>OY987326.1:205816785-207315619 GCA_963920685.1 Polydrusus tereticollis
TTCTTCATTTTTTTGTCGAATTCTTGCAACCAAGTTGTCATAATGTCTGTGTTCATCCAGGCTTTTTTATTGGATGTCCCTTTCAAAGGTAATTTCTCAACATTAGATCCTTTAAAACATCTTGGGTTTTTACTTTTACCAATTATAAGGGGTTCTTCTTTTTCTCCCTCCATATTTGCACAGAATAAGATGGTTAATCTCTGTTTTGGGACCTTTCTTCCTAGACATTTGTCGCTTTTTTCTGCAAAAGTTTTATTTGGCATGGCAGCATAATAGAGACCTGTTTCGTCGGCATTGTAAATGTCTTTTGGTGCAAATGTTTTAAGAATTATTGGAAGTTTTAATTTCCAGGCTTCTACATCTTCCAAATTTACGTCAGCTGATTCACCACATATAGTATTAAACGTTATCGTGTGTCTTTGACAAAATTTTTCCAACCAGCCATTTGAAGCCTTAAAATTTTCAATTTTCAGATTTTCTGCGACCTCAGAAGCTTTTTGTTTTATTACAGGCCCAGATATTGGAATGTTTTTGTTTCTTGCTTTACAAAACCAGTTAAAAACTACCTCATCAACTGCTAATGCACTAGTCTTGGGAAACTTCCGTTTTTGCTCTTCATTTCCGCCTTCTGCAAACAGCTTTTTTAGCTCGGTCTTGTTTTTTTATTATTTCCGAAATTTGTGTTTTTCCCACACTGAACTTTTCAGCTAGTTTCCATTATTATTTCATTTTTTTTCCTTCAAAGACAAACGTTTTCTCTTTAACGACATATTTTCAGACTTAAAGACACAAAGTTTTAATATCAAATGAATAACAATAACTAAACAAGGATTTCAAAAAGGCCCTTTATGCTAATGTTTTCTTTGAATAGCGCAGTAAGATCATAATTAATGTTTATGACACCATTTACGGGGTATAATCCATTTTACAGAAACGGAAAACCCAGAAAAAAAGGTACCTACCTAATAAAAGGGTCTATTAAGTAATTACGGTGTCGGTTGTCGATAGACGTTTTAAATTACTATAAATAGAGATAAACAATTTAACATTCTACGGGGTGTCCGTTATAGGGAGGTAAAAATACATGTATTTTAGATAGGGAAGTTTTTAAGAAATTGTCCGCGTCCGCTATATAGAGTGTCCGCTATTGGGAGGTGTTTTTTATACAGGTTTACAATAGAAATGTTTTTTGCACCAATGAAAGTGTCCGCTATTAAGAGGTGTCCGTTAAGGGAGGTTTTACTGTATAATACTTCAAATCAAGATGTCGGCCTTCCACTAAGGGGTGGCATCCCGCCTTTTAAAATTTAAACTCATTTTAGACCACCCTAACCGTATCCAAAAAGTTGTGCGTTCCGGAAGAATTGCGATTTGATATATTTGACATTCGAGCTACGTTTACTGCACTAATAATATTCTTTCAGGGATGGCAATAATAATAACTGATTACATGACATCAGCATAGTAACAAAATAATTTCCTAAGTCATCGGATCTTAATCCAATAAATAGTTTTAGGGGATAACCCTCAATCATTACGATGCGTGTATATATATTTTTTACTTACCTTGTAGGTACAATTTGTTAAAACTAACCTAAAACACTTTAATCTTTATAGCCCACTGCTGACTCAGTCCGAGTATATTCTTAACTGATCCACAATTCGTCATTTAAAATATTATCAAACCACAACAATTTACACATAATATGAATATTATTTGATTTTTAACACAGTCTGCAGAGAAAAGAAATTTAATGTCATAATGTAAAATCTGAATAGAATACTGCACACTTTATCTGAGAACTAAATAACAATCGAAATGCATGAGTGGGTATGGAAAGGATGTGGGTTGTTAAATTTAGCTCCGGTAAATAATAGTTACTATTATCTGACCGTATTCCTAATTACTGGTCAAATTTTAATTTCAGTGCATTTTTTTTTAATTTTAACTGAATCAATCAATCCATGAGCGTCGATAGTATTATTTGCCTTTACCGAGTAGGGCAAATTATTTACGGACAGATAAACTCTTAGGACTAACTACCTTCATTAACTTCCCCTGCATCTTCTATTTTTTTTTTTATCTACACCGGTGTAAGAATAACAAGTTGGTGAAGCCCTTGTGAAGTTATATAATTGTATGCGAATATAAAAATTATAATCTACTATGTTCTAAAGGCAATACTATAAAATATTATTTTGGGAAGTAATTAATTAGCTTTCGCAATACAATCCGTGGAATTTTATTTTGCGGCCGTTACCCTCGAAACTAAAAGTTAACTCAACATTTTACATTTTTAAAATATAACAACACAAGGTTCTGTACATATATTTAACAGAATTAGTAATTTTTTCTAAGTACACAAGAGAAATAGAATTTATTTTTAGGAAACATATTAATATTAATTGTACAGTGTTAGGATTTTAGTTTGTCCCACTTTAAAGAATCTGTAGCTTTCTTGTTTTTTGAATTAGCGCGCTCATTCAAAAAACAGGATGTAAAATCGTTAGCCCAGCTTTTTGGGTTTTGCCAAAAATGGCAGCAGGTGTCACATGTCACACTTAAAAGCAAAGATTTTAATTTTTTAAATGGGACACTCTGTATATTAGAAGCGCATTAGATTGACCCTTTTCCTCCGATATCAAAAATATGACACATATTATGCATTATTCTCTTAATTCCATCAAACATTGACAATAGTTATTTATATACCAAGGGCGTTAAGTTTAGTAACGCCTGTGGTGTATACAATACTTTATTTCATTAATTTTATAATATAAAAAGTCCTGCATTTTTTTTAAACTATTTTTGCCAATTTTTAGTATGTAGGGAGCTTTGATCGGTTGTCATAGAATAAGTTTGACGGTTGCTAAGGGTTGTTTATTTTAAGGGTCTTTTACGTTTTATAAACGAAAATAGGGAAATTCCACAAAATATTTTAGAAAATGCTGAAGAAGCTAAGAAAAACTTATTACCGGCAAAGTCTAAAGCCCTGCATGCACGACAAGGAGTATGAAAATTTTCTACAATGGAAATTAAAAAACCAAATTACGGTGATTACTGAAATAGTAATGATGGCTTACTTTCAGGAATTGGTATGTAACCCTTTTGCTCATTGGTAATAACAATTTTTAATTATTTTTACTTTATTTTAGTCGGAAAAATATGCAACAAATAGCCTTTGGACAAAATATTTCCAGGTGAAGTCTGAACTTATAGTAAAGGAAAACATTAATATTTCAAGACATTGTCAATTAATAGCATTTTTAGAAGTTAAATCAATTTCCTTACATACCGAACTGGTAAATGCATAGCTATGCCTGTGGGTAAGAATACACTAGGACGTGTTCCTTCAATCATAGTAAAATTTCTTAAATTAGAAAACGTCAAGGAATATACAAGGCATTGCCTACGTCGGACTTCGTCCACATTTCTTATCGAGGGTGGTGCTTCCCTTGCAACCCTTAAGCTATACGGAAAGTGGAAGAGTACTAGCGTAGCGAAGGGTTATATAGAGGAAAGCATCACGTCGAAAACCCGAATAACAAAAATGATAGCTAGCTGTGTTACCGAAGAAGAAAATATGTTAATTAATGTTGAAATGGAACAGGAATCCGCATGCACATCGAGAAACTCAGCAATCGTGTGGCAAAATTTCATAGTTGGCCCAGCTTCTTTCTTAGGAAAGTTCAAAAATTGTACATTTAACATAGGAAAAACAGAATAATACTATGCAAAAAAATTGTTAAAAATAAATACAAAGTTTGTTCAATATTTTCTTTAATAAATATATAAAACCGGGCATTACGAAAATCACCGGGCATTATGAACTTTATCGCCCGCTAATATTTCCTATTCTACTATGATGATTTTTATAGCAACCGTTTCTAAGGTATTATAAGTAAATAATTGATAGATGAAAAATAAAAATATGTAAATATTGTTAAAAAGCATCAAGATAGTTATGCAACAGTTTTGTTACTATGTATTTTGTCTTCATTTATATCTCAGTCTGTCATTCTCATTGTTATTACTCATTTCGAATTTTGCAGCAAAGTTTTCTTGTAAAAACCAGCTAACATGAGATATTATTATTCAGTGAAGGAAAAGTGTTTTATGTTAGATATTTTTCGTCAAACTAGCAGTGCAATCCTAGTACTTAGGAGGTATAGGCTCCAATTTCCCAACAGACGGGGTTTTTAAAAAAAAAAAATTATCGGCCGAAGAAGACATTTTTCGAGACTGTGTAAAGAAAAAACCAGTAGTTAGGCGAAAAACAAAAATTAAGGAAGAAATGGAAATTATTGTATTAGCTTATTTTCGGCCATTTCAATACAAATATATACCCGACATACTACGAGAGCAGCCTATATCGTATGTTACAGTCGAAACGATTTTAAAAAAACATAAGTTCCGTCCTCACAAGCCTAGAATTTTTGCACTAATTAACGCCTGGGCAAAGGGAAAATAGGTTGCGTTTTTGTAGATATATAATGGACGGAATAGCAAGAAATCCTAACTTTTTAAATTTCATATTATGGACGGATGAGTCAATTTTTTCTACTAGTAGGGCTGCCACCGCCGAAATACGCATCATTGGTCAGACAAAAATCCATTTAATATTGGAACAGGAATTCTAGTTTGTGGAACAATATGCCACTGATGCTGCTAGATTGCGACGAATTTGCTTTTTAATGTTTTTCTTGTACTCTCGAAATAGCTTTGCAATCAGGCTTAAAAACATGATCACCAAATTCCAATACAGGATTATTTTAACGTCCTTGGTCACGTTATATTCGGCCTCTTGGACGATGAAATTGGAGTTCACCACGCTATTTTCCTGAAGTTCTTGTTTGGTGCTCTTACTGTTGCCCATCTTGGGTTAGCCACGTTACTTAAGCTAACATAACAAGCTAACTAACACAAGCCAATTTAACATTCGGGTATAACACACATCTTACTTTATACAAAAACAAAACAGAAAAAAAAATGCCTGGCAGGAGCGCCATGTAAAACACGTACCCATGAGTATTAATTAATTGTCACGATTATTTGATATATTAAGGTGTGGTACAGTTCGTCTTATTTTTATCCATGACACAGTTACAGCTTAGGGACAATATTTTGAATCCATTTGTGGAGCAATACTTACCGATAAACTACGTTTTGGTTATTTCCAACAGGACGGTGCAACCGCTGAAACTATTAACTACTTACGCAATTTTTTTGACGACAGATTGATCAGTTTTCGAACAGACATTGAATTTCCACCCAGATCACCTTGTTTGACGGTTATGGATTACTTCGTTTTCCCTCATTTGAAGAAGAATATTTTTAAAACACCAGTGGAACATTTAGAACAGTTACAAGAAAGAATTATCCAAGAATGTGGTAACATTTCTCCAAAGATGCTGGTCAACGCTTTCGAAAATATGAAGAGATGGGTGAATTTATGCTTGGAGCATGTTAGTGGCCAATTTTAGCAATTTCTATAATTCTTATTTTCTCTTCACTACATTTTTACTTTGTTAGTTATGTAAATACCAAAAACCAATTTATATTTGTTTATTTATTTTAATATTCAGTAGTTTGACATATCATGTCATTCAATTCAAAACTCTATCAAAGATGATCCAAAAAACTTTTGGAAATTTATTCAAAATAAAAAAAGGAAATCACGAATTCCGTGTTCCATGCTGGATGGCGAGACTGAGCTGGACTCACCCGAGAGTATTGTGCGGTCGTTCTCCAGATACTTTAAGAGTGTGTTTTCACCTGCCAATGATGACTATGAAGCTCCTAACCCAGAACCCGGAATATGTCAAAATATATCATTAAAATGCTTAAACGAGGAGGAGGTGCTCAAGTCTCTCAAAGGAATAAAGCCCAAATTAACCTCTGGTGTAGACCAGATTCCAGCATTTATCATTAAAGATTCTGCCCATGTCCTGGCTAAGCCGCTCTGCTTTTTATTCAATCTGTCTCTCAGAACCTACAAGTTTCCAGATTTGTGGAAGATAGCACGTATATGCCCCATATTAAAGTCAGGTCAGTCCAATCTTATTACTAACTATCGACCGATTGCATTGCTTTCGAACTTTGCTAAAGTCTTCGAGATGTCTGTATACGAGCGCATTTTCTATCAAATCAAAAATCTAATTTCCTCAGAGCAACATGGTTTTTATCAGCAACGATCTACAGTGACAAATTTAGCATGTTTCACACAATTCATTTATCAATCGTTTCATGATAGGAATCAGGTGGATGCGATCTTCACAGACTTCTCTAAGGCGTTTGACAGATTGGACCATGGCATAACGCTAAGAAAAATGCGGGAGTTGGGCTTTGACGAGGGCTTGGTTCAGTTTTTTAAATCCTATTTAGCAGATCGACATCAATTTGTTGAGTATTCGGGCTACAGATCGGACATATTCGTCGCTACAAGTGGAGCACCGCAAGGCAGTAACCTGGCTCCGCTTATTTTCTCAATATTTATTAATGACATTACAACAAACATAACGAGTGAGAGGCTGCTCTTTGCCGATGACTTCAAGATATTTCGCCAAATTTCAGATCCCAGGGACTGCATTGAACTTCAAAAGGATTTAGACACGATATGCGAGTGGTGTATGAGGAACAAACTACCCCTAAACATAGGTAAATGTAAACAGGTAACATTTTCTTTAAAACCCGATGACTTTAACTTCCACTATAGATTAGATGGGATGGATTTGGAGAGGTGTGATGGTATTAAGGATTTGGGTGTATATATGGATAAAAAAATGTCGTTTTCCCAACACATTCAAGACACAACCCAATCAGCTTTAAGAGCTCTAGGTTTTCTAATGCGCTCCGCTAAATCATTTCACGATGTGACCTGTTTAAAAGTTTTATACACTGCCCTTGTAAAATCGAAATTGGATTATGCATCTTTAATATGGTCTCCAAATTACAAAATCCATATAGACAAATTGGAGTATGTACAGAGAAGATTCTTGAAGTTTCTGTGCCTCAAGATAGATGGTTACTACCCAGTCAGGGGTTTTAACCACGTCACTCTGCTCGAGCGCTTTGATATGAGTTCCTTGGAGGACAATCGAAAATATTTCTCTTTGATATTTCTATTTAAGCTAACTAATAATCTAATAAACTGCCCTAAATTACTTCAGCAGATTAATTTTAATATTCCGGCATATCGCTCTAGACAGCATGATCAGTTCTACCTTAATGTACCATATACAAATGTTGAGAAAAAAGCACCATTATATCAGGCTTGTAACAACTTCAACAACATTGGGGCTGGTTCAGATCTTGATATCTTTGGCAATACCCTCGATACATTTAAGAAAACAGCAGCACGCCTTACTTTGCGTCGAGTTGTTTAATTTCCACTTATTGTTACTACTATACTGTAACATTGTCAAACCATTACAAAAATTTCTTGTTTTTCCTTTTTTAAAACTAGTCTATATATACACACATTTATAATGAATGAAATTGTCATGTACTAATAATGCTCAGTTTGTTGAGTATTTAGTTTTAAGTAGATACCTTTTGGTTTAGTTTGATTGGTTTGATTCTTAGCTTAATTTAGGTATATTAATTACTTTAATACTATGTTGTGGCATTTACTGATAAATTATCTTATCATTAGGTAGGTTTCCTACCTGTTGGATAATAAACGATAAATAAATAAATAAATAAATAAATAAATAAGAATTTGACACAATTAACCTAGATTTGGTTAGATATATCGTCCCCTTATAATTTTGATCTAAACCAAGCCCTACTCTTTTGTAGCCTAAGCTTGTATGAAAATAATTTTTGTGATTATTTATTTCACAAATTCATACAAAATAATAGGTTTAATAGTATTACGTACTTTCGTTTAATTTTCAACATGTGAACCGCCTCCCCGTCGAAACGCTATACGCTATAGCGCAGCATTCAGTCGTCAGACTATCCTAGCGAAATAGTCGAAAAACACGCAAAAATACCAGTAAATAAACGATTTTGAGATACAATGACGTCGAATATACAGGGTGGCCCATCGAAAACGTACCGCAAGGCATTACAGGCTGGGAAAGGACTTTTCAAAACAAGTCAAAACCACGTCAAGTTTGCTTGTCAGGAAGACAAATTTTGACGCAAAAATCATAGCAAAACCTTGAACCCCCTAAGTGGGGGTGTCATCCCCCAAATTTTTTCAAATGAGAATGGGGGTCAAGTGGCACCTTATTCAAGAGGGCTCTTAATTCCCGCAACATCGCCACTTACATTTTGAAAATCGATCGACTCGTTTAGAAAATATGAACCTTTGAAATATCAACAATACGTTTGACACAAAATGCAAAAATCGATTTAAAACTTACCGGATTATTGAAAATTCATAAAGAATTCGCTGTTTTTTGGTCATTTGCAGATTCCTTAGGCTCGTGTTAGTGAGATAACAGTTATCGGGTTTTTGCTTCGCATTGGGTCAGGTAGTTGCTAGATAGTTGTCTTATGACTTGTGGTTGAAGTGTTTCCAAATTATTGAACCTTTTAAATTGATCAATTATGGTGTACTCAATTGCAGAAAGAGTAGAAATTATTGAGTTTCTTTTCAAAACCAATGAATGCAGAAATCGGGTCGCGGAGCTGATTAACACCGGCATCATGACAAACATGTTTGTGGAAAAATTGTTTGGGAATTGGTGGCCAAATTTCGCGAAACAGAGGCAGCTTGAAATTCTGGTACTAAATGAACCTACGCATTTATTGGGGCAAGTTGCAATGGATATTACGCTAAATACAAGACAATTGGCTGTTGCGACGGGCGTGAGTCGTACAAGTGTCCAACGAGTATTTAAAAAATACAAGTTCCATCCTTGTAAGATTCGGTTAGTGCAAGAACTAAATGAAGACGACTTTGATCGTCACTCTCAATTTTGCGAAATTATGACTGAACGAGCGATTAATAATGGTAATTTCCTATTTAATGTGTGTTTTTCGGACGAGTGTACCTTCCTCTTAAATGGTTTAGTGAATCGCCACAATTGTCGTTACTGGGCCGATACCAATCCAAGGATTTTCCGCGAGAGGCACACACAACACCCCCAGAATAATGTATGGGCTGATACTTTTTGGAAATTCCATTCTAGGCCCTTTTTTCTTCCTGGGAATTTAACAGGCGATATGTACCTGGATTTACTAGAAAATGCCATCCACCCAGCTCTAACAAATATCATAGAGAACGACCCTGCACACAATGAACAGGAATTGATTTTCCAACAAGACGGAGCTCCTCCGCATTACTCGCTACATGTGCGCAATTATTTAAATGACACGTTTCCAGGACGCTGGATAGGCCGAAGGGTTGCAATTGAGTGGCCCCCTCGGTCACCCGACTTAAGTCCTTTAGATTTTTTTTTGTGGGGGCACATGAAAAGCAAAGTTTACAGCACTTCACTTGACACATTGGAAGATCCGCGAGGACGAATGATTGACGTATGTTGCGAAGTGACACCACAAGTGCTCCAAAATATACGGCAACGGTTTGAAGTTAACCTACCTGTATCACTGTATGCACGTTAGCGGACAACAGTTTGAGCATTTACTTGACTAATACGGTAAGTTTTTAAGTAAAATTAAATCGATTTTTCGATTTCAAAGGTCCATATTTTCTAAACGAGTCGATCGATTTTCAAAATGTAAGCAGTGATGTATAGGGAATTAAGACCCCTTTTGAATGAGGTGTCACTTGACCCCCATTCTCGTTTGAAAAAATTTGGGGATGACCCCCCCATTTAGGGAGTTGAACGTTTTGCTATGATTTTTGCGTCAAAAGTTGTCCCCCTGACAAACAAAACTTGACGTGGTTTTGGCTTCTATCGAAAAGCCCTTTCGCAGCCTGTAATGCTTTGCGGTACGTTTTCGATGGGCCACCCTGTATATATTAATATTATTAGCTTTCAACAATCCGTAATTACCTATAAACCTGTAATGGTTACTTAATTTTCCTTTGTATTATTTACGAGCGACTTTTTAAAGACGTGATCCGGCATTTTTAATACTTTTTTAATTTAGTCCGGGTGAATGATTTAATAATTAACTTTTACTTTTTCTGGCGACATGTTTTTACTCGCGTTAATGAACTTTTTTTTTGTGGCATGGTAGGTATTATACTTTGTAAAACCCATAATACAGAAAAAGAAAATTCCATATCGTCGCTTTAAATATAAATAAAATGTTTTACAATTTTGTTAACGGTTAACACATTTTTATTCCTATTTAGTATACACACGGTGTTATAAAATACGTATTTTATATTTCACGTTAAGTAAGGTCAACCAAAAATTTTAAGTTTTTTTTTATGATCAGGCACGGCACTGCAGGATTAATCCTTTATGGCGCTCTGTGAGCGGTGCGTATGCGCAGAAAACAATTCACGTTGGTTTTGAATCTTTGGAGATTATACTCGTTGGGGAACACGGCCTTAGGCTAGTCGTTCCAGAGTGATGACGTTCTCCAGATGAAAGAATTTTTAAACAATGTCGTTCGAGGGACACTAAGCTGAACCACGTACGGGTGGGCTGCAGTGGCTCGTCGTGGTTATAAATAGCTTAAGTCGCCAACATGCCTTCGATGTTCAGGATTTTTTAGGTTGTTCGTCAGATCATGGCCACCGATCAAGCGAATGGCTTCTTTGAATGGAATCCAGCAATCTCGGGGGTTTTATTTTTTTATAATAATTTAAACAAAGGACTGACGTGGTGTCACATCCAGATATTGCGTGGTAAAATAATATTGCAGATCTCATTGCACCAAGTCTTTTTCTAAGATGTTTTTTTATCGGTTACATTGTGTAGTTTTGATGAGTTACCTGGTTGAAGCATATATTCCTTATCCGTTTTTCATTTAAACATTAATAGGACATCGGTGTCTTCACCCACCAAAGTTCGATTGCCAAATCTACGTTTTTAAAGAATTTCTTGGTAAAATTACCCAGACAAAACTGTCGTGAGCGTGTCAACCAGCGAAATCTACCCGATCCCCACTGGCATCACTGTTTATATTACTGAAATGAAATGAAATAAGGGGTACTGCTTTGCACAGGAACGGATTTTTTAGTTAAATGAAAAGCCATACTAATTCCTTATAGTAGCAATGTTTTTTTTTGTGATTGATTTTGTGCTCGATGCATTTGGTACTTTTTCCAGTTGCCGCCTGTGCTAGCTTGCATTGTCCATCACAATAACACTGTGTTCTGATACATTTAAAAGCAAACTGTCTTTAAACCAGCTTTCAAAAAAAGCGGCGTTGGTATCTTCATGATAGTCCAGACTTTAATCCTTTATATTTTTTGCCGACAGTAATAAACAATTAGGGATCCATCCATTCTCCCAACCAGCAAGGATTATTGTTATTCGTTTTCCTTTATTTGAAGGGGCTTTATTTTGGCATTTTTTAGTTAAATCAACCCATCTCTTTTTGACAGTCTTATGAGTGTCAAACCACGTTTCATCCAGATAAACTATTAAACGTTTTTCGGATTTAAACTTTTTTATTTCCCTAAGGTACAGGAATCTTATTTTTCTTAATCTTTCGGACTCCATAATAATTTGTCTTCTATTTATTGTCTTATACTCCTTCCCCATCTCTTGCAAAGCGCGATGAAGACTTGTCCTGCTACATGATATCGTTGTATCGTCAGTTGTTAACCTTATCTTTAAAGAATTTAACGTGGGCACAACATTTTCTCGATACATTTGGAATATTTTCCTGCGAATAACATCTTTGTCACAATCATCTACGCACTTCATTTTTTTGGTATATTTGTGAACTTTTCGTTGAAAATGTCCTTTTAGCATAATATCTCGCACCGTCGATGATGGAACTTTCGTTATTTCACTGGTATTTTTAATGGCAATTACTTTAGGGTGGCCGCTCTTTAATAACGATTCACATACATTTGTCACGATCACTTTGGCGTCAGAAGATAAATGCTTCCTGGAATGTTTAGAGTAGCTAGATATCGCATTAGCTGAACTGAAGATTCCCAAGTTCTACTTTTAATATTAACTTGTTGCACCATACTGTTTCAAAGTAAAATAGGTAGGTACTAATCTATTTCGAATATTATGTTTACTATTTATATAACCTATACAAACCGGTACCTGTAACTAAAAAGTTTCCAGAAATATCCTAATAATTAAATTGTTTCTAGGAAACCTTAATTAGACAGTTTATTAATTTTGATAACAAGTCAAGTAATGTACCTATCTATTGTTATTATAAACTGGCATTAAAAATAAATGTGGGTTAATACGTCTCTGCGAAAGCGAAAACCGAGTTTATGAGGGGTTTTATTGCAGTCATTAAGCCAAACGAAATATGTTGGAAAGTACTTTACCATGATTCTGTCTGCATCGCCTTCTGCTTGAACTACCTTAATACCCGCCGATTTTAAATATTAGCTTAGTTGTAAAATAAAAAATATTTTGTTGTTTTTACTAGAGAAAAATTGAGACTGGTTTACTGTTGCTGTGGTTTTTTTTCGAAAAAATCATGTCTAAGCAGGATATTTTTGAATATCTTCTTAATTGTTCATGTTCTTTTGGCGAAAAATATCGGTCGTTCAAAATCGACAGTGGAATTTTTTTCCATAATTATACTTTATATAATTAACACGCTGAATATAAATGTCAATTACCATAAGTTGATGGAAATTGCAAGACAATTTAATGAATTGAAAAAAACCCCGTCTAAAACAAAAATGCTATTTTCAGGAATCGAATCTATTGAGGCACTTTTTTTGTCAAAAAAACCCAAGTAATGCTGATTTTTTAGTTTTGTGTAGCAATCCATTTTCAAACAGGGCTAGTGGGTAGGATGCCAATTCATGCTGAAAACATGTTTTTAGATCTTCGTGTCACTTGTATGTACAGGGTGTCCAGTTTTCGTATGTTTTACGGGCTATCTGCGTTATTAGTAAAGATAGAAGGTTGCGGTTGTCGCGGCACTGTGTTACTTTTTTGAGAAACAAAAGATGCCATCAACAGAATTTTCATAGCCCCCTTAGTTTTTTAGATACGGGGTGATTTTGAAAATTTTGCATTTTGGGACACCCTCCGTATCTCCGTTACGCTGCAACTTATCAAAAAGGTAAAAAATGAACTTATTAGTTTTTCTCACGTAGAATCCAGTGGCTTAGTTAGATTTTTTCCATGTTTAATTGTTTTCGAGAAAAAGAGCAAACTTGCATTTTTTTAAATGGGACACCCTATATATTTTTAGCTATTATGATTCAGTTTATCACAAGCTTTTCAAAAATATATAATACTTTATAGCTGTTTTCAATGTAAAGCTCAAAATTTACATTTTTTAACAACTTTAAATTTTTTTTTTGTAGGCCATGACGGGTGTTTAGGAAAAGAAAAGATGACAGGCTTGTTATCTGAAAAAATCTTCATTTACTGTCAGAATAGGTTATCCATTTTCTGTTCTTTATTTCAATTCAGTTTCGCTAAATAGCACTTTTTTCTTAATTATGGCTGCGAATGCAAAATTCGAGAATTATGAAAAGTACGATATGTTCGTTTGTTATATTCAGTGTAACGAAAATTCGGATGAAGCATTAGAAGTTTATTTTAACAGGTATGGGCATCTTTCTATATTTTTCATCATATTTTAAAATTTATAAAAACGTAATGTTCGCAGATTCCCAGAAAGAAGACAGCCGGATAAAAGAATATTTTTAAAAATAAAATCAAACTTAATTGAAGTCGGTTCATTTTCCAAACCCCGACCTAGTATTTACAATAAGGAAAACCAGGACATTGATGAAGTAAACGTTTTGGCTTCAATTGAAACAAATCAAAGTAGTTCTTGTAGAACAGTGGAAGGTGCTGTCGGTGTTACAAAATCAAGGGTTCAAACTATTCTAAAAAAACACAAGTTTAAGCCATACAAATTTCATTTCGTACAAAACTTACATCTCGGTGACGCAGAGCGCCGCGTAGACTTTTGTAATTGGTATTTACAAAATGTAAATATAGAAAATCATTTTGAAAGAACGATTATATGGTCTGATGAGAGTCATTTTACCAGTGCCGGTATATTTAATCGGCAAAATACTAGGTTTTGGTGCCAGGAAAATCAACATGTTATTCTTCCACGGGAACGGCAAGGCAGATTTGGGTTTAGCGTTTCATGCTTCATACTGGGAAGTAAAATTTTATATAATATATTTGAAGGCGGTCTTACTGCTAATAAATATTTAGAAATTTTGAAAAACATTGTGCCCGAAATAGTAGAGAATGTGCCCCTAGCTCATCTTAATAGCTTATATTTGCAACAGGACGGAGCTCCCGCTCACAATGCTCAAATTGTAAGAGCATATCTGAACAATAATTTTCCTGGCCGCTGGATTGGAACACATGGACCTGTAAGATGGCCACCCAGGTCACCCAATTTAACGGTTTTGGATTTTTTTTTGTGGGGCTAACTAAAAAATAAAATTTATACCGTCCAGTACCAAACGATGGCAAAGAGGAGCCACTGAAAGAGCCTTTAGGGAGTTACAGGCACGGCCTTTTATTATTTTAAATTCACTGAGGCGAATCAGAACAATGTGTGAAACATGTTTTAGGCATAATGAAGAACATCAAATAATTGTAGCTTTTAATTTTTGAACGTATAACACAACTGAGTTAATTGTTATTTATATTTATAAAAGTTATTGTTATAGGTATATATTTTTAAAATTAGTGTTTTATATTTGTGAGAGGCTTGTGACAATTGTTTAATCTTAAAATTTATACGGTGTGCCGTTTAAAAAAATGTAAATTTGTTGAAACATGTAAATTTTGAGCTTCATATTGAAAACGGCTATAAAGTATTATATATTTTTGAAAAGCTTGTGATAAACTGAATCATAATAGCTAAAAATATATAGAGTGCCCCATTTAAAAAAATGCAAGTTTGCTCTTTTTCTCGAAAACAATTAAACATAGAAAAAATCTGACCAAGCCACTGGATTCTACGTGAATAAAACTAATAAGTTCATTTTTTACCTTTTTGATAAGTTGCAGCGTAACCGAGATACGGGGGGTGTCCCAAAATGCAAAATTTTCAAAATCACCCCTTATCTAAAAAACTAAGGGGGCTATAAAAATTCTGTTTGTGGCATCGTTTGTTTCTCAAAAAAACAAAACAGTGCCGCGAAAACCGCAATCTTTTATCTTTACTAATAACGCAGATAGCCCGTAAAACATACGAAAACTGGACACCCTGTACAACTGTACATATAATTCGGTTAAAAAGTTGACTAGGATTTACGGAAGATGACTGGTTGTATAGCTTTATTAAGAAAATATGAAAAAATTTTAATTTTGCCAGATCTTTTTGGTTTCAGGTCATAAAAATTTCCTGCAGGTAAATTATGAACAATACTTCCACCCCGACTTTCGCCTATTTTTTGAGCTGCATCGCAATTTATTTATTTTTTAGCAACTCTTCCTGATGATATTGACACTAAATCAGTCGTAGTTCGGCCGAAAGAGATTTAAAATGTTGGTTCAATATCAGGAATTGAAAAAAAATTAATTATGTCCAAAACGTAAAGTTTAATTTTTTTAAAAGTAATATTTGATATTTTAAGCCTTTGTGGTGCGCTACTGTTTCAAAGTACTATTATTTAATATAGTCAGCTTGTGTAAAACTTTATGTAGTTTTTTTTTCTTCTTCACATTCTCTCCCAAAATTAATCATAACGGAGATAATAAAACAAAAACGAAATTGGGGGGTTTCCCACCCTTCCGGGGTGGGGACTTTTAGTGTGATAAGTAAGACTACAAAGCTAAACATCCCCGAAAAGAAAACATCTTTATGTGATTTTGTTCTCAGCATAATTTTGTTTGTTGTGTTGGTTTACATACTTTATTAAAATAATTGTTTTCAATTTCTAAGTTTTTAGTATTTTAATTTTTGTAAATTACATATTAGTATGGTGTTTCAAAAATCTAAAAGTTTCAATGTCGTTTCTGCCATTTTGTAAACACTGGATCACAACGTAGGTACTCGATTTTATTACTGTTAGGTACTGAAATTGCTGAGAACTGATATTTGCAAAATGTTTAATTACGGGCAAATGGCAATAGATACAAAGAAAACGCAAGAGGGGAATTTTGTTTAGAATAAAAGGAGAATTCATAAATTTTAACAAAAAAATAATTCTACCAGTGGCGTACCACATTTTTCATTAAAAAACCCTGCGGCAATATCCGTATGCACGCCACTGAGTATCCCAGGAAGACAATTTTTTTACTTCTCCTAGGGCATTATCAAGTGAAGTTACTGCTAAAATTTCGTTTTGTTATCTGCCAGCGTTCAAAAGATATTAAACCTAAACTAAATTTTTAAGAAAAATTCAACACCCTGTAACTTGGAAACGAAATCCCGTAGAGCATATTCTTATATGAAAAATTTCTATTATTTTTGACTAAGGAATCCACCGTTTAATTTATTCCCAACCTTTATGTTACACCCTTTTACCCAATTACGACACAAATTTCGGCACATAGAATATTTATAATAAGTATTTAAGTTAACAATTTAACAGCTGTACAGTTAGAAAATTAGCTAAAATGTAGGTAGGTATCTGAGATAAAATGCAGTTCAAATATCATAAAACCGATAAACATACCTACATGGAAGGTGATTTATAAAATTCTTCAAAAAGTATACCTACTTACCGCAACAATTATTACTGTAATCCAAATAATTCACACACACTATCACTTTTTCACATTAAATTGGAATTGTCAAATCATATAAGTTATAAAACAACAAAGAGGTACGTCAAAGTGTTGCAGGAAATTGAAACGGATAAGAAAACCGAAGTTTTACATAAAAGTTAAATCGGTAGTACCGCGATAACCCCACGCACTTACTTTATTTTAAATACACAAGCTGCTGGCCCACAAATAACAGTTAGAGAGTTTGCGTAAAGCGCGCTACCTATCTATCCGTTAAAATATTACTTATATTATATATATAGCTTATATTAAGGAACGTAATTAAAGCTGATATAATCTCAGAACGAGATTTTTTAAAGTTATTCTTTCATAAAAAACGTATTACAGAAATGTTCAGATTAGATGAGATACGGATATTTTTGATATCTTCCTTTGTTGTTTCCGTTTTAGTTAAGATCATAAATGTTTTAATGTTTCCTATATTTCACCTGCTCTGTTATTGCTCTCCTCATATATTCGATCTAGTTCAGATTTATTTCCAGTCCGTTCTGTATATATAATATTCTTCATCTAGCTTCCTGAGCGTAAGACATTAGATCTTCTTCGGCTTGCACGAAGACCGCTTAGTCATACACAAAATTCATGGTGTAGGGGTGGCAATCTCTAATTGGTTTCCCCATTATTTGACACTTAGACTTTCAGCATTTCAAAGTACTCTTCAAGACTTTTTTAAATGGTAGGGGTAGGGATAAGGGCATTATGTAACAGATTTTTCGATGTTTGGAATTTCCTAATTGTGTTTCTTAGTTTTATACATTGTAACACGACGGTTTTTTGATAGAAGTGTTGGACAAGTCCTTAACAGTTTTTAGGAACTCCAATTTCTAATCATGCTTATAAAACAAATTTCCAGGGGACACAGTCATAGGTCATCTTTAGGCCAATAAATTCGAGGTGAACTGACCGCTTTTTGTCATTTCCTTTACTATTACTTGTAAAGTATAAATGTAATAGAGTAGAGTTCGGATAAAGTGAATTTGAAAAATGCCTAAAAACTGGTTCACTATATACTGTATGTTTATTATTTATTTAACATAATATTATGTACGTATTGTTTACTATTACATTCAGATGAAATAGGTTTATATTCATAAAAACATTAATAAAGTATTAAAAAAAAAATAGGGTTCATTTTATCCGAATAAAAACTGTATTGGTCTTATAGGAAAAAAGTTGGGTACTTAAAGTAGTGGTCACTGTAACCGAAACTTTACTATAAGAGGGTTCACTATATCCAAGTTTTGTTTTTCAATTCCTTTAATGCCAGGAGTACCTTGTTTCTCCAAGTTGTTGTTCGTGCATCTTTCTTTCCATGTTTGGTTCGTTCCTTTTATAACTAGCTGTTTACCTTCTTCATTTTTTTTGCTATATTATGTTTCATCATAGGTTACTTTATTTGTACTCATTATGCCATTTATGCTAAAGGTTTTTCTTTTCACAAAATCTTCCTCTGGTTATGTTTCACTAAGTTTGGTTCTAAATTGTGTTGTAATGTGTTAAAGTATATAGGTATATGTCCTCGAGGTTTTTGAAGTCTACATTTTCTGGGCTAATTGTCTTTGGTACAGATCTCTCACTGATTATTCTTACATTTTATTTTGTTGCTCTACTCTTTACAAGCCATGGGGAAAATCATCTTTGACTCTGCTTCTCTTTTACTTACTATTGCTTCCTATGATAATATAGAGTGAATTATTGACTTTTGGTTTTACTTTTCCTGGATCCACGTTTATTTATGTAGGTATTTCTTCCTGACGATAGAATACATTTGTTATTTCTATAGGTTATTAAGTTCACACAATTCATTAAGTAAGTAATTCAATGTGTCCTTTCCAAATCTCTCGACTGTTGTGTCATTTTCTTTTTTCTCTATTTCTCCATTGAACTCTCCAACTAATAATTTTTCTCAGTTAGATTTGATTCTCTCGATTTATTATTGTACACTTCTTGTTAATTGTTCTTTCTCAGTCAACCTCAGCTACAAAAAAATTCCAAAAACCTTCTAGAGTGCGCACCAAGTTTAATTTTATTGATCAATTTACCGTTAAAGCTGCCCTTGATAGCATTGCTAAAATTCTTAGTTACGAAACCAGTATAAACGTCACAGTGCGACGCGACTTCGTGTCTAGAGTCTAGGGGCACCTCGAACATCCTAACCGTGGCAAAATGAATACAGTGTTGTAGATAAGAGATGAGACTTCCGCTGATTTTAAAAATTAAATGTCCAAACCTGAACACACTCTTACCTATCACATGGCTTAGGGTATTGGCAGCTGGTGAACTGTATTAGTGGATATGCTAAAGAAAAAGTAGAGCTGCGGGCTAATTTTTTTTGGACCACGCCCAAATTATATGTACAGAGTGGCAAAAAAGTCGCCCATAATGCCTGTAAATTATTCCTCACATTTCCACCTGCATGAATTTCTTCTGTGATTTCTGGTTTGGTTGCCATAGAGACTTACTTTTTTTAAATGGAACAGATTGCATATGCTTGCATATTTGAATTCTACTGGGAATTTTTTGAATTTCAAATTTTCACCTATCTGCAAGCGTCTCCGAGATAATGACAGTTCAAAAATGAAAAAATTCCTAATTATAATTATTCCTACCTAATACCCACTAGTTGAGTCAAGGTGTTTTCATGACAGCGACCTAAGAGGTGTCAATTTTGAGTTCCTGTTTAATTTTCTGTTGTCTGATTTCTATTTTGTTTACACTATGGTTTATCTGACTGAGACACAACGAGTTAAGTAAAACAGCAACCGGGAAGACAAAGCTTTGGATATCATGCTCTCAATACATGAAAATTTTACACAATCATCCAGGCCAGTGGCAATGGATTTTAATGTGTCTCATCGGTCAGTGAACAATTTGTTTAAGCAGGAGAAGTTGCATACCTACAAGATAAAGTTGGTGCACGAGTTAAACGAGGACGATTTTGATAGAAGAGCTGAATTTTGTGAGCTGATGATGGAAAGATGCAATAGCGATAATAACTTCGCAACAAATATTATTTTCTCGGATGAAGCTACTTTCCATTTAAGTGGCATTGTTAATAGATACAATTATCGTTATTGGTCTGCTGAGAACACTCACTGGTTCCAGGAAGTTCATACTCAGAGGCCTATAAAAGTTAATGTTTGGGCGGGCATACTTGGTAGACATATTGTGGGACCTTTTTTCATAGATGGTAACTTGAATGGTGAAAATATCGGCATAAATGAACAGCTATGGTTCCAGCAAGATGGAGCACCTGTGCATTATGCGGTAAATGTTAGACAATACATAAGCGAGCAGTTTGCAGGACGTCGGATAGGCAGAAGAGGTGCTATTGACTGGCCAGCGCGATCCCCGGACTTAACCCCGCTCGACTTCTTCTTGTGGGGACACTTAAAGAACAAACTCTACGGTAACAGTCCAAATGACTTAGAATCTTTAAAAGTTAGAATTTTAAACGTTGTCGACGGGTTGAGGGATCGACTGGCGCTCTGTTTAGCAGAAAATTGTGGTAATTTTGAACACCTGATCCACTGAAAAGGTTCACTTGTTTATTATTCCGATGTTAAGTTGTTTAATTTTTTAGGCTATTTATTTTGTTATTATAAAGTTTGTTACAATTTTAAATAAATAAAAATTTGAAATAAAAAAAATTCAGAGTTTTCCCAGTAGAATCCAAATATGCAATCTTAAGCAGGGTGTTCCATTTAAAAAAAGAAAGTTAGTCTCTTTGGCAACCAAACCAGAAATGACAGAAAAAATTCATGCAGGGAGAAATGTGGGGAATAATTTACTGAACAACTTTCATAAAGGTCAGTTTTTCGTATACGAGGTAATTCAAAAGTTAGGCATTATGCGCGACTTATTTGCCACTCTGTCTATACAGTGCGAGTTAGTGACTTGGAATAAAGTAAGTCTAGTAGGGTTTTCTTTTTGAAAGGATGCTCGGACACAGGTATTGATATTTTAAGGTATGATCTTATACATACAGTATGTCCTAAATTAGACATAATATAACGTCATCGAGAATTTCTTTAAATGGCAAACCTACTTTTTTATTTACTATCTTTAAACAGCATATTAAGTTACACATAACTTCAAACTTCTATTCATTGTCATTTATAAGATATGAAACAAAAATTAATTTGAATTATTTTAAACAGAAAAAACTATTTCTGTTCGTTTTTAAATTTTTTTTGACAATGCTCAAAATGCTGTCCATTCATTATTCCTAAACGGAAGAAAAACTCGTTTTAACATTTCTAATAACTTCGGGAGAAGTTAACCTACACTCGTATCTTATTCGTGCTCTCAACTCCTTAACATTTATCAGTTTCGTCTTAAGTTGCTTTTTAAGTACCCCTATAAACAGTAGTCTAAGGGAGTAAGATCTGGAGACCTGGGTGGCCATTCAATGAGTCCCCTTCAACCAACTTATCCGCCTGACGATCTAGATATTCACGGGCGCTCTTGCAAAATGGGGAGGCGCACTATCTTGTTGAAACCAAATGTTTCTATTCCGGACATTAAAGTCGACAGAATCAGGAAAGAAAAGAGTCAAATTTGGAACTAGTTCTTCCTGCAAGAATTCCAAATATCTTGCCTCATTGAGATTTTCTTTAAAGAAAATTGGTCCTTTAACTTGATCACCAACAATTTTCACACACTTTTTCTGGGTGTTAAGTATAGATTATCGTCTGCTCAATAACGACAATTTTGTCGGTTTACGTTACCATTTAACATGAACGTTGATTCATCAGAAAAAATAAGGTCTTCTGTATTTATATTATTCCTCTAGTAGGTTCACCGTTGGCTCGCACTGCTCACAAAAGTGACGTCTCCTATCAGGATCATCTTCTGTCAATTCCTGGAGAATTGTCATTTTGTAAGGATGAAACTTATGCTCATTGCAGATTGACTTATCTCGTGTTTAGTAACTAGCTACCTGGTGGGAATGTTAGGGGTTTCTTGACTACCTAATAGTACAGTTACTTTGACCTCTTTATTGAGCGCACCCGATCTTGCTTACTGTACCCTGGGACATGGTGGTATTTCTCTCTGAATACATGAAGAATTTCATTTTGTGTTCTTCCCCTATCTTCGTATCCAATCATCATTCAAATTTCAATTTAGTGTTTTTCACTAAAGTTAGGCATTACGTTGAACGATTCTCTTGAAATAACAAAGAACAAAATAAAATTCCACGCGTCTAAGTACGATAATTCTGTCAATAAATAAACTCAATTTCAAACTCAATTTATTAATGTCAGTATTGCTTAAAGCCATTTACATACGTCAAAAATAGTAATACATTTAAACATTACAAGATTAATATTTAAAACAATTAGTTAAAATTTTAAAATAGACAATTAAAGTTTAAAAATTTAAAATAGGACAATCTGAACAAGTAGTATGTTAAGATGAAAAAATATCACACGAGGTCACTAAAATCATTGCCGAGGTACTCCTCCAGGGAATAAAACGACCTTGAGGTCAGATATCGTCTTACTCTACTAGTGAATGAGCTCTCATCCAATTCCCTCACCCTCTCCGGCAACACATTGTAGAAGAGGACACAATAATCATCACTGCCTCTACGAGTTCGACCAAGTCTGTGATAGCTAGGCACAAGCGTCTCTACCGTTCCGAGTCGAATAACTATGAACATCACAATGCATTACAAAGGTAGAAATATTTCTTTTAAGGTAAGTTAGGCACTGAATGATAAAGATGCATGGCAAGGTGAGTATCCCCAGTCGGGCAAAACAGTGACGACAGCACTCACGATATCCGAAGCCCATCATCACACGAAGGCACCTTCGCTGAAGTCGAAATATCCGAGCTGCATGGGAAGAGTATCCCCAATTAAGAATTGCGTAGGACATAGTTGATCCAAAATACCCATGATAGGCTGTGATCAAGACACTCGAGGACACAACTCGAGATAGTGTTGTAAACAAGTATATTGTCCTCGACAGTTTGGTAGCAAGGTAACCGATATGCTCCGCCCAAGTCATTCCAGGATCGAGCTGTACTCCCAGAAATTTTACTGAGGCATCACTTGGCAAATCAGGGCCTGTATTCCGCAATGTGAAGTTTAGATTCTGCGTTTTTGATAGGTTAGGACTAAGCCTGTTCGCCAAGAACCAGGTCTGTACCTGGAGCTTCTGATGAGATATGGTATTCAGAATGGGCTCCGATGGATGAAAGCTCTGTAGACTGGTTGTATCATCAGCAAAGAGTATAAGATTTAGGAAGTAGTCCATGTTCTGTGGCGAGATTGTAAATAGAAATAAAGGTCTGTCTTTACCACCAAATAACTTTATTTGCCCCTCTAGGGTAGAAAACAAGGGTTATAGAAAATACATAAAATGATGAAGAATTAAAGTAAATTTCTTAACGTTTTTGAGTCATTGTTATGCTTTGGGAGGTCATTTACATAGACAAGGAATAGCAACGGTCCCAGGACCAAGCCCTGCGGTACACCATGTCTCATTGTTTGTCCAGTAGATATGTTTCCATTAAAGGTCACAAATTGTGTCCGATCTGCAAGGTAAGACTGTACAAAGGCAATGCTACTAGGATGAAAGTTATAGTAATTAAGTTTTTTGAGCAATATATCAAAGGAAACACAATCAAAAGCTTTTGTCAAGTCATAGAATGAGGCATATATATCGAGCCCCTCCTCTAGGCCCGCAGAGACATATTCAATTAGCATATTAATAGCTAGGGTTGTAGATTTTTATTTCTGAAGCCAAACTGGCTTTGGGTAAACATGGCATTGACCTCAAGAAAGGAAGTTATTTGGTCTTTCATAATTAACTCTAATATTTTGGACAGGATAGGTAGAAGCGATATGGGTCGATAGTTAGTTTTATCTTCACGAGAACCCTTATTTTTATAGACAGGTACCACTTTTGCAGTTTTCAGAACATTGGGGAAAATGGATTCTGTTATGCATTGATTAAATAGATGAGTCAATGGGTAGACAATGATATTTTTTACTGTCTTTATAATTTTTGTGTTTATTTCATAGCAATCCCCACTGTTTGTGTTTTTTAAGTTACATATCTTGTCTCTTACCATGTTAAAAGTTACCCGCGAGAAGCTGAACTCATCAGAGTCAAAATCATCTGTAAGATAGTGTTCAAATGTATTAGGAGCTTCGGGCATCTGAGCAATTATACTGTCTGCTATGTTTGCAAAATAATTATTAAGCATTTCAGCATTTAGATTGGTATGTGGTTGTGTCACAGAAAAGTTGGTATTAGATTTTATTAGTTTCCATATAGTTGCCTGTTTGTTAGAAGAATCATTAATAACCTTATCATAGTATTGTTTTTTCGATAGAGAGATTTCCTGTTTATATTTTTTCTTATAGTCTTTAATTTCTTGTGCTGAAACCAGCCTAAGATATTGCTTATGAATTGATATTAAAGTTTTTAGTCTCTCTCTCATGGTTTTCAGATTATTATTGAACCAATTCATAGAAGTTTTTTGAGAGCTATTATTAATACACTTAGATTTAGGAGGAAAGGATTGTTCTATAGCATTTACTATTGTATCAACAAACAGTTGGAATCTGCGATCAATATTACATTCCGCATTAATGATGGGGTTCCAGTCCACAGCTTCAATAGCATTATATAACTCAAAGAGTCCTTGTTCCGTTATTGGTCTGAATGTTATTCTCCTCGTACCCTGCAACCGAGAGATATGCTGTTTATATACAAAATTGACACCTACATGGTCAGTTAAATCAGACAGATCCAGCGGTGCTGTAAGAAAGGCGTCATCTGATAAATTCGTAAAAACATATAAAATATCAAAAGGTGTTGCTTTATGCCTGGTACACACCTATAAATATTTTGTTCAGAAACAATTTTTCAAGACGTTTCGAAAATGTTTACGACTTATTTCAGTAGTTTATCAAGATATTGCATAACAGTTTCAAAGCAACGTTTCAATGTTCTTGAGTTCCTGTTGAAAATGGAAACCATGAAACAAATTTTACAGGTCTGGACATGTTTTCGAAACAGAGGGGAGATTATTGCTTCTTTTGATTTTACTTTATCATGTTTGTAGCATGCGAAGTTTGGACATGTGGAATACGGAAGTTACGTTAAAATTATTGAAAACGATCATGCTTTGTCGTTTTTGTGGGAGGAGAGGAAAGAGATAAAAACAGAAATAAGAAAACTGTTTTTATTACGACCCTTGCCAAAGAATTTAATATTACTGCTACTGAGCCAACGCCTCGTTATCCTTTTAACCTTAACAATTAAAATAAATGTAACCCGCACAAATTCCTGCCACGGCCAGTGCAATGTTACGGTTCGACATTCTTTCATACTGATTTGTGGACAGGAAACATTATCTCCACGTTGTTTCAAGAAAGTTTCCCTTATGTTTAAATAATTTGTTTATAAACAGTCAAGAAACAGTTTCCATATTTTGTTTCTAAGTCTGTACTAGGCATTAAGTTGACACAAATGTGACTGAATGTTTTTTTTTTAGCTTAAAGTAAATAAAACTCATTTTTGTTTCATATCTGATAAATGACAAGGAATAAAAATTTGAAATTTGGCAAATGACTGTTAATGTTTTTTTTTTTTTATTTTGTTAGTGCATCTGCACTAAATCCCTTACCCCTGCGGCTCTCCATACCTATTCCTCACGTCAGTCACCAATAAGATACACGGAAAACAAAACAAGGCGTTTTTATCAGAACAACCACTAATCTACTTATTTTATAAATATGTGTCCATGTTAAGCTGCCGTTAATAGATTTTGCCGCGACTTTTACCCGCAATTCCAATATTTAAATTGGGCAACTAATTGTGTTTCATACGTAATCATGCTTTGTCGTTTTTGTGGGAGGAGAGGAAAGAGATAAAAACAGAAATAAGAAAACTGTTTTTATTACGACCCTTGCCAAAGAATTTAATATTACTGCTACTGAGCCAACGCCTCGTTATCCTTTTAACCTTAACAATTAAAATAAATGTAACCCGCACAAATTCCTGCCACGGCCAGTGCAATGTTACGGTTCGACATTCTTTCATACTGATTTGTGGACAGGAAACATTATCTCCACGTTGTTTCAAGAAAGTTTCCCTTATGTTTAAATAATTTGTTTATAAACAGTCAAGAAACAGTTTCCATATTTTGTTTCTAAGTCTGTACTAGGCATTAAGTTGACACAAATGTGACTGAATGTTTTTTTTTTAGCTTAAAGTAAATAAAACTCATTTTTGTTTCATATCTGATAAATGACAAGGAATAAAAATTTGAAATTTGGCAAATGACTGTTAATGTTTTTTTTTTTTTATTTTGTTAGTGCATCTGCACTAAATCCCTTACCCCTGCGGCTCTCCATACCTATTCCTCACGTCAGTCACCAATAAGATACACGGAAAACAAAACAAGGCGTTTTTATCAGAACAACCACTAATCTACTTATTTTATAAATATGTGTCCATGTTAAGCTGCCGTTAATAGATTTTGCCGCGACTTTTACCCGCAATTCCAATATTTAAATTGGGCAACTAATTGTGTTTCATACGTAAGCTTGTGGAACTTAGTCTCGCTCAATTTAAATTTACCCTACTTCTCTCGCAAACAAATAATATGGAAAAACATTAGCCCAATGATACGAATACCGAGAACTAGCCGGAACTGAAATAATTTGCAGCACTAAACCCAATGTAATCGGCTTTTTATAACAAACCAGCCGTATATATTCGGTTCACATCGCAGTTGGTTATTTCAAGGAGAAAATTCGCTGTCAATCTCTTTTAAGTTTTGTGGTGCTGTCAATACTCGGCAGATGTATAGAATAGGAATTGGCGGATGGCTTGATGGTGCCCATGGTTTATTGTGCCATACTCAGTTGTATACTTCGGGCATTTGGTATAGTTCAACTATCGATTTAGTTATCGAAATTATAATTATATTACGATTTAACATCTGCAGCCCTTATACATTACATGATTACACACAAAAGTTAATTCTAGACGCTAACTTTTAAATTACCTGTTTTTTAACCATACTGAAATGCTAACAAGTAGGTTCTTTTCGGTTGTTGTCATAGAAACGGTACGTTAAAAGTTAACTTGTGTGTTTGATTATAGCGCTGTATAACTGATAATTTTGATTATTTGGCTAAAAAGTTTGGTGGTCTGCAGGTCTGCAGCCCTTATACAGGGAATATTTAGTTTTTGGTAGTTCTCGGTAATACAGGAACCACCTAATTTTTCCGTAACTTCTTGCATACACAATGTTTTGAGTTCACTGATCACGAATCTGAAGTGTATTTCGGAGACCTCTGTGCAAAACATATAAATTTACAATGTAATTATATATAATTCTATTTTAACAAAATTAAACAAATAAAAAATAATAGAGCACTGTCTGAAAGTTAACTAGCTATATTTTATTATGGGATTATACGAGTAAAGCAAATCTCATTTAACGCTTCAATGGCCGTAAGTCATCATTGTCACGTCAACATTGACTGAAGGAATACATTTTTAAGATTAATTCGCCTGTTTAATCAACAAAAAGTTTACTAAAGTCGATGCTAATACATTTTCTACTTTTGTTGATTATACTAATTTTGAACTTTTTTTTAATAACAGTTCGTATTTAGGCATTGTTTTTAGGTTAAAACAATTACTTGTTAATCACTTTTTTAACTTAAAAATAACAAAGTAGTTGTTCTAACTTAAAAACAATGCCTAAATACGAATTGTAATTATAAAAATTTCAAAATTACTAATCAACAAAAATAGAGTATAGACTTTAGGAAACTTTTTGTTGATTAAACAGGTGTATTAATCTTAAAAATGAATTCCTTTAGTCGTACTCCATATAATATCCATCAATATAATTGGTCTGAAATATCTATATGCATTTTCATTTAAATTATTTAAAAATACTCTAAAACGACGTTAAAAAATAAATGTAAGAAACGTAGCATTTCCAGTTATATAAAGCTGCAGAAAAACAAATAAAGCTATTTTTAAAACTGTCGATAGCAAGGCGCATTCATCAGTGAATGAATAGGTCTGAATATAAAAATAGATACTTTTTCCTTATGGGAAACCTTTAACAGTACATTCTCCTATTTTTTCTTCATTCACACTTTAAGTGACATTATGAAGATGCTACCTTAGCTACTTTATTTGTTAATTAGCAACAATACGCTGTTGATTGTTGGCCTTCTGTAAAGAAGAATGTTGATTAATTTCTCATTTAAAAAAAAAGAACGCTTTATCAATTTACTTAATGATTTGGTTACTTTTGCAATTCCTTTTCTTTGTTTTGTCACAGTAAAGCTCCAGCTTTTAATTAGAACTTTCTCGCCCCTTACAATGTCGGCGTCATAATTATTATGACAGATCTCTTTACTATTTATGAATAAATGGCTGTGCCCGCTCTTCTTAAGTCGTCGGACAGGACCAAGAGAATAGCGTAATATATTGGTTCGATCGATGTAAAAGGTAAAATGGTCAAGTTCTTTGTTCTTGGGTGTCCACCGTGATCCTGGCATGCTTTGGCATACACATACTGACTATTATACTGTAAAGTTTCTTTTGACGATAAACGCAACGCAGATATGCAAAAAGTACGTTTACAAACAATCTTACTTTTAAAATTAAACTGTTTTCTTAATTACTACTTTAAACATGAAGTCCGTCGTCTCAGCATAAAGTTCGTTTAAAAGTTGGTCTGCGAGTATTCCAAGTTTTAACGACTTAAAGTGATCATCAAATTTAAAGTTTATACTGCAATATAGCCTAAGAAGTGAGCTACCCTGTGATCATATTTTCCACACGTCATAATTTCCTTAAAACTGTTTAAACGTAGTAAAAGTTGTACAGTTTCCATTATTTGTGAATGTAGATTTTATCTTCGCACAATGTTACATTAATCCTAAGCTGCGACGCAAACGCACACCACACGGAATGGGGCAGCACAGACATCAATAATAGAGGTGAGTATCTTTTAGAATACATATCCACTAACCACATAGAAATTATAAACAAAGGCAATACACCCACCTTTATGAATGCGATTAGGAAAGAGGTACTAGACTTAACCTTAGCCACTCCCTTCATAACCAACCAAATAAAAAACTGGCACGTATCAAATGAAATATCAATGTCGGATCACATGTATATCCGATTTAACATAGAGGCAGATATTAAACGCCTAGAAGAATTCAGAGTGCCTAAACTGACTAACTGGTGTCTTTTCAAAGAACACCTAAGGTCAGAATTAGAGGGGACACCCCCATCCACAGAGACAGTAGAGGAACTAGATACGGCCTCCAAACACCTGGAAGATACTATCATGACATGCTATGAAAGGAACTGTTCCATCCAACGAAGGGGAATCTCTAGGGACGTACCCTGGTGGAATAGGGAACTTAACCAACTAAAGGCTACATCTAGGAAAGCCTTCAATATTGCTAAAACTACGGGCAACTGGGACAATTACCATAGAGCCCTAACAAATTACAACAAAGAAATGAGGAAATCCAAAAGGAAAACCTGGAGCAGATTCTGCGAGGGGATAAATGAACTAGCCCCAGCAGTACGGCTCCAAAAGGTCCTCATGAGAGAACACTCAAACGATATCGGCCTAATGAAAAGACCATCAGATAACAGCTATGCCGAATCTCCAAAGGAAAGCCTAGGGATTCTACTTGAAACCCACTTTCCTGGATCCACAGTCCTTGAAGACGAGCAAATACAGGACGCTCCCACAGGTGGCGTTAATCGACCCAATAAGAAAGAAAAAAGCCTGGCAAGCAAAATCTTCACTGATAACAAAATCAAATGGGCTATTAACAGCTTCCAACCATTCAAATCACCAGGTGTGGACAAAATATTCCCAGCCCTACTACAAAAGGGTATAGATGAAATAGTACCACACCTAAAAATAATTTTTAAAAGTAGCTTCACTCTGGGCTACATACCCCAAAACTGGAGGAAAGTCAATGTAACATTCTTACCAAAGGCTGGACGGCGCCCGCCAGACGAGCCTAAGTCATATCGTCCCATTGGCCTAACCTCCTTCATCCTTAAAACCATGGAAAAAATAATTGATGAACACATAAGGAGCGAATTTCTCTCTAAAACTCCATTTCATCCAAAACAATTTGCTTACCAACCAGCAAAATCCACAATAAATGCTCTACACACTCTCGTCAGAGAAATTGAAAAGACATTCTCAGCAAAAGAAATTGCTCTCTGTGCCTTCTTGGACATCGAAGGAGCATTTGACAATACCTCCTACGAATCCATACAAAGGGCAGCAGAATTAAGAGACATCGAGCCTATAACGATTAAATAGATTAAAGCCATGCTAAAAAATTAGTTCAACCATAGGAAGTGAGACCGCAATGGTCCAAGCAATAAAAGGGTGCCCACAAGGTGGAGTAATATCTCCCCTACTATGGTCCCTCGTTGTAAATGAACTCCTAGTAAAACTGACAAAACATGGTTTCGATGTTCAAGGTTACGCAGATGACCTAGTAATAAACATCAAGGGTAAGCATAACGGCATAATATCCGCCCAAATGCAGACTGCCCTAAATATCACAAAAAATTGGTGTGCACGGGAAGGACTAAATGTCAACCCGTGTAAGACGATCGTGGTCCCTTTCACTAAAAGGCGGAAGGTTAACCTCTCAGCGCCTATACTAAACGGGACTAGGATCGAATTCTCAAAAGAAGTTAAGTACTTGGGAGTGATCCTTGACCAAAAACTTAACTGGAACCCACACTTAGAAAGGACTACCAAAAGAGCCACAGCGGCCCTACTAGCATGTAATAGGCTATTTGGTAAAACATGGGGACTAAGACCCCACATGACTCACTGGTCATACACTACTGTCGTAAAACCTAAAGTAACACACAGTGGACAAAAACAGAGGAAAAGACGACACAACGCAAACTGCAAAAAGTACAGAGACTTGCTTGTCTGGGAATCACAGGGGCAATGAGAACATGCCCCACGGCAGCTCTGGAAACAATGCTGAGCCTTCTTCCACTGCACCTGTGCGTACGGAAAGAAGCGCTATTAAGCGCACACAGAGTAACCCGGACACAAAATATGAAGTCAGGAAACCTGACTGGTCACCTCAAAATCCTGTTACAAATACAGATAGAGGCTATGACCAAACCAATGGACACTATGATAGTGGCACGAAACTTTCATCGCCCTTTTGAAGTGGTCATACAGGACCGCCAAAGCGTGAAAGAAAAATTGCCACAGCTCAAACAAGGCCCACTCGTCTGGTTCACAGACGGATCAAAAATGGAAGAAGGGGTCGGCGCTGGGGTCTTTGGACCCAGATGTAGAATATCCAGGCCCCTAGGTCAGACTCCAACCATTTTCCAAGCAGAAATATATGCAATAGACATATGTGCCACTGAATGTGCCCGGAAAGGCCTACGGGGTGCAACAATATACATAATGTCGGATAGCCAAGCAGCTCTAAAAGCTCTAGCGTCCTACAATATCAACTCAAAACTAGTCTGGGAATGCCTACAATCTCTCAACCAACTAGCGGCGGCCAACAAGGTCACCTTGATGTGGGTGCCCGGGCATGAGGGAGTGGAAGGCAACGAAATAGCTGACTCGCTTGCTAAAGAGGGTGCACAGGCACCATTTTATGGACCTGAACCGTTCTGGGGCATAACCAGAGGACACCTCAAAGAGGAACTCAACATATGGGAAAAAAGGCAAAAAGAGGCCTCTTGGAGAAATACTCCAGGACAAAGACAGGCGAAGAAATTTATTTAGTGCACGCCTAAATTCACTAAAAAGCTCCTGGAGCTACAAAAACACGAACTGAAAATTGTCACCGACTGCCTTACGGGACACGGCCCTTGGAGATATCATCTCAAAAAAATGGGAAAGACCGAAGACGAAAAGTGCAGATTCTGCAATGATGCAAACGAAACTGCGGAACACATACTGTGTGAATGTAAAGCACTAACCCGCCAACGGCAAACTCATCTTGAGGGAGTACTCTTAACACCTGAAGATATAAGCAAATTAGCCCCCCGAAAAATTTACAACTACGCGAAAAGTTTAAATCTTACGGGGTAAAACTGATGCAGAGTATCCACAAAAGATCTCTTTAGGTCGAAGTGGCGAAGGGCCAAAGGGCCGAACGACCCCATTACATACAATACATACAATACAATACATTAATATTCTGGCACAAAGGATTGAAATATTTGAAGGTGAGTTTAAGACAAGAAACGTTCTTATATGTGGCATAAAGAAAGGGCAAAATGAGCAACTCGAAAACATCGTCTCTAGCTTCGCATCTACCATGCTACAAGGTTCAATAATGCCTATAAAACTTGCAAGCTTAAAATTAAAAACGTCCTTTCTTAAGTTTGCATTAGAGCTGAAAGGAACATCTTATGCTGTTTCTGAGGATCTTAGCAAAGAGATGCAAAAGAAAAAACAACCTCTTCTGATGTACAGAAAGTCGGCTTTTAATGAAGGTCATACTGTCAGGATGAGAAAGGACTGCCTTGTTGACGAAAAAGTTTGAACTACAAACTCTCACACACCCTGTATCTCATAAATGAAGGGCTTGCGGACCCATGCTTATATAAACTTTTCACCTTATAAATAACTGAGGAATCGTCCTGTAAAATATCGGACACTTAATAAATAACACCTTGTATATAACGCATAAAAATGTTCACACGTATGATAATCGTCAGACAAACATTTTGGTTTCATTAATACGCGTTTCACAAATAAACCGATTTATTACCTATATTGTTTGTTGAAATGCACTATTGAAATTCAGATAAAAAAAAATACCTTATAACGCATTAAATTTACACGACCTTCATTTTTCCTATAGATATTTTTGTAAAGCAATTAAAAACGAGACATTACGCTGTGACAAGCGCAATATTCCTTGTTTACTCGGCTTCCATCATCTTATTGGGATTTGATGTTTCAGCTTAATTAGCTGTAAACGGCCTTGTTTCTAATTAGGAAACATGAAACGTTTTATTGTCTGTTTGCTATTGTTATAATACTGTCCCGTGTAAACTTTTTCCCACGGTAGTTTTTGTCACTGCACTAGTGACATTCGAATTTTAGAAAATTATACAGAATAATATGTAATGACAGTAGCCTTTTATTTATACCATTTCGTTATGATAAAAACTCGGAATCACACTGCCGAATTATTTATGAGGTAGGTCAAAAGGACTGGAATATTTTTAAAATGACCAGTTATACAGTGTCACCATTAAAGTCCGCACCATATGGAACTTTTTTTTATTAATGAGGTTAGTTAAAATTAAATTTGGGCAATCGTTTTTGCTTCAAATTAGACTAAAAATTATATAATCAAATGTCACCATCTGTCATTCGGTATCTGTCAAAAATTACATTTTAATCAAAAAATGCTGAAAAATGGCAATGTTTTACCGAATTTCAAAAAATTTTATTAGAAAAAGTTGTTTCTAGTACAATTCTTGGCCTAAATACAAAGTTTCAGTTTTCTAGCTCAAAGTTGATTTTTTTGCCATTTTTTCTGATTAACTTTTTTTTTATGTAATGTAAGTTCGCTTAATGGATATTAAACTATTTGCTTATACCATACTCAATATTTTATTTAGTTTGTATGAGCTTTTTTTTACTAGAATGCCATTTTTTTTCGAAATTTAAAATTAGAGGCAAAAAAATTTGACACAGGTGGTGCAAAGTTATCCTAATTTAAAAATTTTAACAGATAGACGTCAGATATTCCATTTTTTTGATAGTACATACACCTAAGAAGTTTAAAAAACTTATAATAAAATTCCCAGATATCAGATTAGTTCAAAATTTAGACACATTTTCTTTTTATCCACAATAAAATATCAAGGCAATTTTGAATTTTATAAGTAGGCTATGGAAAAAAAAACGAATAAGAGTGCCGAATAAATAAAAGAAATGTCATAAATTTGAATATTTTCGCAAGTTATAGTTTTCAGTGTTATCACCAATGTTGTCCATTCAAGAAAAAATAGAAATTGTCTTAATTTGTGGAGAGAATATGCCTCACCGGCAAGTATCTGCCATTTTTAATGAGAGGCATCCAGAAAAAAATTTGCAGCATAGCACTGTTTCAAGAATAATGTCAAAATTTAGAGAAACTGGATCTGTTCAAAATAATTTTAAGAAACCTCACGCGGCAAGTAAATACGATGAAGCAGCACAACTTGATGTTTGTTTAACTGTTATTGACCACGGTCAAACTAGTGTAACCAAGATAAGTGATTCAACACTTCAACAGGGTGCAAGAGGGAAAGCGTTAGAAAAATTCTTCAGAAAAATCGATTTCGGGCATATAAACCCAAGTTTATAAACACATTAAAATAACGCGATTTTGATATCCGACTTGATTTTTCGTTTTGGTATCAGGGACAATATGAGGAGAATATTCTTTTTCCATACAAGATATTATGGACAGATGAAGCCACTTTCTCTTCGAATGGTACCGTGAGCTCACAAAATTGCCGATGGTGGTCCCAAGAAAATCCTAACTTCACAATTGAATGTCGCGACCAGTATCATTTTAAAACCAATGTTTGGTGTGGAATTTTGAAAGATGAGCTTATTGGACCATACTTCTTTAGAGTAAACTTAACTGGTGAAAGGTACCTGAATTTTCTTGATAACGAGATTACCGAAGTTTTGGATAACATGCCCTTACACCATAGACATAACTTATGGTATCAGCTTGATGGTGCACCCATACATCAAACTGTAGCAGTGAAAGAACGCATAAACCAATTATTTCAAAACAGAGTTATAGGGCGTGATAGAGAATGTCACTGGCCACCCAGGTCGCCTGACATAACCCCACTAGACTTTTTTCTGTGAGGTTATCTTAAGCAGAAAGTTTATAAGAATCGACCGTTTAGAAATATCGAGCATTTGGAACAAACGATAAGACAGTGTTGTGCCGATATAAGACCAAGCTTTTTACAAAATGCTGTCAAAGACGTTTATAGACGGACGGGTGTTTGTATAGAGCGAGAAGGACGTCACACTGAAATGTGAAATTTATATTGCTTTTGTGTTACCTATTTAAAATGATTAAAGTTTCTTTTTGTTCCTTTTAATAATAATGATAGTTTTAAGTATAAAATAAAATTTTTATCAAATATTTAGATGTATTTGTCATTTGAAAAACGAAACATCTGACGTCTATCTGTTAAAATTTTTAAATTAGGATAACTTTGCACCACCTGTGTCAAATTTTTTTGCCTCTAATTTTAAATTTCGAAAAAAAATGGCATTCTAGTAAAAAAAAGCTCATACAAACTAAATAAAATATTGAGTATGGTATAAGCAAATAGTTTAATATCCATTAGGCGAACTTACATTAAATAAAAAAAAAGTTAATTAGAAAAAATGGCAAAAAAATCAACTTTGAGCTAGAAAACTGAAACTTTGTATTTAGGCCAAGAATTGTACTAGAAACAACTTTTTCTAATAAAATTTTTTGAAATTCGGTAAAACAATGCCATTTTTCAGCATTTTTTGATTAAAATGTAATTTTTGACAGATACCGAATGACAGATGGTGACATTTGATTATATAATTTTTAGTCTAATTTGAAGCAAAAACGATTGCCGAAATTAAATTTTAACTAACCTCATTAATAAAAAAAAGTTCCATATGGTGCGGACTTTAATGGTGACACTGTATACTGTATGGTTATTTACTTTTGGTTTAATGGATTGAGTGGTAATAATAGAGAATATTTTTTTTATTGGCAATATAGTCAACATTTTACAGATGTGGCAAAAATGTCTGGATACTTTTAGGTGTGTTTCTTAAATGTTCAACAATTCCTACTTTTATATAGGGTGTTCGCTAGTATATTCCGAAGCACATACATATTATATGCATGCGGGACGGTTTTTCCATTAGATAAGAGTAATAAAGTATGAGTCTTAAATTTTTCTACCTCTCGGTACCGTCTTTAGTAACACCCATGCAGGTACACATATATCTATACTGTTCTTACCCAATAAAAGGAGCATATTTTACCTTCTTTCTAATAATTTTAAAGATTATAAACATAGGTCGTTATATCTTTTCATTTTATTCTAGCGATTTTACAGAAGATTTTGTGAAATGAATCAATTATTTTTAATTACTTTTAAAACCCCGTTACCTGAATCTTATATTATCAATAAGAAACCTGCAAGTAAAACGCAGTTATCTAATGTAAATTGCAATTACTTTAATCAACATCACCAACTTTACATTAAACAAGAGTCAAGTACCTCTAAGTACTTTCTCTTCTCATACCATTAAAATGTAATGATTTTTCTTAAATTATTTATAAATTTTAGTTTAACATCTACTCGATAATATCACATATAATATCTACCTGTAGACACACGTAAACCGTTACAATTTAATACAGTTTGTCTCTCAGATCAATAACCGTCTTAACATAATAAATACCTACCTATGGTCTTGTCAAATTGTTTATGTAATTAGAGAGTATATTCAAATCAATAACCAAATATTGAACCATCATTCGTCTGTTGTGTAAACGGCACATATTATATCTTATCTGTATTTAAGTGTTCAATTAGCATTATTGACTATATAGCTAACATCTAAAATCTAAGATAACAATTTAGCAGCATTTTTCTTGCAAAGAGGTTTCTGAAAGTCATACCAACACTCTTATTTTTATGATTACCAATTAAAAACACCAACTAATTTTAAAATGTTTGCAAATTTTTTATTCTAACCCGCATAAAAAGTGGTAGCAAAAATATCTTTGATTGTTTTAAATTCGAAAACAATAAGCGAAAATAATGAAATGTCATATTTAAAAACAATAAGTAACATACAATATTACAACCAAGAATTAATTTAGTTTTCCTGTTCCTACAATTATTGAGCAATGTTATACAAAAATGTAATAATATAAAGGGTTTCTTAAAAATAAAAAGTTTTTTGGACAGTCGCAAACTGACTTTAAATATCAAGAAGTCACACTACATTGCCTTTTCTCTAAATTCTGTAAATCGACCTTATTTTAATCAAATTGCTATTCCTACATGTTTTATATTTGTATAAAAAAGTTAGATGTTTAATACACAAATTTTATACTCTGAGAGAAATTCTCAACAAAATGCTCATGATTATGGTTTATAGGGCGCTTGTCGAACCTCTACTACGACATGGTATTCTGGTCTGGGGAGGAATGTATAACAGTAATCTAGAACAACTCCGAGTTGTCCAAAATTGTATTGTAAAGATTAGTCTTAAGAAACCAAAACTTTGCCCTACAAACCAACTTTATTGCAGAGAACTTTGTAATATTAAAAACATTATATATTATTACAGTATGTAATTTTTTTCACTCAAATGAAAATTTCAACAAATTAAAAATGTCACACGATCATCAGACCAGAGGCAATACAAATGAACTAGTAGGTGTACATTTATAGAACTAGGACAACAATGATGCAACATTTTATAACGTACCATGGTCCAAAATTATATAACTTAATACCTCAAAGAATCAGAACCTTAACAAACAAAAGACATTTTAAAAAACAATTCTGTGACTACCTCTTTGAGAATATTGCTAGATTTCTTCAGTTTTTTTAGTTACCTACCCATTCTGTTTCCAAAAAAAAAAAAAAAATAAATAAATAAACAAATAAGGAAAATAAAGTTATGTTGTATACTGCATGGTATTTAATAAAGATGATAGGCTTATCTATAAAATATTACCTGAACAAACACATACAGTTGTTCCACACCTATATTATATTAAATCAAATGTAAATAAACTTTTATATGCCACATTGTATTGTGAAAATGTATTAATGTGAAATTAAATTGAATTAAATAAATAAATAAATAAATAAATAAATAAATAAAAAGAGTTTTAAAACAAAAATTCAGGCTAGCTTGTAGAATAAAGCCTCCTGTCCATACGCAAATAAAATCGCTATGGAGCTATGCAAAGGATGGTGGAATTTATATAACAGCAAGAACTGGTGCAAGTAGTGCTCTCAATGAAAGCATTATTAACTTGTCAGACATCGCTAGTGTATAGGGGAAAGTCGTCTAATATGCTCCTTAAATTGGGTACCATGTTTATTGCCACACTGTACAAGCTACGTCATTTATTGCATTATTTTCGATTTATTTTTAACCGCTCTTTTGGGTTAATGTAGTTTTTGAGGTAACTACTTTATCTGTTGGGCGAGCAGCTGGGTTTTGTTATTGCAATGAATATAAAATGTTTGTACAAATTTTCCAGTATCTTTAAGTAATTTAAATAAACAACAAAGACCTAGTATTTTTTATATAATACCTAATATTTTATTTTATAGTAATAAACACAAAATATCTACTCTCTGTTAACAGAAAAGTAAAAACAACAACAAATACAAACTACAGGAAAGATTATATAGCCGATGTCAAAACACCCAAAGGCATTTCATCGTCAATGTCTGAGTCATCAGCTTCAGAGAAATCATTTGATTCAGATTCTACAGCATCACATTGCTTCTCGTCATCCTGGACATATTCAGTATCCATATCATCCTGTTCCTGTTCTAAAGTGGGCTAAATTTGCCACAACTTTCCCAACATCTAAATTTGATAAACGAGCTATTTCTGAAATAAAATCGATAGTCATCATAACTTGGTCTTCATTTAAATATTCTCTTTTAAAACGGGAGTCAAGAAGATTTGCAGCAAAATTAATGGTTTTCCAACAAAATTCGAGGCTCTCTGCTACATATTTTAACAAGTATTCTCTAAGATGACCTTTAATCGGGCCATCTTCTGCCGGAATAATAATTATTGCATCTTTAATATTCTTAAAAACAAAGGGCACTTCTGACAATACAGATTTATCTGACTCTAATCAGATTTATTGATTTTGCTATAGGAAGCAGGATATGTTTAAACCGTTGTAGGGTTTTCAAAAATTATCGTATAAATTTTTAAATAGTTTAGTCGACACCCAGATGATCTAGTAATACAGTACATCGCAAGGCTTCCTTGTTTCTTAAAATTGAATCCAGAGTCATAAATAGAGCACCTTATCTTGTTTTTGTGGGTACTTTTTAGGAAATTATTTTGTTTTGGGTATTTTTCTGCCTGAGCATTTTTGAATGCCTCTTTATAACATGCATTTTTAATCGAAACAATTTATAGATATTATGTAAAATACTTATATTTCGTAATATAAAGCTAGTGATTCTTTTCTAGTTTATAGGAAATTTTTTCCAAAATTTCCGTTTTTTTCCCAATTTTTCTGTGGAAGAAACCGATTTTCTCACACACACACAGAAATTATAATTCTCTGGTAGAGCATCACCGGCATGAGCTACTTTATTCAACGCGGGTTCATTATCGAAAAAACGCGAAACAAACTATTAAAATCTTATGAATCATTTTTCAATAAAAATTGTAATAGTTATATCAATATGTACGTTCATATATTAGGGGTACAAAAAGTCGCCTATCCTCTGTGATAATACATCACAAAATGTAAACATAGAAACATAACATAAAACCCAAAATAATTCAAGACCGACACCGTTTCTCACCTTTTAAGTTATGCAGTAAAGAAAACCATGGACGCGTAACCAACGGGTAAAAAGTGCAACGACGAATGTCAAATATCACTTAATAAAGTCGCATATTAGTGAATCTTACATTGTCTTTGTTTGACCCTTTGTTTATCCACTCTTGCGTCCTTGCACAGATCACTAATAAACGAACCCGTTGGGAATTCGCACTAATTCACGTTCACTTTGACACGATGACACGGTTGTTCGTATTCGCTGGTTTCCTATTACTACGGTATTGGCATCGTCATCGTGTATACGTTTCACCACGTTATTCGATTTACCTGTGTGTGCAGTTCGTGGCCAGGTAGAGTCCTTGGCCGTCGGTGGCGATGGCCTCTCTTCGGATGGTTCGAATGGTGCTTCGCCTTCTACGTTCTTCGCTGACGGGACCGGACAATGGACGAAAGTGAAATCCGTGGTGGTTTAGTAAAGGGAGGCAGTTTTTCATATTCAATATAGTTGCACTTAAAAATACACTTATTCTGGTTTCATAGAATATATAAACAATTTAATTTTTGTATTCTTTGTACCTAAATCTACATATTTTGTCGATAATATTTCTTAGCTATATAAGAAATTTAAAATGCAGATAAGCATGTCACTTAGTCTTTACGTAAAATCATATTTCTTAGTTCGTATAGCAGTTGACAGTGGCGGCGTAACTGCTTATACAGGGTGTCCGGTAAGTATATGGCAATATTTCGCCAGCGTACAGGGGAGCTCAAGATAATATTAGTAGTTCATATAATTATTTTTCTTACAAAGATATCGGGCCCCAAAGACGTACATGATGATTTACGTTTTTAATTTATTTATTTATTTAATTTATTACAGACTCTACAGATTATGCAATCCAATTACAGAGTAGAGACAATTACACAAATCCACCTAATACTAATTACTTAAATGCTATAATGATTTTCTGATTCTGCCTTAAATTGTTTGAGCGTAAGGCGGAATTCACACCAAAGCAATTGGCAACAAGCAATACGCGATAGGCGATGAGCGATCTGAGTTGCCTATACCGCTCTGCTCATAAACGCTTTGTATTGGTTTCAACTTGTTTACACTGAAACGATAGTGATATCGCCTTACAAAATATTGCCTGACAAACGGCGATCTATATCGCAAGCAATATTTGGGTTGTGTTGCTAGTTGCGAATTGCTTCGAAATGTCCGAAGAAAAACAAAATATTTTGTTTGTCCAAAATATTGAAAACTATCCCTGCTTGTATGATTATACAAGAAACGACTACTCCAAACGAAGTGCAAGTGACAAAGCTTGGAATGCAGTTTCCAAGGAAGCAGGTATACCAGGTATGTACAAAAATAAATACAGATTTGTTATTTTGCTTTATATTTTCGCCTTTTAATTCTTTCAAATACACTGCATTCTAGTCGTCACAATCGTAGTCATGCTCTATGCAGTACTTCCATTGCCACGGAATTGCTGCTTCACGAGTTATAAAATATTCAGATAAATAATTTCGCAGTGAAGTTGCAGTACTTTGTTCAGTAATAATGATACCACCTACGGGAAGAATATTGGGCTCAGTTTGTCGTAAAGTGTTTTCATCTTCCTCCAGCGTAGGTATTGAGAAACGACCTTCCGTGCTTCGAATAAAATTGTGCAGAATGCAGGTAGCTTTTATTATATTATCCACTGTATTTTGCCCACATGCAATGGGAGTTTCAAAAATGCGAAATTTACTAACTACCATACCAAATGCGCATTCTATGCTTTTACGACCGCGAGATAATCGATAGTTGAATATGCGTTTTTTATCGTCCAAAACCTTTTTTGGAAACGGGCGCATAATATTTTTGCGCAATGGAAAAGCCTCGTCGGCGCAAAAATATAATGGGAATGCATTGCCGCTCTCATCATGTGGAAGAGGTCTTGACTGAGGAATTTTTAGTTTGTTGCGATCCAGTAATCGTCCCAGTTTACTGCTTTTAAAAACAGCACCATCGCTATTTCTGCCGTAATCGCCCACATCAATAGTCAAAAACATTCCATCAGCATCCGCGGTTGCCATTAAAACCACGGAAAAGAAATCTTTGTAATTGTAATTTTGCGATCCGGTGTTACGGAATTTCTTTATCCGAATGTGCTTCCCATCTATTGAGCCTATGCAGTTTGGTATATTCCAAAGTTCGTTGTATCGGTAGTTATCCATTTGACTTCATCCGGAGCTGGCATGTACTGAAGTTGTAGACAGTTGAAAATAGCTGCTGTTGTTTCTTCTATGATGTTACTAATAGTACTACATCCTCGAAAAAATGCCAATCTTAATGCTGCGAAACTGCTACCTGTTGCCAAATACCTGCAACAATAATTTTTTCAATTTATCTGACTAGAGGCAATACGAATAATAATTTATATATTAATATACTTCATTTCTTTTTAGTCTCGGAATGCAAAGAGAAGTGGAAAAATTTGCGGACTGCACTGAAAAGATCTCAAAGCAAGCTCCCGTCGGGATCTGAAGCTAAAAAGAAGAAATATTACTTGCATGATGTAATGTCATTTCTTTTGCCATTTCTTAAGTCTAGGCCACAATCTGGTAATCTACCGTCACCGCCTACAGACGATGACACCGATGTAGTAGAAAAGATGGATAATAATACGAGCAAGAGTGCTACAGAATCAACAGTGGCGGGAAATGTTGAAGAAACCTCATCCTATAGACAAGAAAGTCAATTTCGCGTTGTTGAGCAATCCACAGAGAGCAAAAAGTTGCCTCTACGCCCTAAACATTTTGCCCGTTTATTAAAAAAGCGGAATCCCGCTCAACCTACGACGTCTACGATGTCAGATGAGGCGGATAAATGTTTTGTAGACTATATGAAACAACAAACTAACACTGCACCACCTAATGCTGATATGGAATTTCTTCAGAGTCTGCTACCAGACGTAATGAAAATGGATTGCAGACGAAAGCGTAGATTTAAAAGATCTGCATTGGAGTTGATTGATAATATATTGGCAGATCAGGAAGATGAACAAAGGCAGCGATCTGTAGGTCCCACTGCTTCACCAGCCTCTTCCGATTGGAGCTACGGCTCACCTCCTACGTCGGCAGCCGAATATCTTGCTACTTGGCCTATTGAATAATAAAGATGTTTCCCTTCTTTTGTGAGAATTTATGTTTTAGTTTGAATTTAGAATTATTGAAAGTAGTTTGACAATATATTTTTGACCTTTTCGGAAATCCATTGGTTTTTAATTGAATATATACCTTACCCAGTAGTAATCATTTTTGAAAAATGTAACACTCACCTCAAAGTAATTAACAGGCGTTCCTCGGGGCTTACTGCCAATCTGTAATTCGTATCCTTCTTGCAGATTATTGGAGAAACAAGTCTTAGTAAAATTGAGAAACTGTCTTTATTCATCCTGTAGAAACTTTTAAATATCTCAGGGTCTAAATTCATTTCTTTAGCAACCACACTCACTGAATGAACTATATTTTGCAAATGAAAAGGTCGCACCCAATACCGACGTTTTCTTCTCGTGACCTTACTTCGTATTTTTCGTAATATATAAAGCGCAATCACTACGTTACACACCGACATTTTGGATGTCTACTAAATATTTTATCGAGTCAATGTGAATACAAACGCGATGCGATATTGCCTATCGCTTGTTGCTTGTTGCTTATCGCTTGTTGCCAATTGCTCTGGTGTGAATTCCGCCTAAGATTAAATATGTCACATTCGGCCCGAATTTCATTAAGTCTTTTACACATAACATTAATGGGGGAATTACTAAAATTATTAGGTAGTTCTTGCCCCTTCAATGTAAAAAGTTAAAGGGTTTCTTGTATTATAAAATGGTATATAAAAATTGACTTGTGACAATAACACTGAGTCATCCACTTGGCTGTTTAATAATTTGTACATAAATATTCCTGATGCGATCATTCTGCGTTTTTCTAAAATTGGTAGTTTATAGTTCTGTATTATCTCTGTTTTAGGGATGTTAAAATCATAGTTTCCAGTTTCTTTGTAATTGAGGTATCTTAGAAATTTATTTTGTACTCGCTCGCTCAATGCAGTATTTGTGATTATCATATTGAGGACTCCATACCACAGATGAATATTCTAAAATACTTCTGACATATGAAATGTAGAGCTGTCGTATGCACTTAACATCCCTAAATGGTCTACTGTTTCTAACAATAAAACCATACATTTGCAGGGCTTTGTTGGTGATATGGGAAATATGTAATCTAAATAATAATTTTGAGTCAAAAGTAACTCCAAGATCTCGCATATCTTCAACCTGAGCCAGTGGTGCTTCATTCATTGTATATTCAAAGTGAATTGTTGTCTTTTTTCTGTGAAAACTAAGGACATAACATTTTGTTGTATTAAATTTTAATCTATTTTCATTAGACCATTTTATTAATCTATTTAAATTTTCTTGAAGTAATAGTGAATCATTGATGTTTTTAATTCTTGAATACAACTTAAGATCGTCTGCAAATAACAAAACGTTACTATTGGAAATATCCCTAGTTATACTATTGATAAATAACAGAAACAGCAATGGCCCAAGGTTGGAGCCCTGTGGTACCCCCGATCCTGCCAGAAAACAGTCCAATTGTTAACCCTTTATTACAACTTTTTGTTTTCTGTTTGTCAGATACGATACAGAAAACCCTATTAAGTTAGGATGGAACCCATATTCATTATACAGTTTTGCTACAAGAATTAGGTATAACTTTTAAGGAATCCTGTATATTTTATTGAAATTTCGTAGGATAAAAATTTTGATAGGTAAAAATACTTTTTCAACCCATGTAGGTATGTCTAAAAAGTTAGTCCATTGAATTTTTTTAAATTTCTTATGTACTAACCTGAACTAAAAATACAATAGAGTGAAGATCACTACATAAATAGTATATTTAAAGAAAGTCACATAGGTTCTTTTATTTTGAATGTGTACTAAATGTAGGAAAGGCATATACAGGGTGCCCTTGAAATGATTGTACAACGCTTAACCACAAATTCCTTAACCAAAAATAAGGCGATTTAGGTAAAGTTACCTATATGCAATGTTGCTTCGTTTTGCCTCTACGGGGCGCCAAAGTACTCAAATTAATATCGTTTTTTTGAAATAATCTCTAAACGCCTTTATCGATTTTTACTTATCTTGGGACTAAGAATTACTACAATTATTGGCGTGTTTTGACGCGAACGTGATCTTTTTTTAATGCCTAGAAATTTAAAAATTTCGCGTGATTCGTAAATAAAAGTTTGTATTTTTGGTACTCCCTGTATAAATGACTTCAATTGTTTCTCTGACACTATACTACGATCCCAAAATAATTGGCAAAACTGTTCTTATCGCCATTGACGGTGTGCGGAGAAAATAATGAACATCGATTCACACACTTTTAACTGAAATAAAAGCATTTAAAACCGCTTGGGAAGATTGAACATTAATAAGTCGTTACATGTTGCCAGGTTTTAAAATATTTCATTTAATTTCTCATAAAATGTACCAATATCTGCATGTCATTAAGAGCCTTTTTACTCTAAGGTACCTGTTTTACTTAATTTGGCAACGCAGGTAGGAAAAACCTATGTCTAAGGGCGCTCGCACGCTTTCTTATCGTCTCTAACCAACGTTTAGTGTCGTAGACAAGTTTCAATCAAGAGGATATTAGGAATTCAGTTTTATTATTTTTATGGTTATTCAAAACAGATAATGCAGGGGAGTTCTTCAAGTGATAGTAACCAACAAGTTACAAAACGACGTCATTTAAAACCTGGGAAGCGTACAATGGTAAAAAATGTGTATGAGGAAATTCTAAGTACACACAGTGAAATATCATTTACTGATGCAGCAGAATTTTGTGCCACATTGACTAAGACATCTTGCCGTACTGCTTATAGAACTATCAAGGACAATAGGAATACTAAAGTGTCCGATCAGAAGGAAACAAGAGAACGGAAAAAGATTTTTATTGATCAGCAAACAAAGTTAACCATTCGTCGGAAAGTGCACGTAACGCCTTTATTAATGGAGTGTCCACTGGATTGAAAGCTCCTTCAGGAAAAGGTCGTCGGTTAATTATAACCCATATCGGGAGTGATCCTGGTTTTCTTGAAGGTGGGTTAAACGTGTTTGAATTTCGAATAACCGGTGATTATCATGAGGATATGAACTCGGGAGTGTTTAAAGATTGGTTTAAATCCATCTTACCGCGTATTGAGCGTGGGTCGGTAATCGTGATGGATAATGCACCATACCACAGTCGTCGTGTGGAAGCTTTGCCAACTTCTGCGTGGCGAAAAGGAAAGATTGTTGACTGGCTCGAAGAAAAAATATTGCATTTGGCGAGAAGATGCTAAAAGTGGTAGTTGCTCGGTCCTGTAAGACTTCACAAGAAAAAAATATACGAAATATGTAGTGGATGAAATGGCCCGTGAACGAGGTGTTACAATATTACGTTTACCGCCTTACCATTGTGAACTAAATCCAATCGAGCTTATATAGGCACAGATATAAGGCGAAGTGGCGCATGAAAATAAAACTTTTAAATTAAAAGATGTTAAAGAACTGTTAAAAACGGCAATAGAGAATGTACAAGCAGCAGATTGGCATAAGTGCGTATTACATGTCTAGGGCGTAGGAAAAAAAAATGGGGTCTTAGATGTACGCGTTGAAGTCATGGTAGAACCTATTATTATAAATCCTGCAGATGACAGTAATGAAATGGTTTCATCGTCAGATAGTGAATAATCGCTGTAATGGTAATAATGAATTTAAAATTGTAACGTATTATCATTATAACACTTTTTAATGTCGGCGTGGAATATAATTGGTCAAATTATTATCAATTAGTGTTCATTAGGTTTAGGTAACAATAGTTAGAAAATTTATAAACATTTATAATTTAGGTTTAGGTTTTGCCCTTAATCCACTATTATATTTTTCTAGTATTTTGTAGTATAATAAAAACATTATGAAAATAACGTATACCGTTTCTTTATTATTCTGTTTGGATTTTATACCTGCGTAATTTAGTTTCTCTAATTACTTAATTAAATCACCAAATGTAAAAGCTTAATTTATTTTTCAGTTTAATTTATAATATTATATTTATTATAGTAAATGTAAATATATTATAATAATAAACAAAAAATTCATATATTTTTTGAATTATTATTGTTTAAAATGACACGCCTCTGGAATTGGCGTTCCCCTTACGTCTTGCACACCCCGATAAAAATGAGTCACTGCCAATTATTTTGGTATCGGAGTATAACTGACTTCATCCTGAAACTTTTTTGTCTCTTGTAAAATTTTCACCAGACATACACTTTCTCTTCCAAAATGATACAAAAATTGTTTTTTGTTTGTTTACTGGGCAACAGTAAAATAAATCTGACATCGATAGTGTTCTGAGGCAACTTAGGGAAATGGGTAGTTTTAATGGAAACAATTTTAATCGAGGACGCCAACGTACAATTAGGACTCCGGAGCTCGAAGATATAGTTTTAAATAGAATTGAAGATGATCCCAAATTAAGCTGTAGACGCTTGGGGTTTGATTGGCGGTTTCCAAAAATACCATTAATAACATTCTACGAGAGCAGTTAGCTACTCCATCTGTATCATGTGCAACAGGTGAAACATCTTTTGCCAATGGATCCTGAAATTGGCTGACGTTTTGCCGCTCCATCGAAGCAATGAGAATACCAAATCTTAATGCAACCTTTCATAAGAAAATTTTATTTACGAACGAGGCTGCGTTCACGAGATCGGGAATTAGAAATGTACATAACGAACATGTGTATAGCGATAAAAATCTTCATGCCATCAGGGAGAAACATTTCCAGCATGAATTTACAATTAATGTTTGAGTAGGTATGATTGACAATTTTATTAGTGGAGGAGTTGTAATGCCAAATCGGTTAAATGGGGATAACTATCTACTCTTCTTGCAAAACACTTTACCCGATTTATTGGATGATCTTTCATTACAGCTTCGTACCGAAATGTAGTATTAATGTTCGAAGATTTTCAAATGAAACATATCCTAATAGATGGATCGAAGGAGGCAACGATGCACCCGTTAATTGGCCAGTAAGATCTCCCGACTTAACGCCTCTAGATTTTTTCCTGTGCGGCGCTCTTAAATCAAAAGTGTATGCTTCCCCTATCGCTACGGAAGCTGAGTTATTGCAAAGAATTGTCAATGCTGCAGATTATATTAAAAACAAGCCCTACACGATGCCCAAAGTAGAGTTTAATTTTTTGAAAAGAATTAGTTTATGTATTCAGGAACACGGCGAACATTTTGAATATTATAAGAATCAGACTAGTTGGTAGTTATTAGAATTAATACTTTTCTCATGTTTTTTCGTTCCGGATAAACAACAATGATGAATTACAATGTATCGTAAATAATTTTTTTAAGAGAAACTGTATATCTGGCGAAAATATTACAAGAAACAAAGAGACAAAAAATCTTTAAAATGAAGTCAGCTAGCGCCAGAGAAACAATTAAAGTCATTTGTACAGGGGGTCATAAAAATACAAACTTTTATTAACGAATCACGCGCCGTTCCTAAATTTCCAGGTATTAAAAAAGGATCGCGTTTGCGCCAACATACGCCAAAGATAGTAGTAATTCTTAGTGGTAAAATTAGGGAAAATCGATAAAGGCGTTTAGAAATTTCTGAAAAAACATTTAACATGTATCTCCAACATCACATTTTCTACATCTGATTGTTGTCTTAGTGTGACAATGAACACAACGCGTTTGTCTTTCTCTTTGGTAGACAAACTCTTTTTTATTTTGCTCATACAAAAATAATGACAACGTTTAAATGTCATTTTGGCAAATTTTCAATATGGGATCCACGTACTTCAATACATTTTCTTAGTCGTCGAATATTTTCCCGCTACGCTGCAAATAATATTCCGGCATTATTATACGGACTACGTTAGTATGCTGTAGTTATTCTCTAGTATTTACTGGTGTTAAATAAAGTAGTTCTTTTAGATGTCCCCAGAAGTAAAAGTCTAAGGGATTTAGATCTGGAGACCTTGGTGGCTATAAAACAGGCTTACCTAAACCTATACATCAACGGCCAAAAACGCTTCTTAAGTGTTGACTTACTGTACGGTTATAATGAGGTGGAGCACCATTATGCATGTACCACATTTGCATTCTTCTTGCATCGAGAGGCACGTCTTCCAATAAATTATTCAAATTTTAGTGCAAAAATTGTAAATAAGTCTCACCATTGAGTCTTTCTTCCAAAGCAAATGAGGTTATTTAAGATAATGCCAGCCCACACATTTAAAATGACCCCTTTTCTAATGAATATGTCACGCATTTTCTTAAGGTCATGTCAATACAGTGGGAGATCAAGAAAAGAATACCTTTTTTTTTCCTCTTATTTTGACACGAGACTGAGCAATATTTTGATCTGACCCATCCCATATTTTTATTATACAGCTTAAAAACTTGCGGCTGATCTACGTATATAAACTTTTTCTCCTTTTAGCCCTTCGTTTTAAAAGAACATTTAAATGGAGCTGTGTATTTACAATTTACACATAGAACATGATTTAAACGATTTATTGGAAATGTACCCTTGCAAGCTAGAGCACAAAATAAATGTGGCTTATGCACGATGATGCGCCGCCACATTTTAGCAACGAAGTGCTTCGATGTCGAGAGTCTTTACATAAACGTTCCAGTTAAGAATCCACCTCAAGTCATCTTTAGGAAACCTGGGGAGGATCAAACCCTTGAGGAATGAACATCAATGCCATAATGGATCTACTAGAATGCTGCCTTAATAATTCCTACTTCGAATAAAAGGATACATTCTACAGTAATCGCTAACATTTACGTGCAATCGTTTGAAAATCAGGTAATTGAAAAGGCAAAAATAAAACCAAAACTATGGCTGCTTTACGTTTATGACACATTTATTATTTGGAATGGGAGCGATGACGAACTCCAATGTTTTCTACATCACATACCTTAGCACCAACAATCGAGTTTTCCGTAGAGAAAGAAGAAAACAACAAACAAAGCCGTTTCGAGATGTTATTGAAAAGAAAAACAATGAAACTATTCAATTATCGGTATACAGGAAGCAAATCCACACAGGTTAATACCTTAATTATACCTCGAATAATTTAAATAGCATCAAACATGGAATAGTAAAAACACTTGTCGATAGGACATTCACTCTCTGCAACTCCAAGGAAAGCTCCTTCACAAGAACTCAACAAGAACAAGAAGCGTCAGATTCACACGGAGAGACGTCGAAGCTGGATGTTAAGGGAATCTTTGAAAAAATTCGAAGGTTAGGACAACAATACCACATTCGAATAGTATTTAGCTCCAGAGATTCCTTAAGAAGCTACCTAACGAAGACGAATCATATAAGTTAAAACGACATGAAGACATATAGAATATACAACCTACGACCCCTGAGAACAAGGATCAAAGAACATCGAAACCACACACTGATGAGAGAAACAAACGGATCCGGTGCAGCAGATCACGCTTGGATCCCCGGGCTCAGGGTAAAAATTATACGTAAGGAAAAACATTGACGAAAGTGGAAATTCAAAGAAGCGGCTGTCATATCCCAGAATTCTGACTGCTTCAGTAAACCGTTTGTAAACATAAGAAATATTTGGAAACCCTTGTTAAGTAAATATAAGGTTAGATTAAGACGATTCAGTAACACATGACTAGCTTCGTAGCTTGTTCAATATTCACCTGCAGACGACTGGAGATGATTACCAGTTGGAACGTTGTAAGAAAAGTAGGTAATGACAATAAAAGTTCAAAACACATTGAGCATTGTTTTCTTCTTCGACATCATTCTTCACTTTATGACTTCAATATCGACAAAAATCGCAGACATCTACGTCCACTGCTAACAGAACGTCTATACTCGCGTAAAACAATTGATTTTTTTTCTACATCATTTGCGTTGTCATCATTCGAACAATCAATACGAGTAAAAATCAGTGACAAATAATTGAATTTGCCAACACTGCTGTGATGTACTACACTGCATTCAAGTTCACGACAATGCAACTGGTAGTTGGCAGCTACAGTATCGGAAGTAAGAATGTATAATATTTGTAGAATTATATCGTTGATCTTTAGACTGCAATAAAACCCTCATTATCCCTTTGACCATAAAATAAATAAGGAAATCCCAAATTTTAAAACCTTTTCGAGTAGAGCCGGACCAGGTATAAATTGAATTTGCCTGATGCATATATAAATACAAACTGATTTTTAATAATTTTATTTCTGACCCGTATATTATTAGCTTATAACGTCTTAGTTACGCGGGAATTATAAGGATCATAACTCCCTTGGGATATTAAGAAAAATTTGACATAAAATCAAACAATTGACATCTAATGTCAATTTGATTTTCATCTATTGAAACATTTATTCCACTTTAAAAATGAACAAAATGTTACTAAAATCGGTCAGAAATAAAATTATCTATGTATCACTGGAATTATAAGGGTCTCAATTACCTCGGGCAATTGCTGTCCCTCGGGCCAAAGGCCCTCGGTAATTAAGACCATTATAATTCCCTAGATACATAAATAACTATTAGTCGTTAGTGGTTTTCCGGCGAGTAATTTTTTTTTTTGGGCTTATTAGTGGTAGAATGTGGCGTCCTTGGAATTGTGCTGATAGGGGGGCATCTTCAAGTGTCATTTTTAAAAGAAAGCATTTATCTACCGATGCCAAACTTATAATTAAAAATGTGTATCAATCTTTGTTGAGTAGAAATTTTAATTCGATGGATGCTTCAGCAGAGACGTCTACTTTGACAAAAACTCCTTTATCTTCGGTAAGAGACATAGTTCTTAAACCTGTTAATCCTAGAAAAAATCGGAGTGATTTTGGCACATTTAGAAGCATTGACGAAAATGACATGGATTTATTAAGAAGAAAGATTTACCAAATGTATGAGGCACAAACTGTACCCACTTTGATTTCCCTCAAAGAGCGGCTAATTAAAGACGAAACAAATATCTCTTGTAGCCTTTCAAGTCTTAGGAAAATATTGGCTAAAATGGGTTTTAAATACCGAAGCATTAATAAAAGACAAACATTAATGGAATCTCAACGTTTACGGGAATGAAGATTTAAATATTTAACAGCTGTTAAACAATTTAGAGAAAAAGATCGTCCAATTATTTACCTTGACGAAACATGGTTCGATACCCATGACATTCCAAGAAAAGGTTGGGATGATTCTTCCAAAATTTGTCAAACCAAGGCACCATCAAATAAAGGCAAAATAATCACAATATTACATGCTGGTTCAGAGAACGGGTTTGTTCCAAATTGTCTGTTGCTTTCAGCTAAAAACATAGCAGATTCTTCTTTAGATTACCATCAAGATACCGACGCACAACTTTTTGAAGATTGGTTTAAACATAAACTCCTTAAAGATATACCTGAAAATAGCGTCATTGTAATGGACAATGCTAGTTATCATAGTCGGCAAGCAAAAATCATTCCCAATTCTAATAATTCAAAATTTTATGATTGAAAATGATTTATATTTTGAAGAAATTTACAATAAACGAGAACTGCTAGAAGTATTAAAAGCTTTTAAAATAAATAAGGAATCCGAGTGTGACAAACTTGCAGCAGAAAATGGACATACAGTGTTGCGCCTTCCTCCATACTATTGTATATTTAATCCTATTGAGCTAATATGGCACCAATTAAAATCCAATATTAGGAGAAATAATATTTCTCCTACATTAAATGCATCTGTAGTAGAATTAATTAAAAACGAAGTAAGAAACATTTCTGCAGACAGCTGGAAAAACTGTGTACAACATGAACTTAAGGTGGAAAATTCTTACAATTGTATGATTACAAATGTTCAACCCTTAATTATAGGTTTAGGCTTAGATGAAGATAGCGATAGTGATACATAGTTAAATTTTGAATAAATTGTCAATAGTTTTTAAGAATTTAATTAATTTTAATTGTACTTTTTATCCTAATAGTTATACTTTGAAATTATATTATTTTCAATTATCATTAATTGTTATCATTATTTTACATTTATTATAGGTACCTAAAACGAAAAATACCTGTCTATTTATTTTAAATTATAAAAATAAATCATGTGGTGTAGGTACATTTTCAAGCCGACCCTGATCCCATTTATTCAGGTTTGAAGAGGTTGAGGCGTATACAATAGGATTTAATCAGGTAGATTATTTATGGCAGTAAGAGTCAACGGTATAATTCTGCAAATATTATACCGTCCTGTGCTTGACATGATTTAGTGTGATTTAAGTTTATGGCTCTGGTTGAAACCAAATAGCCAGACATGGTTAAGTAAATCAACATTGCTTCAAGTACCTACTAATTATTTATGGTGTTTATGTACTATTATATGTTTACTACGTCCACCGAACGTAAAATTTGCAACCTAGATATACCTGCATGTATAATATTGGCATATTTTGTTTTCATCAAAAACTGGTCTACCTTCTAATTTCTTTAATTTTTTTAATCTACCGTTTTGGTCCTTCGGGATCATCATTAGGGCAGGATTGACAATTCCTAGAAATGTTTATGAGACGATCATTAGACGACGCGACGCGACGTTCTGATTGATCAGAATTTAAAGACCAGCAGGTGTAAAATTGCTTGCGAGCGGCTTGACAGTTTGTTTTTTATGTTGCCGTCTTATCTTCTATAAATTATACTTAGCTCACCATGTGCGAGGCGATGGTGGCAAAGGAGTTTGATTCAAAATAGCACTAGATTCTTTAATTAATATCACTGTTTGCTCTTTTGAGCATAAGAAATTGTGACAATCGCTGCGTCTAGGCCGGGGCTTGAAGTTCGAGAACAAAGCCTTTCATGTAGGTACCGCTTTAACACTGAATCCGACAGGACTTCGTGAGCTTCTGTAGAACTCCTGACTTGACGATCTCACGTCTCTACTGAGTTCGCGAGCTGTTCTAGAACAGCTCTCAATCTTAGTCTGTACCCGGGCTTTTAGAACATGCTGATACTACTTTAATGTGAATAGTTTTTCCAAGGTGAATGCGCAAGATTATATTATAACAGTGCCAGCGATACAAAAAATGATCTACTGATTATTTTAATTTAATAATTATAAATATTGTTTTAACGCTGAATTTTTGGTAGTACCTACCTAGGTATAGTTTGAGTTGTGCCTTCTGTCAATTGACCGCGGTAAAATATTAGTGGTCAAATACATGGAAGAATTGAACAATATTGTTTGATTTATTTTTGGCTAAAATAGTATTTTACCTAAGTGTTTTTCTTTTTTAATTTAAATGTCTTTTATAAACGACTTGCAGTCAGACAGGATACGAACTAAATCAGGTGTAAACGACATCATTGGGCAAAAGACCATCGCGATATGTTAAAAGAAGATTTACTCTAATTTGGGTTACTGCCATGTTTGACTGGGATCTTAATTTTAACTAAAATCCAAGTACACGTCACGTTACTTTTTTATGACAATCTGTAGTTTTGATTTTATAACGGATGCTTCTCAAAATTACCTTTTCAACGACGTAATAATATAACGTTGACATTTACTTTCAAAATGGCGGTGTAAGAGCCATTTTACAAAATAACAAAATGGCGTCTATAAAACAATGTATACAAGTTACAAGGATAAAGTGGCGATGAAATTGTTAATTCTTTGCCCCGAAATGTAAATGACATTAAAATGTTCTTCTTAATTTAACCATGTTTTTAAGAAATTATAATTTCACACCTCTTTTTTTAACCCAATTAGACATTTGTTCTTGGGTTCATTACCATGGTAGCCCAAAAAATGTCCGAAAATACCCCAAGGTACCCTGAGCAAAATTAGTAAGTGGACATTTTTCTGTCAAATTATTGACATTGATATGTCTTAAAATAATTTTAAAGTGAGATAAAATTAATATTTGTTTAATTTATTTAGGTGTAATATTTTCACTTATTATCACTACCTTCGAATAATTTGACGACATTTTGGAATAATTGTAGTTGATTCTTTAGTTGGCTATGGATGACGAAAAGTCCTAATGACAGATATTGGCGTGGTTTAGTCGACTCATCAGTCTTTAAAAGGTGGCGTTATGGATTATTATCATTTCGGGCAAAAATACAATTACTTTCTCAAACTTTAGTAACATCAAATAACATACTGTGTCAAAATCATTTTATGTCATTGATTTTACCTAAATTAATATTACTAAAATCGACGGATGTATTTTTAAGAGTAATTTTGTGACATATCACAAAAGTTTTCCAGTACAATTATCTTCAGGGGACGTTGGTGCAAACTAATTTCCGGAAATCGTTGTCATTAACATGGCAACATGTCAAAATATGAGCTTTTAATTGGCTTTAAATGGCAGGGATGAAATTTTCTTACCGAATCTCCCACGTGCCTAAATGAATTGTAGATAATTTTCAAAAATTTCATATAGGTACTCAAAAGTTTTTCGGTAATAATTTCGAAAGTTGGGAGATTATAAGTGAAAATTCCACACATTACACACCAACAACTTTCGACCAATGAAAAGCCTGTTTATCTGTACCGTAAATAATTTAAATAATTGCAGGGAATTTTTCTCCTCCTTGGGGGTGCTCGACATAAATTCCGTGACCTTCTGTGAGTAACTACAATAAACTGAATTATCTGTATACTCTGCCTGTTTTATAAAAAAACTTACAAGTTCCCTTCTTTAGTAGATTACATTAAAAAGAAGATTAAGCTATTTACTCATCTGTAAAAGTTTTATTTAACTAAAGTGGGTAAATAGATAAGAAATAATTTCTTCTCGGAATAATATGGGTATCCATTATTGTGTCTACTTGCTTACTCACTTATATTATTTTATATATATAAGGGGTGTTACTTGATAAAAAAATCGATTTTTTATTAATATCCCAAAGATAAGGATCTTGGTGATATTTGGCAGTATTGTTCGTTATGATAAGACGGCATCCCTGGGAGCAGTCTCACGAATAATATTGACAAAAAATGTACGCCACTAACTTGTTTAAAAAATTTATATTTCATTCTCCCCTCTATGAAAATATAATTTTCTGTTTTAAAAGGGCAAGCGAAAGCGAAAGTAAAACATGCTAGGTGATTGGTTGCTAGGTATGAAAAACTTTCGTGCCCTGGACGACGAAAAAAATAAAAATGTCAAATTAGTAATGTTAAACGTTTATTTAGAATGAAAATTAAATGTAAAATTACAATTGTTATACAGTAGTGTCACCCTTAAAGTCCGCACCATATGGAATTTTTTTTTTTATTAATGAGGTTAGTTAAAATTAAATTTCGGCAATCGTTTTTGCTTCAAATTAGACCAAAAATTATATAATCAAATTTCACCATCTGTCATTCGGTATCTGTCAAAAATTACATTTTAATCAAAAAATGCTGAAAAATGGCATTGTTTTACCGAATTTCGAAAAATTTTATTAGAAAAAGTTGTTTCTAGTACAATTCTTGGCCTAAATACAAAGTTTTAGTTTTCTAGCTCAAAGTTGATTTTTTTGCCATTTTTTCTAATTAACTTTTTTTTTATTTAATGTAAGTTCGCTTAATGGATATTAAACTATTTGCTTATACCATACTCAATATTTTATTTAGTTTGTATGAGCTCTTTTTTACTAGAATGCCATTTTTTTTCGAAATTTAAAATTAGAGGCAAAAAAATTTGACACAGGTGGTGCAAAGTTGTCCTAATTTAAAAATTTTAACAGATAGACGTCAGATATTCTATTTTTTGGATAGTACATACACCTAAGAAGTTTAAAAAACTTATAATAAAATTCCCAGATATCAGATTAGTTCAAAATTTAGACACATTTTCTTTTTATCCACAATAAAATATCAAGGCAATTTTGAATTTTATAAGTAGGCTATGGAAAAAAAAATGAATTAGAGTGCCGAATAAATAAAAGAAATGTCATAAATTTGAATATTTTCGCAAGTTATAGTTTTCAGTGTTATCACCAATGTTGTCCATTCAAGAAAAAATAGAAATTGTCTTAATTTGTGGAGAGAATATGCCTCACCGGCAAGTATCTGCCATTTTTAATGAGAGGCATCCAGAAAAAAATTTGCAGCATAGCACTGTTTCAAGAATAATGTCAAAATTTAGAGAAACTGGATCTGTTCAAAATAATTTTAAGAAACCTCACGCGGCAAGTAAATACGATGAAGCAGCACAACTTGATGTTTGTTTAACTGTTATTGACCACGGTCAAACTAGTGTAACCAAGATAAGTGATTCAACAGGGTGCAAGAGGGAAAGCGTTAGAAAAATTCTTCAGAAAAATCGATTTCGGGCATATAAACCCAAGTTTATAAACACATTAAAAGAACGCGATTTTGATATCCGACTTGATTTTTCGTTTTGGTATCAGGGACAATATGAGGAGAATATTCTTTTTCCATACAAGATATTATGGACAGATGAAGCCACTTTCTCTTCGAATGGTACCGTGAGCTCACAAAATTGCCGATGGTGGTCCCAAGAAAATCCTGACTTCACAATTGAATGTCGCGACCAGTATCATTTTAAAACCAATGTTTGGTGTGGAATTTTGAAAGATGAGCTTATTGGACCATACTTCTTTAGAGTAAACTTAACTGGTGAAAGGTACCTGAATTTTCTTAATAACGAGATTACCGAAGTTTTGGATAACATGCCCTTACACCATAGACATAACTTATGGTATCAGCTTGATGGTGCACCCATACATCAAACTGTAGGAGTGAAAGGACGCATAAACCAATTATTTCAAAACAGAGTTATAGGGCGTGATAGAGAATGTCACTGGCCACCCAGGTCGCCTGACATAACCCCACTAGACTTTATTCTGTGGGGTTATCTTAAGCAGAAAGTTTATAAGAATCGACCGTTTAGAAATATCGGGCATTTGGAACAAACGATAAGACAGTGTTGTGCCGATATAAGACCAAGCTTTTTACAAAATGCTGTCAAAGACGTTTATAGACGGACGGGTGTTTGTATAGAGCGAGAAGGACGTCACACTGAAAGTTCCTTTTTGTTCCTTTTAATAATAATGATAGTTTTAAGTATAAAATAAAATTTTTATCAAATATTTAGATGTATTTGTCATTTGAAAAACGAAACATCTGACGTCTATCTGTTAAAATTTTTAAATTAGGATAACTTTGCACCACCTGTGTCAAATTTTTTTGCCTCTAATTTTAAATTTCGAAAAAAAATGGCATTCAAGTAAAAAAAAGCTCATGCAAACTAAATAAAATATTGAGTATGGTATAAGCAAATAGTTTAATATCCATTAAGCGAACTTACATTAAATAAAAAAAAAGTTAATTAGAAAAAATGGCAAAAAAATCAACTTTGAGCTAGAAAACTGAAACTTTGTATTTAGGCCAAGAATTGTACTAGAAACAACTTTTTCTAATAAAATTTTTTCAAATTCGGTAAAACAATGCCATTTTTCAGCATTTTTTGATTAAAATGTAATTTTTGACAGATACCGAATGACAGATGGTGACATTTGATTATATAATTTTTAGTCTAATTTGAAGCAAAAACGATTGCCTAAATTTAATTTTAACTAACCTCATTAATAAAAAAAAGTTCCATATGGTGCGGACTTTAATGGTGACACTGTATGAGCCTGAAATATTTAATGGCAAATGTTGATTGAAATCTTGTCCGAAAGCAACGGCACTGGAAATATTAACTTGCTTGTCCACTGTGGCTACACAGTCTTTAAATTCTGTTTCGGAATGTTTGTTTTGCTACATATAGATGGACTTTTCGGGCATGATTTTATTAGCAACTTCTATTTTATGAGTCACTGAGTGAGAGATGCTATATATCCTTCCGCTACCTCTGACGACTTCCACTCCCCATGTCTTTTCATATCTAAAATGTCCACACCTGGGGCATTTGCTAGTAATTTAGAGGATGTTCTTCGAAACGGTGTACTGATTTGGATTGGAAAATTTAAGAAAAATCTCGTACGGAATTTTCGAAATTGTTTGCTTTCCAACTACCTGATTTACACATCTGCCACGCTCATACCGATAAAAGAAGCGTTCATCTTGAGCATTTTGTGGTCGAAGTTTCATGTAACGATTAACAATTGTTACCCAATCTTCTATAACTACAAATCTTCTTTGCACATTGTTTTTGGTAGTGAGAATCTGCAATAACATGACACAATTTTTATACTCCACATCCTTCACTTTTAGATTGTATAGCTCGTCAGTTCTGCATGCCCCAGCTACTCCAAAAATCGCTACAACTTTTTTCATTAAATATATTTCATCAGGAGCTTCTAACAAAAACTTTAACATATCATCCTTTGTAAATACTTGAGATTTTCGAGGTTGATATCCGTCATTCTTTCTTTTTATGAATGCCTTTAAGCGATCAAATTTTGAGATATCCTGGTTCTTATTTAATGAAATAGTCAATTCCAACATCGAGTATTCTGACCACAATGTAGCACGAGATAATGTCTTTGATTTTTCTAAGAAAAATGCCAATAATGCGTCTTCCGTTATTGTGGACACATCTTTAATTGTACATCATTTAACAAAACTTTCATAGGCTTGATTGTCGATCTTTAGATTTGTCCGGTAACAAACTTCTGCACGCAATATCCGCTGCTTCTTTAATAGAATTAAGGTTTTGTTAAATTCTCGCCAAATACAAAACTAATCAACTTAACTATTCAATAATAATATTATTTAATAACTGTCAATATACTAATTTTTTTATTGACGTGAATGTTATCTTAGTAACGTTAACAACCTGCTATTTTTATGACAGTAGGTAAGCCGCCTTTACCCATTTTATTACAATCGATTGAGGATTTTCAGCATCAAATTTGAATCTGTGTGTTTTAAGAAATCGAGAGGGGAGAATGAAAAGTTTAATACATTACACGCTGCAAAAACCCTTTCAGGTATACTCCGACACACGGTTAATGGCCATGACTAACTAATCCCTTTATACTTTATACCTACTTGTCCTTCTATCTTGACAAATAAATTTGACGTAAATTATTACTATGCGTAAAAGTAGTAAGCCGTAATATATAATTTTTATTATACAGGGTGTTATACGTAGAAGTTTCAGCCCCCATTATTTTCTTTAGTTTTTGAGATATCAAAATAAATTTTTTCTTGTTTGAAAACGAATGGCAAAGCCTTTTTTGACATCTGTGTAATTACCGGGTTGAAAATGCGGAACTTCTACGTGGAACACCCTGTATAAAACCGTATGAATAAAATGAATCATCTCAATAGTTTGAATCTGTACTATCACTATCATCCACTCAAATAATTAGAGGTTTTATGTTTTCCCAAAATTTTTTATAATTATTTTCGACTTCAAGTACATGATTACCGCATGATCTGGTATTAATTCACACTGAGTTTTAACTACTTTATTTATATTAGCGGACAAATCTAAGTTGTATGTTACCGGATTCTTTTATAGTCTCATCTACGCAATATATTTTATCATTTAATTTTGTTTTTAGTACCTCATTTTTTCAATTTGTGTTAAATATTTTTGTCTCCATTCCACTAACCGTTGGGTCTCTTTAATGCAAATGCGCTTGTCAACTTTTTTAAATCGAAATCCAATTTTGTGCAGGAATCGGCGTAACGTTTCGCGACTAGCAGCAAATCGACCATTTGCTAATAACTTTTCTCGCAAAGAATCAAGTGACGGAATCTGCTTAAGCTCATACATCGCATACAATACCTACACTACCCTGCGAATCAACTATGCATCACTATTTCCAAACACTTTCAATGTGCCTTTGTTAGATCTGTCCTTCCTCTCCAGTGAATTGTCTTGGTCGAGGAACCGACGCAAGGTAGACCTTGGAATGTCGGTTAACTCCACTGTCCTCTTAATGGCAGCCTCTGACGTTTTTAGAAGACCTGCAGACAAATATTTCCCGTAAGATTTTGACCTGATATTTTTGTATCACTCTGTGTGGCTATAAGGTCGGTCCAATGAAGGAAAATGCTTGTTTTGACGTCCAAAATAACATAGTAAAATTTTTAAAAAATTTGTCCGGAATCCATAAGAAGTTTAATATGTTTTTTCATATCAAAACTAAAAAGAATATAAATTTTACCTTGATATACTCGCAAAACAATCCTCTTGCAGGACATCTGTAAATGGCAATTTGTTTTTTGCTCGTTTTTGTCTTCAATTCCGTCGTCGGATTCACAGTTTTCAACCCACGGTCTGAACATTTTAAAAATTGCTAATATTAATAACACCACTGAACACCGTTGGAAGACACAGTTCAAATGATTTAATAATAATTCGACAATTCCTAATGTGTCGACAGGTATGATTAATTATACCTTAAATACGGACATTATCAAAATAAAAATAAAATACCTCCCTGTTACTTAAAAACGCTTACACAAGTAAAGTCATGACCATTAACCGTGTGTCGGAGTATACTCGGAGTTTTTTAAATAGCCTCGGCTACGCTATGCTTCGCCTCGGCAATTTAAACACACCTAAAAGTAAACTCTCGCACCTTGTAATGTAAATAACTATTGTTTTCAGGTTAAACAGCTAAAAATGCAATTTTTGGTCTCTTGATATTTTTTCGCATCTTACTTCGTTTTTGAGAAAAAAAAATAAAAGCCGAAACGAAAAAATATCAAGAGACAAAAAAGTTGTATTTTCAGCTGCTTAACCCGAAAACAATATAAAGTTCTTAAACAAGTCAGTGGCGTACCTTTTTTTTGCCAATATTATTCGTGACTGCCCCCGGAACGGCACTGGAACTCTGGAAATAATTATAATCTAGTTATAACGAACAACACTGCCAAGTTTCACCAAAGTCGGCAAAAGGATCTTTGAGATATTAATAAAAAACCGATTTTTTTTTTCAACGTTGACACCCTTGAAATGAAAATCTTGAAAACCAGACTTTTTAGGACACATGTTCATATGAACTTTTCTACTTGAATTTGGTTTAGGAATGCGCCCTTGGAAATACGGCCTATCATTAAGTAACACCCTGTATAGGCACGAAATGGCTGTGTACTGACGTAAGTCATAAGCTTCGTGATAAGCAACACAGAACCTAATATAAAATAATAATTTAACACGCGACGTCCTATTTTTGTCAAGTCGTTCTTACTTTTGCGATTATTACTTGTTTAGATACTTTTGATATCTATAATATCTACTCCGAACATAATAACATAGATCTAGAAAATTATTAAAAGCCAAGCTTTAAATCAGCAAGTACAATGAATAACACATTTTGTGGAACACCACTGTTTGTATTAACGCTTCATTTTTATCATTGAAATAAATTTAAAGAAAGTCATACCCAATCTACATAACAACCATCACCGTTGCCCAAATAACAAACGACGATATCATTTAGGCTACTTCGCATAAAATTCGCCCATTTTCCGAATTGTGAGGTTAGAGAAAGCGCGCCCGGAAAAACTGCATGCCCAGATTTTCCATTTTCCAATCGTTGTTGGCGCTCGTGCGCAATATAAATTGTCGTTGTCTGGGTCAGCGAATGTTGTCGCGAAATCGCGTGTGTAACCTTCACTGATGATTATACAGAGATACTACAATAATTATTAAATCATGTTTGCTACTGATAACATAACGCGACGCGTATTTTTCTTAATAAAATAACCAAATATTAAAGAAAATCAGCATAAGTAGTACTAGAAGACTTTTTCTTTCAAGTAAATTAATATTTGTGCCAGATTTGAGTGAGTATAAGTATAATTTATTTGTATTTTCTTTTCACAAAAATTGCATTTAGGCGCAAAGTTGCTTGGTTTTTATTGCCCGGTTAACCTTGTTGTGATTTTTTACAAGGTATTTAGGTTTTACGTATATGTTTATTGTGTAAACATAAGGTTTTGTTAAAAGTGCATTTTTACAAATTATCATTGTGACAATATTAGTTTTAAGCATTAGAAAATTTTTGTTGCATTTAGTTCTTTATACCGCTTTATTTTTGTAAGTTAAAATGCCGAACAAAAAAAAAATCAAAACACTTTGCCTATACTACCACACGTAAGATACCTACCTTATTTTTAGAAAACCTTGAATTTTTATTAAACAATTTTAAGTGTTTTTGTTATCATTATTAGGTTCCATATAATTTATAATTATTGTGTGGTTGTAAAGAACTTGGCTAAAGTGTTTATATGTATTCTGTGTTATAAAGTTGAAGTGCAAAAATATTTCACATTATACAGGGTTGAAGAAAACACAAGTCATAAGATTTCCAATATTTTTAAATGGAAATTAATATACAGTAAAAATATCTAACATGGAACAAATTCGGTATTGTCACTTTGATAGATGTTTCAAAAAATCGCTCGAACACATGAACTATTATTTTTTATGGCGCATTTTATGAACTCAAATACGCATATACAGGATGAACCAAAAAATTCAAATAATGGCCAACTTGTTTTTTAAATGAAACCCCCATATTTTTTTGTCGTATTTTTTAAGAATGCCTAATTGGCACCGTGTTTAACGTTTCCATCTTTAATCGTTATTTATACAGAGCGAGTAAAAGATTTGCCAAAATTCAAATGCAGGATGTTCCTACATATCATGTACAGGGTCTATAGTTTTCAACACTTTTGAAAGGTATCTCCGTTATTAGTACAGATAGAATGATGCGGTTTTCGCAAACCTGTGTCACTTTTTTGTGAAACAAACGATGCCGTAAATGAATGTATTTTGGCCTCTTGGTTTTTGAGATACAGGGCGAAATTAAAATTGTGCATTTTCAGACACGGCTTGTAATTCAGGTATCTTATACCCTACCGAAAATATAAGAACAGGGTGTAATACAGTTTTGTACGTAGAATTCAGTGGCATAGCCAGTTCTTCACTCTTGAGAAATATACCCAAGTTGTGTTGCTTTTAATGGAACACCATGTATATTTATTCATAGTTGCATTCTGCTCACTGAGAGCTTTCCAAAAATATATAATAGTTATCACTTAGTTTTAACAAAAAGGTTAAAATTTATATTTGGAACAATGAAATAGTGGTATAAAATACATATTACCGTAAACGAGTAATAATAATATCAGATAACATTAATGGTGTATTGTATCGCCTATAAACTATTTTTATTGAAACAAAATCTAAGACCTACTGCCAATTTTTAGTGAGCAGAATGTAACTATTAATAAATAGGTATACAGGGCATTCCATTAAAAAAAAAACACAACTTTGGTGTATTTCTCAAAAATGGTGATACCTGGAACTGAATTCTACTCAGAAAACTGTATAACACCCCCTTCTTATATTCTCGATATGGTGTAAGGTAACTGAAATACAAGGTGTGTCTAAAGATGCACTATTTCCAATTTCGTCCTGTATTTTAAACACCAAGAGGGTCATGATACATCCGTTTACGGCATCGTTTGTTTCACAAAAAAGTGGCACAGTTTTGCGAAAACCGCATCATTCTATCTGTACTAATAACGGAGATACCCTTCAAAACTGTCGAAAACTGGACACCCTGTACATACGGAAGGGGATAATTCTTTGACTCATTTCATGACTAAAAGTTCATATTAACGTAGGTCCGGAAACGCGTCGTTACTGATCTACAACGTGTTAAAATGTCCAGATTTTTTTTTTAGTTTTTTCTTTATAGCTCCTGCAGTTTTTGAGATATTACGACCACATTTGGAATATAGATTACGCTGTAGGACTTACGTCATTGGACATGGTTGTAAGATATTTTTTCAGGGGTCATGTTCCCTTTTCTTCCCCTGAATTCGAGCCTGAATTAGATATATTTAATATTGAAAAATTTTTTTTTCGTCATTTAAATGAAGAAATTTATAGGCGATGAACTTTTGTACTATTTTAGTTCTTACGGAATGGGTACCTAATATCTTTACAATTTTTCTTATTTTTTTTTTTTGATTAGGATTAAGTTTATATTTGTTAATTTCATTTAGGAGCTACAAGGTAGAGGCCAATTTAAATTTCTTTTAAAACGCACGAAACTCATTGCCCAAATTCGTTTATTATTTTTGGTAGGTACCTAGATATTATTACATTTTTGAGTTCGCAAAAATTTTGTTCATCTAGTAAATGTTAAGTTAAATTAAAACTATGCGGAAAGCTTTGTAAATTAATTAATAAAAATATTAATTATGAAGAAATCCAGTTGTTATTTTCTTTTAAGTTCCAATGGCTTTTCGATCACTTAGACTACTAAGGGCAAAAGATTCATGTCAGTGCACATGCGAAATAGGTCAAGGACTCGTGCTAGGAACGAAAGTTCTTTCAGCCGAAATAAGGAAAAATCGACATTATTCAACGGGTAAGATCAAAAGATATTTCAAATAGACACACCGCACTACAATGATGTAGGAATAGTTTTGTTTTTATTTTTCTTAAATATCCAGCAGTAGGTAGTTATAAATAACTTAATGTATTTATGGTAATCAATACAGTGTTTTAGTTTCGTGTACTATTTAAAAAAATAACCAATAAATAGTGGCGTATTTTAGAGATTTACTGACATAACCTATGTCCAAACATAATAATACTTTTTCTATAAACATAACTAGCAAGAAATGCCTTGTGATGGAACTACAACCCCCCAAGTGGGGTCCCCTTAAAATGGTTTATCTTTCCATAATTTTTATTTTTCTTCCTCTATAGTCTTACTTTGTTAATTTTGTAAACAACAAAAGTAAATTTGTATTTGTTTATTTACTTAGAGTATTTAATACTATCGAAAACTCTTTTGCATGAATAAAGTAAACAATAATATCAGACAAAATCCAAAATCCACTTTTGATTAATTAAATAGAACAACAAAATAAATTAGTGTTTCTATTTTTTTATATCTTATTGGTCCAAAATTTGTTTTATTCATTTTCTCGACTGCCAATTTGTCATTTCTAAGAGCTTTATTTTATATTAAAGAAATATTTCGTAAAATCGTTGAGACTGCAGTTGCGGTATGCCAGGTGTATGTATTACTGCCTATTCCACACTCCTTTTCTGATATACGTACCTATGTCCATTTTTTAGGTCCCAAATTGTTGACCACAATTGATGAGGCCAAACGGTTTATGAAAGATTGCCTCGAAGCTGTGGGCACACCCGCCGGACATGCAGACATCGTAGCAAATAATCTTATAGAAGCTGATTATAGAGGATTTTTTAGCCATGGGATGAACAGATTGGGTAAATAAACAAAATAATAAAGCTAACATAGCAATTATCTCCGGAATTTGAAATTTATAAAAAATTTGCAAAACAAATCAATATTATGACATTTCATAAATGAATCTTCTAATTTCAAAAACAACCGTCTTTAAAAATGTCGGCAAATAGGTTACTCACATCACTGTAATTCTAAGCTGTATTTAACTATAATATAATTTTTAATTAAAAACAACCGAATCCCCCAAAATACCTCATTAAAATTTCATGTCAATTTGAAAATTAGCTATCTTCAATGTGTCGATCAAAACCCACATTTTGGGCGGTGTGATATATATTCGTAAAGTAGTACCTAGTAGTGGAGTAGTAAAAAGTAAAGCTGGATTTATAAACTCGAAAAGTTGGCGAGGTTGAAGTTATGTTCAAGTTAGTGAGGTTCGATATTCGACAGTTCAGAAAATGGTATTTACAAAATCAGTAGCGAAGTTCGAAAAGTTGTTGTTTGATTGGTTAAAGTCCAAGAGAATGAATTAAAATATTCGTTTAAATTAGTGCATGCCATCACTCTCCATACAATCCATTTTTTCTTTTCCGACACAAAACACAAAACTAACCATATAACAACAAAAAGAAAATACAAATGTACAAATATAAATGGCGGAATGGCGACGTCAACAACGAACCACATGACCTTAAAATTGCATCTTCATTGGTCGAAACAAACTTTCCTCTGAACATAAAAATTGGTTATCTCAAACTACACGGGAACTTTTCGAAACTCACGAACCTTGTACGAACGAGTTTATAAATTTAACTGAATGTTCCCTTTAGTTTAAATTGAACTCTTAAATTTCAACGCCAACTGAACCTCAGCTTTGCGAACTTTTTGAGTTTATGAATCCAGCTTAAGAGATGTTGTTCTATTTTTTTGTCTTGCTGTGAAGGGGATAATTTATTATAATAGTAAGCAAGCTGAATATTATTGTTACCGGGAAGAAATAAACTAAAGAACGAGAAAATGCCTTCTAATTTTGTAATGTTAAGTTTGTTATTCTCTGATGTGTGAAAAAGCTGTAGAATATGTTAAATGTACAATATTATACGCTATGTAAATTTTGATGTATTATTAGTTCTTCATCCAAATAGCACAAAAGTGTAATATTATAAACACTCCTCAACCAGATTACACTAAAAAAAGGTTGCCAAAGTTATTCATTAATCTACTCATTACTTTTTTCATGACAGTTTGTCTCTTGTTACTCAAAATGAAATTTAAAGGAGATGGCCGCTAGACGATTCAAATAACCTAGAAAATAACACAATAGAGTATGAAAATAAACAAAGACATTATGTTATACCACGCAAAAAACAAGTAATCAAAGGGAGAGGAAAGAAAGTCAAAAAGTCTTTTTCCACTGATTTAATAAGAAGCAATCGAAGGCTCAATTTTATAATAGAAAATCGTCTACATGTTTCGAAGGTAGTGACCTTCATCTTCAGGAGACAAAATTGGTGTTGCTGTTGGTATTAGCAAGAAGAGAAAATTATTGGTGGAAAGGTGACGTTGATGGAGCTTTAAGATTTGAAATTTAAAAATGTATTAAGCAGTGAATGTAATCAGCATACTGAAATCTTAAGTCAAAATTTTAATTAAAAGTATTAATGAAAAAATGTTTGTCATATTTAGTAGGTTTTAAAGAAAGATGATATTCTTTCCATGAAACTTTAAAGAAAGGGTACATAAATGGAATTGTGGGATATTTCAATTCATTTAAATCTAAGGAAGAGATATTTTGTTAATATTTGAGAGTGAATTCATTTCGTTAAAGACTCATTATAAAAGTTTAAAACATATTATGAAAATTTTTTGTTGGTACTTAGGACCTAAGGCCTGCATTTAAATGAATTAAAATGTCCCATAATTCCATTTATATATCCTTTCTTTAAACTTTTATGGAAAGAATATCATCTTGCTTTAAAACCTACTAAATATGACAAACATTTCATTAGTAATTTTAATTAAAATTTTGACTTAAGATTTCAGCATGCTCATTACATTCACTGCTTAATACATTTTTAAATTTCAAATCTTAAAGCTCCATCAACATCACCTTTCCACCAATAATTTTCTCTTCTTGCTAATAACAACAGCAACACTAATTTTGTCTCCTGAAGATGAAGGCCACTATCTTCGAAACATGTAGACGATTTTCTATTATAAAATTCAGCCTTTAATTGCTCCTTTTTAAATCAGTGGAGAAAGACTTTTTGACTTTCTTTCCTCTCACTATATTTCAACTCCACTTTGAGAATGGACTATTTCTTCAAATTAAATAATCAAAGGTTCAAATCAATCGTGCAGAAAAATTCACATCTATGAGAAATATTTTTGGTAGCGATTTTTAATATGCTTAGTGTCTGTTTTTGTATTGTAGTTCTGAGCTGAAGATGATTACTAGATTGCTAATTAATCACTCATTAACACATCAACCAACAAAGGTAGAGCCGTTGATCAATGAAGAGAAAACGCAAGATAAACTTATTATCTTCAACAGTTTTAACAGAAACTTTATTGATTCACACCAGAAACTATTGTCTCGAGTCGAAGTGCTGAAAAAAATCGAATCCTTCTGGAATCTAATCTAATCTAATATTCTGGGGTGCATCTTCAGGCATGCTTAGAGATTTTCAAATGTAAAAGAAAGCTGTACGAAATATTGGTGGTGATAGGTGTAGACATTCTTGCCGTGGCCTTTTTAAAAATTATAAACTTACTGGAGATGTTGATTTATGTTAGGTTGAATTTTGATAACTTCCAAGGTTATTTAATAAGTTGGTATTATATATTAGGAATATGAATTTACCGTTGTTTAAGAAGCATATTTCTCAGGTATAGATTAACAGTGTTCCCAGTGTTCCTTATACAAGATTAGTTGCAATTGCAATATTTTGATATTATACATTGTTCGGTGGTTACTCTTTTATATGTCATAGCAGTGCTTTTTGGTGTGCTTTTCACAATTTATTTGTGGCAGCAACTTATAGACATCTTCGATGCCATATACTGTGGTCAATGAAATTAAAGCTTATTTTAATACATTTGAAATCGGGCCTGCAAAGAATAAATTTTTGAAACTCATAGCAAATTTTCAACAAGTTCATAAGACAAGAGAAAAAAGCATCTCATTAAAGAATTGAAAATTAGTTTTTTATTACGTATAGGTTAAAGGTAGCTGCGTTTTTATTTTTAGAAATGTACATTCGTGACATTCAATGCGGTACGACCGTTGTCAACGTAGATCCCGTAATCGTCAAAGAAACAGCGGCGACTGGGCTGGTAGATGGGCAAAATGGATTGGGAGCAGTTATAGGAAAGAGATGTATGGAAATTGCAATAAACAAGGCAAAAGATGTTGGAATAGGATTCGTAGTTGCAAGAGGTAATTCAAAATAAAGCAGTCATTTGGGAAATATTTAAAAACGTCGATGCTTTGGCCGATTTTGGATAATAAATATATACAAAGCTCATGGTACATGTCTGTGTATCTCCTCAGTTCTATAAATTGTATAAAACACTGTATCGATAATTATACACCATATTATTATTTACAAGTAAAATATATATCTAATCTAAATGTTTTAATATGTAGGTTCGAATCATTATGGTATAGCAGGTATTTATGGAACACAAGCAATAGACGAAGGACTTTTAGGTTTAAGTTTTAGTAATACGTCGCCATTTATGACCCCGACAAGAGCAAAACAGGTATGTTTAATACTTAATAATAATAATCATATATGATACACAAAAAGCAAAAGGCGTCAACAAAAATAGACCTACTTCTCTAGTCTTACGAAATCCTACAATAAATAATAATACTTTACATAATCATGTATAGAATAGAGTTCCATGTCAACTAACATCTTTTTTACCGTGATCTTAAAAAGCTTTAATGTGTTGATATATTTATATGTTCTGGTAAGTTATTAAAGAACTTTGAACACATATATCGTTAGGGTCTGTGAATAAGCTAGCTTTTATTTAAGGTCCTTGTGTTATATTCATGAAATGTTTGTAGCTGAAACAGATTTTTGAATAAGAAGATCAAATATTCGTAATCATAGACACCATACACAGCTAAGAGTCCGCATGCTTTAAAAACACTTCTGCAACTTTCGTTATAACCCATTCTCTTTACAATTCTTACTGTTCGTTCTTTAATCACAAATACTTTTTCTATTAGGCAATTGCTACCCCCAATAACCCTAACGCCATAGCAAATTGAGTTTAACCTTTTTATAAAAATGCTTGTATGAAATGACCAGTTTAAGAATTCGTCAAAGTAAATCCCCAAAAACTTAGTTTGTTCAACAATTTCTCCATCGGATTCCACAAATCGCATTATATTTGGCTTACTCGCTGGTGTATGAAAACTTTTTGAATAAAAGTTTTTATAATAAAAGCTAATCTGAACTAACCTAAAGTAATTTAGTTCCGAATTATGTGCCCTAAATATTTGAATTTTCTTGTCTTTACTTGTAGTTCTATTTCAATATTTTTCTTTATCCTACAACTCAGTTTTTTATTAGTTATGTGGTCAATCCATAAAATTTTCAAAATTCCTCGTTTTTCAAAGGCTGTCAACTTTCTTATGGATGCTTCTGTTAAAGTTCACGATATTATACAGGGTGTCTGTAAAAGGTCTTCACAAAAACTTACCACCTATTCTTTAGACGAAGATTAGCCGATTTAAGTAAACTTGTATACCTTAGTACAAAGTTGCTTAGTTTGGGCGCTAGACGGCGCTGAAGTGACAAATCGTTTTTCTGCATTAATTCAAAAACTGCTCATACTATTTTGCCGAAATTTGGTACGTTGATATAGCTTTATGGGACAAGAAACCCATGTCACAATTCTGATTAATGTCAGTCCATGGGCGTAGTACCTGGGGTTTTTACTAATTGCTTGCTTCAGATTTCTATGCCAATGGAACAAGAGGGGTTTGGGCATAAAATTCAGGTGAACCAACTCATTTGCTACAAAAAAGGTACTCTTGATAAGACTCGATTCCTCTGACGGTTTTCGAGAAATTTGCATTTTATTACTTAATACGTAGTAGTTTTTAGCACGTAATATTTGGGTTTTATAGAATTTGTTTGTTTTTGATTTCTACGCCAATGGAATATAAGAGGTTTAAGTTTAAAATTTAGATTAAACCAACTTATTTACTACAAAAATCCTCTTGAACACTTTTCTTATCACCGGCTTTTTGTTCGCACGGTATTTTTCAGGTATGTACAACACAACCTTACACCTCACAAACGATTGTTATTGTTGGTTATTATTAGTTTCATCTGACAACATAAGATTATTGTCAAATTTGTAACATTTAATATTGTTGCCAACGTTCAATCATTTTATCTGCTTGCATTAATTATTAGAAAACTTTAATTGTCGTGAATTATCATTGCGGTGCTATACACTAATGCAGAATATATCGATATGATATTGGTATTTGGGTATTGCCAAGAAAATGGTCGAGAATGTGTCAGAGTCTACTCCGAAAGGTTTCCAAATCGTCGTATACCAAGCCACCCGACGTTTGCTGCTGTTGAAAGACGCCTGCGGGAAAACGGCCAATTTACTCCTAAAGCCATTGATAATGGAAGACAGCGTTTTGTAAGGGTTCCTGAAGTCGAGGAAGATATTTTAGAACGTGTTGCAGAAGATCCAGAAATAAGCATCAGGAGGCTAGGTAGGGAAATAGGAGGGTCCAGAGATATTGTTCATGAAGTACTTCAAGAACAGTTGCTATATTCATACCATAAGATCTTTTACCTAATGATCCTGAAATGCGCCTGGTTTTTAGTTGGCTTGTTCATAGGCAGAGAGAAGGGAATCCGAACTTTGCCAACAATATTTTGTTTACCGATGAAGCATGTTTTACAAGAAGAGGGATTACAAATTTTCATAATGAACATGTTTATGCGGATGAAAATCCACATGCTATCAAGGTAAAACATTTTTAAAATGAGTTTAGAATTAATGTGTGGGCTGGAATAATTCATCACATTATTGGTCCTGTCATTATTCCACAAAGATTAACCGGGGAAATTTATTTGCAACATCTACAAAATTCGCTGCCAGATTTGGTAGAAGATTTACCTTTACAACTTCGGAGAGATATGTGGTTTATGCACATTTTGCATGAAATGTTAGAAACGTTTTGAATCTGCAGTACCCAAATAAATGGATTGGCAGAAGTAACGTCCCTGTAAATTGGCCACCACGATCTTCGGACTTAAATCCATTGGATTATTTCTTATGGGGGCTTCTTAAGACAGTGGTTGACAGGACAACTCCAGATAACGCAGAACAACTATAGCAACGTATTCAAGATGCAATAAATATTCTTAAGGGCGATAAACAAGTTCTGCAAAGAGTGTGTTTTAATTTTCTTCGACGTATAAATCTTTGTATTCATGAAAATGGTGGACATTTTAAGCAATCTTTATGATATTTCTATTTATTTCTGTTTATGATTTTGTTATTTTTTTCTTTTTTTGTAACAACTACTACGTATTAAGTAATAAAATGCAAATTTCTCGAAAACCACCAGAGGAATCGAGTCTTAGCAAGAGTACCTATCTTGTAGCAAATGAGTTGGTTCATCTGAATTTTGTGCCCAAACCCCTCTTGTTCCATTGGCATAGAAGTCTGAAACAACCAATTAGTAAAAAACCCAGGTTCTACGCCCATGGACTGATATTAATCAGAATTGTGACATGGTTTTCTTTTGCCCCATAAAGTTATGCCAACGTACCAAATTTCGGCAAAATAGTATGAGCAGTTTTTGAATTAATCCAGAAAAACGATTTAATAATTATCACTTCAGCGCCGTCTAGCGCCCAAACTAAGCAACTTTGTACCAAAGTATGTTTACTTAAATCGGCTAATTTTGGTCTGAAGAATATGTGATAGGTTTTTGTAAACACCTTTTACAGACACCCTGTATTACGCAGAACTGAGACGACATTGCATTGAAGGAGCTTTATCTTCGTTGACAACTAACGGAACGACTTTTGAAAACTGGTGACATTTTATATGAAATTACCTATTCAAATGACACTTATATAACTAATATCCCTGACCTCCATTAAAGCAGCGGATTCCAATAATACTGGTGAGTCTATTTTGAACTCATAAAAGCTCTCTTGAGGTTTCGAGAGACCGCCAAGTTCGACCAGCGTCCGTAACATTGTGGGCCATAATGCGAACGTATCGTAATTTGTGGCTTTGTCGATTTCGGTTTATCCTGCCGTATTTCAAGTTCTAGAGACCTGTTGTTCCCTCGGGAAATGCCGCATTGTTAATAATGATAAAATACAGGGATTTTGCAATGCTTAGAATGGAATGGCCTATTATACGGATGGAAAAAAACTGGACAAGATAACATTTATAACGAATCTTAACTTAAACTTTTCAAATCACTCTTGCCAGGCATTTTTGTAATAATTAAGTATATTTTAACTTTATAATGAAAAATGTTATATTTGCGCATTGTATTAATTTCGGTTGTTTATTTCTATAATTAATGTACAGCGACGGAAATAAAATTTCGTACAGTTATTTTATCCTGATGTGATGTCGGCTTTTGTATACCTAGATCACCTGGAAATGCACTTTACTTTTTGACAAATTGTTATCGGTGTCATCAGATTTGAAAATTCAGAAGGCGAGATTAATTGCTTTATTCGAAGACGGTGTTTCTCTACGAAGAATAGCTGAGCAATTTGGGAAACCAAGAAGCACTATACAAAGCCTCAGAACTAAATGGGAAAATACAGGATCATTGGAAAGAAGGGCTGGAAGTGGCAGAAGAAAAATTTTAAACGAAAATCAAGATAATGATCTAATAGATTTTTTGAGAAAACAATCCATTTCAGACGGCTGTAGAAGCACACAACCAAACTAATTTACAACCAAACTAATTTTCCTGGGACAGTAAGAACGGCGAGAAATCGTATAAGGAAAAATTCGGAATTGAGAAATAAGGTAGCTGCTAAAAAAACGTTTTTGACCGATATGAATAAAGAGCAAAGAATGGGGTTTGCGCTGGAATATTTACCGCAAGGTATGGGCTTTTGGGAAAAGGTAGTGTTTACCGACGAGAAGACTTTTCAGTCTTATTATAACGGGCAGATTTGAGTGTATAGGCCGCCAAATACACAGTACGAAGAAAGATATACCCAACGTGTTAAAACAAGTGGAAGATTTTCAGTTAATGTATGGGGGTATATGACTTCCAGAGGCCTACGAATATGCCACCGAATTCGAGGAAGATTTAATACTCAAGCTTATATACACATCCTTCAAAATGTTATGTTGCCATCGGTAAACAATATATTTCAACAAGAAAATTTTATATACCAGCATGACAACTGCCCCGTCCATACAGCAAGGAGAGTTTCGGACTGGATACGGGAAAATAACACTTCATTGTTAGTTGTTACCTTGGCCCTCAAGAAGCCCTGATATCAATCCAATCGAAAACGTTTGGAGATATATCGTGAAAGAAATTAACAAGAACAATTATTTCCATCCTCAAAACAGTGATGATTTGTGGAATAAGATTGAAGAAACCTGGAATACCTACAATTTTCATCACGCCCAAATGCTGGTGGCATCAATGCCCAGACGTTTAAACTTATTAGTGGAAAAAAGTGGTGCCGCTTTAAAGTATTAAACCAATGTTTTTTTTTTTTTAATATTTGAATAATCTGTTTTATATTTAATCTTGAAGTCATGTATTGTATATTATTATCTTGATTTTCGTTTGAAATTATTCTTCTGCCACTTCCAGCCCTTCTATCCAATGAGCCTATATTTTGGCATTTAGTTCTGAGGCTTTGTATAGTGCTTCTTGGTTTCCCAACTTGCTCAACTATCTAGGAATACTTTCTTCGAATAAATAATTTTATATATAGCCTTTCTTCTATCATTAGATACTGAAATAAGAAACGCAAGGTATAGAGAGATAATTGTAAAAACCCCAGTTTACCAAAATATTCAAAAATGGCATAAAATGTTAACCTCAGTGCACGAAATTTTATTTTCGTCACTGTACCTAAGGTATTATGTAAAGACATTCTTACTTATTAACCTATACTACCATTATTATACGCAAATAGCGCGAAACAAGCGTGCGACACACGCAGCCCTTATCTTTTCAAGCGGCTAAAATTTTCGCAGCCCTCAGTAGCATTAAAATTTGCATATAGCGAGCCGCAGCAAGCGTGACCGACGCCGCACGATCTGGAGCTTGTTACGTGTAAAATGGCTGAAATAAGTTGAGCCCTCTTAAGGCTTCATTCCATTGCGAAAATTGCCGACGTAGAGTGGTCGCCAGGGACGGACTGACGGACTTCCAAATTATGGATTATGCTGGGGGGCTGCAGCTCAACTTTCAGGGCTGGGGGGAGGGGGGTCATTTTATATTAAAGGTAATTGTTTTAGTTTAGGAATTACTTTTTGAAATATGCATGAATTTATATCGTTATGGGTTTTCGTACTTCCGGGAGTAAAGTGGATCAATTAATCCCAAGGGACTACGGTGCCTTCTAGCAACATATAATTTTATTAAAAAGAAGGTTTACATTTTCTTTATTTATTTATATTCAGATGTAGGAATGTTTTTTTTTGCAACTGTTTACTCTTACAGGCTCCTGTGACATCAAAAATTAGAGTTACCTAAAAAAAATTATACTTAGGAGTACTTCTTTGAAATACTTGCCAAATATTTAATAAAATCACTAACCTTTATTATTAAAGACTGGTTGTTTGGAGCATCCATAAAAAAATTTTCAACCTGGTCCCCCATTAGTATCTTCGCTTTTTTTGGCTTGCATTCTTCGTTTCTTCTTTTCAGCAGGGCGATTAACTTGTGAAATTTGCTGATATCGATATTATTTTTTAAGTTGAGCATGGTCTTCAGCATCGATTAATGTGTCTAAAGTGTTATAGGAGACAAAGTACTAGATGTTCTGTGAAAAACGCAAGTAGGGCATCTTTGTTGACATTTTCCACTTTTCGTTCACAGCACCATCTGTTAAATGCCTCATATTGCACTTCATATATTTTCTTTGATTTTGTCGGCGTAATACCTTCTAACGCCTTTTCAGCTGTTTTTTCAATTCAAAAGTTCCCGTTTCGACTGTGAAAATTGATGAGACTGACAATTTGTTTATTTATACTGTTACTAAGTGACTTTTGTCTTTCGAAATAGACTAATAAAATATTCTACTGGTACTTAGGTACTCTAAATTTTGACATCAGATGTTTTATATTTATACCTTACTCGTAATACCCAATTTTAGTAATACTGTCCCCGAAAGTACAAAAAATACTGTATAAACCAAGGCACTAAAGTGCTTTAATCCCTTGAATGATTGTGATCTATTCGCGCGATTAAATGAATCACTTTAGTCCCTTGGTTTATAAAATACTATTGAAATCATGGAATAATTGAGGTGTCAATATATTATCGGGGGTAATACCACGAGTGCTTCTAATTTTTCCACAGAAAGAATTATATGCACGAATGGTATTTGGTAAGATTATTTTCGAATTCAAAAAAAAAACTAATAATTAAAATTATTGACACAAATATCAAACAAAATTATCTTTTGTAAAGAAAACTACTGCGAAATTAATAAATGAACGTATTCAGAAAAATATTAATATTAGAATGCTGGATTTCGAATTTTGGTTTGACAACTTGTCAAATTTTTTCCGGAAAAATATCAGTATAAAACATTTTTTTACGTCAAAATGCGTTGCTATTATTTGTCGAAATATGAATGAGTGAAATAATCATATTATAGTTATTATCCTAACAAGTGCGGAAAGAGCCACTTTCCCGCACGCGACTGCCGTTACCCGAACGACGCGAAGCGGAGTTCGGGTAAGCAGTCGAGTGCGGGAAAGTGTCTTTCCGCACAAGTTAGGATCAAAATTTTTCCTACAGGCGTTGGAAAAACTACAACAAAATATTTCTAAAAATTTAATTTTACTGAAAAACAAACACAGATTTAATTTCTAATTATAACTAATATTTACATTAAAAGTACAATTTGATGCATTATGCAAATTGATTGCGGATGAAGCCATTGAAGCCAACTGATCCTGATGAGCGGATGGTTGCAAAGAAAGAGGTATCGAGCTGTTGTTAGCGCTGCTGGGAAACTGTGGAGTTTTTGCTTCTAAATTATAGCTCAAACTTGATGGACTATTGAGATTGAGAATTTTGTTAGACATGTTTTTTTTGTGTGTGATGGATTCCTCCAGGTAGCCTTCGGCAACAGACGTGGATTTCCATCCTCCTAAACGTTTAATGTTTGTTATTTCTTCGCCAGAATTAGCAAGTAGAGTGGCCGAGGAACGTCTAAAACTGTGGCCTGTGTATAATTCTGGATTTTTGAGTCCTATATAAGCTGCAATGTTGGAGGGCATTTTTCCTATGGTATTAATTCCAACACATTGGGTACTGCATTTTCCATGTTTGTAGTTCAAAAAGAATCGGCGGTGTGGAGTTTGCTGTGGACGTAAGTTTGCATATTTTCTGTATAGATTTAGAAAAATTTCATTATTGACTGCCTTAGTTATTACAAAGGATCTAGCAGAATGGTTTTTGGAGTCGTTTATTGTGACAATTATAACGTCTCCTTTGTCGTCTATGTCGTCAATGGTAAATTTAGTTAGCTCCTCACGGCGGCAGGCACCAGCCAGTCCAAAAATCGTTACCACTTTAATTAGAAGGAAAATTTCATCAGGTGCTTCTTTCATAAATTTCGCAATCTCTTCTTGTGTAAAAACTTTTGCTTTTTTTGCTCGAAAACCTACATTTTGTCTCTTGATGTACGCAGTAACTTTATAGTATTTACTGATATCTAAATCTTTCTTAACCTTAAGTACACTTTTCAACATGGAATATCGAGACCATAAAGTATTTGGCTTCCAAAGTTTAGACATTTCCAAGAAATATGCCAAAAGTACTTCTTCTCTTGGTGCTTTTACATTTTTCGCTTCACACCAAGTAACAAAATTATCGTATTGTTTTTCATACCTGACTATTGACTTTTTTGGTAGCAAATCCAAATTTGCGACACTTGCAGCTTCTAGAATATCTTCTGGAAGCTCATCGTCCGAGAAATTATCTATGGAAGACATCTGTATCAGAATCTGAACGAAATTATAAATCAAAGCCACGCTCCGGTGAAATGTTGTAAGGTGTCACTTTGACAATTAAATTTTATGTGTGTGTCGTGGTTACCATGTTAACATCTATGTACGGGGTTTTTGAAATAAACCGTTTTAAATCAGCTTTTTTAAAAATGTTTAAAATAAACGGCAAAAATTAGTGTTTCTGTAATATACCTCATTTACTTTCAATAAAAATTTATATTTTATTTATTAAAGTGTCTTTCCGCATGAGTTAGAATCAAAATTGTTTCTACAAGCGTTAGAAAAACTACCACAAAGTATTTCTAAAAATTTAATTTTCCGTGCGGGAAAAATTTTCCCGCACCGTGCCGGAAAAATTTTCCCGCACCGTGCGGGAAAATGGGTCTTTCAGAACCAAAACGAGTGCGGGAAAACGGTATATCGCGCACGCTTGTAGGAAAATATATTTTCATTACGAAAAAAAAAAAGAAATCAAAACAAACAAATTGCATTGCGCATTGTTATTGATTGATATGGTATTTTTGCAACCCACTATCAACTATTTTCTATCTGATCTATAACAATATTATTACCATTGCTGACTTCTCTTATATATTATTAAACACATTTCTTTGCTATTTTAGTGTGCTCTTGGTACAAATCCACTTGCGTTAGGGGCTCCAGGACTGAAAGGTGACAACTTTCTATTAGATATGGCTACCACAGCTGTTGCAGTGGGGAAGGTACCTATTTACCATTTACCTAATAATGATAAAGTAATTTTATGCACTTTTAAATAATTAAAAAAAAAAACTGTTTGTAACCATAATGGCCGGTGAGTGTGCACATTTTAAAAATATTTATTACTATACAGGGGTTGACAAAAAAAAGTCAGTTGACGCACTATTACAATTTTTCAATAGAACACCCTGTAAATTATCTGGTCTTTAAATTAATTTTTTTCATGCAAATAATATATTAATATTATTATATTATTATTTTTTTGTGTTCTTATACTGAAAATGTTGCACCTGTCATTTCAAGCTAATCAAAAGCTCTTATTTTGACATGTTGCCCTGGCAACGACAACGAATCCTGGAAATTATTTTTCTCCTGGGTACCCTGGAGGTGATTATATGATTTTGACGTGTGTGATGTGATTTTTTACGCCACAAAATTATTCTAAAAAGTTCGAGGAAGTTGTATTTGTACCCGAAAATAATAACTCATTTTTAAAGACTGATGATTCGACTAAACCACGTATATTCAGTATCTGTCATCATGACTTTCATCATTTATAACCAACTAAACAATCACTATGTACTAATTAAAATTTTCGTTTTCTTTTAAATATTTTTGTGTGAAATATTCTTACGAATTTCCCACGAACTTAATAACCGAAATTTTTTCTCATTTACGAATTTAACATGATATCACAATCAACGAATTTGTTTTTTTCTGGTACGTCGGATTCAGTTTTGGTTTTTTAATTATTGGTAGAGTATCTTTTACCTTTACCTTAAATGACTTTTGTTGAGGTGTTCAGTTCACATAAAATACACTTCTATAGAGTCGCCTTCTTATCTTTATACTTCAAAACTTGATTTTGTAAGAAAATTTTTACTAATAATCAAAGATACAAACCCTCGAGCTATAGCTCTCGGGATCATGTCGGGTTATACAGTGTGTGTATAAAATCTGAAAACGGCTTAATAACATCATAATTTATTGGCCGATTTAAACTAAATTTGGTACAGTTGCGTAAGAGGATCTGACGCATCAAAAGACGATATTGGCGTTGTTGACAGCTTTTTAGTTTATCTGGAATTCGAACGAATTTTATATTTTTAAATGTAACACCCTGTATATTTTTTTATTTATAGTTTACACTTTTGGTATGACATACTTTGTTCCTAATATCAGTAGTTTTCGAAATAACGAGTACAATTTAGGAAAAATATATTTTTTATATTAAATGTTCAAACTGTTTTCCCTGTACAGCTTGACAGTGTGCTAATTGAAAATAAAATTTTTAATCATGCTGTATATCATTTCTGGCGTTATTAATTGAAATTCGTCCAAAATTCGACGCTGCAAATCGACCAAATCTTGAGGTTTTGTGGTATAAACTTTGTTCTTCAAGTGTCCCCATAAAAAGTAGTCGTTAAGCGACAAATCAGGGGACCTAGGTGGTCCCTCGATTATACCCCTCTACCGATCAACCTATTCAAAAAAGTGTTGTTCAAAAATTCGCGCACGTTTCGACCAAAATGGGGAGGAGCTCCGTGCTGTTGGAAGAATGTACTTGCATAATTTGGACCCATTACATTTCGTATAATAGACACTATAGTCCGTTTCGTTGCAGTTAATAGCTCATATCGAGGGTTGAAGCCATAAAACAACCGTAAACCATAGGCGTTGGTAATTAGTATATTATTATTATAATAGTAATTACCTACTATGCCTTATTTAATAAGAAAATTGGCCTCTGTCCATTGTTAAATATAAATTAGGAATATTAGGGTTAAACTAGGTACAACAGGAGTAATTAGTAATTAAATTTACGTATTTTTGCCTGCTTTAGGATATTATTACGCCATTTGATGTGCGTTTGTTAAACTATGTTTTTAGTGTATTTAGATACTGAATTATCCCAAAGTTAAATTATTTCCTATACTTGTGACAATGGCTTCAAGTTTTTCGCCAACGTGTCTTCGTCAAATTAGCAAGAGTGCATATTCTCTCCGAGAAAAGACATTAATATTAAACGTGCATGATGCTCTAGTGCACCAGAAACCTGCAAGTGATGTTCGTAGCATCATTGCAGAGTGTGCCAATATGGTAGGAGTTGGAGAGGCTACTATATATAGGTTTTTGCGTGAAAGAAAATCTAAGAACCTGAGTGAGCCAAAACCACTCCCAGGAAAGAAACCGTTAGAAATTGACGATTTCATTAAAAATGGTATTAGAAGAAAAGTACATAGTTTTTATTTTGCCAAGGAAATACCAACTATAGACAAAATTTTACAAGCCATTAACTATGACGAGGACTTACCACAGCTATCACGAACGAAACTATGGAAAATACTTCATGATATGAACTTTCGTTGGGAGAAGCAAAACAGAAAATCTTTTCTTATTGATTGAGCAGATATTATTTGCTGGAGACGTCAATACTTAAGGTCCATCCGAAAATACAGCAGCGAAGGCAAAAACATTTTCTTTGTTTTCTTTGCGTTTCCAAGAGCTCAAGGTAAAGTTGTGATGTCAAATTTCCATCCATAAAAAATGGACCGATCTTGTGGTTACCCAGAAGCCCTGCCCACACATTCAATTTTCCAGGGCGTTGTGTATGACCTTCTCTCATCCAGTGCCCAAAACCTACAGTTGTGTCTATTAACCTTACCATTTAACATAAATGTTGCTTTGTCCGAGAATACTATAAATTTGAAAAACTGGTTATTTTAGTCAAAACTTGACATCATAATATCACAAAATTCAATTCGTCGCTCCTAATCATCTTTTGATAACTCTTGATCTACATGTATTTTAAAAGGGTGATATTAATGTTTTTTTAAAACATTATGGACGGATTTGAAGCAGGCGTCACTTACTTGAGAATTTTTCTTAATGAAGAAACAGGGGTTTCAACAACATGTTGTAAAATTTCTAAACTTTTCTCTTCATCTACCACTGCTGGTCGTCCTGATCGTCGCCTATCTCTACAATTTCCAGTTTCTTCGAACCGTCGGACAGTTTTTAGAACAGTAGCTTTTGAAATTATTAATTAAATATAAATATTAATTAAATTTAATTACTAATTACTCCTGTTGTACCTAATTTAACCCTAATATTCCTAATTTATATTAAACAATGGACAGAGGCCAATTTTCTTATTAAATAAGGCATAGTAGGTAATTACTATTATAATAATAATATACTAATTACCAACGCCTATGGTTTACGGTTGTTTTATGGCTTCAACCCTCGATATGAGCTATTAACTGCAACGAAACGGACTATAGTGTCTATTATACGAAATGTAATGGTCCAAATTATGCAAGTACATTCTTCCAACAGGACGGAGCTCCTCCCCATTTTGGTCGAAACGTGCGCGAATTTTTGAACAACACTTTTTTGAATAGGTTGATCGGTAGAGGGGTATAATCGAGGGACCACCTAGGTCCCCTTATTTATCGCCTAACGACTACTTTTTATGTGGACACTTGAAGAACAGAGTTTATACCACAAAACCTCAAGATTTGGTCGATTTGCAGCGTCGAATTTTGGACGAATTTCAATTAATAACGCCAGAAATGATATACAGCATGACTAAAAATTTTATTTTCAATTAGCACACTGTCAAGCTGTACAGGGAAAACAGTTTGAACATTTAATATAAAAAATATATTTTTTCTAAATTGTACTCGTTATTTCGAAAACTACTGATATTAGGAACAAAGTATGTTATACCAAAAGTGTAACAAATCTAAAGTAAAAACTATAAATGAAAAAATATACAGGGTGTAACATTTAAAAATATAAAATTTGTTCGAATTTCAGACAAACTAAAAAGCTGGCAACAACGCCAATATCGCCATTCGGTACGTTAGATCCTCTTACACAATTATACCGACTTTGGTTTAAATCGGCAAATAAATTGTGATGTTATTAAGCCGTTTCCAGACTTGATACACACACTGTATAAGTAAAAATTATCTTTCGTAAAAATTTGTATTCAATCGGTTTTGGGTAAAAAAACAACGGTATTTATAGAACATTTTGTTTAAATTAGTCTATATTTTTATGTGTTCAAATATTTCTAGTTTAACTTCTGTCACCCTATTTTAAGCTCAATCTAACCATTTCAAATATTGTCAGTTACTCCGCGTGATCCATTAGTAACGGGAATCTTGTACATTAATTCTATTCAGGATTTTACTTTCTTTCACAACCTATCGAATCATAATTAAGTAACTCTCTTTAATCAGATCGAAATCGCGAAAAGAAAACACGAGCCTATTCCAGAGGGATGGGCGCTAAATAACGAAGGAATTCCCGAAACCAATCCTACAATAGCATATAATTGTGCAAAGCTAATGCCCTTAGGAGGAAGTGAGGATCATTCTGGATACAAAGGATACGGATTAGGAATGCTGGTTGAGATATTCTGTGGAATTTTATCGGGTATGTTGAATTAAATTTGAAGATTAAAATCGATGATTGAATGTTCACTGTGCAGGTCCTAAACTAGTTGAACCAAACAATAAACCTACCTATATTCCATACGAGATTTACAATCGCTAGTTTTTTTCTTGTTCTTTGTTGTAATATATTCGATACGTATACAGTTGTAATATGATGAATGGTGAATAAGTGTGGGTGGTTCATTATGAAAATAAATACAGACAGAGTCTGTTTTCCGCTCATGCACTGTTATGGAGAACAGGGTTTAAAATTAGAACAGTCTACAATAAAATCTAATAAAACGCGTGCTTTTTATTGCTAACGGCTTAGATGCAGTGCCTAATCATCAACTGTTTTTATTTGTTTGAAGTGTCGAAGTAAAAATAACTAACTCATTATTCTAGGTTCATCATATGGTCCGCATGTGCGACCCTGGGGACGATCATCTGAAATAGCCAACTTGGGCCAATCTTTTATGGCAATAGACCCAAATGCATTTGAACCCGGTTTTACTGAAAGACTTAGCGATCTTATGGCATATTTACGAAAGATGGAACCGGTAAGGTTTTTTATGATCAAGCGTAACTAGAATAAACATTGCAGGAAAAATCCTTGACCATCAAATAGACCGTATGAAGTGATGATGTTCTTGTTCGAGGAGGTCTGAATGAAATATTATATTAGACTATGTTAAAACTAGCTTTGCTAATAACATTCAGTCATAATATTGCTGACATACCGGGTGTTGCATCGTCGAGCGGGACATAGGAAATCCCATGTAATTTTAAATGGGGTCAATTATTGGCTTCCCTAATTATTTTAGAGAAAAATTCTATTTAGGTTTATTAAAGAGCACTAAAACCCACATTCAAAAGAATAACTTTAGATATTTTTGATGAGCCCGTTTACGGGTTACCGCCGATTTCTTTTTAACTATTTCTCCTTTTAATGGCCCCGTATTTGCGGGCACCAGTCAAGGTAAAAGATGACTGTCAAATAAAGTTGTCATTTTGAGGAATATTTGAACATCTTCTTAAATCCTAAAGTTCTAACAATTTAATAGTACCTACCTATTAATTAGTAAAATATTGAAACATGTAAAATGTCATAATTAACCTTGTAATTGGATACTTTATTTTAGTTTTATTCAGATTAATTTGTACTCATAAATACACCTTTAATATTTTCGATGTACGAGTTTTTATAACAATAAAGCACACATTTCAAAATGACAACTTTATTTGACAGTCATCTTTTACCTTGACTGGTGCCCGCAAATACGGGGCCATAAAAAGGAGAAATAGTTAAAAAGAAATCGGCGATAACCCGTAAACGGGCTCATCAAAAATATCTAAAGTTATTCTTTTGAATTTGGGTTTTAGTGCTCTTTAATAAACCTAAATAGAATTTTTCTTTAAAATAGTTAGGGAAGCCAATAATTGACCCCATTTAAAATTACATGGGATTTCCTATGTCCCGCTCGACGATGCAACACCCGGTATACGATTCTTGTCTGGGAAATGGCTACTTATCTTCCGCCTGGAAGGTGATAATCGTTTGTTCCCACAGTAAGTAGTCCATATACCTACCTACTGTCAGTGATTTGAAGCCCATCAGTCTTCTGGCACTTTTAGGCAAGTTACTGGAGAGAGCTCTCTATCATCAGCAAGTATTTTTGTATGTAAATAACAAATCTGGATTTTTACCTGGATATCGTACTACAGTCATCGTTGCAGTGAAATTATTTCGTTATTAAGAGAATAGATAATGGAGTAGCCACTTTCTTTGATTTGATATTGCTGGGTTTCTCGAAGGCGTTCGACAGTATCGATTTCATGATATTACTTGACAGCCTTAATTTTTTAGGTCTTGGAGACCGTGTGCTTCCTTTTTTTCAGCATTATGGTAGACCACAGTTCTTTAGAGAACCTTTAAGTGCCGACAGTGGGGTACTGCCGCGCCCCAGTATTTAATGTAATCTCATTTAGTTTTCATAAATATTTGGTTTGAAATGAAGTAAAAGTGGCGGCGACGATTAAATTGTGGATACGTATTTTTGCTTACGAATTCTCTAAATCTGTTGAGTGGTTGATCAAGTAAAACACACAAAAAGAACTTACATACTTTTATTTCCTAAAATCATCAATACTGTAAAAAGTATTTCTTTAGAAATATGTTAGCAACGATTTCAACATACATGTATTACGACAATATACACTTTAAAAAATTATCCTTCATAATTTATAGTTTCTAAATTGTTCTGCATTTTTTCTATACGGAAAATATTCTAACACTGTTCATGTTAAAATACTTGATAGTTAAAAGTAAATGTTCAGAGCAATTAAAATTTTCATAACAAATAGTAGACAAGTAACTTCATCTCTCTTTTCTATTCACACCACAGAGTGGTTTGCGGCTCCAGTCTGCTGGTTTTTGAACCTTTAATCACATTTTTCTTTGAAAGGTTGATGACTTGAAAGCCTGCCCTATTTCAGTACTGCTTGATCACACTTTTGATTAATTTGGCTTTATCATAAAGATATTAAATTATTTTTTCTACTACTGTATAATTAAATTAACCTTCGAGCCCTAGCAACACGAAAGATTACGAAAGTAAACATTAGAGTTACCGGAATATTATACGTCGCTAGCTACAAAAGTAGTTTGTTTCTAGCTACGAAAGTACTACTTTCGGTGCCAGGACAAAAAACACGAATACTCATAGGAAACTTTTACTGTATTTATTCAAGCGAATTTTCGAAAAAAACGTAATAACAAAATGCTTATATTTATTGAAAAAACAAGTGGTATAATATAATAACAATAATATAAAACTTAAATAATAATTATTTATTGTCATTAAGGTTAATAGTGAAATTTGTTGGAAAAAATTGATGGAATATTATTCAATTCAATTGCTTCGCCGCTTCGTATTAGAGTCTCGTTATTATCCTGGACTTGGACCGTATTACAACTCGTTCTATCTGTCACTCTCACGTCGTTAGATGGAATAAAAGTAGGATTTCCATTTCAGATCTTTTTGGAAATTTCGATTTTATTAGTATACGAATCACCAATACATCCCTCCGCAACGGACGAAGACCTCCAACCGCCATGTCTTGTCAAATCCAAAATGTCGACCGCTGGAGCATTTGCGAGAAACGTAGCTGATGTTCGTCTAAACGAGTGACCAGTGTATTTATTTATGTCTTGAAGTTTCAAAAATTTGGTAATTTCTTTGGGAACATTCGAAATAGTGTGTTTTCCAATCACCTGATTCACACACCTACCTTGTTTATAGCGACAGAACAAGCGTTCGTCTTGTGCATTATTTGGCCGAAGTTTAATGTAATCTTTTAGTAAACTCACAAAAGAAACTGGACCTCCATCATCGGTTATCACAAAACTTCTTTAAACCTTGTTTTTGCTCTGGAGGATTTTAACTATAGCTACATCATCCTTGATTTGGACGTCTTTCAACCTCATTTTATGGGTCTCATTGGTGCGGCATGCTCCAGCTATTCCCATTACTGCTATCACTTTCATAGATAAATAGCTATGATTAGAAGCGTCAAGTAAAAACTTTATTATTTCTTCTTTTCTGAAGATCTTATATTTTTTAGCGTCGTAACCATCGTTTTTTCGTTTAATAAATGCAATGAGTTTCTTAAACTGCGAAACATCTATATTTTTGTTCACAGAAATAGTCAATTTGAGCATAGAATATTATTACCATAGGGACGGAGGTTATAAGGCTTCAGATTTCTCTAAGAAGTACGCTAACATCACATCTTTGTCAGTTTGAGAAACGTTTTTATCCGCGAACCATTCCAGAAACAGATTGTACGTTTGATAGTACCGTAAAACGGGGATACTTTGTGACAAGGGGCAAACTTTGTGACAGGCGTGAAATTTAAAACAAATTCCACATTAAGTTTTAAATTACGCGCGCAAAGCCAAATTCTTCCACCGGTTGGTGGAAGCACATATCTCACCCACCACAAGCACCGCGCGGCAAGTTGGTAGGCGTTCCTTAGTAACTGGCAGCGTGGTATGCAGGGAGCATCTCAATTCTGCAATTTTTTCGAAACGCGCAAACTTTCCACTGCACAGCCGAATTTTGAGATTCCTTAGTAAAATTTGTAAGTATTTCCAATTGCTGGGTTACTTGGTACGATATATACGTTTATACATTTACGATTAATTAATTTTTACACTACTTCTTTAACAATAAACAAAACAGAGTACACTTCGCGGGGCAACTTTGTGACATGTCACAATGTTACCCTCTATATATATCGCCTTGTTTTAGAACTACTTATTCATGATTTAATTTAGTTTTTTGCTTACTAAAGGTACCTTCTGGGAAAAGCATTGGTTGTCAAGATATAAATAGGGATAATAATGGAGAACATCAAACTGCCACAACCTCTGTTGATGTCAGAGCCGATGAAGAAGAAGACCATAGCGAACCAATAAATTTCCAGAAACTATTTGACAAGAAAAAACATAAAGAATTTGAAAATGATTCTGATTCTTCGGAATTTTCTTTGCATGATAGCACTGACAATGAAGAATGTAGTGATACATTGTTAACAAACGAAAATTACATAACAGGTGAACAACCAGAAGTGACTGTTTTAGGAGAAGGAACCAACGATGGAATGGAAGAAGAAAATATTTGTACTATGGAAGAAGCTGATGTTCAACCTAAGAGGATGGACATAATATCTCCTAATGTCGGGCTAAAAAAGATAAAAATCGATACTATGTCGGACGCTGTATAGAAGTATTACCAACTGATAATTACCCGCAATTTTACTCTAGCTTTTTAAGAGCAATTAAACCAGATGTTAAAGAATTTCATTTTCCACAAGTTGAAGATTTGTGCGTGTTCGATTACTCTCAAGTAAAGCAGATTTTAAAAGTAAGACAAGAAAAAAGGGGAAGGATTTCTTTTCAAAGTCTACCTGATTTATTAATTTTATAATACCAAGACTTTTTAAGTTTGACTTGTTACTTGTTACTGTTACCTACCTATTGAGTTCCATTGTTTTCAAACGTTGTTATGTTATCGTTAAGATTTTATAATAATAAAAGTTTAAAATAAATGTTTAAATTAGTTTATATACGTTTTTTATTATCAAAATATTATAAACAAATATTTTTTGATATTTCCTATCATTCTAGATTATAAACGAATTGTAAAAACGCACTGTCACAAAGTTACCCCACAACACGGTAAAATTGTGACACTTTCAAAATAAAAAAAGGCCGTATTTTTATTATTTTTTTGAATTTCTAGAATTTCCATTTTGTAGCTAAAGGATGGATATACATTGTGTATTTTTTTAAGAATTTTATCTCACAAGGAAATATTCAAAAATTTCAAAAAACCTCAAAAACTGTCACAAAGTATCCCAGTTTTACGGTATCTATCTTTCGACTTCTCAGTGAGGCACATGCCAACTCGGCCGCCTTCTGAATAGCAACGTTTTGGTCTTGGAAGAACATTTTAGACTAGCGAAATTAAAAAATTCGAACTGACAGACTCTGACAGTACTCAAATAACTAGTTGTCATGGATTATTTTACAGGTGGAAAACCCTTACTTTATCATTATAATTTGAATAAAATCAAAGTTCATTACTTAATAATATATTGATCAGAAAAAACTTAATACATCACACGATGCGAAAGTTAATTTTTTGATGTTCGGAGGTATTGAATCACCTCGGCTTCGCCTCGGCTATTCAAAAACCTCCTCACACTAAGAAATTAACTTTCGCATCTAGTAATGTAAATAACTATTACTTCTTTTGAACTATTTATTTATTTATCAAACCGGGATCTTGACCATTTGTAAGAAAATGCTTTTTTACTCCAAAAACTATAGTATTTTAAATAATTTTAAAATAATTTAACGGACAGCGGTCCGATAACACATCTATGAACTTGTAGAAACAAGAGGCTACAAATTTCTCGCGATTGACCCTTTTATAAGCGATACCTCCACCTCCATAGAGGGTTGAACTCTTACGTAAACTCAATTAGATCGTGGAATTCCTTTTAGGGATTTTTATTACCAAACGCTTTTAAGCTTTTACATGAGATCTTTTTTAGAAACGGAAATAGCTTATTCACCTTTCAAACCTCTCATCTATGATTCAGTGAATAGACAAAATAGTTTTACACACACTTATAAGTTTGGCTTAAAACTATTTAAACGTCACGATTATATCTAATCTCCTATACCTACTTGCTTTTATGGATTTATTCTCTATATATTTTCTGGTTTCTTGCAATAGAAAGGAAAAATATTATTTTTAATACAAGAAGGACATTCGCCTCGCGACAGTGTCCCAGGGCTCAATTCTATATGGCCGCTTCTGAGGTGTTATAAACGCTCTTGTTTCGAAATAGTACCACATGTATCTTTAGTTAGGCATTGAATGTCTTTTGTAGGAGATCGAATAAAAAAAAATAGGTTTAAGCTTGAGAGATTGCCATATATTATTATTTCAAATTTTTGATTGATTAATTTTTACTATGGATACTGGCGACTTTATGGTTGAAGATTTTTCACTTTGTTGTCTTTGTTTCAAATATAAATTTTTATAAAACATTTAATAATTTACAAATTTCGTCCTTCTATTATTTTTAAGTAACTGTTTGCTTCGATATTTTGGGCATTTAGTATATCTTCTGGCTTACTGGCCTTCAGCCTCTACATGACTTTGATGCATAAGTGATATTTCGTGGCACCCTACATTTACTAGAATTACATGAATAATATGCTTGTCAACGCAATTTACTATCGATTTTTATTGGCTGAATATTTTCAATTTTGGTTCAAATATTCTGGTGGAGATTGCTAAGTTAGCACCGAGCGTCAGTTTTTGAGTTTGATTTTAGTGGAGATTTGCTAAATATATATTTTGCATTTCAATAGAGAAGAATATCAAATTGTCAAGTACTCAAAGTGGCCTAACGTCTTAGTTTTGAACAATCTTGAGGTTGCTACTTTCGATATGACATTCCTAATATTTGTAATGTAAAGGTGATTCGGAACAGATTAGCCGTAAAGGCTTGCCGTGATTTTATTTGGATTTAAAAGTGTTGACAAATTTTTGGGAAAATAAAAATATTTAATAGTGCGGCATTCCTGGCAATTACCCGTCGCTGAAAATCTCATAACTTCGGAAGTTTCATAGCTATTGTCACATCTGGGGGGTGGTTTTTCTAACGGGGCGTGAATGAAACACTGACTAGAAAAAACACAGAGCCTTAATATATCTATTTTATTACTTGTTTACCAGGTAACCTGGAGGAAACCCAGCATGTCACGTCAGGGGCGGTCAGAATGACAGGCACTATTAGCCTGGGAGGTCGTTAGGGGAATGTGGCCTGAAAGGCTTTACTTGAACTACGTCTCTAGGGAATCAGTAGATGGGTAAGGACCCAGGAGAGAGGCTTTGTGTCTATAAGACGTAGAAGCGCTCCTGATCGTAAGGGAGGTGACCAGTCGGAAAGACCAAGGCGCCGGTCCACCCAATGCTCGGGTATTTACGGAGGAGACGAGTTCACTCCCAAAATATAAATATTACCTGACTGCCAAAAAGGTGATGATTAAATTCACTTCCAGACGATTTTATACCGTAATTAGAATAAGTATTTATGATACCTTAAAATCTAAACACTGTTGCCAAGTCTTTAGGAAGTTTTGGTGCAGTTTGAGACCTAGCAACATACATATTTTTTCTAATTCTTTCAACGTCAGAAGTGGTAATAGTTTCACATTGGGATTCTCTTATCTCCTTTCTGATTAAGCCCATTGGTTTTGCCGAAAGATCTTCAACTGCTTTCATTTTCACTGAATTGCTTATAGTTTGCCTGTTCAGAATTTCTTCAGATATTTTGTCATGGTTGTGGAATAAACAAAATTCTATCACTTCAACACTGTCTGGTTTAGTTTTAACAAATGCCTTGCACGGCGGTTTCCGGGACGTACAAGCCCATCTTTTTAAAGTGCCTTTTGCTAACAACTTGTGAGAACAAAATTTGAAACCGTTGATAACTAACATGTCTTTGCCTTTTTCACTTTTAACTATTGAAGCCTCCATTGCAAACTTTTATTACACACACTATAAATCACTTCGTTTTAAACAAATTTGGTATGTTCAATTTGGTATGTGCAACTAATAAAGAATCACACTAAGGGTTTATTATTTATATTATTTAACTCCTCCCCCAAATATGAATCAATTTGCTGATAATCTCTTGTTAATTATAGTTAATGTTAATTAAAATAATGAGTTCTCTAAATTTGAATCAATTTGCTGATAATCTCTTTTTAATTATAGTTAATGTTAATTAAAATAATGAGTTCTCTAAATTTTGCAATTAGTTATTCTGTGATTTATTAATATCTTTTACATAGTACGTTTCTTCTTTCCTAAGAAAAAATAAATGAATAACTCACCGTGCTTTCATGGATAAAAATACTATTTGGCAACAATGTATCAATTTCTGAAAAGTAATACCTTTTGATCCTCCTTTAATGCATATTCGCTTGGGAATGAACTCGACCTATGTTGGGAGTGAATTCGACCCATGGAAAAACCACCTGGTCAGGCCGGGAGTGAACTCGTCCCTGCCCTTGGCAACAATGTATCAATTTCTGAAAAGTAATACCGTTTAATCCTCCTTTAATGCATATTCGCTTGGGAATGAACTCGACCTATGTTGGGAGTGAATTCGACCCATGGAAAAACCACCTGGTCAGGCCGGGAGTGAACTCGTCCCTGCCCGGTATTTATACACCGAAAGTGCTGACTATCGTTTAAATGACCTTGACATTGGGTGGCACAGTGGTCCGCGACCTCAACGTACAGTGGTCTAGAGGTGTAGGAAATATAATTATAATGTGGAGCCCGCCATTTTGTTGACACTATTGCTTCCAGATTTTAGGAGTGCATTCTTTCAAGTAATAAATGAAAATACTCCGAATTCGTTTATAACAGAGATTTTTTCAATCCAATTGCCGTTTAAATAAGAGTTTAAGTTGAACTAAATGGAACTTTAGATCATGCAAAGTTCGATGGTTCTAAAAATTTTCCTTAGAAGTTAGAGACGACTAATTTTTATATTCGGAGTTTGGAAAGATCGTTTGGATAAATGAAGCTCTTTAAATTCATGTGGTTACAATGAAATGTCTAATATCATTTGATTGACCGGATTCATCAGAACATAGTGCTTCCTCATATCGAGTGGTTCTCATTCCCCCTCACTAAGCGATTGCTGCGAGAGCGTGAGTGAAAGCCACCCGATATGAAATATCTACTTGAGCGCTATGATCTCATTATAGCGTGAGTTACATGATACGAATTCCGTCGATCGGATGCCTAAAAATTTCTTGCTTTCGTACGAATTTAATATGCGTGTCCCATGAATCGGTTTCTTCGGATCCGACTCGGAAGAAATGACATTTTGTACACATAGCAAAAGTCGCAGGAGTAGAGCTGGATTTATAAACTCAAAAAGCTCGCAAAGCTATTCATTATATTATGAATACCTACTACTAATTAATTATAATTTTACTAAACTTTATAAAATCCACAAAAGAAATTGACAGATCCACAAAAGAAAATGACAGATAGCAGAAAAGTGAGGTTAAAAAACATACGACATTGGGTAAAAGTTAAAATAAATTCAACTCGTCAGACCGTTGCATCGGTTGTTAAAAATTTCGGATAAAAATTGACCTTGAAATATTCTGACCAATAGAAACTCCGTCCGATCATTGGATGGTCGGAATTCGATAGCGCCCTTATGCGATCAATAATCAAAGAAGAACTTTTCAATCTCGCTCGTGACTTCGCGTACTTGAAGATTTATACCTCAACCTCAACTTCACAAAGGTATCGAGTTTCCAAATCCAGCTTTACTTAGGGCTAAAAGTCAATTTACTATGACGTACAAGCGTCATAAATTAGTCAAGTTATTGTGAAAAATGACTAAGGTCCGCTAATAAATTATAAAAAAAAAATAAATTTTAAATTTTAGGTGAATCCCGAGAAATCCGTGCTCGTCCACGGCGACAAAGAACAACATCATATGGAGCAAGTTGATCGGGAAGGTGGCCTAGAATATGTTGAAAATCAACACAAAACGAATAATCAACTGGCTGAAGAACTAAAAGTGAAACCCATGGTTTCAAACCAGGCCGTCCATCCTTAACGCCTTCAATGATATTAAAATAAAATTTAGAAAGCTACAAGTTACCTAAATTGTTGAAAATTGAAACTTTATCGTTAAAAAATTTAAGTTTTTGTTTAAAAATTCTTGTGATAAAATTACAATATGTTTGTTTAAGTAAATTGACAATAAATTTGTTGTGTAATTATTAAATCTGCCCTTTTTCGCGGTTACTTTTATGAAAGATATAGTATTGCGGTTTTCATACATACTTTAGATAGGTGAAACAAACTGATCCTGATTTGCAAAAAGTCAGCAAAATTTAGTTTTTCAGATATTAGCAAAACTTATGATTATTTAAATGGATCACCCTATATATTATTTTTCATATTGATTAGGCATTATTTATACTTTTTTTTATTCACTGCTTTTGAAAGGCTTCAATATCATTAGTGGCCACCAGAATAGATTTTGTAAGTATTGATCAGCAGGAGAGCTGCTCGCTTTATGTTACCCATGTTTGGAGCAACGCAATAGGACATCATAGGGAGTCCCGGTCACATCTCTACAGGCGACAAGAGGTCTCACATCTTAACAAAAACTAGAAAAAAATTCTGTCTTAGGGTAACTTACATGCTCAACATTCAAGTGGCAGTTTTTTTTCTAAAAAAGTTCATAATAAACAACAAGGTATAGTAAACACGTGACACTTGGATACATCAATTAATTTATTAGGAGTCAATTTGAATGGCCATATGGCCACATTGCGCCAGGTAAGGCAGTCTCGAAAAAGCTTGTGGTATTTTTCCAAGCTAAGAATCTCTATAAACGCCTTGACAGCTTTTCACGCTCTTTTTAGCCCAGATTCGACAATCTGTGAAATTCCATTGAAGCTCTATAGAACATCGAAAACAGTTTGCTTGATTGAAATTTTGAATTGTTTATTCCAACAGATATTACATAGATATTACATATTATATACAAAAATACAGAAATACAGCTTTCCTATACATACAATAATATTACTGCTTAAGTTTATTGGAGAAAACTTGTAGGCAGAAAGATTGTAACCTATAAAAAAGAGTTCCTAGCATAAAATCACCACCGATAATTGATATTATCGACAGTAAAACTAATTAAATTCACAATACAAAAACATACCCCATCATATAATTATCAATAACAAACAATCAACAAAAAGTACAGCACCCATACAATAGCCAGGTGAATTCCTGAATATAATCATTTTATAAATAGTATAAGAACAAAACGGACAGACGATGCAGATTTCTCCGATTAATCATATTATATTTCTTATACCTACTATATAAACATTTTTTCATAAATCTCTAATCCTAGTTCCAAAATCCATGTTTTTATTAATTTTTTATGTTTTTTAATGAAGATCTCCTCCCCTTAATTTCCTTGGGAAGGGAATTATAGAGCTTTGGTGCAGTGTACAGAAAGTGTCTTTGACCTACTGTTTTTGATTTAAAGTTAATTTTAAAATGCCCTAATTGTTTATTTCTTGTGTTATAATTATGAGTGATTTTAGGTTTACAACCCCTGTTTTTATGTTGGTGAATTAACAAATTATAGCAATATAGTTGTCTTATTGAGAATAAATTGGCTTCTTTAAATAAAAGTTTGGTTGAAAGCATTTTTTTCTTATTAAAAATAATTTTTATGATTTTTTTTTTGTAGATTTTCTAGCGGTTTTATGTATGCCCTTCCTACCCCACCCCAGCCCATACTTCCATAATTTAAAATTTACTCTACTAGTGCAGTATATATTATTTTCAAATGTTTTATTTCCATAATCGGCTTAAGCTGTTTAAATTTATACACTAATCCTCTCAATTTTTTCATTATTGATTGGATGTGAAAATTCTATCGCAAGTGACAATCTATATATTAATAATAATAATAATTAAGGTCTTTATTCATAAATGATACAATCAAAGTACTACATTTTGTTATTGGGCGAGGTTCAGTTCACCCTGATTACAATATATGCAACAAGGCATTCCCAGATATTTAATTTTTTTTGTTGATTTTATAGATATCCTATTATTTTGTTCTTGTATATCAATGGTTTGACAGTTTGGTAAGTTGTTATTATAAGAAGTTATTGGTAAAAAATATGATTTTTCATAATTTATAGTTAATATTTTACTATCGAAATACTTTTTTATTTTTTGCATATCTCTTTCAACCTTATTCTTTAAATTTAACCACGAAGAGGCTCGGTAGAAAATAGCAGTGTCATCTGCGAAACACACTACATCTCCCTCGGATTCCTGTCTAAGAATGTCATCGATATATAGAGTAAATAGTAATGGTCCAAGAACTGTACTCTGCGGTACCCCATATTGAACAAGTTCGCTATTGCTGAGATAGTTTGAAATCTTGACATATTGTTTTCTACCTATTAAATAACTCTTCATGAGATTAAGACTAAGACCCCTAAAACCAATTAACTCCAGCTTTTTTAAAAGTTTGTTATGATCGACCATATCGAAGGCTTTCGCTAAGTCCAAAAAGATTACTAATGCCGGCCGGTTCGGAACTATCCATTGCATCATACATTTTTGAAGTAATACTTTTTATAGCGTCGTTTATTGACTTACGTTCTTGGAATCCGAATTGGTTTTTAGATATTAATTGAAATTTGTTTAGAAAGTCTGATATTCTTTTTTTGAGTATTTTTTCTAAGATTTTATTAAAATTATATAAGAAATGTAATGCATTAATTTTTGCTATTGTTGAAAACTGAATCTCATAAAATAGATATTATTGTGTCGTTAAATACTTCCACAGAGTGTTTAAAAATTTAGGGCAAAAAGCCACTCTTAGTTCTACACTGCATGCGACCAAATCCACTAACATATTTGCCAAAATCAATATTTTTTTTTGCGATCAGGCACAGCACTGTAATTCCTTTTGGCGCTCTGCGAGCAATGCGTGTATGCAGGAAATTATACACATTGGTTTTGAATCTTTGGGCTTTATACTCGGCCTCAGGGAGGTCGTTCCAAATTCATAACGTTTTCCAGATGAAATAATTTTGAAACAGTGTCGTTCGAGGGACACTAAGCTGAACCACGTACGGGTGGGCTGCAGTGGCTCGTCGTGTATTTCTACCATGCACCGCCCTGAGTGAAATCTTGAGTGGATCAGTTGCCATGATAATATTTAAAAAATAGACTCAAGTCGACAACCTGTCTTCAATATTCAAGGCTTTCTAGGTTGTTTGTAAACAAACTGTTTGTTAGATCATAATCACCGATCAAGCGATTGGTTCTTCTTTGAATGGAATCTAGCAATGTCAGAGTGTTTTTGGAAACAAAGTCACAAAAATATGAGCAGTGTTCTAGCGATGATCGAGTTTGGGCTTAATAGAGCATCGAAAGCTATTGGGGTATATAGGGGTTCAAAGTTCAGGAAGTATCCCAAGGTTCTGCGAGACTAACCTGCCTTAGCAATGGCCGCAACGGACTATCCAAATTAACGCCCAGTCAATGAATTGATGAAGCCAAGGGAATCGAGTGTCTCGCCATGACTATATCTGGTTCTTCAAACATTAACTTATTTGGAAAAAACTGCCGCCTGGGTTTTTTTAGCGTTAAATTCTACTTTACTGTCACCCCAAGACAGAATTTCTTCCAGGTCTTTGTTGAGATGTGAGACCTCTTGCTGCCTATAGAGATGTGCATTAGCAGCCGATGTCCGAGCATCCAAAGTAAAAGATAAAACAAGTGTGTTGTGATTAGCGAAGCTATAGGATTTTTAGTTTTTCTCCAGAAGATCATTAATGTATAGTAAAAATAGGGTGGGCGACAATATAGAACCTTGAGGGACTCCGACATTGATGTTAAATGTGTCTGAAAGAAATCTGTCCATCGCCCCTCGCAGAGAACGGTCTTCAAGAAAGCTTGATGTCGAGTGAAGACGTGCCGTCGGGTCGGTCTATTCGTTCAAGGGTCAAGTGCCATAAAGACAAAATAATTTCGACCTGAAAATGTTCAAAATATAACAGATGGTCAGCAAGTGCCGCGCAATCCAATAAACCATGGAGTGCTTTATGTGTAGGGTAATAAAGCAACCAACCGAAAAATGTAAAATTCCATGTTATGCTTGCGACTCATGCAGAAGACTGGTATGTTTAGAATGTTCAGATCTATTACCAACGCAACGGAACAAAAATGCATGCCTTTACAAAAGCGCGTCCTGAAATTTCACTGTACAAAATGCAGAAGTAATGAATTTACAGAAAGTTTACAACATATCATTAAAGATAAGGAAACCATAATTAATGATAAGAATGAGATTATCAGGATACTACAAGCAAAAATTAATGAACTCGAAAAAGTTGACAATCACGAATTACCTAAACCGACATTTGCTGAGACTCTTAAAGGACCAGGACCTCCTCTGCCGATATTGGTAAATGTACCGGACATAATAATTAAACCTAAAAATAATCAAGACACACAACAAACCAAAACGGATATTATGAAAAATATAAATCCCGCTCATCTAAAAATTGGCATAAAAAATTTAAAAGCTGCTAAATCTGGAGCAGTTATAATTAAGTGTAAAAGTAAGGAAGAAACCGTAATCCTGGAAAGGATGGCCAAAGAAAAATTAAAGAACTGTTACACTATAGAGTCTTCAAAAATGAAAGATCCCAGAGTTAAAATAACCAATTTTAATCAAACATTAACAAATAAAGGAATTAAAGAGACAATCCTACAACAGAATGGCTCGCTAAAAGATTTTAAAGTGACATTTATAAAAATGGAAGGAATGGTAGTCCTAACACTATATTTGGAGAATGCTCAGCATACACATTTCGACAGTTAATGAATGCAAAAAAGGTATTTATCGGATGGGAACGCTATCCAGTTTTTAAAGACTTATCTGTTCCGAGATGCTTCCAATGTCAAGGATTCTACCACAAAAAAGAAAACTGCACAAAAAAGCTATCATGTCCTCTTTGTAGTGAAGAGCATGAACAAAAAGACTGTCCAAAGCAAATTAAAGCTTGTGTTAATTGTATTGGGGCCAATAGTCAATACAATTTAAATAATAAGACCGACCATTATGCAACTGACTCACAGTGTCCCACCTTACTTTCCCATATTAAAATACTTAAAAACAAAATTAATTACTCTGATTGATGGTAGTAATTGACCAAGATGTTATTTTAGAAAACCTAAATCAACTAGAAAACAATCACCGTGGGGACTATCTAGACCCGGACAATTATAAAATTCTTGGCGCAACACATGAAAAAATCTTACGTGTTATGCATCTTAACATACGAAGTGCAAACAAAAACTTTGACGAATTCTTGGCATTGATTGAAGCATATGCTTTGAACTCCTGTGACATTTTTATCTTAAGTGAATGTTTTCAAAATGTTTTAACCAGTAACCTTAATATTCCAGGTGAGGGTGATTTTAACAAAAATGACGGTGTACTAATTTTCGTTAAATCGCATCTTAATTTTACCGCATCTAACAAAAAACTGAGTATATGTGGTGTATCTCTGGGTGTCATAAATTTATCAATTAATAGTGTTTCCTTTAGGATATTAGCGTTGTACAGACCCAACCCGAGTAACTTGGTTGCGTTCATGGATGAGCTTGATGCGTATCTGGACGATACTAATCAAAATAGCCTAATTAGCCTTTTAATCGGCGACATCAACATTAATTTAATTAACGAAAACGACCTTAACGTAAGTAAATATCTTTCAGTACTAGCTAAACACGGCTACATGCCTTACATTCTTAATCCCACGTCGGAAAGTGGGACATGCCTTGATCACATTTTTTTGAAAAAAAAATCCTGTAATGACAATCAAAATTTTAGGTTTAATTCTTATATTCTGAATTGCCATATTACAGATCATTGTCCTGTTCTATTAACTGTCAATCATAATATAAAAGGATCCCGAATAGCAAATATCGCTGAGAATACTATTCCTAAAATCAATTTCAAAACATTAAAAAGCTGCATTGAATCTGAATGCTGGATTGTGTTTTATGTTTAGACGATCCTCAGGCTGCCACAGATCTTTTTATGAATATTTTTAACAGATGTCTAGAAAAATCAAAGACATATAAGACAAACACAAAAAAACATCAAAAAATAAAACCTTGGATAACACAAGGTCTAATTACATCAATAAAATATAGGGATAAATTAAAAAAAAGGTTAAATAAACACTTTACACCAGAAACTAAACGAGAGTACAAGGATTATAGAAATAGGCTTAACAAATTATTAAATAAATCAAAAAACAACCTAACACAAATTGAAGAAAACAAAAATAATTTAAAAAAGGTATATCAGTTAATCTCCGAAGCTACCAATGAGCAAACCAATTTCAATGAAAAGTTAAAGATTATTAATGCCGAAGGATATCTAATTGTTGATAATAAGGAAATGTCTAACTTTTGCAACGCTTACTTTACTACGGTAGGATTAAACATAGTTAAAGGTATTAATACCGCAGTACCATTTAATGAAAATATACCTATAAATTATAATTCTATTTATATTAATGCCGTAACCGAAAACGAATTGATAGAGCACATATTTACATTAAAAAATAATAGTTCTCCCGGCATAGACGGAATATCTGCCCAAATGATAAAACAAAGTCACTTGCGCCTCTTGCAACCTCTAAAGCACATAATTAATTTAATTTTTGAAAAAAGACTCATCCCTTCTCAGTTTAAAACGTCCATTGTCACGCCAATACATAAAGCTGGGGACAAAACAAAAATATGCAATTATAGACCGATCAGTGTAATAAATAACTTTGGAAAGATTTTTGAAAAGTGCCTAAAAACTCGACTAGTTGAATTTTTTAATCAAAATAATATTTTACACGAGAACCAATTTGGTTTCCGGGCTGGTAAGGCGACAACTGATGCCATGTATACAGTAATTAAAAAGATCACGGAAGGCTTGGATACGAACAATAAATGCATTGCAGTTTTCTTAGACCTTGCCAAGGCGTTTGACACTGTTAACCACAAGAAGCTCCTTGTCATTCTAGAAAGGTGTGGTATTCGTGGTATAGTGCTGGATATCTTTGATAGCTACTTAACAAACAGGGAACAACGGGTAAAAATCAATGATACAATCAGCGAACCCAGAGTAGTAAAAATCGGGGTTCCTCAAGGAACTGTCCTTGGTCCGATACTTTTTTTAGCTTATATAAACTCACTCTTATCTATAAAGGCTCGGGCGAAAGTTGTGTCATATGCTGATGATACAGTTGCTATATTTTGTGAAAATTCCTGGAATGAAACAAAAATAGCCTGCCAACAGGGTATGGAAAAGATAAAAAATTGGCTAGATATGTATCAACTCTCTTTGAATGCAAGTAAAACTCATTATATAGCCTTTACCTTAACAGGAATAAACAAACCTGAATTTGCTAGTATTAAAATAAATAATATGGTAGATGAAATCAAAGAAACAAGTGAAATAAAATAACTGGGCATAATTATTGACGAAAACTTAAAATGGACTAATTATATAAATTATTTAACAAAGAAGGTACGAAAACTTATTTATAAATTTTATCAACTGCGTGAAATACTATCTCGAAAATTATTAGTAACTATATACAAAACTCTGGCCGAATCACTCTTCCGTTATGGTGTTCTAATATGGGGGGGAATGTATAAGAATTCACTACAAAAGTTAAATATTATGCAAAATTACATATTAAAAATAATATTTAAGAAGACGAGGCTGTTCCCTACTGATCTACTGTATACAGAGGAAATTTGTAATATAAGAACATTGTACTTTCATAGCATCTGTATACAGTGCGTCCATAAAGTCTTGCACAAGTTCATTTAAAATTCAGGTATTTACTTTTTAAAAACGCTCGGACACGTCAATTAGTACTTTTGTTTGCGCATTTTTTAACGTAAAATGTTTTTATACAGGGTGTCGCACGTATGAGGTATGAGGTCATCAATAAATGTGTTTAAAATAAATTTTCAAACGTCAATATTTCGGAAACCGTGATTTCCAGAGGTGTTAAGTGTTCATCATAGAATTCAAAATTGATATAATATACAGGGTGTTCCATTAAAAAAAATCCTTGATGACCTCATACCTCATACGTGCGACACCCTGTATAAAAACATTTTACGTTAAAAAATGCGCAAACAAAAGTACTAATTGACGTGTCCGAGCGTTTTTAAAAAAAGTAAGCCCCTGAATTTTAAATGAATTTGTGCAAGACTTTATGGACGCAGTGTATACGCCGTTAAAAACAATTGTTTTCAAAATTATACGATTTCCACTTTCAACACACGTAGTAATAACCTTAGGCTTCTATCTACGCCCAGATTTAACAGAAATATTAGCCATAGATTTATAAATTATACTTTACCTAAAACCTGCAATATCTTACCTTTACATATTAAACAGTTAAATAACCTAAAAGTATTCTCCAAACTATCAAAAAAATATATCTTTGAAAATTACCGTGAATTTGTAAATATAATAGAAAATTGACCGTTCTTTTATTAGATAAATATGTATATATGTGTAATAATAACTTTATAATTTTCTTTAAGTTAGTTTTTTTCTTAGATTTAGTTTAGATAAATTTGCCTTCTTACTAAGGTATAGCACAACACAAGTGTTTAATTACTTAGGTGCTTACTTATAATATATGCATTCAAATTAAACAAATAATTAACATAACTATTTGACGTATATAACCTAGTGTTTAGAATATAAATTTAATGTACCTAACCGTATAATGTGTGTACTATAAGCAAATAAATAAATATATAAATAAATAAATAAATAAATTAACAGAATTGAACTGGCATCTCATATTATGCTTTCATTTTAGTTGGGAGCCCCTCATGCCATACTTAGTCAATGGCCTTGGAAATGTCCAGTGCTACCGCCCGGGACTCCCCATGATATTCTATTGCGTTGTTCCAAACGTGAGTAACATAAGCGAGAAGGTCTTCTGTTGTTCTAAACAGAGCCTACAAAATACCGATGTCAATTAATCAGCGCATGTCCTAATTACAATGACTGGAATTTTGTCAGGACCAGAAGCTTTTTTGGTGTCAGGGCTCCTCAATTTTTCCCTGAATATTAACCGTTAAATGTGAAGAGAATAGTTCTGCCAGTAAGTTTGCTTTTTTCTGTGCTTTGGTGGCAATGGTTGACTTGGTAAAGTTCTGACTGGCGGTCTTAGCTACCGACCAAAATGATCTTGATCCGTTAGGACATTCAAGAAGTTTGCCTTTGATCCTCTGATTGTGTGTTTCTTTGCTTTGGTTTATCATTTGCTTCAATTAGTTTCGAGCGTTAACAAAGATGGTACGAGTTTCGGCGGTAGTGTTTTGACGCCATTGTAGGTAGAAATAGTTTTTTGATTTCACAGCTCGTTCAGAATTTTCAGTAAACCAAGGCATGCCGTTAGATGGTCACTTTTTTGAGAAAGGGATGAAGGTTCCATGCCAGTAAGGATAACATCTGATACTTCTTTAGCACAGACAGATAGATCGACATAGGTAAAACTAACGTTCCGCCAAGAAAAGGTTCGAAAATGGTCCTTTAGGGCATCCCACTTAGCTGTTCAGTGTCGAAATAATGTTGTGGTCAGACGTTTCTAACGGAGGCTTCATGGTGACAATGTACAAGTCGAGGTTTGAAGTTGGAATCTGAGCTGATTCACCGACGAGTTGGGTGATGCCAGAGCTGATGGCAAACGACTTGGCTTCGCGACCTTGCTCGTCGGTTGTATCTGAGAATTTGAGCCCGTTGACATTATGACTGTTAAAGTGGCCAAGGATGACAACTGCGGAATTGGGATGATGGGTTTGCAACAAGTCGATAGTATTAGCAAGAGAGGAAAACAAGCCTCTATAATTGGTATCGCTTGGCGGCCGGTAAGGACAGTAGATTAATTGAGTAATTCTCTGCGTTGATATTTTAAACCACATTACATCAAGGTCATTGGGCTCAAACCGTACTAGTCGATGACCTGACCTTTGTTTCGATTAGTGCGAGTACATGAGGTTTGGTAGATTGTAGATGTTGATGGACTGCATTGATGTGCGAGTTCAGTCCTCTTATATTGCAGAAGTCAATTTCGAATTTTGGGTCTTTTAACAATTTCAGTTGTCACACCATTTCCATTTTGAACGTTGTTGTAAGGACCCGCCTGGTTATTGGAAACGGTGGATGTTTGAATAACTTTGCTTGATGAGGCACCAGGACCAGCCCCCAACCGGTGATCCGATCGGGGGGCGAGTATACCTCCAGAGCATTTAACAGTAGTAGAGATTTCTTTCCTCTCCAAATTTCTATTTAAATTTTAGGGGTTTAGACAGACGTTTATTCCTACCTTGTTAATTATTTATTTTGAAAAAACCCTTCGAGAAGTTCTTAAGAATTAAATAAGGCCCTGCATACCTCAATTAAACCACCAGAAATAATTATAATAATGTCAAATATTACAAAACACTTTATTTTTTCTTAGTTTTAACATATTTTACAGTATTCAAGAAAAAATAATTATTTTACTAATTTAATGAACGCAAGTAGACAAATAACTTTTAATTGGCTTAATAGAAAATAATAAAATTTGGTGTACAAGTCGATCATACAAGGACCTTCCAAAAAGTCCATTACAATTTTGATGTAAACCTAATAGGGGAGTCAATATTTGGGGGAGCAAAATTTACATGGGATTTCCTGTGGCCAGTCTAGCGATGCACCATCCAGTCGATATATATGCGACAGAAGGCTACCCAGAAATATTCAATTTGTTACACCAGAAGAAGTGCAAAATCAGCATTGAGAAATCAATGGTAAAGAGGCAAATTTTTAAATTTAATTTGACAAACAATTAAAGAAAGTTAAAATCAAAACATTATTTTTGCAAAATTGAAGCATCCATTCTTCTTTGATCATGTATCTTCATTTCTCTAAAAATAGCGACGTTTGGTGGATATACTGTTCAACGAATTACCAGTTTGTACTATAAAATAATCCCTAATTTTTTAAAGACAGTTGTTGTTATGTTGATAATATCCCCATAAATTGCTGGGGAAAGACGAGCTTTCATCAATCTTATCTTGGTCTCATGTAGTTTTTCCAGGTTTCAAGTAATTTACCCAGAGCTTTCTTTGCTCTTCCAATCCTACCCTTTATTTCCGGTTGTTGGAATTTGTGCACAAAGGAACAACTTTTTTTTATGGTATAATTGAGTAATGGTTTTCGTATTCTAAAGAAAATAATGTGTAAAGCAGGGGAAAAATATTTGTATCAATAGAAAAATTCGGACGAAGCTACTTATTTCAAACAGTTCTTATTAAGCAATCAGTATCAAAGTAAAAAGACGGTTACGCTACTGATGTCGGTCGCAATAATTGTCGTAAATGTAGAGTTTTAAAAAATAATCTGTAGAAATTTAAGGATTTGATAATAAAGTCTGCAATAAAAAAAATTATCAGGAGTGGTTTTTGTAAAATATTAAAATCCTAGCTATGTATTGCTTGCAAAACATACTTATCTCATCTTAGAATTTAAATTTTTTTAAGTGGTGTTTTGGCGGGTCACACCTTTTTTAATTAATAATAATTATTATCGTACATAACACTATTTCACGAGATTTACCAAAACCGGGCCACCAAACAAGGTGTTAAAAAATTCACCAGTTAAATAAGAACAAACTAGATCTGTCAACCTATTTTCATTTATGGCATAAATTCAAAAATCCAGTAAATTATTCATAATATAGAAAAAAACTAAGAAAAGAAAAAAATGAGCGGTAAGTCCAAATGAATATTAAACATTATTTATTTTGCTCATACATTTTCTTCTGATATTTCTCATTCATTGCTTAAAAATAACTGTTTATTTTTTGTCTCGATAGGTAGACCCTAGTCGAGGCGCGTAGCTTTTCGGACCCGTTTAAATAAACAATATGGTTTCACAAATGCGTTATTTGCACAAAATTATTATATTATACATTTGTTGCAAGCAGTGTTCTAAAACTACCTTACGTACATATCTTTTAAGACCTTCTAGACTTACTTAAAAGATTAGATCAACATGATATTCAAGAAATTATAATGATTTTAACATACACCCTCGGACTAAAAGCTTTCCACAGGTCGAGATTTGCAACAGGGCCATAGCCGGACTTGGTTTTACACGTTTGTGTGATTCACGGCAGGTATTAGACATACGCAGGTTTGGTTTAAACTACAAGTTTTATTAAAATGCGCTTTCTCTTCCTTTTCTGGTTAGTCATGACGAGTTTACCCTATTAAAAAAGAAGAAGAAGAAACGCAGTTTAATATTTTTTTTAAATTAAACCAAACCTATAATATCAGGCTCTGTCTGCAAATCTAATAGGGAATTCTATTGCTAAAAGAAGTACGGCACGAATGCAAAAGTTGTAAACCAGTTCAGTGTAAGTGTTTGTAAATCATTGAAATGAAATAAAATAATTATTGGTATCAATACACTTAAATGGTGATAACACAACTCACAAAAGAATAAAATAGTTACAAAAAGGTTATTATAACATTCATTAATAATCATTACACAATTATGATGTAGTCCTAGTTAAAAACATGCGGAAATTGTAAAAATATTATACTAGGCATATATTATATCAGTTTGAAATAACATATCTTAACAAATGTTACAAAAAGCATTAAAAAAATATTCAATTGAACATACGATATATAAAATGTTACTTATGCCCGGTTGTACAATTCGCGGTTAAGCCCGAGTTGGGGTGCGTCTTAAACCGCTAGTTGAATTCATCGAGCGTTGCACATAGAAACTTAAGCCCAGGTTTAATTGAACTTGGATTTCTTCATTAAAGTTGAGTGCACAAATTAGCAACGTTGGACTAGAGTACCTACCGACCTACTACATGAAGTACTTCTAGAAACTCATTGTCAGTAATATTTTCGAAATTATTCGAATCCATTTTAAATTTAACTTTTTATCATAAACGTCAAACTTGACTTTTCAAATTATTTGTTTCTAAAACTTGGCTTAAGCCATAATTGTACAACACAGTATAAGGTAGCTTAAGGTTACATTTTCTTTAAACCCAACTTAAGCCTTGTTTGTACAACCGGGCATCAGTCTATCTATCATATGTTGGAGAAATCATTCTCAAGATAGTCCTGTTACATGCACTAGCAGAACATTATAAAATTTAACTCAGTGGTAATCAATGCCCCTTTTAGTTCTCGCCAGTCTAAGAAATTAGGTCTTATGTTCGCACACTGTCTGGTATGATGGCCTTGGATTTAATACGCTTGATATCACGTGGGATAAGCAGTGAAGTATGTAGGCACTTGGAAATGTTAGCACCATCAGGTCCCTGAAGTTTTGGCGACAGCAGTCGCGATACCTCAGACCGGTCATAACATTTCCTTTGCAGTTTCAAAATTTTTCCCGCATGGGGAAAAGAAATAAATCTAGTGAGATTTTTTATAAGGTAAATAATATGGATGGTCTTCCCGAGAGTTGCTCAACATGAGATTCCCACGTAAGACCAGGTTCATGATACCAAGAAATGTGACTCGCATATGAGTGGCGTATTTTCAGTTCTGAGACTGAAGTTCATATTTTGGGTCTTAGAGATGTTGAGGCTCAGTTTGTCATTTACGTCATTTTGCATGCCCTCAAACCAAACAACAAGGTGGTTAGTGAGTTGATAAGTTTTGATGTTTGTTCTATCATCTGCAGAGAGTATCACATTTGGATCTTCTCTAAAGTTGCAAAGGTTATTAATATATATTATAAGGAGCAGCGGCCCCTAGACTGATACCTGTGGGACACCATGCTTCACAGCCTCAGCATTTGAGCATTCACCATTGAAGGAGACAAACTGAGTTCAGCCAGACAGGTATCACTTTATCAAATCAACACTCGGTGATCAAAATTCTAGCAGGCTGGTTTTTTAATTAGAATGTCATGCGAGACACAATCAAAAGCCTTTGTGAGATCATAGAAGGATGCGTATGAATCAAAACTAGCCTCCAGACCCTCCGTCACTATCTCAACAAGGTTATTTATTGCTAGAGTAGTTGATCTTTTATTCAGAAAGCCTTATTGACTTTGTAGAAAAAGTTGTTTTCTTCAAAGAAATGGTTCATTTCATCTTTCAGGATTGATTCGTAGATTTTAGAGAGAATGAGCAGTAGAGATATGGGGAAGATAGTTGGGAAACCGGTGCAATATTTCCGAGTGTAATCAGTTCCGTACGTGCTCTTGGAGCTCGTGCTGTACTGAAAACTGAATGAATTTGATTATATATATTTTAACTTAACCAGTGGTACTGATAGTAGTAGTAGTAGTAGTAGTAGCAGTAGTAGTAGCAGTAGGTGAGGGGAGGCACACGCACCTGGCAAGTAGACCAAAGGCGATCCGTTTTACCTTCCCCTGGGTCTTCCCCCATCCACTCAACCACCCAGGCCCTCGCCAAGCCTGCCCGACCTTCTCATGAAATCTCGACTTCCTCCTGTTGGATCACAACTGTCCCGAAGACTATTTTCATAAAACCAAAACAAAATAGCTGCATACATAAATTCCTTTTAACACACAGAAGAAAATCTAATTTGTTCTTCACATACCTACAATGTTTGGTTGATAACGCGACACAGCACAAAACAGTGGTTTTTGCCAGTGTTGGTTTGGTCTGTTTTTTTCACAAAATTATTTTGGGATCGATGTTATGCCTTTTGATTGTTTATCGACTACCCCGATGGAGTTTTCTCGGGATGTTACACCACACTCTACTTATGTTAAATTGAGGTAAGTACTTGGTACATTTAAAGAATTTTGGTTGATCCTGGTTTTCTACCTCATGAAAATAAATAAAAATTAGAATTAAAAAAGAAAATAGTAAAAAACAAAATTTATTTTAGCCTACATTGGTCATGAATTATTTCAACAAAATAATTGTTAACATTACAACAGTAATAATTATCGAAAATAACCTTATAAATCCATTTGTTTTGGAATAAGGACTCAATGGTAAGATTTATTTACAATTTTTGAGCAGAATTTGAATACTTTATTGGAATACTTGATTGAAGAATGCAAATGTGGTACATGCATAATGGTGATCCAACTCATTACAACCGTATAGTGCGTCAACACTTAAGAAGCGTTTCTGGCCCACGATGGATAGGTCGAGGTGGGCTTGTTTTATAGCCACCAAGGTCTCCAGACCTAAATCCCTTAGACTTTTACTTTTGGGGATATTTAAAAGAACTAGTTTATTCATCACCAGTAAATACTAGAGAAGAACTACTAGCGAAAATAACGCAACATTAATAATAATAATAATAATAATAATTCATTTATTGTTTCAACCATTCAATAGTGACAAACATTTTACAAAAATGGCAAAAAATGAAAAAAAATGTCAACAATAGGCCTTGGTAAGGCAGACATCCAGAGGACCCAGATACTGTTTAGGACTTAACTTAATATTATAATTTCATACTTAGCTACAAATTAATATTATAATAATTATTACTCTAAGCGAAGTAGGTACATTAAATTTAAACATAAATATGTTTAATGATTTGGCTAAAAACTAGAGATAGGATGGGTGAGGGGGGAGGGTGTTGAGAAGCAGAGGGGGAGGGTGTTGAGAAGCAGAGGGGGGGGGGGGGTCGAGAAGCAGAAAGTAAAATTAAAAAAAAAAATATAAATAAATAAATAAAAAAACGAAATTTATCCTATAGGTACTAACTCTGCATGGTCATTGCAGCGAAAATAAATGATTTCTGATAGTATTTTTAAAGTTAAAAATGGATTGGTTTGTATTTAAGGCCCTTACAGCATTAATGCAAGAAGCGACACCATAGGAGAAAGACCTTTTATAAATTTCTTTGCGGTGTTGGGGTACGGTCAGATAGTGCCTACGGCGTAGATTTAAATTATGTACGTCTGTTAGAAACCTAATTTTTTGGTATAAGTACGCGGGTGTTTTAAACTTATTTATCTTAAACGCAAATGTGGTGAAATGTAGTTTAAATCTATTACTCATATTTAGCCATCCTGAAGTAGCGAGATAGGGGGAAATATGGTTTCTTCGCTTTATACCGTATATTAATCTAAGGCATGCATTTTGAACCTTTTGGATTCGGTAACGGTCGGCAGCATCCAAACGGGGTACATATACTCCACTGCAATGGCTAAACTGTGACAGGACCAGAGTATCGCACAACAATTTCCGAGTTTCGTGAGGAAGGGAATGTCTATTACCATAAATAAGCTTTAGATTGCCATATGCAGATCTTAATTTAGCTGTCACGTGTTCTTTAAAGCGCAATCTAGAATCGATCGTTAAGCCCAGACTTTTACACGAATCACAGTAAGGTAACGATACATTATTTAATTTGATTGTCATATTCTTATTAACAAAGTTAATTTGGCTTTCATTTCCGAATAAAATTACCGAAGATTTGCTAGGATTGAGTTTTAGGAGATGATCTGTGGCCAAATTATAGAAGTTGGTTAAGTCTGACATTATAGCAATTTCGGCCGCATTAAGTTCATCCTCGCGAAACGAATAGTAAATTTGACTGTCGTCCGCGTAAAAGTGGTAATTGCAATGTTGGAGTGCATTAAGGAATTTCGAGGTATATATAGTATACAAAAGGGGACCCAAAATGCTACCCTGTGGAACCCCTATGCGAACATCTAAGAAAGATGAATGTTTTTGATTACATATAACTTGCTGAGTCCTGTTAGATAGAAATGAATTTACAAATTGTTCAGCAACATTAGAAAAATCCACGCAATGAAGTATTGCTAAGAGCACCTCATGATTTAGCATGTCAAAAGCCTTGCTAAAATCCAGCAAAACTAAAACACTTATTTCATTTTGATCTGCAGCTTTTAGGATGTCGTCAGTGATATCAGATAAAGCACTCTCACAACTATAACCAGTTCTAAATCCTGATTGTTTGACGGGTAAAATATTATTTAAGTTTAAAAAATGTACAATTTGTCTATTCATAATTCTTTCAAGAACCTTCGATAATGTGGGCAATATGCTTATAGAACGTAATTGACTGAATTCAGTTGGATTATTGATTTTTGTTAGAGGAATAACTTGGGCTTGTTTCCAAAGTGTTGGGAAATAAGAGGTTAAAATGCACTCGTTTATTATATGAGTAATATAGGGAACAATATATGGACAGCAGAGGAGAATAAAGGTTATATTTATTTTATCATTTCCCGTCGCTCTGGTTTTTATGTTTTTTACTATGTTAAATATTTCATTTTCTGTAGACAGCACAAAGTTAAAGGGATCATTCACATTATGCAAAGTATTATTATTGTAAAAGTTCAGAAGGTCCTGTCCCGGCAACGTATTGTTGATTGCAGAATTGATAAAGAAATATCGTTAACATTACTTAAATGACCTGATAATGTTTTTTGTTTATTTTTTGTTATACTAAGATTTTTTAACTCAGACCATTTTTCTTTCAAGCTACAGTTTTGAAATTTAAATCGTAAATAAGCCTTTTTTTCCGCTCTTATTGCGGAAGTCGTATAATTGCGTAGCTGTTTATAATACCCGTAATGCGCTGGAAGTTTCGTTTCTTTATATCTTTTTAATGCCTTATTTCTTAGTTTTTGCAAAAGTTTAATATTTTCCGTTATCCAAGGTGCATATTTATAATTATTAGCTTTACAAAATTGTTTTAATGGTGCATGTTTATCAAAGAGACCCAAAATGCAGTTGTTAAAAAAACTTAGCTTATCATCAATATTATTCTTACGAAGTCCATAATAATGCCGGAATATTATTTGCAGTGCAGCGGGAAAATATTCCAAGACTAAGAAAATAAAATTTTGGACCAACGAGTGTAGTGGCAAGTCCGTTCCTGTCTTCACTGACGATGTAAAACATCTCCGGATGTACGGTTTAATGACTCTTTATGGCCTCAATAAAATATTAAAATTTCATTATATTATACAAAACGGTTCAAAAGTTAGAGCCAAAAAAGTAACTTGCTGGGTACCCCTTTGAGGCTCTGAGTCTCCGTTAAGGAGCACTCTGGGAACTTTCTTTCTATAACAAAATAGTTTTATTTTGTCCTCGTCTGTATATTCCCGAGAAATAAGGAGGTTCTTACCGAATACCCTGTATGATTTCTTTTAGCATCCCCTGATGATTAACGTTTAGACGTTTGAAATATGTGGGGAATACTTGTATTTAAATAAACTTTATGGAGGAGGACTTCAGTTTTTTATTTCCACAATATCAACTCCACTGCAAGAATAGACTATTTCTTCAATTTTACATTATGTCAGTTTATGATTTTCCAGGTACTAAGTTAACTGCAGTCGCTGAAGCACGCAGGTTTATGATAGACTGCTTTAAGGCTATAGAAACACCAAATAATCATGCAGAAATCGTTGCAAATAATCTAATAGAAGCCGATTCTAGGGGTCATTACAGTCATGGGATGAACAGATTGGGTAAATATGAAGTAAATGGAAATGGCGTGTTAGAGGAGCAAGTTAAGTAAGACGGCCATTTATATCTTTTGCATATTTAAAAGGCAAGTACATCAAGTCCTTAAAATACTCCAGTTCTGCAACGAGTTCTACAGTATGTCCGCGGATGCGGTTAACAAAAGGACAAATGGACCAAAAATTGAAAGATACGAAAAAAAGTTATTCTACGATGAGAAAATATATTCTTATTATACAGGGCGTCTCAAAAATGTACAAACATAAAATCAAACAATAGCAAACAGTCATTTTTTGGACTTTTAACGTGAAATGATAAATTAAAAACTTGCTCCAAATTTGGTCCTAACCCTGATTCCGAACTTACTGAAGGAGATTGGAATTTATGAAATTAAAAAACAAAATTAAACATTTTTGCAAGTCCGCATTTTACTACTTTTTTCGTATCATTGAAGATTAAGTCATTTTTATATGATATCTTTATTAATAATTATTAACATCATAAACGTACTAAAACCTACATAAAACCTTAGTTACTCATAATACATTAGTTACCATAATTTAATGCGTTAGTTACGAAAGCATAATACGTTAGATACCAAATAATATTAAAACTATTTTTCATGAACATGTAAAACAATATTTTGACAGTTTTCAAATTTGATGGATACACCTTTGTCTTTAACGTCCACGATGTTAGGTATGCCCTCTGAAGACTGATTAATGACCGAGAAAGCACTCCTTTCGATTTCGTGCGGTTCCCCAGTGCCTAATCCACTGCCGGAAACATCGCCGATTTGAATTTTGCGAGCAATGGAAACTTTCTTGGTCACACTTTCTTCTAAATACCCTCTAGCAACCTTCGCCGATTCCCATCCACCAAGTTCTTGTAGGTCTAATATATCTCCTCCAGCATTAACAAGAAAATTTGCCGAAGATCTTCTAACGCAGTGACCAGTATACAAATTAGGATTTTCAAGTGAGAGATACTCAGCTATTTTTTGAGGTATTTTAAAGAAGAAATGAATGCCACAGGGCTGTACCGTACATTTCCCTCTTCTATATGATACAAACAATCTTTGGTGAGTGACATGGTCTGGCCTTAACATTGCGCCTACTTTTTAAATAAAAGCACGGGATTGACTTCGCCGTCAAATATCACAGCGAAAATACGTTTCTTGTGGGTTTTTGAGTCGGGAATAGTAACAATCAGCTTGTCCTCTAAAACGTCAACATCTTCCGTGGTCATCTTCGCTAATTCATTAGTTCGACAGGCTCCTCCAATTCCAATTAAAAAAGCCACTTTCATCATTAAAAACTTCTCGTCTGAGGCAGAACACACAAATTCGTTGACTTGTTCTCTTGTAAATACTTTTGATTTTTTTGCTCTATATCCAACATTTTTCTTCTTGATGAAATGTGTTAAGGCGCCGTATTTGTCGATTTCTACTCTTTCCTTCAGTTCTAAACTCGCTCGTAACATGGAATATTTCGGCCATAAGGATGAAGCAGAGTATTCCTCAGAGAGTTTTGCGAAATACGCCAGCAATACCGTTTCTTCTGCACCTTGAACATGTACTTTGTTTCGCCACTCACAAAACTGCCGATATTCTTTTTCATAATGGATTTTAGATTTGTCCGGAAGCAAGTTCAACCTTATAATGTTGGCTGCAGCTAATATATCGTCAGGAATATCAAAATCTTGCATGATTTTAATGATGACTTTTTGAAATGCCAAAATGACTTGACAAAACACCTTGTTTTTATTTTCGCATCGCTGTTGTCAATGATACGATAAAGCTTTGATTATAACTCGATTATTAGCGATTTAACACCGTCTCGGACATTGCGGGTGACTCGGCTGTCGCCTCGTCACCTAGCAATGTCCTCGACTATTATAAATCGCATAATAATCTCGTTATATTAATAGCTATTATATTAGGACTTTTATACCTGTGCATTATTACCTGTTATTGTAGTTGTTAGTGTCAGTGTCAAAATAAATATTCTCGAAAATGCTGACCGTAGAACAAAGAGTTTTTATAGGGCAATGCTATGGAAATGGTTAGTGCTCTTATCGCTACGTAGTGGAGGAATTCCAACGCAAATTTCCTGGCGTGTACGTTTCGAAAGTTGGTGTACACAAACTAGTGAAAAAATTTCAAAGAACAGGATAAGTTATTGACATTAAAAAAGAGAAGAAGCAATATAATGAGGAAGATGCCTGTACAGTTTTGATATTGCAATCTGTAAATGAAAATCCAATGCTTTCTTTGAGAAAAGGGCTAAGCATTTAGAGGTGGTACAAAAATCTACCATTCAAAAAGTTTTAAAAGATAATAAACTTTACCCTTACAAGCCTCATTTCAACCCAGCCTTAAAGGCTGGGGATGAAGCTAAAAGGCTAGATCTTTGTTTATGGGTTGAAAATGAGATTTGTAACATCAATAGAAATTTTCACAAGCTTATAATGTTTTCTGATGAATCAACATTTTCAACCAACGGAACTGTTGCTTCTCAACATATCAGATATTGGAGTAAAGAAAATACTGAATTTAGAATTCCCGCAAGACGTCAGTTCTTTAAAAAAGTCAATGTGTGGTATGCTATTTCATATTACGGTATCATTGGGCCTATCGAAGGTACTTGTAACAGAGCGAGCTATTTGCAATTACTAGATACATTCTCTTGCGATTATGTTGAAGAGCTGCCCCTGGATTATCGCAACGCAATGTATTTCCAACAAGATGGGTGCCCAGCACATTAAGCTAGAGAGGTCAGAGAATAGCTGAACAGAAAATTCGGTGTGAGATGGATAGGAAGAAATGGGCCAGTTTTATGACCCCCAAGAAGCCACGATCTGACATTAGCCGATTCTTTTCTTTGGAGCCGTATAAAGCAGCTTACTTTTGCTCAACCAATGAATAGTAATGTCGAAATTTTAAGAGTAAGAATTAGGCGAGCAGTGGAATCATTATCAGTTGAAGAGATTTAAGCCAGTTTTGATCACAGTAGGAAGCAGTTGGAAAAGTGTGTTGAATATGGGGAAGGGGTTTTTGAACTATGACTATTGTGTATTATGTTTTGTCCAATTTATTTTTATTAATGCCTAGTAATGTATAGGTAATAATCAAGTAAAAGTAGTAAAATGCGGACTTGCAAAAATGTTTAATTTTTTTTTTTAATTTTATAAATTCCAATTTCTTTCAGTAAGTTCGGAATCAGGGTTAGGACCAAATTTAGAGCAAGTTCTTTATTTATCATTTCACGTTAATAGTCCAAAACATGACTGTTTGCTCTTGTTTGATTTAAGTTTTTGCATTTTATATAATAAGAATCAATTTTCTCATCGTAATTCCTATTTTTTCGACAAGCAAATTTTTTTTATCAAGAATGACTTTTTTTCGAATCTTTCAATTTTTGGTCCATTTGTCCTCTTGTTAACCGCATCCGCGGACATACTGTATATAAGATTGAAGGTTTTATATCACAATTATACATTCACGTTGAAGGACAGTCACGCTGATCAGCTTAATATTACCGAACGTAACACGCTGTTCAACGTCCTTAATTATTTTTACCAGTAGGTATGGCTGTGTATGCTGCATCATGTCAGATATATCGTAGGTATACAATAAAGTAATGTAGTCAATATCTACTGTCACAAATAATTTAAACACGTGCTTGTCACTGTCACATAAACAAGAGATATTCTTGCTTCTAACCCTTAAGAGCCCCCTTTCAATTTTTAACGTCTCCAACTAGCGCGAAACGTTTTCCCTGGATAGCCTAACCTGTACATTTTTTTATTTACACTGATCAATCCTGTTAAAATCCACCATTAAGTGAAGACTTCGGAAAACGCTGATACATCTCTCTAATTGTAACATATACAACGATTAGGACAATTTGGAAAAGCTTACCAACACATTGAATAGTAGACAGCTGCAGTGCTGTGTCTCGATCTAATAATAAACTGTAAATAATAAAAATATGTTTGAAATGAGGTGCCACTCGACCTCCCACTTACATCTCCCTCACTGTTATTTTTGACGTGTTTCACCAATTTCCTCTCACAAGTTTGTATACTTAGATAAAGAAGGTGACAACTTTTCATATGAAAACCCGGCATCTTTGCTGTTTCTTTAAATCTAAGACTCTTCTTTCTTCTTATGTTTTACGATACAACTAATATTAATTACTAAATTAAAAGCATAACTAACATTGTATGTATTATTAATTTGTTAGAAATGTATATTCGCGACATCCAGAACGGCACAACTGATGCGAAAGCCAAAGCTGTAATTCTAAAACAAACTGCAGCAACTGCTTTGGTAGATGGAAAAAATGGATTGGGTGCAGTTATAGGGGAGCAATGCATGGGCATCGCTATTAACAAGGCGAAAGATGTGGGGATAGGATTTGTATCAGCAAGAGGTAATTTTAAATAAGTCATGCGCTGATATACAACTCGACGTGTACTTGCCTCTGGTCGTCCATCTAGATCCGACTAATCCCTCAATATGCAAAGGCATTATCCGGCGTCCACTGCATACGATTGATGATAGTAACACGAAAGTCGTATGCAATGGACGCCAAGTAATACCGTTCTATAATAAAGGATTTGTTCAATGGACGATCAACCTCAATCTACTAAAAAAAATTACAAAATATGACAATTAATGAAACACCTATTTGGTAGAGAACCTCAATCAAAATGTTAAATTTAATATATAGCTTAGTTCAGGTTAGGTTTTAAACTTAAAAATTTTAAATATAAGTAAGTTATTGTAATCATTTTTAAAATATATGACATCGTCGCATATGTTCCCGAAGGGATTATCCGAAGCAAATTAATGATCGTTTGTTCGGTGCATGTTGGTTTGATACACTTAATTATGGTTGGAATATTCTGTAGCAAATGATGCCGAGTTCTGTTATGCATGTTGCCAATTTCAATCCGTTAATATAAAGATATAACCTATACCCAAACAATATTTGGAAATTGAAAAAATGCTATGGGGTACAAAAATGGATTTCAAAGACATAAGAAAACTGAAATCCATTTAAAGGCAATGTTATGTGGAAAAAAACTATTCGGGATCCGACTGATACTGTAACAGTTTTAACCTTTATTAACAGCGAGTTACTAGAACAATTTCGTTATTATGTTAAATCAATAGCCAAAGTTATTCAGTTCTTAGCAATCAGTGAACTCGCCTTAAGAGAAAACTAAGTAGTTGAAGAGGAAACAGAACGAGATTTATTTCTAAATCTCTTTTAATTCACTCCTAGAAAACATCAGTTACTTGCGGATTGCATTAAACACATACCTAAGAACGCAAAATACACTTGAGATGGTTGGAGAAAAATAGTAAATGATATAAACAGTTGTACAATACAACTGATGTACCTTGGTTCACTCTGCTAGAAGACGGTATCAGAGACTAATAGGAAAATTTTTTCTATAGGCATTCGATACGTGAAAGAAGGCATCGTACACGAGTCCTAGGAATATACACGACAGAAAAAATAGATGCCAAAACTTTCACAGGTATGACACTAAACCCTCGACAACAATGGATTGGATAAATCACGCCTTTTAAGTCAATGCTATGATGGAGCAACTGTCATGAGTGGCAAAATAGGTGGGGTGCCTGCTCTCAGTCAAAAGGAACTTAAGCGAGACATTCCATACATTCACTGTTATAATCACAGGCTTCATTTAGTTGTAATAAAAACAGTTCTTGGAACTAATGTTATAAAAATATTATTGGGATAAGATCAGTTATGGAAGAAACAGACTTCATATTTGGTTTAATTCTTATGAAGAAATTTTTAAGACTATTAGAACTGGCAGATGCTGCTCTGCACAGACGTTCTACAAGCCTAAGTGACGCAATTTCTATAATAAGTTACATTAAAGATAAAATTAAGTCACTCCGTTCTTCAGAATAATTCGCACGTATTTTTGAAGATTTAAACAAATTTTTGCTTATCATTCAAAATAGCAATTCAAGCTGTAGTGAAAAAAGAAAAAGAAGATCCAGCTCTTCTTTGAAAGATTTTGTTGTAATTTATATTTTACCTTTATCCACCGGAAAAGATAGCCAGTCACAACATAGGCGACTGTATCTTGAAACAGTCGACTTGGTACAACTTATGCAAGCTAGGGTGATATACGAAAATTTTGCTGGTTGCGTACAAACCAGAGAAATAATGTATTGCGAGGAAAAGAGAGGCTTGATCGCGCGTGGTGGTTCTTGGATAGTATACTTTCTTTACTCTATGAAAGTCTCGATAAATATGACAAATTTTGTCACGCTATCTTGGACGAGTTGGATGAAGACAGATGGAAGATTCTCGCACAATAAGTGTGTATTCACAGCCATAAGCACCGTTGCGTAATTAGATTTGATCAGTCTACAACCTTTAAAAGATTTGGGTAAGTTATTTATCTGCAAACTTCCGAAGTATTGTATATTATTAACTACTAATTTTTGCCGGCGTTAATCTGCAATCTATTAAGGAAATATCAGTGGTTTATGAGTTTTTGGCATACGAACCAAGAGACATTATATTTTCTAAAATTTTCAGACATAAGGAAGCTTCTAAAATGACTTACGAACTTTGTGCAACAGTTGCCACTTTTGCGTGCAGAATGGCGGAATGCGAATCAACTTTTCCTACAGTTACTGTTATTTTTCGACCCCAAAGATATTCGATGAAACATCAAAGCATGGCAAATCTTTTGTTTTTCGTCTTTGACAGAATAGTAACCGAAACGATATATTTCGACTTATTTTTACAAAAATCCAATACTTCACGCCACAGAAGATTACAGATATTTAAATATTTTATTTACATTTATTTGCACATCAGATTTCATTGCTAAAGAGTTTCTTTTATTTTTTTGTGTTGATATTTTATCTTAGATATGTTGTTTCAAGACATTATATTTTTTTCTCCCCGTAAAATAAAAATGTCCTTGCTATTTTGAAATAGTGTACTTTGCTTTAATCTTATAATGCCCTCGCTATGAAAGCCAATGCCCTGATAGCAGAAACACTTTGACTACGGCCCTGGTCTGGTGCGGTAATCTAACGCTTACCTTAACCTCAACGCTACCTAATAATAGCATGCTAAGAAGTTTTCACTCGAATTTCCTGCTGATATTTTCTAAAATATTTTCATCTAGTGTACAATATTCGCATACAGTTTAACTAACTTGATGTTAATTTTTCTAAATCATAAGTTGTTCCTCATATGAGTAAAATAGTTACCTACTAAAATATCAAAATTTGGGTTTAGTATAATTTTTCAAGTAGAAAGTTTTAAACTAAGCTCAACCAACCCAAACAATAAAAATTAAAACAATCTGCTTTAACGAAGAGAATTTAGTGAATATATAAATGACTAATATCTACAATAAAACACAAATAAAATAAATAATAAAAGAAACTAAACAGCAAAGGCCAAAAACAAGAAAGCACGCACATCTTAAAGCATGCATCAAGTTCTATTACGAAAGAGAGAAATAAAATAGTATTAGTACTTACTATTTTCGTCGTTTTTTTTTGCCTATTTTTAAACCTCAGTCGTTCGAAGATGGATTTAATCAATTTGAATTATTTCTTAAGATGGTAAGAGATTATTTCTTCTTTAAACAGTCGCGTTTTATATCTTTGACCTAAAGAAACGTGTTAATGTTACATAAAGTGGTGAAGTAAGTTTTTTTTTACTTCCTTGCCAACTTTGGTAGGCTGCAAGTTAAGCCCAAAACCGGGTATTTCAAATACAAGAGACCGCCGCCCCTTATCACCGCCATTTCCATGTCCAATTATTTGAATTAAGAAGTCGCGCGATGTTTCTTTCTTTCGAACTTGGCAAAAACATATTTTTTTTTTGGCCTCGAGCATTGCTCATTTAGTAACGAATGGTATTTGCAAAAATATGATAAATTATATTGATATACTTATCTGATTGTTTTACCTAAGCGAAAAATGTTAGAAAATAACGAAAATAATCTCAAAAAATGTTTTAATTAGCTGATTAAAATACAATGAAAATCTGATCATGAAAAGAAAAATTATAAAAAAAAAACAAATTTAGGGTTGGCGGAATTTCGTAACGGTGAGTGGATTTAAACAAAATAGCAATGGTATTATTAAATCGTTAATAATAAATTTATTTCTAGCTTCTAATCACTTTGGCATCGCAGCTTTCTTTGGATTGCAAGCAATAAATCAAGGAGTTTTGGGTTTATGCTTTAGTAATACGTCACCGTTCATGACACCAACGAGGGCAAAAGAGGTAATATTTTAAAAATTTATTTTGCCTGTATGCATTTTAAATTAAGAAACAAAGCATTTTTCTTTATTAAAAAGAACTATTTTCATTTATAATAATATGTTAATTAATTAAGTTAAAAAATTACAATCAGCAGCATTTCAAACAATGATGACACTTGCGGAAAATTTGGATATGAGCCCCTGGCAGCCTCTTCTATTGTTTTTCTATAACAACAACACACCCTTTCCAATTAGAGACCCATTGCTTTAATTGCTGCCCTTTCAAAGATTTTTGAGTCCGCTGTCAATGAACAGTTAATAAATTATCTCACAAAAAAAAATTTTTGACCGACGCACAGTACGGTTTTAAAAGGGATAAAGGAACTCACGATGCAACTTTTAACCTTATTAACAATATAAACCATATTATCGAAACAAAAAATATTACGCTTGTCATTTTATGCGACCTATCAAAAGCATTCGATTGTGTTGACACTAATATCATCCTAGATAAACTTCATTACTACGGAATAAGAGGCATTGCAAATGACTGGTTTTCATCTTATATAAAGGATCGACAAATAAAACTTCAAATTACTCACCAAAATGAAAACTGTGTGATTTCCCACTCTTCAGAGGCAGCTATAGTGAAAAGGGGTGTCCCACAAGGATCCATCCTGGCTCCCATTCTATTTTTGATCTATATCAATGACTTAACAGCAAATTTTCCATCTGCTCAATTTTCTCTGTTCACGGACGACACCAGTATTCTATTCAGCCCTACAGACATAGACAGTCTCAAAAAAAGCGCTTCAGACACAACTTCTGGAATAGCAGACTGGTTCGCTGCCAATAATTTACTGCTAAATCCCGACAAAACCTTCAATATTATTTTACAACCAAACAAAAAAATCGGACAATCCTCCCTCAACACAAATATTGGCCCACTAAATCACACGTCAAATACAAAGTTAAAGGCATATACCTCGACGAGAGACTCGACTGGAAATTTCATATAAATCAATGCAACAAAAAACTCAGTTCTGCAATTTACGCAATAACAAAAATTAAACAAGATTCGGGTATGACACAGCAAAAATAGTTTACTATTCTTATTTTTTTTTCTATAATGCAATATGGGGTGGAGTTCTGGGGAGCCTCTGTGAATGTGGAGTCTACTTTTATTATACAAAAAAGAGCCTTACACTCCTTGCTTACCTTAACAAATGTATATATATTAAAAATATCACGTCCAATTTTCAAAAATAAAAAGGATCTACACACACATTCCGAAATGCATTCTCATAACACGCGAACAAAGATAATTATATTACAACGAATTTTTTATATGACTGCTGTCGGAAAGGCCCTCTCTACATGGGAACTAAAATCTTTCAGCACCTGCCAAAAAATATCACAACCATAAAAAATTATAACAGTTAAAAAAAATTAAATGAGTTACTGCTTGCCAATGTGTTCTACAGTTTAAAAGAATTTTTTGACTTTTCATTTATAATAAAATAATTAACCTATACGCAACATACACCACGATACATTCCATACATCCTAATATCTTAAAAAGTACTTATCTGAATCTTATAATAATAACGAAGAATCTTTCTATATCTCTTATGTTATCACTTTACTTTAACGAAAATATTATATTGCTATTAAATGATTAATTTATATGTCGCCGATATGTATGTTCTTTTCTCTCCACAGCTGTTAGCTTAAAATGAGAAATAAAATGTTTGAGTTTGAGTTTGAGTTTGAGTTTAAATAAATCTAGGGATTTCTATTTTAAGTATTTATTAGTTCAATGTGTGTACAGCACTTAGACTTAATAGAAACCTAAAATTTAATAAAATAAATATATTTTTATACGGAAAACCTACATCTTAATTTTTTTCTTTTGAAGATAAATAAAATAATTTTAAAAAATTCAGCAAAAAACTTTTATGTCAAATCTTTACAATCAGATGTAGTACCTGTATATTGTGTTTTTTCTCTTTAAGGCTCGCATCTCTTAGATGCAAGAAAATGGTTTGTTCTGGATAACTTTAACGTAAGAAACATATATTAATGTAATGAGTCTTATACTAATATTAGAGCTCTAAGAGGTTTATAGCAAAGCGCTAGTGTGAGTAAAAGAGCCCGATCGATTTTTATACCTTAAGTCCCGAGATGATTCTAAAGTTTTCTACACGGTTCGTCATGAAAACATATCTATAAATTTGCAACAGTGTGTACAGGGTGGTCCACGTACGATGACCCAGTCAGTACCTTTTCTCGGAAACTGTAAGAATTATAAAAAAAAGTTAAAGAGAAGAATTAATTGATTGTAAAAATATTTTCATGTTAATATATTTTTATGTATACAGGGTAAGTTGTTTAACTGGATTTGATATCAACTTTCGTATCTACTTGAATAAAACAAGTATTTTATTTGACCTAATTTTCATATTTACGACAAAAAAAATTATTCTTATGGTGGCAGGTTTATTCAGTTTCATTTCGGCTATTCAAAACGAAATTCAGAAAAAGTGAATGTCATAATATCATATTGATATCTGATATTTTTTTATATTTTGAAAATACCACATTATTTTTAAAAACAAAAACTTTAACACCTAGTGGATTTGAAACGAAGCGGAGTGGAACCAATGTTGATAAAAAAAAATAGTATTTTGAAAGACTCTGTATAATATATTTTATCATTTCCTAGTGTGCTCTTGGTACAAATCCACTGGCATTAGGAGCTCCGGGACTTAAAGGAGACAACTTTCTATTGGATATGGCGACTACAGCTGTTGCAGTGGGAAAGGTGCGTATAGTATAATGGGCTCAGCTCAACAAAGTATAGAGAACTTACATTTAATATGGGAATTTACTACTATTTAATATTAAAGTGACCCACCTAGTAGGTATAATATTTTTCTTAAATAACTAATTACAAATTACAAAATGACACAATAAGAAAATAAAATATGAATAAGCTTTTAGCTTTAAAAACATTTGTTCTACTCTCGTTTTATCATTTAAACTTTGTTCAATCCACGTTTAAACTCGCGTTATCGCGACTTGCAACAGTCCGTGTTTTCTTCAACGATTCAAGATCCATATTGTCTATAAAATTTTGGTATTTAATTTATAAAGTATAAAGTATAAACCAATCGTTCTGACTTTGAAATAAACTTGTTACTACAATACCTACTTTCAATGCAACTTATATCAAACCGTCGGCTACCAAAGTATGATTATGCTTAATCAAATATTGACACTACTAACAAACAATCTTATTTACAAAAGTACAATGACAATAAACAATAGCAACAATTATTACTCTACCTTCCTTGTTAATTGCTCTCTGATGTGAGTACGCATTGCTTGGCGTTTGCGTAGACACTTGTCACACACTGTATTCCCCCCAATGACTTTTAACTTTTACCCACTTTCACAATTCCCTGGTTTGACAGTCTCTCACAGGACTTCTTCACCTAACTTTTCGCTTTGTTTAAATCCTCTTATTTATTATTTTTACGTTTTTTACAAAACTTACTTCTTTTCTTAACTGATGTTTATTTTATCAATTTTGCATTCAAAAAACCGCTAACCCAATTTTCACTCATCCGGCTCGAAGGACCATGTTAAGCAAGCCAAGTGTTGGTATTTAACTTGCGACAACAGTTCATGAGGCTTTTATGTTCCTCGATTGTAGGTTAGTTTCACTGATTTTTTTATTTACTGAGTAAAGGAATTAAAGAGCTTTTCACTGTGGTAATTTGGCGTTTATTTCTCCAAATCACACAAAACTTCTTTAGTACATGATTTTACAATAACATACTATAACATAACTATTCACTACTGATTCACAAAACAAAACTAGTCACTACATTTGTTTAGTACATTTGCTGGGTGCCTTTTTTTCAGGCAATGCTATTTGTTTCAATCCGACGGAAAGAAACCACGTGCGTTTATTGACATACGACTTTGCTTTATCTTAGCTATAAGTGCAGTGGAGTAGAAAAAGGAAAACTATATTATCTGACAGCAAGGTTACGCTCCCGCTGTCACGACGATTAACCAACAATACATTCTGGAAGGCTACACAATCGCCATGTTTTCCCCCAACCAATCGGACGGCAATCAACAAAATGCACCATGCCGTGTCACCCCTCTAAAGCGCTAAAACACCGTCAAAGGGTTTTCGGATATACAAGATTCTAAAAATATACTCTTAACATCTAAACGTGGAACATAGCTTTTTCCTGGAATAACGGTCGACTAGCCGCTTATTAATATGTATTTTAAAAGATGATATTTGCAAGTTTTATGTTTATCCCGGCGATAACACTATATTCGTTCAGCAAACATTGATACATTTTGCTCCTTTATTAAAATAATATTGAAATCGGATATTTAACAGTACTATTGATTCTAAAAACATTTGTTGCATTTAATTATATTAATTTTAATGCATTTGGATGATCGTTTGCCCAACACTAACAGATAGGCAACACGTTAAAATTCTAGATCAGATCTTAAGAACCCTTCAATAAATAAAAGTACCCCTGGTCAGCAATTTTTTCACCTCGTGTTTAAACAGAGAAATGGGTAAATGCTTTATTTCAGCAGGTACTTTATTGAAAAAAATTAATAGGCAGACACCCTGGGACGTCATGACACATTTTTAATCTGTGGTATCTGGGTACCAGATTATTCTTTGTCCAGGTATCGTGGTAGTGTATGTCCTGGTGTATTGTGTACATGTTTAAGTTTTTTCTGACATGAAACAATTTTTTAAGAACATATAATGAAGGAAAAGTGAGTATCTTATTTTGAATAAATGCATTTTTGCAGTCGGCTGTATATGACAGGCCTAAAATCAGCTTTACTGCAAACCAAAATTGCATACGACATGTGGCTATTACACAACGAGAAATAAGCCTGTCTTGGTATATCTGTTGTCACACAGTGTGATAAATTTCGTAGAACAAAGATATTAGAACTAAGCTTCCCAATCAAAGAATCAATATGAGAATTCCGTCTCAATCTTGGATCTATGTATACTCCCAGAAATCTTACTACCTTCTCTGCTTCTTCTTGTGGAAGTTGCTTCATAGTAAACATCATATATTCAGTCTTGGTGTTATTTAGATGCAACTGATTAGCAGAAAACCAGTCTTCAGCCCTCGACTGTGACTCCTCAGATCGGACCAATGCAGTAAAACGATCTGCAGATGTAGAGGACAAGGTGTATAATCCGTGAAGACAGTATAGTGGGAAGAGGTATCCGCATAGGGCAGGTCATTTATGTATATTAGGAAAAGTAGGATGTAGTAGGCAAGATGGCCGACAAAGACGAGTCAAATCAATCAGCTCCAGAAGGTGAAAGCTGTTTTTATTGCAAGAGTGGCGTCAATACGGACGTAAAGTGCCAAAACTATAAAGGATGGTTCTAAAATTTATGTGCCTTAAGAATCACCGGTTTAAAAGTGATTAGTGGAAGTAAAGGAATTGTTCAATGTACATGCCTTTAAAGTGAGGTTAATCAAAAACAAACCACAAACACCTTCAATTCAGGAACTAAACCAGTCACAGTAAGTCTCGATCTATATCCTCAAGAATTAATTGATTGCAAAGATGCTGTATTATCAGAACTTAATAATAACAAAATTTTACAAAACAAAGCCATAACATTACTCGAAGATAAAATTAGCTGGTTAGAAAAACAAATATAAAAAAAATTGATCTTGCCGACTGGAATTTGAATACCCAAAGAAGTGTCGAACCGAATGTAAACAAACCGAATACAAATGATAAGAACAAGGCGACCGAAAATGCAAATACAGCATCCAGGCCCAAGCACGATAGTTAACAACCGGATTGTAACAATTAAATTCAAAGTTAACTCTCGTTTTTTCCTATAATACCCCCCCCCCCCTTTTTGAGATCTCTTTTCACAGGTAATCCAAATTGCACTAACACAAACTATCATTTGCTACGACCTAATGCAAACGAGACATCAACTAAATAATAAAAGCATCCGTTGTCCAAGGTAATGGCTGATTAGCCACGCTTTTTTCCCAACTTTCTGATTTAATTTCGGGTCCAACTCAAACAAAATTAGTCGACTTTCAGCTTTTCCTTACAAAGTGACCTACTCACTGAACTAATATAACATTTTTCAATTTTCGACACCGTTCCAGATTCAATTCGTCAATTTGTTTTCTTCGTTACCTAATACAACTTTAAACACATTTTTTGTTAAATCCAAAAAGATCTGCTAATTAAATACCCTGTATTTTTATGCAGATTGAACTTGCTAAAAGAAAACAAGAGCCTATTCCAAGCGGGTGGGCTTTGAACAACCAGGGCATGCCTGAAACCGATCCTGCGATAGCGTTCGCATCTAGAAAATTAATGCCCCTAGGAGGACCGGAGGAAAATTCCGGCTACAAAGGATATGGATTAGGAATGCTGGTCGAGATATTTTGTGGAATATTGTCGGGTTGGGTTTTTTTAAAATTTATTAACCCTTAACCGGCGTTGCGGAGTCCCTGGGACTCTAGCAATTTCAAACTGTCTAATAACTTCCGTATTTATTAAATAGGCGACGCGCGTTGTTCAGTAGCTTCTTATGGCAGTGGAACTCGTCGCGCGCTTAGTTGACCTCAGTCTATTATCAAGGCTAGTACGTATAACAAATATCTTAGAGTCCGTGGGACTCCGCGACGCAGTTAGTGTAATATTTTCATTTACCGGCTACGTCAAAGATTTTAAAAAAATCAGAGCTACAGATCCTAACTTTGAGGAAACTGCTCAAAGATGGATTGAGGAATGTGACTTAGAGTTTTTAGACCAAGATGGGGATCCTGAGACCAACATAACTATCGAGAATGCTATCACAAGCGATCACGGAACAGGGAGTGAGCTTTCTGACAGTGAATCTGAATCTGATGATCAAGATGAGATGCAGATTGATGATAATGAAAGTGAAGAAGGCAGTGACACAAGTGAGCCAAGTTAGAAATATTTCTACGGAAAAAACAGATAAAAATGGACTACCACTGAGCCAACTCGAAATGTAAGAACACAAGCCACAATCTATTTAAATTGCTAGGAAATAAAACTGCTTTAGCAGAGATTGAACCGTTAGCATGGCGGCAAATTTTCTCACAAGATATACTAGATTTTATTGTGTATTATACAAACTTAAAAATTCAGGAATATTGTAATAAGCCAGGCAATCAGAACCGCACAGGTTAGTACAGAGTACAGGGAAACAAACTTCGTTGAAATAAATGGATTTCTGCGTCTTCCGCTATTAACTGCTGTTTTCAAGTCTAATAATGAGGCCATTGAATCAATTTTTCCAACAGATGGGACTGGTCGGGAATTCTTTCGGCTGGTAATGTCAGCAAAAAGATTTGCTATTTTATTGGCTTGCCTGAGGTTCGATACTCATGAAGAGAGGATGCCAAGAGCAAGAACTGACCCGGCTGCAGCGATCTCCCATATCTTTGAAAAATCAAAATTCTCAGTCGGCTTATTGTTTAGGAGCCAATGCAACTGTCGATGAGATGATGGTCGGTTTTAGAGGCAAGTGCAAATTCAAAATGTATTTACCGAGCAAATCAGTAACATATTATGGTTTAAAAGTTCAATGCCTTGTTGATGCTCGAACCCACTACATATACAATACATATATTTATTGTGGCAAGGGCACTGACTCGTTAAAGAATATTACAGATGAAGAAAAACGGGTTTATATTCCATCGCAAGCTGTTATTCGTCTTTGCAAGCCCATATTTGGAAGCAACGGGAAATACCCAAAGAATTTCTGCCATCCAAAATAAGACAGGTCGGATCCACATTATATGGCTTTAGAAGTAACAAAACATTAATTTCCAGAGTATTAAAGAAACCTTAGGTTAGCTGTTATCCTGATTTCTTCTATGCGTCACTCCAAACAGGATGATAATGGTTTGCCTGAAATCAATGCATATTATAATAATACAAAATCGGGAGTGGACGCTGTAGACGAAAAGTGCTCCAAATATTGCTGTAGCAGAAAGACGCAACGCTGGCCTATGGCTCTGTTTTACAAAATTGTGGATATGTGTTCAATAAATGTATATATCAGCCATCAATCCTGTGCCAGGGCGGCTCAACTAGACAGAATCGATATCTTGAAATTATTGGCCAAACAACTGTCTGAACCACTTTTTCGTGAAAGATCTCAGAACGCACATTTAACAAGAGAGCTAAAAACCGGTATTTTCAGAATTTTGAAGATGGCCCCTGAGGCACCAGCTAATGATCAAGGCGTTTTGCTTAGAAATCAGAGAAAGTATTGTTACATCTGTGATCCAAAATTAAAAAGAAAAAGTGGATATTTATGTGCTCAATGCAAAAAACCAATTTGTTTTTAAAAAAATGTGTGTTCAATGCACAGAGAAGTTAGAGGACTCGTAAATATTATTCTTTTTATAGGGCATTTTGGAGAATTGTCAATTTTTTATAGTTTTAACTTAGAGGTTAATGTATTTCCTTTTGTTGAAGAATGTACCTTATAACATTACGTTTTCAATACGAAACATTTGTATTTCTTAGTTTTCCTTGCAAAATAAGATTGTAAGGAACAGCATGTTTATTTCTGTTTTGGTCTGTTACTCAATCGGTAATAAATATAAAAGTTTTGATTGCTTATCATGTCTTTGATTAGTTATAGAGCGAAAAAAAAATCAGGTGGTCAAAAACATTAAAAAACTTTTTTTTTTATTTTGGAGTCCCAAGAACTCTGCAATGCACTGAATGTTAAAATTTTCAACCACGCCGGTTAAGGGTTAATGCAAAAAGTAATCTAAATCGATTTTAGGTTCTTCGTACGGTCCGCATATAAGACCATGGGGAAAGGCAGATCAGATAGCCAATTTGGGTCAATGTTTTATTGCCATAAACCCAAAAGTTTTTGAGCCTGGCTCTGATGCAAGACTCGGCGATCTCATGGCATATTTGCGAAAGATGCCACCGGTAACTATAATTCATATTCGTATAAAAGCTGTTTAGCTGAATCGCGTTGAAAGTGTTTAGCTAAAGTATACGACAAATATTTCCCTTGAGATATATCAACAAGTAGTAAATATAGGTATTTGAAAAATATATACATTATATTAACGGTACTTAGAGGTTATCTACAGATATCTTACTCTTTGATCTAACAAGACATAAGTATATTTATTGTTAGATCAAAAAGTAATGTCAGTCATGTTTGAGAAATGAAAACTTTTTTCCTTAGTATCTAATATTATCTCGTCTTATTGTTACCGTCCATTTGTTAGAATTTAATCATAAACGACATTATTATAAATTCAGATGTAATTCAAGTTGAGGATGTGAAGAAATTTGAATTTGCGTTTGAATATTTTAGACGGACCCTAAGAAACCAGTCCTTGTTCACGGCGACAAAGAAAAAGCTCACATGGCTAAAGTTAAGAAAGATGGCGGTTTACAATATACAGAAAATCAGCATAAAACAAATAAGCTATTGGCAGAAGAATTAAAAGTTAAACCAATGATTTGAAACTAGGCCTGTGCCCAGGGTAAATATTTAGGGAGGTGCAAATAATTTGTGTGTACAAACTTTATTATTATTTATTTTACTAATTTATATATCATGCAGTTCCTGACTAATAGCATAATATTTTACTTTCAAGTAATAATAGCTATAACTCATAAGGGTGAAGTTTCCGACACGAATACCCACTATAGTTTTTCTCCGACCACGAACTCGGTTTTAAATATATAAACCACCCAATTTTCTGTCACAAAACTGACTTCTTCTTGGTAGCCGATTTTTTTTTAATACACTACTAATTGGCTTTCAAACTTATCAATAGTTATTTGCATTATTAGGAAGGAAAGTGCATCATTTTCTCCTGCGGATACTTTAAGGCATGTAGAATATATTTGATTTTTTTACGACTTTCTGTCGTTACAGTTTTTAATAAATTTCAAAAACAAAAAGAATAAAGGAACAACGGGAGATGCATAGTGGCAAAGGGACATCACGTGGCTTTCAGTTCAGATGCATTACAATTTACGTCTGCTCTTCATTGGCTTTTTTTTCTCATCAGATCCTAGCCTCCTTGATGAGCAATGATTCAGCAAAAAGCATCTAGGGATGGACCTACTGAAGGGAAAGACGAGCCTTAACATTTCTAAAAACTGTACACCTTGTGTTTAATTATAATAAAAAACTAAACAATGTCAATGTGTTTATTTTCTCTATGTTATTATGTTATTTGAGTGATCAAGTTGCGCGGAGGAAAAAATAATCGTTTCCAAGGGGGGAAAAGTGTTATTTGCTTACGGCAAATAGGGGAAGAAGATGTTTCTTTCTATATGGTTGAAAGAAAAAATTAATGATGGGTCTGACGGAAAGAAAAGGAAGGAAAATTTAAATTTTTTTAACAGTGACACTGGAATTAAATAAATTCTGACAACACGTCTGTTCTCTTCGAATGGTGGATGAGAACTATCGTTATACAGTGTGTCCCACGATCGCTTATGGGGAAACTATAATTAGGAAAAATCTGAAAATTTTGTAGCATATTTATGTTGATGGCAGCCGATCGTCTACATTATATTCTTTTTGAAGACTTTGATAAGTTAGATCAGAGATCTTTTACTTCTTTTTTCATAGTGACTTTTGAGTTTTTCAGTTTAGAGGGTTCTTGGTTTGGTTGTTAAGCTCTTTTTGTTTGATTTACTTAATGAGTGGATTATTTTTGTCAAAGAGTTGATTTTGTTGAATTTTTTTTTTGATTGAAGTTGATATTGAAATTTAGAAATTTTGACGGTGTTAGGGTAGAAGCCAGTCTTTCGGATATCGATACCTCTCATCCGCCCTCGAGCGTATGTGGGAGTCTCGTATCAAGTCGTTTGTTGAAACGTCTGTCCGTCGAAAGTACTTTTGTATGATTTTGTTATAAAATTGTTTTAAAGTCTCTATTTTTAAGTCCCTGTGAAGCAGTGCTGTCGGAAAGTGTCTTTGTGTGTCAGTTATCATTTTGAGTGCTGAGTTTTGAAGTCTTTGGAACTTCTGGTGCTGCGTTGCATACAGAGTTGACCAAGTTGGGGAACCAAATGTCAGTACGGGTCTCACCAATATTTTATATAGATTTGTTTTTGTTCTATAAGAAATTTTATTTCGCTTGTTGATAAGCGGGTAGATGGCAAATAGTTGTTTTCTAGCCTTCTGAAGCCTGTCCTCTGCGGTGAATCTCCAGGTCATTCTCTTATCAAAGAGCAAGCCGAGATACTTTACCTTGTTCGCCCAAGGGATGGGTGAGTTCATGACTTTCACTCTTTTTTTGGGCAATCTCAGCCTTGCTCTCGAGAAGAAAATGGCCTGAGTTTTCTCTGCATTGAGACGAAGCTTCCATTCAGAGAGCCATTTGGAGAATAGTGCAATGTGGCGCTGCAGTCTAGCTACTACATATGAGGGCGATCTTGCGGTGGCAGTAATCGCAGTATCATCCGCAAAGAGATAAAGAAAAGTGGATGGGTGCTTTGGCACATCGCTAGTGTATAGATTATACAGTAGTGCCGCCAGCGGGGATCCTTGGGGGACTCCTGCTCTGATTTTTATTTCCGATGATATTGTGTTTTCAGATGATACTGCGCAGTACCTGTCCTCAAGATAAGAATGAATAATGTGAATTAAAACGTTTGGCATACCCAACCTAATTAATTTTAGTACAAGACCATCATGCCAGACCTTGTCGAACGCTTTTGATACGTCGAAGAAGATAGCTCCCGTTGACTGTCGTTGGTTGAACCCTCTGAGAATGTTAGTCGCCAACCTCGTTGTCTGGCGCACCGTGCAATGAGCAGGTCTGAAACCAAACTGCTCTGGTGGTAGAATGTCGTTGTTCAATACAAAATCGGAGATCCGATTAAGTATCAATTTTTCAACGACCTTGCCTAGACATGATAAGAGACTTATCGGCCGATAGTTGACTGCTAACTGGAGGTCTTTGCCCGTCTTTGGGATCACCACAACCTTGGCCCTTTTCCAAGTGTCTGGGAAGCGACCTTTTTCGATTATTGCTTTTGTTATGTTTACAACATCCAATACTGTGTTCTCTGGCAAGTTCTTCAGCGCTTTATTTCTTATGCCGTCGAAGCCAGGAGCTTTCTTTGCGTTCATTGTTTTCAGGATTGACCAGACCTCATCAACTGATACTTCCGCTACTGCGCCGGGAATAAATGGGGTTGACTTAAAAATTTGAATGGTCCTGGCGACCCGCAGATCGCGCTCGGGGTTGTCTGTTGGAAACAAGCTAAACTGTTCGCGAAGGCTATCCGCAAACAGCTCAGCCTTGTCTCCCGGATCAGAAACCATTGAATTTTGATTATTTGGATCCTTGAGAGCTGGAACAGGCTTTCTGCCCTCTCTAATCAAGGACCTCGTGAATTTATAGATCGAACTGTCTTTAATCCGAAGGTCTTTTGTTTTGAGGTCCCAGAGATCCGCCTCCTTTTGGAGCAAAAGGCGCCGAATCTCCGCAGACTCTCTGTTCGCGCGAGCTTTGATCTGCGGGTCGCCAGTCCTATATGCTAGTCGCATTGTCTGATTTTTTGACTTTATCAGCTGAGTGAGCTCTGGACCGAGATCTCCTCGCTTCGAAAATCTGGACACCTTTGTTTCTGATGCTTCGGCCATTGCTGAATTTATTTTGAAGGTCAGTTCTTTCACCGCCGTTTCTAGATCCTCATCAGTGACGATCGGGTGCAGTCTTTGTGAATTTTCCAGCTGGCGCTTGAAGAGCCTCCAATTGGTTTTCGTGACTGAGACGTAGCCCTGCCCCCTTTCAGCAGGATTTCCATATTCAGCAATGACCGGTCTGTGGTCGGATGTCAGTTCGTTGACTACCACTGGTTGAGAGAGTCGCCCAGTGTTTTTTATGACAAAGATGTCTAAGATCTCCGGAAGAGCACCAGTTTAATGGTGAGTGTGCTCCTCCGGCGGCAATATAAAATAGTTTAAATCGAGAGAATTGTTAAAGAGAGTAGTTCCTCTTGTATTTTGAGATCTACAGCCCCACACTCTGTGAGTGGCGTTTAGATCACCTCCTATTATAATTGGGTCATGATCGCTAAAGACTTTTGCCAGACAGGCAAAGTTAAATTTAACTTGAGGACTGATGTAAACAGAACCAAGTTTTATCCACATATTTTTGGTTTTAACTTTTATGAATGTACCTTCTATATGGGTACAGTTCGCAGGACCTGGCATTGATTGAGCTATGATATGTCTTTTCACCAAGATCATAGTTCCGCCCTTAGGACGCCCTTCCCTATCATTACGAAACGTAACAAAATTGGGAATGGTGAACCTTTCACCTTTGAGCCATGTTTCTTGGATCATTACAATATCAATGTCGTATCTATAAAGAAAATCAATTATTTCGAGTTTTTTACCTTTGATACCGTTTATATTAATTGTTGCCAAGCTGAAATATGCAGTTTCTGACTGCACTGCCATTCGCCGATCGTCTACATTATTTTCAAGAATCTGAAACTTTCGGTTATACCAGAAGTTACTTATTTTAAATAGGACACATTTCATTTTTTCGTAAAATTCTAATCACATTTCTGTACAACCAAAAGTTCCATTTCTTTAAAATATTTTAGACCAATGACCCCCTTCAACATTAGTATGCTACCACATGTTGAGATTTGAAATAATATTAGATATACAATATGTCCGCGGATGCGGTTAACAAGGGGACAAATGGACCAAAAATTGAAAGATACGAAAGAAAGTCATTCTTGATAAAAAAATTTGCTTGTCGAAAAAATAAGGATTACGATGAGAAAATTGATTCTTCAAAAATGCAAAAACATAAAATCAAACAAGAGCAAACAGTAATTTTTTGGACTTTTAACGTGAAATAATAAATAAAAAACTTGTTTCAAATCTAGTCCTAACCCTGATTCCGAACTTAGTGAAGGAAATTGGAATTTATGAAATTAAAAAAAAAAAAAAAAACATTTTTGCAAGTCCGCATTTTACTGCTTTCATATTAGGACTTTTATACCTGTACATTATTACCTGTTGTTGTAGTTGTTAGTGTCAGTGTCAAAATAAATATTCTCGAAAATGCTGACCGTAGAACAAAAAGTTTAGCACACTGCAATGCTATGGAAAAGGTCAGTGGTCTTTTCGTTACGTAGTGGAGGAATTTCCTGGAGTGTACGTTTCGAAAGTTGGTGTATACAAACTGGTGAAAAAATTTCAAAGAACAGGATCAGTTATTGACATTAAAAAGGAGAAGAAGCAATATGATGAGGTAGATGCCTGTATACAGTTTTGATATTGCAATCTGTAAATAAAAATCCATTGCATTCCTTGAGAAACAGGGCTAAACATTAAGAGGTGGTACAAACATCTACCGTTTAAAAAGTTAAAAAAAAAAATAAACTTTACCCTTACCAGCCTCATTTCAACCAAACCTTGGAGACTGGGAATAAAGCTAAAAGGCTAGATTTTTGTTTATGGGTTGGAAATGAGATTTGTAACGTCAATAAAAATATTCACAAGCTTATAATGCTTTCTGATAAATTAACATTTTCAACAAAAGGGAACTGTTGTTTCTCAGCATGTCAGATATTGGAGTACAGAGAATCCAGAATTTAGATTTGCCGCAAGACGTCAGTACTTTAAAAAAGTCAATGTGTGGGGTGCTTTTTCATATTACGGTATCATTGGGCCCTATTTTATCGAAGGTACTTATAATAGAGCGAGCTATTTGCAATTACTAGATACATTCTTTTGCGATCATCTTGAAGAGCTGTCCCTGGATTATCGCAACTCAATGTATTTTCAACACGATGGGTGCCCTGCACATTACGCTGGAGAGGTCAGAGAATGGCTGAACAGAAAATTCAGTATTCAGCCAGTATAATGGCCCCCAAAAAGCCACGATCTGACATTAGCCGATTCTTTTCTTTGGAGCCGTATAAAGCAGCTTACTTTTGCGCAACCAATGGATAGTAATGTCGAAATTTTAAAACTAAGAATTAGGCGAGCAGTGGAATCATTATTAGTTGAAGAGATTCAAGCCATTCAAACAATATGGGGGAGGGGTTTTTGAACTATGACTATTGCGTATTATATTTCGTCCATTGTAAATTTATTTTTATGAATGTCTAGTAATGTAAAGGTAATAATCAAGTAAAAGTAGTAAAATGCGGACTTGCAAAATGTTTATTTTTTTTTTTTTATTTCATAAATTCCAATTTCCTTCAGTAAGCTCGGAATCAGAGTTAGGACTAAATTTGGAGCAAGTTTTTTATTTATCATTTCAGGTTAAAAGTCCAAAAAATTACTGTTTGTTCTTGTTTGATTTTATGTGTTTGCGTTTTTATAAGAATCAATTTCCTCATCGTAATTCCTATTTTTTCGACAAGAAAATTTTTTTTATCAAGAATGACTTTTTTTGTATCTTTCAATTTTTGGTTCATTTGTCCTCTTGTTAACCGCATCCGCGGACATATACACTGTAGATAATTTAAAATATTTTTAATAACATAAACCGCAGAGGTAGCAAGATGTAATTCTTCATCAACATTTCCTATTTTTTATTATTATTATCTCTACTCACAGTAATCGCCTAGTGGGTTGAAATGAGGTATGATGTAGCGCTACGTTCTGAGGAACGCGACCTTGAAGGTTATGTCACGTAATAGGTTATCAAAAATGAAAAGCACTGGTGTCGGTGTAATAATTTGGAAATTTTTCTCGTGTAAATTTAATTAAATATTTCATCTAAAAATTCTCGAAAATCAATTAAGTAGATAGTGGAAATTTTTGAAAATATCCACGGGAAATTTCCAGAATTGTAATTTTTTAGCATTGACGGGCTTGCAACAATGAAAACATATTATTACCTATCAAAACTTTGAAATAGACATAACGTGGTATAGTAGGCTTATTTAACTGCTGCTATGGACGTCAAACAAATTAGCTACCGTAAATAAATTACCTTTTTGCGGTTTTATCGTCGTTCTGTGTTTCTTTTAATAAAAATGGCCCGTTCGAACTTTAACAATTAATTTGTATTTTGAAAATTTGTTAATACTTAATAAACTTCTTTACAACTTAATAATCTTCATTAAACCGGCAGATTTCCTGTCCAAACATAACACGTGCATACAATATTTCCTAATGGAAATTTTAGAAAAATTCATTCTTCAGCCAATTTTTTTGAACAAAAGCATTCATGTATAACACCAAAGAAAAAATCCCTCACCATGCGAGTTCGGGATTTTTTTAGGTGCTATGCACTCACGCTTTTGATAAAATATTGGCTTCAGACAAAATTTTCAAAATATTCCGGAAATATTTTATGCAATAGTTATATTTTATATTTCTACTGAAAACTGCATCTGAAGTGGAAAAGGCTGAAATGCGATCAAGAATCGAAGAAGATGTTAATAAACTTGATTATTAAATAAATTTCGAATGTCAATGCTTAAACGTGGTTCAAAAGAAATTGATTTTTTTTTGGAAACGTTTATTTTTATCAAAACAAATGTAAAGAAGCCCTAAAAAAAGAAAGTTGGTTCAGCCCCTAAATACGATGCTGCTTTTTTTATATCTACATCCATCCAGCTTTAAAATTATTTAACTTAATGTGTTGGAATAGGTACTGATTTATAAAAAGAAGCAACTATAGTAAATTTTGGTATAATATGAAATATAAAAAGATGTAAGGCATCAATTTTCTCGAAGAAGCAATACAGTGCAAAAAATTATGATAATTTCAGGACTTGCGTATTTTGGGGCATAAATACAGATATTGAAATTTAGAATTACAATTTAGTTTCTGGCATAGTTCTGTAAGTAATATTGGTTGCTCTTAACACCATAACAGGTGCCCTTTGTCGCCTGGTCTCCTTCTATCATTTTCTATGCAACATACGACAAAAGTTGCAAAAAAATTACTTTTTTTTTAAACATTAAAAGTAAGTCAGAACGGAGGTTTTAAATGTTTATACAAGACTTGATAAACATGTGCATTTGTCTTGCCTTGGCACTTTGTAGGAGAGAAAATAAATATGTTATCATATAATTGCGAAAAGCCTTCATGTAGCGCATTATAAAAGCTATAAAACAGTGAAACAAACAATTATGCTATTCATATACAGGGTGTCAATTTGAAAACTTCCCACCCTTACTATCTTTCTTGCCGTTAAAAATATGAAAAATCGGAAAGACACGTCAATTTTATTTATAAGGGGGACACTTTAAATTAATAGTTTTAGCCTTCTTGTTTCAACCCCCTAGGAGGGGTAGATGTCTCCCTTAGAATCTTAAATCGGAATAGGGGTCAAGTGGCACATCGTTTTAAAGGGCGTTTAATTCTCTTTTCAGTGGTATCCTACTTTGTTGCTTTTTGTTCAGAGGTATCCGAATAATCGCGTTTCAAAGTTGCAGAAACAATTAAGCTTGCCTGCATTGAGATTTTGGTTTTCAGGTTAGTGTTTACACAAAAATTATTGGATTGGGTCTCTTTGTAGTACAAGTGATTAGAAGATTAGGCGGCACCGTTAAAATCGTTGAATAACAGGAAGAAAATCTAGTTTAAACAATTGATTTTTTATTTATTGATTATTTTACTTCGACAAAAATAACTTTTTATTGCGGAACAGAAATTTCTACAATAAAACACATGGGATCTACCTACGCACGATCTTATAAGTTGTTCAAATTGTGGTCCCCTTTACTGTAAACAATAATAAAGTCTGTTTTTGAACTCCTCCCTAACATTTCGGAAAACTTCACCGAGAATTGACCTGCATTCTGCTGCAATTTTAAGATCATCAATATCAGCAGGTTGTGTTTTATAAACAATGGATTTAAGATGTCCCCAAAGAAAGAAGTCTAAGGGTGTTAAATGCGGTGATTTTGGAGGCCATTCGAACCCGAACTAACCACTGTCGGACCGGAAGAAAATAATGAGGTGGAACACCTCCAACCAACCTCACTTTGAAATGTCACATGGCACTACCATGTCATGCTGCGGTCAATCTGCAAACATGTCTTCATATGGGTACATAGGTACATATTATTCAAGTCTCTACATTGCATTTTAGGCGAATAATTAAAATGATCTAGCTTTGACAAGCAACAATGTTAAGGAAAGCGTTTTTTTACTACAAAAGGATATCCCACGCAAGACTTTAGATCCTCTGAGTAAACCAATTATTTTACAACATAATATGAACGGTTAGTTCATGTTAGTTTACCACTAAAAGCAATGTAACAGATTTGTTTCTTTTAATTTGTCAAAAATCAGTAAACAAGTTGGACACAAACTGTGTCCAGTTTAAAATCGGATATATTTTTGTAAAGTACTTCAACGTTATGGTAGGTATACCGACGAACAGCTTAAATATTAAAAAAAAAACACTTACATAAATAAATACATGATTGTGTTGAAAGCAAGGTAAATGCTATGCGGGGACACAATTTTAAAATTATTTTAAGTAGCCTAGGTACTGCACTATAATCTAAATAAACCTAAACTGTATATTTATAAAAGTTTAATCTAGTAATAAGTTTGTAACGAAAGTTCCACAAAGTACAATAAGTAACTAAGAATCACTCAAAATAACGTTAAGAAATCTAACAATAACCACGCCAAATACTGTGTAAATAAAGAATTAAGTGACAACCGGCTCTAGACAATATAAACGTTAAATATCAAAAAATCGTAGAAATTTGACGTACAGCGCCATGAGCCACAGTTCCAAAAAGTCACGCATGCCGGGGACATTTTTAGATCGGTCGGCAATTAACTTTGTTTTTTCTACTAGTGGGAGTTCAGTGGTCAGAGGCGAGCCCCCGCTAGGCGCATTGTACCTTAAATGATAGGTCTCATTGAGTAAAATTGATTGCTCGATGTGATTTCGATTTGCTCACCCTTGACTAAAGTACGGTGGTTCTTGTTCCCCCTGCCTATATACAAACTTTTGTAGTTTCAAAATATTCGCATTATGTAAATATTGTAGAAAATATAGTGCTACCACCTGCTGAGCAAATAAATAAATACCAATACGGTATCCCACTGGTTTTAAGCCCATAATGTGGAAGTGTTACACTGGGCCGCTACAGTCTCGTCCCGTATATAGATTGGTCCAAATAATAAAAAAATATGCCAAATTAGAATTTTTAAAGTATTCCGTTAAAGGTTTTTCTTTTTAATGTAATTTCTATAAAGCTGTTAAGATATACTACTTACTTAAAAAAAAAACAGTAATTGTTAAATGACTACAGTACCTAAGGCTGAACGCCAATGCTTTGCATTTTTAATAACCTATAGCAAGTGATAAGCCGGTTTTACGTAAATATTGTTGAGGTTTCCTCTAATTCTAATTCTTATACGTTATTTTTTTTTATGAACAGGATTGTATGTAACCAAGATATTTAAAAAATCAACTACTCTTGCATTTGCACAAAATGTCCTTGAAAATTTAGTAATTATTAACTTTCCAGATATTTGGGAACAAAAAATTTAATATTTTAAGAGTGGCATCGTAAACAAGGCAATTTAATATACCTAATCATAGAATGATTGTTATATTATTGTAATAGGTCTTAACTTATCTAAAGGTTAAATATTGCATTAATTCGTTGAAAGTGTTCTGATAGGCATCGAAGAAATATGGGTAAGTTAATTTTTTGTGCTATTTTATTCCTGTACAATTTTTCACAATTTGGGTGATTAGGAGGAATTTTAATATATTTTTTCAGATCGGGTCATGGACTTCTTCTACTGTATTAATATAGCTACAACTTTAAACAGATAAAGATTAGGGCTCTCAACTTAGTCCAGCTCAATAACTTTACAGTGCAAGTCTGTAACTTGCGATAAATTCAGTACCTAAATCAAACAGTACAGTTTTATTTTTAAAGGATGCTCGCATAGCTAAGTATGGTAGTAGTTATTTTAAGTTCTAATCTTTTTAACATAAAAAAATATTGATACAGTATATCTTGTCCCAAATTAGAGATATGACGTTATCGATTTTTTTTTTTTTAAATAGGAATCCCTTTATTTTAGTTTTATTTTGTCATCTTCAAGAACAGCTGATTTCAAAAACATAAAACACAACCTAAATTTGATAGTTTCGGTAAAATAGTTTACCGCTGTAATATTTTTTTATATAATATTTAGGTACCTAGATAAACTCATTAAAATTCCATTATATAAAAACTATAGTTACAAAATAGCAAACAAAGAGCAATTTCAATATTACTGAGTATGTAGAAAAAGCAGTTCTTTAAATCTATAAAAAAAATTTACACCTGTGGCCACGAAACTATGGAATGTCATATATCTTCGGAATACACTGTGTATTCTTTATTCAGGGTATCCGGTAAGAATAGGGTAATATTGCACCAACATAAGGAGGAGGTCAAAATAATACTAAACAGTTCATATAATCATCTTTCCTAATGTCCCCTGTAACAAAGATATCGGGCCCCAAGGACGCAACCGAAGATTTACATTTTCGACTGTAACTTTTAAGCAACCACTTATATTTTAATGAAATCTTGTACCTTTGTACAGCCCACATAGACTAGAAAACTCATTTAGCATCATTCTTGTACATAACCAAGGAAGCCAGGAACGGACTTGGCACCGCACTCGTAGGGTCGAAATTTTGATGTTTGGAAACCTAAAAAATATTTTTTAAATACTCAAAAAAAATCAACCATTTTCAAGATATTCAAACTCTTATACAATTTAATATCAGCAGTAATTTATAACAAAATTTTTAAAATTAATTTATTTACCGTCAATTTATAAAAACACTATAATAACCAACATATTATTTTTAATATACTGATTAGTTATTACTAATTATTATTATACACTTAGCAAATTAATTTACCACCAAATTATCAAGTATACAAAAAACAACAAAATTTTTAGGCCCGCAACGGCTTCATTTTCATTTTTGAGTTACCGGGTGTTACAATTTTTAAGCAGGCCAAAAAGTATGTACCCACTGCATTTTTCCTTGTGATAACACTGTTAACAGTGCAATGTATATTTTGATATATTTCCTTATTTCGTCTTTGTTTAGGTTAGTTAGTAGACAAATGCAATTTTTCCCAGCTCGGATACGCGATATTCAAATAAATACCATTTATTTTTTTAACCGATGACCGCTCGTCAAACGAGAAAAAGTCAATTAACCCATTTTTGCTTAGTGATGAAGCATATGTATGAAAATAATATTTGTTTAATAAAAAACAGTGACTCATAATTTTTTTATTAAAAATATCAAAAGATATGTTGTCGCGGACACCACCGGTAGACCAAATCATTCGTATATTAAAAAAAATGTGTTTCAGTTATAGGACCTACTAAAATTCAAAGTACCATCTACATCGGTCCCATACGTATTAGGGAAAAAACGATTTTTTTAGTACTAATATTTTCAGTAGTTCTCCCGAAAGTTCTAATGCATGCTCATCGTGAGTCATCCGGTATAATCCGGCTCTTCTGTATTGCTTGGTCAAATGCAAAGTTGAATCATGTTATACACATTATGTATTTTGTAGACTCATCTGTATTAGTTACACCAACAGATGAAGTGGAAAGGTTTATTAAAAACTGTCTAGAACAAGTGGGAACATCTCAAGAACATGCTCAAACACTGGCTAACAATCTTGTTGAAGCTGATTTCAGGGGACATTACAGTCATGGATTAAATAGATTAGGTACGTAGATATACCATTCGCCCTGGTAAAAAAAATAGGACGAGAAAAATACGGGTTAAGTTTAATGTTTATTAACATTATTGAGTTTGCGCGAATTCCACTTCATAAAATACTCATCATTTTGCTATTTTATACAAGGAGAAACTAACGTTTAAACGCCCTGTGAAGAAATTGTGCTATTTGATATTGTTCTGATGTACCTTATTTTGAAGCCGTATAACATTATATTTTTTGATTCATTTCGTTATCTCTTTTCTCTAGGCAAATATAAATTTTTGAAAGAAAATCTTTAAAATAGACCTTATAGGTCGTATATTTATTTGAATCTATGAAAATACACCAGGTATATATGCTCCATTTAACCTCATTCATTACATTATCAATTTTAAGCGGAGGCATAACTTAAACTATCCTACCATTTTATAATAAGTTAAAAATTATATATTTTGCAATCGTTAAAGTGAAACCCTTGCATTTTTATCTAGCAGGTTTCACTCTTGAAGTTAGAACTTAGAAGTACAGCTTTTTATTTTGACAACACTAGTTTTCGTACCAAATCATTTAATTCGTTTTGAGTTACGAAATGAGGTCACAGTCCTGATAAAGATGAATCACCGGGAAACACAGCATTGTCCAAGTTTAGAGACACAATCGGCACCGGTAGTTTCTGGCTGTGTAAGAGACAAATTGGATACTCATTTTTGTTTTTTTTTTTAACTTTTTTGAATACCCCTCTGTTTGTGTAATACAGAATGCAATGCAATCCGTTGCATGGTTGGAAGGTTCTCTTGATATCACAGAAACATTGGCGGCGGAACGACCTTAATTTTGCTTTGTGCGTAAAAAATAGCGCCGGTGGCAAGAATTTTTTTGGTACCACGTTCAAATTTCAGGAATCCTCGTGTCTAATATTTCCAAGGAGGGTGGACTCCGGGCCCAACCCCCCCTTATAGAATTATTATGTTTTAACAAATGCTAAGCCTAAACAATTGTAGGTAATTTATAAATCACACGCTATAAAGGAAAAACAGGTACTCAAAAAGTGGACATTTCTATAAATAAATATTTTAGTAACTAGTAAAATGAAATATAAAGAAAATATTCTTATTAATGTTACAAACATTAACCAAAATTATGCCGACCAGTGAGATCGAAGATATAATTAAAAGTAACAAAATAATAAATTAAGTCTTCATATGAAGATTTAATTTATTATTTTGTATATGATTCATCAAATATAATGTTTGTTAATTAATTTTAGAATGGTATATTAATGACATAATCGGCAAATTACTGGATCCAAATGCCACTCCAGAAATAGAAAAGGAAACGGTTGCTACTGCTCTAGTTAATGGCAACAATGGATTGGGAGCGGTTATAGGAAAATATTGTATGGACTTGGCTATTAAAAAGGCTAAAGATGTTGGAATTGGAATGGTAACAGTGCGTGGTAAGCATGCAATAATAACAAACTTCGATTTCAGTACTACATTCATAAAGGCGTGTTTACGAAACATTATATTATGTGCTATAAAATTACTCGAATTGTACCAATACTACGGTTTGTCATTTGAAACATTTGTCTTTGCTCATAAATTTTTGACTTTCAATAGGGTATATCGAAAATGAACTTGTAATGACTTAGACATTGACTAAACATTGGATATCTTTGCCAGAAAAAGTATTTTCATGAATCTTTAGTATACCTAGTATATCAAAAGTATGTTGTCATCTGTTTATTACTTGTTAATCTGTTACAGTTATTACAATCCGTTTAATATTGTAATCCGTTCACAATTAATATAATTACTGTCATGTACCTCTTTATTAATGAACTATTTAATTATTTTTGTATTTTTCCGAAACCAACTAAGATAGAATAAGGCGCAAAATTTACTGGGGCTTCTAGCGGCAAAGTCCCTTAATTTCTTCTTGCAAGCCATTCTATAGGACCTTCTCACCAATCCATCTGCTTATATCTATACAGGTGCACACGGGATGCTGAGTATGTAGGTACCTTTCTAAAGAGTGTAAGATTGAATCCGACCCATACTTGCAATTATGTCCATGCATAAAGGAATCTGAGAAACGAATGTTAAAAACAAGTTGTGGTTCGCGATTGATTATTTTACTCATTAACTCGCAAAATCCCAAACGACGATAATTATCGTCTTCATTAAGTTCATGAACAAGTTTTATGTCGTAGGAATAAAATATGCTTTTAAAGATTCTCCGGATGATTGTTCGCGACACACCCGACTGACACTTCTGACGTATTAGGTAAGTTGTGGTTATTAATAATTACAGTATTACCCACAGCGACAGCTGTAACTTCTAAAATCCAAAGTCTTAGGATTCAAGCAAACTTTGATATATTTATTTAGGAGAAGATACATACCTATACCCAAAGTTCACAAATTCTGTGACTCACTTAATACCAATCACCATGTTTCTTATGCATATAGTTCTTTGCCGCTACAAATAGAGAATTGTAGGCCACGTTGTAAATAAGAAAGGACAAACTATAAATAGTGACAAGGACATAGCCACATCTTTCAATGAACATTTCTCAAGCATAGGGCAATAGTTAGCATCACAAGTTGATCACACTCGACCAGCTCAGTTCCAAGAAGAACAAGTAAGTGAATCTATATTTTTAAATCCAACAAATCCAGATGAAATCAAAAACATCTTAATGGAACTAAAAAACAATTGTGCACCAGGTCCTGACTACATTACAAAAAAAGATTTAGTTATAATATGGGAATCAATTGAGAAAAAAATTGTACAAATTATAAATAAAATTCTGGAATGTGGCATTTATCCAGAAGAGCTTAAAATAGCAAAAGTAGTACCAGTGTATAAAAAGGGATCGCATGAAGATTTAAACAATTATAGACCTATCTCTCTACTTAGTACATTTTCTAGAATTATTGAAAAGGTCATTAAGTCAAGAATGATTAGCTTTATTAACTCCACATTTCAATTTGATAGTAATCAGTATGGGTTTTAAGAAAGAAGCAATACACTAGGAGCCACGGCGGATCCTCTGACCTATATAGCTAACGAAATTGACAAAAACAGATATGTTCTAACTGTCTTCATTGACCTGCAAAAAGCTTTTGATACGGTCAACATTGATCTTCTTATAAAAAAATTAAGTGACTTAGGCTTTCGAGAAAATGTAGAGATTTGTTAAAATCGTACCCATCAGGAAGAAAACAATTCACAGTTGTAAATAGTAATACTAGCAGTTTAAATGATATTTCAGTGGGCGTAGCTCAGGGATCAGTTCTTGGGCCATTGCAGTACCTTTTATATGTGCATAACCTTAAATTCGTAGAACTCCAATGCAAATATTATATGTTCGCGGATGATACAGTGTTAGTATTTTCTGCAAGGACCGAAGAAGAACTGGAACGGATTGTGAACCCTGACTTAAACCTATATTATGAATGGCTGTGCTACAACAAGTTGACTATTAATGTAAATAAAAGTGTATATATGATAATTAAACAAAAAGGAAAAAAGAGAAAAGAGTGTAATCCAAAAATAAAATTAAACAATCGACTGCTAAAACAAGTATCAGAACATAAATATCTTGGTCTCATAATTTCCAACAATTTAACATGGAATTCTCAAATAAATAACATTATCAATAAAGTGGCACCTATTGTTGGAGCACTTAGGAGATGCTCCCACCAACTCAATGATAATTCAAGATACCTTCTGTATAACAGTTTTATTGAACCACATTTAAGATATCTAATACCTTGTTGGGGTAATGCTAGTGAATATTTAATAAAGAAACTACAAAGACTACAAAAAAATCAATAAAAGCTTTATTTGCCATAAATTATTATACACCCAGTGAGGACTTGTACAGAACATACCCATTTCTTACTATAAATCAACTTAGAAAATTTGAGCAAACCAAATTAATACATAGTGAACAAAATAAATTAATTAAAGCAAACACAGTCCTAAAACAAAACAAAAATTATTGCAACTATAATATAAGATCAAAATATGCCTTAAGAAATACATTTGCTCGCTCAAAGAAAAAACAAGACTCTACATATGAGGGAAACATTCAAACCTATAATAATATTCCTGATGAACTTCTTAATGAACACCGAAAAAAAATACTGCATACCTACCTGAAAAAATATATTAAAGAGACAGTACCAAACTAATATAATAAAGAAAATTTAACATGTTATTTAGACATTTTTATACTTTCTCTGTAAAATGTAAACATTAGAATTTTAACAATTACTGTTACCATTTAAGGAATTTGTTTAAAATGTATTGTTGTTGTATATGTAGGCCTCATTACCAGATTTATCTGTTTCGAGGTCAGTAATAAATAAATAAATAAATAAAAATAAATACAATGAACTTAAGAAGCGACGCTGTCATACAAGCCGCGATCAGCTAAATGCATTTAAGATAGTACGGCGATTCCGATGCTGGGATTCTGATCACGGAGAAAATAAAGTGGGAACACACAGAGCCCGAATTCACGGTGTGAAAGATTTGAAAATAAGCGTGTCGGTAGGGTTTTGGCACTGCTTTTTATTATTGATTTATCGATAGACTTTGTGAGTTTTTTTTCAGTTGTCGTAGTATGGGTATGGGTCGTTCACATTCATATTATTTAGTGTAAACATATATAGTTACTAAACTTTATTTATTGGTGTTAACTGCTTTTAATTGAGTAAACTATGGATAATAATGACATTCAGCTAGTTGTCCGCCTAGAAAAAAAAATTGAATTAACATTAAAACAACGACTAATAGTTAAAAACGTATACCAAGAACGAAATCCTGAACTAACCACATTAAATTCTGCAGGAATATGTGTCACTTTAACGAAACTCGCGCACTATGTTCAGGGTTTTGAAAGGTCTTTCTCAAGAAAATGACGAAAAAGAAAATTATCGAGGAGCCAAGACACGAGGATGGAAAAATATAATCCTGGATAATGCCATAAAACACACCATTCATAGCAAAATCCATGAATGTTTTTTCCTGAATGTGATATCCACAATAAAAAGAATGATGGTTGAAATTAAGAAGGTCACATCCTTACCTAAAATATTATTTTTAAAGAAACTTTAAAAGAAATGAATTTTAGGTTGATTAAACGAAATCAAAAAAGCCTATTAATTATTGTATGGCAACGAAACACCTTTGGAAAATATGGGAGGTTTGAAGAAATAGGGAAAAATTGCATTACATCGCCAAAACATGGCTCAATGCAGGACACAAAGTTGAGAAGGCCAAGATCTAAATATTAAAAGTTTAAGCAGGATATTATCAATGAATTTTCGCAAGGAGCAAAAAATCTTAGTGGAAAGGTCGTTGTTAAAACTTCTTTTGTATAGATTCTGATTATCCTCTACAACTTTCGTTAGAGAACTAACCGTTTATATTATAATAGCATCAAAATTGGCACTAAGTACCTAGTGTTTGCAGAATATTTTCATTCATGCACGCATTAAAATATAAAATCACTCTAACTGTAGAGCAATACATTTTTTTTTCATTTATCTTATAAACGTTTTTTTTTTTAATTAAAAGTTTGAATGCTACAGCTGGTTAAAGATTATAATATTAGATGAACTACGAACTAACCTAAATGCCATCAATGCATTAAGGATGTTTTTTGAACAATTTTAAAGAACTATATAGCCAATAGTAATCATCCGCTATTTAAAAAGGTGCTGTAAAAAAGATAAGAAATGGTCGGTAATTGACAATAGTAAATTTTTCAGATAATGATCTATCCTTTTTAAGGTTCCAATCACTATGGTATTGCCGGAATATATAGTTTACAAGCTATAAAAGAGGGATGCATTGGTATAAGTATAACAAACACCTCACCAGTAGCTGTTCCAACTAGAGCCAAGGAGGTAAGGGTATATCGCGACAGTAAATAGAAAGTTTACGTGAGTAGTCAAAATACAGAACAATACACTATTGTTATTCGTGAATATACTTTCTAGCTTAAAACAAGGCAACTTACCTTTCTTTGAGCTTAATCGGTTACTTTTAACGACAATCAGATGGGCTACATCATTACGATTTATTAAATTACTAAATTAATAGATGCCATTACGCCAACATAGTAGTTAAAACGAAAACCAAGTTTGGTACTAACTGACCAGATCTATTACTATACATTTGTTCAATATAACGTACAGGGGTAATTTAACAGGGGTTCATTTTAAAACAGAGAGATAACCTAAAATGGATTGTTTATAACGTTAAATTTATACTCTTATTCAGCATTTCTTTGAGTTTCGAATTGAGTGGTTCTGTGTAGTTAAGAAAGTCCTTTCAATGACTAAAATGTCAAGTGAAACGCGAAGCAGTTGCAAAATTTCTCCTGACAAGTTTTATTATATTTGTAGCGAATATCTGGTAAAGACACAAGCAATTTTCTCAAAATGTGAAAAAAGCCTAATGGTGTTTTAATCGGAGATGTGTTAGCTGTAGCATGTTATTGTTGCAGTGGATGAAAAGGAGAGAAAAGTATAGGTTTTGCAGTTCCAATGGTATGGCGATAACTCACCAATCATTTTAACAATTGCCATTTTTCCGTGATCGCGACTGAAGGTTACTCCAACAGAGAAAAGCGCAAGATTGAATATCTAAATTTGCCTTTTGTCATAAGACCTGTTCTTCACAATGCAGACTTATCAGTACCGACTGCGCCTTTAAATTGGCAAGATATTGTTTTGGCAGATAATGAAGATAATAACACATAATCAGGCAGCTCCGAAGAATAGTGTACGGACCTACTTTTTCTCCAGGTCCCAATTCCGGCGAGCCACATTCAAAGTTTCCATCTTAAGGAGTGGAACCTACTAGCTAAAGAAACAACGACTTCTGGGGAAAGGAACGTTACGTTTTCTGCATTTTACAATATAAGAAATTCGTTGTGTTTTCTATACTAGTTACTCATTCAGTGACATTGAAAGAAACGTATAAAAATATGTACATTCTTTTAGATAAAATAACCTACAACCGGTATAAATGGCAGATAAGTGGGAATTTAATAGTTAGATATCTGTTTTCTTTGCTTGTGGGACAGTCAAGCAGTGATTGATTATTGTGTAACGGAAATTTCAACCGGTATCTCAAAATGTGTGCCTTGTAGAGTTGTAGACCCAAATAATGTTCAAATTAAACTTGGACTAATGAAAAACTTTCTGAAAGCTATGAATAAAGAGAGTAAAGGATTTAAATACCTAAAATAAGTTTTTTCCCAGTTAGGTGACGCTAAATTAAAAAAATGCATTTTTATTGAGTCACAAATTAAAAAATTACTGGACAATGTTAATTTTATAGAAAAGCTCACCACGCAAGAACTTAGAGCTTGGAACTCATTTGTCAGTGTAGTGAAAGGATTTTTAGGCAACAATATGGATGCAAACTACGAACAACTAGTTAATGAACTTTTAGACTCCTACAAATCGCTTGGTTGCCGAATGTCATTAAAAATGCCCTTTCTCCATTCCCATTCATCACTTTTTCCTGAGAATTTTGGTGCTGTCAGCGACGAGCAGGGTAAAAAGTTCCATCAAGATATCAGGACAATGAAAATTCGTTACCAAGGACGATGGAATCCAGCCATGATGGGTGATTACTGTTGGTTTTTGAATGTTATATATTAATTGGCTTATTACAAAATACCTACTAAAATTTGGTGTGCGACTCCATCATACAAAGACCTTCAATTATAATAAAGCCGAAACTGCTCTTCAGAAGGGACATGTTCAAGGAGGGATAAATAGGAATGGGAAAGTCCTATCATCTTCTTTATTTAAAAATTATTCCTACGCGTTTCGATCAATAGATCATCCTCCGGGCGAGTGGTAGGTTAGAACGAAAAATTATCAACATTCAACAATCAGTTACGCACACACATATAGTCATAGACTAGTTAAACTCTTAAAATACATTTAAAATCATTTAAAATCGCGAAACAAAACATATAACTACAAAACAAATTAAAACTATTGATGAGAGGTAAACTATTTTTTACTGTGGTTTCTGCCGAACTTATACGGTTTTTGAATAAAGAAGGTGATAGGACTTTACCATTCTTGTTTATCCCTCACCTTCAAATATGTCTAATACGATTTTGATGTAAAACTGGGAAGCCAATATTTGAGGATACGTGGTTCAGCTTAGTGTCCCTCGAACGACACTGTTTCAAAATTTTTTCATCTGGATAACGTCATCACTCTGGAACGACCTCCCTGAGATCGTGTTCCCGAAACGAGTATAATCTCCAAAGATTCAAGACCAACGTGAATCATTTCCTGCGCACACGCACCGCTTCCAGAGCGCCATAAAGGATTTATTTTTTATTTATTATTATTTATTAAGAGGGTTGCAAAATTTACATGGGATTGTCTATGGATAGTTTAATAATGCACTACCAGGTATTGCGAAAATATCTTCAAATACTAATCAATTTTGGTATTGCATATAGTAAAGTGACAAATAAAGCTGTTACTGTGCTGATTGACGGATGTAGAAAAAGGAAATTTTGGCTAGATCTTGCTAGGTTACCCAGCTGTATTGAGGGTTGTTATAATTAGCTTTAAAGTAAATAATTTCAAAAAAGGTCTGCATCAACCACGAACAATGATTAAAAAAATAAAATATCAAACTTTTATTATTTTCACATTTAAGGAACTTTATTCACGCACTGTGTAACATACCAATACCAATGTTTATTCTGAATCTTTTGGTAATTCTGTAAACTTTGCCAGTACATTTTAGTTTTATTTTAGAGCACCCTTGGCACAAATCCTATCTCAGTTGGAGCTCCTGCCAAAAATGGAGATAGTTTTGTACTAGATATGGCCACTACAACTGTCGCACAAGGAAAGGTAATCTTTACCATCTATTGATTGATTAATGGAACCTCTTCTACTGTATCGATACAGCTGAAATGGTAAACAGATAAAATTTAGAGCTCTTAAATTAGGTCAGCCCAACATATATTCTAAATTTTTATGGAGATAACTGAAAGATGCTATTACTTTGTGATAAGAAGCATCTTTTAACGCGCCATATTAAGTAGAAGTTTAGAATCTAACTAACCTTTTGGGGATATTGGGTATGGAAATCCATTAGTCGGTGAGGATTGTCGGAATTCTAATAACGACATTTTTGACGGTTAAGAAGCCCCCAGAAAGCAGTTGGTATAGTAAAAGTTCTTTGATTATTACATAACGGTTCTTATGCGCTCTAATTCAATTAGTAAAACACACTTAGTAAATATTCCAATTGAAGAGTACGCAGGAAAGATGAGTTGAAGGTGGGAAAGTGTAGGCAAATATTTATATAATTAGGGTACTGGTCTAAACAGGTGAGAATCGAGCGTTGTCAGAGTTAAAATCGTGTTAAAAAATATCCTGTAGAGGGAAGAAAGAGAAAGGTCCGCGCGTAAAGTGAAGGACGGTGGAAGGTCATACTTTTCGAGTTACAACAGAAACTTATTTTGCTGTGTTTTAATTTGCTTTTAGCATTAAATTGCTACGGATGTCATGTTCGTAATTTGGCATATTAAATCTATAGTTTTTCTGTACTATATCTTAGATTTAGCTAAAATTTTATGGTAAATATGGCTACTAATAATGAAGACGGGATTTCGTCTGAAAAAACCTGAAATAGAAAAATTACTGGACGGGTCAGTCATGTGATGAAAAAACTTCGAGACTAAAGTCATAAGGTTGGCGAAGATTATCGCTTTAAAAGATTAGTATGTTTCGATAATGTTGATAAATCGGTCACTTATAATTAACCACTTTAAATATTTAAATCGTAATGAATAATTGGACAAGGTTTTTGGACCCAATTGATATGATCAAACCTTCATGCGAAGCACGGGTGCTTAGACAAGTAAGAATTTCCCAAGAGCATCCTCGCCTTTTTATGACAGGTTTTAGTATTAGAGATACTGTATTTTCTGTAATTCTTCCAGTAAGCTGTCCTATTGATGAAGAAATAAGGTTACCTTCAGTTCAGAGTTGAAGCCAATATCTGCAGAAAAGTACAGGCATTTATTATGCAGCACTGAGAAGGCGATAGCTTATTATAAGAAGGTGCTACAAACGATTATCGCAAAGACAAAGAAAAATGCTCTGACCAAGAACAAGAAACATTTGAAAAAAAAACACAATATAGAAAAAGCATAATAATAATTGTCTTAGGAATACTTTTTTTTTACACCCTGTGTATTGTTTAGTTTTTCGTTGTTTTCTTTTCTAGCAACATATTACCAAGTTATTATAATATAACTTATTTTAAGTATTAGGCTAATAAGTATTATGTCAAAATACGGTTTTAAACTTTCTCAAAAACCAGAAAAAGTGATATTCCTGCTTTCTCCCCTATCCTCTTCAAATAGAACTATTTAGCAAAAGTATTTAAAAATGTGAATGATAACTTAACATTTCTCTAGTTTTGGCTTTGTTAAAAATGACACCGTAGCAAATATATCGAGATGTAAAATATGAACATGCATTACCATTTTTACTAAAAAAATAAACTAAAACTAGAGGAAGGTCCTCTGTTCCTTTATTTTTTAGATTCATCCCATTTGCTTCTATATACGTTGCTTTTTTAGTTCTTGAAATTATCCTTATCCACGTGCAATCCAAAAATTTAAAAATATTTCCAACCGATCGACAGGTACACCTATGTGCGGTACGTTATGCAATCGTAATGCACGATTGGTTTTATTATTGCGTTTAACAACGTGCCGTATTCCTACCAAAGTTGTATGCATTTGCCGGCACCTCATCGTTTGCTGTCCTATTTCAAACTTTTAGAAAAAGCATTCCCGTTTTTTGTCAAGTTCGATTAATATGCATGGCAGGTAAAATCTAACTTTTATCGGCTTTTTTTTACCTTACTCAAAAGCACAATTTCTTTTTTTTATACATTCAATCAATAGCCCACAAATAATAGCCGCAAAATTTAAAAAATATATTATCAAAAATTACAATTATTATTATAAAGATTACAATGTTCTAAACAAACTGTTCAGGTCAGTTTTTTTAAAGTGGCCTAGAAACATCCGATCGCTTTGGAGGGTAGATAACCCTAATAAAAGTAAGTAATCTAAACGCGAAATATGAAAGACAACCTAAGAGCTTACATTTTACCTGTGGCTAGTTTTGGCTGTATCGATCTAGTTGAAGACATTGAAAACGGTTAGAGATACTGTACCTACTAACTGAAACGTTTTGTTAAAACCAAATAAAGATAATGAAAATCTGATAAAATTCTCTTCTTGATAATATATTATTGTAACCCAACATGTAGTTAGAAGTTTTTAAACGTAAAGGGGAACGTATGCCCGAGGGATGGGCTTTGGACGAACAAGGCATAATGACAACTGATCCAGAAGTTGGGCTTAATGTAAAGAAACTTTTACCTCTCGGAGGCGAAGAACTGAATGGAGGTTATAAAGGATATGGACTAGGAATGATGGTCGAAGTACTTTCCGGAATATTGGCAGGTGATATTTTTTTTAGAATGTCGAGCAACTAGAATGAATATATAAATAAAAAATCATCATCAGTGTTTATTATTTGGTTTTGCTGAAACAAAAATCTTTTGAATCAACATCAATGAAAATGCCACGTTTGATTTTATACCAGGAAATCAAAGTTTTTTTTGGTGCCTTGGTGGTCCAGTTGTTCAGTCCGTTTATTTTTACTGGATATGGTAAAAAGGTCGTTCTTAAGCATACATCCACGTTGGCGCAGCGTGAGAAGTTGTGCTTTCGCCGCCACCTTGAAAAATAATTTTTGCAAATATCGCGAAAGAGGTAACGATTAAATGACATAAGGCTTCATTAGAACTTAGCATCACTGAGAAAATTAAACTGTTAAGTCAATAAATAAATGTTTCAATCAACAGTTTTTGCACTTTCAATACGAGCAATGTTTTTTAAGAGTTGAATGAACCATTTAAAAATGTTACATTTTGTTGCTTAAATTGACAGTTAAAAGCTGTCTATTTCATTAATTCAAAATGTTTTAAGTGTTGATTTGAAATACGAGATTTATTGGCTTAACATTTATTTTATTTTTTTCTTGTTTATTGGGTTTTAAGGTCATTTATGAATAAATAAAGGTTTGGTTTAAGTTGCCGTTTCGGTTTATATTACATTAAACCATCTTCAGAACTACAATTACAGGAAAATGTGATTATTAACTAATTTTTAGGATTAAAAAGTGGACATACCTCTATATAAATCTTAGCACTATCACTTCTATTTTTACATGCTTAACTATGTGGTCTCCCAAAAAGAAGAAGCCTACATCCAGGAGTGGATAAACATGGGCTGAGAAGAAGAAGAAGATAGTGGTAGCTATGCAAGACTGATTTTATGAAGGGATTCTTTATGAGGGAGGGTAGGTACATTTATTAAAAATGGGAAAAACCATTTGATTACGGTTTATTGTTTCTTTTGTTAACGGTAGTAAAAATTTGCAATTTTTAATTAGGTTATTAAATTACTGTTAACTGTACTTAGATTATCAGTGTCGGTTTGAAAATTTAATGTATTTTTATTTTTTTTTAGTATGGATAATTTCTTTTATATTTCGTTTTTTATAATTTATTTCATGGTTTAAAATTGTTGTATTATTGAAATCAAAATTATATAGATTTGTATTATGTATTGATAGGGCGGTTGAAAAAACAGATCCAATAAACAGACCACAAAACATAACAAAAGTAAAAACTGTTCTACAAAACAATAACCACCCAAAAAAATTTTATGAACCAATTATTAGGAATAGAATAAACCAAATTTACAACAGCACAAATAAAACGGATCCCCAAAAAGAAAATAACTTCATCTCCCTACCATACATTCCAGAAATCAATACAAAAATTAGAAACGTACTTAAACCACACAAAATAAATATAGCTGATAAACCACCAAACAATACAAAAACCCTCTTTACAAAATTAAAACCAACCACTCTTAAACTAAATCAAGCAAATGTAATATATAAAATAGACTGTTTGGACTGCCCAAAGACATACATTGGACAAACAAAACAATACCTAAAAAACCGAATATATGAACATAAATACAGCATGAGAAATACGAACCAAGCACACACAGCCTTATCAAAACATGCTGTTGACAACTACATAATTTTGACTTCAATAATACAACAATTTTAGACCATGAAATAAATTATAAAAAACGAAATATAAAAGAAATGATCCATATTAAAAAAAAATAAGAATTCATTAAATTTTCGAACCGACACTAATAATCTAAGTATAGTTTACAGTAATTTAATAACCTAATTAAAAATTGCAAATTTTTACTACCGTTAACAAAAGAAACAATAAACCGTAATCAAATGGTTTTTCCCATTTTTAATAAATGTACCTACCCTCCCTCATAAAGAATCCCTTCATAAAATCAGTCTTGCATAGTTACCACATAGTTAAACATGTAAAAATAGAAGTGATAGTGATAAGATTTATATAGAGGTATGTCTACTTTTTAATTCTAAAAATTAGTTAATCATCACATTTTCCTGTAATTGTAGTTCTGAAGATGGTTTAATGTAATATAAACCGAAACGTCAACTTAAACCAAACCTTTGTTTATTTATAAATGACCTAAAAACCCAATAAACAAGAAAAAAATTTAAATCATAAGGTCAAGAAGAAAACTTTACTATTATTTATTTTATTAACTGTTCACTTAAATATTTTAGTTAATTCAATTAACATTTTCAAGATATTCTACTTGAAACTTTAGGCTTTCGATTTAACACTCCGAGATCGTTGATTGAAAGTGTTTGGTTGTTTTATTTAAAGTTCTTTAAATGTTGGATTAACAGTTCTAAAATATTGACCCAAAAACTTTAATTTTGTTGATTTAACATCCTTGAAGTATTGAGTCGAAAATTTAGTAATTGATTTAAATTAAATAAATAATTTTGTTGAAATAGTATTCTTTTGAAAAAAATCTACCATAAGCAACTGTATATTGAAATAGTATATTATTAACCAAGGTTTAGACAGCCATCATTATTGCCCGAGCGGCGAGTTTAAATCACGAGAAGCGAAGCGACGAGGGATTTAAGACGCGAGGGCTATAATAAGCTGTCTAAACCGTGGTTAATATATTATTTTTTCCACTACTACAAACTTTTATATAAGATTTATCTTTATAGTATTAATAATTATAAAAAATTATAGGTAGGTATAAGTATATTTTTTAATCAAGTTACCTGCGCTTTGGAATTGGCAAAATATTTTGTTGTTTTGTCAGGTGGCTTTGTCAATGTCAATTTGTGTTCATTTGTGTCATCAGATTTCACGAGTTTTGCGTTTTTTTAAAAAATGAGCGAAGAAAATGTTAGTGATAATATTATGTGTACACCTCCCGAATTAAGGATGGAAGCAGAAAAAATGTTGATTGTATCGATATTTTACAATATCAAGTAATCTAATATGTATTGATAATTATCTGGTTGCCTAACCACAATGAATTGATGTTGTAGAATTAAAAAATCAAGTTACCTGCGTTCAAACAAAATTCGGTTAAGGTCAAAGATCGGTCAATAATGGATTTCAATGGCTTATTATTGACCATGGTCAATAATGACTTATAAGGTAGAGAAAAACGATTTCTAGCGTTAATAATCGGTCAATAATGGCGATGTTATAGGTTAGTAGTGGAAAAATGCTATTATTAGGTACCTACCTGCTTCTATATCCGTTTAAATGTTAATAGATCCTTTATAGTTCATTTTTTTAAAGCGCACTATTTCAGCAAGACTATAGTCCTATTTAGTTTAAACCAATAAGTACATTTTCGTGTCAATACTTTACAAATGGTGAATCTTATTTAATTCTAACAGCTTAGAAAATAGTATTATAAAAACAATTAAGTACAAAAGTAAAAAATAGCAAATTATTAGTAATATAAATATTGTATTATAAACAGTTTTACATAAACTTACATTATTTTCAGTTAAAAATATTACTTGAGACTTCCTTATTGTTGAATAAGTTAGTAATTTATTAGCTAATTTTGTTCTTTGGAATCAGACCTTAGAGGATTTTGTGGTCGGTAATCTGCAGTAAGGCTTCTTGAACCATCAAGCTCTACTTTATAAAATTATCAACTTAGCATACCATTGGCAATTTCATCAATAAATATAGGTACATACATTACGCATTAGAAAAACCTATATTAGTATAAGCATTAGCATAACTGATAGGATAAACCTATAATTAAATTAAATTTCTAGTTAAACAACAGTTAAGGTTTAACAAATTTAAAATGTTGCTCTAAACGCGTAAAAGTAATTACCTCAATGGTTTTTTAATTGTAACAAACATCTCATCGTTGACAGTCACGTGACTGTTGAATCAACCAGTTTAGTTTTCTCAGTGTAAGATTACCTACCATTTTATATGAAAGATAAGTGACGTGTATAGGGTGATTTATCCTTTGTATCCTGCATGTTGTATCTCATGTAATATGCGTCATACTTTAACCCAACGGTTTTCAAGATATTCACATTTAAAAGGGAAAATATTTTAATTAATTTGATATGCACCTGGTAACATTTACCTGCGCTTTACCGTCTTTAATTGTGACGTTTTATATTAAATGATAACAATTCAACTCATATAGGGTGCCTCATTTAAGAAAATATACCTTCAGGTATATGAGGTGGCCAAGGGAATTTGCGGATATCTCTGCAAAAAGTGTTTCAAATACCCTACAAGCCTATACTTTTTATTTTTATTTAGCACGAAGAATAAAAAAAAAGCTATGGTGGTGGGACATTATGGTGAATCACCCTCTATTGTCAATATATTTTTATTAACTTAACTCGATTAAATTATGATTATCGTGTCCGACTTAAACTGATTTCCTTGATAGGTAAATACATTTTATATTGTTGTGCTCTATAATAGAGGGTGCCCGCTAATTAATGGTGCACAGAAAAACCACAGATTTCCTATGTAAACATATTAGTATTGAACCACCAAATCTAGTTCAAAAGCTCACAATAACCGAGACACAAGTTGTCAAACTTTATATTTATTTTCGAATATTTTTTTTAACTTGCGGTTGCTCTGGTCGTAAAATTCGAATATTTTAAACATTTTAATGTTAATTGAACAGGGGGTGTCAGGAATAATTTCTTGCTCACTGTTAAAATGTATCGATTTAAAGTTATTTGCAAATAATTATTCTTTAATATGTCTACAGAAGCACAGCTCTCCATTAGCATTTATATTCACGAACAACCTTCTAATCATTTTCAAATCTATCAAAAACAAAATATCCTGCTGACTGGACTAATTTGTCGAGTTTCGTAAAAGTATACCTCCAATTAGAATTATTATTTATTTATAATTTGATGTTAATCAGTACAACAAGTTTTACTTTGCGTTTCAAAATTGTCTCTTTTTTTAGATTCAAATTATGGGCCGAACATCCCCCAATGGAATACAGGGGAGGGAAGAACGGCAAATTTGGGTCATGCCTTTCTAGCTGTGAATCCGCAAGTCTTTGCTCCTGGCTTTGAAGGTAGACTGTCTGATTTGATGGACAATTTAAGGCACTTGGAACCGGTAAGTTAGAGTAGTGTTTAAGAAATAATATTTCTTTGCTTAAATGAGAAAAAATGAAATTAATAAATTGTTAAACAGTATAATAATGTTAAATAACAAATCTAAACCTTCTTCTAAACCTAACGTATACACTAATAATACACTCTGCTATGTCACTTTTCACTCGACCAACTCAAAGTGCTTCGTCCTTTCGTCCTTTTGGGTCTTCTTACCAACCCAGCACTTTTAAGGAGTTGCTGATATGACACTGAAGGATACCAAGGTCCCCATATAAGCCACCGTGAATTTTGTTTCTTAAAGAATTTTCTATGTATCCCTCTGCTACATTGGGTGATTTCCATCCTCTGTGTCTCTTTCACCACTTTTAGCGAGTAAAGTGGCTAAGCTCCTGCGTAAACAGTGCCCAGTGTATTCTTTGAGATTCGGTAATTTAAAAAATTCAGCAATTGTGCAGGCGATTCTTCCAAAAGTGTGAATACCAATAGGTTGTACAGTACATTTTCCGCTTATATAATAAACAAATATTTTACGATGTGGTGTGTTTACTTGACGTAATGACAAATATTTTCTGTATAAAGAAATATTATTTTTTCCAATGACGACAAAGGTTCTTTCCATATTCGTTTTAGAATTAGGAATTTTAATCACTAACATGGTTGTCTTATCTTCTATATCATCCAAATTCATTTTACAAAGCTCTTTACGACGACAAGCGCCTGCTAAACCAATTATTAATGAAACCTAAAATAAAAAAAGAATTAGTCACAAGGAAGAAGAGGAATTAGATTTAATTATATTACCTTGGTCATTAGATAGATATTATCTCCAGCTTCTGATAAGAAGTGATTTATTTCTTCTTTATTCGATACTCTTTATTTTTTTGGTTTATAGCCAATAGATTTTTTTTTAAGGAAAGCAATAACTTTGGGATGGCGGCTTATATCTATATTATTTTTGAAATAAATTGTAGACCAATAATTCATACCTCTCTCTTGACTTTACCGGCAATAATTAATAAATAGCCGCTTTAGCAGATTCAATAATCTCATGTAGAATAATTTCAGCCTCACTTTCACTACTGATTTTCATTTTTTGGATTTGGAAAGCGAAAAAACACACACCAATGTTACATGACAAGCGCTGTCATAATAAAATACAAAGCTCATGGTATTGTACCCAAATCGTCCCGAAAGTAACAAGAATCGTACCGAAAGTAAAGAAATCGTTTCGAAAGTGAAATAAATCGTCCCGAAAATAGCTACTTTCGGTACAATTTGTGTTAAGTGGTACTTTCGATTTAATAAATCATACCGAAAATTTTATTTTCGAGACGACTGCAGAAAAATAAATTTTATTATATTATCTTTATTAAGTAGGTGGGAAAAAATTGTACCGAAAACCGCTATTTTCAGGACGGGTGAAGAAAAAGTAATAAAGATAATCGCATTTTTCAGTTAGGTATGTTAGTTAGATATTAAGGATAGTACGGTTATTGAGCTGACATAATTTAAGAACTCTAATCTTTGATATTATGTTTTTCCAGTGTATCGATACAATAGAACATGAAGTTGAAAATTTAGCACGCAGAATGTTATGACTGCCAGATTTGAAATATTCATACTATAGGTATACTATACTCAGTTATTTATTTTAGAAAGATCCAGCTAAACCAGTCCTAGTGCCCGGAGATCCAGAAAAGCTTCACATGAAGCTAGTTGCAATCCAAGGTGGTTTGTGCTATTCCAAAGATCAACACGACGAGAGCAACTTGTTGGCAAAAAAACTGAATGTGCCGCCATTGAAGTCAGTGAGAAAAGCAAAATGTACCTAGTTCGGGAAAACAAATACGGCACCTATTGGGTACTTAAATAACAATTTTATTGTGAAGTTTCAAAATAAAATAAAATCATATATTCAGTAACCCTAGGTGCTGATTTTACTGCAATATACAGGATGTCCCGAAATTAAGGTGCAATACTTCACCACCATAATATTTTCCGGCTTAAGATAATAGAATCTTTTCATATGGACATACAATACAGAAATGCTTATTTAGGGAGCTACGCCCCTTCGAATGGGGAACCATGAAGTCGTCTTTCTCTAAATACTTTCGAACCAGTTCTTAGTAAAATTTTAAAATTAGGTATGGTGTATAAACTTGACGCTAAATCAGCTACTGAATTCAGAATTTCAAAATTTTAATCATAGGCGTCACGTACAGGGTGGTTAAGGGTTAAAATAATCCCATTTTTTCGACTAGTCGTTTTTTACTTATTAAAAAACATGAAATTTCAAAGTATTCTATATAAAAAAGGTATCCTAGTTCATCTCGATAGAACTTACAGTGTGTAAGATCATTTAAAAAAAAATTACGCCCATGCATAGAAGAGTTAATTAATAGAATTATTCTTTAATAAAAGCTTTTAAAATTATCAAGAAATGTACTAAAAACTACAAAATACATGAAAATAAAAGTCTTTTAAAATAAATTATAATAATAAGTAAAGGGCGGAATATGTGCACTTAAATTCAGTCAAAATATGCTCATATAATATATGCCTTGTTTGCCTTTAAAATATGCAGTTATATGCATTTTTTTGACCAAATATGCATACTGGTATGCAATATTTCTTGATTTATTATAGTCAAATAAGGTAAAGAAACACATTGATTTCTAAAGAACATGTTTATATAAAAAAGAATGCAACAAAAAAAAATAAAGAAAAATAAAAGTAAAGAATTTTTTAACCTGAAATTATATAAAAGGCATTTATTCAAAATTTTCAACTAAAAATTATTGCCTTTTATCAGTAAAAATATGTTTATACAAAAAGAAGCTTTTTTCAACATCTACTGATGTAATCGGACAAAACTGCAACTTGTATAAGGCCAAGATACAATTTCGTTGGATGGTTTACCTTTATTAATGCCTTTTACTGCAGTTAAGTATTTAAATTATTCGTTCTTTTTTACAGTTACATCCAATTCGTTCCTTACTTAACCTCTTATTTTACCGGGGATGTTGATACATTTAGCGGAAAAAGTTTCAACAATACTCTCTTAAGTCTCTTAAACTTAAATTTCTAAACGAGGATATTATGTCCAGTATAAAACTGAAATTAACCTTAATAAAAACAAGATATTTAACTACACTTGCACTTTTTAACAACTCTTTACTTTGCACAACACACTACGAATCGTCATCTAAATCCAAAAGTAGTACTTTAATGGCTTCGAAATATTCTGCGTAGAATATTGCGGCCTTAATCCATGTTCACCGGGTAATTACAGGTTCTGGGGGTAAACTAACTCCTGGTAATCTCTCCTTATACATCTGCACTGTTAGAGGTGCTTTTAGAGACACTTCTCTTACATGTGAAATAAATTTTTTACTAAATGATATTCAGTTCTAACGGTTTCTGCGACTCGGTTTATTCCATGTAAAAGACAAGTCACATGTACCATATTGGGGTAAAAGATTGTTAAGTTTTAGCCTACTTTTACCATATACGGTGCTGCATCAGACAAAAGCACTAAAAACTTATCATCTGGGACTGGATTTGGTAAGAAAAAGCTCGATAGGGACTGCTGAATAAATCTTCTTTCTAAGCGGGGATTCGTCAGGAATAGTTTGTTGACAATATTTTTGGAAAAATTCTCTAAATTGCAGATTTTGCATAAATCTTCTTAAAAAATTAAAAAATTTCCTTGTCAGCTTGCGATTTTTGTCCAACATTTTGAAATGTGTTTTTTACACTCAGCTGAACTGGCTCACATTTCATTTTTTGTAACCTTCATATACAGGGTGCCCAAGATAAGGGGATATGGGGATCTCGGTTATGGTAAGAGCTGCAACTTTGATTAAATGGGGAAAAAGTTGCGCAATCAGAGGACTAATAATATGGCATAAAAAAAGTTTTAGTAATATTTGTAAGTTTTGAGATATTAAATAAAAACTGATATTTTGGATTTTTGATTTTATTTTTCTTTGGCGTTATTATTAAAGTTAGAGCAAAACTGACAAAACTCTCTCACAGCAACTTGTTATGAACTTAAAGATTACATCGCAATTTTTTTTATACGACGTTTCGTTTCCAAGCAAACACCATCAACTTCATTTTTTCTAATACGGCCCTGATTTCTTATTGTCAAATTTTGAGAGCATTTTTTATTCTTAATTCAATGATGTACCAGACAATGTTGTTTAATTACGTTTCGAGCCTTTTTAACCATCTTTATGAAATTTTCAGGGTCCGGACCTGGATCCTAGAGTGTTGCATATGCTTTTTCAGCTTTTTTAATTAAAAAAATGAAAATGATGGATGTAGAAGGTAACAACGTAATCTTTTTAGTTTCATTATGAATTTAAAAAAAAATAATAAAATTACATAATAGATTTTTAATTATTTATTTAACATTGTAAAATACTGATTCCGAACCCATAATAATTAAACTTTAATTAACTGAAATAAAACTAACATTAACTCATTAAAAATTAATTTTCCAAAAGGTGTTCAAAGTGATTTCCGTCGTTCTCCAAACATAAATAGGATCTTAAAACTGTATTATTTAGGACATTAGTTAACATTTGTGGCGTTACGCTGTGAAAGGCTGCAAGCACTAGTTGTCTAAGCTCTTCTTCTGTTTCAAAATTCTGCTTATAAACACAATTCTCGATATATCCCCAAAGGAAAAAATCAAGCGGGGTTAGATCTGGGGAACGCGCCGGCCAGGGTGTTACAGAATAAGTGCTGATACTTTTTTCTGGAAATCTTGCTGAAATGTACTCTCTAACTACCCTTGAATTATGTGCAGGTGCACCATCCTGCTGGAACCAAGTGTCGCGTTGTTCTGCCAGAGGTAAATTATCCAAAGCCTCCTCTAAGTCATTTTGGAGTAAATTCAGGTAATGCTCAGATGTTAAATTATGTTGATAGAAAAAAGGTCCTATTATTCTTGTTCCCAAAATTCCAGCCCACATATTAAATCCGAAACGGTATTGGTGTCTTGATTCTTTGAATACACGTGGATTTTCCTTAGACCAGTAATGTACATTTTTTCTGTTAAAGATCCCGTTTCGATTTACCATGCTTTCATCAGACCAAATTATCTGGTAAGGAAAATTTATGTTTTCGTGGCATTTTCTGGTGTACCATTCGCAGAATGATCGACGTCTTTCTGCATCACCTGGCCTCAGTCCTTGACAAATTCTGTATTTATATGGGTGAAATTTTTGTTTGTTTAAAATAAATTGAGCAGTTGATTTCGCTACGCCTACATTTTCATCAATTTCTCTAGTTGATACTCCAGGGTTTTCAGTAACAGCTAATAATACGCTGAAAACCTTTTCCTGGTTACTATTTTTTTTTCGGGAGAGCATGGGTTTTTTAAATGCACCGTGTTCTTTAAGGTTAGTTACTAACTTACTGTAAGTCCGTTTAGCTGGTTGTCTCCTTTCCGGATATTTGTCCAAATACATCCGCTCCGCTACATTACAATTTTCTCCGCTTAAAATAAAACATGATAACATATCAAATTTTTCTTCATTTGAATTATAACCTGCCATATTTAGTTCAACTGAAGTAATGCCAAATTGTCTGACACCATACCTACTCATTTTTTTTTCCAATGCCTACTTCGCTAATTTGGGAAAAGAACAATACTTAGTTTGCAACAGCGTAGATTTGTGTTGTTTCAAAAAGAAAATAAACCCAGGAAGTTTTTATATATTTTTAAACAGTATCGTAAGGTTTAATTAAAAAAGCTGAAAAAGCATATGCAACACTCTAGGATCCAGGTCCGGACCCTGAAAATTTCATAAAGATGGTTAAAAAGGCTCGAAACGTAATTAAACAACATTGTCTGGTACATCATTGAATTAAGAATAAAAAATGCTCTCAAAATTTGACAATAAGAAATCAGGGCCGTATTAGAAAAAATGAAGTTGATGGTGTTTGCTTGGAAACGAAACGTCGTATAAAAAAAATTGCGATGTAATCTTTAAGTTCATAACAAGTTGCTGTGAGAGAGTTTTGTCAGTTTTGCTCTAACTTTAATAATAACGCCAAAGAAAAATAAAATCAAAAATCCAAAATATCAGTTTTTATTTAATATCTCAAAACTTACAAATATTACTAAAACTTTTTTTATGCCATATATTATTAGTCCTCTGATTGCGCAACTTTTTCCCCATTTAATCAAAGTTGTAGCTCTTACCATAACCGAGATCCCCATAGAGGCCCTCCTTATCTTGGGCACCCTGTATGCAACGGTGGTTCTTTTCACAAACAATAATTTTTGCACAAGCTTTACAGAAGACTTTTTCTCCACTAAACTCTAACTCTGGGAAATTTTTAATCCACGAAGACGTTTCGCCACTGTAGACATTTTGAACACAAATTTGAAAACATTGGTTTTACACTGAAAATACTTAAATCTTTCGACATACTAAAACAGATGTACTTATTACAACCCGATATAAATACAGTTAGTTAAGCAGGTAATAATAGCATTATTTTAATAACAATAAATAACCCCTAACAATCTACCCACAAACCCCGGAAACCCCCAATAAATACCTTGTGTATAACCAAAATGTAAATATTAATTATTATATAATTATCTTCAGATTGGAAAATCCCTGAAACAAGTGCCGGACTGGACATTAAACCTATGAGTCTACGAGTTTTCATGTCCTGGCGTTATTAATTTTTTGATAACGCAGAAAATATGCTCATAAAATAATAATTTGGAAAAGGTATTCATGTTATTATAAAATTGACAAAATATGCAAAAAATGCATATATATGCACTTTGCATATATTCCGCCCTTTAATAATAAGTAATAATTATTGAGATATCAGTGGGCACTGCTCTGATTGTAGAGGGAATATTGGGGTAATTAATGCTGTGCTTGGTTTTGCTAGTAGTTCCTTTGACATTAGTCATGCAAAAATAGCAGTCATTTACGTGGAAACGAGGTTTCCTCCAGACGATTGGAACAGCGAACAACATAGATTTATGAGTACTTTTCAACCACCCTGTCAATGTTCTCGAACACGAACTGCAACACATTTTTGGAGACCAAGACTTATCTTGATTACCAACTCTGCAGGTACTGACTTCTCCACAAATATCTATCGGTTTCATTCACACAAATACACGACGTCATGTTTGTTAATCTAAATGCGTTATACACAATATGCGGAAAATACGAATCGGCGATCATTAAGCGACGGTCCAGTAACAATATAAGAACTATTTTAGGGATTTTACACAAATTGTCCCAGCTGTCTGCAAGTAATAAAAGCGTCACCAGTTTGTTGCCTATCAAGGGGTCTTTAAAGCCTTTCCATGAAATTTGAGGTTAATTTAGCAATTTCCAGGTCAATTGTCTACCGATATAGGTCGAAATCTTACAAAATACTCATTTAATTCATCGGGAGGATCTTTCTGGTAAACAGTGTTATTAGTATTGGTCAATAAATGACAGTGGTAGAGCAATATTAAAATATATGCGCCTTAAAACTAAGAGGAAACAACAACATAAAACAAAATGTGTATTTATAGAATAAGTATTTAATAAGTATTATGTTTTTTTTACACGTCAGAAGGAAATCCTTCTTTTTTCCATTGCTCTTTGTATTTTTCTACATATACTCTATCAGGGTCGAATTTGGCTTCCAGTTCATTCCACCAGTTTCTTTTATTTTGGACCATATGTTTAATAACTTTGGCTATTCCAGTCCTTTGAGCATCGCTGCATTTTTGGCAATCAGTCTCTAATGCGTCCGGTAAAACTCCTAAAAATAATTAAATAAAGGGCGATCACAAGGTATGCCGAATCAATTATATTCATTGATGTTACACTTTTGTAAATATACTGTTGTTTAGGTATAACTGAATGATTGCATCTCAAGGGCCAATATTATCATATTGTCTCCTACCCACACTTATAACTTTTAGAAAAATTACTAAAATTATAATTTTTTTAATTTTGTAGGTTTAAGTTTATCGATATGCTCTCTTCACCTAAAATATTGTAGCATTTTAAATTTCCTCATTAATTACACAAATAACAATGCTACCAATTTATATTAATTTAATAAAAGGGATACCATAATTAAGTAACTAGATATTTATCCAAAGTATTTATGCCCGTATTCTCCGTAATGTTTTAAGCTGGCTTAAAAAGAAAGCCGCTTTAAGATGCCGTTTTCTTAAGCACCGTTAACCTTAAGAACCGTAAGCTTACTTAACTTTAAGCCCACAATATTGGAGGCTTAATATCGGGCTTAAGATTTGCATCTGCGCATTTATAAAATTAAAAAAACAAACAGTAAAATCCAAAACTTTTAACAATTATTTTCAAACACAGCACAAACTGTAGTAATAGACCTTTACTTTTGTAGGCTTTAATTAGCAGAACTTGGCTAAAACTATACTGACATGACAGTGACTTATAAACTAATAAATAGATTACAAACAGGTTACAATATATAACACGTAAATAAGGTATCAGGTAATATACATATACAAGTAATGCATACAGCAATAATTATATTACACAAAGCGCATGAAACGAAAAATAAGGTTATCATGTTACAAATTTCTTCCTCTGTACTCTACCACTTGACGGCCTCAGTCTCTGAGCAAAAAGAAGAGAAAAATGCGACGTTGCCAAATCTGAAGGAGGCTTAATTAAGCCCGACAATAATTGTTTCGGTGCTTACCTCAAATTATTTAAGCGAGTTTAAGAAGTTAAATCGACTTTAGCTAGGGCCTAGGCCAGCTTTTCTACATAACGGAGAATACGGGCATTAGTGAAAGAAATTAACTCTGCAAAATTAAGGTTAGTTCAGGTATTCGCCTTACGATTTCATTTTGTCGTTTCTGGAGAACAAAAGCTTCGAGTTCAAAAATTTTGTACTTGGCATAAAATATACAGGGCAGGGCGGTCATACTTAAGAGTTTTGGATATTGGCGGCTCGTTTTCTATTAGTGGTACATATTTTAATATTTAAATATAAATAAAATATTATTATATTATTAAATAATATATGACTATGATATCTACAAGGAGAAAAGTTTTTTAAAGCTTTAAAAAGTTGAATTATAAACAAATATCAGTTAGTAGGTAACTGTTAATAATGTCATGTGCAAATTTATTTTTTTCAAATATTTTATGTTAATCCTTAAAATGGTATTTACGGATATATTTCTTTAAATATGTGCAATAAATCTTCTTCTTGCTTGCCTTGCGTTCTCTTGACTTTTATGATGACATGGTAATAATCTCAAATCTCTCATCTAACGGGTATTTTATGTTGACTATTCCACTCATCATAATTTGAACCAATCAAAATGTAGCAATTTTAGACATTTACCTGTTTTTAATCGGAAAAACCACTACCTTTATAATTTTGCCGACCCCACTGACCAATCAGAATTTCAGAAAATAGCTAGCAACAAAGTTTTTAATCGGGAAAATTTTGTCACCTTCGTTACATTCACTGTTAAGATTGGTAATTAATGACTGACAGTAGATTGTCACTGTTACTTTTGAAAGGTTGTAATCTCACGTAAATTTATTTATTTTTACCGAAGTATGTGTGAAATCATTCGTTTCGGTCAAAGATCAATCAGTGAAATAAAATCTGCCGTGAATATTCCAGTTTATCGGCTTATGCGAAAAATGGCGTAAAATGAAAAACGTTTCTTGCAATATGTAGCAAGTACTTTCTAAACGACAAATATGCGAGCGGAACAGCATTTTTTTAATTGGAAATGTAAAAAAAATGTGAAAATAGTCGACCGAAAAGCACAGTGAGAGTGACAAGTCAGGTTATGTCTCTCTAGCTGTTAGTCACTCGACAAAAATTGTAATAATTATAGACTTATATTGGTTAAACAGGCGCTAACGCGGCATCTAATCCACCTTTTTGGTTCCAATTGGGTATATGCGACATAAATCAACAAGAGTTTTTCATTTTTGTCACAAGCGGGTACCCTATTTTCACGTTTTTTTATAATTGCAATTAAAAAAATGGTTTTCCGCTCGCGGATTTGTCGTTTATAAAGTACGTGCTACATAGTGCAAGAAACGTTTTTTATTTTACGCAATTTTTCGCATAAGCCGATAAACTGGAGTGGTACCAAAAGTAATTCCAACAAATACCATAAAAACCAGATCGTCGATATGGAACCAATTTCTAGATTTTTGTAAAGAGCGTAATTATGAATTTGTTTCGACTACAACTATAAATGATATAGCCACAATTTTGGAAGACTGGGCATTTAATATGAAAAGAAAAAACGGCGAAGACTATAAGGAAACTTGCGTAAAGTCTATCTGGAATACTACAACCAAAATGGTACAGGAAAAATATTTTAATGACTTTAATATTTCGTTTGATCCCTTTAGTGACATACGCTTTAAAAAAGCACGCGATGCACGTAATACTAAGAGAAGAATTTTACAAGAAGATCTGACCAAACAAAAAGTAAGTGCAAAGGCGTTAGGCATACAAGACATATATAACATGGCCTTGCTTTGGGATGAAGAAACTCCAGACGGATTACAAAAAAAAAATTTCCACAAATGCGCTTTTGAGCTTGCGTGGAGAGGAAACGAGGCCGCTTATTGCAAGATTCATTATTTTAAAGAAGAAATCTATATTATGGGCAACTTTACTGGTAGAATACAATGTAATCCGATTTTTACTAAAACTACATAGGGTGGATCTAAAAGCTGTGCTAGCAGCAAGTGGTTAGTAGGAAACAAAATTAATACAAATTTTTGTCCAGTAAGGTTATTTAAAAAACTTTTGACTAAGCGACCTCACCAAATAACAACGGACAGGTTATTTTTAACCCCCAATCCTAACTGGCACAAGGGCCCTTGGTTTAAGAACATACCATTAGGAATTAATTCCCTTGCAAAATGGACCAAAATTTCAGCTGAGAAGACTGGACTCGATACAAAGAGAAATAAAATAACTAATCACTCAAATCGCTCCTCTGCGGTATCAGTTCTTACAAAACAAGGAGTAAGTGAACAACAGTTAATAAAGTTAACTGGTCATGCAAGTTCTCACTCTCTTAAACCCTATCTCCAGATGGATCCAAAACATCATTCCGATTTAATAAATTGCATGAGAAATAACGAGCAACTGCCATCTTGTAGTGTACCAACAAGTAGTATTAATGCTATTGTAGAGTGTAGAGTCCCCAAACCTTGCTATAAATGTCTCCAACCAGAACGAGAATGCGAATAAAAATGGGATTATATATCAAAGCTGCACATTTAATATTGTTAATAATTATAAGTAGTTTTTATGTTTTTATTTTCCTATCTTCTTTTGGAATAAAATTAATTCACCCATATACCTAGTTTTAATATTATTCGTGAAATAGTCTTGACGAATACCACTCAAGAAAAGAATTTTTAGGTAAAATTTTCTTCTTTTATATTCAAGTTTGTTGCTTTTTGGCAATTTCGCTCGTGACATTTTTGTAACAAAAATGTCAATCGCCAAATTGACAAGCAAAAAACTTTCATAACAATCGGAAAACTTTGCCGGCAAAATTTTCTCTCTTGTGGTATTACATACGATAAAATGAAAATATGTCAAATTACCTGGTCTTTGCAGGCATTACCAAAGATAATTATACCTATATCACCAATGAATTTATCAAATTAAACAGGTTGTGATAGAATTAATAAGGGTAGTTATATAAATGCAATAAAAACAACTATAGCAATATTAAAAATGTTTACCATAATAGAAGTAAAAAAAATGTGACTTTTTCAAAAATCATATAAAATATTTATTTCATTTAAAAAACGCTATACATCCATGGCGTAAGGCGTTAGTTTTTGGTTAAAATTTTAATTTGGTAAGATTCATGAATTTTACTAAAAGCAATACATCGATTGACTATTTTGAGTTTTTCCAAAAATACAGGGAAAGTCAAAAATAAGCCCCTATTCAGTCCTCGCTGGAACACCCTGTACAGTTCAAGAGCCAAGTTATTAGCTTTGAACATTGGAGTGCAATTTTCTACCGTATAGATTAGTCCTTCTGTTATTAACTTACTTTTTAATTCTTTTCCATCAGGAGTACAGCTGCCTTTATCCAATAAGCAATTAACATAGTTTTTTAGCAGTCTGTCACTGTGTATAATTTCATCAAAATTTACATTGTCAAATTTTGTGGTATATTTTTCTTCAACTCCAAACACAAATGCATAGCAATATAGCACCACTGCGACAAATATTTTCATGATTGAAAAATAGTACTATTAAAAAAGATAAATCATAACTAAGAGAAAATTCGACAGAAGCTAACGTGAATTTTCTAGGATCGCATGTCTTGCATCGAATGTAACTACAAATTTTGTACAACTTTAATAAATAGGTTATGCATCTAATTACAGAAATAAACCTAAAACAATACATGGTTTTCTTTATTGCCAAGTCTTGTTTAGCTTTAATATTTTAAATGCAAGTACACACATCACTCTTTCAATCAATATTAATTCCCAATAATTATTCATAATACTATATCTACTATTATGAACTAAAATATTTCAAGACTTTTTGTAATAATTATTATATTAATATTTTAACGTCTCCTCACTATCTTATATTTAAATAAAATTATTTAAGATAATTTAACAAAAAATTTTAATTTTATTTTTGATAAGAATCCCCAATGACAAAGCTAAAGGCTGAACGCGCACTGCCATTTATAATTACGCGATAATTTTCTCGAAGAAGTGTAGATGCGTAGAAATTAATGTATAACATGGAGTGCATTTACTATAAAAGATCGTGTGAGTAACAATATAGGTGACCGCGATTATAAAATCGTAAGGTAAATAATTCCGGGTCACTTCAAGGGCCCTGAACTCGCCCTACGTATGTCGAAATAGGTGGTAAAGGCAGCAATGAACAGATGATCAATAAACAACATCTGAACCTGGCCAGAGACACGCAAAGGCTACAATATTCTTAAAGAAAGCACCTACACTGGATTGGTATTCACGTCGGACTAATAGAATGCAGACCAGTGAAAAGGAGGAAAGCACCTCACACATCACTTTTTACAACTGCAATGCGTTGGTTTGCAGAAGACTCAACATATTTGCAATACGTGGCCACTCTCCCACATGAAGAACTTGGAAGGAAGATATTGGATTTTGCAACCAAAGAAATCTGACTCTTTTGTGAAATTTGCTGTTCAGAAATGTAGTTGAGCATTCAATGCTACTTTTGAAACACGCAGTAGATTATTGCTTAATATAATATATGATTAATTTTAATAATTAGTCGCTTAGTAAGTAAGTGGTTCTTCCTTAAATGGAATGTATACTTAGTAGTCTTAGAGTATGTTTAAAAGCAGAGACCCAAATGTGTGAACAGCATTCCAGCGATGGTCGAATTTAATATTTAATAAAAGGATACAATTTGACTTACCATTATCCTTTAATTTTAAGAATTAACATTCATTTTGCGCCCTACCGTACACTAACGCAGAAATTATGAACATGGGTATTAGATTATGGTTATTGTCAAGGAAACGGTAGGGAGTCGGTGAGTATACAGGAAAAAATGGACGAATTATCAAACATTTGCTGCCATTGAATCGGTGGTTTCACTCCTGAAACTGTTGATTATCGCCGGACTTTTACTTGAGGTTGGAAACAAATCTTAGATCAGATTAAAGAAAATCCGAGTTTGGGCCCAAAATATCTAGGTTTTATAATTGGGGTTTCCAAATCTAGATATAGTAAATATACAGGATTTTAAAAGAGGAGTCCTCTAAAAGAAAAACAATAACCATAAAAATTACATAAAAAACATCCAGTAAAAAAGTCGAGGGCTGATAAAAAATATAAAATTTGTAATACATAACTCCATCATTTTGTCAAGAAAATAATAAAGAATATTAAAAACATAAAAGAATTATTATGCATTTTTAAAGCCTGAGCGAAGGAATTAGGTCGAACTGTCAATCCAGGACGTCTATTCTCTAACTCGGGAGAAGTGACCATCCACATCATATATGTTTTTGTTCAATAAACACGGATGCTTGTCAAACCAAATAGGTTCCCCTTTTTTTACATATTTCTATTATTTTAGGATTTAAGACTTTTTTAAACTAATTCATTATCAATATTTTTCTTTCCCCCGCAATTTTATTGTGCTGTTTATGATATATTGATATAATACCTACACTATAAATATTTAAATTATCTAATGAGATACGGTAATTATTTAAACATTTAAACTAAATAGCTGACATATTGGTACAGATCCTCTTAGGATATCAAATAAAAAATTTTAATTATTTTTACGTTCCTACATTTTAAAATATCGTGTTCCAAATCTCCTATCTCACCACAGCCACTGAATTCATATGAACTAATGCCTATTTATTATTTGGTTAGTTACAATGCCAGAGAAAATTAGTTTACTAAAGTTCTTTGCTAACAGAATATAGTTTAAGACAGCAAAGAATTTAGCAAAGAACCGAACAACTATGGAAAAATGATATTGTGGTAAAAACTAAAGTCGTTTCTCGAAGATAATCCATCAGTTTTTAATAGTCTTCCAGTTGTTCTAAGTATAATCTCTTTCTATTGTATTAAATGTTTTTGCTACACGTGTTTTTAATATTGTATTTAGGTATTTAGAAGTTTGCAAATATACTTTGAACCAAGAAATTTTTAATGTCAAAGAAAGAAGGAACAAGCCATTCATGAATATTATAATAATTTCTTTGGTACTTCAGAAATATTATTTATACAAAAATATATTAAATCAAACTAAAAAGGAATTGTACTGTAGTTAAACAAGAAAAAAATAAACAAATAACAAATCCTTATATGCCTCCTACACTTACGAAAACTTTGTAGAACTGGCAACACCCTGGCGATAGACCGTCGACGTCCACACGCAATTTAGAGCACATTTAAAGTGCGAACTATTTTTTCCGGATGGGAGAATTAATAGAGCAGAATATAAATACAAATTTATATGCTATAGACAAGAACAGTAAATAGTTAAAGGTTCTCCCAATTGGGTGATCCCTTATCAGCTTTAAAATCACTTGATGTTTAAGGTATGCGATATTGGGAACATACAGCGGCGTGACTGGTTAAAACGATTTACTGTAATTTACATACATATCTCATTTTTTGCTATAACTGTGTGGTTTAAGACAAGTAAGTTTTTACTTGGTACCTATATTTTATTGTATCAGTATGGCTTTTTGGCGACAATTTGAAACATAACGTCAATGTTAATTATCACAGGAATATGAGTTGGTGCCAGAGTCGGCCATCGAAAGCGAAATAAGTCCGGAATTAAGAAACAAAGATTTACATGCTTAATATTAACGCATTATTTTAAATATGTACGCGTTTAAAAAAAGAAAATCCAGGAAAACCTGAAAATGCGCTTTGTACAAGAATGTACTTGTAATGAATTACCACAACTTGGGTTTTATAAGAATTTATAACGTAATTAATTTGGGGACTGTAACCGGGCATTCCATAAAGCGTAAACCAATAAATGAAAACTAAATCAAAAATTGAAAACGGCTGACAATACTACAAGGGATTTTATTTCGCGAACTATTTACAACTTTTACGAGGATATTATTCTACCAACTTTAGAACTGGTTCGTGATAAATTGCGAGGTTACCCTGATTATAAGCACCAATCTTTAGAAACATTGCGTGGTGTTTTATTAAAATGTAGCTTTGAACATAAAAAATAGATAATCTAATGGATATAATGAGATCCCAGCGTATCAGTGAACTACGACAGGACTATGTGCGCAAAATAAAGGAGTAACATGAATCCGATAAAAGTATAATTTATTGAGACGAAACTTGGTTCGATACTTATGATGTTGTTAAGTATAGTTGGGTAGATAGTACAAATTGTACTTTTGGTACACCGTGTTCGAGAGGAAAACGCGTTACCATGCCGGAAGTACAGATGGCTTTGTACCTAATGGGTTGCTCTTGTCAGGAAAGAATATCACTCAATAATCAATCTTCAACTTTAAGCGCAGTTGTCCTTGATAATATTCGGCAGGTAATAACGAAATGAGTAGCGATGTATGGAAAAATTGCTTAGCTTATGTTATAAAAACAGAAAATGGATAATCTGTTTCACCGCCTATCCAACACGAAAACGATTCTACTTCTGAAAGTTCTGACGATTCCAGTCATTAATTTGTTTAAAAGTTTTAAATTAATTGTGTTCGTTTAACAAGTATCTTAAAAACTTATTATGTTACAGAACGTTTACTGTGATTCTGCTGATGCGATCAATAATTTGTTGTTAAAATAACTGTATATTCCAACTAACATAGTACCTGCCCCAATCCTTTCTTGGCAAGGAAAACTCATACCTTCTCGCGATCCTGGCTGAACAAAGACAATTTTTTTAAAATTATTTTTGGCGAAATGAGCATTTTTTTTTAACCTAAGACCATTTTAAAAATATTAAATTCATGTGTTCTTTGCAGGCGAAGCCACGGGCACAAACCTCTTATCGATATTAACTATATTTTTACATTTTTTTTTTGGCAAAATTAGCATTTTTCTTTACAGAAAGACCATTTTAAAAATATTATCTTAAAGTTTTCGTCATTTGTTACATAGCTAGCGAAAACTCAGTTTAGGTGAGCTGAAGTGCACGTTTATTGGTATTTCTGGGAACGTCATCACTCTGGAATGACTTTCCTGAGGTTGTGCTCCCAACGAGTATAAGCTTCAAAGATTCAAGACCGACGTAAATGGCTTCATATAAATATTCCCTTGTTGAAATATTGCACTTGCTAATCTTAAAACATTCTTTCTTAAGCGTTTCTTACTATATCCGAGAACGGTATTTTTAAGTTACAGTTAACATTTTGCATAGCATTGAGTAGCTTCATTCGCTAGTTTGCCAACTACTTCATTAATTTGCTGATATTCACCCGTGGGATTTTATCTTAACTAAAGATACACTTATGGTAGTGATTAGTTTAGGTTGAGATAGATATTTAAATATTTCTAGATTAAGTGCAATTGTTGTTAGCTACACCTTACAACGCACTTTTGCTCTCTGTACTTAATGTTTAAAATCTACGCCATATTTGAGTGCCTCCAAGATAGCTGCATGATTTCGTTAATTAATTGTGGCTTCATTAGATAGTGTTTGTTTCCAAATATTTTTATTTTTATATGATAGAATGCGCCTCACTTTTTTTTGACGCAGGAACCATCGTAGGTAGGTATATTATACCAAAGAAAATATATATACACTGCGTCCATAAATCTTGCACAAATTCATTTAAAATTCAGGGGCTTACTTTTTTTAAAAACGCTCGGACACGTCAATTAGTACTTTTGTTTGCGCATTTTTTAACGTAAAATGTTTTTATACAGGGTGTCGCACGTATGAGGTATGAGGTCATCAAGGATTTTTTTTAATGGAACACCCTGTATATTATATCAATTTTGAATTCTATGATGAACACTTAACACCTCTGGAAATCACGGTTTCCGAAATATTGGCGTTTGAAAATTTATTTTAAACACATTTATTGATGACCTCATACCTCATACGTGCGACACCCTGTATAAAAACATTTTACGTTAAAAAATGCGCAAACAAAAGTACTAATTGACGTGTCCGAGCGTTTTTAAAAAGTAAATACCTGAATTTTAAATGAATTTGTGCAAGACTTTATGGACGCACTGTATATATATATATATATGCACAGAGCAGTTATCCTGCTGAAATATAAAGTTATTTCCTTTAAAAACTATCGCGGCAGAAGGAAGAAAAACATTTTCCAAAATCTCAAGATATATATTACTGTTTAATGTTCCACCAATATTCCAGCATACACCTGCACCGTGAACACTTATCCATGCCCACACATTAACCGAAAAACGTCCACTGGTTTGCTTTTTTTGAGTATACTTCTCATCATATCGGGAATTTGGTGGTCTATATACTTGAATCCTTCCATTATAATGTAGACTGAAAAGTTTCCTTATCGAAAAACCAATTCCTTGTTCCTTATCACTATTTTTTAAAAACGGTTTGGATGCAGCTGCTCGATTTATTAATTCGGAACATTGTCTTACTCGGCGTTACGCAGTTCTAGATGAAGGCGGGAACCCTGTTCTGTGCATAGCAGCTACTGCAGTTTCAAATGGATTGTGCCTTAAATACTGTACCAAATTTCTGTCTTCTTCATTTGATGATTTTCTATTATTTAAACCTGGCCCAACAGACCTTTCAAGTGTTTAATGATAGCGTCATTTTTTTACAATTCCTTGAACAGTACTTCTAGGTAGGTACTCTAAAATGATCAGCTATTCTTCCATAAGACCACCCTATTTCTTCTAAACATATTATTTTTGCTTTTTCAATAATACTTAAACGAGGCATTTCTTCTTCAATCAAATAAGATGATGACAATACTTTGACAGATATTATGATAACAATTAACACGTTACAAAGGTGATAAAGGTAAAAAAGTTACATTTGCAGTGTCACAGTTTAGTGTACGAAATTAAATGTCGTCAACTGTACGTAATGCTATTTTAGATATTTCAAAATCTAATAATTTGTAATCACAAAGTTTTTCACAAAGTTTTTTTATGAACTGCAAATCATGATTAGGAGCTGCAGTTGGCAGAGTACCTACATGTGAATCATTCATGGACATACAATAAAAATACAGACCTGAGAGAGTTGAGAGTTATTTTCGGAATAAATTAATTTTTCAAAATTTAAATATTAGTGATAACATCCGCAAAACTGACAATATTCTTGGAAAAGCATTATATACGAATAAAGAATAATTTATTATTAATCTAAATTATAATAGCTAAACATCTGTAAAAACTCAAAGGAATAGCTACTATTATAAGGCTTAATTTTGCCAGGTTTAAAATTTTTTGGGCGGAATAAAAATTTGATTATTTAATGACGAGAACCCCATGTTATTCAGATAGGAAACTTACATTGCAAGTCGACACGGGTTTATATTAAGAAGGAGACTTGAAACAGAATAGTTTTTAAATTTATTTTTAATCCTATGAGCCCCTGGAAACATAAAAATTCAAAGATTGTCCAAATAAGGACCACCCTATTCATTTTAAGTGAAGGTAAATAGTTTTCCTGCACCTAAGAACCACTAGTGGATAAGAGCTTAGTTAAATTTTAGTGGTAAATTAAGTGTGTGAAAAATTACTCAGTGATCAGTAATGATCGAATTGTAATTTAATAAATGAGGCGTTTTTAACAAGATTTTAAAAAAGTTCCAGGACACAGATTCGCTTAAGTTTGGTTGCCCCAGAAGATAAAGTCTACATATTATTTTCTTTAATTACAAATTTAATTCAGTATGATGGAAATAGAGATTTGTAATACTCTGTAAAGTTACTCTGTATTATGAAGATATTTATTGTAAAATCATATTTTCTAGAATAAAATCAGCTGATACTGACACTAGTCAGGCATTAATAATAATTATAAAAACAAATTACGTCTGGTTCGTCTTACTTTACTGCACATTGTATTTTTATGGATACAATGAATGAATTGAAAGTACAGATTTACAAGAATAGATATAAATCGGAGTACCTAATCACCATTTCAAGGCAAAGTGATACACCTACATCAGTCGGTGCATATTATTATATTTAAATCGAATCATGACTAATATATAGAACTTTTTTAATGACCAGTTACACAAGCACTATTTTAAAAATCCCTATGACGCTTTGCGGGTGGTGCGTGTACAGTAAAAGCGATTCATGTTGGTCTTGAAACTATGGGGATAGGCGGCACTGTTTCGTTGTGTATTTCTAAAATGTACAGGGACATTTTTTTAAGTGTCTCACCCGATTGGCGATTCTCCTGCTGACTATAATAAAAAACAAATAATTGCATATTTCTCAATGGTTTTCGACAAGGAAGCGAAATTTAATGTCTAAAGATATATAGGTTCACAAATTTGATAGATACGACGCCATTGTGAATTTTTTTAAATAGCAACCCTCATAATGAACAAAATTTCGCGGTCTGATTTCAAAAACCTATATAGTTGTTGATAATTATTTTCGGCCGTTTCGGAAATACGGGGGTTCCTTAATTGCCTTCATCAATTTTGTCTTTTAAGTATCTCACCCCCTTAATAAATAGACCTTTTAAGTTGAAAACACCAATTTTTTTCACAGTAACATAATTCCATAAATTTCATTAGTCCCTATATATGCAGGATGTCACCTAAAGTTATATTTTCTTAAATGGGACAGCCTTTGTATTATCTATGCCATATCCTGTATAGGAAGTGATAAACGGAATTTGTGGTCACCCCTGCAAAAAGTATTTCAAATACCTTACACGCTAATATTACCTATATCATGAAAAATAAAAAAAGTTAAGGGGATGGGATATTATGATGGATCACTCGGTATGTACCGTTCTTGATGGAATCAAGCGGGCACTACTGGAAAGTTTTCAGAAAAAAATTCAGTTTTAATTTATTTATCGCAGACGACCTTAAATAATTAATAGTTAGTATGCTGCCAGCTATTGCAAACAAAAGCAAATAATTAAATGTCAGTTTTGCCTAATACGGTTTATATAAATATCTCTATTTAAATAAAAAGTATTTCTATTCGAAATTATTTGGTACAACATAAAACTTAATAAAAACGATTCTTAAAATTTTTTCTTATTGTATTAAAATTAAATTCGAAGTCCAGCGTGTCTTCCACGGCCATGGCATCGAAACCGTCATCCAAAGTTTCACTATCGCAATCATCCATATCTCCTGCATTGTCAATAATATATTTATAATACTATAATACTTTATATTATTTAGTTTTTTCCAATAATATTGTATGTATAATCATGACCGTCTTTTAAGTTTGGCTGTTACAGATTCCGACGCGGACAAAATTTTTACCTCATAATGTAATGAATGTGACCAAATTGTCTATGACTGTGCTTGTTTTTATGATCTTACTCAACTTAATAATGTTTGCAATGTCAATAATGTAAGGTTAGATTTAGTATTCTCTAACCATTCTAATATCTTAGTATCGAATTGTAACTTACCTTACTTTACAAAGGTCGATAGTTATCACCCAGCTTTACTTTTAAGTTTAGGTGTTGAAGATAATGATAACATAGCATGGGATTTGCAATTTACAAAATTTAATTTCGAAAAAGCCGATAATGATCAATTAAATGACCATTTTGAAGCTATTGATTGGAGCTTTCTATGCTGTAACGTTGCTACAGAAATGTTTTATACAATCCTCGTTGCGGCTGACTTGTTTGTTCCAAAAGCTAACGTTACTACTCTTACTATTTTTCTAAAGAGACAATTAAAACAATAAAGAAGAAAAATAAAGCTTATCAAAAATACCTTCGCTCATGCCTACCTTCCGATGAGACTAACTACAAATCAACAAGATCAAATTCAAAAATTTTAATTAAAAAGGACTACGCTACTTTTATTTAGTCAACTCAAAACAATATCTTAAAAAATACTAAAGCTTTCTGGTCTTACATTAAAAGTCAGCGTAACTCTTTTGAATATCCTACAAAGATCAACTATAATGATATCTCGTCTAGTGACCTACAAGCAATCGCTGATTTATTCGCGGACTTTTTTCAGTCGTTGTTTACTGGCACAAACGCAACAGTCGCTGATGGAAAGAATATCTACTAATAACACGAATGTATCAAATGTTATGATATCACTAGTACCGCCGTATTTAAAAAACTCATCAATCTTGACGAAAACAATAGAGCTAGGCCAGACGACATCCCGCCGCTCTTTTTAAAAAACTATAGCCCGACTCTAACTTTGTCACTTTGTTATCTCTTTCAGCTTTCCCTTAATTCAGGTTCATTTCCCGATCTCTGGAAATCAGCGTATGTCACCGCAATTCACAAAGGCGGAGATAGAAGTGAGGTTAGCAGCTATCTTCCGATATCTGGTCTTAATTGCATGGCAAAAGTCCTTCAATCCATAGTTGTCGACCAGCTTTTGTATAACCTAAAAGATACTATCTCTAAATCTCATCATCTGGATAAAATAATGGAATGGTGTACAGAAAATAATATGGTACTAAATTCCTCAAAGTGTAGAGTCATATCATTTACAAGGAAGATAACACCAATAATATGCTCCTATTTCATCTCAAACTCCCCTATTCCTCGAGCAAATTTGATAAATGACTTGGGTGTAATTATCGATTCTGAGCTGAGTTTTAACGAACACATCAACTATATTTTATCAAAATCCTTTAGAATGGCAGGGTTTATAATGAGGCGTTGCTGGGAATTTTTCAACACTGTAGTCGTAAAGTCTCTTTACTACTCCTTGGTACGAAGCCACTTGGAGTACTGGTGTGTCATCTGGTCACCATATTACTAAGTCCATATAAAGCGAAATTGAACGCGACCAGTCGAGATTTGCAAACTTCTTATTTTATAGGCTGGGAATAGATAAGAGTTGTTTATCTTACCATCAGCGATTGACAATCTTAAACATGGACAGTCTGGAGAAACGTAGAATCTTGTTGTCCATAGTGTTTGGGTATAAAATAATTAGAAACAGCATGGACTGCGCTGAACTTCTAGCATTAGTTAATTATTGCGTTCCTCCGCGCAATACGCGACTTACTGAGGTATTTTCAACTAATAGAAGCCGAACTGATGTTGGTAGAAACGGTGTCATGAACCAAATCATGCAAAACCTAAATACATACATTCCCTTTAACACAGAGTTTAATTGTTCATTGATAACGATCAAAAGAAAACTCAAATTATTGCTAACTACAGCGGCCTAATATTACTCATTGTTCACACTATGCAAACAATTGCAGTTCCGATGTTCCTGACTTTTATGGGCGTATTTTATCTGTCCCCTTTGTCCCTATTTTATAAAATGTTGTTTTATATCACACAAATTAGTTGTAAGTAATGTATACTATTTGGATTTCTTGATCTGTAATGTAGAAATGGATAAATAAATAAATAAATAAATGTTTTTTAAAATGTTTTATGTTAGACCTAAGCAGCTTGTGGCTGAGCCCCTCCTTAACAAAGACTTTTTGAATTGAATTTGGAAAAAATTTGTGTCCAAAAGATTATTACTGTAAATAAAAAAGAGGGTGACAGACAATGTGAAGCCTTGAGCCCACATTGACGGCAACGGTGACTAAAAAGAATGCGTCTATCGTCACTTGCAGGGAACGGTCTTGACAGCCATGAGCAAATTGAACCTGCGCGGCATACCATATGATCTCACTTTAGTTTTAAGCCTCTTATACCAGACTCCATCAAAGGCTTCCAAAATATCCAGTGCTACCGCTTGAGACTCTACATAATGCCATATTGCATTGTTCCAAGTTATTGGATAACATAAGTAATTACTAATTGTTGCATGACCTAGACCTACGGAATTTATATTAAAAGTCGCTGATGATATTGAAGACTTCCTGATAGTTTAACAGTGTTTGGTTAATAACCTCTTGATACTACCAAAAATAATGGGACTGAACGGTAATTGCATTGCAGGGTGTTGCTTTTTTTAAAATCTCCTCTTTTATAGTATAATAGCTGTGCATTTTTATTATATGATATACGAGCTTCGCTCGTTGTTGCACACACAATATACGCACCCATCATGCCAAAGAAGTACACACGAAAGCATGAAATAATAAGATAAATCTTTAAAGGCTAATTTGGCCCAAATAAACAATAAGCCAATTCATATTAACGCGTATAAACACAATTTGCATGTATACAATGTTCGTAATAAACAAACAAACCAATTATCAGCTTGGAAAACAGGTTAATATAAAGTAATAAATTAGTAATGAGTAAGAAACGAAAACAATCAGTATAATATTTAGGTATACCGTACGTCCACCGATGGACTAGAATAGGGGGCAAATGCACGAAAGAAGGTAATTCTTTAAAACTCTCATGCTTTAAAAGTAAGATACACGATGCCAAAAATTCGATTTTCTTGTTCAGGTTAGTTCAGAGTTTTAAAATAATTCTTATTCGCAATTCTCAAGTAAAAATTTAAAATTTCTTTATTACTAACTTGAAATCTCACCAAGCATTATAATCCAATCAGTTACAACACGGAATCTTACAGGCAATGGACCGATTTCTTTCAGACACATTTAACATCAACGCCGGAGTCCCTCAAGGTTCTATATTGTCGCCCACCCTCTTTTGATCTTTTGGAAAAAACTAAAAATCCTATATAGCTTCGCTGATGACAGCACACTTGTTTCATCTTTTACTTTGGATGCTCGGACATCGGCTGCTATAAGCAGCAAGAGGTCTCACATCTCAACAAAGACCTGGAAGAAATTCTGTCTTGGGGTGACAGTAACCAAGTAGAATTTAACGCTAAAAAGACCCAGGCGGCAGTTTTTTCTAAAAAAGTAAATGTTGAAGAACCGGATATAGTTATGGCGAGACACTCGATTCCCTTGGCTTTATCAATTCATTTATTGGGCGTTAATTTGGATGGTCATATGTCTTAGCATAGTCACGTTGCGGCCATTACAGAAGCTTGGAGTACTTTCCGAACTAAGAACCTCTATACACCCTTGATGCTCTATAAAGCCCAAATTCGACTATCACTGGAGTGCTGTTCGCATATTTGGGGCTCTGCTCCTAAACATACCCTGAGATTGTTAGATTTTATTCAAAGAAGAACCCATTCGCTTGATCGGTGACCATAGTCTGACAAACAACCTGGAAAGCCTTGAACATCGAAGGCGGGTTGGCGACTTGAGTCTATTTTCCAAATATTTTCATGGCAAGTGCTCAACTGAGGTTGCCCGCTTAATTCCACCCAGAGCGGTGCGTGTCCCTCGAACGACACTGTTTAAAAATTCTTTCACCTGCAGAAAGTCATCACTCTGGAATGACCTCCCTGAGGCCGTGTTCTCCAATACTCTTCAAAACCAACGTGAATCGTTTCCTACGCACACATGCCGTTCGCAGAGCGCCATAAAGGATTAATGCTGCCGTGCTTTGCCTTATCATAAAGAAACAAAACAAAAACAGTACAGAGTACCAAAAATCACTAAAATAAAAAAATTCACTGTAAACAGAAATTTACGGAAAATTATATTTATTCAACTAGCAGTTGGCAATAACTTAAATATTCGGTGTACTAATGAAATTCAATATTATGGTAAAAGGTTTAACATATAATTATAAAAAGTATTTCAGCAGTTTTTCCGTGTAGACCGTATCCGGATATAAATTTGTATGCCATAATTTTATCTTATTTACTCTTTGGTACGGACGGTTGTACCATCCTATTGCAAATAACCAAAACGTAGTTCATTGTCAAGTAATTGCTTCGCAAATCGATTCAAATATTGTCCCTATACCGCTGTACTGTGCCATGGAAAAAAATAGGATCAACAATTCTTCTTCGGGAAACAACCAAGCAGACACCAATTTTACACTGTACATACAAAAAAAATGGAGATTTTTGCTACTCTACATACGTGTACTCTGAGAGTTCACATAACTGGTGAGGTGGAACCAGGCTTCATCAGAAAAATATGTGAGGACTAATAAATCATTTAATTCCAATAAATTTTGGGTAAACCACTGAAAGTAATTCCTGCGTCTTTCAAAACTTGCAGTTCGTATTTCTTGTGCAAGTAACTTTATAAAGAAACAAATTTAACTATTTATTTAAGAATAGCCTTGCATATTCCATCCAGACCACAATTCTTGAGACAAGCGTCGCACCCACTTTGTTAGCGTATTTTGCACTATTTCACGAAAGTTTGCAACAAGTTCTTCTGCTCTTACAGACGGTCTTCCAGCTTCTTTTTTATGTTGTATAGAATCTGTTTCCTTAAGCAGTCACGGTTCTTCTCAGGCATTGATAAACATCCCCAGCAGTAAAAGCGACTTTAGGAAAGTTTTCGCGAAAATCGTTCAATTACAAACGCTGGTTGTATTGACACCCTGGCCATTTACTCTAACGTTGTTTCCAAAATACGCTTCTACCATGAGTTTTTTGTTCTGTTCCGTAAAACCTATTGGGTGAATTATTCAAGAAATAATAATTTTTGCTTACACGGTATAATATATTACAAAAAATGTCTATATTTTTACAAAATATAATTATTTTTATTACGTGAACATTTCAATTTTGTTTTTGTAACGTAGAAGTTCACCTCAAGAATGATTGAGGACGTTATAAGAAGTTTATCTGTTTTTTTAATTTTTACTTTTTTCTAAATTAGTAAGCTGTAAGTATTATATTATAGGAAATGCATATTAATTGTGTTTCTTGTGATCTCACTTCGTTATGCAAACAATTATTTTAATTTAAATAAAAATAAGCGTGTAATAACTACATTCTTTCCCCCCTTAAGTACTTTTTCTATAACAATATATAAATATTGCTTATTAGCATTTTGTCGCAATTGATTTTATAATTGTAACAAGATCAAGTGCAGATTTGTGATAATGAAGGTGCGTACTTTGTGTCATAATTCTATTGTTTGTCGTTAAATCTTGCTAAATTCAGATTATTGGAACAACTTTTGGTTATTATTGTTGGATTTTTTTTAACTCTAGTAATATAGCCAGGCAAACGTTTAAACTTATTTTATTGCATGTAATTCTGCTATTAGAGTGAAATGCTTAAATATTTATACCTATTTCGCATTTAGGATAAAGGAGGTATGTAAAAATATCCGTAATACAATATATTAGATAACATATAAAGTGTCATAAAAGGTATGGTCAATACTTAGGGTTTGGGTAGATCGGGTAAATATTGGATCTGAGAGTCATGTAACATTTTATCCTATATTGCCCCAAAACTGAGCCACAGGCTCCCAAAGGGGATACCCTGAGTATGTTTTTTTCTTAATGTTTTCGAAACTAATAAAGATGCAAACTTGAAATTTAGGGATTGTTTTACATTTTTGTTTCTTTTTTTATATTAAATTAGAAAACTTCAACGTGCTTTGTGAAAAAAGGTAGGTACTCCTGGTAAGACATGATTTAAAGCATCGTGTTCAAAATTAATCGATTTAAAAACTAGCTTGCATGCGAAGAAGGGAACAAAATTTATCTTGCTTACCCAAATTTTAATATTTTTTATGGTCTCACTTCTTAATTTGCTGCTTGCTTCTAATTGCTTCTAAATTGCTGCTACATATTGTTCCTCTTAAAAAACTTTCTTTGACAACTTTTTGACGTATAAAATAAATACAATCATTTTGCAAGATAATTTTTTGATCGGTTTATCTCGAGAACGACGCCCTAATCATGTCTAACTAAAATTACTTTTTTTTTAAATAATTTTGAAGTTTTCTAATTTGACATCAAAAAGTATAAAAATCACTTTGAAAAAGGTTAGTTATATTTAACTCCACCCTCCCCTATTTCTGACGCTGCTTGTAAATTGTCCATATTTTAACGACAATAGTTCGATTCTGCCTATAAAGTTTAGTCGAATGCCTAAATTTTAAGTTTGTAGGTATATTAAATATAAATAGAAATAAATAAATTTTATTTATTTTAAAATTATTAAGAAAAAATATCTTCAGGGTTTACTCTTTGCGAGGCTGTAGTTATGGGTTGTGGGGACATAGTACAGAATGTTGATTTTCTGACACTATTTGCACCCCATCTGCTCGATCTCTAATTGTTGACCTTACCTTTTTTGACACCGTGTATTCACTATATCGTGCAATCTTGGAACCAATCTCATACCAAGAAACCTCCTTTTTCCAAAATGATTTTTAATTGGGAATTTAAAATGAATGGTATTTAAAATATAATTTAACCCAAACAGTTACTCATTATCACGTATCGATTAAAAATTGAAAAATCCATTTTTACGTATCATTAAGCCATCATTTTGTTTTTCTTAATTATTTTAATGAATTACAATTCTAATAATCCACTCGTTTATTACCTCTTTGTTTAAACGTTAATTTGCCACTAAACTCTATGTGCTTTTTACTACTTTTGAATTTTAACAATAATAAATAACAAATGGTTTTTCGTTCAATGAACATTTCATATTTTAATTTGTGTTATAGCACAGTGACCGTCAATTTAATGGGCCTTAAAATTAGTCAAATTTAATAATATTATCGATTCATATGGACTCCAACGCTTCATCTTGTAAACTGTCAACCACAGAGTAATAAAGGCCTGCCAACTAGTGTCAATACATTATCATGCCCTTCTCTATAAATCCAACACTAGCTTAATATATGCAATTATATGTTTGTTTATATTTAAGATATGACTCTGTTTATGTAACTTTGCGTGTACTATTTTCAACTTCACGTTGGAACTTCTTCTACGCCGGTATCGATACAGTTAAAACTTTAAACGGGTACAGTTCAGGGCTCTTAAATAATTAATAGGACATCTAAATAGCACTAATTTAAAATCCGAGCAATTTATGATAAAATAGTATAACAAATTACAAGTTTTATAAAGAATCGTCATGGAATACTTACAGTAAATTTGAATGACTTTGATGTTGGTAATACTATCAAGTATCTGGCCTTCTCCTATCAACAAATGATTTTTGTTATCCGTGTTTATGCAACTAAACATATATAAGTGAAAAAGAAGATTTTTCTTTTCACCAGCAACCACACTAACATGCGCTGGTGCACCATCCCGCAAAAACCACATTACAGTTCTTGTTCGCAATGGTACATCCTCCTGGAAGTGAAGTAGGTTTTGTTCCAAAAAGTTGCGATACACCTCGCTGGTAAGTCGTCCTGGTAGAAATACCGGTTCATTTAGCCAGTCACTCACAATTCCAACCCAAACCTTCAACGAGAACTGATGTTGAAAACGATCTTCAAGTAGTCGAAAACGACCTTTTAATATAATATTTGCAGAACTAAACCGTTGACTCTTACTGCCATAAATAATCTACCTGATTAAATCCCATTGTATACGCCTCAACCTCTTCAAAGCTGAATAAATGGGATCAGGGTCGGCTTGAAAATGTACCTACACCACATGATTTATTTTTATAATTTAAAATAAATAGACAGGTATTTTTAGTTTTAGGTACCTATAATAAATGTAAAATAATGATAACAATTAATGATAATTGAAAATAACATAATTTCAAAGTATAACTATTAGGATAACAAGTACAATAAAAATTAATTAAATTCTTAAAAACTATTGACAATTTATTCAAAATTTAACTCTGTATCACTATCACTATCTTCATCTAAGCCTAAACTAAGGGTTGAACATTTGTTTTCATACAATTGTAAGAATTTTCCACCTTAAGTACATGCTGTACACTGTTTTTCTAGCTGTCTGCAGACATTTTTCTTACTTCGTTTTTAATTAATTCTACTACAGATGCATTTAATGTAGGAGAAATATTTTTAATATTTTAATTGGTGCTATATTAGCTCAATAGGATTGAATATACAATAGTATGGAGGAAGACGCAACACCGTATGTCCATTTTCTGCTGCAAGTTTGTCACACTCGTATTCCTTATTTATTTTAAAAGATTTTAATACTTCTAGCAGTTCTCGTTTTTTGTAAATTTCTTCAAAATATAAATCATTTTCAATCATAAAATTTTGAATTTCTGCTTTTGTATTTTTAGAATTGGGAATGATTTTTGCTTGCCGACTATGATAACTAGCATTGTCCATTACAATGACGCTATTTTCAGGTATATTTTTAAGGAGTTTATGTTTAAACCAATCTTCAAAAAGTTGTGCGTCGGTATCTTGATGGTAATCTAAAGAAGAATCTGCTATGTTTTTAGCTGAAAGCAACAGACAATTTGGAACAAACCCGTTCTCTGAACCAGCATGTAATATTGTGTCATTATTTTGCCTTTATTTGATGGTGCCTTGGTTTGACAATTTTTGGAAGAATCATCCCAACCTTTTCTTGGAGTGTCATGGGTATCGAACCATGTTTCGTCAAGGTAAATAATTGGACGATTTTTTTCTCTAAATTGTTTAACAGCTGTTAAATATTTAAGTCTCCATTCCCGTAAACGTTGAGATTCCATTAATGTTTGTCTTTTATTAATGCTTCGGTATTTAAAACCCATTTTATGCAATATTCTCCTAAGACTTGAAAGGCTACAAGAGATATTTGTTTCGTCTTTAATCAGCCGCTCTTTGAGGGAAATCAAAGTGGGTACAGTTTGTGCCTCATACATTTGGTAAATCTTTCTTCTTAATAAATCCATGTAATTTTCGTCAATGCTTCTAAATGTGCCAAAATCACTCCGATTTTTTCTAGGATTAACAGGTTTAAGTACTATGTCTCTTACCGAAGATAAAGGAGTTTTTGTCAAAGTAGACGTATCTGCTAAAGCATCCATCGAATTAAAATTTCTACTCAACAAAGATTGATACACATTTTTAATTATTAGTTTGGCATCGGTAGATAACTGCTTTCTTTTAAAAATGACACTTGAAGATGCCCCCCTATCGGCACAATTCCAAGGACGCCACATTCTACCACTAATAAGCCCAAATAAAAATTACTCGCCGGAAAACCACTAAAGACTAAAATTATTAAAAATCAGTTTGTATTTATATATGCATCAGGCATAGAGTTTTATTGCAGTCTAAAGATCAACGATATAATTCTACAAATACTATACCTCATGTGGATTTTCAGCCTGCATATGATTGTGAAAATTCCGTATTGCATTTCTTGAGAAATTCGATTCATCGGTAAAAAGAATCAGCGATAGTAGTTGTAGGATTTGAACTAATGTGTGCAAAAGCCATTGACAGAATGCAATCCGTGGAGGACAATCAACAGTAAGAATTGCCTGAATGCGTTGTATGTGGTATGGGTACAACAATTAGTCACTAAGGATTATCCAAACAGTCCCATTATTTACATTCAAAGTAATTCCAATTTTTCGAGTAAAAATACCTGGATCTTCCTGTATCATGTCCAGCACATTCTCTTCTATTTCTACCGTTCTTACAGTTATTGTGTTAATGATTTGAAAAATATCAAAATTGGTCTTGTCGAAAATTTTCTTCGTTCTGTGTCTTGATATGATGATAGGACAAAATATTCTTAAAATGGTCCAGGAAATAACCCCTTCAATTTTTGCGTATGCTTAATAAACACCCTGTACAACATAATTGGCACACACACAATCTTTTCTTAAACCTTAAGTTTACCTGTTCCAAGTTTTAGCTGTATCGATATAGTAGAAGAGGTCCCAATATGAGGCTGAAAATTAGCACGCAAGGTCTCATGACCAGAGTAAAAAAACCGCATGGGCCGCTGTGTATACATAGTCATCTTTAAAGCTTTTCTAAGATCCACTAACGGCTTTGGCTAATTGTTTTTGATTCCTGAGATACAGCGCGATTGCATGGTTAAAAACGTCTAAAATTAATTCCATTATTAACTCGGAAGGTTTCAATTTTAGAAAAACGTTCTAAAAATAAAAACTTTGTAATTTTTTCTCCTCTACAGAATGGCATTATCACTTTTTTTAATATCACTTGTTATAATTGATTTATCATGGCCCACTTAATTTTGACAACATTTGACCCTAATGCAATGTATCGCTCAACCTTATTTACTAACATTTTGAAATATTTTGAAAAAAATCTCAGTACCGACGCTTATGGTTTTTTCAAATATTCTTTTCATTTGATTTAGATGAAATCAAATCAAAATAGAAACAAGTAAAAATATCTTATTTTATTTAAAATGTGCTGTTTACCAAACTTTAAGCTTATTATTACTACTTTTAATACTAAATTCTCTGACAAGTAGGAAATGCCATTCCATACGAGTTCTACACTATACTTTCTCTAACACTATTTTAGAAAAAAGAAGAAGGGATTATTCAAAATAATTTTTTTTCTCCTGTCGATCTGAACTCCGTTAACCAACAACCGAGAAAGGGCGATATAAATGGCCACCTGTCCTAATCGTAAACAACAAGTAACTGTGACAGCGAGCGCGACCCGACTTGCTGTAGGAGATAGTGACGTCATACAGCGGTTTCCCCGGGAGTCGATGTTCGTAAATTATTTTAAAGGCTTTAGAGGTGGCAGAAAATTAAAATTTTTTTGCAGTTCACACTAAAACTGCAAAATCTTGCAAAAAATATAATAAAAAAATGCTAAATCACCCCATTAAATAGAAATGAATAATAATGTTTAGTTAAAAGCTAAGCTCGTGGCAACTTCATTTAAAAAATAGGCAACGTTAATTTTGTTGAGTATCCATAAACTCAAGGACGCCATTTCAAGTATTTTATAAAATGATTTTACCAAGGCTGTCTTTGATGTTGGGGTAGTTCGGGAAATATAGTGTCCTTTTCACTTTAAATCCATCCAGTAAAGCTTCGGATATTACTAAGTAACATACTTACCTATTTTTTTTATTCGCGATTGGGCTTCTTATTTGTGCGCCTAATTTTAATTCAGTTGTACTTAGGTAAAGTTACGTAAACAGCATTTTAAATAAAATAAGATACTTTTATTTGTTTCTATTTTGATTTAATTTTATCTGAATCAAATGAACATAATATTTGCAAAAACCACAAGCGGCACTGAGAATATTTAAAAAAAATTTCAAATTATGTATAATTTGTACAGAAACTTAAATAGGGTTGAGTGATACATTGTTGTATTTGGGGCAAAATGTGCTTTGAAAATAAAATTAATAACTCCAGGTTCATACTTAAAAAAGTGAACTGGGCCATGATAACTGAGTTATAACAAGTGATATAAAAAAAAGAGATAAGGCCATTTTGTAGGAAGCAGAAAAACTACAAAGTTTTTAGTTCAAGAACGTTTTTCTAAATTTGAAACCTTTACAGTTATTAAAAGAGTTAATTTCAGACGTTTTTAACAAATCGCCATGTATCTCAGGAATTAAAAACAATTAGACAACGCAGTCAGTGGATCTTGAAAAAGTTTTAAGAATGGCACATTTTCTCTGTTTAAAAAATACCAATAGTGGACAATTAAATAGTTTCCACCCTGTATATTAGATTAATTTTGACAGTCCTTGCGTATGGACAAAATATTTAGGTTTTTAGTACTTTTTAATTCATTTTTGTTTTCCTATTTTTAGGTCGGCATATTTTTGTTGGTTATCATATCCGGCCTAGCTTTGGCAGAAGATTCCAAATACACCACAAAATACGACAATGTAGATTTAGACGAAATTGTCAAAAGCGATAGATTAATGAAAAATTACGTCAACTGTCTTTTGGAGAAAGGAAAATGTACTCCAGACGGTTCTGAATTAAAAAGTAAGTTTATACAGTGAGAGCAAGTGCTAGTCAGACATAGGCTCAGGCTCACCTCTTTCTCCGATGTTGTAAAACATTTATACTCACGATATTCCGCGAGATAGATTTACGCACCTTTATATTTTCGCTGACGATACAACAATTATTACTTCGACTACAAAATCACCGTGAATTTTCATCAGCTGGATACAGCGTCACATAATGGAGCTGGAAAAATGGCATTCGGCTTGAAATACTCGGTTGAATCTCGCCAAGATGAAGGTCATCTTTTTTTCGAAAAACACCGTCCGCAGGCCTGAAACAAGGCTACGGGTCAATGGAGTCCAAGTGAACGTGGTGTCAGGAGGTAACATACCTAGGACTTATTTTCAACCAGAGGCAAAACTCAATTAATATAGTGAAACTTACGTTGTGTCAATTAGGCTCTATCTACCCCCTGCTGCACAGGCAGAATAGACTTACTTATAGGAATAAAGCCAACCTCTACCAGGTATTCGTCAGGCCGGTTCAGGTGATTCAGAACAAACCGCTGAAAATTATCGCGAACACGCTCAGATACTTTATAAATTTTCTTGAAAATTATTACAAATTATTACGAATGAACAGACGTATGGACAAGACGTACAAATACCAGAATACTGACTCCCTGAGAGTTCGGAAGAGGAAAAACTTTTTTATTTGTGGGTTTAGAAGAAAAAGTTATTCTTTATAAAAACGTCTGCTTGTATTGAAACTACAATTTCGAATACCAAATTTACGATTAGTATACAGGGTACATCAAAAATAACGTTTTTAATGATTTTCATTTCGATTTTTTTTTGAAATTATATGAAAATATTTTCAAAACCGTGATTTATTACACTAATTGTGCAAAAAAGTCTAATACACATTTTTCTCAAAGTGGTTAATTTCATCATTTAAACGAAATCCAAAAAACTAAAAATGTTGTTTGTGACTAACCATGTTTTAAAACGTTTTTTTTTTTTGTAGACTTAGAAGAAAAAGTCACTCTTTATAAAAACGTCTGCTTGTGTTAAAACTACAATTTCGAATACCAAATTTACGATTACTATACAGGGTTAGTCAGAAACAACATTTTTAGTTTTTTGGATTTCGTTTAAAATAAATTTACGTAAACTATTGTTGCTTTTCTACTTAGAATATGGCCGAATAACGATTTTGTTGTAAGAAAACTATTTCTTATTTGTATTTTTATTATTACATGTCATAGGTGTTTCTTCATTTTATTTAATCATAAATTATAAAATATTAAAATAAATAACGTTCTATTCGAACGTGGTACCACCGAGTTCAGCGCATAGTTCAACTCGGTATCTGAATTCCCGATAACAATTTCTAATTTGCTGTATTGGGACATTTGCAATGACTTCTCTTATTTTTTCTTTTAAGAGATCTAGGTAATTATTGAAATTGGTTTTATACACATGTTGCTTCAGATATCCCCACTAATGAAAGTTCATAATTGTGAGATCGGGACTCCTAGGTGGCCACTCATTTGGACCATACCTTCCAAACCATTTGTTCCCAAACTGATGATTTAGCCAATCACGAACAATTATCGTGGAATGAGCGGGACAGCCGTCTTGTTGGAAATGTAATTTTATTCGATCAGCTAAAGGTATATCTTGCAAATGATCATAAAAAAAAGTGTTCAGAAGATGCAAATAAGTGCGTTGATTTAAATTGTTTTCAATAAAATATGGTCCAATGATTCCATTGGAAGTAATAGCACACCACACGTTAACTTTTTGTGAATACTGTCTTCTAGAGCGGATACGAAAATTAGGATTGTCGCGGCTCCAATAGCGACAGTTTTGCGAACTAACTACCCAGTTTGTGGTAAACGTTGCCTCGTCCGAGAAAATAATATTATTAACAAAACTTCTTTGTCTAAGAATATGTTCCCCTATCAACAAACAAAAATCCAAACGCTTCCTGTCGTCATTTTCTTTCAGAAAATTATTAAATTTAGGTTTGTACGGACGAATTTTATTGAATTTTAATATTTTTTCTACTAGAGATTTACTCACATTACCAATTTGAGAAGATCTTTTTCTTAAAGACAGTTTGGGAAAATTTCTAACTGAATCCATTGTCATTACAGTTACAGCATCATCTTCATCATACTTTTTTTCTTCCTTTTTTTATTTAAAACACTACCAGTTCTAATGAATTTTATTACAATTTTTTTTAAACCCTTGTCCGTGAGAGAAACAGCAGGCCATATCTCATGGAATTCTCGACGAACTGCCATATAGCTTTTTTCATGTAGTAAACCATAACTTCGCACAATATAAATTCTTTGTTCTAACGTTAGCATTTTCTAATTTCACTATTATGCAGATTTATGAGAAAATTATGACACAAATATCAACAATTTGAAAGATGCAAAGTAACTAAAACATTTCATTTATTTAGAACAGGCTACTTGATATTTTATTATTTTAATAGTAGCTTTGAAATTAACCAATTTGAGAAAAATGTTTATGAGACTTTTTTGCACAATTTGTTTAATAAATCACGGTTTTGAAAATATTTTCATATAATTTAAAAAAAAAATCGAAATCAAAATAATTAAAAATGTTATTTTTGATGTACCCTGTATACTAATCGTAAATTTGGTATTCGAAATTGGACTTTCAACACAAGCAGACGTTTTTATAAAGAATAACTTTTTCTTCTAAACCCACAAATAAAAAAGTTTTTCCTCTTCCGAACTCTATCCGTGGACACACTGTATATAATAATATACTTTGTTATACTTTTCTTACTCCTCCCGCCGTCGGCTTGTGTCGAAAACTCTATTCTGATGAGTAAGGATCAACATTACACGTTCGTTAAACAATGTCTTATTCATGCATAAATTTGTCAATTATGTCTTATTCTTACATTTTTTATTTAAAACCCCCAATTATTGTCATTAGACGATCACTTGATTAATTATTTTTTCTTGCAGAGCATCTTCCAGATGCTCTTCACACCGATTGTTCAAAATGCAGCGCAACCCAGAAGAATGGAAGCAGAAAAATTATGCGTCATTTGATTGACAACAAACCGGAATGGTGGAAAGACCTTGAGGCCAAATACGACAAGGAAGGAAGTTATAAGAAAAAGTACAGGGAGGAGCTTAAAAAAGAGGGAATAAACTTGTAAATTATGATTTCTATATTGTTGAAAGTGTAATTAAGTTTTGTGTAAATCTTTACAGATTTGTTTTATGTACTTTTTTTTTATAAACAACGAAATTGTATTAAACATTCCATTTTTTTTTATTGTGACTCGAAAACGTCTTTACAAAATATTATCAAAATTCCAGAAGCTAAAAAATGATGATCTGGCCCCACTTACCTTAGTCTAAAACTTTTTTCCAAACGTAAACATAAGTATCTGTCAGAGTCGAAGAGGTGTTTTTACGGATAGACCGCTTTGGCATTTTAAAATCAGTACGGCACTGAGATTTAATTAAATGTAAATTTAATAAAGAATAATTGTTTCTAGTAGACAACGATTACACCACTAGAATAAATCAGTCAAGTTTGTTCAAGAATAACGCCACAGGTGCTTCACAATTTCCGAGAGGAATTTACCAATAGAATATTTATTTGTCAGGAGGTCCATGGTGGTCATTTTCAACAATAGTTGAAGTAAGCACTGTTTTGTAGATGTGTGCCTTTATCTTTTATTTAAAATACTTATAATTAATACATTTCATTTAATACTGAACCAAATGTTTTTTAAATTGGAGAATGTTTTAAGCATTAAAAGACCTTCAAAATGAGGTGTCATTGGAACCCCCTTTCCATTTAAAAAAATATTCCAAAAGCGTACCCAGCTGTCATTGGTATGTCAAAAAATGCAAGACTTACTCAAATATTATCGTTCAAAATTTCATTAAAATATACCGAACGGTTTAGAAGTTAGGGGGGGGGGGGACGGACTTTAGGTCCTCACTGTATATTCGAATTTTTTTATAGAATTAGCACCAAGACATTATTTACTATGGTTCATTTAACAATTTTAAAAACAATATTTGTATGATATGCAAAGCCAAATAAATGACATGAAATACAAAAACTATTAACCCGTATCCCCTACCAAGAATAAGGGTATTTAGGGAATTCCTATAGACATATTCCTTAGATGTATTATCGCACTTCGCGGCAACTTTACGGTATTTCGAAAATTTTCCCGTCATTCGGAGGCAATTTTGATGTACACGTATTTCGAGAAGTGGTTACCCCCTCGGAATTTGTGCTAGCGTTATGTTCAGACCAGTGTGGTAAATAATAGGAAATTTCCTCTGACAACCGAGTAATGAGGATAGAGAACATAGTCAAATATTTCGGGAATTGTTTACACAATACAACTCAAATCACGGCAGTAGAATAATTCTCTGAAACACATTTAAATGTTATTCATTCTGTACTTCATTAGACCATTACAATAATAATTATTAATCAATAACTAACGATGGGAAATTTTGTCTTGCTTGGTAATTAAAAAGCAATAATAGTTCCTTTTAGAAATTTTCGGCTAAGTGACGGCCTAATCCTTAAGAAATAAAAATTTATATTGCTAATGTTATTAGCATTTCTTTAATCAACATAAATACCGCATTAGGCTAACCGCACACTAAGATTTTTAATCGCGCGGTAATTTTGTCGCAGAAATGTGATACATAGTAGAAATGTATTGCTCTGCGCGCATATACGATAAAGAAAATCGCGTGAATAATAACATAGATAACCGCGATTTTAAAATCGTGCTGTAAAAAATCGTAGTGCGCTCTAAGCCTCAATTACTATGCAATTTTTGATCACTAATAATAAAAGTTGACACCAAGAAATATCCAAAATAAAGAAGGAAAATGCGGGTCCGTTGGACCGACTATTTAGCTTCTTATGTCAAACCCCAATAACCCTTTACAATAAACAACTTTCAAGGGGTTTCTGGAATTAATAAACTAAAATACCTACCTATATTTTTTTAAACAACCTCCATATCCTAACTATGATGATACCGAGATGACACCGCAGTCTCTTGCTAAATCTCTTCTAGAACTATCTCTATGTACTTCAAAATATGCCGAAAAATTATTTTCAATAATTTCACTCCTTATAACCGATTGTCTTTAGAAAAACCCGCTTGTTACTCCTTAATTTTCTGTAAAGAACTAAAAGATATTTCCTGTCCGCCAAATCACGCACAGAAAACTTCTGACTGTACTCTTCTATCGGTATAGTAGTATTATCTTTACACATACAGGGTCGTTAGTATGTATGAAAAGGGTCGATTATTTCTTAAAGTACAACAGCTAGTAAAAAATATTTAAGACAAAAGTTTGAGGGCCTTTTATAGTCTATCTGAATTTAAAAATATTAAGTATACAGGACGAGTTAGAAAACCGTAGAGAAGTAAAGTTACTTTTTTTTAATGGAACACCTTATATCTTAGAATATTTTTGGATTTTGCATAAAATTACAATTACTTTCTAATAAGTTCATTATAAGTCTAAACTTAATAGTCTTCGACTCTTGAAAAATAACATTTTTGAATTTTGACAGCTTCTAGCTATCTAACGGCACGTCTTAGAGTAAAACGGCTTACGGTCCCTATCTTAGTTTTTAATTATCTTCCTAAAACTTCCGGTTAAACCGGATGTAACTCAAAAGCCGGAAATATAGCACTTTCGGTTTAACTGAAAGTTGGTATTTTTGGGAAGCTAATAAAAAAGTAAGATAGGGACATGTAAGCCGTTTTGCTCTATGGCGTACCGTTAGAAAGTTAGAAGCTGTCAAAGTTCAAAAATGTTATTTTTCAAAAGTCGATATCTCGGAAACTATTAAGTTATTACTTAGTACTATTATACTTATAAAGCTCTTATTAACAAATAATTATAATTTAATGTAGAATTCAAAAATGTTGTAAGATATAGGGTGTTTCATTAAAAAAAAAAGTAACTTTGTTTTTGTACGGCTTTCTGACTCATCCTGTATACTTATCTTTGTTTAATTCTAATAGACTTTTTAAAACCATAGAACTTTTGTCTTGAATATATTTTGTTAGTTGTTTTACTTTAAGAAATAATCGACCGTTTCCATAGATACCAACGACCCTGTATATGGTGTACCTATGTATGAATATATCACATTGCTTGAGATTTATGCGTTATAGGCAATTAAGACCTTAAATTTGTTTATTTTTCATTAGAGGTGACGTCCCTACGATATTTTATTTTTTGATGTTCCTGTCTTGGCCGCAAATAATAACAAAATTATTAATATCTAAAGAACAATGGGAGATAGATATAGAACATGGTTTATAAAAGCTTCTCAGATTTAACGGTATAATCAAAATATAGAATAATATATGGGAAGTTGCATCTAAAATTCTAAAGTTAGCATCCGGTAAAGGTAGAACTGGCAACTCCGCATTCTCAAAAATGTTTCAGAGGCTAGAATATTATGTCTTATTGCCATTTCCAAAATTTGAACATGACACTAATATCCGTTTTCTAGATTCTCCTAATGTACCATCGAGTTTCGGATACCCTGTATGTAAAGGCTTACATATACAGTCATCAGTTTTTCTTTCTCTACGGATTGAAACTCTTTTGACTAAACCTGAAATATAGACAAAATCGTTATTTTTAACTTGAAGCCGATAGCGCATAGAAACTTTTTTGTAGAAATACTACACATGGTAGAAAATATTGTATTAGTTTTGGTGCAAAGAATATTAAAAAAAAAACTATTCTATTATACTGAACTTGTTAATACTGCGATTTTCTATCTAAATATTTAGTGCAGTGACGTCGGAACGAGTAGGTAAACTTCAAAGGTTACGTAATCTACACTTCCACTGCTAATCGAAAATTTTATCATTTCATAGTCATTATTTTCCAATATTGTTAAATATTAATATCTCAGATAATATTGAATATAGCAGTTTTCGATATCCTGATTTTAGACTTTTGGTGGGTAAGCAACCGTCCCAAATTCACAGTAACGAAGTTCGAAATCGGTTAAATATCGGTATATTGTGTATGCATTTTTTTTTAGAATTTTAAGGATAATTGAAATACTGACTAATTTATAGGTGTTCCATTAAAAAAGTAATTTTGTTTTTAAATTACTTTTTTAACGACCCCAGTAAACCTATTTTTTTTTCTGTAATATATTTTTGAAAACCCTACTACCTTTGTATTATACAATTTTCACTAGCTCACTTTACAAAACAATCAATGAGTTCCCTACTACGACCCTGTATAAAAGCAGGCCTAAAGAACTTGGGTACTTATTGACGACAGAGGTTTTACCCAACGTCATATCAAGTTGTATGTTAAGCTTTTCTTATTTAAATTCGTAATTAGAGCCATAAATGACATAGGTGGATTCCGTTGCGAGTGCGAAGTTATTGACACTGGTTGAAATCAAGTGGTTGTATTGAAAATATCCTCCTCCTATTAAATTTCTTTTTGGAAAATCCATTGACGCAATGTGTAAAGGCTGCAAAGACATGACAACAAAAATAAAGTTTATTTTGATTTCGGGTGACAACAGCAACAATTGTTTTCATCCAAGAGGGCTTGGACTGAAAAACGTAGGGCTTGGTTTAGATTATAATTATAAGGGGATGATATATCTAATCTAGTGTAGGTTAAAATTGTGTCAAATTCATATTATTATGACGTGATATGCTAAACTGATAAATATCGATATACCTAAGTAAACAAATACAAATTTATTTTTGTTGTTTACAAAATTAACAAAGTAAGAATATACTGATAAAATTAATTATTTGAATTAAAAAAATTTTCCATTGCCACAAATAAATATTTGTTTCCTATTAGCCAAACAAATATGTATTTGAAAAATACCAAGGGATAATTTGCCTCAATTAGTATTATCTGATTTGATACAAATTACTTTTTATTTGAAATTAATCACTGAATACAAAATTCTAGCAAATATTTATTTCCTTAACACTAACCTAACTTAAATAAGCCGCTTCAATGACTTAAAGTAAATAGGTTAAAAGTTAAGTAAACAAAATGTTTATTTGATTGATGTTTATACATATTTTATCAAGTATATATTTGTTTTACTTTTCTTTTAAATGTATTTGCCGTAACAACAACGTTATTTAATAAAACAATTAAGTGATTGGATTTAAATAAACCGGTAATTTCTATCAAAGTCGTTGTTTTTTTATTCAATTACTTAATTGTTTAACTTGTCTTTTATATTGATTTAGACCAAGTATAATTTTATTTGGTTTAAAATTTAAATACCTTTTTTTTTTATTTTTAAATAGATCAGAAAGTTCATTCAAATCAGTTCTTATTTTATCCAAGTAGGTACATGTTTGTTTAATTTTTGTTATTTATTTATAATTACTTATTTTCGATAACAACCGTTCATTTTCCTTAAACAATATGTTATTTGTTTTAAATAAATCGTTGATTTCACTTAACTGCGTAGAGTTAATCCCCCCTCCTTTATGCAATTTAAATGGATTCTAAAGCTAAAAAATAAAACTATTCACCACTGCACAACTGAATTCGAAAGTAATATTGTGGCTAGTTTTTAAATTATAACAGGGTGTATTTTTAGTGTCGCAATAGCTTTACCTCCTAATTAAAGAAAATTTTCCATATGGAGTCCCGGGGCCACATCTATGCCCGTCACTGTATATGAATGAGATTGGGAGAAAAATCATTGCAAATTTACGTCTGCAGGGTCCAGAGTATATAGCACATCAAAATAAATATAACATAAAAATAAGAATAACAATATAAGTATAACATAAGAAATAAGAAAATTGCCCACAAACAAGGAACATTTCACTCTCACTCATAAATTTCTACAAGAACACGAATAACCAAAAACGCGATGATGATTTATCAGGCCACTTTTGTATAACTAATCAAATTACTCAAAGCCCAAAGTGGGCGACAGGAGTTAATTTAAAGACTTAACTATTGTTTAATAAGTTCGGCATTGAATGATTTAAAGTAGGATTAAAGGTATTTAGTTCTTGAAATGTACCTATTTCGATTAAATAATTAGTTATTTGTAAATATTTGGTTGTTTTATATTAAGGATTTAATGTAAATACATAATTATTTAGTTTAAATGACCTAGGCATTTAAATAGTTCTCTATTGGGTGATTTAATTAGCGATTAACGGAATTTAGTTCCTAAATAAAAATTAGTTCGATTAAATCATTAGTTATTTAGATTTTGTTATTTTAGTTGTTTTTTGGTAAGATGTTTGTTTGAAAAGTTCCATGATTTGACACAAATCTACCAATAGTCAAATAATTTTACAAATGAAACGAAATACTCTTATTTATTTTAGTTAAATATAACTTAGTTAATTAAAATCACATTTATTTCTTACCAATAATTATTCACCAAATAAATCAGATTATTTGATTAAGGGAGCACAGTTTTATCAGTGTATATATAGAGAAAGCAAAGTAAAAAGTGCTGAACATCAGTCTGCAGTCGAAGAAATTTTGTAAGTAGTAGACAGTTTCGCTGGATGTATGGGTGGTTGCACCGTCCTGCTGAAAATAATCAAAACGTAGTTAATCGTCAAGTAATTGCTCCACAAATCGATTTCATATATTGCCCCTATACCGCTGTGCTGTATAGCTGTGTCATGGAAAAAAATTAAACCAACTATTCTTCTCCGGGAAACAGCCAACCAGACAACAATTTTTTTACATAATATTATTCTGTTTCTACTATGTTAAATGTACAATTTTTGAATTTTCCTCAAAAAGAAGCTGGACCAACTATAAAATTTTGCGACTCGATTGCTGAGTTTCTCGATGTGCATGCGGATTCCTGCTCCATTTCAACAATAATTAACATATTTTCTTTTTCGGTAATAATTCGTAATATTTCGCTATCATTTTTGCTATTCAGTTTTTCGACGTGATGCTTTCCTCTATATAACCCTCCGCTACACTACTACTCCTTCACTTTTCGTGTAGCTTAAGGGTTGCAAGGGAAACACCACCCACGATAAGAAGTGTGGACGAGAAATTTTGCTAGAATTGAAGGAACACGTCCTAGTGTATTTTTTCCACAGGCATAGCTATGCATTTACCATTTCGGTATGTAAGGAAAAATCTGCGTTCCTTTTGGCCTTAATGCAAGGTACTGTCTAACCAATTTTAAGGCATTTGTTTGGTCTCCTTCGATTTTAGTAAAACTTTTTGGAGTAGCAGTTTTAGTTTTTGGTACCTTGATAAGCAAAACAGGCCCCTTATCCTCAATATCAAAAGTTAAAACTTGTTTACTTTCCAAAACTATTGACTTCTTAGAAAGATATCACTTTGATTTAACTTTTAAAAATGCTATTAATTGACAATATCTCCAAATATTAATGTTTTCCTTTACTATAAGGTCAGATTTCACCCGGGAATATTTTGTCCAAAGGCTGTTTGGGGTATATTTTTCCGACTAAAATAAGATAAAAATAATTAAAAATTGTTATTACCAATGAGCAAAAGGGTTACATACCAATTCCTGAAAGTAAGCCATCATTACTGTTTCAGTAATCACCGTAATTCGGTTTTTTACTTTCTAGTGTATAAAATTTTCATACTCCTTGTCGTACAGGGCTTTAGACTTTGTCGGTAATAAGTTTTTCTTACCTTTTTCAGCATTTTCTAAAATATTATGTGAAATTTCCATATTATTATATATAAGAGAAGCTTAAAATAAACAACCCTTAGCAACCGTCAAACTTATTCTATGACAACCGACCAAAGCTCACTAAATACTAAAAATTTGCGAAAATAGTTAAAAAAAATGTAAGAGTTTAACTATTTATATTTTAAAATTAATGAAAAATAAAGTATTGTATACACCACAGACGTTACTAGACTATAATGCCCATCAGGCGAAAACTATCAAGACCAAGGGCTCTCGGGCTATAGTTGCTTTCGCCTTCCGGGCATTACAGTCTACTTAACACCCTTGGTACATAAATAACTATTATTTCTAACCGGTATATTATTAGCTTATAACGTCTTAGTTACGCGGGAATTATAAGGGTCATAACTCCCTTGTGATATTAAGAAAAACATAAAATCAAACGATTGACATCTAATGTCAATTTGATTGTCATCTATTGAAACATTTATTCCACTTTAAAAATGAACAAAATGTTACTAAAATCGGTAAGAAATAAAATTATCTATGTATCACTGGAATTATAAGGGTCTCAATTACCTCGGGCAATTGCTGTCCCTTGGGCCAAAGGCCCTCGGGACGTAAACTTTGCCCTCGGTAATTAAGACCATTATAATTCCCTAGATACATAAATAACTATTCTCTCAGACAATAAAGCATATCTTGACTTTGACTTTTAATAACAGACATATGGGCTCTAAATAAATCGATTTAGGAAATCTTACATTCGTTCAGTAAATATGATGACAACCGATTTATTTATGCATATTAATAACAAAAAAAAAATGGAAACATACCTACTTATTATTATTGTAGACTGTATTATTTAAATACTGTGTGTACTACAAATTAATTATGATATAAATTAACATTGTTATTTCTTATTGATGTAAGTAGGTGCATGAAGTGGACTTGTTCAACCTCTACGTTAGATTTAAATGTCAATTGATAAGAATTATTATTGTTGTTTTACATATTTTACCTATTTCAAGTAAGGTTAAGTATACGTTGAATACAAGCCTAGGATGAATTAAAAAAATTAAAAAAATGGAAGTAAGAAAAGCAATAGATATACTGTCATGTCATTAATTAATTAATTTGTCCTTTTTGTATCTTAATTAAAAAGGCAGGCAAAGTAAACAAAACGGTTTCTGGTTCTTAATTAATTATTGTACTGTCGTCTAGAAACCAAATGGTTTTCGTTATAGGATAGTTCCAGCTTAACCCAAACATTCAGGTTATTTTTAAACCAAGAATCTCTATACACTTTCTATATATAAAGCCCAAATTCGACCATCCCCATCATTAAAATATTACTGACATATTTAAGAATGTGCCCCAAAAAAAACCCTGAGCTTGATATATACATGCCATTCAATGAAGAGTCATTCGCTTGATTGGCAAACATGATCTGGCCAACAACCTTGAGAACTTAGAACATTGGGGACAGGTTGGTGACTTGAACCTATCTTAGTCTTATGGCATCTGATGGTAAATGTTTAGCGGCAAATAAGCTCTAGTTTCGAGAAAAAGGATACTTTCATTTGTATAAAGTAATTAAGTGTAGGTAATATCTCAATCCGCTTTAAAAGTATTTATTTACTTGTTTTCTCAAGATATATATATATATTTAAGTATAGTTCTCTTAGGTAGTATTAGGTAATACTATTTTGAAATCAATGAGTACCAATTACGGCCCTGATATATAGGATTTAGCTAAAGATTACAATTTTCTAAAGTCGGATGCTCAATACAGGATCAATAACTTTAACCAGTCCTGAGCCCCACCCGACTTGAAAACTGAAGCCTTATAAACTCGTCTTCTTAAGGTAAACGAAGAGTTAAAATTGGTCGTTTTTGCGAATAATTCGTTAACATATTTATTCCAAAATGTACGGTTTGTCCATTGTTGTGTTTATCGCTTTATGTTGCGTAGCTTTCTGCAAACCAGCGGAAAAATATACCACCAAATATGACGCTGTCGATTTAGATGCTGTTATTAAGAACGAGAGGTTGTTGAGAAATTACGTAGATTGCATGTTAGACAGAAAGAGGTGTACCAACGATGGAGCAGAATTAAAAAGTAAGTAAAATCTGTTTTTCTAGCATTTCTTTCTTACAGGCTGTCCGCTAATTAATGGTACAGCCACAGATTACCTATGAAATATTATTAGTATTTAACCAAACTTAACCAAACAAATTCTCAATAACTGACATAGGGTGTTAAAAGTAGGTAATTTTTTGATTTTTTTTAGTATGTTTGGAAAAATCAAACATATTTGGTACTCGGGGGTTTTTAGGACCGAAAATTTAAATTTTCTATGTAGATTATAGAGGACACTTTGCTTGAAAGGTTAGGCAATTTTTTGTACCTTACCTCCCTATACATTGTAGTAAGTAACTATTTTCGAAATATTTGTGTTTAAATTGCTAAACTGCTGCTAAACTTAGGCACATATTTTTGTTTACTTCTAATTTTTTTGTCATTGAAAGGAATCATAATCTTAAGCAAACATATTTTTGTTCCCAGAACTGCGCACTCTGTTTTTCGTTTTCTCTTTTAATTTAAAAGTGAAATAATTAGGGTTTTAAATGTGCCAATGTCAATATAAAGGTTTTGGCACATTAGAAACCATGATTATTTTAATCGTCTATCAAATGAGTTAATCCGTGCCAAAAGTACCAGCCCCAAGTATAAAGTCGGTTTCCACTTAACTAGGCGCATAATATGATCTCTGAATCCAATCAGTAGGATCAGAGGTTTCAAAAATGTTACAAAATATAAAAGCCAATATGGCGGTATATGGACAGCTGATTTTCCATAAAATTGAACGTTAATATGTTAGCAATTATTAATTTGAAACTACCAGTCATAATAAAAAATGACGGGTGACGGATCTCGTTGCAAAATTAATTTCTCAGGGGTGCGTTCGTATTGTTGCACACGGTCGACACAATAATTTTATATTTAAAAAATTTAATAACTAAAATGATGGTAAAAAATTAGATTAACAATATACAGTAAAACCTCTGACTAGCGACCACCCTCGAGAATCAAATGTTGGTCGGTAAATAGGGGTGGTTCTTAAATAGAGAAAAATTAAAATATCAGAACTGGTCTGCATTTTACATTGTATATAATTTTGAATGTTTTTGTGTACATTTAAGTACTTATTAACTAAACTAATGTATATATTATTGCAAATACAAATAATTTATTGGTACATATACATACAATATGTTTAGATAAGTCACAAAAACAAAAATATATAAAATACTATATACACGACGCAGTAAGCTAGGTAGTCGTAAACAAATAAAAACTTATTTCAATTTTTTCTAAAGAAAGATATTTTCTTTTTTCCGCCAATTTCAAAAATTCACATTAGTCCCAAAACACGCGAAAACTTTTCAGTTGCAAATTGTTTTATGGCAAAATTCAAACTCATCATGCATAATAATGAAATTAATGTCATATAGGTACATTCGTATTGTTGGAAAAGGTTGCATGTAATATGAATTTTGAATATATCTTTTTAATAATTATAGTTTTTTTAATCATTTGTAATTTAAAGAAACAAAGTAAATGGAATGTTAGATAAATTAAACAAATTTTAGTTTATTTCGGCAGATAATGTATTATATATAAAAAAATTCGAATTAAATTACACATTGGCTAAATTTTTGTTGTGTAATTTATAAATGTTCCCAATTTAATAGGTTACTCCAAAAATTAACAAGAAAAAGCTACTAAAACCGGCGAGTTATCAAATCCCCAATCCATTACACAGAAAGTCTTGGAAGTTCTTAAACTAAGTTTAAGACCTACACAGAGGATTGTCTATGAGAGTAGTAGAAGTATACCAATGAAGAAAAGGCAAAATAAAATTCCAAGTCTGGTCAAGATAAAATATAAGAAGTACCTAAACTAACTTTAAGGCCACCATGGACCAGTAATTTATGTGGGACATTTTTCTAATTGAACTATTATTACAGAATTTAAAATAGAGGTTGAAAAAAAAAATACAAAATAAACACAGCTTAGGCGCCGGATTAGAGGATTCGTAGGCCCTAGGCACCAGTGGTGAATTTTAGATTTTAATTCGGGGAGGATCATTAACGGGTTGCGAAAAAAAATGCGCCGCAGGCGAAAATTTTTTGGGTGCCACACCCTAATTTTACCAAGAAATAACAAAATTTACAAATTAAGTGGTTTCCTAAACATTTGAGTCGCTGACGTCGCTGTTTTTACAGATAAAGTTAAAAACATCACATTTAATATATGGCCAAAAGTTGTTAATTAAAAAAAAACTTACAAAATAATTTAGAAATATTAGCTTTTTATTGAACAAAACTAACTTTTTGCCATCGAAAATAATTGCTAGTCTCAAGTTTCCCAAATGTAAATGTTTTTTCGCATATACCTTTCAATGCTGGGGTCAAATTCAGAAGGTGAGAGGTCGTTTTCTAAACTGAACCTTATCAAAAATTTTTTTGTGTTCAACTATGGGCCAAGAAAGAGTTTCTTCACTAGGCCTACTATGTATTAAAAGTGATTTGACTCGCGAGATGGACTTCGACGACATACTGCATGAATTCGTCGAATCAAAATAACGAAAAAAAATCTTGTAAAAATATGTGTAAAAAGGTTGTTAAAACTGTTAAGGTTTTTTGTATCACATTGTAGTTTGTCTCTGTGTCTGTGAACTCTTTTTCTTATTGTAGAATACAGTATTGATCCTTTTTTTGTGTCTATTTTTATTATATTTTATGATCGTAGGCCCTTCGCGTTTCGTAGGCCCTAGGCAAGTGCCTAATGTGCCTTATGGATAATCCGGGCCTGCACAGCTTTAAAACTCTTCAAATTCTGATTCGTCAAATTCATCTTCAATAGTACTTTCACTATCTTCTGCCTTTGAAATAACAAGTGATTCCACTTGAACATCCAATACTTTTTCTCTGTTCCACCAGTCCAGGATAACTTTTTCTGTATGTTCTACAGCTTATTTCCAGTAGTACCCCGTAATGTGTGCTAGGCAGTTTTTCCAAACTTCTTCTACCTTCTCTGAACTTAGACCATTACCAATATTTTTTTCGTAGAACGATTTTGCGCCTGCCCAAATTAGCTCTATGGCATTAAATTGGCAATTGGTGACCGCAAAACCTCATGACCGTCTTCTCGCAAAATTTCATCAACGACATATATTTTTTGTTTTTATTGGTTTTCGCTTTTATTATCAGTTCAGATTTTAATAAATCAGGTGATTGATTCTCATTTTCCTGAACTAACCACTGGAAGACGTCTTTTTTCCAGGATAAATTTGGCTGTTTATTTATTACCCGAGAATAACAAGATGCATTCTCTAGTACAATTAGGGATGGTTCATCCAAATTTGGTATCAGCTTTTCTCTAGCCCACTTTTTAAAAAGCTAACAATTCATGTTATCGTGGTAGTCAGCGCTCTTTGATTCAGAGGAAAAAATTAAACTCGCTTCCTTTATAAAATCAGTAGATGAGCCAGCATTTAATATAATGTAAAGTTTTCCCGAACCACAACCTCTTTTTCGTTTTACTGATTTCACTGAGTCGTCTTGCCATGATTTAGACCCACTTCCATTTGAAAATATCAAAGTTACATCTAAAAAAACTACTTTTCTAAACTTTGATTAATAATTTTCAACATATTTTTTTAAAAATTTGACTCGTTCGTTTGCAATTCTTGGTAGTTTGCACAAATATCTTCTGTTGCAGTCATTTCTATAACGAAATCCCAAGTTTTTTATTAGCGCTGACCGGAGACCTATTTCTAAAATACCTTGTTCCTTCAAGGCATCTTTCAAAACTGAAAGCGTTATATCAACTTGTGATGCATATAAGTCATATTTAACATTCCTTACATCCAATTTTTTACCTTCCTGTAAAGTTTCACTATTCGTTTTCCTTGATCGTCGTTGCGTTTTCTTCATTGGTATACTTCTACTACTTTCATGAACAATCCTCCGTATTGATCTTAAAAATAGTTTTAGTGCTTCTGAGACTTTCTCTTTAATAGACTTGGGATTTAATAACTCGCCGGTTTCAGTAGCCTTCTCCTGTTCATTTTTAAAATAATTTATTAAATTAAGAACCATTTCTTTCGCCTGGGGATGCAGAAAACCTGTAAACCGATTTATATTCGTCATTTTGTGTCACAATATTTTTAATAAATGACACATTTCTCAAAACTAGGGAGCTTATTCACGACATTTTGTAATACGGGAGTGCTCTTCAACACATTTTGATAATTGAGGACTTGAAATCAATAACGTGCCAAGTGCCAAAAAGTTATATTTGAGTTATTCACGTTTTATTGAAATATGAAGAAAATTTTGAAAAATTCATATCAAAAAATTTTTAATACTCTTTACTAGCTCATACTTAACACTCTCATGAAAAAATTTGTTGCCTTTTTTCCCCAGTGTTTGGATAAAAAAAAATTATATCAGAAAAATGCTAGAAGGTGTTAAGTCCCTGCAGTATATATGTAAAAAAGTGGTAAGTGCCAAAAAAATAAAAGTCGAACTTTTTTGTTAGTTGTTTGTGTTTATTGTAAAAATGAAACAAATCTTGATACTTATTTAAGTTAACTACATCTACGCAGTAAGTTTGAACTTTTAATAGAAAATGTAGACAAAATTTAACATTAGTTATACGATTAATTGTTCAAAAAACTCTCTATTTTCTTGTTTTATAAAGGGAAGCATTTCTCGAAGATCCTTCTTCTTTTCAACTGACATCTTATTCTCACAAACTAGGGACGGAAAATTCATCTCTTTGATTGCGTTTACTTTTACACCTTTTTTGAGAACTTTGCATGTGGTCCAAGCTTCAATTTCATTGAAAGTAGTCTTAGTTTGCACCACGCCGGGCTTGTCTTTTTTAATTCTAAGCCAAGAACATTTTGAAATTTTAAGATTTCCTGTATTTATATACATGTCTGCTGCTTTTTTAAAATCATAAAACTCTTCCGGCTGTAGCAGAGTGGCTGTAAATGGGTTGCTTGGTGTTGCCGTGACTATGAGTTTTACTAAATCCATTGGTACTTCACACTTTTCGACCCTTTTACGCTTCTCAATATGGGCGAAATCTCTGTCACAGGACAGAAAGGAATGCCCGGACACTAGGTACTTATGATTAATCTCATCGAATTTACCTGTAATTGTCAAATAAATCCACAGAAATAAAAGCATCTTGTTTTTATTTTGTCCGATACAGTTATCAGACCAAATAGTAAGTTTACGTTTTTCGGTAGGATTCGAAGTCAATGCTTTAAAAAGACATGAAGCGATTTCATTACCACCACGGCCACTCATACCTTCATGCCATAAGAACATGTGCCCCTTGTTATTGTCACCAAAATGTACACACATATTGTAACAGGATAGTTGACGTGAATAAAACATCTGGCTGTGTGTCAAAGAAGGTAAGGATAGAACTTGTTCTAGGTCCATGGACAACACACAAACATCACTGGTAGGGAGCTGAGATGATGCGGTGTCTTGTTTCATTTCTTGCCTTGCTTTCTCTGCTTTTTTGTGATGAAGTTCTAACATGGCTTTGGATTTGGTATCACGAGGTTTTGCCGCCATTTCTGCTGACAGCAAGTCACACTTACTGCAAGTGTCCGTACGTGGTTTGTGAAATGAAACATTTTTAAAATTTTGTTTAAACGTTTCAAAGAAAAACCTGTAGGTGACCGAAGAGTCAGGAAATTTTGCTTGAAACGCACGAAAGAGTCTGCTGATATTCAAATCCTGGCTTAAATATTCTTTTTGACTTTTTTTCCTTCCGTAATGACTCTCATCTCTCGGAAATGAGTTGACATGTTCTAAAATAAGGTCCTTATCTGCAACGGTAAACTTGGATTTTTTTTGCTTATTTCCACGTGTTTCAATATACACAGACTCGCCCTTTTTTTTCCTTGTCACTAGAGTCTCAACCCTGCGCCTACCCACTCCAAAAACTTCCATGAATAAATTCTTACAGACCTGGACGATGTTTCCAGTTCCATCCGGCAGAGAAAAACTAACCGTTGCTTGCCGTCTGCTCTCTTTTGGATTATCATACTGACCATGGCGCCTTCTTTTCACAGGAGTAATAACCATTAGACCCATTAAATAAGAATTTTGCTTACAGTTGTCTTGCAGTGCATAGAAATCCTTAAACAGAATTTGTTTTTGAGTATATGGGATACTGCGACACATGAACTTACATTTGCAACTGACCTGAAACGAAACAATCACTAGTTAAGAAAAGAGTTATATTTTTTAACGTAATATTCAAAGAAATAGTTGCAAAATTAGTTAAAAATATCTTACTGAAACTCGATAAAATTGTAATTGAAATTGAAAAAATTCGTGCACATACCTCATTTTTAGGTTCTGTCTTTCCTTCAATCAAAACATTTTTCTTATTCACATATGGTTCTCCTTTACTTCTAAGTCTCTTTGTTTCATCACGCACTGATTGTCCCTTTTTTCGTTTTTGTTTTTCATTACTGTTTAATTCCATCTTTATAAAAAATACTTATAACACACTCTTATTAAGATGCAGACACCTCGAATAACTCCCTGGCAATTAACGCTCGTTCGGGCACACGTGGCACTTAGCACGTTATTTTACCACAACGCGCTGGCGGATACCACAGGCGCCATCTGTTGGAATTTTTTTTCTGTATTAAAATTGGTCGAGGCACATAGCACGCTTTACAGGGTGTTGGGCATGGCACTTACCACGTTATTCAGGAATTAACTCATTTTTCATTATTTTGGCACTTAGCACGTTATTGATTTCAAGTCCTCAATTACTGAAAATTAGATGTGCTTCTCCGATTCATAAATAACTAATAAGTTTATCGCGTTTATATTACGGATAGCAGCTTTATAATGCCGTTATAACCTTGGTTTGAGCAAGACGACACTATGTAAGTTTCTCTATGATAAATTCATAACGCACCTAGTTAAGTGGAAGCCGACTTTACCTATAATACCCTTGTAGCATGTAGAATTCAAGGTTTGCAGCCTGTCCCGCATTTCAACCTAACCGACTTGTTACACACTGAGCTATCTAATTCAAAATTCCTAAGAAAATAAAATTTTTCGTCCTAAATAACCCCAAAATCCTAAATTATGTTTAAACCCCTTTGTCAAAATTATTGGTTAGTAGGTACGTGGTAGGTACTAATATTTATTTATTTGTTACAGGACACTTATCTGAGGCCCTTCGAGATGATTGCTTGAAATGTAACGAGTTCCAGAAAATTGGCAGCAGAAAGATCCTTACGCACCTCGTTAAAAACAAACGCGATTGGTTCCTGGAATTAGAGGCCAAGTACGATTCCGACCATATTTTCAGACAAAGATATGACGCAGAAATTAAAAGGGAAGGGGTAGTTTTGTAGTAATGTACTATTATGATATACTAAGGTTATAGTCTAACTAAATTATAACTAATAATTTAATAATTGATTTAAAAAATATTTATTAACTCTGCTAATAAATTAAAATTTGATAATGAACCAGCGTTAAGTTACTACTGTATTTAAAACCTTTGGATGAGCTCAAAATTTGTTAAGTACCTATACTAGTTAAAAGTTTACCAGCTGTATACTGCTTATAAACAAAAAACATATATTACTTCTTCATTATTTCAACAGTTCTTAAAGTTCACTTACAGATCATAACTGAATTTAAAAAGTAATCGGTATTAATATGTCATAGGTATTCTTAGCTATCTTGGAGGTGAATCAAACTAAGTGTGGCATGATATTGGTTGCATTTCGGAACATTGGATGACAAAAGATCGACCCAATGTGGTAATTTTGAACTAGTCAGTCAGTTGTACAGATCGGAAAGCAGGGGTGGCGGAATTGCAATATTCTTCAGAGATAATCTCTGTACCTTAGCAAACAATTAATTTCAATTGTACTGAAAAATTCTTTGAAATTTGTGGTATTAGCATATCCTCGCAATATAGTGATACTCTTGCAATATGCTTTGTCTATTATTTTCCATTTGCTAATGTAGTAATATTTTTTCTTTTAGTTTGACTTTCTCAATGTCTAGAAGCTAACACAAAAACTAATAAAAACGAACATATCATCTTTTGTGGTGATTTTAAATAAGACACTCTTGGTAAAAATTTCGTAAAACTGATCTTATAGACTTATTTGCTGCTTATGGCATTGTATGTCATGTTCTTAAAGCATACCCTACAAGGCGCAACCCACAATATTTTGGTTAAATAACTATTAGCGCCAGCGGTGGATGAACTAAGAATCAAATTTTTAGGTTGACAATTTAAATTATACCTTCACAATTTTGTACACGTATTTGCTTCATTAAGGTGTGTACTTGAACCTACATTTTGAATTGAATAAAATTAATAAAAATACTCGAATACAAATGTTTACTTTATTTGTACAACTAAACTGCTCGAACTTTAAAATGAATTAGAAAAGTTTTAACCAAATATTGGAAATGAAATATCCCCCGGTTTGAAGCATATTAGGACTTATTGTTTGGTATTAGAGTAGATTGGTTACTTTTGGTTAATATAAATTTTAATTTCGCAATACAAGATGGTATATGAAACAGTGCAAATTTAACAAAATTTGGAGACCATTCCTTTCCAAAAATACTTTTTCTTTACTTATGGGTTTTAGAAGAATTGCTTGTTCAATTGTAAAAAAAACTTTTGAGTTTTGGAACTAACAAAAAGTTGAAAACACTTTTTTCGAATAAGTGTCGTTTTTTGACGAGTTTTTTGATTAAACTCTAATTATTGTAAACCTACGAGGTATATTCAAAACCCCCGAAAGCAGTTTTTTACAATTGAACAAGTACTTCGTCTAAAATTTAAAAATAAAGAAAAAGTGTTTTTGGAAAGGAGTCTCCGTAAAATATTGTTAAATTTGCACTGTTTTATATACCACCATGTACTGCGGAATTAAAATTCATACAAACCAGAACTAATCAATTTACCCTAAGACCAAATAATAAATCCTCATATATGCTTTTAACCGCGTTTAAATATTTTTAATTCTTCCTTTCTCCCTTTCAAATATAGACTAAAAATTTTCCTTATGGGTTTCAAAGTTCTAGCACTTTATTTAATGAAAAATTAACTTTAAAATCTTCATAGTCAGCCTTCTCTCATCCACTCCTGGACATAGGCCTCTCCGTACATCTTCCATGATTGGCGATTTTGGGCTTTGTGGTATAGTATTTGTAGAATTATATCGTTGATCTTTAGCCTGCAATAAAACCCTCATTATCCCTTTGACCATAAAATAAATAAGGAAATCCCAAATTTCGAGTAGAGCCGGACCAGGTACAAATTCAATTTATACCTATGCCTGATGCATATATAAATACAAACTGATTTTTAATAATTTTAGTCCTTAGTGGTTTTTCGGCGAGTAATTTTTATTTGGGCTTATTAGTGGTATAATGTGGCGTCCTTGGAATTGTGCTGATAGGGGGGCATCTTCAAGTGTCATTTTTAAAAGAAAGCATTTATCTACCGATGCCAAACTAATAATTAAAAATGTGTATCAATCTTTGTTGAGTAGAAATTTTAATTCGATGGATGCTTTAGCAGATACGTCTACTTTGACAAAAACTCCTTTATCTTCGGTAAGAGACATAGTACTTAAACCTGTTAATCCTAGAAAAAATCGGAGTGATTTTGGCACATTTAGAAGCATTAACGAAAATGACATGGATTTATTAAGAAGAAAGATTTACCAAATGTATGAGGCACAAACTGTACCCACTTTGATTTCTCTCAAAGAGCGGCTGATTAAAGACGAAACAAATATCTCTTGTAGCCTTTCAAGTCTTAGGGAAATATTGCATAAAATGGGTTTTAAATACCGAAGCATTAATAAAAGACAAACATTAATGGAATCTCAACGTTTACGGGAATGGAGACTTAAATATTTAACAGCTGTTAAACAATTTAGAGAAAAAAATCATCCAATTATTTGGACACAACTAAAATAAGTCAAGTATTATTTTTTACCACAATTTTCAAATTATTTCAAAACTTCTTCTCTTCTTAATGGTGAATATGTAGGATGGAATTCGTAGTTTTGGACACAAATATTATGATTTTACCTATTGGACAGTGACAAGCAAACAACAATCATAATTAACTAGGGAAACCAATGGCTTAATTGCAGTTAAGGTAATATGGTTTAACATTGCGAACATTTTTTTTTTATTTTAATAAATACATTTATTTATTGTTTTGAAACAGGATTATAATGGCAGGATGAAATAAAATAGCATACGACTTGTAACGTAAAATACTATTTTTTCAATGGCTAACTGAACGTAGTATAGAAAAATATACTCAAAGCGATGAAGGCTCGCTATCGCCTAAAAGATGGCCAAAATATGTGAGGAAAACCTTTTTATTGCTGCTATTCTTGATTCCTTCTCTTTTACATTAATCTTTAAGTTTTGCATAAGTTTGCTCGTATGCATATCTTAATTTTTCTGGAAGAATAGGGAATCGACAACGCACAAAATTGGACGCCAATAATGATAGAGCATTACCTAGCCAATAATAAAGTTGCTAAAGTCAAAATTATAACAATCAACAAGCGCAGTTCCCATGATTTTAACTAATATGGGCACCAAATAATTCTGAATTTTAATTAACATAAATTAAATAACATATATTTGTCATATTGAACTAGTATCAAAGAGAATAAAACTCAATTAGAGACGTGAAAAAACTGGAAATTTTCTATATCATATCAGAAAAAACTAAATTTTATAATATTATATCAGAATAAAATAGTTCGATACTTCGTGCACACACGCAAGGTTACAAGGGAGAAATTGAGAAAATTCCGAGAGGTATTTGTAAAACTTAAGTTTTTCGTGTATTTCTTTTATCTACAAAATTTAAATCTCTGGTGTGACTTTTCCACTTCTATCCACTATGATTATAATAAATAAAATAAAATATCACAAATTGATATAATTCATTGGATTGTCAAGAACATAAGGACAACACAAATTACTTAAGAAATCCGCGAATAATAAAATTGTGTAAAGAAATTTTCATTTATAATCATCTCCCTAGAGTCATGAGTTATTTTTTAAAAAATTATAAAAGAATCGGGAAAATTTTCAAAGAATCTGCATCTCGAAAAAAAATCGGGAATTTTACCTCAAGTTCGCGGGAGATTTGGCGCGAAAACTTTTATGTCAAATATTTTTGTTCCCCATGCTCTAGTAAAATAAGGTTAAGATAATTGAATAAAGTAGAAAACATTGTACTTATGTCCCATAAATTTATGGTACTACAGAAAAGAAATAAAAATACGAGCCTGTGTTGTAAATAATAGTGCCCACTATATTTTAGTAAATCATAAGCAGATTTAATAGCATTTTTTTTACTTTACTTGTGCTCTAGTAAAACAAGGTTTAATAATAACCCAAAATAAATATTATTCTTGATACGTTCCCGAATTTTATACTACTAAAACAAGGACAATTATTAAAATAATTAAATAATGGCACATTGTAAATCGTTTCCTGTGCACACGCACCGCTCCCAGAGCGCCATAAAGGATTTATCCTGCAGTGCGGTGTCTTATCATAAAAAAAGGCATACAAAGTAAGTGATAATTTTACGCGATATAACAACATAATCAAAGTTGGCTGTGGAAGTGACAAGTTCCTCGTAAAGGCAGAGCTAATTAAATATTTAATAATAGAAGGAATTGCAATACGTGCAATCTTTGTTCCTTTTGTTTAGGGTCTGAGCATATTGAAGTTTATCATAAAAATGTAAAGAATCAAATTTAACGTATTTGATGAACAACTCCGAGCTAAATTCTGAACGAAGATCCGTTTACCTATAAATTTAGTTTAGAAAATGGTGTCGAAGTATTATTTTTATTAAATGTATATTCAATGACAGGACCAATTAAGCAGGGTGGACAACTCAAAGGTTGCATTGTAAATTTCAGGTAAATTAAAATGATAGTTTTTAAAAGTTCCGTATTTCAGACCTACTCAGCCCGAATCGCTCCTAAATTAGGGTCACCCTAATTTACATATAAAAGAAAGACAACTTTGATGATTGAAAGTAATGTAACAGCGGAGTTACTACAGGTAGTTAATTAAAATATTAAGTATAATAATAATTATACTTGATTATAATTATAGGGATATGAAAATAATTGAGGTAATAATTATTCTAATATTAAGTAGATAGAAACTTATATGGAAGTAAGAACAATATGAAAGTAGATAAATTGGAATAAATATTATTGTTTATAAAAAAAATCTACTATGTACAATTCAACAACTTAATTTTTGAATTTTAGTGATCATGTTTCGAGTAGTCCAATGAACTATCGTCGTTGGGGTCCAGAGAAATAATAAGGGACTCTCCAGTATTTTCTAGCATGTTTTTAGCTTCCCACATTTTTTCTTCTATTTTAATCACATTTTCGACGCACTTACTCCATTTTTTACAATCCACTGCCTTTATTCCCTCTTGCAAGAGGTTTCCAACGTCTCTCATTTTAACAGTGCTGTTATGCCTTGCTACAAACCATTTTACTTGTGTCCACACCAATTCTATATGGGGTTTAATTCACAGTAATATTTCATTTTGAAGTGATTTCGTCGACGACAAATTTCGTACAAAGAGGTTTATTCAACTTTACAATCTCCAGTAGCTTCTTTCTTAGCATATCTTTATGAAATGGCTTCTTATTTACAGTAAGCCAATGAATGATTTTTTCCAAGAAGACGTTGGTATTTTTTCAGACTTTCTTGAGTGGTAGCTAGCATTATCCATGACTATTACAGACCCAGGAGGAATAATGTCTAGCATTTGCTGAAAGTATTCTTCAAAGACATTAGCGTGCATATCTTTATGATAGTCTCCAATCTGTTTTGATTTAAATGCTAGTAAGCCACCATCGACAAATCCATTTTTGCTACCAATGTGAGTTGTTGGCAAAGAGCGTTGAACACATTTAGAATAATAATTTTCTTATTTTTAGAAAGCGCAGTTTTACTAATCCGTTTCTTAGCAACAAATTTAGAAACACTAGCAATTTTCAAGAACGAAGTTTTCCAAAAACTGCCGAAAAGTAACTAAACATTTTAAATTTTTGAAACAGTAATTATAGTTCAATAATGATTTATTACTCTTTCGCATTAAGCAATAGACTATAGTGAAAAAAATCAATGGCTTCTTACTTTATTCGCCATTGAGGCAAAAAGAGGTGGAAAAGGAATTTCTCAAACATTTCAGAGTTATAACCGATGTTGTCGATAAATAACATGTATCTATGTATTTCAGGTAAAAATAAATATGTATCAAAAATATCTTACGCCAATACTTTTATTACAGCTGTCAAGCCAGGGATGTTTCCCCTTATTAATCTTACACCTGGGTGTTTATAGGTAGGGTGATTTTCGAAAAAATTAGGTAGTTGTCATAGCAACATGTCAAAATGCAGCTAAAATTAACAGGTTTGAAATTTGCATTGTGAAACTGGCATTACATTGAAAATTTCACATCTGTAATTTTAAGCAAATCAAAAGCTCTTATCTTGACACGTTGACAATGATTTCCGGAAGATAAAGTGGGTTCATGTAAGAAGTTTTACTTTTAGCATTTGTTCTTGTAATAACTTTAGGAATAATTTTAGTGTATACCTAAGGATATTTGATGTTCAAATGCTAGACTTTTATTTTAATTTTAAGATTAAGATAAGTTAAAGCTAAAATATCGCCTTGAACGCTTACATTTGAAAACATGGTTTTAACCCATTCAAATTGCTTAAGTTATTACTAGTCAAAGAATGCTGAAATTAAATATTTTTACATCAACCCACCTTTATTATCCTTGAGGGTCCCTTGAGCAGATTAAGCGGCAAATTTTCAGCTTAAAAAAATAGTTCCACCGTCACATGACTTGACATAAAATGATATAATATAATTTGATATTGAATGAAAGATATTTTATTTTTGCCCGAAAATTATAACTAACTATACCACGACATTTTTAAAGAATGATTCGACTAAACCAAACTAAATTAATAACCGGCAATTTTTCCCCATTCACGAATATTTTGAAAATTATCCAGAACCCTACGCATGAAATAATAATAATTTTTGAAATAAACCTTACCCTTTAGAAGGTCCAGACAGAGACATTCTGTATATCCTTTACATTGCTTTGATAAATATTGCATACTTAAGTTTTTGGTAATTTAACTCATTTCGAAACATATTAACTAAACTTGTCTAGCCTAATGATTTCTTGTAATTATATGTCGTAAATAGTACCTAGAGTTGCATGAGCCTCATTAGCTCCCACCAAATATTTCCAATATATATGCTAATACAGTAAATATATAAATATTCTTCGGTCAACCTTTGATAATACAAAAAATTGAACTTACTGGTGTAAATCAGTAATAATAATTATTGTGAGAATGAAGGGTGTAGCAATTTTTGTTTTTATCGGGTTTTGCGGTGTGGTTTATTGCAGACCAGAAGACACGTACACGACCAAATACGACAATGTCGACTTGGACGCCATCATTAAGAACGAACGTTTGTTGAGAAATTATATCGATTGTATGTTGGAAAAGAAAAAGTGCACCAAGGACGGCGAAGAACTGAAAAGTAAGTAGCGTCAAAGTTTAGCAAAAATATATTTTACTTCTACCCGGGTGTCAAAATAGTGATATATTCTTACACCCTCCTTTACTTTTTCGTTTTTAATCGCAAAACAATATTATTACAACCCACCAAAAGGGTACATTTTTTGCTAGATGACTCTGGACACAATTTTGATAACTTTAGAAATATGCATCAATAAATATAAATATTTTCGCGTACCGTAAAATGTTCGAAATTTGGTGATGACAGTATTGCGATCTAGAAAACTATAATAATAATATATAATAATAATCTATATAAAAGATAGAATGGCGGTTACATGGAGAAGCATAAGCAATTATGTTAGTAGTTATATTGGCGCTTGTGGATTGATTATTGTTCTTTTGGTTTTTGAGATATTTTGAATAAACTAAAATATTGCATTTTCTTGGATTATTTGTATCTTTTCTATTTTTCAATAGTTTTTTTATTCTTTTACATTTAATTTATATTTTCGTTTCTTGACCGCTAAATGACATTATTTATCTGTCGAGAAATATTTAATTTTTTCTATAACTTATATAAGTCAAAAATTGTGCCCTCAAAATATCTAAAAAAAGTATTTTATTAAATATAGGGCAGCTTTATTGTGGTTTGTTAAAATCTTACTAATGGCTTAGTAAAACTCTCAAGGAAGATTGACTTTTAAGGAATCTTATAGCCTTTACAAAGTATTTATTAAATAAACACACCTAGTAAAAGTACATCTCTACAGGTTGAAAGAAAAACATCAATTATATTTATTTTCGTTCATATTTACGAAACAAGAGCAATGTTTGATACTCACGTAACTTTTTGAACAAAGTATTTAACGCTATAGTCTAAATTCAAATTACGTGTTGTAAAATACACAAATAGCAAAAATTGTGATAAGTAAGTGTTTCTTTTTTTTTTTTTTTTTTTTAATGGTTTATTCGAGTAGAATAAAAAAATACACAACAAGAAGGAGATTTACAGTAACAATATATAGTAATAAGTGGTAATTCGACAGCAATTATTAGACCATAAATACTCTATCCTAAAATACTGGTAAGTACGTTTGAAACACCAAATCATCTCCTAGTCAATGCTCTCAGCATTGGTATCGTAGGCACACATTTAACTAAAGTTAGTAAGTAACAGTGTCAGTCAGCACTAAAGTGTAGTTTTAGTTTTTTACTAAATATATCTAGTGTATTTTCATTTTTTATTTCTGAGGAAAGATGGTTAAAAGTCTCTGAAGCTTTGCTAAAGGGGTTGTTTAGAGCTATATTTGTCCTGACGTTTGTAAGGTAGATGTTATCGTTTATTCTAGTGTTATGAGTGTGAATCTGGTTAGCCTGGATAATTTCAGTATTCGATTTTAAGATATTATGTTTTATTTTCAATATCATCTTGGCTTGCTCTACTTCTAAAATTTTTGAGAAAGGCAAAACCTTCAGCATATGATAAACATCATCTGTGTGCGTCCGATAGTGCAGCTGAAACAAGACTTTTAGAACCTTGTTCTGGAGAACCACTATTTTATTAAAGTTGGTTATGCTACAACTCCCCCATATTGGAACTAGATACCTTAGCACCGATAAAATGTAAGCATTGTATACGTTATATTTGGCGTTGATTGTTAGAAATTGCCTGCACCTATAAATCGCACCAATAAGCGGGATTATCTTGTTTTTAGTATGATCAATATGGGGGCTCCACGTTAGATTTTGGTCCAGAACAAGGCCCAGGTATTTCATGGTTTCTACCCTGTCCAAGACAACCCGATTTATCTCTACTTTTACCTCACTTATATGCTAATTTTTTTGTTTAAAGACTATATATTTTGTTTTGTCTAAATTTATTTTGAGATTCTGGTGTAAAAGCCATTTATAATATTTATTAAGATCCCTATTTACATATGTTGCCAAGTCATCAATATCTTCTCCACTGTATGTTAATATCGTATCATCAGCGAAGGTATAATACCTTGCATCCAATCCAGCCTCACGTAGACTAAGTACATACAGGGAGTAAAGAAGAGGCCCCAGAACTGATCCCTGGGGTACTCCACAATTATTAATTACTGTCTCACTCTTTACACCATCAATGCAAATAAATTGTTTTCTATTATTTAAGCATGATTGTATTAGGTTAAGGATCGCGCCGTGAAAACCCATCATTTCCAATTTCCCAATTAAATCCCTGTGGCGAACAACCTCGAACGCTTTGCGTAGATCTACAAAAACGGCTATAACTATTTTGCCTTCATCTAATTTATTAGTTAAATAATCCATCAGATCCAAGGTAGCACTGAGGGTACTACAATTTTTTATAAAACCGTACTGAAATTTATCAGTATGAATATAATTATCCACAAAGCAAAGCATTCGCGTTTTTATTACTCGCTCAATGATCTTAGAGAATATACCTATCAGCGATATAGGTCTATAATTTGACATTAGTACACGCGACCCGGACTTGAATATAGGGCATATTTTTGCCACCTTCAAAATTTCGGGGAATTCACCACTAATCAAGGTATGGTTTACTTGATCAACCAATGTTTCTAAAATAATGTCTTTAATTAAAATGAGATCATGCACAGTCTTAAGCACCTAAAACGCATATCTTACTTACAATGACACTGGGCCACTTAATGAATATATTTTTAAATATAATTAATTGTTCGTTTTATTCCTACATAAATATTTAACTATTAAAAAAATTCCATGACTTCTGCTAAAAATTAATCCGAGTATATTATTTTCCACCAAATTCCCTATAAAGTAACTTTTGTTTTGTTTTTATTAAGTTTACGTGGTAGCTCACTCTCAAAGCGGGGTTATAGGAAGGCAATTTACTATTATTTACTATACTTATATTTTTTTTTTGGATTATGCAGGATGTCCCAAATTGTTTCGATCTCAACATTTTAAAAATAAAAGTACTTGTTGGAGGCTTTTAAAATGGCTTATGTAACAATTTTATTTATCGAAGACCACGAATGCCAAACCAATTGCACTTATTGTCCTAAGAAAAACTTTCCATTTATAAACTTATTCTTAATTAAAAATTAATTATTTAATTTATTAAAACTCTATTTTAACGCTTGAAGTGATGTAAGATTGATAAAATTAATAATTGTCATTGATTGGGTGTCCATGGCACTCGAGGAAAAAGCTTGTGTCTGTCTTTAACAATATTGAGAAAATGCTCAATACGTTTATATGGTAAAGGGAAAATATCTATTTTTGGAAAAACTATAAACAGTAATAAGAAAAATAAAATTAATGAAAATGCCTTCCGGTTAGGTATCAAAAATAATAGGGCTTATATTTAGAATAAGAGCCTTTTAGGATTTTTTAAGTTTTTAAAACTGTTACATTTATAAAGCCAACTAAACAATCATATTCCATAACCCAAATTTCATGTATTACTTAAAGAATATACAACTGATAGGTAGGTGCATGCTTTTTAGGTGCAGCACAGCACGATATGTTTAAAAAATTAAAAACTATTTAATTTATTTATAAAGTGTGTAAAATTGAACATAATTCTAAATTATTTTAAATTATAGACCTAATGCCTCCTTATATCTTTGATTTCGAAAAATCTTACATATTTGAGTAGTTTAGATGCTATGAAATCCCGCGTTAAGAGGGAGTCACCCTGTATGTACATGAAAAATCGAGCACTACCATAAATGGTCCTAATCCTATTAGTCACATCTTGTATTATGAGCGTCATTAAATAAAATGAATGACGTAGATGAGAATTAATAATTTAAAAAACAGGTATAGGTTTATTATTCAAAAGATTTGATATGATGTGATAAGTGTTAGGTAGGTAAATTCAAAGTTGTTGTTTTTTTTATGGACTCCTACTAGTAATTGCGTCAAAGTAAGATTTTTTGCATCTATATTTATTTACTTAATTGGACGGTTTTTAACTTAATAAATTTTAAATTCACATAAAGATAATACGCTGTTAAAGCAGATTTCTGGAAATTTTTAAACGCAGTAATTAAAATATAAATAAAATCAGCAAACTTAAACTGTAATTAACTAAATGAGTATTAGGGGAATTTTTCTATTAATAACATACATATCCATGTAGAAACAGCGGCGACCACATAGACACCCACATTCTCATACTAGTATAGGTTCTTATAGAATATACGAACTCACGGAATTACGCTATGCATCCTCGTGCGTAACTTATTCATTTGTACGTAATATGCTACTTATAATACTTATTGCGTACCTAATATACTGTTCCCTACAACCACACTTAAACATAAAACTAAAAAAGAAAACTTTATATATTTTAAGCGTGTAACATTTCTTAATCCATTAACTTTTAATACCTAGTTTCACATCTTTCTCGAAATTTGGTTGGCGACAAGTTGCAGCTTCTGCTGTAGGCTTCTTAACTTATCTTACAAAAAAGGAATATTTACTTTTTGCTGGAAGGCTGCGGAAGTTCAGCCCATTCCCAAAAAAGGCAAGAAGACCTTGCCAAGTCACTATCATCCAGTCGCATTGCGTTCTCTGCAAGTGGCGATGGACCGATTCCTCTCAGACACACTTAATATCAATGCCAGAGTTCCTCAAGGTTCTATATTGTCGCCAACCCTCTTTTTACTATATTATATTAACGATCTTCTTGAAAAAACCTATATATAGCTTCGCAGACGAGAGCACACTTTTTTCATCTTTTACTTTGGATGCTCGAACATGGAATGCCAATGCACATCTTTATAGGTAGCATGAGATCTCACAACTTAACAAAGACCTGGAAGAAATTCTGTCTTGGCGTGACACTAACCAAGTAGAATTTAATGCTAAAATAACCCAGGCGGTAGTTTTTTCTAAAAAAGTTAATATTGAAAAACCGCATATAGTCATGGCGGGACACTCGATTCCCTTGGCTTTATCAACTAATTTATTGGGTGTCAATTTGGATAGTAATGTCTTTGCATAGTCACATTGCGGCCATTGCTAAGGCAGCCTCACAAAAGGTTGGGATACTTTTTCGAATTAAGAACAACTTATGACAGTGGCAACCTTTTGTCATCACTATCTACTGACGGTAGCTCTTAATGTGGAGGCACTAGGTCGTGGTCCGTTATACTTACACCTTCCCTTCGTCGTTGGCTTGCCTTGTGTGCCGCCTGGTTTGATCGAAGTATAAACCAGGAAAAATATGCCGAATGTCAGTTACTAGGTATTGAAAATCTATGCAATAAATAAAACTAAAGCTTTCCCACACAAACAATTAAATTTTTATTAGAACAAATAATTGATGAAAAAGAAGAGAAGAGTTTATGCTATTTTTGTGATCAGACGAGGTGGTTCAAAATTTATTTTAAATTAAAAATGATTTTAGTTTAGGATTAAAGTATAAAAAAACTGAGCCTTGCTTGACCCAAGGATGTATGAAAAAAATGTATGCATATAACCTCTGAAGATTCTAGAACCTTTATATTCTTCAATGTTACGTTTGGTTATACAGCAGGTCAAAATCGCCTTACATTTAAAAAAGGAGATTATTAATTGAATTGAAGTTAAAATTTAAGTAAATTAGATACTAAAAAAATTGCACGCATATACTATCCTGCCACTCCACGATGAATCCTGCTATGCAGCTTCTTCCATAAGCCAGTATAGCCCCATGTGGTCTCTTATGGTAGGCCAGGTGGAATTTGACTCACTGTAGGACTATCAGGACAACTAAAACCTAGGCTGTTACGTGGGCCTTAAAATCCCATGTGGTTTTTCGTTAAGCTACATAAACGCCGAGCGGCAGAAAAAACGGCATAATCGACCGAAAACCAAACAAACCTAACCACCAACAAAACCTCTAAAAATAATAAAAAAGAATTACCCGCTGAATCCCCACAAAAAAACAAAAGGAATTAAAGGAGCTTACCTCTTAAAGGGGAGGAAGATCTCGTGGCGTTTTGCCAAAAAAAAAATGGCCTAACGGCGGCTGGCTCGATCTCCTTGTGTGAAGGATTTTTTAAGAAGCGAGTTTAAAGGCCACGAGAACCCCGAAGAAACCCCTTCTGCTCCAGCAATCAACTGACCCAAGGTTTGCCAACTTAACCTAAAAGTAACAAAAAAAAAGAAGAACATAGACACACTACAAAATATCAGAACGATACGAGAGTCGGGGCTTTTACCAGAACCTAAATTAAATAATGAAATAAAGAAAATACTTCCAAACAACTTTGTTTATTCATAAAATTGCCAATACTGAAAAATGGGCGTTCTGCGACTTGACGGGAAACAGAAACGGAAATACATGGCCGACCTATCTGTGGCACCTCGTGCCATCAACCAACAGAAAAGCAGAAGTAGTGCGTTCGCACACATATTTTGACTAATGTTCTGTAAAAAAAGATGATACAACATACAACCCATTAAACAATTTTTGGACCAAATGTCTATAAAAGGTGCACTTTGTGAAAATGTGACTATTGTAAGAATCAAAGGTAAGTCTAACGTTCCTCACAAAGTAAATAGTGGCAATTTTTAAAATCGCTACAAACTCTACATCCTAAAGCTATTGATGCTCTATAAATCCCAAATTCGACCATCGTTGTAATATTGCTCACATATTTGGGGTTCTGTTCCTCAACATACTCTGAGATTGCTGGATTGCATTCCAAGCAGAGCCATTCGCTTGATCGGTGACCATGATCTGACAAACAATCTGGAAAGCCTTGAACATCGAAGCCAGGTTGGCCACTTGAGTCTATTTTACAAATATTTTCAAGGCAAGTGCTCAACTGAGGTTGCCCGCTGGATTTCACCAAGAGCGGTGCATGGTAGAAATACACGAGGAGCCCGCCCGTACGTGGTTTAGCTTAGTGTCCCTCAAACGTCGCTGTTTAAAGATTCTTTCATCTGGAGAACGTCATCACTCTGGAACGAACTCCCTGGGGCAGTGTTTTCTAACAAGTAGTATAATATCCAAAGATTAAAGACCAACGTGACTAGTTTCCTGCACACACGCACCGCTCACAGAGCGCCATAAAGGATTGATCCTGCAGTGCTGTGTCCGATTATAAAAAAAATTATATTTCTCTTATACCTACCTATTTGAAGGTGTTAAAGTTTCATTTCTAAATATTATCGATTGACATGTTTTTCACAAGTATTCACGAATAGCAGGCTTTAATTATCCACTTTCCCATATTATTTAATAATAATAATAATAATGATAAATGTCTTTATTTCTGAATACACAAATAATTTATCCCATACAAAAGAAATTTAAGAACAAAATGGTATGTTCAAAAAAAGGTGAAGTTCAGATGAGGTATTCTAGAATACCTCCCTGATCAACTGAACCTAAAGTGAAAAATAACCCTAACATAATATTTACATAGCTACATAACTATATAACCGGTGGTGTATATATACATAATAAACAGATCAATTCTATCGGTTACCTCTATTGTATTTCGTATACTTTAATTTGAAAGCAGATATTGGAAGATTTTTGAAATTCTCCGGAAGGGAGTTGTAAAACTTTGCAATGCTGCGCTCAAAAAGTGCGGTTCGATGATGTGGCGGCGTTATTTTACCTCTAAACCTAATGTTAAGTGTATGAACATGTGTTCGAGAAACAATACGATTGAATAGGTATCTAGGACACTTTAAACTAATAATTTTATAAAAGAAACATGCCTGATGCAACTCTCTTCTCTCACTCATATCCAGCCATCCGGACTCGATTGTCTATATGTTGATATTTTCGGACACCGTGAATAAGTTTCAAATAAGAGCTTTGAACAAGCTGCATCCGACGCTTATCGACACTGTAAAGGCAACTTCCATAAACAACATCACAGTGGCTAAACAGTGAGAGTACCAGAGAGTCGCACAATAAAGTTTTTACCTTTCGTGACAAAAAATGACGCATATGGTACAACAGTTTCAATCTTACAAAGGTATTTTGTATATATCTTGACATATGCGCACTAAATCGTAAGGAAGTATAAAAAATGATGCCCAAATTGCTAACATTGTCTTTCATTTTCCAAGGGGTATTATCAATCTTAACTTGAATTTCATTTTTAACCTGATCGACATCAGACTTCTGACCGAACACCATCAAACAATACTTTCCAGGATTTAGAATAAGGGAATGTTCTAATGACAATTGATTTAAGGAATTTAGTTCCATACTCATAGTCCTACAGCTCCCAATAGCATCGACTCTGTCAAATGACATGTAAACTTGGGTGTCGTCAGCATGGTACTGAGTAGACCACTCTTTCAGCGATCTTGAGAGAAACGACGTGTAAAGGCATATAAAAGTGGAGATAAAGCAGAACCCTGTAGCACGCCATTCCGAATTATAATGGGGGTTGATATTATGTTGCCGATCCGAACGGACTGAGTTCTATTTGACAATACGTTTCTAAAAAAGAGAACCACACTTTCGGAAAGGCCTATATGATGCAAAATGGCTAAAAGCTGTAATAAATGTTAGCGACGTCAGTTTTAACAGCTTCTATAAATGAAATAGACGCATTTGCCTTTTTGCACTAATGTTTACCATGCGTGAAATTGAATTTACATAGATTAGAGGTAGCGTGCTTTTTAGTATTTACAGCTGAGGTTTTAGGTAAAATTAGTTTTCCCTTTTATCGAAATAGGAAACATATCGAGGATTTTTCTTTGGGTTCCTAAGTCCATACCTTATATTTTTATATTAGATACTAGCTGGTACAGTGTACTTTTATTTAAGCTTAATTATTTATTTCATAAAAATTGCAATTTAAGTGGGTACAATACTAATTATGTAGAGATAAAAACTTGCCTTAAGAAACGCCTTCTTTATGTAAAAAGAATCGGACGAAATTAAAAACACTTCCTTGATTGATAGTTTTGATTGTCTTATATTTTTTTAATTAAATTTGTATTTTACAGAAAATTTGCCCGAAGCCATCCAAACCGACTGTATGAAATGCAGCGAAGCTCAAAGGAGAGGCAGCAGAAAAATTATCACACATTTGGTTAAAAATAAGCCAGACTGGTGGAAGGAATTGCAGACGAAATTCGATCCTAAGGGTACCTACGTTGCCAGACACGCTGACGAGTTCAAAAAAGAGGGAATTATTGTTTAATTAGTGCAAATATTGCGTACAATAGAATACCTTGTATATTTGTTAAATAAAAATCCAAGGGTCAGTTTTTACCTAGTATTGATTATTTACCTATTCAGGTACCACCTGACTATCACTAAACAAATTATAGGAGTCTGCATTTTACACATATTTACCATCCACAACCTTAGGTTTATTTAATACCGATTGAATCCCACAAGCATTTTAGTATCGATCATTTGTCACACCTGCCAATTTCACCATTTCGTCAAACCAAACTCGTTTCGTCTCAACGAATCAACTATACTAATTTGTAGTGATCAAAAGGTTTTGGGGTTTTTGTGTTCCAATTAGTATCCGTAAGTCCTCGCTTTTTTCAATACATATTACATAAAATTTTAATAATTTGTATGTATTTATGTATCTTGTCTATGTTTTTTCTTGAATAAGGCTGTCGAATTTTCTAGAATCTAAGCTAACATGGTTCCTCGTGAAACTAATCTTGTATTTATTCATAATTTGGAATATTGTGAGCATTTTAATTCTTTCCTATAATATTATTATTATTATTGATCCTAAATTACACAATATTTTAAACGGCGACAAATCAATAACTTTTTATAAGAGAAACGTTAAACTTGTTCTAAATTATTGAAATTTATTGACTAACCTAACATCAAAGGTAGCAAAATATTATTTTTCCTGTTTATCTCTGGTCTAGTATTTGCTTTATGTATCTTTAATTTAATGAAAACATAAGTTAATTGGAATTCTTAAACAAGATTTTAATTAAATATATGAACGTCAGCGGTTCATCAAATTTGTTAATCGCTATTTTTATGATGGACAATAATAGAAGTCAATTCATCAAAAAAAAAGTCAGGTGAGTTGTTGTTTTTATTTATTACCGACTTCAAATATTAGGACTCATCAATATTCAAGATTTTTTTTTCTTTTCTCGTGTTGTATTTGATCGGCTAATCCAGTTTCGTTTTACACATCCAGTACTGAATTAACTTTTTTTGTTTGATTTTCGGATATTAGGTCGTTTTATTTAGGATCGTCACATAACAACAATATTTTTCTACGACCATTTACCACATACAGACATTATATATTTTATTTCTGACCGGTATATTATTAGCTTATAACGTCTTAGTTACGCGGGAATTATAAGGGTCATAACTCCCTTGGGATATTAAGAAAAATTTGACATAAAATCAAACGATTGACATCTAATGAAACATTTATTCCACTTTAAAAATGAACAAAATGTTACTAAAATCGGTCAGAAATGAAATTACCTATGTATCACTGGAATTATAAGGGTCTCAATTACCTCGGGCAATTGCTGTCCTTCGAGCCAAAGGCCCTCGGGACGTAAACTTTGCCCTCGGTAATTAAGACCATTATAATTCCCTAGATACATAAATAACTATAATTTTACTAGTTATCTTATTTTTTATAATCCAGATTGTGAGTTATGACCATTAGGATAGGATCTCATACCTTCACAATTTGGGACCAATCATAACATCGATTATTAATTGGATTGATATAGAAAAAAGTTTAAAGCCAATAGTGTATTAAATAACAAATCCGCGGTCTTGGAAAACCAAAATATTATATGATTGTCAACATACATTTTTATGACAGCAAATTTGATGTTTTAAATACTTAAAATTGACTTCATTGCCGAAGGAAATAGTAATTTACGTAACAAGTTCCGAAAGTGATATTTTACGGGATGAGTAGGAACTTCCTAGTCCCGTAAAATCACTTTTGGATCGTGTAACGTACAATATTTTTTCTGTAGCCGTTTTGTATGTTAAAAAGGATATCGATGGATAACAACGTATGAACTTTATATAGACAATTACATATACGATAATTAATAAATTGTAGACCAATTCATACCTCTCTCTTGACTTTGCCGGAAATAATTCATAAGTAGCCGCTTTAGCAGATTCAATAATCTCATGTGGAATCATTTCAAACTCACACCAATGTTACAAGCGCTGTCATAATCACATACAAAGTTCATGTTATTGTCAAAACCGCCTACATAGATACCCAAATCGTCCCGAAAAGTAACAAGAATCGTCCCGAAAGTAAAGAAATCGTTTCGAAAGAGAAATAAATCGTCCCGAAAATAGCTACTTTCGGTACCATTTGTGTTAAGTGGTACTTTCGATTTTATAAATCATACCGAAAAGTATAGTATTTTACTCGCAATAATAGCTATAACGTGCTAATCAAATAATAAACTATCTCAGATTAGAAATAAAGGTCTGTCTTTACCACCAACTAACTTTATTTGCCCCTCTAGGGTAGAAAACAAGGGTTATAGAAAATACATAAAATGATGAAGAATTAAAATAAATTTCTTAACGTTGTACTAGTTTCGACTTTAGGGAAAGTCATAACATGTGAATAATGACCACTTGGTGAGTACATAATTAATAACAATAATATTATAACATATATAACAAACCGTTAAGTAATGTGATTAGATATATCTTATTGATTTCCAAAATTTTCTAAAATTAGAAATTTTCTCCTTTCAGATGTTTTCCCAAAAAATTTTTTTTTACCAGAAATTACATAGTTTCGTTTTGACAATTTTAAGGAGAAGCAATTTCATTTAATTAAATTTGCATATAATCTAATCCACCATAACAATATACATGTCCCCTCACTAAGTCAGTTTCATTTTAAATTAAGAATGATTTTCTTCTTTTACAACATGTTCTAATTTCAACATTCTTAAATCACTGTATTATGATTAGGGTCTTTTATCCTATTTGCGTTTAAATCATCTCCTACCATTGCATAGAGATACATCGTCCTTATAATAAGCTGCTGTCTATTCCAATGGTTGCATAATCTGCATTTCATTGTATTTTATTGTTGAATCACCCATTGTTCTCCCAACTGTTTTAACTACTTTTCATAACAAAATTTCTTAAATGATTAGTTGCTGATGATGACTTTCCCTAAAGTCGAAACTAGTACAACGTTAAGAAATTTATTTTAATTCTTCATCATTTTATGTATTTTCTATAACCCTTGTTTTCTACCCTAGAGGGGCAAATAAAGTTAGTTGGTGGTAAAGACAGACCTTTATTTCTATTTACAACCTCGCCACAGAACATGGACTACTTCTTAAATATTTCAGATTAGTTTAATTCTCATAATGACAAGGAGTAACGCACTACTGATATAATAATTTCATTATCACACTAGAATGATAATAGGATTACTCTGGATACAGCAAATTTCCACTGTTTAATAAATCCATATTAATTTTTACCGGTGCTTTCAAAACTTTGGATGGTATTTAGAGCAGCTTTCTATATACCACAAATAAATGATGAATTTCAATTTAAAGTTAAAAAACGATGTAGTATCTTCACTGCAGAGGCTTTGACAATTCGAGAAGCCCTATATTTTGCTCTAAAGCGTTGGGTAATATTAAATCTTGATGGATATTATAAAGCCAACCCCGAAATATGGAATATTAATTAAAATACTGCTGCGACGAGATACACTGCGCAAAAGCCATATTTCATTTGTCAAGGTCAAAGCTCACACTGAAGCGGTAATGTCATGCTGATTATCTGGTCAAAGATAACATCCTGAATGGAATGACCATTGAAGATGATCCTTCCCTAGAGGATGCATATGTCTGCTTAAAATCTTTCACAAGGGATCAATGAGATAACAGCTGTGAAAACGAGTGCAGATCATCACCTACAAGGTATTTTCTACTTTTTGAACATACACCTAATAATTAACCAAATTATTTTAAGACTATTCTTTACCACAATTATTATTCACCTAAAATTGAGGCATGCTTCCAGCAGAGTGGCTCAAAAAAGTGAGCGAACAAAACTTGTATTTTTTTAAATGAAACACCCAATTATATCTCACCCTAATTTTAAACTCTACATAAAAAGAAATTATTTTTTAATATGTGCATTATAAGTCTAAACATAATAGTTTTCGAGATATCGACTTTTGAAAAATGGCATTTTTAAACTTTGACAGCTCCTAACTTTTTAGCGGCATGGCTTAGAGCAAAACGGTTTACATGTCCCTATCTTCCTTTGCCCTACGTCATCCAATATATCCAACTGGCAACGTTTCTTTTACAAACACACTTACTAGTACACTAACTTTCTGGGAGAGATAACTCACCACTGAAAAAATTTCCCAAATCGCCAAGTGTTTTGCCAAAATGAACTTTATACTTCTGATTACTTTTTGGTGGTGCATTAATATTTTGGGGACGTATATTTTAAGTAGGTACCCAATTAAAAAGTTCTTATCTACTTTACTCTTGTGCTATTATTGAAAATTTCCATCTTCTTACGTATACTTATTTCTTTTAAACTTTTGGTAGGCGGTGGTGTCTTCAGTTTAAGGATATTCGGCAACTTTTATCAGGAATATTTTTTGAAAAATTTGAAAATAAATACGATATGATGGGGGAATTTTGTCGGTGAGGGTATTTTTTATGCTCAGGCAGAGAAGAAATGCCAAGGAATATACTTATGTGAATGTTAATAATTTACCAGTCCGGTACTGACTTTAATTAATCCAGTCAATTGATTTGTTCTTCACCGATGTGACCACATATTCCCACTATTTTTCTCTTCATTTCATTTGCTGCAGACATAAAACACTATATATATAGGCTAATAAAGCTACCAAAATTTAAGAAGTCGACGCGTTACACAATATCATCTTGGGTGCATTTTTAACTTTGTACTTTAAAAATGAGAGGCATTGCAATTCTTGTATTTATCGGTTTTTGCGGATTAGTTTATTGCAAGCCTGGCGATACCTATACCTCCAAATACGATTTCATTGATATTGATGGTCTTCTTAACAACAAAATATTATTAAAAAAATACGTTGACTGTCTGTTGGATGTGAGTACCAAGTGTACGAAGGACGCTGAAGAGTTAAAAAGTAAGTACCTTCTATACGATTTTTCTATTGGTAGGTATCGTTATTTTACTATAGACGAAAACTTGGTTTTAAACCTTTTTTATAGATTTCTAAATAAACTGGCATTTGAATAGGTCAAGTTGTACAGGATGGCCTATTAGAAGTATCTCTACAACTACATAAATGAGTTTTGTTTATTAGAGATAATTTTTTAAATTTGTAAAATATTTCAGATTATTGGCGGATTATACCGAGAGTGACCGCAACTTTGTAATTTTAAAAGAATGTCCTTGTATGTTATTTTATTTTCAGAACCTTCATTAGTTTTATTTTACCATGCCTCTTTGTCGTTGACGAGATATTAATTAATTTCAATTTTTTTTTTGAAAATGCTGATAGTTTTGGAGTTTAACATCCTAAGGCACTGAATGTTAGTTGAGCGTTATACAGTGTGTTCTTAAAATGCAGGTATAATGGTTACTTAAAAAAATGTATAAAAGTATATTTATTTAAATAAAATTCCCTGTTAATTATTACTATTTTGAAACACTGCTGAAATTTGTTCTTATTTATTCGTACACAGGTTAGTTAAATTAACCAGTTCAAAAAACCAATCCATAATTCTCAAAGAGACCTTTATAATTATTATTGTAAAAGAAACAAACCGAGACGTTGATTTTTGTTTCTTTTACAATAATAAATTAACCAGAATGGCTAATTTACTTTAAAACTACCAAAGCTAAGTTAAATTTTGCTAATTTTGTTAGTTTACTTCAAGAGTTTTGGATACATTTGTTTTAACTAAATAGAGTAGCAAACAACTGTGTTAAAACTTTATAATCTTTCTTTCGCAGAGCATATATCTGAAGCACTTCAAGATGGATGCTCAAAATGTACTGAAGCACAAAGAAATGGAACTAGGAAAGTCATTCACTTTTTAATTAAAGAAAAACGCGAATGGTGGGAAGATTTGCAAAAGAAATACGATCCCCAGAATAGCTACGTAGTTAAGTATGCTGATGAACTTAAGAAGGCTGGGATTACTTTGTAAATCATGAAAAAATTTTTTGCACTTTGTGATATTTAATAGAAAATATAATAAATATACTATTAATAAAATCATATAGGTATAGAGTTTATTTTCTAACGCTCGATTATTAAAACCAATGAATTGGGCCTCAGTCTTCTAATAGCCGGCTATATTTTGATAAATCTTAACAATACCTCTCTGCAAGGGGAAGAGAAACTATTTGCAAAAATTCGAAATGAAGAAAATTGATATTCTGAACGTGCGCCAGTATCTGGATCAGCGATTTCCCCGCGTTTTGACCAAAATTAAATTTTTAACAATAATACCTCGTAAACCGCCACTCTAATTAAAAACTTGCATTTTTATGTTTTGTCTAGAATCTCAAGATGAATCAAAATTTGTCAAAATTTATAAAAAATTATATGAAAAGTTCATCATTTATTATTTTTTGAAATGCCGACCCCACTGAAATTCATTGCCTCAACGTCGCACAACCCGGAGCTCTCTATATGCGAATGATGAGTCACTGACAGAAAATTTCGACTGGAAGTATAGGCGACAATATAGAATCTCTCCGTTAGCTGTACGGTATACAAACGTCACTCGCAGATCACCCCAAAATGTAGTAGTTCTGTATGCTTAACAGAAATAATTGGTTTTCATAAAAATGAAACAAATGAAAAATTAAAAGTAGGATTAATTTTTATTGCAATTACATCCAGTCCAAATCTTGACAAATTTAATCTAAATTATTTAGTGACCTAATTAGAAAATTTTGTTAATTCATTGTATTCTAAGTCTTACATTTAAACGTTGATCAATCTTAAAGGTATAACTCGTTTAAATTTGATTAGTCAACAAAAAATACTAATATATAATTAGGAGTATACTTATTAAAAATTCATGTTAATCATATCAAGCAAGATACTATATAATTTTTTTCAAAAAAATATGCAGAATATCCAGAAACGATCTTTATTTTGTATTTAAGATATAGATACATTAGAAAAGAAGAATAGGAACTTACTGTAAAGGATATATTACCGATATTCCTGAGGTAGCAGAGCTGCTGAAATCCGTAACGCATTGGAAATAGAGATAGGAAGAAACTCTCATTATATTCAATGTGCCTACTCTATATCGTTCATCCGAAAGAAAAGGGTTATAACTCAGAAAACGTCTTTTCTCAGAAGAAGCATTTGAAGATTTGGAAAAAGACAACTCTATTTGGCGTAAAACGGCCGTGATGCTAAATGTTTTTAATATTGTAAATACAAAGAGAAAACGACACATGTATCTATTTTGAAAGAAAAATATTGATAGTTTTCTTTAAATATACTATGTTGCAAAATGAAATTTCGGGTAATAATTGGGTTAAATTAAGAAAAAGTTCAAAAATATTGTAAATATTTATGATATAATAAGTATTTACTAAACAACGTAACACTTCCTCTCTTTAAAAACTAAAATTATAAAAAAAAACTAAACAGTATTGCTTTCCTTTTAAACTCTAAGGAAAGAACTAAGAATAAACAATGTTTCTTGCAAACTTTTATAAAATTTTAGGCAGTACATAGGTACGCTTTTATTTTTCTCAATTAAAGTAAATAATTCATTTTTCTTTGCCTCTGAAATTCCAACTTTTTTTGTATAGGCCGGTTTAAGTTTGACTTTTTCTGTATCAATTTTTTTCTGGAATTTAAAATCTCTGCTTTGTCAGACGCCTGCTGTGCGTATAACGTCTCATACAATTGAAAGGAACAAGGAACTTGGAATTTCTTTTTCCGATTTTAGCACTCGTATCTCAGACAAAATTCATTTACTCCGTATGAAAAACTAATTCTTTTGTCGGCACGTATGATGCACGCATATTGATCTGGAGCATAAATAGGACTAGATTTTTTAAATCTTTTAATCTCTCTATCGATAGTTGCATGGACACTATCGCCACAGCTTATAAACTAATAGTTTATAAGCTGTGCTATCGCCCTCACTTTAGCTATGTCCAGTAATAAAAAATGTATGGGTTATGGACTTTATACAGGGTCGTTGGTATGTATGGAAACGGTCGATTATTTCTTAAAGCACAACAGCTAGCAAAAAATATTCCAAATAAAAGTTTTAGGGTTTTTTATAGTCTATTAGAATTTTAAAAAAATTAAGTATACAGTATGAGTCAGAAAGCCGTAGAGAAATAAAATTACTTTTTTTTTAATGAATTATCCTATATCTTACAACATTTTTGGATTTTACATAAAATTACAATTATTTTTTATTAAGTGCATTATAAGTCTAAACCTAATAGTTTCCGAGATATCGACTAATGAAAAATAACATTTTTGAATTTTGGCAGCTTCTAGCTTTCTAACGGTACGTCTTAGAGTAAAACGGCTTACATGTCCCTATCTTAGTTTTTAACTATCTTTCTAACAATGTCAACTTCCGGTTAAACCGGATGTACCTCAAAAGCCGGAAATACAGTACTTCCGGTTTAACTGGAAGTTGACACTTTTAGAATTAGGTAGATCCGTTCTGGTATAGTAAGCATAATTGTTATTTCACAGTAATGTTTTCGAAAGTTCGGATCAGTTTTTGAGCACAGAATACTACAACAATATTAAAAATACCAAACTATTTTTGACAACAAACTATCAAAATATTATTTTATTCTTTTTCCTTCCATGGCATACTATTTTTTTCTGAATAGCATTGAAAGAAATTTATTCATATTTTAAAGGAAGTGAATTGCTTGTTGTTTTTATGTTCGCATTTCTTTAATTATCTAAATGTCTATTAAAGGGAATAAAATAAACCGATCGTGTTTAATTTATTATTTTGAACAACTTTTCTTAACGAAATTTTTTAATATCTTCAATAGGAAGGTGAGTGCAATAAAAATAATGCAAAACATCAAAAGAGGCATAGGATTTTAAAATTTTGTATTCTTACTCATTTATTATTTCCGAACATCTTTTCTTAATAAAATTTTTTCGTATCTCCTAGAAATCAAGCATTTTACTGGTGGGAAAAAAAAGGTTTTTGAAAATTTTCAAAGCACACTTGATTTTTCGAAATTAAAATTATGTCACAAATTAGTTTCTATCCAAGCAGGGCTGTACCTCAAAAGATAAAGTTTCAACTCAAAAAATGTCAGCCTTTTTCACCTATCGTTGCGTCGATCTGGGGACACACTGTATATATGTATAGTGCATATACTTAAAATTTTTTAATTTTTTTTAAATACGTAGAAGCTACTAATAATAATAATAATAATAAAATTATATTATGTTTGAATTGAATATCACTACGGGTATTTAAATATTTTAATATTTGAATATTCGATATTCGAATATTTGTATATTAGAAATCGAATATTTGAATATTAGAAATCGAATATTTAAATATTCGAAACCGAATATTTGAATATTAGAAATCGAAATCGACCTATAATAAAATTATTCAATGGTTGAATTGAATATCACTACGGGTATTCAAATATTTTAATATTTGAATATTCGAAATCGAATATTTGTATATTAGAAATCGAATATTTGAATATTAGAAATCGAATATTTGAATATTCGAAACCGAATATTTGAATACTCATAGATGATATTCGAATATTGGATAATTTGAATATTTGAATAACAAATAAATCGCCCCATTGTGTTTATATAGGAAAGTGTAGAACATTCTGAAATAAAATGAATTTAAGAAAATGACTATTTAAACAAGGTCGTAAAAAAACTATACCAGCAGTAATTAAAATAATTGATTAAGGTTAATCATTTATAGGTAATGCGAAATATGTCATGTTTTAAATGTCGCCTTTTTAAATAATAGGGGCAAACAATAAAAAACAATTATTCTCTATACCCAATTAAACTTAACGAATTATTGGCCTAAGTCCACTTACAGAACATTTCGATCATAAAAAACCTAAGCAATAACAATTATCCTGCGAAATCTAATTAGATCTATAAGTTTGTAGCTATTTACTAGAAAACCGTCGATCAAGAATAATGAAATCCATAGCGGTTCTTTTTGTTGCATTTATTGTAGCATTAGGCTATTGTAATCCGCGTCCTGAAGACAAATATACGTCTAAATACGATAACATAAATGTAGAAGAAATACTACATAGTGAAAGGCTTTTGAAAAACTACATGAATTGCCTTTTGGATAAAGGAAAATGTACACCCGAAGGAATGGAACTGAAACGTAAGTAGTGTGTTAAATATATATTTCTACAACTGCCAACAGGGAACTTATTTTAAACTAATTTTAATTTGTGAAGTAGACTATTCTCTATCAGTTCGCGAAAAACCACTAATTCCTTTATATGCATCTATTCGAGTATAATTTATTATAAAATTACGCTGCAGTTTTTTAACAATCCTTATTTCTGACGGAAAGTGGTATACTTTTAACCCTGCATGAGAAGTATACGTTATTTTAATTCGTAATTTGTAGCTAAATTAAAATTTTCAGATGAGTTTAACCGATGGAAACAATAAACTGACATACAGCTCTATGATCAAACACACAAGTTAACTCTAGGCGCTAACTTCAAAATTACCTGTTTTTTAACCACAGTAAAAAATTAAAAAGTAGGCTTTTCTCGGTTGTTGTCATGGAAACAGTACGTTAAATGTTAACATGCGTATTTAATCAATAATCATAGGGCTAAATAGCAGTTTTTTCGACCCAACAAGTGGAAATCCAAAGACTCATTGTTGCAATATTATTATGCGTATTTAGCACTTTGTTCACATTTAAACACAAATTGCCTAGCATCTGATGTCTCGATACCTACTCAACCAAATTCAACGAGCAAGGTCCTGTTGGAAAGACAATTAAATTCTCTGATCAATAATCTAATAATTTGTACATCGATCCACCTTTTTTATAGTAAATCTACCCACCGCAATGGAGAATAAATGTTCTAAATGTAGCGAGTTTCAGAAGAAAACCGGAGAAAAAGTTTTAAAATTTCTGGTTGAAGAAAAACGAGAATTTTACGACCAGCTGGAAGCTAAATATGACCCAGAAGGAAAATATCGTAAAGAGTATGAAAAAGACCTTGAATCAGCAGGAATAAAAATATAATTATTTTTATATTTAGAACAAAAGGAATTCGCAATGATCTAAAAATATCCATGTTTATTTTTTAATATTAGTTGGGTACTTGTATGTTACTAAATATTATTAAAATAAATACAATAACCCAGAGCATTTCACTTCCTGTGTTTAATGTTTTTGTACTTATCTATCCTACAGCCCATGTAGAAAGTTCAGTTTGTATGCGGTTTATCAACTAATATGAGTAATTTTTGGATGAACATAAAAATTAAGCCCAACCCTTCATAGGTACCTCTTACCTGAAATAAATTTATGTTGCATTATTTTTAAAACGATTAAAAAAACAACTAAATTTAATTAGAAAATTCGAGTGCTGCTGTGAAAGCTTCAGCACTATGGCATCATATCTTTGTGGGCGATCGCAGGTTGTATCCATTGATGGAGAATGCTCTAGTCTGTCTAATATTGAGTTTGAGGTGCCCCAGGGTTCTGTGTTGGGCCCTATCTTATTTTTACTGTATATAAACGACCTTACAAGTATAGCAATTAGTGGCCAGTTTACAATTTTCGCGGATGACACCACTCTTCTGTGACATTCAAGCATAGTGTTGAACTCTTGAAGAGTGTCAAAAATCAAGATCTTCAAAAAATTAAATCTAGGTGTAACTTTAATTCTCTTTGTTTGAATGTTAAGAAAACTAATATTTTGACTTTTGGCTTTGACTATAATGATTGATCTTTTTTTGGATAACAAACAAATAGACAGTAAAGCATTTCTTGGACTATTTATAGACTCCAAGCTTAAACTTGAAAAGCATGCCATTGAATTAAATAAGAAGTTAGCATCGGGTTGCTTTGCTATTAGAGTGGTGTCACAAGAACTGGGTTGTTCAGCGCCAAAGATGGTATACCACTCGCTGCTTGAGTCCCATATTAGATATGGTATTGCATTTCGGGCATTTTGCAATCAACAGCTTTTAAATTCTGTTTTCGTTATTCAGAAGAGAGCGCTTAGGTATATGAGTGTGGCAAAATATCGGGACCATTGTCGGTCATTATTAAGAAAGCTTGATATTTTAACGGTTATATGCCTAATTGTTTTAGAAACGGTATGTTCAATACATAAGAGATCTTCAAGCAACAGTTCTCAAAATATATACAGTGACAAGAAATTTGACATATAAATCAATCTTTTTTAAAGGGCTTCATGAATATAACAATTTAGATTCTTTAATTAAGAAACAAAATTCCTTAAGTAAATTTAAAAAATCCTTAAAAATATGATTACTTAGAAAACAAAATATCTGATAAAATTTATTTAAAAATATTTTTGGTGCATAAAATTGATTGTAATTTTAAATGTTTTATTATTGTTAAAAAAACTAGAATTTATAATATTGTAGCAGTATTGCTAAAATAAATCTTGTTACTACTACTACTACTACTACTACCAGGCAAAGCTCTAACCTTCGACTTCCAATTTCTAGATTGACATTGACTAAGCATTAAAGTGTATAATCCTTGAGAGTGGAGTATAGATCTTTGGATTATGTGCGTTTCCGCAGGGCGGTGAGAGACCTTCTGGCACAAAAGGCGTATTGTAGCCTGGATGAGTATTATCGGGATAAAACTTGACACTTCTTGTGGACTTTATTATAATGTTTTTTCAAGTCAAGCTATTTTTTTTTAAAGCTATTTTAAATTGTTGTTAGGTCTATTTTTTATGTTTGTTTTTATTTTTTAAACTTTCTGATATCTATTTTTTCTAAATTTTATTTTGTCTATTTATGATTTTTATACTTCTGACATCATCTTAGATCGTAGGATAAATTTAGCATTAGTTGCTTTGTCTATAATATGTAATATATTCTTGACAATAAGGCATGTTAAATAAATCAATAAATAAATATTATTAATTTTAGAGTTCGGCAAGATATACCTAAAACACAAATTAACAATTAGTATTACAATTTCAGAAATTCATAATTTCATATAAGTATACTTGCGTTAAAAGTAATTGAACTCAAAAATCTATTACAATTATTACTTAATTATAATTAAATTCAACCGTTACTTCATTTTAATCCTACTAGTCCAACGCATTTGACTCATGCGGTTTCCCCATGTCCTCAAAATAGTGCTTGACCGCCTGAATAGTTCTTTATTGCAAATTACACTTCTAAGTGTTTTTCCAGCTAGGCAATTTTTAAGGTTGTGGAACAGATGGAAGTAGGAATTTGGCAAATAGGGCGAAAGCAGCTTAAAGCTAATTTCGGTCAATTTTTTTTTACCGATTTGAATAAACCGGTGCGTTGTTTTTTTTTGCATGCGATATCGTTGCGTTGAAGTGGGAAAATGCGGAACGAACTTTATGCAAAGTTTTTTCGTTTGCAATTTATCATGCAAAATGAATTAAAATATCTGTGGCTTCTGCTGACTCACGCATTTCAACTCGCTTGTTAGCCAGGACGATATCGTGAGCTGTCAATATTTTCTGGCGTTAGAGCAGATTGAGGGGCTGCACTGCGTCATGTGTTAAATTCATTGAACCAAAGTCTCGCGGTCTCATAGGAAAGGCATAAGTTACCTAATGAAGATGCAACTCTCTCATCAATTTCTTTGCCTATAATCTCATCCAGAAAAAAAAATTCAATCACACCACGAATTTTAATTCTACTCATTCCTCAATTTCATTGGAAATGTTTATATTTTGAAGCAACTACTGTTAAGAAGGACCTCGTGCCAGAATAACTTGTGAATTCAGTTTTTTTTACATAGTTACCAGAACCACCGTCGTAAAATAAAAAATTGGAGATATATCTGTAAGATAACAATCAAATGCATGTGGCATACTGTCAATAGAAATAGTAGGAAAGGTTGCGTTACTCGAAATAGGGTTATAGAACTAATAAGTAATAATACAAATGTGCTTTATAATGTCGCAAGAGTTTAATTCTTTTCAATATATAAAATTAAACATACTAACCTGTTACGTAAATACGAAGAGTTATCAAGAATTAGTCTAGCACTGATAATGAATTATTTCGAATACTAATTGTTTCTATGTTATTTTCTATTAACTCTATCAAGAAGTTTACACTTTTCTTGCTTAAACGAAATCTGCCTCGAAATTATTTATCATTATATTTTAAATATTGATCTTCTCTTTCACGATAAATTTTTGGTCGTTCAATATTCATAGAATATATTACAATATTATTATGACAATATAAAATAATGATATGATGAACATTACATTTATCTTCACACATTCTTTAACTTAATCATTCACACATATAAGCTTGTAGCGATAGGTAGTATTCCAAGGCGATAGCAGTTGTACAGTCAGCATTCATCACTCTTAAGAAGTTCCGGCCTGTATCAACAATATGATTTTAATATTTTTTTGAAATTTATTATATTGAAGTTATAAAATGCGGGCTTACCTCAGGAGTCGGCTCTTAGCCCCTTGCTTTTTAATCTTTATACAGCCGATATCCATAATTTCACTACTTTTAACATTGTGCAATATGCCGATGATTTTTGCATTTATACACAGAACTGTAAATATGATATAAGCCTTAGGCTTCTATCTGATGCTTTTGCTGGAATACTTGATTAACAAGGATTAATGGGTTTAAAATATCTCCTGATAAATCAGTTTTTTTTTGTTTTTACAGGACACAATACCTCTAACGCTGACTATGTTAATCTACAAAATTTAGCTATACCATTTAAGAAAAAAGTCAAATATTTAGGAATTATTTTAGATAAAAAGTTAAGCTGGAAGCAGCATAATAATATTAACTATCTTGCTACTAAGTGCGAAAAATGCATTAATTTCTTGGGGTCCATTATGAAAACTTGGTGAGGATGTGACGTTCAGACTGCCCTAATTTTCTATAAATCATATATAAGGTCTATCATTAATTATGGTAGTATTATGTATGGTTAAGCATCTAATACTTATTTACAAAAACTAGATCGACTACAGTATAAAGCCCTTAGGGTTTATTTAGGAGCTATGAGACCGTCGTCTGTAGAAGTATTGCTGGTTGAAGCTTTAGATCCGCCCCTATCTCTCTCAAGCACAGATTTTTTGATACAGAACTACTCAGTAACATAGCTAAGCTTAGTAACTATTGTCTAACAAATAAGTATTGGCAGCACGAAAACTCTCCTCCACTTTGTAAAAGTTTCCGGACTTCAAATCAAATTTTAAATACAATCCCATCGTTTTGCACCTCGAATTATGAGTACTACAGTAATATCCAAGAAGTTAGTATTAGATTTCCTCCCTTTACTGATAACAAAATACTTCTTCTTCTTTGAGTGCCTATCCGTTCCGGATGTTGGCTATCAACCCAGCAATTATCACCTTGTTCACCGCAGCTCGAAAAAGACCAGTGGTGGTCATTGCAAACCATGTTCTTAGATTTTTTAGCCATGAAGTTCTTCTTCGTCCTGGTCCGCGTTGTCCAAGGATTTTTCCTTGTAATATCTGCTGAAGTAACTGGAATCTGTTCGGGTTTCTCATAATATGTCCTAGATATTCGAGCTTTCTGGACTTTACCGTGATAAGTACTTCCTTTTCCTTGTTCATCCTCCTCATCACCTCCTCGTTGGTAACGTGATCGGTCCATGATATACGTAGCAATCTACGGTAAAGCCACATTTCGAAAGACTCCAGTTTTTTGCTTGCAGCTTCAGTCAGCGTCCACGACTCTACCCCGTACAGAAGAACGGATAGCACATAGCAGCGCAGTAATCTTATTTTCGTTGTTAGTGTTAGATCCCTGCTTCTAAAAACATTTCTCATTTTTTAGAATATCGCCCTGGCCTTCTCTATACGACATCGAATTTCTTGTGAGTGGTCCCACTTGTCGTTAACGATGGTTCCGAGATAGGTGTAGTTACTAACTCTTTCAATCTGCTGCAGACCTATTGTTATTCTTCCTGCTGCCACTGCGTTCTTACTGATCACCATAAATTTTGTTTTACCAATATTCAGATCAAGGCCATATTGTTCACTTGTTTGTGTTATTTTGGTCATGATTTCTTGGAGATCTCCCAGGTTGTCCGCGAGCACCACAGTATCATCCGCATATCTAATGTTATTAATGCGGTTCCCGTTAATTAGTATACCACATTCCGTTTCCTCACAGGCCTCTTTGAATATTTGTTCCGAGTAGATGTTAAATAATAATGGTGAGAGTATACAACCCTGCCTTACACCGCGCAGTATCTCTATTGCTTCTGTTTTCTCTCCTTCCACTCGAACAAAGGCGGACTGGTTCCAGTACAGGTTGATAATTATTCTAATATCCTTGTCGTCCAAACCAACGTTCTTCAGTATTTCAACCATTTTTCCGTGTTGAACTCTATCAAATGCCTTTTGGTAGTCTATAAAACAGGCATAGACATCGCAGTTAACATCTCTACTTCTCTGGACCAGCACCTGTATGCAAAATAATGCCTCTCTTGTTCCAACAGCATCTCGGAAGCCGAACTGTGTATTTGACATTTGCTCTTCACAGAGTTTGTATATTCTTCTGTGTATGACCTTTAGAAATACCTTTAGAAAATGGCTCATCAGACTAATGGTCCTGTATTCGCTACATTTCTTAGCACCAGATTTTTTGGGAAGCGTAATAAATTCTGACACGAGCCAGTCTTGAGGGAGATATCCATTATCATAAATGTAATTAAACAGCTTTGTGAGCCACTTGGTGCCTTCCCAGTCGAGGAGTTTCAAGAATTCAGCCCTAATATCATCCGGTCCAAGGGGCTTTTCCTACTTTCATTTGCGTGATGGCATTTTGAACTTCTTCGATGGTGATTGACGGTCCGGTTGTGCAAGTCTGCAGTTGTGGGGGGTCTGGTCTGTTGTCTGCAAAAAGTTGTTTAATATATTCTTTCCATGTAAGTATACGAGTTCGTTTGTTTATAATTAATTTCCCCGTGTTGTCTACCAGCATACCCGTAGCTCGGTGTTTGTAGATACCAGCGGCTTCCTTAACTTTCCGATGAACATTAAAGCTATCGTATTTTTGTTGAAGAGTTTCTATCTCTTGACATTCTTTGGCAAACCAGATTTCCTTAGCTTCTCTAATTTTCCTTCTAAACAAAATACTTAATGAGCATATTCTAAAAACTGAACTTTCACTGTACAACAAATCCATGTTAGTTTTTGCCGATTCTTCCAAAACTTCGGATGGTAATGGAGCAGCTTTCTATATTCCGCAAATAAAGGGTGAATTTAAATTTAAAATTGATAAACGATGTGGTATCATTACTGTAGAGGCTTTGGCAATTCGCGAAGCCCTTAACTTTACACTAGAATCCTCCAATCAAGAATTTGTTTCCTTAAAGCTTTGTGTAATATTAAACCTTGGCTATATAAAACGAACCCCGAAATATAGAATATTAGAAAACTGTTGCAACGAAATACACTGCGCGAAAAGCATATTTCATTTGTCTGGGTCAAAGCTCATACTGGTTTGAGCAGTAATGAGCATGCTGATTATCTGGCTAAGGAGAGCATCCTTAGTGGATGGAATGCCCATTGAAAACGATCTCTCTCTAGATGATGCTTATGTCTGCTTAAAATCTTTTATAAGAGATAAATGGGACAATCGCTGGAAAAACTACTGCAGAACATCACCTACAAGGTATTCGGTACTTGTTGAAACTATCCATAATAATTACTGGCATAAAAACCTAACTGTTTCAAGACGCTTCATTACCACAATTATTCGTCTAAAATTGGGACATGCTTGCTACCCAGCACATCTATATAAGATCGTATTTTACCCTCTGATAAATTTGACTTGTGCCAAGTTAGATGCGATCTAGAACATATCTTTTTCGAATGCAGAAAATATTTTGCTTATATCAGCATACTTTACAACTACCTAATACAGGTGTGTAAAATTGAATGTCCCTTTAATATCCTCTACCTTTTGTCCCTACAAAATAGAAATGTTTATAAGGTTCCTGTTGAGTACTTACATAAAGTAAAAATAGAATTATTAGGTTAAAACATTAGAATTACTATCCATGACTTTCCCTCATGTATTTTTCCCCCTTTTCAGTGATGTTTTTTAAAACAATAGTCCCCCTGACAGACCGCAGTGGCGTGTGTCCTTGTTTATGTGTTTACTTTTTCTCAATATTATTCTCAATATTGATATTATTTTAAATATTAAAAACTTTTACTGTGAGGCTGGCTGTGGCTTTTCAACCAAATGCCAATTAAAAAAAAAAATAAGTTATAAAAGTTATTAGTCTTGCAAGATTACTCGCTGAAAATAATGTAGGTAAGAAATAAAATTCTTTTTTATGCAATGACAATGACAAAAACGTGTTTTTCATCCATAATATTCCAAAAGCATTAATAACTACGAGATAATTTTATTACAGTTTCGAAAACATGGTACTTGACAACAAACTGTTGTCAGAAAGTCAAAAAGTAACGTGCTTAAGGAAGTAATAAAATTTTGACTTATTTATAAATGCTCGAAGGGTATTCCGTGAGAAAATGTAATAACATTTTAACTTGTAACAATTACAGAAGTGTCAAAAATGTTTGTTCCATGGTAGTATGATGATTTAAGTGATAAAACCATCCATGGGCTGTTATTAGTGTAATGTTATTTATCATTGGTTGCTTTGGCACACGTGATTCCAAATAGACAAAATCATTTAAAATAAAAACTTTAGAACTTGACAGTTCTATTGTTCATTGCCTTTCTCCTAGGTTACCTTTCAAAAGTAATAACTGGAGACATGCCGCCATAAATTATACTTGCGCCTTGGGCCTTCTTAGCGCAATTTTTTGTCAAAAATAATTGCAATCCTACTAATTATTTTTATATTATCCATTAAATTATAATCCCAAAACTAAAAATATTGAATAGAATATTTTGTGCAACTTTTCTACTAGTGACAGAGATACGAGTAATATTTTACATTTCAAGGAAACCTGGATCTGTATTTAAATAAAGTGTAATACTCGAAAATAAAATGAAAGGAGATTTTCTTTAACATTTTTATTGGTTAAAAAGAAAATAAACAATACCTATTAACAAAACCAATCTGACGTCAAATAAAAATTTAATCATCTTTTCACACATTAATGTTTTCTTTCTTAGCTTGTTCTTTATATTTCTTAAGGTATGTGCCTTCAGGATCGTACACGACAGACAATTCTTTCCACCATTCAGGTTTGTTGTCGATCAGAAAACGAATAACTTTTATAGCTGCCGCTCTTTGTTCTTCTTCGCATTTAGCGCAATCATTTTCCAATGCTTCGGGTAAAATTCCTGAAAGATGAAATAAACATTAAACGGTTTCAAGGCAGTAAAAAAGCCTGGACGGAAATAGTGATAAGTACAAATGTGCAGGGCAAGAGTATTGAGGTTATATTATCAAAAATAGAGTATTGTAGTTTTTATTTCAATTTGACTGTCTATACGAAGTAATGTTGACATGCAATATTCGCTTTTTAGGCACCTATCGTATTTCCGTTACTTATCAAAAAAGTAAAATCTGGCCTCGGGAAAAAAACACCGAAATGCCACCTTGTTGCTTGCGTCCAAACATCCACGTATTAAAGTTCAAATCCTATGCTAAAGCCTGGTCCATTGAAGCAATTTAGATGAAACTTGGAACAGGCAAAGTTTGAGGTCTCAGCTGTTTCCTTACAAATGATCTTGATTAACAGGGTATTGTTAAAATGAACCTTAGAAATGTTGGACAGTGACTGATTACCTAACCCACAAATATTTTGTCGCTCGAAATCCATCATGTTGGTTTCGTCAAGGTTGGTCCTGATAACTATTTTGTACGTAGAAAATAGATCGTTTTATTGTTTATTTTTATGTGTATTTTAGTTTTGAAATAAATCTATCTATCTGTCTATCTAATTTGACAGTATAAAACACTCGAGTGATATAGTCTTCTCTACTTTGTGATAAAATGATTTGAAATATTTAAGATACTTTAGCGTAAAAAAAAATGGAAAATTCCGTAGAGTGACGGTTTAGAAGTAAGGGTGCATAACCAGAGTTTAGATGACGATAGAGATAAAGATAGAGATTAAGACCAAGATCCCCAGGGTTGTGGACTATTCAAAATGTCGTTACAAGTGTACAACAAACTTTTTTGAAGCGGATCGACAGCTTTTGTCCCAACATACCGCAGTTTGCCGTACCAGAGGCAGAGAGATTTTTCTCTTATGAATGTAACGTCGAATGAAGTGACAAATCGTAGGAAGGAGGAACAGAATAATGCATGAAAACGTCATGTATATTAGACCTACCTATTAAATGTACATTTAAATATAAAATTGACAGTGGGGATTTTGGTGGGATTGACAGAACGGGTCAGAAGGCGCCGGCCAATAAAACTCCCGCGGTAGTAAGGCTAGGAGTCAAAGCACATATCAAGAATTTTGCTGTCGTTGAAAGCCATTACACGAGACAATCAAGCAAAAGACTTTACCTTGACTTAACTTCAAACACACAAAAAATTTACAATGTATTTATGGAACAGTTTAATTAGCAACAATTTCAAGGGGTAAGCCAAATAACGTATCGAAAAATATTTTGCACCGAGTACAATATGTCATTTTTTAAAGCTAAATTTCGACTTGCAATTAATATCAAAAAGCATCTACTAAAGTAAAGCTCGCACTGAAGTTAAAATACAAAGAACATTTAGAAAGAAAATAAGTTTCAATGAAAGAGAAATAGGTAGATTAAAAAAGGGCAGGCAATGGTAAGTATTTTAGGTTCATAACATGTGTATACTATTTTCAAAAATTAAACTCGTACAATTTTACTATTTAGGTACGAATTAGCAACACTAAATGACGCTTTTTGCTATCTCTGGACAGAAATAAATGGGAAACCTGATAGGTAGATGTGAAATCGGTACATATATATGTCCATCACTTTATATAAACTCACTCTTTGATGTAAGCTCTTGTGTAGTCGAACAAAAATGTATGGAGAGTGGGCATTCATACATTGAGGTGGATTTAATGTGCAGCGCCATTGAAACAGATAAACGTCATGTTAATGTTTGTAGTGTGAATGAGTAGGGAAATAATTTTAAAATAGCCATAATTGCCAAAAAGCTGGAGAAGTGTCCCTATCAAATACGACAATTGTTATTTGGTGATTTTTCAGATCTGAAAAAAAATTGTTCACTGTACCATAATCAATCAATCAATCAATCAATATATGCTTTATTGTTCCAGAAAACTGAATTTTCCTTTAACAAAGAGACTATAAATTAGGTCCTTAAAATATAAGTAAAAATAAAAACAAAAACATATTTAAAGAAATATAAAGTGCAATGTCAACAACAATAAAAGTAACACAGACCAACTATAAAACGTCACTGTAATACTAATCTAAACTGTACTAGGCTTTCTGCAATAAGATGTCATTGACATTTTTGCGAAACTGGCCGAAATTCACAATTGATTTCAGCTCATTACTTAATGATTGAATATATTATTACTCTCATAAAAGGCCGACTGTTTTACAAGAGTAATCTTAGGAATAGGTAGTCGAAATTTAGTATGCTGGTTCTAGTACTGTAGTTAAATTCCTTAGCATCTGATCTGGTACATTTTTTTATGCAAAAAACAAACATTTTCAAAATGAATAAAGACGGTACAGTTGAAATTCTTTCTGTTCTAAATAAGGGTTGAAGTGTTCACGGTTATTTGCTCTGCACAAATATCGAATTGCTCTTTTCTGCAACACAAATATGGAGTTTAGCAACTGCCTGTTTGCAAATCCCCAAAAAACCATACCGTAACGCACGTGCCACTCAAACAACACAAAGAAAGATGAGAAATGAAATAATGTTAACTGGTTGAAAATAAAATGCTTAAAATATGACAAGCAGTTACCAAACACAATTCAGTATAAATACAGATTTAGTGATGAGTACGAGAAGCTACACATTGGGTTCGAGAGGCGTGCATCAGATAGAAGGGGAAACGGGGGTAATATTGAAAATGTAACTATTTCACAGTTCTATTCAAAACGGTTACCCGTCTCAGGACATCTAAAAGCTTTGCGAGAAAATATTGCCTGGTACACAAGCTTACCCACTTTATCTTCTGTTCGAGATGTTCGAGATGTAACCGCAGAACCGAGTGAAAATGATCCTGATGAAAAGGAAGAGGACTACTAAGTTTGATATTGTTTTCAATTATAAATGACTTGGGTCGTTTTCTTTTTTTTTATTATTGACAATTTTCTTTTCCAAACTTTATTCAAAATGTTATTTTGTTTAAATATTGAGATATATATTTTGTTCTCGTGTTCGTAATAAAATATAATAAAGCAAATCTTTAACAAACAAAGAAAGTATTATAAGTCGCAGTTTTCCTTAATATTATACAAGTAAACACTTTAAGTCAGTGTAATTGAAAAAAAATTCGTTACAGAAACAAAAGTCAAAATTGAAAATAAACATTCAATGTAACATGTTACTCAATACACGTGCAAGAATATTACAAAAAAAAATACAAATTTGAAAAGGTGAATCCTTAATTTTTAAAAACTGTGTCTTTTGACTTAATGTATTTTGCTTGTAAGCCGACAGATATAAACGTCAAAAATCTTGGCATTTATCTTAATATTTTCTCTCTAGCTAGATGTGTGGTGCATTGAAGGGTGTTTACTTTTCATTAAGAAATAGCAGCATTTTTGCAGATATCTCCGTAGATATTTTATGACAGTAATTGAGCTGACCTAATTTAAGAACACTGAATCTTATTTGTATAAAACTTTTGCTGTAAGAGGTACATCGTATTGAAAATTTAGCACGTAAAATCCCAAGAGTAAAAAAAAAGTGGACAATTAAGTACATATTTGATGCATTTTTTTATATTAAGCCAAAGACAACCAAACATTAGAATAAAGAAAGCCAGAAGCTTAACTAATCATAGATAAACGATATAATTATTTCAAAATCAACAAGAAGATCAAGGTTAGCCAGATTTAATTCTATTTAATAACTTACTTTTTAAGTCTGCAGCATCCGGAGCACACTTGCTCTTGCCCGTCAAACAATTCAAGTAATTCTTTAGCAATCTCTCACTATGCAAAATCTCATCTATGTCAACCCTGGGGGATCTATACTTTTCATCTGGTCTTGCAATCGATAAATCAGCCACAGCTACTATAACGAAAAGAGCCACAACCAGGAAATTCATTTTTAATAAAAATTATAAGTTAAATTTACTAGGACCACTATTAAATGATTTGTGTCAGGAGGATTTGATTAAACTAACAATTTATTAACACCAAACTGTGCTATATTTATTACCAAATACCTAAAAGAACAATACGTAATACTTATGACGGTGGGGATAGCTCTTCTGTTCCCAAACCTTGACATTCATTGGCATCATTTATCCTATGCATTAAGGAGAATAATTCTGTTTAAGTCGAAAATAAAATATTTTTTTAATTTTCTTTTGTTAATATTCATATAGTAATCGGCATAACAAAAATATTCTTCATATTATAATGTTTTTCCTTCAATTAAAAATAATATTTGGAAACAAAACTTGGCATGACAACGAAATCCTTTAATTCAAAAAAATTAAACGGTATGCAGAAAAATGGTGGAAAATAAGAAGTTGTACAATAATAATTGTTGATGGTGTTAAAGATATTATAGATCAATTGCATTTTTTACTTTAACGAGAAAATCGTATTTGATGTTAAATGAAATAAACTGTAAATTTTAAAACTAAAAATTGTATCTCTATGAAGCACAGTTATAGAGCCAATGAACTGTTGATAATCTTAATATTGGTTTTCTCAACCATTCGACAAGGCTTATTTATTGCATAAGTTATCTAATGGATATCCTATAAAAATTCGGCAGAGATATCTCTGGAGCTTGCTAGAAAAAGGGCCAATGTCCAAAAATTGCATGCCTGGCTAATGATTCTGCTTAACTACTCAGATTACATATGTTAATCACATAAAAGGCCAATGTCCTCAACTATTCTACTATGTGATCTTATTTATCTTAGTTCAATAGAAAAAGGGCCAATGTTTGGGCATTGGCTCTTAGAATAATTTTAAAATGGTGCATAAACAGCCAATGTCACAATGGACATTGGCCCTTTTTTTTACCAAGTTCCAGATCTATCCTATTACATTAACGCAAGCGTCATATATTTTGACGTTTACTTTTAACCAACCTCTTTTGTGTTAATAGAAATGTGTTTTTTTTTATTTAAAATAATAGTTTATAGTAGTTTTATTTAAAATAGATAGTTTTCCATGTAAAAAAAAGGAATATTCTAGTTCAACAGAAAATCCTATAGGAATATTTTGAAAATTATCCCGAGCCGAAGGCGATTACCTTGATTATTTACCTCATCCATTATAAAAGCGGGTTGATTTTCACCTGATTATTCAGCGATAATCTCCCGCTCTCCGGTCAAAATCACCCTTGTCAAAACTGAAAATCTCACCCGTCAGAAATCCAGCGATAATCTCCCGCTCTCCGGTGAAAATCACCCTTGTCAAAAGTGAAAATATCACCCGTCAGAAATCGTTAGTTGTTTATTTGGTAAATAATCTTCAAAATACATTTCGGGATTGGGAAATAATCAGAAAATCATTCTCAGATTTTTTGCCATTAGGAAATCGCTCTCGGGCAAGCCCTCGAGCGATTTCCACGGCAAAAAATCTTCGGAATGATTTTCGATAATTTCCCTATCCCTTAATATATTACTACAGATAATTCACCTCACTTTTATTGAACCAATCAAAACGCTCATTTTCATAGCAACCACCTTGGTAACGGTCGTCTTACCCGATAAGACTACCGCTAGCTCGAAAAGACGCTTTCGAAAAGACGCTTGTAGCTTTTTTACTTAAATAAAAAATTAGTAACACCTCTAACTTGTATATTTACCTTTATCAGACGGCCTTCATTTTTATGTTCAGTAAATTATCCAATAAAATACACCTCTAGAGGCGGTTTCTTATCTTCATACCTTCGTTTTTCACTCGAAACTCGATTTTCCAAGAAAATTTTCACTCAATGTAATTTTTACTTATAATCAAAGATAAGACCCTCGAGCTAAAGCTCTCGGGATCATATCAGATTATAAGTAAAAATTACATTTCGTAAAAATTTGTCAGAAAATCGATTTCTTGTTAAAAACATCGGTATTACCGATAAGACGCCTCCTCTATCGGTATATTACTGTTGATAATTCACCTCACTTTTATTGAACCAATCAAAACGCTCATTTTCATAGCAACCACCTTGGTAACGGTCGTCTTACCCGATAAGACTACCGCTAGCTCGAAAAGACGCTTTCGAAAAGACGCTTGTAGCTTTTTTACTTAAATAAAAAATTAGTAACACCTCTAACTTGTATATTTACCTTTATCAGACGGCCTTCATTTTTATGTTCAGTAAATTATCCAATAAAATACACCTCTAGAGGCGGTTTCTTATCTTCATACCTTCGTTTTTCACTCGAAACTCGATTTTCCAAGAAAATTTTCACTCAATGTAATTTTTACTTATAATCAAAGATAAGACCCTCGAGCTAAAGCTCTCGGGATCATATCAGATTATAAGTAAAAATTACATTTCGTAAAAATTTGTCAGAAAATCGATTTCTTGTTAAAAACATCGGTATTACCGATAAGACGCCTCCTCTATCGGTATATTACTGTTGACTATTTCCCTCATATACTGTAACTACAATGCGCTTTTCACTTGATTTTCGGTGAAAATCAGCCCTCGGTCGCGATTGAGCTGAAAATTGCACTCTTCTGGTTTTTCATTGTTGGTTACCTACGAGAATAACCGTCACTGTCACAACAAGTTGAAATTTCTGCTTTGACAATTTCGCGTCAATTTATCAAAATTATTCGTTTTTAGTTTTTCATTCAGGAAATAGTCTAAAAAATATATTTCGTGCATGTAAAATGGCTTGATAATCATGCACTCAGATTTGTCCCTTCGGTCGGGCACTTTTTGGTAAATAACAATAAAAATGCATTCAAGCTGTTTCTAGGGCAACAGACCTTCATGCATGATTTTCAGCAATTTTACATGCACTTAACATATTACTATTGAAAACATTTGCAGTAGGTAATAATTTAGGCACTAGGAATATTATAAGTGAAAATTAGCTGCGATATATTTTGCCTTCACTACAGTAATGGTTACCGACGCCCATGAGAATGTCCTGTTATTAATAATTAACTTTTATGGTTTTAATAGCCATGATGTTAATTAATTTATAAATATTTAAAAATATGAATTATTAAAGACATCCTAATATTATTTAAATATATGTTCCTTTCATAAACCAGCTAATTTTCTTAACTTTGGCAATTAAACGTTTGCTGTGGCAAGAAGTTTGGTATCGAAAAACAATTATCGGATTTTTGATCATCGAATTTAAATATCTGCAATTTGCAAACATTTGTTAATAGATTTGTTTAGGTTTTTCAAATTTTGACATCGCTATCTTTTTTATGTAGAATGGCTGGTATTATTATGATCCACTGATTTTATTCACGGAGGAAAAGAAACCCATATGAGAATTAAGCATTTCAACAAAGCAAATTAATCTCTGTTAATACTCTTTTGTTAAATTAGGTAAACTATAACAGTATTTTATCACCCAAGTTAACATCTGAGGTAGGTACCTTTTACAGTTTTTTGAAAAAATATTTTAATTTTTCCACCTGAAGACGGTTGAAGGAGTTAGATGTTCTCCAGTTGAATCGTTGTAATAAAATTAATAATTGCGATGAAAGTCCAAAAGCCGTCTCATGATGCATACTTTTTTCTAACTTTCAAACAAACGCTAACATTATTATTATTTTCTAGACGTTCTGCAGTGTATCCAACATCTTCTAAATAATATTTAATAGTAAGAACAGCACCATTATTGGACCTTTGTTTTACAATTAATTTTAAACGTATACGATGGCAACGAATTAAGCTTCTTAAAAATTCGATTGCTCATAGAGTTGTCATTCTATTGGACCCGTCCTGCAAATCCATCTTCTTGGAAATATTTGATTTAGATAAGAGGAGGCGCCCAATCCTGCTGAAACCAGATATCCGCATTTGGCACTTGTGGATCCAGAGCATTGAGAAACAAAACTGCTGAATTTAGAACAAGTTTTTGCTGCAGAAATAATTAATATCGCGCTCCAATTAAGTTAATATCAAAGAATATGGGCCCAATCACTCTATTCCTAATAATTCCAACAAAAACAATAATTTATTGGGGCTACTGGGTATGTACTTCCCTCATCCAATGGGGATTTACATATATCTGCTTAATAATGGCAATATTGTCGATTAACATGGCCATGTAACGTTCATCAGAAAATATTATGCTTTTCGAGTTTACGACATTTCTTTTAATTAAATCCATCATTCTCTCATAAAACTAAATCTCCTATCTAGATCATCTTGTACCAAATAATTCCTGTGCAACCTGTATCCTGTAAAAGTGATACTTGAATATTTTAAAGATGTTCAGTACAGAGGTCTGACATATACCAACTTCTCTTCCTAGCTATCTTGTGGCAATGAATGGAATTTCTTTAATTGTTAAGAGTACAGGGTGTCCCATTTTCGATACTTTTTCGGGATAATGAAGTTATTATCAAAGATAAGGACTTGCGGTTTCCGCGTCAGCTTGCTACATTTTAACGAAACGGAGGATTCCGATGTTAATTATGTCATGGCTACCTTCGTTCTTACTCTACAGGGTGAGTTTAAAAAACTTCGCTCTTTAGGCACCCTCGTATTTCCGCTGTGCGTTAACTTTTCAAAATTAATATTAGTAGATCTTCTTGCGTTCAGTGGCGTAATAAGTTTTTTTTATAAGCTGGTTAGTTTTTCAGATATTAACCAAACCTGGGATACTCTGTATATTATTTTTTAAATTGATTAAGCGTCATTTGGGCTTTTCAAAAATTTATAGATGTTTATATTTATTTTGAACAACAAGCTCAAAATTCGATACTTTTAATTTTTTACTATATTTCTAACAGTATACCTAGGCCTCGGCCAAACGCAATATTTTTACAAAAATTAACGTCTTGTATTGAAACTCTTGTATGATTGCAGATTAGTAAATCGGTAGTGGGGGTTGTTAAATGGCAACCCCCCACTATTAATAAACTGCTTCGTAATCGATCCAAGAGTAGTAATTTTTTCAATAAAATACGCCCAATAATATATATATATACTCTAAAAATTCAACACATTTTTTATATTCTTAATAAAATTGTATGTGAATACTTAATTATTATTACATTTTTTACTTTAAACCAGTTAAACCACACTAATATTATAAAACTCAAATATTGAAATTTTATTGCGAAGAGACAAGAACAACATTAGTAGATAGATAAAAGTAAAGGATTAATAATAAAAAAATACTGAGAGTAAAAACAACGACCCAGGGTTTTTTAAAGATGGTTTTCAAAATGCCTGCCGTTTTCTTGAATGCAATATTGGCAAATATTTGTTATTACTTATTCCAATTGCTTTAAGGAGAATAATAAATTAATTATGAAGAGTTTGGAAGACCAGCCCCATTGCGTCACCAAACCCCGCTAAAGATTCATGTCTTGGCTTATACTACTTGATTTTGCACCAATTCCCATAAAAAAAATCGGAAAGGAAAGATCGGTGGATCGTGCGGGCCACCTCACAGGCCGGTTTGTACCTATTCGTCCTTGAGGGAAGTTGTTATCCAGAACAGGTCTTAATAGCAGAGGGTTGTGGCCCGGAGCACCATCTTGTTGGAGACGGAATTGAAATGGGCCAATGGAATATTTTTCAGCAATTTGGGAATGACTTCCTCCAGGATTTCTAGGTATTTACGTTGTTTCTGTGTAACATTTATTTCTTTTCTCTCCCTGTCTCCTTTGATGTATATTTTTGGACGTGGCCGAATAAACGATCAATGCTCAACTAGATTTGTTTTTAAACGAGCAAATATTTCTGAGAATGGTTGTCTTCTTTCTGGAAAAAAGTAAACATATCGAATTTGAAGCTTGTCTTTTGAAATAAATATAATAATTTTTATATTTTTAAGGAGCCCAAATGATGCCTAATGAATATAAAAAAAAACTGAATACGCCACCGAAGTTCACAGAAAAAGTTCTATCAATATCAGTTTTTACCTTTTTGATAAGTTAACGCATAACGCAAAAAGCGAAGTTTTTCAAAATAACCCTGTAGATTAAAAACGAATACAGTCATGCCATATTGAACACCAGAATCTTTCGTTTTGTTAAAAAGTAGCAAACTGACGCGAAATCCTCAACTCTCTAACTTTGATAATAACTCCACTACCCCATAAAAGTATCGAAAATGGGACACCCTGTAAAACTAATTTCGTATTATCATCCAGTACAGATTTCCTGTTAGTAGATGTAAATCTTACACGACCATTATCTCAAAACATTTTCTAAATTTTCCTTATCGTACTTTGACTTATTATAAGGGGGCAAGCCTCAATCTTTTTCCCTAAATAATCTTACCACTTCCTGTTGAGTTCTAAAATTATCTCCGTGTCCGACCATCATTAATTATGTCAATACGATGAGTTGTTGATGTTAAGCCTGATCTTGTACACATTTTGAAATACGTCAATATTTAAAGACAATTAGGTACTTATTTCAATAATCAAACATACTTGATATATCACTCTTTATCTAGTCAAAAAAAACTAAAGGAATTTTGTGCCCTAAAGGTTATTATTCAGAATGTGAGAAATGGATTCTATTTTCGACTAGGTTGCTGCCAGCAAGTGAACGGACATTTTCAACACCTTTTAAGCTAAATGTAATAGATTTAGTGTATTTTTGAATTCTAGCAAATCTATTATTCGCTCTGTATAAATATCGGTTAAAGATGGAAAAGTTAAACTCGGCTCCAATATACAACTTTAGGCGTTCTCTAAAAATATGATAAAGAATACGGGGTTTCCATTAAAAAAAAGCTGGTCATGCGCGTATTTTAGATCATAAAATGCCCATTGAAAAATAATAATTAACGTGTCCGAGAGATATTTAGAAAAATCTACCAAAGCGACAATACAGAATTTATTCCATGTTAGATGTTCTCACTGTATAAACGAAAACCCTGTATGTTCTTTGGGTAGTAGCCCCTTCAATTAGTATGCCAGTTGGTACATAACTAAAGGAAAAACATGTTAATTAAAACTAGCATCTATTTACAAATTAATGTTTTCTTTTTTGGCTTCTTCTTCATATTTCTTGAAATATGTGCCATCAGGGTCATATTTGGCTGCTAATTCATTCCACCAGTCGCGTTTGTTTTCAATAAGGAAATGAATGACTTTTATTCCATTTTTCCTTTGCATCTCATCGCATTTAGAGCAATCATGTTGCAAGGCGTAATTTCTGAAAAAGAACATTAAAATGACAACAATAAATTTCTTACCACTAAATTCACTAAGAAGGTTTAAGACATATAATGATGTATAATGAACCATTTTCTCTCACTTTAGGTCAGCCCTCAGATAAATTATTAACACACAATTTATGCCATTACTAAAGTTCTATGTATTAATAATTATTGCTCACAAATCCATGAAATAATAAATTCATTACTAGAGTGTTCTAATGGATATGATTACTTATCAAGAAATATACTAGTAATTATAGTAATCATTTATGGCATAAGTGTGTTATGAACGCAGAAAAAATGAGACCACGAGCCCTTTGGTGGAGTGGTATATATTTTAAGACTTTTAAGTGAATACACAGAGAACACTCTCGTGTCATTTAAAATTTTATCCAACACTTAATCAAAATTGCGAAGACACTATGTCGTTGTCCGAAGACATACATACTTGCTACCTTTCCTTCGTCGTTGACTACTCTTGGATCGATTCTGAAGCAGTTTATTAATAGTGGGGGAGTTGCGACTTTGCTACCCCCCCCCCCTTCCGATTTACTGATATAAAATCGATATAAGGGTTTCAATATTTTTGGCCGAGACCTATTGTTAGAAATATAGTAAAAAAATTAAAACATCATATTTTGAGCTTGTTTTTCAGAATAAATATAAACATCTATATATTTTTGAAAAGACCAAATGATGCTTAATCAATATAGCAAAATAATATACAAAGTATCCAATTTAAATGCATAGGTTTGGTTAATATCTGAAAAACTAACATGTTTAGAAAAAAAACTGATTAGGCTACTGCACTCTACGCAAGAAGTTCTATCAATATCAGTTTTGATAAGTTAACGCATAACGGAAATACGAGGGGTGCCTAAAAAACGAAATTTTTCAAACTCACCCTGTAGAATAAAAACGAAGACAGTCATATTTTACACCGGAAACCATGGTGGACGATAAAAAAAGAATCAAAATATTGAATTGAACTTACGAAATACGAGCAAGCAAACCACCAGGGCTTCTGCTGCAACTGCTACTTCAGCAGGATCCCCTGTGGATCTTCAGGGGCTACTCTTGGTAAACCAGGTGGATTCGTAGATTTCATGTCTGTGTTTCTATAGAAGCCTAGTAGAGGCCAACTGGAATCATAAGGTAGCTCATAGGCTTACCTTGCTAAATCCTGAAATATCGCCGATAAGCAGAAAATCCGGCAGAACGGCCAAAACCCCTAAAAATATCAAAAAGAAAATAACCAACTGAATCCCCAACAAATAAACACCGAAATAAATTTGTAAAAGGGAAGTCAGGGAAGTGTAGACCTCTAGGTATTTTCGGAAAAATTGACTTCCTGCCTCTTTGAAGGATTAAAGCGAAAAGCCGCGACAATTCCGAGATACTTCTTCACCACAAAACAACCTCTGACTGTCGAGAGTGTGCCCTAACAACATTACACAAAAAAAGAACAATAGACAACCTACGACGGATTAGGACAACTCTTGGGTTTGGGCTTAACCAGAACATAAATTAAATAAACAAATAAAAATTATGATTATTCCGAGCAACATAAAACTGATAACAGTGATAAGTATCAAAGCGTTCTGCGATTTAACCTAGATGTGAACGGAAATATGTGGTCAAACCCATTTGCAGCGCGTTAATTACTGTGATACAAATAGCTAGCAGAAAAGCAGAACTAAAAATAATAGAAAGTTCTTGAGTTCACCATTTGGAAAATGCTGCAACGCTTTTTGACAGCTAGACATGCGGAGTAAAGCAAGCCAGAAATGTCAACGCTAATATCCTTTGATGGTCCCGCTATCTTACGTACATACGGGAAGCAATACCGTAACGCTATTTTTCGGGCAGAAGTTGACACTTATTTTGAAAGATAAACTTTTATTCGATAATCCAAAAATTGACTCTAGATCACTCCACCGATTGGGGTAGGCAAATCTGCGGAGTAAAGTGCATAGTGCTTTATCGGTTCCTATAATGAAAATATACCTCAATTACGTAACCCCTAAACAAAAAACTGCGAATTTAATATTTGAATTATCAAGCCAATAGTCCAAATTAATATTAGCATCCCAGGGCCTCTATTCTCGAATCGGTGAATGATCACATCACGCGATATACCTATTGCAGTTTTGTGTATTCTCGAAGACAACGGACATTCATATTATTCTTCGCATGGTGTAGAGCAGGAGAAGTGTCAACGATCGCTTGTAAAGAATACCCAAGTCGAATTTCGCAAAATTGCAATAGGTAAATAGCGTTATGTGATCATTCACCGAGTCGAGGATAGAGGCGCAGAGTACAAGTTAGTGTGATCTACTGGAGATCCGCAGGAATTCTCAAGGCATATGCCAGCCTAGGATATCTTCCTCGGTCACATCTAAATGTCAATTAAGCGTATTCAGGTGTGATATTATTTTCATTTTAACAATTTAATTTCAATAACTAGAATATAAATTTATTTGCACCACTCTAACCAGTGTTTGAAACACTGGCCTCAAGAATAACATGTTGCACTTATAAAGCTGACAGCTAGAGCTAGTGATAGAGCACACTTGTTTCATCTTTTACTTTGGATGCTCGGACATCGGCTGCCAATGCACATCTCTATAGGCAGGAAAAGGTCTCACCTGGAAGAACTTCTGTCTTGGGGTGACAGTAACCAAGTAGAATTTAACACTAAGAAGATCCAGGCGGCAGTTTTTTCTAAAAAAGTTAATGTTAAAGAACCGGATATAGTCATGACGGGACACTCGATTCCCTTGGCTTCATCAATTCATTAATTGGGCATCAATTTGGATAGTCATATGTCTTGGCAGAGTCACGTTGCGTCCATTGCTAAGGCAGCCTCGCAGAAGTGGAATACTTTTCCGAACTAAGAACCTCTATAGATACACCCCAACAACTTTTGATGCTCTATAAAGCCCAAATTCGACCAACGCTGGAGTACTGTTCGGGGCTCTGCTCCTAAACATACCCTGAGATTACTAGATTCTATTCAAAGAAGAGCCATTCGCTTGATCGGTGACCATGATCTGACAAACAACTTGGAAGCTTGGCGACTTAAGTCTATTTTACAAATATTTTCATGGCAAGTGCTTAACTGAGGCTGCCCGCTTGATTCCGCCCAGAGCGGTGCATGGTAGAAATACACGACGAGCCACTGCAGCCCACACGTATGTGGTTTAGCTTAGTGCCCCACGAACAACCTCCCTGAGGCTGTGTTCCCCAACGAATATAATCTCCAATCGAAATTCGAGAAAAGGCGGATATACATATTCTACAGAAGTTCTCATCTTAATTTCCTTGAGTTCTAGTGTGTAAAATAAAGTTAGAATGGGTTGTAATCATGTAACTTATTATAAGTTGTGGTTATAATCTAAATCTAAGTTATAAGCAACTTTATATTAGCCTAAAACGCACTAATAATGTTTACTTTATATTCAAGTGTCGGATACAATTATTAATAAATAGTTGTAGAGAAAATAATAAAACTTACTTTTCAGGTCACGACCCGCTTGATTACACCTGCCCTTGTCTACCAGACAATTCAAATAATTTCTAAGCAGGCGATCGCTTTGCAGAATTTCATTAATATTAATATTAGGATAGTTGTTTTTGTATTTTTCTTGAGCACGTGTTGAATCAGCCGCAATAACAACCAAAACGCAAACTGTTAAAAGAAAATAATTCATTTTCGATAAAACTAAAGATATCCGAAATAATTTGTTTATATTAACCTGGCGACTACCAAACCTGAACTAAACGATTTTAATATTTAGGTACCTAATTTGGTTAACATCTGATGGTGTTATAGTTATCACCAAATCATTCTAATGCGTTACGCAATATTTGTTATGGTGGATACAAATTCTTGGTATGACATACCTTGACATTTTTATTAGTTATGTGCCAATGAACCTTGCAATGATTAATTTGACGTTTTGATCCTTAAAATATTATAAAAAATATATACCGGGTGTTAATGTGATAATGCTATAAGGATCTAGGGTAGATAGCACACAGGCAAACAAAATAAAGTTCATATGAACATGGGTCCGGAAACGCTTTCTCAGAAAGCTAGATCCTTTTAAAGATGGCCTTCATAAACTACTTTTCGTTTTGTAGCTTCGAAACTGCTTCAGCTACCGCAACTAATTTTGGAACATAAATTACTGTTAGTAAGTTTATCTATTTGAGGCTATTGGACAATGTTAACTTTAACCAGGGGCCCCATTCCTCTAAGGCTTCAATTTCTTGCCGTTCTGACATCAGATTATGATTTTCCTATGCCTTTTATACAGTGTGTACATAAAGTAAGGAACAAATTCATTATTTAATAATCTAAAAACATATCATAAAAATTCTCGGACCCGTATATAATAATTTTTAATTGCGCATATTTTGACATATAAATTTATTATACAGGGTAACTCATGTAGTAGATATGACATTATCGACAATTTTTTTAAATAGAACCCCCTATATTTTAGTTTACATCTGTAATCTCTAAGAACAGCTCATTTCAAAAACATAACACACTTAGGGCCTAAAATGGATAGTTTCGTAGCTACAGGGTAGAACAAATAATTTTATTTAAGACACATTCTTTTAAAAGTAGGCTTATTTGCTGTTATGTTTTTTTTTTTAAGTAGGCTCATTTGTTGTTATGTAACTATGCTATTTAGATAAGTAGTAGAAGTAATAAAATTAATTTTAATATTTAGTTACTATGCGTTTATCTCCCATACAAAGAATAGAAATTCTTAAGATGACTGGATATGGTGATAGGATTCGTACCCAACAAGAAGTTTGCATTTTGTTCAACGCTAAGTACCCAGAAATATCAATCACTAGATCAACTGTGAGTAAACTTGAAACAGAATTTCGAGAAATGCGGGTTCTGTGGAAGATCTTCCCAGGAAAGGCCGTCCAGCTATTCCGGATGATAAAAAATTAAATATTTTATTGGCTATAGAAAAAGATTCCCATAACAGCGTCCGCCAGATTGGCATAGATCATGAGGCGGCTGCTATGACCGTTTATAACCTATTAACGGTAGAAATATGGCACCCGTTTAAAATCAGACTGGTCCATGAGTTGAATAAAGATGATCCAGATAGTAGGATGGAGTTTTGTCAAATATTAATGGAAAGATGTAACGCAGATCCTGTGTTTGTTGAAAATATCCTATTTTCGGATGAATCTACTTTTAAATTAAATGGTGAAGTAAACCGGCAAAACTGTAGATATTGGGCACAAGAAAATTCCAGGTTAGTTCAGGTTTTCCAAATATCCTCAAAAAATTAATGCTTGGGCGGGTATAGTGAAAAACAAAATTATAGGGCCATATTTTCTTGACAACAATGTAAACGGGCTAAATTACCTTCAGTTTTTTCAAGACTTTCTTATCCCTACGCTAGTTAACTTATATCCGAGTAGAAATAATCCTGCAAATATGTAGATGAAAATTTGTGATACCAACAAGACGGCGTAGCTCCACATTATGCAGCAGTAGTGCGCCATTATATCAATCAAGTTTTTCCGAAGAGGTGGAAGACGTGGGCCTATTGAATGGTCGCCTAGGTCTCCAGACCTTACACCACTGGACTTCTTCCTGTGGGGTAACCTGAAAAATGTTGTTAATAAAATAAGAACTGACAATATTGACGATTTAAAAAATCGAATAACAACAGAATGCAGGAATATTTCAGGAGAAACCATAATAAAAGTCCAAGAAGAGTTTATTGGTAATGGGTAATTCGGTATGGCTTTTTTAAAGATAAGTTTAATTTTAAATCTTCATAAGGAATTAACCGACATGCATGACGCTTAATTCTTATTTACAAAACTTAAAAAGTTAAAACGACTGTTCTTAGTATGAAAAGTTACTTTTTTTATTAGTATTAAAAGGGTTAACAAAAAATTAACAAGTTAAACAAGTGTACGCTACACAACAAATCAAAAAATATTTTTCTAAAATTTCTAGAAACTGAAAAACGAACAAAAGCGATATCTTATAGCTTATTACTCATCTTTAGGATCAAAATCTAATGCTCCATTAAAATCATCAATATCATCAGAGACCCGATCGTCACCTATAATATTTTCATAAAATCTTTTGGCATCCGAGGGAATAAGATCTAATAAAGATTTTATGTCATTTAACTTGGGAATTGAAGCTGGTTTGCCATCAGGCCACAAAACTTCTAGGTCAGAAAAAAAAAGAAAATTTGGAAGGACATGCTCTTCTTGAAATCTGTTTTTTGCTAATATCTACTTCATGTGTTTCCGTGGTGCGCCGTACTGAACAAAATTTTAAAAGGTTTTTCTTTAGACAGCGATATTTCTCGAGTTTTCAGCAAATTTATAGCGTCGCCATTTATATATTTTTTTCTATTTACTATATTTTTTAAAACGTTACTAACTTCTACAAAGTCATGCTTTTCTAAAAAAAACATGTTTCTAATTTGTTACGTTTTCGGCAGTTTCTTATGACTTCAAGATAATCAGCCGGTGTGTACAGTCTCTTTTGATATTTCAACGCTGACTCAATATCTCCTAATTCTTAATCATTCGGCATAAAGCTGTGCCCCGAGATCAAAAACCACATAGTAATTTTTTCTATGGTTGGTATTTCTTTCATAATAGTCATAAGGAGCATAACTATTTTAATATTGCGGTTTTGCCCGCCGCAACAATCTGACCACAAAAGTAAATATTTTACTTCGGATCCCAAATTTTTCCGTAAATGCTTTCTTAAAACAGATCCAACCTCTTGTGCACCTTTTCCTGCTGTACCTTCAATCCAGACGTAACAAGAGCCATGACCGATTTTTCCTGAATGGGCCTCACAGTTGTGCAACCCTATCTGACGCTTATATTAAACTATATTCGTCGGTATTCTAGGCAGTGGAAATGTTTTTTCTAAGTCAAAACTTCTAATGTTTCTGTACTTCTTGCTTTTTCCAAATCAGAAATCATAAGACTCCGAGCAGCTTCAGCCTCTTCATAATGTTTATCTCTTTCGTTTTCCAATTTGCTCTTTTCATCAACTGATTTACAGTCTCGGATCTTTATATTTAAATTATCGCAATTATTGCATGTGTCTTTTTTAGGTTTCTTTCTCTGAAGATTGAATTAATCATAAAATATTCTTTTGTATGTTGAGAAAGAAACAGGTTCTATAATACCTTGCATTGTTTTATGCAGTTATATTAAACTAATAATAAAATTATGGTAATATAGTGGTACTTACCTCCTTGTCTATTTTTCATTGTATAAAAGGCAATATACAACGATAGCTCCTTGAGCTTTTGTTAAACTTACTGATATTTGCCATAGACGCTCCGAAGCGGTTAATCCCAATACTGATACTATTACTAACGAACTAAACGACCGTTGGAGTCACTTAATACGATATTACAAAACTAAACAATAAGCATATTATATTCTAGCAAAGATTAAGCTTATTTATTGGCGCTTAATTCCATATTACAGAAATCAATTTATTAAAGTTAAGATTTTGTAATATAGTTTTGGCGAATAATTCCGTATTACAAATCTTTAATTAGTATGTTAACCGTGAAAAATATGAAATGTCGCTTAATACAAGTACCCTTAAAAAGGGTAAAATGGGAAATTCTTCTCTGATAATAGGTTTTGTTATATAGGTTTCAATGATTACTAAAAGATGACACCACTAACGGCACTAACGCGATTTTTGAATTATTGTCGCTTAATTCGTGATTACATAACGCGGTCCAACTTATCTCGTTATTATTTTAACCTTTATTACGGATAGGAATCATTAACGGAAATTTCTAGTTTAGTGTAGTGGGAACACTTTATTGCCTGTACCACAGATAAAAGAGGTTACACTGGCGTGCGATAATTCTGGGCCCGAAAATGAGACCGGCTCCCTTGAGCTGACTGCTAGGCCGGAAAAAATGTTTGACATGCAAATACATGGCACCATATAATCTGCCCAAAGAAGGTGCATAAGATGATTCCGAATAATCCTCCCACATGATAACCATGAATCTTTGTTGGTGCTTTGTCTCTACTGTTGCATGCGGATTTTCTTCATGTCAGATATGCAAAATATGGCAATTCATTACTCCGTCTCGGGTGAAACCGGCTTCGTCCGTGAACAAAACAATACTAGTAAAATTAAGATTTTGCCTAAATCGATTAGCAATAGATTAGCTCCCTTAGAATTTCTTTTTATTTCACTTGACTTTTTACCTGTTTTTCTTAAGCTACGATCAACCCTTTCAAAAATTCTTCGGTGCCGTAAACGTCGATTTGGAAATGTATAAGAATCAATTCTTTTCGCCTCCACACAATTGCTGAATGCTTTTCCAGCATATCCACTATAAGAATTTACATTATTTAAGTCTTATGTACTCAATCAATCAGACAATTTAGAAACATGTTGCCAATAACACATTGTTAACGAAATAAAAACGACTGCTGTTTTATTGTAGTATTCTGATTTTTTTGAGTCTTTATGGACTACATAAAATATTAAATTTTATTAAATTAGACACGTCTGTTCAAAAGTTAGAACCGAGAAGATAAGTCGCTGGGTAAAGCCTGTCCAGAGATATGAGAAAGTTAGACTTTGCCTTTGAATGGGATTATTCAAGGGTGGCCATAAACAAACAATGAATGGATGAATAAATGCAGGTAAATTATGGTCCGTACTATGCAAAAGATCTAGGGCATACAATTTTAAGGCTTCCACCATACCGTTGTATATTTAATCCCATCAAACATGTTTGGCACCAACTGAAATCTGCCATTCGTCGTAACAATATTTGCCCTACTACTAACTCCAGTGTACTTGAGCTTATAGAAACTGAAGTTTTTAACATCCCTTCACAAAGTTGGGCAAATTCTGTTAGACATGTTGAAAAAGTGGAAAAATCCTATATCCACATAAACAATAAAGCACAAATAATAATTAGAACAGATGATGATAGCGATAGTGATATTGATATATTAAGTGAATAATTATTATAAGTACCGAATAATTTGCATATTTTGTAATCATAAATATAATTTTTAATAATAAAACAACTTGTAATTTCACATTCAAACATAAAGAAAATATTATTTAATGTCTTACTTATTTTTATTACAAACAATGATTAAATTCTAAGCGAAATACGGACCTGTTCGGCCATATTTCAATTTTACAGCTGGCCCGAGTCTTTCCTAATAGGGATCAGTTTTTTATAACTTCAGTCACTTTCTTATATCTCTAAACAGACTTTACCCCTTTGTGGCTCTGTATCTCCGTTAAGGGGCACTTTAGGAATTTTTTTCCATGACAAATTAGAATTAGGGTTATTTGGATTTACCCTATACGCTCTCAAAAGTATGCCATGTACTTACCAGACACCCTGTATAGTATCTTATGATCTATCGTGTCAAATGCCTTGCTGTAATCATGCAATACAAGACAGCTGCATTGACCATTATCCCATCATTTAAAAAGGTCGTCAATAATATTAAGTAAGGCTGTTGTTGTGCTGTAGTTTTTGGGAAATCCTGATTAAGTTGAGGGTAGGATTTTATAAAAATTTAAAAAAGTGGTTATTTCGTTCACCACCACCCTTTTAACAACTTTAGAAACAGTAGGAAATATAACTCGAAGTAGTCAGTCTCTTAAATCTAAGGAAACACTTTACATGAAAAACTATAGTATAGCCCTTCCCAGTTTATTAAGTTTAATATCAAAAATATCAAATCCATTTATTTATTATAAAACTAAGAGAATTTATAATAATAGGTATCCTAGCCAAAGCAGTCATTAGTGATCACAATAAATTAAGTTTTTAGGGAAAACTATATTAACAATTCTAAAAAGTATAAAAAATAAGTATCATTTGGTATAATAGTGTCAATAATAATTTTTGATGATGATGTAGATACTTATTTACAACTTAAGATTTGCTTTTTTGGCTTCTTCTTCATATTTCTTAAGATATTTGCCATCAGAGTCGTACTTGGCTGCTAATTCGTTCCACCAATCGCGTTTGTTGTCGATAAGATAACTAACAACCTTCTTGGCGCCATTTCTTTGCTGCTCGCTACATTTTGAGCAACTATTGTCCAAAGCATCTGGCAAGACTCCTAAAAACAAAGAGGATTGGTTGATTTAGAGTTTAGACCAAAATCAGTAGGTACAGGGAAATTCCGTTCATATTCCTCGATTCTACATTATGAAAAGATGAAAACAGGAAAGCAAGTTTAATTACAATTATTTTTAAATTCTACTAAAAAATTATGAGTCCGTACAGCTACTTTTCGTATTTGTTTGGTTAAATTGCTTAGGACTCGTAACTTCTCAGTAGGATTTCAAAAAGGAACGCGTTTGTAGACGTATTGAAAAACTTTCAGCCCTAGTGCGGAAAACTGCTACTCTCAGCATGCATAGGAGTGCAGAAACTAGTTACTCTCACAACTGACCTGAAAGTATTTACTTTCCGCATGCGCGAATGCGCGAATGCTTGAAACTGATTAACTATATTTTTATTATGTTATAAAATTTTGAATGGGGCAATTAGGGCAAGCTTACTTATTCGTGTCATTATATTAAAACTGAACCGAATATCTCTTAAACTGCGACAAACAAAAATACAATATACAAGGTAATTTTGTAGTCAAGTGATTAACAGGCCGTAAAAACTAGTCATTATAGTTGTTTCTGTAGATTCCCATGATTACAGCATCTGATTCGATGCTAGAAGTGGCCTACATCTTCCACTTGACATGCACAAAGTCTATGGCGAGACTATGGTAAGGCTATGGTAAATACTATCTACCGCACGATGAACACTTTCGGCCGGTAAATTATTAATCTTCATCCTTATTCTATCTTTTAGGTCCTTAATGTTATCTGGTCCATTCTGATACACTCTCTCCTTCAAATACCTCCATAGAAAGAAATCCAATGGCGTAAGGTCCGGAGGCCTTGGCGGCCATTCAATTGGAACCCGTCGACCTATCCAGCCATTTGAAAACATTCGTTTAAGTATCTCACACCATAGTGCGGCTATGTGCTATCTTGTTGAAAACAAATTCTTTCATGGGGAATATCTGAATCATCCTCGTTAGGAAAACTAACTGCTAATGCAGGTATTAAATCAAATGAGAGAAAATCTAAGAAACCAGAAGTTGACACTTTTAGAAAGATGGTAGAAAAGTAAGATAGGGACATGCAAGTCGTTTTGCTCTAAGACGTACCGTTAGAAAGCTAGAAGCTGTCAAAGTTCAAAAATATCATTTCTCAAAACTCCATATCTCAAAAACTATTAAGTTTAGACTTATAATGCACTTATTAAAAAATAATTGTATTTTTATGTAGAATCCAAAAATATTGTAATATACATATAGGGTGTTCCATTTAAAAAAAAAATATTTTAAATTGCTAAAAAACTGTAAATTTGGCAACATTGCAAATATCACTAGCAGCTCCGCGATAACCTCTTATACACGGATACCGAATTTTAGCTAAATCGGACAAATGGTATTAAAGATATTTAAAGCGTTCCATACTTCTGTTACACGCTGTAACTGTATATAGGGAATGTTCCCTATTAAAAACCAAAAATTGCGTAGTTTTTCCAATGTTATTAGCTTTTCCGTTAATTTTTCGCTAAGATTCTGATGTTAAAGTAAAAACCTGAAAACTTTTTTCATTAAAATTTGTTCTCTCTGTTTTCGCTCTAGATCGAAGTAAAAATATAAATAAAAGCCTTGTACACCCGACAGACATTGCTCACATTTTATTTTGTCTTGAGAACCTAATCGCTATCAATCATGTTATTAAAACAACTATTTTATTAAATTTCTACGGAGAAAACTTAACGTTGCTTTTGTATTTTTTTAAGTTCTCGGTCTAGCACACAAATAGCAAAATGCACTATCAACTAATTCGATTTTTTGACATGGCCACAGTACCGAGAGTTAAGTTTCAACTCGATCTATCATATAGTTCTCTTAATTTTTCTTTATCCGGTTTTTTTAAATAAGACGTATTGTGTGTACTTCAGTAAAATGGATAAACTGTAATATCATGGTCTGATTAAATCCCTCGTTTTATCGGCAACGGAATTTCATCCAAAGTTGGTGTAGGTTTATGATATGTCTGCTACAGCTAAGAAATGGATGGCTGAATATAACCTAAGGACTAAGAGAAGACGACAATTACAGATGAAGACATGGAGAAGCTGCACAATATGGTATTGGATGATCAAATGGGATTTCCGAGACTTGTTATCGATTTCATTGGAAATAATACAACTATAACTGGCAAATAAATACTGTTTGTTGTATTCTGGGCTGGAACTGAATTTCAAAATCCTATTTCATCGATGGAATTAATGTATTGGAGATAAGTTGAACAACAGCTACGAAAAAAAAATGTATTTTTGAACTATAAAACGCAATATTTCGTCTTGCACCTCGTAAACGAATAAAATATTAATAGACATTCTGGATGGCTACCAACAAACATACAAAACCACAAATTAAAAAAAAGATAACTTACTTCTCAACTCTGCACCATCCGGAGTACACTTGCCCTTATCCAAAAGACAATTTAGGTAATTCCTCAATAGCCTGTCACTTTTCAAAATCTCATCCAGATCCACATTGTCGTACTTGTTAGTATATTTTTCAGGCCTTGCACTTGTCAAACTGATTACAGCAATAAAAGCAAAAATAGAGAAAATAAAAGACTTCATGTTTTAGAATGATACAAAATAATTTTTGTCAAATAAGTTTAAATGAATCACTTGATATTCGTGTGTACCAACTGACAACTAAACGTTTAATAATTGATCGAAGCAAATAAAGGTACTAATTATTTAATATTCAATTGACGGTCTTATATTAATTTCCACGATGGTTTAGGAAAATAATAATTATCATGGACCTTGGTGGGAGTAAGGTCTATGGGTCGCAATTCAATAACGTGATGATTACGCGTTTGTTTTTTAGGAAACCATGTAACCGTACCGCAAACAATTTTTTTTAGGCCAGATGCGTCAAGTTATTAGTAAAATTTTAATTGAAAAATTAATTTCTGCTTAAACATTGATGTAAAAATAATGCAATTTTCCTAATTAATAATAAAACAGACCAACATGATTCTACGGTTTGGACTATCGTTACTGTTTCTTGAAAATCATTAATGAAATTGGATGTAAATATTTGAAAAAAATTACCGTCAAACGGCGTTACTTGGTACGATATTAACATTGAAGGTTCGATAACTTTGATAAATTTAAGCAAATCGTTTCTAAGTCCTGTCTAAAACTTAAGTCACGTCATTCGCCAATGAAAATAAAAATATTTACTAGCGAAAAAAAAAAATACAAAGCCAAAATAAAAATTAGTGGCTGTCCCAAGTTACCAGACAAGTTGGGGTAATGTGGGACATCTTGAAATATACGTAAATACTTTAGTTAGATGCTTTGTTAAGCATCATGGCACGCCTAAAAATGTAGAAAAGGGGGTTGGCTGCATTAAAAATAAAAAGTTAAACGCAATTAAGAGAAAACCCCAGTTTTAAGTACAAAACTAAAATATCTTTATTTTTCTGCTTTTAAAAACTTAAGACTTAACATTTATAATGCATATATGCACAAAAGAAAATTTAAATTTATCTAGTAGAAAACATAAAAAAGAATTCTGTGGTTAAAAAAATCACGTAAACGTAAATTATACTGACAAAAATAATAACAAAGGATAAATACTTAAACAAATAGGTATTTGCCCCTAATAATTTTATTACGGATCATGACTTCTACGATGTCATCCTTCGTTATTTCTAGGATATCATCCACTAGTGGAAATAAGTATAGGTTTCTAACCTTTGACGTATTTCTCATAATCTTTATTATATAAGAATTTTCACTTTGCCTTTCTAAAATTTGACCAATGAAATATTTAAAATGTTCCGATTTTTTGCCTTCATTGTATGTTAACTTTACTTTAACAAAAGTATCAACAGTTAAAACTTCTAGTGCAACTTTCTGAGAACTTGATAAAATATCTTTACCCGGATCCTCACTGGATATTTGAGGTTGATTCAGTGCTGTTCCGCTTTGTAAACTAGGTGAATTTGGTTCTTCGTCTCGATTCTGAATAGGTTCGGTTTTTTTTCGAACAACTGGTAGGTCTTCCTCTTCAATGTTGTTAAATTCAGAGATTATGTCAGATTCAGAATCATGTAAGGAAATTGTATCATCTTCTGATGATGTTTATACAGACACCGACCTCATCCGTTGCTTTTTGTTTATAATGCTAGGCCCAGGCAGATTTTCGATTAGTTGGTATTTTTTTCCGTGTGTTAGTTGGTCCCTTTTCAAGTCTGGTACACTGCTCAGTCCTTGATGAGATCCTAAATCAGCGACACTTCTTCCCGGTAAAACATCAAGTTTTTTCTTCTTTTTTTTCAATGGTTCAGTCTGACTTCGTCTATTGTTTTCCAAATACTCCTGAAAACTATTTGTCCAATCTTTTCCATCATTGTTATTGGTCTCGATATTTTCTTCATCGGCAACTAGGTTTCTCTTTGGAAGTCTTTTTAAAAACTGGTCTCTGTCAAAGGGACTTATTCCCGATCCTCTAAAACCCGAACGCAATTTTTTTTTGTTGATTCTGTCTCTTTAAGACAAAGTTTTAAAAGTCTTGGGAATCCGTCCTTTGGAATACATCCTCTATTTCGTTCCTTCCATTCCCCCAGAGTTTTACGCCATGACACCTTTAGGGGCTTGAAATGGGCAACATCCAGTGGCTGACATACCCCTGTACTATTTGGAGGCAACATAATGAATCTTATGTTATTCGTTTGACACAACTCAATCACCTCCGGGGATGCGTGACTCGCCAAATTATCCCCTATCAAAACTTTTGGGGTCTGTGGAGGAAACTTTGGAATTATTATTCTTTTAAACCAATCAGTAAATAATTCCATAGTAAACCAACCACTCTTTGATCTATTGTAAATAGTTCCCTTGGGACCATTTTCGCACCATGTAGTATATAAATGTTCCGCTTTATAAACTATATAAACAGGAAGTAGTTCACCGCTTCCTGTGCCAGCGAACATTACAGATGTGCTGCTTTTTGAGCTGTCGACTATTCTTTCTGGATGCCGACATCCCCTCCGGACAATTACATTTTTTCTTCCCGGGTCATCTGTTAAGTTCGTTTAATCGTAGTTAATACCTAACTGATTAGGCACGCCTTCAAGACTTGTTTGAAGCTCATCAAAGTAGCTGTTTATCATATCCGCATTAACATTAGCTCGACACCTTTTAATATTTTGACACAACCTCTGAGTTAATGCTTGTCTGTTTCGTTCCAAAAATTTCTTTATCCAATCGGAACCTGGTAGATTACTTTTAAACCTTTTCTTAGTTATGCCCTTTCGATCTAAATATGATTTAACAAGCACCCTTAAGTCGTAGTTGGTAAGTGGAAAACCCCAATCTCCAGTAAGAGCTATGCATTCTGCCAATTTAGATTCTACCTCTAGGGTAAATACAGTTGGATGTCCAAATTTTTCAGTTTGTATTCCCCTAGAATGCCTGTTTAACGTACTTTTGTGTATTTCATATTTTTCTGCTACTCTTCGACAAGATCTACCTGCTCGAATTTCAGATACAGCCTTTTCTAGCTGTATGTCTGTGAAGTTTTTATACGTTCTTGAACCCAGCTGTCGCCTATATTGACGGGGCATTGCTGAAAAATTAAAGATTTTTTTTATTACTATTTAAAATGGGACACAGTGTTTTAACCATAATAATTTCTATTAATAACTGTGGGGTAACATGGGACGTGTCCCATTTAACCCCGCATTTTACATTTGTTTAAACAATTATCAGTCAAATTTTAAAAATAAACAAAATCAAAAACATACACATCGCAATATAGTCGAAAACACTCAGGTTAACAATATCTAGAAGCAAACCGGAAAAATTTTAAAACATAACCTCTCATAAGTTTTCTGCTTTATTTTTTTTAATAAAAATACTTAGATTTAAAAAAAGTAAAAATTGCTTACCTTTGGCGGAAGTTTACCAAAATATTAACGAATATCTTTTCAAATCGGTACTTAAAGTTAATTAGCACACACAGAAACGATGCTTTCGTAAACTGTTGTTGATAACCGTCAGAACCCTCCACCGTTGCCAAATGTCCCAATTAACCCCTGTGTCCTAAGTAACCCCGTTTGACGGTAATGTTTGATATTTTTAAAATAAACTATTAATAACTTAGTTCAAATTACAGGGGCACACTTCATATTCTCACAAAAATGAGAAAATAAGAGAATGTTGCCCCACTCAACAATCAATGTTTTGAAACTCGAAATACACAAACATACAGACGCTATAGTTAAAATCCAAACAACAAAAATTCAGAAAACGAATAGAAACTGTTCCTTGTAGGGATTTAATTTTTTCATTTTTCTATGCAAATTATTGTAGGGTTGATCTTTAATACTTTGCAATAGGGTATTAAAAAATTTAATTACCCAATAACTACCCTGGGCCATCTTGCCATCTTCGGAGGCGCCAGTACAGAGACCAAATTTTTTTTTTCTCGATGTTATAATGATGTATATTTTCGTGTAACTAAAAATGTCCATCTCTCTTTGCAAAAAGTAGATTATCCCAGTATACAGGGTCTCTGGTAAGTAAATGACATATTCTTTGAGAGTATATAAGGGAGATCAAAATAACCCTAATTTGTCATAAAAAAAATTCGTAAAGTGTCCCTTAACGGAGATAAAGAGCCCAAAAGGGGTACCAAGCGACTTACCTTTTCGGTTTAACTTTTGAACCGAGATGTATAACTTAATAAAATTTTATTAATATAAGTAGGCCATAAAGATTCATAAAACATACTACTGTAGATGTTTTACATCCTTAGGGTAGTCAGGAGCGGACTTGTTGACACACTCGTTGGGCCAAAATATTGACAAGTGTCATTTTACAAAGCTGAAAATTGATTTTTTTAAATACTCTCATCATTCCTCCTTAAGAAAGGTACTTCACATTTGTTTCAATAAAAGACGTTTTCGTAGAAAATAAATTTTTTATATAACATGTTTAAGCATAAACTTTTGAAACTTATTTAATTATCAAGTTCATTAACATAGGTTATTTAAACACAGTAACTAACCGAATAACAGCATTCAATGCTTCAGTGCAAATACTATGCTTTAAGCAACTGCAGTAGTATACCATGGCCAACGCAGTCGAGGTTTTACTGAGGTCACAAAACAGGACTGTGCTATATTGCTTATCACAAAAAGTTTTCACAATGCTCGCGATGAGGTCCAAAACACCCATGACATTAACATGGATATTTGGTGTTTACTTATGTTAAGATGTCTTACAGAGTTAATTAATCATAGAATATTATGTCACAGCTCGTGTCGCATATTCAAAACCAGTGTGACAGCTGCGAACTATGAGCGGGAGCTCAATCACATTAACAAATTATTCTGGCATTATTATGATCAGCATTACCGTCTATGAAAACTGGTGCACTTAACCTGTTCCGAAGAATTCCGGTCCATTTTTATTGTCTGCCTTATTTGGATATGCGTTTTCTGACATATCGATTTTCTCACGTCCATATTTTTGTAATTCCTTTATTGTCTATTGACTGTACCATTTGTACATAAACTACTATAAACCCAGAATAATATATTTTATTTGCTATGGTTTGGTCGCCGTTAATTCGTTACATCCACTGTTCACCGAATCTGTATTCTTAGGAAATAATCATTAGGCAAAGTTCTTGAACATTCCTTACTTTCAAACACTTTTATTATATCTTTCAATTGCTTTTTAGCAACTATTCCTCGACTTTATGGAAACTTTAACAAGCCCAATTAGGCTCTTTAACGGCCATACATACTTCCATTTTGAACTTTAAGTTTATTATATTGTAGAGTAATTTTGAATGGGACTGGATAATGTGGATTGGAAGTGGCAAGATTATCAAGCAATTCTTGTTCTGACATTCGTCTGGTTATGTTTAAGGTCATCTGAATCATCTTTTAAGAGATTTTGGGTACTTTCTATGCATCAAATTACAAATACAAATAGGCTTTTAACTTATGCTATAATCAAATGAATATTTCCTTCTTGCTGAAAAACTACGCGAGTCCAGCCTATGCCCAAAAAAGGCAAGAACACCTTGCCAAGCATCCAAACAACTATCGACCAGTCGCTCTGCTTTCGCATATATCAAAACTTATGAAGACGACCATCAACCAAAAATTGTTAAAGTACCTGAATTTTATCTAGATCCATAGGATCTCTTATAATACTCATGTTCAAACATCACAGTAGAACATCATGGGAGTCCCAGTCGATGTAATTGGGCTTTCCGAGACTTTTGATCGAGCAATTTTTTCCATAGCTGTCACGCTTTCCTAAGGTCCATTTTCTGCGAGTGACAATGTACGGATTTCTTTTAGATATATTTAACATTAATGCCGGAGTCTTTCAAGGTTCCATACAGGGTGCAGATAAGGAGGACCTCTATGGGGATCTCGGTTATGATAAGAGATACAACTTTGAATTAATGAAGAAAAACTTATACAATTAAGGAACTTATAATATGACATACCAAAACTTTTGGTAAGATATTTAAGTTTTGAGGTATTAAAAAAAAATAAAATTTTGGATTTTTTACTTTACTTTTTTGCTGCCTTTGAACGATATTAAAGTTAGAGCAAAACTGACAAAACTTTCTCACAGAAACTTTTATTGAACTTAAGATAGCATCACAATTTTGTTTTTATGACGTTTTGTTTCCAAGCAATCACCATCAACTTTATTTTTTCTAATACGTCCCTGATTTTATATTGTCAAATTTTAAAAGCATTTTTTATTTTAAATTCATTGATGTATTACACATAATCGTTTAATTACGTTTCTAGTCTTTTCAGCCATCTTTCTGAAATTTTTATGATACGGGCACGGTGACCTGTATTTCTCAGAAATTTATAAAAAAAAAAACGGTTTAATGTTGTAGATAAGTACTGAGTTGAGAATTTTAATAATTATTAAGTATGAAGAATCAAACAGCAAGTACGTAAATCAACAAATAACATACAAGGATGAAAATAGAACTAACATTAACTCACTCGAAATTAATTTTCCAAAAGGTGTTCAAAATAATTTCCGTCATTCCCCAAATATAAATAGCATATTAAAACTGTAGAATTTAAGACCTCACTTAGGTAGTAGTTGTGGCGTTACGCTTTAAACGGCTTCAAGAACTAGTCGTCTAAGGTCTTCTTGTGTTGTCCTCATAGAGTTGTCCTCGATATATCCCCAAAGGAAATATTCAAGCAGTAACGCGCTGGCCAGGATGTTACAGAATAAGTGCTGATATTTTTTTTCTGGAAATGTAGCTGAAATGTACTCTCTAACTACTTTTGAACTATGTACAGGTCAATTATCCAGAGCCTCCCTCTAAATTACTTTGGAGTAAATTTAGATATTTCTCCGATGTTAAATTACGTTGGTAAAAGGAAGGTCCTATTATTCTTGTTCCTAGAAAGTCTACATATTGAATCTAAAACGGTGTGGTTGAAAACGAAACGTCATAAAAAAAAATTGTGATACAATCTTTAAGTTCATTAAAAGTTGATCTAAAAAGTTTTCTCAGTTTTGCTCTAACTTTAATATTAACGCAGGAAAAAAATTGAATTAAAAGTCCAAAATTTTAATTTTTTTTTAATAACTCTAAACTTAAACATGTTACCAAAACTTTTGGAATGTCATATTATTAGTCCTTTAATTGCACAACTTTTTCTTCATTTAATCAAAGTTGTATTTCTTACTATAACCGAAATCCCCAAGGAGGCCCTCCTTATCTTGGGAACACTGTATTATCTCCCACCCTCTTTCATACATTAACTTCATTTTGGAAAAATTCTCAAAATCCGATACATAGCTTCGCTACTGACAGCACACCTGTTTCATCATTTACCTTTGGTGCTCGAACATCCACTGCCCATGCACAGTTATGTCCACACCATTGGAAAAACTAATTAAGACTGGAATCAGGTCTGTAAGGCTGATTTGAACAATGTTCTCTTGAGAAGTTTAACAAGGCTAAACCAGTCTCTTAAAAACAAATCTAAGATCTTATAGGTTTCCATCAAAGCAGAACAAGTCACACCTTAATAAAATAGTGGAAAATAGATTTATGCAAATATCAACAAGTCCAATGCACTCTTAAATATAACTGAATTAAAGTTACGGCATAACTAACCAAGTCCACATGTTACGGTCTTAACTTCTGATTTTGGCAATTTAAAATACCTGCCTTCATCGCTTGGTAACCGTTTGAACTTTTGACTGGCTGTTTTGTTCGGGTTGTAAGTGGAAATACTAAAGACGTGGAGCTAGAATGTTTTCCCAACTATAAATCAAATGTACTAGATAAGCTTGAAATAAAATCTAGTTAAGAGAGAAAAAAGAGAGGAGGTGCCATTAACCCAACCGGTCAACCCCACAAAACTGGCAAACACCAAAATTTTGCTTTAAATTCATTTTGGAGAAAATTGAGAACACAATAGCGAATCAAAATGGTACCAAGAAGTTCTTAAACAGGAACCTGAAAACCGCAATGTTGAAGAAGAAAGATGTGATTGTCTGGAAGATGAATTAATAATACAAGTTTAAATATTTAACATTTGTTTTGAAAGAAAGTTAGTCTCGCCTTTTACATATTATTTTTTATTTATCTCGTTCTCAAAATTTTGCAGTACTGAACAAGTCCTAGTAGGTGATGATGCAAAACCGAACAAATCCGACCTTCTTGACCAAAACCGAACAAGTACAATTTTTTTTTTTTAAATAACATGACGGTTCATATTTTTTTTACACTGAACTTTGATAATGTATTAATTTGGTGCTTAATTATCTAAAAAGGAAGAACGATCTGTTCGCCAAGCTGATTTCCCCTGTACACGAGATCATCAATTTTTATGATAACATAATTAGGACTTGTTCAGTTATTAAAATAAGCTACTCATTTTTAGAGGCAGCAAGAAGTCTTACATCTCAACCAACGACCGGGAAAAAATGAATGATGTGTATAGTGTGACAGTACCCAAGTAGAATTTAACGCTAAAAAAAAAAGTGCTGTTTTTTTTTTTAAAAAAGTAAGTTTTTAAGCCGAAGGAATGACCCTAAACTTTCCTAATCTCTGTTAAGTTTCATCTATTTTGGTAAAGCAGAATGAGCCCTAGCATAAGGTTGAAACTTTAACACGTGTAAAAACCACTACAGTTAGTTATGTGCATTGTCGTCTTTAAAAAATAGTATGTTATCTAACTTTACAAAGGCTTCACTAGCCGACAACTATCTTTTGATCAAGATCGTTAAAAAAACAACTACCTTCTATAACTTCGTTTTCACATCCTAAAAAGTACATACTAACAATAATTGTGTGTCCTAATTGAACTTAACAACTATAAGTCCATTCGAAAGACAATTAAGTGTCTGCTATTTTTAAGCGTAATGGAAAAAAACGACCTTCCTACAATAAACACAAATTTCGAGCTATTACCTTATTACCTACAAGATATTTACATTTTGTTGTTTAGGATAAGATCTTATTATAATTATATCATAACAAAATTTTAATATAGATGTACCTAACAGATAATCCTTAACATAACCGTCAAGTCATCACAATATTCATTATATGGTCTTGTTATTATGATTTTGTTTTTCTAGAAACCCTCCAGGAGAAAAAAACTTATTTATTATAAAAAATTAGCACAAATATATCTATTAGGTAGGAGAAAAGTGTGTGCGTCAAATTACGTTCAATGAGTGGAAGGGTCCAACTTTTCTAGTACTTCATATTAGTCATATTAATATACTGTACCTCAGAGCAAAACGGTAATATTTAAGTTTTTTTTTTTTTCATATAATATACGAGTAGTTCAAATTTTGCGCTTATTCTGTGCGATTCTTTTTCTATCCATTCCAGAGTGATAACGTTCTCCAGATGAAAGAATTTTTAAACAGTGTCGTTCGTAGGACACTAAGCTGAACCACGTAAGGGTGAGCTGCGGTGGTTCGTCGTGTATTTCTAACAGCACCGCTCTGGGTAGAATCAAGCGGGCAACGTCAGTTGAGCACTTGCCACGAAAATATTTGTAATAATTCCTTCGATGTTCAAATCAAGCGAATAGCTCTTCTTTGAATAGACTCTAGCAATCTTAGGATATGCTTAGGAGCAGAGCCCCAAATATGCGAGAAGTACTCCAGCAATGGTCGAATTTGGGGCGTTAAATTTTACTTGGTTGCTGTCTAAATTTCTTCCAGGTCCTTGTTAAGATTGCCAGTCAATGTTCAAGCATCCAGGGTAAAAGATGAAACAAGTGTGCTGTCATCCGCGAAGCTATCTATTGGATTTTTAGTTTTTTCCAAAATATTCTTAATGTATAGTAAAAAGAGAATGGACGACAATATAGAACTCTGAGGAACTACGGTATTGGTGTTAAATGTGTCGGGAAGAAATCCATCCATCGCCACTCGCAGAGAACGGTATTTGGGAAAGCTAGAGAGCCATAATCAAAATTTAACCGGCATTCCGTATGCTCTCAACTTATTTAGGAGCCCTTCATGCCATACTCAGTCAAAGGCTTTGGAAATGTCCAGTGCTACCGCCCGGGACTCCCCATGATGTTCTATTGCGTTGTTCCAAACGTGAGTAACATAAGCGAGAATGTCTCCTGTTGATTTAAACTTACGGAATCCATACTGACGGTCACTAATAATGTTGAAGCCTTCCCAATACTTTAATAATTTTTCATATAACTTCCATAACTTTTGATATAACCAAAAGCAATGCGACTGGACGATAGTTGTTTGGCAAGGTCTTCTTGCCCTTTTTTTGATATGGGCTGAACTCGCGCAGTTTTCCAGCAAGAAGGAAATATTCCTTTTTTTGTAAAATAAGTTTAAAAGCCTACAAAATGCCAGCGTTAATTTATCAGGCATGTCTTAATAATTAAGATGACTGGAATTTCGTCAGAACCAGAAGCTCTCTTAGTATCAAGATTCGTTTTACATGGCGCTGCCGGATAATAATCTCGGGCATTCTACAGAGGAAATGTTCGGTGGAATTTTTTCCTAAAAATTAATCGTTGAATGTAAAGAGAATGGTTCCGCCAGTAACTTTTCTTCTACCTGCGCTTTAGTCGCAATAGCGCCATCAAGGCCTGCTAAAGGTGGAATGGTTGACTTGGTAAAGTTCGGACTGACTGCTTAAGCTACCGACCAACATGATTTTGATCCGTTAGGGCATTCAAGAAGTTTGTCTTTGAGCCTCTGGTTGTGTACTTCTTTGTTTTGGTTTATCGTTTGCTTGCATTGGTTTCGAGCGTTAGCAAAGATGATACTATTTTCGGCGGCAGGGTTTTGACGCCCCTGTGGATAGAAATAATTTCTTGATTTTATAGCTTGTTCGCAATTTTTGGTAAACCAAGACTTGCCGTTAGAAGGGTACTTTTTTGAAAAGGGGATTAAGGCTTCCATGCTAGTAAGGATAACCTCCGACACTTCTGTAGCACAGATGGTTTGCTCGTCGGTTGTACCTGAGTATTTCAGCCAGTTAACAACATGACATTAAAGTCGCCAAGGATGACAACTTTGGAATTTAGATTGCGGATTTGCAAAAAGTCGATAGTATTAGCAAGAGAGTAGAACAAGTCTCTATAATGGGTATCGCTTGCGGCCGGTAAAGGCAGCAGATGAGTTTATTAATTCTCTGCGTTGATTTTTTAAACCACATTACATTAAAATCATCAGGCTCGAATGCCTTCTCTGGTTGACAAGAAGCAATGACGATAAAGCAATTATCGTGATTGACAAGAAGTATCACTGCAGAAAAAGAGACAATGACTGAACTTACCGATTTCTTGCGATTTTTTATTTTATCTTGTTTTCACTAATTTGGTTATCGTAATTTGTAAAGTAAAAGTATAAAGCAGATGACGCTAAATAAGTATTTTTTTTTCGCTTGTTTTTCAAAACCTCTTAGTGACAATACTTTTGACACTAATTAACTCATTTGATAGACGATTAAGATTATCATGGTTTAGAATGTGCCAATGCCAGTATTAATTTGTAGGTTTTGGCACACCGGAAACCATTATTATTTTAATCCTCTATCAAATGAGTTAATCAGTGTCAAAAGTACCCGCACTTAATGGTTCAACTTACAAAATTCCAACGCAGTTTGAACATTAATAGTATATTACGTATCAAGTTTAGAAAAGTGGAGCTTTACTTGACGAGCATGGTTAGTTTGAATCCGAGCGAAGCGAGGATTTAATTTCCATACGAGTCAAGTAAAATTACTTTTCTGACGAGGTGCGTATACTATTTTTTCGCATTTTGTAAGTAATTAATTATTTTGCATTTCATATTAAAATCTAAAAAGAATAGTTACTGAAGAAAATCTACAAAAACTTAGTAGTATGACTTCTCGGTAACTTAGCAATATAAACAAGATGTTTTTTTGTGTTTGACGACTATTGACAGCATCCAAATAAAATCATATTTGAAGAGTGAATTTCACAAGAATTATGGAAATGGCTAATGAAAACGACTTGGAAGATATCCTGAATGCGGCCCGCGAAGCTTCTTCAAGTTTACTTCCAGTAAAATCCAAGGAAAGATACAAGAAAGCATATAATATGTTCTGCGAGTGGAGAAACACCAAGAATTTTAAAGGCATTGACGAAAATTTGATGCTGGCATAGTTTTACGAGAAGGTAAGCTATTTTATATGGTTAAAGTGTGGTATATAGGTACTAATTTTGTTATTTGTTTTAGGCAAAAGTCCTCAAAGCTTCCAGTTTATGGTCTACGTACTCTATGATCAAAAGCACAATACTTATCGGTGAAAGTACGAATATTTCACAATATAAAAAGTTAATCGCTTTTTTGAAACGTCAAAACGACAAATATGAACATAAAAAATCAAAGTTTTGACCATGGAAAACGTCACGAAGTTTTTGAAGGAAGCTCCAGACGACACGTTTCTGTTAATGTAAGTGGTAATAATTTTTGGGCTGAATGGCGCATGACGGCGTGCAGAACTATGCAGTTTAACATCTGAAGATATAGAGGATTCAGTAACAATGCTAATAGTAACGTTACATGATACCAAAACAAAGAAAAAACGTGTATTTACCGTAGGATCAGATGGCAATGGGTATAAAATTTACCACAAGTACTTACTGTTAAGACCTAAAACGGTAAGGCACAATCGATTTTTCCTGTTTTATCGTCATGGCAAATGTACAGTAAAGCCAGTTGGCATCAACACTTTCGAAAAAATCCCACAAGAAATTGCGAAATATCTAAAACTTCCTGATGCTTCAAGCTACACCGGTCATTGTTTGAGAAGAACATTTTCTTGCTGACAATGGCGCTGATATTCAGGATCTCAAACGGCATGGGGGATGGCGGTCCACAAGCGTAGCTGAAGGATACGTGGAAGAAAGCATTGAAAATAAATTGAAAAATTCTCATAGGGTATTCAAAAATGTCCAACTGGGACTACCCCAAGAAGTCCCCATAGGAATTGTGGTGAATGAAAAAAATGTTTAGCAACAACTATTTAATACGGCGAGGTCAGCAGTTGCATCCTTTTCTGACTTAAATAATTGTTCTTTTAATATTTATTGTAATAAGATTTAAAATAAACGAATTTCTTTCTTGTAAAATTGTGTTTTGAATGAAATTGACGTTCTATGCAGTAATGGTTGCTATGCTGTAAAGTGACCCATTACTGTACGATTTTGAGGTCATTAATCTGGTACATTACTGTATAAAATGCGAAAAACCCGTTTTCTTCCAAAACGGCTGCCATTAGTGACAAATAGTAGTACCTTTTTGTATGTAAAATTAAACGAAGAATAGATCGGTCTAGTAAAAGATGACAATGACATACAGTGTGACAAAAAATATATGATTATTTAAATCGAGGTACTACACTGTATGTGGCGCCATCTAACATTAAACAAAGCACTAAGTAAATAATTAAGTTTTCCATTATCAATACTCCCAGTATCCCGAATTTCATCAAATTGTCATGTTACTAAACAGCAATATAATCAAAAAACCAAATGAAAATTTTTTTTCTCAGGAATCAAGACGTTGGTGATCCATATGCATATGAACTTTTTGTCTTAAAATTAGTCAAAGATTCGTTCTTTAAACTTTGTACAACTACTTAACAAACACCCTGTCTATTTATAAAAAGTACGTATACAAAAGATGAAAGTGAAGAGTCGTGTAAAATCAGACGAAGAGTAAATGTTTAACACTTTTGTATAAATAACATTGGATTTTAATTTACTTTACTCCTATGTCCATCACTAACGTAAATATTTCTTTAACCTTTAAATGGTGACAAATTACGTTACTTATCCGGCACATACGCAAGTTATTGCCACAACTTATACTTAAATTGATATTCCTAGAACGAGCATGTCGTTACGAAAATTAAAGTTTGCGAATTTAATTAGCGTGGACGTGAAATTAATGGGAAATTCCAAAAGGTAAAAAATCGACTATAGTTTGTTAAACTGTTTAAACATTTTAAACAACGCCATTAATTTTATTAATCCAAGAAAAGTCAGTTACAAGTTAAAATTGTCTTGACGTCCACGGTCATTTTGCTGTGGGCACGGAGCTTCTATGGCCTTAGAATTTCAAATATAATTTAAATAACATCAATTTAGGTACGATTAGCTCAGGATAGGTCGGTTGACTTTTGAACTACAGGCTGTTAAAATTATAAGAAAAATTATAATTTTAATACCACCTTAGATATTTTTGTGGAATTCTGAGTACTCCCTCAATGAATCAAGATGCATTTCCCGATGTACAAATGAATGCTGTATATTACCTATATTATTTAGAATTTAGTGCAAAATAAATATTCAGAAGAAAGGCCAAATTATGGGAATAACGACAGCAACAACAGACTGTGCTTTGCTGACGCTTAAATTATTTTGGCCCGGGACACGACTTCTTAGAATTTGGATTACATTACACAAGAACTGATCGAAGAAAATAGGAGGGGGGAGGGGGGGATTATTAAAAGTAAACATAAACAAGTAAAACCAAAATATATATGCAAAAGTGGGGTATGGCCATACAAGTAGTTTCGAATGATTCAGTATTCAACCTATGTCAAGTCCCGCTGAGAAGCTTACGTGTTTACAAATAGAAATTAATAGTCCCAGACTGATTTCAACACTAAATGGAAAACTTGATGATGCGATTGAAAATAGAAAGACCAGGCAGAAAAGCAGTATTCTGAACTAACTTAAACTAAATAGAGGCAAGGCAGGACAAATGGCGAATTTTTCTAACACAATTTTGAAAAGCATATTGGGACATAAAGCTCAAAAGTGTGTCAAAATTAATATCGGTCAGGTAAATTAACAAATACTACAGATGTAAATAAAAAAATGCAGTCTTCCTCCACAGTTTAATGATTAAGGTAAATAAAAAACTCCCTACATGTTTCAAGTGCTTAAGCACTCATCACTCATCAGGGGATCGAGTTTAGTAGAAACGTACGTTGTCTCAAACTAATGAGTACAACTCATAGGATAATACTTGTAAAGGTCGAAGACTTGGTGTATAAACTAGTTAATTGTATTGAGATATAAATGAAGTTTTGATTAAATGTGAAATTTAGATTGGTGAAGAAACATTGTGAATAAGGTAATAAATTAATTTAATTTATAGCATATGAAGGAGAAAGGTTTTCTTTATATTGTAGTTGTAAGAGTTTCAAAGATTTTAAATTATAAATTTAATATAATTTTTTTTTTAGCTGTTAGAAATGAAAAGAAAAAGAAATTACTAATGTCGACAATAGCTAATATGGTGGTATAGGGGCTATGCCCCATATTTAGAAAATTTGTAAAATCATATTAAAGATTTCAAGATTTCAAATTTTTTTTTTTAATTTTAAAAATTTTTAAAAAGTGGCTATAAAGGTAAAGAGTATAACCTGTACTCAAACACTACCGCGTATCTCTGAGATACTTCTTACATCATTTATATCTCAATACAATTAACTAGATCATACACCAAGTCTTTAACCTTTACAAGTATTAATTAGTATTAAGTATCCTATGAGTTGTACTTATTAATTTGAGACAACGTACGTTTCTACTAAACTCGATGTTAATATCCCCTGATGATGAGTGCTTAAGCACTTGAAACATGAAGGGAGCTTTTTATTTATCTTAATCATTAAACTGTGGAGGAGGACTGCATTGTTTTATTTACATCTAATCTGTAGTATTTGTTAGTTTACCGATATTAATTTTGACACACTTTGAGCTTTATGTCCCAATATGCTTTTCAAAATTTTGTTAGAAAAATTCGCCATTTGTCCTGCCTTGCCTCTATTTAGTTTAAGTTAGTTCAGAATACTGCTTTTCTGCCTGGTCTTTCTATATTTAATCGCCTCATCAAGTTTTCCATTTAGTGTTGAAATCAGTCTGGGACTATTAATTTCTATTTGTAAACACGTAAGCTTCTCAGCGGGACTTGACATAGGTGGAATACTGAATCACACGATACTACTTGTATGGCCATACCCCACTTTTGCATATATATTTTGGTTTTACTTGTTTATGTTTACTTTTAATAACCCCCCCCCCCCCCTATTTTCTTCGATCAGCTCTTGTCTAATGTAATCCAAATTCCAAGAAGTCGTGTCCCGGGCCAAAATAATTTAAGCGTCAGCAAAGCACAGTGTGTTGTTGCTGTCGTTATTCCCATAATTTGGCCTTTCTCCTGAATATTTACTTTGCTCTAAATTCTAAATAATATAGGTAATATACAGCATTGTTGCATAAAATCCTTGGTCACCAGTGTTGAGTAAGTACATCTCCTAGTTTTACTCTAAAGAGTATATTATTAATACACAAGGGAGTGGACATTAAAAAAGAAAGAAATTTGTTTATACGTTTATAAAATACCCAGTGTAAATTAAAACATGTGTATTATAACATACCGACCACAAATATATTGTGTTTCGAATGTCACTATATTGATTCGACTTGGGAAGTGATCATAAATTTCATAAACTTGTCGGAGCGATAGTTAGCATCAACACTAAAAAAAAATTAGATTACCACAGCCAGAACAGGCGGGAATATTTCTCGTAGGTGGTTTTCCACTTTCACTTCTAGAAAGTTTAGGGTTTGAAAATTTTGGTCGAGGGCTTTTATCACAAATTCGAAACATTTGATTAATAGCAAAAGTTTCAGAAAAATATACATAGGTACTTGAAGTTTACGTGGTAAAACTAAAACTTCGAGTTTATAATAACATTTACTGATTTTATATTTTTGGAATCGATCACATATTTATGTCTTGAATTATTACTCTTGATGCTAGGTAAAAGGCGAATGAGAAATGGAACTGTCAAGTTCAGAAGTTTTTATTTTTAAAAAATTTGTATTTTTGTAGCAATACACAACAAAGAACCTACAAATTATAAATTTAACCTTTTCTTAGTTATAATGTATTATTAAATTAATTCACGTTACATATTATGTAGGTATTCTTATAAAAATTAAAAATTTTTTCTGCAAAATAAGTTTTAATAATTTAACAATGTCATTGGTCTCTTCATAATATATTTACATCTTAATATTAACCCACTGAGGATGAAGGTTTATGCCTTCGAAACATGTATGGGCATATAATATAAATTTATTTTATTAAATTAGTGGAGCAGACTTTGTGTTTTATTCCATAAATTATAAATTTAAGCTAAATGTGAGACGAGTGAGACGTGCCCACCTTCTACTTCTAAACAAGTTCTCACTGTTCTTTTTACAGAATCGAAAGCATTAGGAAGCACTTGCGGGCAATTGAGATTTATTTCAAATTCTAGCCCGTAGGTTTTATAAATTTTTACAAGGTGTTTTGAGCTTTTAATATTAAAAATAAGTCGAACGGCGTGAGATCGCAGGACCATGTTGGCAACCTAACCTAAACATTAAAACATTATTTATTTATTTCAAAATGTTTAGTTCGACAGTGATTGATTACCTACCCCCATAAAATATTGTCGCTGTGATTAAATCATGTTGATTTTGTCAATGTGAGTTCAGGTAACTATTTTGTCAGTAGCAAACAAGTCGGTGTCGTAGTATTTATATATCTATTGTATAGTAAAATTCATTCATAGATTCCAACAATGTAAATAAATGCATGCAAAGAGCACGTAAACACTATGTACTAGGCCATCCCCGAAAGGTCTTTCAACTAATTTACCATGGCAACAATCGATTGCCAAGTTCAACATTTAATTGACAGACTGGAAACGATTATTCGTGGACGGTGATGATATTTGGTCGTGGTGGAAGAAACATGTTGTTAATATCGTTAAAATCGTGATAGTGATATTAGAGTTATTTTGGAAGTACGAACGGTGTTTAAGGAGAATATTTCTCCAATAAAAATTCTTATGTTGCTATTGACTTTGACGCTTCTAATCAGGCTAGAATAACTTAAATGGTGAAGATCGTTCCCCGTTCGTTTAGTTCTTCAACCAGACGCTGATGGCGCTATTGTAGGGATTTTGTTTTATACGGTTGTTCATATCCTAACGTTGGTAGCGACTTTAGAATGAGCGTGGTGAACGTTCTGTATCTTTTTCTCTCTCTGCAATCAACTGTACGAGCTAAGGTGCGAAAAAGAAAAAAATATGACTTATGCGCCTATCCATAACAAGAATATCTTCCCGAGTCGGACCCAAGCGACAATGACATTTTAAAATTAAATTTTTAATCGAAGCGGCGCGACGTATAAGTTTATTAAGTTTATTCTGCTAAAATGGTCATTTATTCTTGCGTTCCCGGATGTAAAGTACATAGCGGGAAACTTGTGAAAATGCACAGGTTTCCAAAAAGCGGCCAGGTAAGTTTTTTGTTGTTTTAGCAAAGTAATAAAAAGGGTGTATCGTGAAGACCCAAAAAGGCACCTTGCTCCTATACTGTATACAAAACAGTGTTGCACCTTTTGATCCTGAATAACCATAGACATTACTTATAACTGATTTTCTTAGAGTTATGACAGTTTACGATCTTAGTAGAATGTCCATGTATTTTCAGGCGCCTAAACTTTGGGTAAATGCTATTCAAAACCCAATACTCTGTGGCAAAGACAAGATTGGCATTTAAGAAACTTATAGAGTTTGTTTGTCACACACATTTTGGATATGATCAGAAAATTGAGCATGGCAGAAGAGGTTCGTGTTTAAAGCTGACGCTGTTCCTATAATAAATCTTTACAGTACAATCCTAGGTAAAACTTGCCTTGTTATTATATTAATTTATGTAAATATCTAATATTAATAAAGCTTGTCGCCATATCAGAAACGTTGTTACAACTTCCTTTTATTCTCAAAAAAAAAAATAGAGACTTTAATTCATAAGGTTTGCGCTTCTAACTTTTCCATCAGAGTTAGAAGCGCGAAAATTTGAATTCAAAGTTGTAAAATTTGAATTTTCATGCGTGGCGCCCCTCCCCCCATTGCTACATTTAGTTCTTCAAGCAGTCACGAATGGCGCTACTAGGGAACCAATTTAGTATGTTAAGTTGCCTATATATCCCTACCATAAGCGCATCTCCCTTGTCTATGCTTCTAATTTTAAGTCTTATCTTAGGTTTTGTCTCATAATATAATTCACTGGTAATGTAGGTTGCCATGACAACGGAAAAAATTGCCAGTAATTTTTTAAATTTCCACTTATAAATTCAGTACCTTTTTCAGTTGCATGGTTATACAATGTGCGAGTAAAATATTCTGCAAAGTATTTCGATTGCTATGAGTTGTTATGTAATTTCGTGGATGACATTTTACGTTGGTTTGAACCTGGGTGATGATGATAATAATAAAAAGTACAATTTCAAATAAAAAATTATTTAATAGAAATTTTTCTCACAACGTAATACAATTAAAAAGTAAATAACATTAATTTCATTTCATCCTTTTAAAAATTCACGAAACCTGGCCGACCTCGTCCCTTGCGGATCATACTTTTTAGAAATTTTACTCCACTCGCTTGGTCTATTTTTGATAAGATAATTAGCCCCTTGTCTCACAAATTTCTTCTGCGATTCCGTACATTTGGCACAGCTCGTGCTTAAAGCTTCTGGGATATGAGCTAAAATAAATTGAAAATGTTAGTACAGTGCATTAAACATAAAAACAAATATAAACGGGTCCTCTACGTTTTTTCCAGGGTGAGTCAACGTTACAAGTAATTTTATTCATTTTTAAATATACATTAATTCCAAAAATTGTTGACGCCAACGCATGGTTGAGCGGGACAAGTGCGCTAATAGCTTTATTACACAGTGCATTTCTAAAGTAGCCAATAAATTCAATAAAAGTTAAGAGGGGAGTTTGTAAAAAAACGCTCGGACCCGTTGATTTGTATTTTCAGTTTAGAGTTTTTTAACGTTGCAGCGAAATAAACAGGGTATATCAAAAAAAAACATGACACCTTTGTTTTTTTTTGTTTAAATGGAAACCCCCATTTTTTATTGCAGAAAGACAAATTTACATAGGGTTACAAAAGGAAATATTGAAGAAAAATTGTCCTAAAAATTAAAAATGTGAAAATATGTATTGTATTTAAAGTAGATGTTCCAATTTAGCACCGTTGACAATCTGTTTGACCCTCAATACATGTAGCACTTTACGAGTATTGTTATTTTATTTCCTTACTTTGTTATCAGTGTCACAAAAAGTTAATATTGTATATTCATTTGGCGCGATCCACTGTGCATAAACTACTCAAGAAAGTAAAGTTCCATCCCTACAAGATATTCCTAGTTTAGGAGTTTTGTCGTTATTGAGAAAGCGAAAATCATTATAGGTATTCAGAATGTCATACACAACACCCTCAAAAGTGAACGTGTGGTGCAGTATAGTTGAAAGTACTGTTACTGGTGCGAGATATTTGGAGTTTCTTCAAAATGATCTCATCTCCGCTTTAATAAATTTCTTGCGTAATTCCGTTGCCTAAGGTTAAGGACCCTAGTGAGCTAAAAGATTTGCGTCCGGTGAGCATCTTACCAACCCTATCTAAAATAATCGAAAAGGTACTTAACAATCAAATTAGAGACTATGTGGGTCAGTGCAGTATTCTGCCAAGCGTGCAGTCCGGATTTAGAAAAAATTATAGTTGCACTACCGCTCTGCTAAAAGTTACAAACGATATATTTGAGGCAACGGAAAGGGGCGAGCTCACATTGTTGATCCTATTAGATTATACCAAAGCATTTGACAAGCTCAATCACACCCTCTTTGTAGCAATTCTTAAATATCTCGGTTTCCAGAACAATGCATGTAACCTTGTTAGAAGCTACTTAGAAAACAGGAGACAAATGGTTGTTCTAAACGGAAATACATCGGGGTCGAGGGACTTGAGGTTTGGTGTTCCGCAGGGATCGATACTAGGACCATTGTTTTTTACTCTGTATACAGCACAACTTATAACGCGAATCAAGCACTGTAGAACCCACTTTTACGCGGATGATACACAGATCTACATTTCCTTTAAACCTAGTGAAATTGTTAATGCCATTAACAAGATCAATGAGGATCTGGGTGTCATTTTACAGGTATCTCAAGCACACTGTTTAAGTATAAACCCCAGTAAATCGCAGGGACTTCTCTTTGGTAGGAAGAAAGATCAATTGTTATGTCAAAAACATGTTAAAATAATTGTAAATAACGATACGCTTAAGTTGGTAAATTCTGCAAGGAATCTGGGCCTAGTACTCGATAATGGTCTTAGATTTTCTGAACATGTTGGTATGTGCATAAAAAGGGCTTTTCCAAATCTGAAATTAATATTCAATTATAGAACAATTCTATCTGATAAACTTAAAAAAATGCTATGTGACTCCATAGTTTTATCGCACTTTAATTACGCGGACGTAGTATATGGTCCTTGTCTGCTCAGTGTTGATGCTCGGCGTATCCAATTAATTCAGAATTCTTGCGTGCGTCTGATAGGGGGTATTAGGAAGCGTGACAGGGGAGTGTCTGCGAAACTAAACGAAATAAAATGGTTACGAATGAACGAAAAAAGAGTCCTACACTCTGTAGTTCTATACAACAGTATAATCTCTAGAAGGTGTCCAGATTACTTATACGAGAACATTAAATTTCGCAGTGACATGCACAATTTGGAACTTCGCCATAAATATACTATAACTACTCCGGCACACACGTCTAGTAATTTTGAGAAATCATTTAGTCATAATGAGGCAAAATTATATAATAAAATACCCCTCCACATAAGGCAACTTACGGGCATAAGATTTAAAATAGCAGTTAAAGAAGTCATAAAACTTATTATCTAGTTTATACTATTGTGATTGATTTATATAATATTCTAATAGGGTTCAACCTACAGTACAAAATGTTTTTACTTTTTTTCTGCTAAATAATGGATGAATAAAAAATGTATATATTGTCCTTAGGTTAAGTGAGGAAGCTTGCTTCAACTTCGCCTTTTGTAATTAATTTTTTAAAAATTACAATAAAGACTTTATTTATTTATTTATTTATTTATTTATTTAACTTTGTATCTGGATTTAGAAGAACCCGATGTACACCAGCGTGATCACTTTCCAAACGCCACATTACGCTTTACTTATTTGCTTATTTAGATGAAGTTTTTCCAAATCGTTGAATAGGTAGAAGAGGGACGATTGAGCGGCCACCCAGATAACCAGATTTAATTCCTCTTGATTTTTCCTTGTGGGGAAACTTGAAAAGTAAAGTATACGTGAATCGCCAAGCGAATTTAGAAGATTTCAAAGCACGAATACACCAAGAAGCATTAATTAATTAAAAACATTATTATTAAAAAATTAAATACACAAGGTAATATAAACAGAAGTTACATTCCTTACATTCCTTTACACAGGCGCCTTCCGAATTAATTTTTTAAAAATTTCAATATTCTCTAACCTTAACAATTTTCAAATTGCCCACTTTTTACTCTCAACAACGTCAACAATGTCATTTCAATGACAAGATAAATTTAATCTTTTAATTTAAATAACCATCAAATTTCGACTCAAGACCACGTTCCACGTGGAGTAAAAATATAATATGAAAAAGAAAAGGAAAACGATGGTTAATTAACAGAAACTTAAAAAAAAATTTCGTCCCAGTTGTTCGTCTTTTACAAATTTACGTGTTAATTGTTTTTTACATAATAAGCTTTTTCCATTGTGCTGTTGATGGCCCACTCGAAAAAAGTTAATTTTGTCAATGAAGCTTCCTGTTTCCTGACGAAGTGAGTAAAAACCAAAAAATACATTTTATATTATTTCTCAAAACAAATTTTCAACAAATAAAATAGGTATAACTCAACTGATTTCACACAAATTTATATCAAATTTCTAACAACGACATTTTCAAATAAATTTTTACAAATTGGATTTTTCTTGCTTTTAGCTTACCAGAAATTACCCACTTTTTGATTTTTTAATAAAACTGGCCTATCGCCACGAAAGAAATATAAATAATTTAAACGTTTTTAAATAAACTAGAAAAGTATGACATTATTTTTATTAGATACCTTCTTTGTAAATACGTAAATTGTAGTAATTGAAAATAGAAGACTAGTTAATAACACTGAGATAAAACAGAAAAATCACAAAACGAACAGTAACTTACAAAATTTAATACGGTTTACTCGTAAACACCACAAACACATTTTCGTAAGGCCCTTTACTTCTCTTGTTCTTGGTATTACTTGTGAATATCTTCTATGGTTGGTTTGATTGAGATTTGTTCTTTCTTGATCTTAGTTTGTATTATTTTTATTATTGTTTTATGTTTCTTGTTTCTTTGCAATTGTTTCTATGATTTGGATGTTCGTTTTTCTGCTGAATCTCGGTTCGTCGTATATGGTGGATGTCAGTCTTGTAGAAATTTGTATCTGGTGTTTGGTGGTGCTCGTATGGGTAATAAGATTGTTCTGGAATGCGTCTGCTCTTCTGTAATAGTCCACTATAAGTTTGCCTATGTCGTAATTCTTTGTAGTGCATTTAAAATAACTAAAAATTGTATTTGCAGTTCTATATTGACCGGCAATATCACACTGGCCCATTTAAACGAAATTTAATTTCTGCAGCTCATAGTTTTGACATTGTTAGACGGTATTTACTGACACTTTTCCAAAACATTGATAGTACATATGGTTCTTTGAGATGGCCCTCTAGGTCACCTTCCTGGTCAGCTTTAGACTCTTTTTTATGCGATTACTTACAAAATACGTAAAATTAAGAAAAAAATGTGAGAGTGGTGTTTGCGAATAAGCAATACCTAATAACTTTAACATTTGAAATAAAAAATAAAAAAAATAACTTTAAAAATTCCTGTAGATAAGTAGTAGATACATACTGTGAGTTTTTTGGATTTTTGTGTATTACTGATATTTCATTCTCTGCTACAATTCATTTATTTATGAAGGTAACAAAAAAAATCTCATACAACTATCATGTTTATTTTATACAAAACATTTAATTTCTTTATATTTTTTTCCACAGCCTATATTCGATAGATCTATTTTATAAAAGGAAATTAAATTTTGGATAAATTGTTAAAAGTATCCACCATTTGTGATATATTTTTGAAAAGTCGCTACCGAATTGTGATAAAGGTGTCTTATTAGAAAAAAAAACTAAAGGTTTAGTTGGTTTTAAGAAAACGGTCACAGAAAAAAGCTGGTTAGTTTATATATAGATTCAGTAATACATACAAAAAAATTACATAAGAATCAGAATTCCTTTTCGATAAGATATGGGAAACTTCCCAATTCGCTCTGTACATCAAAAACCAAGAGCGCATCAAATCTTTGTTTGTGACATTTTCCGTTTCCAAAATGCGAGAATCTTTATACGTTTACTTATAATGGAAATATTGTACAAGAACATCGAAATCTGGTCACCCTGTATAATCGTGAGCGACCTGTAAATAGTCAATATCAAGTTAGAGACCTCCAAAGCAACACACAGAAACAAGACGCAACAGCATATGTTACGAAAAGCAACCTGTTTTGCGTGCAAATTTTAGTAAATTTCGGCACCTTTAATGCAGACGTAAAATAAAATAGCAAACCTCAATGTCTACCAAAACCAAGCAGGTTCAAAGGTTTGCCGTTAAATAAAGAAAAATACATTGTTACCAAAAAGTTTTGCTTCTCTTAAAACCTCAAGTGATTATGTTACAGTAAACTTGTTATATACATACAGGAAAAGATAGCTGCCAATGTTTAAACTGAACAAACCTGAATTTGAATTTGATAGAATAGTTTTCCATTTGTCAAGAAAATTTACGCACGGTACTTGAATATTAACATAACGAGGCTGATCAAATAAATTTTAAAACTTTTGGGGCCTATTTCGGTTTTGTGTGTTATATAGAAAAGAAGGCCCACTTATGTTAAGTTTTTTTACCAGATTGTTACATACAAGACTTAAACAAGACTCTTCGCTAATAATATCGGCAAAAAAAACCGAAATAATTAAATGAATATATTTATTTTTAAATACATGAACAAAACTGGCTGACATTGACCAGAAAACCATAATACGAAGGCTAAGGCTGAGTGTTGCACAGTGCTTAATGGCGACAATTAACATTGTACAAATATAAAAGGAAATGCTTTTGCATTAAACAGAAATGAATTTAAAAACGTCGGTATTTAATTAGATATATTTATTTTGGCGCATAAGATCTATATCGAATTGGTGGGAGGAAATGTTTCTATATTTCTACCCGGTAGTTGCATAGATGTGCAAGAAATAACTACAAATGTTTTTATCTACAATCGGGCTAGAAGGACTTAAGCTTTCCCCGATGCACTAGTTTTTGTAAATTATCGCTATTATACAGGGCTGCCCAGAAGTCCGGAATAAAATTAATATAGCCTTAACCTGTAACTTTTGGGGAAAATGCTCGAACACGTTAATTTATTTTTATATATGCTCATATTTTGACGTTATTCGTTTGTATTTTTATAGACATTTGTCAAAGATCATACGACATCGATCTTTTTTTTAAACGGAAACATACAGCTTGCGATACATTATTTGAAAGCTAATATCTCGTACAGTATGCTCATAAATTTTGGCGCGATTCTGTCAAGCTATTTCAAAATGGCGAATGTTAAAAGTTTAAAAAAAAATCCCTGTTTAAATAACCGGAAATGATAAATCATTGATGTTTTTTTTTGCCTTTCAAGGTAAGAAATGTTTATTGTTTCACGTTCTAACATTTTGTGACATTATGAACTTGTAAAATTAATTTACGTATATCCGAAGTAATATTTTACAATTTTCTAAACAAAAATGGTTTTGTCGGAAAGGCAGCGTATCGAAGTCTTGATATTGTTAAGATGTAGAGATAAAATAAGAAAACAAAGTGAAGTGTGCACTTTATTTAATGCTAAATATCCGAAAAATCAAATTTCACAGGGCACTGTTAGTAAAATATTCCACAAATTTGATGAACATGGCACAGTATATTATCTCTGCAGGATAATCCGCATGTTTCAACAGTTTCATTGGCTTAAAACCATGATACATCTAGAGGTACTATTGGAAGATTCTTGAAAGCAGAAAAATACCACCCTGATAAAGTATACCTTGTCCAAGAGCTTTTAGAAGATGACTATGATAGACGTTTGCAATTTTGCGAAGAAATGATGAGCCGGTGTGACGAGAAGAATAGGTTTCCACAAAACATATTATTCTTGGATGAAGCTACTTTCCATTCAAACGGGGTGGTTAACAGACATAATTATCGTTTCTGGAGTCAAGAAAATCCACGATGGATATTTGAAGCGCATACTCACCCACTTGACATATTTTGAGAAAAAACGTTATTTTTACGTGAAAATGGTAATGTTATTTCCCTTTACCAAAAACTTCGTTTTAAAAACGTGATTTTTTTTTAATATTGTTATTTTAATGTAATTTTTGTTCACGTTGTAATTTGTGTTACACTTTCACATTAATTTTATGTAAATAAAAGTAACGTTACTTATAAAACATTCAATTTGCGTTATGTTTTATAACGTCGAAATAAGTAACCTATTTTTCACTTTATCTTAACATTTTTAAATTTCGCGCCTAAAACCCAGCGATCGGCGATTGTCACGTCTGTCATAGACGTTTGACGTTGTGTCGTTGTGTTGTGAGTTTATAGTGGAAGGAGCAGTTGCTGAAAATTTTGGATAGCATCGAATCTCTTTTAAGTTTTGTGAGTTTTCGTTTATTTTAAGCGCAAGTTGTTCTTAATTTTACGGTTTAGTCTTTATGAAATAACTGTTGTTTATTCTTTATATATTTCACGAGTTCTTTGGTTCTTTACCACAAACGTTTGAAGGGCAAAATGGCGTCTCGTGAATTTTATTGTCATTACAAAAAAAATGCTAAAAGAATCCCTTTAATGTAACAAAAATACCAGCCTTTTGAAGTTAATTCCAAATATAGAACAAGATACGCCACTCTATTTTTTTCTTTAATTAATTAGGAATAGTTCTCTAGATTCTACACCTTAACCTCTACAAAAAATGATTATTGTAGTTCTTTACAATTGTGGACCCTTGAAAATGTTTCTTATGTAATGTAATATCTCGTGTAATTAGGTTGTTGGAACAATATTTAAAAAATGTTTCGTTTTTAATTTAGAAATAGCGCAGTTTGGAGAAACTAATGAGTACTCGATGGAAAAAATAATAATGGACCACTTCAGGTATGCCGCGAACCGTTTGAAGAAACAAAAAAAATGAAAACTTATACTATATAGCTACCAGATTTTAAATTAAAATAAGTTAAAATTTGTAAATTGTATACGGTAACCTAAGGCATCCTGAAAAAATAAAAGTTCTTAACTTGAGTGTTTTGTTGTTTATTTATAAGTATCCAAATAATAAAGTATGAAATAATACGCTACTTTCCTGAGGAAAAATTTAGTTTTATAAGTTAAAAATATGTTACAAAAACGCAGAATTGTATCATAATATAATACGTTATAAAAATGTTAAAATTAGTAACGTTATTTTTACCAACGTCAGAACACTGTAACATTAAGCGTGTTTTACACATTGAAAACACGTTTATTCGTATTATAACGTTTTTTAGTCTGACGTAAAATTATACATGAAATTCACGTTTTCTTGCCAAGTGGGCAGCGGCCCCAGAAAGTAAATGTATGGGCAGGTATCATTATTAACCGAATTTTAGGACCATTATTTTTGGAAGGAAACCTCACAGCTGAACGGTACCTGGATTTCTTAACCTTCGAGTTGAGGCCTGCTCTAGCTGTAATTTTTTCCAATGAAGTAGATCCAGATATACCTAATGAAACAATTTGGTTTCAGCAAGATGGTGCTCCTCCACATTTTCGTGTCAATGTGAGAAGATATTTAGATCAGATATTTCCAGGTCGCTGGATTGGACGACGTGGTACAATTGAATGGCCACCGAGGTCCCCAGACTTAACGCCTCTAGACTATTTTCTTTGGGGATATTTAAAAGAAATAGTTTGCCAAAATAGGTCAAATAATATTGATGATTTGAAAACAAAATTAGATTGGAGACACATAACATACCGGCTGAAGCCATTAGAAATTCTGTCGACGGATTTTACCATCGTCTGGGAGCATGCCAAGTAGAGGGTAGAGGACATTTCCAGCATTTGCCACGTTAAACCACGTTTTCGTTGTGTTTTGTTTTGCTTCGTTACATTTTTATTTTTTTTGACAAAATAAATAACACATAAACCATAACTATTGTTAAGTCACAATGTCACAAAATGTCAGAACGTGAAACAATGACGATTTCTTACCTTGAAAGGTAAAAAAAACATCAATGATTTATCATTTCCGCTTATTTAAATAGGGATTTTTTTAAACTTTAAACAGTCGCCATTTTGAAATAGCTTGACAGAATCGCGTCAAAATTTATGAGCATACTGTACGAGATATTAGCTTTTAAATGATGTATCACATGCTGTATGTTTCCATTTGAAAAAAAGATCGATGTCGTCATATCTTTGACAAATGCCTTTAAAATACAAACGAATAACGTCAAAATGTGAGCATATATAAAACTAAATTGACGTGTCCGAGCATTTTCCCCAAAAGTTACAGGTTAAGGCTATATTAATTTTATTCCGGACTTCTGGGCAGCCCTGTAATATACAAAGTCCTTAATTTTTTTCAAATGCAAACTAAGACAGATTCATTGAAAATAATTATATTTCTGATAGAAATCACTATGATTACAATACCGCTTAATTATCTAGTTTTAATGGAATTTTTAAGGCAATTTTACTTTTCAGATCTTGTAAACGAAATGTCTTCGTAAACTGAAAACGAATATTTATTGTATCTACTTTTTTTAACTAGAAGCTAAAAGAGCTGCAGACAATCCCATGCTGCTGTTGGTATAGTAAGTTTTAGGAGAAAATCGCATAATAATTGTGGTATTGTTTTTTTGTTAGTGTGCTGATGTCAACTTTAAGGACATATAGGCATTATAGGGTAGAAGTTTATTCCGAAGCCATTTAACATATTAAGTGTGGCCCAAATTGGGCCTATATGTATTGGGATCTTGGAAACTATAAGAAGATAGAGATACGGTTAATTACAAAAAGTTTTAGACGAATATATTTACAACTTAATGCTGTTTAATACGCGATTCTATCTTTTATTGTTTTTCAGATTTTTTTAAAAATCCAAGAAGTTGCTTTTTTAAAAATATGCTGTAGCTTTTTTATTTTTCAATATCTTAGCAATCTATAAAAACATTTTTAAAGCAGCTTTTTAAGTAGATTTCAGTTCTGGAATTGGATTTTGAACACGACGTTTCAGTTATTTTATACCATTATCAGATTTATATTTTCTAATGGACGCCATTTTGCATTTTGTACTCAAAAGATAGCTATTGATGTTAGCTTTACAACAATACTATTGCTAAATATATGAAACTGACAGCAAATAAAATTTGACAGCAGCACTAGAACTCCCCAAACTTATTACCAATTAAAAATTTTACATTTTGTAATACTCACACATCACTGCCTGCACTGTTTCAATCAAGAATTCTAAAATGATCTATAAATGAAAAATAAAATCTAGTAGTCTATGACCACTACCTACCGTTTGAATATGAAACAAAAAGATTACTTTACCTTACGTTCACGATTTATTTCTGTATTTTGAATTTTAAAAAAATTGCACTGCATTTTTCTCACGAAGAAAAATTTGATTGGCTGGAATGTTACATTTATTCCAACAGAAATGCAAATCTTGCATAATAAAGATATTTTGAAAATTACCCTGAAAGATATCAGCCAAGTATAAGACTTTTTTCAAACATTGTTATGAACTTTAGAAACCATGGAAGTTTTGAACAACTGCTGTCCAAAAATTACAAAACAGAAGATAATAGCGAGCGTGACGAGAATGTGAGATAATATTTTAATGCCGCTCCGACATCGTCTGCAAGAGCGGCGGCAAGAGACTTACCAACCCCTAGAAGTACCGTACAAAGAGTCCTTAAAGAAAATAAGTATCGACCGTACAAGCCAACTATAGCTCAGGGTTAGTTCAGGTTTACCAGAAACGGATTATCCCAGAAGAATCCAATTCTCAAACTGGTATGTGAACCAATTCGAGCAACCCTGATTTCAGTCGTCTTGTTATGTGAACCGACAAAACAAGTTTCACCAATTGCGGGGTGTTTAATAGATACAACCATTATTTTTGGGTCACAGAAAATCCTCACCAATTGGCTCAGCAAAGACAGCAAACCCGATTTCATTTTAAAGTATGGTGGGGTAAGTAATGTCACCTAGCTTGCTAAATACATAGCAAGTATTAAGACAACTTGACTTTTCTTCTTCCTATTTAGGTAACCAACTTATCGGACCATTCTTTTATTATACAAATACAAATGCAAATACAAATACAAATACAAATACAAATACAAATACAAATAATTTATTAGTGTCAACATACCAAAAGTATTTACACAAGTCAAAAAATATAATATCAATTACTTTACTGCAACCTAAGAGTCTTTAAAATTTTAAATGCGTCAGAAACTGTTATTACGTAATGATAATGACAATAAAATAAGACATACAAACAATTTCAGATAAAAAGAAAAAAAACAAACTTTAGAATTTAAAATGTATAAGACTATTACTATACAGTGACAATTAAAAATAACACGCTGTATGGCCAAAGATACTTGAAGCTGCTAGAAGCAGAAGAAGAAAATATTACCGGCAATTAGGGCAAGAGTTCCTCAAGATTAACTAAATAATATTTGGTTTCAACAAGACGGTTGTACCGCACATAATGTTCGGGAAGTTCAAACTCTCTTAAGACATACATTAATTTGATGATAAAGTAATGTCAAACGGCGAACCGGTTAATGGCCCTGCTATATCCCCGGATATAACCCCTCTAGATTTTTTATGGGGGTATGTAAGAAATTAAATCTATGAGTTTGAACCCCCTGAAACTATACAAGAATTGGATGAGAGAGTGAGTTATGTGCTTACCTGCATAAATACAAACACTCTTCGCAGAATCACCAATACTGTGTTAAAAAAGTTTCAAAAATGTATTAATAAAAACGGCCAACATTTCGAATAAATATAGTAAGTTACATATGTTTCTTACGATTTTTAATTCTATTGTTTGAAATGTTAATATGAAATTCTTAACCATAAGAAAAAATAAAATAACATATTACGTGACATTTTAAATAAATTTAAAATAATATTAGCCCTGCCTAAGGCCTTGTTGTCATGTTCGACGTGTTGGGACAAATAATTTTCTTACATAATGTGAGAACTTTGTTCTCTAGCCACCTGCTGAGACCTTATACAATAAGGTTTAACCAAATTATGCTAAAACAGCTATTCTCTGGGCTACATGCCCCAACGAGCGCTTAATTATATAGCAAAATTTACAGGTAGCAGCAGTGTAGAGCATCCTATCATTGGAAATAAAGATTCATTCATTTCTTTTCCGGCAGTTTCTGCAATCTGAGTTTGTATTTTAGTACTAACAGTGTTAGTCAAAATTCTCTACATTTTGCTATATAATTCAGCGCTCGTTGGGGCATATCGCCCAGAGAATAGCTGTTTAAGCATTATTTGGTTAATCTTTATTGTATAATAATTAACCAAATACATGCGGAGACGTCTTAAGACTTCTTGAGACCCTGAGCCCATATGCAAAAGGAGGGCCTCTGTTGCGCGGAGTATGAAAGGGCGCAAAATTTTTTTTGAAACCACGTCCAAATTATAAACTGCAGTTATATTTTTAAATACATCTTTTTTTCATGTTATAATAATAAACATTTTTCTATTACAATTCTTAATTTTTTTTTGGCACTAATGTAGACCGTAGACGCTTAATTAAATTCGAACACAACTTATAATAATGTTTAATTTTTTTCATCGGCTGTCGCATCACCCCGGCTCACTTTTAATAATATGACCAAGTAAGGCGAGGCCCTATTGACGTCGAGGCCCCTGATGAGTCAGAAAACCGTAGACAAGCAAAGTTACTTTATTTTAAATGGAACAACCTATATCTTCCTATCAACCTATATTTCAATAAGTGCATTTATAAGTCTAAACCTAATAATTTCCGAGATATCGACTTTTGAAAAATGACATATTTTGAAGTTTGACAGCTTCTAGGCTTCTAACGGTACGTCTTTAAGTAAAACGGCTTACATGCCCCATCTTACTTTTTTAATGTCTTCCCAAAAACATCAACTTCCGGTTAAACCGGAAGTACTGTATTTCCGGCCTTTGAGTTACATCCGGTTTAACCGGAAGTTAACACTTCTAGGAAGATAATAGGAAACTAAGATAGGGACATGTAAGCCATTTTACTCTAAGACGTACCGTCAGAAAGCTAGAAGCTGTCAAAGTTAAAAAATGTCATTTTTCAAAAGTCGATATCTCGGGAACTATTGGGTTTAGACTTATGTAAAATCCAAAACTATTCTAAGATATAGGGTGTTCTATTTAAAAAAAAAGTAGCTTTGTTTCTCTACGGTTTTCTGACTCATCCTGTATACTTATCTTTTTAAAATTCTAATACACCTTAAGAAACCCTGAAACTTTTGTATTAAATATTTTTTGCTAAACGCTTTACTTTAAGAAATAATTGACCGTTTCCATACATACCAACGACCCTTTATACATATTTATAGGTCATATTATGATTACCACTTGCCAAGTAGTATTCTTTTGCTATTTATTAATGTTCTTATTTTTTCAAGTAAATGACATTTATTTACCAATTAAGTGATACACCGTTGTAAATCTGACATAGCTACCTTTTAAGTATAAAATAAAATATGGCGTCCATAAGAAAAAATTGACCTGATGATGGTATAAAATAACTGAAATATCGTGTTCAGAATACAATTGGAGAACTGTAATCTACTTAAAAAAGTGATTTAAAAATGTTTTTAGAGATTGCCAAAATAGTGAAAAATGAAAAAGCTACCGCATACTTTCGAAAATGCAACTTTTTGTTTCTTTCTAAATATCTCCAAAACAAAAAAATATAGAATCGCGTACTGAGCGGCTTCAAGCTGCGAATATATTCGTCTAAAACTTTCGTCATTAACCGTTTCTCTATCTTCTACAGTTTTCAGGATCCCCATACTTGTGGGTCCAATTTGGGCTACACTGATTACGATTAATGACAGGATGATACTAAATAAGGCAGAACAGTAAAACAGTATGACAGTATATTGGTCCATAAATCGAAAAGCTTCGTTAACGACAAAATATTAATTTTGCAGTAAGTAGGCAAATTTTTTTAGTTTGCTTCGACAATATTATATTTTTCGACGAGGCAACTTTTCCGACCACTGAGGTTTCCCAGCACAAATTTGAAGCTATGGCAGGGTACAGAAAGAACTGAAAAACTAACCTGAACTAACGAGAATGCCCACTCCTAGTCAATAACTTTATTTAAAAAGTAAATGGTTTCTGTCGTATAATGTTTCAAAGAATAATTTTGTCTGCAGGGAACTTACTGTCAAACCACTGTGTTTTTAAGCCTTGCTTGAGATGAATATATTATTTTTAAAAGTTTTGAAAAGCCTGTAAACTGCGTCATGCCTTTAGTCACTGATTAGAACTTCCAAAGATAAGTAAAACTATTTATTAGGAGTAACCTTTTCTTAAAAAATCAGGAAGCTTATTAGACCTCGGGGGAGCTTTTTTAAATAATATTCCCTCTATTTGTTAACGTTCTTAACATTCTTAGTTTCTGTCGATTCCTTACTAGCCTAAAATGATAATTCGTGAAACATGAAAACTTACTTTTTAATTCTCGTCCTTCTGCAGTACAAGGACCCACATCCAAAATACACTTAACATAATTCGTTAAAACTCTGTCATTTGACAGGACCGTATTAATATCTAAGTTGTCGAATCTTGAAGTATACTGCTGTGCAAAACAAACAGAGATTTGAATAACAACACATATTAGTATTAACTTATGCATTTCTGACCAATAAATCGCAACTAGTGAACTGTAAGGTACACTTGCAAGATAAGTAAATATTTACTGGTGCTTGCAACACTTATATGGGAAATAGCAGCGTCATAAAATTTCCCCAGACATCTCTTTATCTATTTAAATAAAGAGTGAAGACGGAATAGTTTTGGAGGACTTATTGTCTATTAGGTTTTTTACCATTAAAGGACAATCCGGTTTTTTCTTTCTGGGGACCAGATTTATGTGTTAAGCTATGTATCTTAACCATGATGTGGGTACGCAGTCCGCATAGAAAGGTGATGATTTGCATATCTATTTTGAATCAGCAAAAACACAACGAAAAAACTAAGTAGGATAGTTTAATTAAAACATACTGGTAGAATTATTCACGCCCCATATGCTAAAATTATTGATACAGTGTGTCCGAAATTAGGGTTTTAATAATTTTTTAAAAATTGAACCTTACATATAACCTGATTTCAAAACGTAAATTAATTTGGACTTAAAGTTGACAGTTTCGTATGTACAGGGATAAAACAAATATTTTTCCATTTGGGTTTCATAATTACTACTTTTTACCATAATAACTACTTTATGAAACGTAAAAAAGTTTAACAATGCTCCACTTTATAAAACTGATATTGGGTTCTCAAAAATGTGCAAAGAAAACTAGCAGGGTGTGCTAGGTAATAAAGTGCCTTTAGATTGATTCAGTTTTATTGACTGTTTTTATCAAAGCATTCCCTTTAAGGACAATTAAAGGTAAATGCAAAAGGCCACGGCTTTCTAGAAGTTTAAAGATCTGGTTGAAGAATATGCGCCTCTTGCACTATATGAGCAATATTCAGTTTGTCAACTACATTAATGCGTATCGTAGAATATTTAGCAGTACGGTAAGGGCGACTAAGCAGCATTGCTTTAGCTACCGAATAGCTAACTCTAAAAATAAACAAAAATAAATCTAGATAATTGTAGGTGACTTAAGAGGCAAAAAAGGAGCGGAATGTATTGAATCAAATCTGAATTGTAACAGTATAAACGAATGTTATTGCTCCATAGCTAAGAATTCAGGTAGCAAAATAACTCCAAACTAAATGTGTCGCAATATTTTCTCTTTGCTTCTACAAACATGTATGAAATAAAGGACACTTTTAAAGAAATTCATAATAATCGGTTGGGACGAATTATTGAAATATTTGTTAGACTGCCTGACAATGCTTTGGAAGTGCTGGCCGAAGGCATAAACCATTCTTTTGAAACGGGAACTTTCCCATCTAATGCCTAAGGCTGGGTATAGTCATACCTTTGCACAAAGGTGGAGATCCTGAAACACCATCGAACTTTAGACCTTTGTCCTTTCTGTCCACTCTATATCTACTATCGAAAATAGTGAAAAACTAGTAAAAAGGCGATTGCAGCTTTTCCTAATTTCGCATAACTTACTTTGTCTTGAAGAGTTTGGGTTTAGAGAATCAAGAAATACCAATGATACAATGTTTACATTACTGGAAAGTCTGCGTTTTAATGAAGCTGCAGCAATAATTTATAATTTGTCTAAGGCATTCGACTGTGTCAGTCATAGAGTGTTGCATTTGATTTCATTACGTTTTTAAGCAATATATGTGCGACAACGACGAGCATTATCAACATAATATCATCCAATTCACTCCTAACTGTACCTGAGTACACAAAACAAAGAGGTATGTTTAGTGACCTGAGTAACTGCAAGTATTTTACTTTTTGATTTTCGTCCACGTGCGTTTTATGTTTTTTTAACCTTGGACTTATAATGAAAATACTTTTCAGAATCTGTTAATTTCATTTATTGAAACAGGTTGTGATAGGCGCCTTGTTTTTCCCCCCATCCTTTTCTTTTCTTTTTTGTTTATTTCTCATTCTTAATGTAAGCAGATGGGAACACTGATTTATTTCGTTAATATTAATTTTATGTTAAAATAGAAACAACAAAACGCACCAAAAAACGTCAAATAGTGAGGTTAAAATATATACGATTGTCGGACAAAGTTAAAAATATTTTAACTCATCCGACGGTCGGATGAAAGTTGAAATTATTCGGATAAATATTGGCGCGAAAACAATGCAACCAATAGGAACACTATCGAATTATCGAACCGTCGTATTTCGTATGCATGAAAATCCACATTTAGTCCTATTTTCCCGTTTCAACATTATCCACCTTACCCTTATATCGTTGCTCCATTATCTTTATATTTTGGTGGAATCTCTGCCTCTCTTCTTCACATGTCATCCCACGATTTTCTGGAGAGAGATTTAAATTTAATATTAGATTTCTATCACATAAAATCTTTTTTTAAATTGCCCATATCGCGGAAACGATACGTCTTACAGATTTGAAAAAAAAAATACGTGATGGAAGGTTTAAATTATTTTTAATTACATATTCTAGGTATAAGAAACAGTAGTACCTAGTAGCAAAAACTCAATTTTACTGATGCATATGCTATTTTCAGACAATATGTTGAATGTTGCTTTACTTTACTTTAAAAATATTATATTTGTCTCGAAATTAATTTATTTTAAGAAAAGTCACTTCCACCTTTAGACCACCATATAAAAATTTGACTACAGTGCTTTCGACCATAATTTTAAGTTCATTAATTAATAAATTGAATGTCAATTTCAACAAAATTAAAGGCTTAAAGGTTATACCATTTATTGGCCACTTACGTCAAATTTCTAATTTTCATGTAATTTGTTTGTATTTGTACGAATATCCTTGTTTTTGTTAAATTAGCTTAATTACAAATGATTTTGTGTATTAAATTCCGAATTCCTGCTTTTCTCACTAATACAACACAACATACGAATTATGCCTAGCAAGAAAGTTTGTTTTTTGGTAGGAATTATATCAGTCCTAAGTTTATTAATTTACGAAAGTTTTGTTTTTCTCTCACCTCCATTAACACCCAATATCAATGAGAATATTTGGTGGACTTCAAATGACATCTGTGAGGATGTGTCGGTGCGGAATTTTCGAATTAATATTTCAGACAAGGTACGTATCATTTTTCAAAGTTTATGGTGTCATTCGCACAATATGGAAAATAAATTGTAATTTTGAATTTTCATATTATCAATATAATGGTTTATTCAAAAGTCCTGCATAAAATTCGTATTTTTCTGTAAGTTATTTTTAAGAGAAACGCTGAGACACGGAAATTGATATAAATTGTTGTTCATCTTTTTGTAATAATTTTAAACCCTTCCCTTCAACCCCTTAACATGGGGGCTCTATGAAAATCTAAAACTCACTTCCATGGTATCAAAAAAGTAAAAGTTGGCTCATTTCTCACCTGTAAAGCAAGCCCAAGTAACAACGAAGGGAAGGTGTAAGCATGGACCACGACCTAGTGCCTCCACAATAAGAGCTACCGTACGCACTGTTGTCCATGACAAAGGGTTGCCACAGTCATACGGGTGTAAAAATTATATTTTTTTATTTTACTCACCAAAGGCACGAATATTTAAATAAAATATCCTTTCTTAGATGTAATGGTCAAATGTAAATAATGTAGGCTTTTCCTAATTGATTTATTTTTGGGAAAACTTATTCGGGTTGGTTTTACCGTAACGAAATGAGCAATCCTTATGTGCCCTAAATTGCCACTTAAAAAAAGTTAGAGTAGCTAAAGGTTAAAGGGTTGAAAGAAGGGGGCTAAAAATATAACAATTTAAATCAATTTTCGTGTTTCAGCGTTTTTCTTAAAAATATCTTATGGAAAACATATAGATTTTATGCAGAACTTTTGAACAACCCTGTATGTATCGACAATATAATATCATTCTTGGTTCCAATTTTCAGCTTTTGTTGCTGTGATCTTTTGCAACAAGAAATTTGCAGAGTTTTTTTTCTATTTTAATTTTTAAAACGTTAGCTAACTGTTCTTAAATCAGCCACTAATAGGGAAAATATTAAGAACAACAAAAAGTGGAAACCTCTTAAATGCAATATCTGCATAAAAAATTCAAATAATTATATACATTTTTAGCAATCATTAAATGTATACTACAGGGTGACAATTTGAAAACGAACAGCATTTAATATTGCCTCTACCAATGATAGTATGAAAAAATGGCGAAACACGTCAATTGATATATCAAGGGGGAAATTTTTTAAGGCATTTGTTGTCGTGTTACTTTCAACCCCCTGACCCCCAGGGCACCTACCCCTAAAATTTTAAATGGCAACCCCTATTTCTTTTGCCATTTTTGTGTTCCTTATAAAATTCTACATAAACTGTATTATTTTTTTTTTCGAAATTGTGATTATTAACCTCACAAATTAATGAAATGTATTTAATATCGAATTTTAAAACGGATTGCATTCACCGCCTCATAGCACTTTGTTTAAAAATGTTTGTACCTACCAACAGTTATATTCCAAATTCTTTTATTTATTTACATTTCGTCTTCGATATCGCCACTAGAAAACATAAAATAATTTAATTTTTTTGCCGTTTTCGACAAAACAAGATTCTCGATTTGCTTATTCCTGATATTTCGAACAAATGATAAGTACTTAGTAGGTACTTTATTTTCCGACTCCTGGTGTTCATTATTTATTTCATGTTCTTCTAGAATCAGTGAAATAAGCTGTGAAAGTTAATTTCATAAACATTTCAATAGCTTTTAATTATTAGTGTCGTTTCTTAAAATGGTTTACACTATTGCTGAACGCGTAGAAATGATTTTCTTTACGGAGCTGAAAATCGTTGCTTTGCAAGAACGGCGGCCGTATTCAACGAAAGACATCGTGAAAGGAATGTTGGACACAAGTACATCCGTGAGTTAGCAACTAAATTTGAAGAAACAGGATCTGTTTGCATTAAGAAAAGGAATGAGCCAAGACTGCTCAATGAGGCCGCTCAGATTGAGGTTCTTGGTGAAGTTGCTATGGCTCCCACTACGTCCCTTCGTAAAGTTGCAGATCAAACTGGACTGTCGCGTGAGTCAGTCAGGAAAGTATTAAAGCTTCACACATTTCATCCATACAAACTCCTACTTACTCAAGAATTAGGGACGATGACCCGGACAGACGTATTGAGTTTTGCGAAATTATGACGGATAAGATTATTACTCTACTCAGCCCAGGTTAATAAAGAATATCTGTTTTAGTGACGAATGCACTTTTTACTTAAATGGCAAGGTCAACAAACAAAACTGTCGTTATTGGAGCGACCTCAATCCTCACATTATTAGAGAGGGGCATACGCAATACCCTCAAAAAATAAATGTTTGGGCGGGTATATTAAGCAATAGTATCATCGGTCTCCTCTTTATCAATGGAAATCTAAATGGTGAAATTTATGCAGAAATGTTAGACACAGCTATAGAACTTCTTAGAATTCGTGAGGTGGAAAATCAAAGGGACGCCAATGCAAATGTTGCTCTAGATGAACATTTGCTCCACTTCCAACAGGACAGAGCGCCTCCGCATTATGTACGCCCAGTAAGAGAGTGGTTGGATAATCATTACCCAGAGCAGTGGATTGGTTGGAGGGGACCCATAGAATGGCAACCTAGGTCACCAGATCCGACACCGCTGGATTTTTTCTTATAGGGTCACTTGAAATTCGTTGTATTTGAAACTCAACCAGATTCCATTGAACAATTACAACAAAGAATTGTACAGGAGTGTAGAGCTATTTCACCTGAAACTCTTGAAAACGTCCGAAACCAATTTGAATACCGGCTGTACTTGTCTTGTGCTTGGAGAAGAATGGAACCCATTTTGAACAATTCATAAAGTAGGAAAGGTGAGCTTTTCAGTCTTTCATTATCATTATCATAATTTTTCAAGGAGTTGCATTATTTAAATGTTTATTTAAATACATTTCATTAATTTGTGAGGTTAATAATCACAATTTCGAAAAAAAAAAATAATACAGCTAATGTACAATTTTATAGGAAACACAAAAATGGCAAAAGAAATAGGGGTTGCCTTTTAAAATTTTAGAAGTAGGTGCCCTGGGGGTCAGGGGGTTGAAAGTAACACGACAACAAATGCCTTAAAAAATTTCCCCCTTGATATATCAATTGACGTGTTTCGCCAAATTTTCATACTAGATATCATTGATAGAGGCAATATTAAATGCTGTTCGTTTTCAAATTGTCACCCTGTATACACACCTCTTAACTTATACAGTACGTTGTGGTTAAATATTTTGGATAAGTTGTTTCATTTCAACAAAGACAATAAGAAAGTAGGAAGTAAGAACCTGAACTAAACTGCACACCAAGGATTATATCAATGATTAAGTCACTTTCTATTTTAGATTATTAGTGACCTTAAGTGGAGATTACAGCACCACAGAAAGTTAGTACCTTCTATTGAAGGTTCCGGAAATCAATATGGCACAAATTCGCTGTTCTTAAAAGAAATTACAGATTTCTGGAGGCTTAAGTATAACTGGACTGAAAGACAAGCATATCTAAACAAGTATCCTCAGTTTATGACTAAAATTCAAGGTAAAAAATGTTTCGCAACTCGATGAGGGTTTGTCTTTTATGCCAAAAAAAAAAAACAGCTAGTGTATCACACAACCAATCCCAACTGCCGAGCAATGTAGGTAACGTCGCACTTTGTTTTAGGACTGGACATACACTTTATTCATGTTCAGCCCAAAGCAATGGCTAACAAAACAATAGTCCCTCTACTACTACTTCACGGCTGGCCTGGATCCGTAAGAGAATTTTACGAGACAATTGAAATTTTAACAACAAGCGATACACTCACGCGAGCCACAACAACACAGCTGGAAGTTATTGTGCCAAGCATTCCGGGATTTGGATTTTCACAAGGCGCTTCCAAGTCTGGACTAGGTGCCGCTCAAGTTGCCATTGTCATGAAAAAACTAATGACTCGGTTGGGTCATCAGCAATTTTATCTACAAGGTATTTTTACTGCAATAATAGTAGTAACCATACATTATACAGGATATCCGGTAAGTATATGGCATACTCTGAGGAGCGTATAGGGAAGGTTAAAATAACCCTAAGTTCGGCTCTAACTTTCGAACATAACTAATATTTCGCATTAAAATAATAAAATTTGTCATTAATGCTCATATGCATCTAACTTATGAACAAGCACTTGACAATTGTATGGATGCAAGAAGAGTTATTTATTCCGGCACATTTCCAAATCGAAGTGTGCCGCATAAAGGAACCATTAAAAGGGTTGACATTTCGGAAATCACTTAAACTCAAGAATGTTAAGAATGTGAAAGATTTCTTCTTGCTTACTTCAGCAGATTTTTAAAGTGGGCGCTCTGTACCTATATATATACCAGGATTGTCTCGAATTTCGTTAAAATGGTGTGTTATTATTTCTATCAGATCTTCTCTAGTGTGAACTGGCGTCGAACATGCAAGCCTCTTTGAATTTGTCCATAAAAATCCAATTGAGTAATCTCAGGCGACCTCGAAGGCCAGAAAATTGGCCCACCTTGACCTATCCATCGATTACCGAAAGTAGTTGATAAGTGCCGACGAAATAAATTGCTAAAATGGGGCGGTGCACCGTAGTGCATATACCACATCTGATTTCTAATTTATAACGGCACAAATTCTGACAAGCCGTTTAAGTTTTGTTGCAAGAATTGCAAATACATGGCACCATTCAGTCTGCCTTCATTAAAGAACGGTCTAGTTAGATAATTCCCTCGATAATTCCCAATAATCCCCGCCCACATGTTAACCATGTTGGTGCTTTGCATGTACTGTTGCATGGAGATTTTCTTCATGCCAGATATAAGAATTATTGCAATTCATTTCTCCGTCTCGGGTGAAACCGGCTTCGTCCGTGAACAAAACAATAATAGTAAAATTATAATTTTGCCTAAATCGTTGCAAAAACCAGTTTGCGTAGTTAACTCTTGCAGGATAATCAGCGGGAAACATGGCATGTATCTTTCGGACGTGATAAGGATGTAGTAGTTGTTCTCGGAGAGTCTCATGAACAACCCACTTTGTCGCATGAACTTAGACCAACAGTTTTCTTACACATTAGAGGGATTTTTAGCAATCTCATCCAGAATTTCCCCCTCTAACTGAGGATTCCTTGCTCTCCTTAGAGGCTCTTCTCCACCACGATGCGGCAAAAAACTTCCTAAAATGGATTAACAAAAGATTAGCTACTTTAAGCCTTTTTTTTAAGTCACTAGACTTTTTACCTGTTTCTCTTAAGCTACGATCAACCCTTTTAAAAGTTTTTCGGTGAGTCGATTTGTAAACGTATCAAAATAAATTCTTCTCTTCTCCACACAATTGCCGGGTGCTTCTCTGTTAAGTCTTATGTACTCGATCAATCAGACAATTTCGAAAAGTGTTGTCAACAGCACATTGGTAACGAAATAAAAACGACTAGTGTTTTATTGTAGTATTCGAATTTATTATTTCAATAACGTGTTATACAAAAAAATTATTTTCTTAGAAAACGGTTAATTTTATCGAAACAAATGTAGAGTACCTTGTTTAAATATCAGCTTCCAGCTCTGTAAAATGATAACAACTTATTAAAATTTTGGCCTAACGAATGTGGTTACAAGTCCGTTCCTGGCTTTCCTGACGATATAAAACAACTGTAGGTTAGCCTTATGAGTCTTTATGGTCTACAAAAAATATTAAATTTTCAATAAATTATATATGTCGGTTCAAAAGTTAGAGCTGAAAAAGTAAGTCGCTGGGCACCAATTTGGAGCTCTGTATCTCCGTTAATTTAACATTTCCTATATTATGCTCTCGAGAGTATGTTAATTACCGGACACCATTAGTTAATATTAAAGGTGTAAGCTTCCGGGGTAAATCTCATTAGGATTTTCTTGCACCGCATAATATTCTTTATATATTAAACTGTCTATTATTTAGTTTAAAAATAACTAAGTTTCTAAACCTTTGATTTATGTTACTTAAGCTTCTAGGTACTGCTTTATCAGCGTAATCTGGTTCCAAGGCATCCCGTTCCATTGCCTGTCTTATACCTATTTGTAAATTTAAAAAAAGGAATGATGAAGGATTTGAATAGCTTGTATTTTAACTTATGTGCCTCCGCAATGGATTTTCGACCACCTGCAGATTTTTTTTTTGCAGTCTAATTGCTAGACCACGGATCGAATCGATTATTTTTTCATTCTAAGAAACAATAAATAAATAAATATATATACTAATTAGGAAAATATTTCCTAGCCATCTGATGTAAAAACCTTATACTATAAGGTCGTATTTGGCTAACACTGTTAGCGCTACAATACTAAATTGATTGCTTAAAACTACCAAGAAAGGAAGACCTTTCTGTTGGTAGGATGCTGCTACCTATGGACCGGTTTCGAACTTATTGGTTCTCGTCAGCATAGGGTAAGCGCAGACATACCTAACAACAGAAAGGTCTCAAGTCTTTATAACCAGTTTTATCGTCCTGCTCAGGCAGTGAACGACAAGTGGCGCCGTCTCTTAGAAGTTTTAAGCAATCAGGAGAGAGGACTATACCTTTAGGTATATTAAAAACTAAAAAATCTTTAAAAATCCTTACCAACCCTTACCAACCCTTACCTCCAATTTAGTATTGTAGCGCTAACAGTGTTAGCCAAATACGACCTTATAGTATAAGGTTTTTACATCAGATGGCTAGGAAATATTTTCCTAATTAGTATATATATTTATTCTACTCTATCTGACAAGTAAGGATTTTTAAAGATTTTTTAGTTTTTAATATACCTAAAGGTATAGTCCTCTCTCCTGATTGCTTAAAACTTCTAAGAGACGGCGCCACTTGTCGTTCACTGCCTGAGCAGGACGATAAAACTGGTTATAAAGACTTGAGACCTTTCTGTTGTTAGGTATGTCTGCGCTTACCCTATGCTGACGAGAACCAATAAGTTCGAAACCGGTCCATAGGTAGCAGCATCCTACCAACAGAAAGGTCTTCCTTTCTTGGTAGTTTTAAGCAATCAATTTAGTATTGTAGCGCTAACAGTGTTAGCCAAATACGACCTTATAGTATAAGGTTTTTACATCAGATGGCTAGGAAATATTTTCCTAATTAGTATATATATTTATTCTACTCTATCTGACAAGTAAGGATTTTTAAAGATTTTTTAGTTTTTAATATACCTAAAGGTATAGTCCTCTCTCCTGATTGCTTAAAACTTCTAAGAGACGGCGCCACTTGTCGTTCACTGCCTGAGCAGGACGATAAAACTGGTTATAAAGACTTGAGACCTTTCTGTTGTTAGGTATGTCTGCGCTTACCCTATGCTGGCGAGAACCAATAAGTTCGAAACCGGTCCATAGGTAGCAGCATCCTACCAACAGAAAGGTCTTCCTTTCTTGGTAGTTTTAAGCAATCAATTTAGTATTGTAGCGCTAACAGTGTTAGCCAAATACGACCTTATAGTATAAGGTTTTTACATCAGATGGCTAGGAAATATTTTCCTAATTAGTATATATATTTATTCTACTCTATCTGACAAGTAAGGATTTTTAAAGATTTTTTAATAAATAAATACTTTTTGAAGAAAAATAATATAGTTTCAAAAAAACAATCCGACACAGCTGTGCATCCAGTTTCCTTGCTGGCTACAGTAACTCGACTGTACTTGCTAAACAAATATAGTAATGATACTATTTTGTATTTTTTTAGTCGAACTATTTCCTTCTCTGAAGTGGCTTTCTTCGAAGCTGTCTAAATAGTCGTTGACCGCCACTGGATAGCTTCCAACGTTTTTTTTTCAGCCAGGAAAGTTTTGAGTTTCGGAAACAGATGGAGATCCGAAGCTGCCAAGTCGGGAAAAAAAGGCTGAGAGCGGAAGCAGTTTAATTCGCTAAGCGACACGACTTTAATAAAGCGGGACGTGTTCGTGGTGGAACAATACATTTTGTCATTTCAAAGCGTTTCCCACTTAAGGGCACTTTCAGACAATGCGATTCTCAGCTTACGACATTTCACAGCAATTTTTTTTAATGATTAAACACTGTATGATCAATGCTTTATGGTGCTCTGCGAGCGGTGCGTGTATACAGAAAATATTTGTTAAAGAGGCTCAAGACGCCAACCTGCCTTCGATGTTCTAGGCATAATAGATTGTTTGTCAGATCAAGCGAATGACTCTTCTTTGAATGGGATCAATGCAATGCAATCTCAAGGTATGTTTAGAAGAAGAGAAAGAATATGTGAGCAGTTTTCCAGCGATGGTCGATTTTGGACTTTATCGAGCATCAAAAAGCTGTTGGGGTGTATAGAGGTTCTTAGTTAGAACAAGTATCCCTACCTTTTGCGAGGCTGCCTTAGCAATGGCCGCAATGTGACTATGTCAAGACATATTATGATCCAAATTGACGCCCAATACATGAATTAATAAAGCCAAGGAAATCGAATATCCCGCCATGATCCGTTTTTTCAACATTAACTTTTTTAGAACAAACTGCCTTCTAGGTTTTTTTAGCATTAATGTCTACTTGGATACTCTCACTCTAAGACAAAACTTCTTCCAGGTTTCTGTTGAGCTGTAAGACTTCTTGCTGCCTATAAAGATGTGCATTGGTAGTCGATGTTTGGGCATCCCAAAAGTATCGGATCAAGCAAGTGTGGTGTCGTCACCGAAGCTATTATATAGGACTTTTACTTCAATCGTAAATGTATATAATTTTAATGTATAAAACCTTGCGGAACTCCAATTATGTGTTACAAAGAAATCCGTCCATCGAAAGCTCGATTGTTTAATAAGCAAAAAAGGCTTCTTGCGCCGTGATCATATTCTCAAATTGGTTTTAGACCTGCGTTTCCAGTCAACATTATGCTTATTATTCAGCAAATGCAAATTACATATGACCACTGAGATATGCGCTGAAGAACTTAATTTTATTTTCATAAATGGATACTCTTCCTTCAACTCGAAATTAAAATAGCAAGAATAATAAGATTTATTGTAACTATGTACGTCTGTTTCCTCCCGCTAGCGGCTAACTAACCTGAACTACCAGTAAACAACTACAACCAAAGAACTTATACGATTCAATACTACAAAGAATGTATTACTATAGTTCTTTCAACTGGTATTTTCAGTTTTTTATACTGTTATATACAGTTCTTTTCACGAAAAATGGTTCTGATTTCATGACTTTTTATTGTCGGGGTCGGATTATAATGATTCCTTCTGATAATAATTAATTTAGATGAGGATAGCGACAGTCAAACAGAACTAGCTGTAGAATAACATTATAATACATATTATACATAAATATAAGTAGGTAATAATTAAAAATTTATATTGTTTGGGTTTTTTTTTTAATTAATTAAATCAATATATTATTATAGATTACCGAGTATTACTTGTATTCTTTAGTCCGACCCTTTATAGTCTGCTTATCTATTGCCGGAGGATTGGGATCGACCCTTTACTTTTATCGTAGTCAATTAATCACAACCATTTTTCGTGAAAAGAACTTTACTTACAAAAATAATTACATTTGGCTGTTTATATTTATTTTTTTATACTATTTTAATCACTATTTTTACTTATGAACATTATTTTAGGTGGTGACATGGGTGCCATAATATTACAAACTCTCTGCGTTTTATATCCAGAGTCCGTATTAGGATTTCATACCAACTTTCCTCTAGTGTACACAGCAAAAGGCTACCTTAAACCCATATTAGGATCGTTCTTTCCATCCCTGATTGTTAAACCGAACCACTACGATAGAGTATATCCCTTGGTCGAAAGAGGTCTCTTTATTTTTCAGGAATCGGGATATCTACATCATCAAAGTACAAAACCTGATTCTTTAGGTGGGTACTGTATTTTCAAAGATAGTTGTGCCCGGAGTTAGTTTTTAAAAAAAAATGTTTTTTTTATAATTTTTTTAAATATACTTTTCCCAATTTTATTGAAATTCGGTACTGTTATTCATAACGATAAGGGGCTAAAACTAACCCTAACGAATATTACTGACAAGAAATGTACGCCACTGACATTTTTCTAATTTTGATATTTCTTTTTTAGATTTACCAACTAATAATACAGCTTTTTTGTTTCTTGAATTCTTATCTTGATTGGTTTTCGAGAGAAAAAATATAAACCACCATATTGCATATACAAAAAAAATACCTATGTATTTAGTTAGTTAATTAAAACATTTAAATTAAAAATAAAGTTATTTATACGAAAAAAAAAAAAAATGCAACAGCAATCAAAGCAAATGTTGAAAATGGCCACATTTGGGGTTTGCCCTTTCACCAAGAATTTTTGCTCAATATAAATTTTGTATTGATAAGAAACAGACAATAATGCATTTGATAAAACGGCATTTATTTGATACTATTTTGATAGGTGCAGCCATCAGAAAATATTATGATAGGGAGCTTGCTATCTGTTCAAATATTTCTTTTTAATAAAATCAACGATCATTGAAGCAAAGATAGATGCCTGAAGATCTGCTTGTGTTTCATCAAACCAATAGCATGCTGTCTCTTTCGTATCAAGGTCTTAAACTGTAAAATTATGGCAAATTAATTTAGTCTTAAAGTATAAACTACTCACATTAACAACCGGACAAGTTTTTACAGCTTGAAGATCCATCACTTGGAGCTTTTTCCTTGTCATTTTCCTTTTCTTCTCTTGCTCTATTCTAATTTTTTATGTGGTCCTTATATCTTGTTTCATCCAAATTTCCAGTTTCAAATTCAACGCAAAGGTCACATCTATCTTTGCGAGGAAAAAATATCCCGATATTCATTTTCTTTACCCAGTAGATCATTGTTTTTCTACTCATCGCATTGCATTCAAACGCAAGATTGCAATCGTCTCACCACTGATTCTCTTACACGTTCAGAAATGCAGTGTAAAGAAAAGAGACATGATATGACAGATGAAACTTTTGTATCTTCTAAAATGCGCAAGGGATGTTATAAATAGCTTTCAGAGAACGCAATATGACTGGAAATTATTTCGTCTTACAAATCTGCTAGCTAAGGGCCGCTATTAAGAAAAGACGTGAGCAAAAACTGATACGAGGTGCAAGGTTATACTACTTGATAGTGCGACAGTGCCCACCTCAGTTATTGCAAAGGTTGTGCCTTTCAGCAATGTGACTTTACAGAATTAATTTTGAGACTGACTGAAAATTTATTTGCAAAATTGAATTAAATTAACTGATGCAGATTTGTAACAGTAGGCAGTAACAAAAGACGAAGAGGTTTAATCAGTGGTTTTAGATCACTTTAAAGAAAAAAAATCAGCCTATTTGTTAGACGAAACTGTAGTTAGCGATTTTAAAAAGTTTGTTGATATAAAGGGGGATTATAATTATATTGAGAACTAACGTAAGTGGCTTTATTCCATTACTTCTTTAATACCACTGTCAAGGTCTACACTTAATTCAGTATTAATATAACTTATTACATAACTTACCTACTATTTATTTTAGGAGCTGCTATAAATGACTCTCCAGTAGCTCTGGCAGCATATCTTCTGGAAAAATTTATAACAGGATCAAATTTTACTTGGATAAACGAGTTTGATTCGAACGAACTGAAGAAAAAGTTTTCTTACACGGATCTTGTTGATAATCTAATGTATTACTGGATAACTGGGACAAGCACTACAGCATTTAGATTGTATTATGAAACTTTTGGAAAGACATTTTGGAGTGATAGCTTTAAGCTGTTAAGGTATCTGCTTTATAGTATTATATCTAGGTACAAAGGCTATGTAAATGAAATATGTAAATCCCATAATATATTAATTTTATTCATTTATACATAGCACAAATAAATGATGACCCAATTATAGGATTCCACTCCGAGTTCCAACAATCATTTTTCGATCAAAGTATGATCTTTACATGGCAGATGGAGTACTTGGCGAGATTTATCCAAACCTACTCCGTATATCGGACTACGATATTGGACATTATCCAGCATTTGAAAATCCCAATTTGTTTTCACAAGATCTACTGAACGCCATTAAAACATTTGTAAACAATTCTGTCAAAAAATAATATATTGTTAATATTGTAGAAAGAGCAACTATGTGTAAATGTTTTTTTTTTATCCCTGAATCACATTGAAATAATATGTAATCTGTTTTTGTCGCCGCCAATGGTTTAAAGTTGGTTTCGCAAGTAAAAGGTGAACCATGCTCTCGAGACAGAATGTAAGATAACAAGATATTATTATTACGAAAAAAACTATAATATACAGTATTTGTTATTAAATTAAAAGATCTACAGTGGCTATAAAATTAAACAAGAAGAGTTTATAAAAAGGTAAGGATTCATTTTTTAAATTTAAATATCGTATTTTTTTATATTTAAATGTTTATTAATTCAACACCAACTGCTACTCCTTTCGTCTTGAAATTTTATCTTAACTAATCTAAGCAAGAAAGAAAACATATTAAATTTTATGAAATAAAGGGAGAAGGCAAGACAACATTGACACCGCATGAATAAAATTCGATTTAAAAATAAACTAAACATGGCGATATTTTGAGGTCAGTGTAGTTGTTTTAGAATATCTTGGTACCATATTTAGGTTCAGTAGCGTCGCGATGAAGGCCGGGGGGCGATCCACCCCGGGCGGCGTTTTACGGGCTTCAAATTTGGAATAAAATTCTTAAACAAAGGCTTGACTGGATAGCTACGAATATTAGGATGGATACGGATTGATTGTCATACTTGGCCATGTTAAACCAACTTTATGTTTTGTTTCAATCTGACCAATAGATAATTTCGTAATACTAATCAACAATGAATAATATGTTGAAGGTATAAGAAGCTGAACCCCGCATTATCTGAACGAATGAATGTAGGAATTCCGGAAATCGTTGGGCGAGTGATGATCATCTCACTCGTTCTTAACTCGCTAACATAGGATCTTAATCCGCTCGCAATTTTAATAAAAGCGAGTTAATCTCGGGATGAGTTCCGGTTAGATTAATTTGCTTTTGTAAAAATTACTGCCTGCTAGCTTATTACAACCAATGGATCCTTAAGCGCAACGGAATTCGTCTTTTAACGAACAAGGATGAATGTCGTTGGGTGAGCTCTACAAGCTTTTCCAAATTGAAGTTGATTAAATATTGCACTAAGAAGTAGAAGAAGAAGAGCAGAAAGTAATTGATGCGATCAATTTTAGTGTTGGTAAAGATTTTGCTCTGAGAAGAAGAAAATAAAATTTTAGTTTAAGAAAAAAGTTTAATCCTCACCAAATGTTAATCTTTTTTAAATTTTTGACCGTGCGAGCAAAAATCATTATCATCAAAGTGTGCTTAGCGTGTAAAGCTTAATACCTGTTGGGTGTCAGGTTAGTTCAGGTTAGTTTACCAGCATTATCAATCGATCAATTATTCCGTCATCTTTAACAGTCGCTGCAAGCAATTTGATTCATCGGTAATTTATCCAATTTCTTGAATAATTCATGCAATGGGTTTTACGGAACAGCACAAGAAATTCATGGTTGAAACGTATTTTCGAAACGGGGTTAGAGTAAATGGTGAGTTTCAATTCAATCAGCGTTTGTGCATGCACGGTTTTCGCGGAAGTTTTCCTAACATCGCTTTTACTGCTGGGGTTTTTATAATTGCCTGTTTAGGGAAACAGATTCTACTCAACATAAAAAAAGGAGCTGGAAGACAATCTGTAAGAACAGAAGAATTTGTTGCAAACGTTTGTGAAATAATGCAATATACGCCAACAAAATGTATAAGACGCCTATCTCAAGAAGTGGGAAGATCTTATGGAATATGCAGGACTATTCTTAAAAAATAAAGTGCAAGTATTTCAACAAATAGGAGCTGCAGATTTTGAAAGACGCAGGAATTACTGCCAGTAGTTTATCCATAATTTATTGGAAATAAATGATTTATTAAACCTGACATTTCTTTCTCATGAAGCCTGGTTATTTGAATTCTCAGAATTTACTCATGTGGAGTAGTGAAAATCTCCATTGTCTTTGTAGAGTTCACATTGCACCCTCAAAAAATTGGTGTCTGGTTGGCTGTTTCCCGAAGAAGAATTGTTGATTCTGTTTTTCTCCATGACACAGTTGCAGCACAGAGGTATAGGGACAATATTTTGAATCCAATTGTGGAGCAACTACATGACGATAAACTACGTTTTGGTTATTTTCAACAGGACGGTGCAACCGCCCATTCATCCGCCGAAACTACAAACTATTGCTACTTACGGAATTTTTTCGACGACAGATTGATCAGTTTTCGAACAGACATTGAATTCCCACCCAGATCACCTTGTTTGACGGTTATGGATTACTTCATTTGGTAATTATACAGTATACCGTTTTCTGTTAATTTTGCAAATTTGCAAAAACTTCTTTTACTCACCTGTTTGTTAGGACCCTATTTATTAGAACTAAACCACCGACGAATTAAAAAAAATATATTTATTTTTATTGTTATTTTTTTATAAAAAAAAACAAAACCCAAAAAATTGAAAAATTGAAAATTCATTATCTGATTCAATTACGTTAACCATGTTTTAATTTCTCCAGGTGAATTGGAACATGGTTAACGCTTTTCAATTTTTCTAATTTTCTCTTCGGAATTCTCAATCCGCCTTAATTATTAAATTTCGCAGAAATCCGAAAACGGTATTCTGCATTTTTTTTTATAAGACACAGCACTGCTGGATTAATCCTTTATGGCAATCTGCGAGCGGTGCGTGTGCGCAGGAAATGATTCACGTTGGACTTGAATCTTTGAAGATTATACTCGTTGGGGAACACAGCCTCAGGGAGTTCGTTCCAGAGTATTGACGTTCTCCAGATGAAGGAATTTTTAAACAGTGTCGTTCGAGGGACACTAAGCTGAACCACGTATGGGTGGGCTGCAGTGGCACGTCGTGTATTTCTACCATGCACCGCTCTGGGTGGAATCAAGCGAGCAACCTCAGTTGAGCACCTGCCATGAAAATATTTGTAAAATAGACTTAAGTCGCCAACCTCCTTCGATGTTTAAGACTTTCCAGGTTGCTTGTCACCAATCAAGCCAATAGCTCTTCTTTAAATGAAATCTAACAATCTCAGGGTATGTTTAGGAGCAGAGCCCTAAATATGAAAGATGCATAATTTCCCTTCATTTATTCTCATTTGAAGAACGATATTTTTAAAACACTAGTTGAGAATTTACAACAGTTACAAGAAATGATTATCCAAGAACGTGCTAACATTTCTCCAGAGATGTTGGTCAACGCTTTCGAAAATATGAAGAGACGTGTTAATTCATGCTTGAAGCGTGGCCAATTTCAGCAATTTTTATAATTTTTATTTTTCTTTCTATATATTCTTAGGTACTTTGTTAATTTTGTAAATAACAAAAATAAATTTGTATTTGTTTACTTATTTTAGCATTCATCAGGTATGATCTAAACTAAGCCGTACGTTTTTCGGTCCAAGCCCTCTTGGATAAAAATAATTCTTGCTCGCACGGTATATACATGTTAAACAGGAACATATCTGAAGTGCATATAACATATTACGTTAATTAATGTCACGCCACATTTATCCCCGTTGACAACATTAGGGTCAAAACTCGACCGTAATTATGCTTAAAAGTTTCGAAGAATTTTCCAATCATTTTACTGCAAAATTAAAAAAATATTTTAAACATTTTCTATTCCATTTCAGCAATGGATCTTACTTTAAAATTCAACCGAAAAATTGTTGCTTTAAATAGAAAAGGTAAGTTTGTCTACAAATTTGGTATTCTGTGAAAGAGATTCAAAGTCAAAGTTTTTAAACACATTTAATAGTTCTGTCTGAGTTACGTATACGTATCTCCTAAAAATTAATCCGGTAAAATGAAATTTGGTAATCCTGGCGGCCAATTCTGAGCCAATCCAATCCATCGATTTTGCGAATGGACATTTAAGAATTATGGAAATGTGCGGATGTTACATCCATTTGTGTTCCCTTTTATGTTTAAAGGAATCTTTTTTAATAATGGGTCTTATTAAAATCCCATTATTTGATAAAATCAGACTGCATTATAAAAATTTGCATATTTCATGAAAACGTGAACAATTATTGGCTATAGAAAAGCATAATATTGTTATAACATTTTTATATGTACAGAAAACAATAAAACGCATAAACAGGGACACAGGCTTCACGCCACTGCACTGGGGTCTGTAAGGGCGCCTTAAAAAAAAGACAAACTAAAAGACCACTGAAAAGAGGAAGAAAATACATAAGCGAAAGACATGGATAGTAATTCTAACGTTCTGACCTTATTATTTTATGTAAATAACCATCATTAAAAAATAATATACAAGGTATCCATTTAAATAACTACTTTGATACGTTTTTATGTTTTCGGAACATCCTGTATATTATCACCATAGATAAAAAAATGTGTTTGTCGATCATTGTCATTTTTTACTAACCCACCTTTGACATGTGATTCTTCTAAAGACAGCCTGAGATAATGGGCTCATTTAGTCAAACCTCAAATTACACTATTTACTTAATCTTTATGAAGCATTTATAAGCCCTGAAAATTTAAAGTTAATCCGATAAATAGTTTTTGAAATATACGAAATCAAAAACGCTCCCGAGGCGGTGACGTCATTAAGTTCCACAGTTCGTCTGCTTTAAACTTGTGCATTTGTGCAATGGTATTTCTGTGTATATAGAAGGGAGATGGACTTTTTTACTGTTTCTGTGTTCAGTTAAAGCTGAAGTTTATTATTATTACTTTTAATAGTATATTATATAAAAAGTGGGAAATGCCATTTCATACGAGTTCTAGACTATACTTCCTCGAACACTATTAGAAAAAAGAAAAAAAAATTATTAAAAATAATTTTTTTCTCTCCTGTCGACGTCAACTTCGTTACCCAGCAACGTGCATGGCCACCTGTCTTCTTAGTCGTAAACAACGGCAGCGAGCGCGACCTGACTTACTACAGGACTTAGTGACGTCACACAGCCGTTTCCGCAAGTCAATGTTCGTAAATTATTTTAACGACTTTAGAGGCATCAGACAATTAAACTTTTTTGCAGTTCGCACCAAAATTACAAAATCTTTGAGAAAATGTAATAAAAAAATAATAAAACACCCCACCCCATTGCAGCATAGCCAGTGAAACGTTGTGAGTTAGTGAAAATTAAAGTTCATCTTTTAATCATCTTACTCCCTGTAAAATAAGCTATTACTAAAGACTAAAAATTACAAAAATTGTTTATTGTAAACGTAACAAATACTTCACTTACGCAAGTTATGCACATGCATGAGTAATCATGACTTTGATATTATTAAAACCCACACCTGGATATTAATCTTTCACCTCCAAGTTTCAGTCAATAAAATTTAGACTTCGTACCATCTTAAATTGGCGATATGATATCTATTAGGTATAGGTAAAACTGAAAAAATATTAATAGAAATCTTAATAAATTGTCGTGAGGTTTAATTTGTCTCTAGTGATTATCCAATATGAGTTGTATCAAAAAATTATTGGTTATAATTGCTATTTTTGTAGGAATTTTAGGTGTTTTATTTAACCGATTATCTTCAACTAAAGAAATTGGAAAGTTTGACTCGAACCAGTACTGGGGACCGGGAGCTGCTCCATCTAAGGTCGATACGTCAATAAGGGAGTTCAAAATAAACGTTTCCGAACATGTAAGTTTCTGCCAAGAAATTTGGTTCCATCAGTTAAGGAGAAAAAGTGATTTCAATAAATTTTACACTAAGCGTGCTCTAAAAAACTCAGGCAAACAATACTGGGAGCTATTGTTTGTATTTTAAAGTTATAATATAATTCCTATTAATTTGAAACATATTACCCGTTGGTAGTTTCTAAATGCAATAATTTGGTTGTTTAAATGACTGCAGATATTTTTAAATATTCTATAAACTTAAAGAGATGTTTATCTGTTTACAGGAAGCAAATATATAAATGTTTTAATGATAATTATATGTGACAAGTGCAGAAGTTTTTTATGCAGTTATGGGAAAATAATTTTTTTAAAAGGAACACTTGTGTAATAACTATTTTTTTAGGATATAACTGATTTGAAATGGCGGCTTGCACATTTAAGACCTCTACTACCACCTCTCGAAGGTATTCAGCAACAATACGGAATGAATACAAATCTACTGAAACAGATTATTGAATTCTGGAAAACTAAATATGATTGGAAAGATAGGGAAACATATCTAAATCAATTTCCACAGTATAAAACAAATATACAAGGTAAGATTATTATACATAAGCTAATAGTAATTATTGGAGACAGTGAGAGATAAATTATTAATTCCAAAGAGTTACTCATACTCATAACAATAATAATGTTAAGCGCATTCCCGTCGATTAAAATTATAATTGGCCAAATTTGATCAAAGAAAATAAAACTTTTCCTTCATATGCTTTAAATTAATTAACTATCTCATTAAAATGCTTCCTTTTCTATTAAAATATCACATTTCACTTAAATTTTTATCCTTACATTAAACTTCAACACAACTAGCTAGTTCATACCAAGTCTTCAACTTTCACATATTATTGTATCACATTATAAGTTGTACTCATTAGTTTGAGACAACATACATCGCTTTTAAACTGGATGTTAGTATCCCCTGATGATGAATGCTTAAGCATTTGAAACATGTTGGAAACTTAAATTGACTTTAAAATTAAACTGTGGAGGAAGACTGCATTGTTTTATTTACATAATATAGAAATGTTCTGTACTCAACACCTTCCCAAAAAGTTTTATTTTGTATTATATAAAAATAGCAAAGGACCAAGAACTGAACCGTGAGGTACACCATAATCAATTTTATTATTTTTTTTTTTGATTTATTGCCATGTAACAATACTACTTCAGATCTTTCAGATAAATATGATTTAAACCACTTTAATGATATACCTCTAAAGCCATAAAGTTCAAGCTTCTTTAATACGTCGCGGTTGACACAAATACATACCTAATGTTAGAGCATTTCCATAGGACCAATAACCTCGATAAGTAACAGGAAACATTATAGAGCCATACAGTGGATATTGCATTACACATGTAAGATAAAGGGCTTTAGCAGTTAGTTCTGAACGGTTTGCACCATACTGTCGGTGTGCTTGAGTAATTATGGGTACCTAGAATAGAAAGGGTATCAGCAATTTTGAATCGGTCTCCCTATAAAACTTGCTTGATTTCTAAGCAGTAGATAATTTTACAAGAATGTCAACTTACCCATACATCATCTCCCCTAGTTTTTGATATCCGATAAGGCAAATAGGTGTCGATATCAGTGTAATATTCTAACTTTAAGTGGGTCGTCGTGTGAATCAATCAACTGAAGATTAAATAAAAGTTGTTGAGTTGCCTTTTAGGGTCTGTAATTTTTGTTCTGTGCTAATTAGTCTCGGAATTAGCCTTACATTGGCTGATTTGTTGCTAACCAGCTTTTAATCAATCCTTTTGTTTAACATTTACCTTATTAAAAAAATATATATTTTTGCGAAGTAACCTGTACTATAGTCTATCTTTAAATGGCGCAAAGTAATAAATACTCAATAAATATGCAAAACGCATACCGGGGTATCAAGAACAATTTAAACACCATCCCTTACAATATATTGTGTTTATATTAAAGGAGCAAATAATGAGCATTCTTTAGGTAGGTCCACCCTGAATTTATCGCAAGCTATTGTTTTATTTGAGGATCTACTATTGTTATTAGGAAAATCCCTTAGTCAGGAGCGTGTATTGCGGAGGTTTTTAAATTAAAACATGCCTATTCTCCTAAAATTGTATTATATTATATTCGTAGGTACCTATTTGTAACATGAAAACATTTAAAAATCTTATTAACTAATAAATAACAATGGGTGGTACTGTTTTACATAATATAATATTGCAAAAACAAGAAATAATATAGAATCTTACAAACAAAGCATTTTCATAAATCGACTAATACGTTGTCGTTATGGCTTAATCATAGTCTGATCCGGCAGATCAATTTTATTAACATTGTTTATAATAAGCGGTTCAACCATTTCTTCGATAATTATATCTACCTGCCACATTTTGACTTCTTCTTCTATCAAAATTTTCAAATTCAAAATTCAAAATTTTATTCATGTCAATACATTAAAGCTTACACATGTCAATATAAAAGTAAAAGTTCCTAGCGTATACATTTAAACTAAAAATGCTAAAATGCAAATTCAATAGGTATATTATTAAAACTATACAGTGCCAATTACATTTCTCAGACACTCACTGAAGTTAAACATTTACAACAAATTAAAATTAGAATTTAGGTATTCGTCGAGGGAATAAAATGCATTTCCTATCAGAAAATTTTTGATTTTATATTTATATTGCTTTAAAGGCAAATTCTTGACATGAGTCGGTAATACATTGTAAAATTTGATCGCCCAATAACCCGGGCCATCCTGACACCTCCTCAACCTCCAGTAAGCAGGGATCAGATTTTGTCTAGCTCGAGTGCTATAGTTATGCACATCTTCATAGGTTAGAAACATGTCCGAATTCTGTTTTACATACATTAGGCATTCAAGCATATACAAACACGGCACAGTCAAGAATCTCAGATGCAAATAGACCTGCCTGCAGTCATCCCTATATGCCAGACCCGACAGTATCCTCACAGCCCTTCTTTGCAGACCAAAGATCCTGTGTACCTTAGCCGAGTGTCCCCAAGCAAGGATTGCATAAGATATATGCGTTTGAAAAATGGCAAAATAGGCTGTTCTTAATATATTAGCTGAGACACATTGAGACATGGTTCGTAGCATGTATAGGCTTTTGTTTAGTTTTTTTGATAGAGCAGTTACATGCTTGCCCCATTGCAGATTGGGATCGAGGACAACACCCAAAAAGTTTACCTCTGCCGCATTAGGTAGATCAGGACTTAATTCTCTCATGGTAAAGACAGTACTAATGGTTTTTCCAGCATTCAGCAAGAGTCTGTTTAAATTGAACCAAGCTACAGCCCTCTCCTGCGCAGCCACGGACTCCTCTATTGATTTCTTTTGTGTATTAGATGCACAAGAAACTGGTGTGTAATCAGCAAAGAGTGTATATTTTGCATTGGTATCACAAAGTGGTAGATCATTTATATAGATTAAAATAAGTATGGGGCCCAGGATCGTTCCCTGTGGCACCCCAATATTGGTTACACTCCTTGCTGAAGCCACACCAGCAGCCCTTACCTCCTGACATCTGTTCGCCAGGTAAGACTTCATAAGTTCTATACTAGCAGTCGTGAAGTTGTAATAGGCAAGTTTTTGAAGAAGGATTCCATGGCACGACACAATCGAAGGCCTTGCTCAGGTCACAGAACAATACAGAGTCATACTGCATGCCATGAAATGCCTCTATTATACCAGACACCAGGTCAAGTATACCTAGGACGGTATTTTTATTTTTCCTAAAACCAAATTGACACCTGGTGAAAAGATTATTGGTCTCAAGAAACTGAACTAGCTGTACAGCTATACACTTTTCCAGAACCTTAAAAACAATAGGCAGAAGTGATATTGGCTCATAATTTTCCGGTGTTGAAGGATCTCCTTTTTTAAAAATAGGTGTGATAATAGCAATTTTTAACACATCGGGAAAAATTCTTTTTCTAAGGCAGAGATTAATAAGTTTTGTTAATGGGATCAATATACAATTTTTAATAGTTTTAAATAGTCTTGCATTTAGGCCATATACATCACGACTGTGTTTATTTTTTAAGTTATTAATAATGACCCTCACTTCATTAAAAGTAACTTCCCTAAAATAAAAGGATATGGGAGGCTTAAGGCGTTAAAACTGTTAAATCATTACTTTTTGTAGGGATCGTGTTCCTACCTCTGTGTTTGTTTATTACTTGCCACATAGTTCTAGTAGAATTTGCAGACTGCTGAATAAGAACATCATTTGCTCTGATTTTGGCATCCCTTATAGCAGCTTTATATAGTTTCCTGTAATTTTTTATTTCTTCAATACTTACTAAATCATGTTGCTGTCTCAGCTCAGTCAGGAACTGCAGATGGTCTCGCATTGCCCGTAATTCATCGTTAAACCAGGTTATATTAAGTAATTGGTCAGACACAGTATCACATGATCGATACACTTTTTCCACTTTTCCGCACTGCTTTTATCCATAGCTTCATTAAAGAGTCTTTTAAATCCACCATTTTATAATTCGTGTTTTCTCTGGTGACATCTGTCTTTATTTGAGCTCATAGAATACGAGAGTTTGAGTACAGATATTCCTCGTAACTTTGCCGTTTCATCCACTACATATTTTTTTAATGCATTTTTATGTAAATTGGCTAGCATCAATAGTTTCTTTTTTAAGAAATCTAGTGGAAATTCTATTTGTCTTAAACTTAGCCATTCTGTTATTTTACTTTTACGCCAGGCACTTGTCGGTGATTTTTCCGTCAGCCTACTTGCATTATCCAATACAATTATTGCATCTTTTGGTATAGCATCCAACATTTGCTCGAACTATTCTTCAAAGACATCGGCATTCACATCTTAAGTAATTTCTTCTCCAACAGGCACTATAGCTCCAGTCTATTAAAATCAATAGCCTATTATGTTTTTTCCACCGAAAACTCATTTTTTTTAATAATTTCCAAAGCGTACTTCTACACATAAATGAGAAGTCCTGGTCTCGGATTGAGGACAAAATTTTGTCCAGCGTTGGAATTTCTGTTTTTAAAAAGAAACTATGAACTTTTTGCCGTATTCTCTGCATTGAAACGTCATCCAGCTCAAAAGTTTTTGGAGGTTTGACGCCAACACTTAAAAGTTTATATTTATATGCAGGGTAAGTCGGGAGGAAGGAGGAATGGGCCTAGCTCTAAGGGTGTAATCTACGCATCAAAATAATAAGAAAAAGCTTAAATCTTGTTATCCAATAGTCATTTGTTTTCAAGTTATAAGGCAAAAACAAAATATTGCATTAAAGCTTTCCTGTAATAAATATTATTATTGTTTGATTTTGATTGTTGTGCTGTCACTATCCTATTAGTGTCAGTATAAAATGTTACATTGATTCACCGTTAACTTTCGGATTTGTATCATTTTAATTTTATAAAATGCCGCACATTTATTCACATCTCGGATACGCCAATATGGTTTTTATTTATGGTTTGTGTAATGGGAATGCTACAGCGGCTGCTGAAGAATATCGTGAACGATTTCCACATGAAAGAACACCGAACAGAAAGGCCTTTATCACAGTTTTCAATAAACTCTGCGAGACCGGAACGCTTCCAAGTGCTAATGTAACATCCGAACGAGCCATTCAACAGGATTTAGAAGAAATAGAAAATGTTCTAGCTTTAGTAGAAGAAGATGCGACGACAAGCTCACGAAGAATTGGAATTCAGTTGGGGATTTCCCAAAAAAGAGTGATCAATACGCTACACGAGCAAGGCTTATAACCGTACTATGTACAGCGCGTACAGTATCTTCAACCTGGAGACTACGCCAAGCGTATGCAATTTTGTGAGTGGATAATTAATAATCGTCATCTTTTACCGCACATACTTTTTACTGAAGAAGCTACATTCACCCGTGACGGCATCAATAATAATCGAAACTCCCATGTATGGTCGGACGAAAATCCTCACGCAATAGTCGAAAGTAATTTTCAACACAGGTTTTCATAATAATTTAATTGGCCCTTTTCTTTTGGAAAATCGCCTTACAGGGAATCACTACTTAAGTTTTTTACAAAATGAATTGCAAGGACTACTGGAGGAGATTCCTTTAAACATCAGAATTAAAATGTATTATCAACACGACGGAGCGCCTGCCCATTTCGATCGTCGGATCAAGCAATATTTAGACCAAAGGTTTCCAGGGGTTTGGATTGGTCGCGATGGTCCTATTAGTTGGCCTCCTAGATCACCAGACCTCACGCTGTTGGACTACAATTTATGGGGTTGGTTAAAAACTGAGGTTTACAAAGTAAAAGTAGATACTAGGGATGCATTAATTAGACACATTAGAAATTCTGTACTCAATATTAAAGAAAGGCACGAATCAATTAGAAGATCCACGCGCGCCCTTCGTAAATAAAGCAGGAAATGTTTGGAAGTCAATGGCGGTGTTTTTGAAAATTTACTAAACCAATGATTTATTTAAAATAATGTTAATGTTGTATATTTTATATATATATTTTACTATTTTATTTAACGCTGTAACTTGAAAACAAATTAATGTTGAATTACAACATTTCAGTTTTTTCTTATTATTTTGATGCATAGATTACACCCTTAGAGTTAGGTCCATTCCTCCCGACTCACCCTGTATATTGTTGTTTTCCCAACGTTAAGCATATCTGCTATAAATTGCACTGCATTGTCAACACTCAAATCTGCATTCTTACTTTTAATAGAATCTTATCAGTTAAGAATTATTTTTTTTTTCATTTACTGTACATGGACCGACTATTATTCCAATAGAGGCACCCATAAAGGCATAATAACCACATAATTAGCAAACAGGTAACCAGATTAGGTATAAAAAAAAGGAATAAAATGATAAGAGCAGAAACGGAATAAATACCTATAGACTCTAATTAGTTTTGATAAAATTGCTTTCTAAAATTCCAGGTAAATGGTTCGACTATACAAAATTTTAGGATTAAAAAATTTAATATTAAAATATATATTTGAAGACAAAACTTGAATTTAATGTCGATACTTGCACTAATTCTGCACAAATTTAAAAATTCTTATTGTATTGTTTCAACTATATCCAAATCCAAGTTAATCATTCTAAGTGCGGTGTAGACTTTTTTGCATAATTTTAGGTTTGGATATTCACTACTTACACATAAAACCAAAAAATCCAGAAAACAAAAAAGTTCTTCCACTGTTGATCGTCCACGGATGGCCTGGATCAGTAAGAGAATTCTATGACGTAATTCCGATTTTCACTACACCGATCAAGGATAGAGATTTTGTTTTTGAAGTTATCGCGCCGCACAAGGTAGCATCTTAAGTCCAATCCTGTATATAATTTATACCCATGATATTGAAAACCTGTTTGATGATAACAATACCAAAATCCTACAGTTCGCTGACGATATATGTCTATATACGACAGACAAATCCTCCGAAAAATGCAAGGAAAAACTGCAAGTACCTATGAAAAATATTTTAAAGTGGTTTCAAGATAACGGGCTTAGCATATCAGCGGAGAAAACAGTATTGTGTAACTTTTCAAGAAGTCGAAAACAAGAGCCAAGCACCATCCAACTAGAAGGATTGACAATCCCACAAAAAACAACTGTCAAATATTTGGGCCTTTATTTAGACAGAAAGTTAAATTGGAAAGACCACATACAATATCTTGTAAAAAGAACAGAAAACGGATTAAATGTCATCCGAGCATTCAGCAACAAAAAATGGGGGGCTGATCCAAACATTTCGCTCTTATTTTATAAAGCCTTTGTTCGCTCGATATTAGATTATTCCAGTGTGTTCTATGGGTCAGCAGCACAAACTCATTTAAAAAAGTTGGAAATTATTAAAAATAAATGCATTAGACAAAGCATTGGTTTTTTAAAAAGTACGCCTGTATCGATAATGGAAGCGGAAGTAAAAGAACCACCATTATGTGTGAGAAGGAACATTGTCACTGACAAATTCTTGCTTAAACTTATATCTAAAGATAGCATAATAATAAATAAAATAAACCAACTTACCATACTATGTTATACACACTCCTATTGGAAAGTTAAACGATTACCCTTGTTAGTACAAAGTTATTCCTGGATAACCCAGAATAAAGAAACAATATATAGTAATAACACTTTACCTTTCTTTCAATTAAACTACTCAATAATTAATAATAGGCCAAAAGTAATTATCTCAAATAATAACAGAGAAGATCAATTTATTTTAAAACATAAATTTTTAGAAGAACAACTCACTACTTGGGCATCGTATGAGCAAATATTCACTGACGGGTCAGTTCTAGATAAAAAGACAGGCTGTGCCTTCTATCACAAAAAAACTAAAACTGTGGAAAAATTTAAATTACCCGATGGTTCTTCAATTTATTCAGCTGAGCTCTGGGCTATCCTGGAATCACTGAAGTATTGTAGGGATTTTAATGAAAACAATAAATTTGTTATTTTTTCCGATAGTCAGAGCTCATTAATAAAAATTTCAGATTGTTTGAATATTGCACCTGCTAATTACCTGATTAGCGATATAGCAAATTTATATGTCAATTTAAGGAATTTAAATAAAGACGTCTTTTTTGTGTAGGTTAGAGCCCATATAGGCATACCCGAAAATGAATTAGTTGACAAAGCCGCCAAAGAAGCTACTATTAGTGGCTCTCCAACAAATTTTAAAATACCTTATAGCGATATAGTAAGTCAAGCTAAAGAAAGAATGGTACATACTTGGCAGGAGCAATACACAAACTCAGATAAGGGACAAGCCTATAAAAATATGTTTCCAAATATATGTAAAAGAACATGGTTCTGTAAGGAGTCAAGTAAAAATTTTGTTAGAACAATTTCACGTATCCGAAGCTTTCATGCCTTATATCCTAAACATATGAAACGAATTGGTTTGCAAACTGAGGAAAATTGTGAATGCGGTGAAATGGGAGATTTAGAACATTATATTTTCAATTGCATCAGATTTAAAAATTATAGAACTACATTTTTTAGTAATTTAGCAGGTTTGGTAGAATTGCCATATAACCTACACCATTTACTTTCACTTAATAATATAAAAATTTATAGATACTTATACCAGTTTATAATAGAAGCACAAATAAAAATATAAAAGAACCAATACTTAATTTAGTAGGTTAGGATAAAAATTGTAATATTTGATTAAAAAAAAAAAAAAAAAAAAAAAAAAAAAGAGAAAAAAAAAGGAAAAAAAACATCAAACAGTACCACAAAAAACAAAAAAAAAAAAAAAAAAGAGGAAAAAAAAGGAAAAAAAAACATCAAACAGTACCACAAAAAAAAAAAAAAACCTTAAATTATATAAACTTGTATATGAAAATATATAGATGGATATGAAATATGTATGGTAAGTTAAAGTTATAATGTATAATACCTAAAGGAAAAATTTCGGAAAATTTCTAGAAGAAAAAGTAAAATAAAGAGAGATGCTGGCCATTTGGTTTCAACCAGAGCCATAAAACAAACATACATACATACATACAAGTGCGGTGTAGACTTTTTTGCATAATTTTAGGTTTGGATATTCACTACTTACACATAAAACCAAAAAATCCAGAAAACAAAAAAGTTCTTCCACTGTTGATCGTCCACGGATGGCCTGGATCAGTAAGAGAATTCTATGACGTAATTCCGATTTTCACTACACCGATCAAGGATAGAGATTTTGTTTTTGAAGTTATCGCGCCGCACATTCCTGGATATGGATTTTCGCAGGCCGCCGCCAAACCTGGATTGGGCGCCGCCCAAGTGGGCGTCATATTGAATAACTTGATGCAGCGATTGGGCCACAAACGGTATTACTGTCAAGGTAAGAAAGTCTTATTCACGAGGCAATTGGCTATTTAGTTTCATATTGAAACATTTTACCATTGATTTTCTTTTCGGTATTTCGAGTATTCAACCAACTTAAAATTATGTACAACAATAGCTTGAATCCCACGACTTCGCTCTCCGTCACACACATAGTACTGTAGCCTTTCAAACGATTTTAGGATATTATACAGGGTGTAACATAAAGGTTGGGAATAAATTAAACGGTGGATTCCTTAGTCAAAAATAATAGAAATTTTTCATATAAGGATATGCTCTACGGGATTTCGTTTCCAAGTTACAGGGTGTTGAATTTTTCTTAAAAATTTAGTTTTTGTTTAATGTCTTTTGAACGCTGGCAGATAACGAAACGAAATTTTAGCAGTAACTTCACTTGATAATGCCCTTGGAGAAGTAAAAAAATTATCTTCCTGGGATACTCAGTGGCGTGCATACGGATATTGCCGTAGGGTTTTTTAATGAAAAATGTGGTACGCCACTGGTAGAATTATTTTTTTGTTAAAATTTATGAATTTTCCTTTTATTCTAAACAAAATTCCCCTCTTGCATTTTCTTTGTATCTCTTGCCATTTTCCCGTAATTAAATATTTTGCAAATATCAGTTTTTCCACAGGTGACATAGGAAATTGAGGGTAATAGGATCAAAATCGAGCATGCCTTGGACCACGATATTTTCTGATAATGTCATTGTCAGTTAGGTTATTTAATTTTGCTTAGGCTTTTTAATTTTAGTAATAAACCTATTACTTACTTACTTACTTTACTTTTCGTGTCCGGTTCAGACACTCATTTTCCAATAATTAGCAGCCGCTATGGCCTTGTCATTTCCAAGAAATAAGTCCTCCACCCTGCAGGGCTGTTCAAGCATTGGGCAGACCAAGAGGTGATTCGGGTCCTGGATTGCATCACAGTCGCATCTTGTGTCTTCGTTGGCCGGAAGTAGTCCCCATCTAGCCATGTTCGTCTTCTTAAACCTATTAAAAATGGATTACTCAGTTGAAGAATTAGCAGATATGCATTTTATTTATGGCCGTGCCAACGGGAATACTGTGTTAGCTGTATGTTGAACGTTTTCCAAATCGACGCATTCCGAATAGGAAGACTTTTTCAAGGATTCACGCTCGCTTACGTGAAACCGGATCATTAAAGCCTTGCACCTCCAGTGGAAGACCACAATACGTAAGAACAATACAGCGTGAGGAACGAATCCTTCAGATTGTCGAGGCGAATCCTGAATCTAGTACTAGAAGAATTGGAAGAATGGAAAAAGTAAGCCATATGACAGTCCAACGAATCCTACATGATAATTTATTGTACCCATACCATTTACAACGAGTGCAGGCTCTTTCTGTCGAGGATTATGCACCACGTCTTAGATTTTGTACATGGTTCTTAAATAAAGCAATTTAAACCATTCGTTTCACTCATCCATTTTATTTACCGACGAAGCTGGATTTACAAGGGATGGCATAATTAATTTTCATAATAACCATCTATGGGCTGATGAAAACCCTCATGGAATCATACAATCCCGGCACCAGCAACGATTTTCTATTAATGTTTGGGCAGGAATAATTGGCGATTATTTGACTGGTCCTGTAGTACTACCAAATAGATTAGACGGATTATCATATCTGGATTTCTTTCAAAATGGATTACCACCTTTATTAGAAGAAGTTCCAATTGAAACGCGACAGCAAATGTGGTTTATGCATGATGGCGCTCCAGCTCACTTTAGGCGAGAAGTTAGAGAATACCTCAACGAAACGTACGACAATAAATGGATAGGTCGTGGAGGGCCAAGAGCGTGGCCTCCTCGTTCACCCGACGTTAATCCATTGGATTATTATTTATGGGGGCACTTAAAAAACATGGTTTATTCCGTTCCCATTCCTAACGTACAGATTCTTCGTCAAAGAGTTGAAATGGGTTGTCAGCAAATTCGAGAGATGCCTGGAATTTTTGGACGAGTAAGACAATCCATGAGAAAACGCATTGAAAAATGTATTGAAGTTGAGGGGCAACATTTTCAGCACCTTGTGTAATTTTGTTTGTTGTGTTGGTTTACATACTTTATTAAAATAATTGTTTTCAATTTCTAAGTTTTTAGTATTTTAATTTTTGTAAATTACATATTAGTATGGTGTTTCAAAAATCTTAAAGTTTCAATGTCGTTTCTGCCATTTTGTAAACACTGGATCACAACGTAGGTACTCGATTTTATTACTGTTATAGGTACTGAAATTGCTGAAAACTGATATTTGCAAAGTGACGAGAGATACAAAGAAAACGCAAGAAGGGAATTTTGTTTAGAATAAAAGGAAAATTCATAAATTTTAACAAAAAAATAATTCTACCAGTGGCGTACCACATTTTTCATTAAAAAACCCTACGGCAATATCGGTATGTATCCCAGGAAGACAATTTTTTTACTTCTTCTAGGGCATTATCAAGTGAAGTTACTGCTAAAATTTCGTTTCGTTATCTGCCAGCGTTCAAAAGATATTAAACAAAAACTAAATTTTTAAGAAAAATTCAACACTCTGTAACTTGGAAACGAAATCCCGTAGAGCATATCCTTATATGAAAAATTTCTATTATTTTTGACTAAGGAATCCACCGTTTAATTTATTCCCAACCTTTATGTTACACCCTGTATAGTTCATCTTGCCTAGAGTATATTGAAGAACCCGTGAAAATATTGTACTTTAGTTTAACCAACCACCAAGGGCTGTTTATAATAGAAATGATTAAACTATATTTCGAAAAATATACAGACTGTCCGGAAATAACGATGACAGATTTTAAGATATGATTCTCATCTCAGCATTTGCGGACGTATGTTAATATTAACTTTTTGTTACATTTTTTTAATGTAGAATGATACCCAAATAATTTCTCATCGTTATGTTTCCGAACACCCTGTATACCTTTCGAAAAATTATTTAGGTGTTAATGTTAATTTCAGGTGGAGATTTTGGTGCAATCATTCTACAAAGTCTCTCGGCGCTTTATCCAGAAAATGTGCTAGGGTACCACACCAACATGGCTGTAATTTACACCCCTTTATCTTATGTTAAGTATTGGTTGGGCGTATTGTTTCCATCATACTTAGTTAAACCGGAACATAAGTCACGAATTTACCCGCTGTGGGAACATTTTGAACGCAGGATTAGGGAAACCGGCTATCTTCATCTTCAAGCTACTAAACCTGATACTATTGGTAATATATTATTATGTTTTTAAATATTAATTAAGTTGTTAACCCAGTGAAAGTTACGACGGGAGGTTACAAGGGTGTTAAATTAATATCTGACCCTAAATGCTGATTACCAGGTGCTAACATGACCCGAAGGATATCTTACCTTATATACCGTTGTTTATTTTTATTAGGAGTTGGAGCTACCGATTCACCGGCTGGTTTGGCTGCCTATATTTTAGAAAAGTTCACAACCGCTACAAATATCTATTGGCAAAAACGAGAAGATGGCGGCTTATTGGAAAAATTTACTTATACAGATCTTCTGGATAATGTCATGATTTATTGGTTTACTGGATCTGCGACTTCTTCTTTTAGATTATATGCGGAATCTTTTAGTAAAGAACAATGGGGAAATGGCGTTTTAAGGTAATTATTTGACTTACATAATTTAGATATTTTATATAATACGTGGACTACGACAAAGCTTTCGATACAAGGTACTTTTAATATCTAACTGATAATGAAACAGCATCTGTTAGAATCAATAAATGTAGATACTAATAAATTTCCAATGGAAGGAGGGGTTCGTCCAAGCGATACCATCTCTAGCCCAAACGGAATGGTGACCAGGAGAGAAGGCGCCCTCTAGCGTGATGGTCAGATGATCTGAAGCGTGTCTGTACAAAGGATGAAAGCAGCTCAAGACCGGGGTTGAACCTTCCAAAGAGAAAGAGCATGTAAAGAAAATATTTATTGAAGAAAGAGCAAGAAACTTTCAGTTTGAATTTACAATCGCAGTAAAAGAATTTTACATAGTAGGTAGATGGTTGTTCGATAAGTAACTTACTTGGCTCGAATACTAAGATAGGACGACAGCGACATCCCTATGTGATCCTGAATAATGAACGAGGCTTGTTCGGATTTATCACAATACGCCGGAAACAAAACAATCATGCGTCGGTTCATTAGCTGGGAAAGTCATGGCGTCAATCTTTTGGGAAGCTAAGGAAATTGTCCTGATTTACTACCCCTAGTAGAAAAATGATCACAGGCTATACTGCGCATCCCTTTTGGACAGACTTAAGGCAGCGGTCGCGGGAAAACGTCCTGAAATTACCAAAGAAGATGTTGTCCAGGCAGTCAACAACTACCTAGAGGTCCTTGGAAAAAATACACCTCAGGAAAGGTGGAAAATCTGGGGGAACGTCGGACCAACTTCCAAGGGATTGTGTTTAAAATTAAACAAAACTCAGATTGATGTGGTTTATATCGAACCAAGTTACTTGTCGGACCGCCCTCGGATATTATACCACAAAAAAAAGTATATAAATTATTATTATTTAGACAAATTAACCTCGATTGCCCATTCAAATCTAAGGTTGACCATTTATTTAATTTTCAGGCAACCTTTAAAAGTTCCAACTGCCATCGCAAGATTCAAATTTGATTTCTACGTTGCTGATGGGATTATCAAAGAAGTTTTTCCTCATAATCTCCAACTTTCGGACTTGGAGGGTGGCCATTTTGCCGCTTGGGAGGAACCTAAGGTCTTTACTGATGATGTTTTTAGCGCAGTGGAAAAGTTTGAAGAATATAATAAAAATAATAAAGTTTAACTATTTAAGATTTATAAAAGTAAAGAAATAGCAAGGCCTGTATATGTATGTTTTTACATCTAGCTCAAATGCCAGCTGCACTTGGGTTGATACCTTGATTTCCCGGGTAATTGAAATTATCAAAATATTAGCCCAAACTATCTGAAGGCCAGTCCTGGCCAAGATAAATAATAATTGAAGTTATACCTTTTTGGAATAACTCGCTTCCTTCAAATTTAATAAAAAAAATTCAAAGACTTGTGCTTAATATTGCAGGAAATAAAATAATCTGCATTTTTTTCTTGGAGTCTTCAACATTATTATTATTAAGCTAATAATTGTTATAAACGTTTAAATTTTCTTGATTTTTAACTTTTTTCGACTTTTTCTTTATTTTATTTTTTACTAGTAAAAAAAACAAACAAAGTAAATAAATTCTAAAAGCGTAAATTCAAAACATCATTTCAAGAATTTAAAATGTTCTAAATAAATTGTTTAAAGTTAAGGCCTCCAAATTCAGTCAAACAAAAGCACAGATGCTTTTTAACATTCAGCAGGTGTCGTGGAGCTCTTTTAAATTGTTTAGTCTGTCTCTAAAAATGTTAAACACTTTCAAGAAATAAAAATAATTCAAAAGCGAAATATGGGAGTTCAGCACTGCCTATTTAAATGACCCAATCTGTTGTCATGAAAACGTATCATTCAAAAACTCGGTTACAGCATCTGAATTGGTGCTAAATTATCCACATTTTCAAACGTTAGTTTCTTCATTGTAGAGATTTCCCTGAATAAAAAATGGTTTAATTGTTCTGTTGTCAAGAACTAAGAACTGCAGTTAAAGCGTTTACTTTCTCCCTTATCTAGATCAACAGGAGACCTTCTCGCTTATGTTACTCAAGTTTGGAATAACCCAATAGAAGACTAAACTAAAGTGAGAGCATACGGAATACCGGTTCAATTATGTTCATGGTTATCGGGATTTCTTAAAGACCGTTCTCTGCGAGTGGCGATGGACGGATTTCTTTTAGACACATTTATTTAACATCAACGCCGGAGTCTCCCAAGGTTCTGAATTGTCGCCCACTCTCTTTTTACTATACATTAACGATCTTTTGGATAAAGCTAAAAATCCTACATATAGCTTCGCTGATGACAGCACACTTGTTTCTTTACTTTGGATGCTCGGACATCAGCTGCCAATACACATCTCTATAGGCAGCAAGAGGTATCAGGTCTTAACAAAGACCGGGAAAAAATTCTGTCTTGGGGTGACAGTAGTAGAAGTAGTATTTAACGCCAAAAAAACCCAGGCGGCAGCTTTTCTAAAAAAGTTGATGTCGAAGAACCGAATATAGTCATGGCGGGACACACGATTTCCTTGGCTTCATCAATTCATTTATTGGGCGTTAATTTGGATTGTCATATGTCTTGACATAGTCACGTTGCAGCCATTGCTAAGGCAGCCTCTCAGGAGCTTAGAATACTTTTCCGAACTAAGAACCTCTATACACCCCAACAAGTTTTGATGCTCTATGAAGTCCAAATTCGACCATCGCTGGAGTACTGTTCGCATATTTGGGGCTATGCTTCTAAACACACCATGAGATTGCTAGTTTCCATTCAAAGAAAAGCCATTCGCTTGATCGGTGACCATGATCTGACAAACAACATGGAAAGCCTTGAACATCCAAAGCAGATTGGCGACTTGAGTCTATTTTACAAATAGTTTCACGGCAACTGCTCAGCTTAGTATCCCTCGAACGACACTGTTTAAAAATTCTTTCATCTGGAGAACATTATCACTAAATATAGGAGTATAAACAGTTTACAATCAATAATAGATATGAAAGGATAAAGTCCTGACGTAAAAATGCATTAAAGAAACCGAGCACTAATACGAATTTTTAAATCTTCCAACGTCTCGTATTAAATATTTTTGTAGAGCCTCGTTTTTAGGTGTCCATACATGAATAAAACCGGGGACACATTGTTCTGACGTGATGTGTTGTGTTGTGATGGGTTGTGATATGATGCTACGCAGATTTTACAGCTTATTTCTCGTGTATTTAAATAAGTGACGTACACATTCATCTGATGCTACGCCGCCGGACGCGATCTGAAGTGTTGTGTCGTGATGACATCCGGGCCGGCCAGATTTTCGTCAGACGCCGACACAAGTATCAGAACGTCTTTAACAGCAAATACGAGAATTTCGCTAGGAGAAAAATGTATGAAAATTTTCTAATTGAAAACGTAAGAAATCATGATTGTCTTTCTTCAATTATTTTTTAAATTCGTTTGACGAGCTTGAGATCATGGTGTACAACGAACGCAAACAATACAATGACTTTAAAACCCACGCTTATATAGTCATCATAATGCATCAGAACAATATGTTTACGACTCGTCATAACATGACGCATCATAACACATCACAATATAACACGTCAGAACAATGTGTCCCTGGCTTTAATCATTCAACGAAAGATCGAAAAACCTAGCTGGCAAATTAATTGTGTTATTTACTTTAATATCGTAACCCCTACAGTTACTGCGAAGTTATAAGCTGGCAGCCGTTCATTTGAATCAAAATTTCTTGATTATCCCGAACAACTTCTTTTTCGTTTTGAAGTAGTTCATGAAAATATTGCGCGGTTAAATTGTGATTTAGTAAAATTCGTGGTATAATAATGTAAGATCTCAAAATACCGGTCCACATATTGAGTTTTTCGGATACTGCGTCCTTGTGTCAATAAACCTAAATTCGTGTTCTTGACTCCATTAGTACCAACCGAAAATTATGTTCATTAACATCCTTCAAGGTAAAAGTGAAAAAAAAATTGGTCGGTAAAACAAATATGTTGCGAAAATTTCCTGTCATTATTTACATTTCCATTATATTAAAGCTGGATTTATAAACTCGAAAATTTGGCGAGGTTAAGGTTCAGTTGGTGTTGGAAATAGGAGTTTAATTTAAAATTAAAGGGAACACTCAGTTCCATTTATAAACTCGTTCATGTTGTTTATGTAAAGCTCGAGAGGTTCGAAAGGTTCCCGGGTAGTTCGAGATAACCAATTTTTATGTTCGGAGTTCGGAATATCTAACCTACCAACTTGATCATAACTTCAACCTCACCAACTTTTCGAGTTTATAAATCCAGCTTAAAACAGTAATCCGCTCTTCGAATCTTTCGGATCATATCCCAATTTCTTAGTTTTTGAAGTATATGGTATTTATTTATAAAGATAATAGGTAATTATGTACTATACCATTTTCGGTAATTATGCAGTATAGGGCGTTTCGTGCCAATTTTGAAATTTTTTAAAAACTTTCTTTACTAACCTGTTAAGACAATTTATTATCACCTGATTTGGCGAATTTTGAAAATGCTTTTAATTAATTATTTAACAAGCTTTCGGAAAAAAAATTGAAAATTAATTATCTATAACCTGCTTCAATTTCACCAAGTGAATTCATCTGAAAGGTGAATTGAAACATGATTAGCGCTTTAAATAAGGTATTTTATATAATACAGCCAGCCCAAAGGCAACATTTGGCCAAATCGATTTTCTGTAGTTCTCGCCTTGGAATTCTCAATCTGCATGACATTACCAACATAATATTTATATAAATAATTTTTTAAATTCGCAAAATTGACAGAAAACGGTAATCTTCATAATTACCGGATAATATTATGTAAGATTAGCAAGACGGTTGTATGATGTTTCGCCACTTCATCTTCAATATACCAAAGATTTATAAATAAGGCCTTATTTTCTTCTACATGTAGCAAAATTATTAATTTTCATCCTCTTCATCTAAAGGATTAATATGGTCTTCGTCCTCTTTTTCGCAAGATTATTTGTTGAGAGTTCCACTACTTTCCAATTTTTGAATGATTCTGGCTATAGCAGGAATTGGCCTCTCTAGAAAATGTACTGCAACCATGTCGCATACTTTTCCGCTGCGGTTTCCTGCATAATACTACTTAACTATGGCAATTTTTCAGACGAGGAATAGTTCATAACACACATTTGTCTGAAGTTGACATAAAATTAATCAAAATATGTGCACGTATGGTCATTAAAGTACTTCAAGCACATATTATTTACTTACGGAATATAAAACATAATATTCGTTAAATATCTTTGGATACCTACGCTGTATGAAAATTATTAAAATTTTGCAAGTAAGTTCAGTTTCTTGAATTCTTCATAAGTTAAGTTAAGTTAAGTTAACCTTAAGTTCTACATGGGATTTCCTATGTTGCGCGAGCGCATACACCACCCAGTATATGAAAATCACAGTACGTCACTTCTACCTGCTCTAAAGTAGAGAGACAAAGGTTACAAAGTGCACAAAAGTAAGATTTTCTTTATCGGAGAAATCTGTTTTTAAGCTTTCTTTAAAATGGGACCCTAAACTTTATCTGTTCCAAGTTGCAGCTATGTCGAGGTCCCAAAATACGGTTGCAATAAGATTAAAGGATCCCAATTACGTAAAAGTAAGATAAAATAGCAATTGTCGGTAAGTCCCCTAATAGTTGTTAATAAGCGCCAGGGACAGGTTATTTAGAACCATAAGTAAAATAAAACTCTAAATGAATAATATGAAGAATTATTATTATTAACTAGGTACTATATTTATTACTATTTTTCATTCATGTCGTTGTGAGAAATCTTATCTAATCTATTTCGTTTGTAAGCCCACCAAACAACGTGATTTAAATAAAATGTTAAATTGACTTTGTTACAATAGTTGAGCCGTAAGATGCTAAATTCCGTCGAAAGGGTACCGAGAAAATTTATATTTAAAGTAAACAAAATTTTCATCGGTCAAAATGATGATCAGTCAAAGAGATGAGATAGGCTTCATCGTTCTTATGATGCTGGTGATTATGTTGGTGGTTTTGATTAGGAACTTTATCAAGCACAAGCGGGCACAGTTAAAACGAATGCGGGAGGCTGAAAATAGCCGTCGGGGTAAGTACAGGCAGTTTAAATTTAGCCAAATAATTGTTTTCAATTTCTTTGTTTCTTTATAAGACCCTTTTATTTTCCTAATATCTATAAATTTAGATTCCTTACGTCAGAGCTAAATTAAAGCAAAATTTGTGTAAGCAGTAAACCGTGCAGTGTCAATATCGTATGTTTCGTTATCATGGATACTTGGATACGGCATTTATAATAAACTGAACAAGTACACAATAAGGTGGTTCGAAAAATGGGCAAAAAATTTGCTGCTTAAATTTTTGTCCTATAAGTATACGAAAAAGTGGCTACGTATTATGTCTACTTTTCCTGCAAGCATTGAGGCTTTTAAGCAAATATCTTCCGGTGCCTTGAGGGATTCAAAATTTGGATATTTCAGTAAAATTTTCCATAAATATAATTGTATCTATTATTGGCCATTTTGCAGCTCCTCGCTTGTCTTTTATAGAAAACAACCAAGAACTCACCACAAGGAGCTGGCTACAAGTCGGGTTCCACCCTTCCACCCTTTTCTTTTAACATCTCAGAGATTAGGTACTCTACAAAAAGTCTGATTTGCATTCAAATTTTGGTAGTGACAGTGACTGTCGGGAAAGAATGCGATATACAGGGTTTTTCAGAATAAGATGCTGATCCTTAACGGTGTGAAACCTTAGGTGATTTTAAAAAGAAAAGTTCAAAATAACATATATCCTTAACCTATCAACTTTCGAACTACAGGGCGTTAAAGTTTTAAGAAAAAAAATCGTTTTTCTATCATAACTTTAACAACTTTCTAGCTATTTTTATGAATTTTTCACACATGCCCTCTAAGCACCAATAGCCATTTTTTGGTGTAGAAAAAATTTAAAATTTTTTAACCAGTGGCGTCCTGAAAGGGTTTGGACTAGACATTTTGGAAAAATATTATGTACGCCACTGCTTTTTTCAAGATAAAAATTATTTTTAAAATACTCATTAATTTTAGGCCAAATTTATTATCTTGCCTTTTTATCGTCCGACAAACAGTTTCCGACAAATAAATAAAAAGCATTAAATGCGCATTCGCTATGTGCATATGGTTTATTTTTTAACATTAAATTAAAACAACTAACATTAAATAACGTGTGAACAAAAACGAAAATAATTTAGATTAGCTCTTGAAAGTGGCCACCACCTGCAAGAATGCATGCTTCAGCTCTTCTCCTCATTGAGTCTCGTACCCTTTGAAAAATTCCTGGAGTATTCCTGATAGTGTCAAAACCAATTATTATGCGGTTTCTCAACTCCTCTTCAGTATTTATTGGGATGCTGTAAACCAACGTTTTCAGATGTCCCCACAGGAAAAAATCTAGACTGTTTAGATCAGGGGATCTAGGTGGCCACGATTGTGTTCCTCTGCGCCCTATCCATCGAATACTATAATGTTGATTTAAAAACTCTCGTGCTAAGAGACTGAAATGGGCAAGTGCACCATCAACAAACCACATACGATGTCGGGTTAAAATAGGGACGTCGGCGTCGTCTAGCAAATTTGGTAAAGTGTGTTCAAGAAATTGGCGATAATTTATTCCGTTCAATCTGGCTGGTAAAAAATAAGGCCCAATTAAATAATCACCAATAATTCCAGCCCAAATATTTACAGAAAATTGCTCTTGGTGGTGGGATTCCGTAATGGCATCCTTAGCTTCTAATCCACAAACAGCTGACTATGCTTCTGTCACTAGTTTTACATAACGTTCTACAGCTTGTGAATGGCATGAAAATCATTATTCGTTTCTAACTGCTCGGTTAAAAATAGTCTCGTTATTGGCGATTCTTTAACTTCTATATCTTGCCAGCTTATTAATTGAGTGTAATCAATTGCGTCAAAATTTATTAGAGATACCTTTAATTTTCGTGTTCCGGTTCTGACACGATTATTTCTGGATTTCAAAATACGTCTTAGACTCAATTCTTAAATATGCAAGCGTGTGTCACCAAGCATACATATTAATGCATTTTCAGGATATGCGAAGTACCCCTTAGTTTGTATGACTTTGTGTATGAAACTCTTTAAAGGGAATGATAAGTATCTGGATCGCTGGAAAGTTGTTAGAATATTTAATTTTTCTGAAGGATTTGTGTAGTTCTTACGTACAACCTCAAAGCTTCTATTTACTGTAGTTAGCCATCTGGAATATGACATTTTGCCAGGCTGCCTTCTTGAAAGACTTTCTGATATAGTTCGTTCTGATATTGATAAACTAATTTCACATAAGTGCTTAGAATACTTAAGTCAAGTTCTAGAAGAATTGTCGGAATCTCCTTAAACTTAGTTTGCATGTTTCTAATTGCTTTTGGATGTCTACTGTATATCCAGTAGAACCACTTGTTTTCCCATCCAAATGCTTTATAAGCTATCAAAGTGGCAGTTTATTGGCGTAAAACAAGTAAATAAACCTGCAAAGGTATACCAATTTTGGTCTCTAGGAACATATGAAACTATGAATGCCAGTATTGACAGCAGTTCCATCACTTCCAAATTTTAAGGCTGCGCTAAATACGGGACACTCAGTTTCGCTTCTCGTTTTGGGCATTTTAAACTCTATTTACTTACCAGCGAATGCACAAACTTATGCCAACGTCAACGAAACAAACACTTTCTTAAACGTGTGCAATACATACAAATATGGTCCAACTAGTCTTAATACGTTCTAACACAATTATCTGCAATCTGTAACACGTAAACTCCACAAAAAGGACTGCAGCTTGCTACTGAAACAACTGAACTTTGAAGTCGTGAAGGCACCGCTAAACATTTATCGGTTGCATTCAAATTCTGTCATGTATAGAAACTTACCAGCGGGCCACTTTTCCGCATACAGAAGTTTTGGATTTCTAAAATTGATATTCTCGATGTGCCCTAGTATACAATACGGCAGTGTGGGCAAAAATAATTTAAAAATCGTACACTTTAATTTCAAAAAGATCAACAATATCAGCATTGCTTTAAAGTAATGTTTTTCGAATATACAGGGTGTCCGGAAAATACATGTACAACGTTTGACGACAGACTCCTAACGTCAAAATAGGTCGATCTAAGTCGACTTAGTTATATCAAAAATCGTTTCGTTCAGCCGGCAAAGGGCGTCAAAAATTTGTAAAAATATTGGTTTTTCTAAATTACGTGAAAACCTGCTAATCGATTTTCATGATTTTTAGTATGTAGACTAAAACTATAAAATGACGTTTCCTAATAGTATAGTTACCGGCTGTAAATAAGTGGAAGTGTTATAAAAGTGATATACTACGTCAACATTTCTCCTGATTTTTTATATCAACGGCGTTATGAAAACCCAGATATTTTTGTCGAGCGACTGGATGTATTTGGAAGCTATTTTACCTCTTCAATATTTTTCGTTGGATGAACTGTTTTGCCAGAAAAAAAAAATATTTACAATTACCTGCATACATCAATTATTAACAGTAATAATAAAACAAAGTACAACAAAGTTGGAAGTATGTATTAAAAATATTGTAAGAAACAAAGTAAAATGAAAACATTACTTAAGTAAATGTGTAAAATGACCGCCATCTTGCTGAATACACTTATTAACACTCCTTAAAAAATGATATTGGACCCTTTTTAATGTCTCGGGGTTATTAAAATAGTTGCCTGCATTTAAAATCCGCGTCAATAAATCATGGCGTGTGTTTACCAGAGTCTTGTAAACTTCTGATTTAATGGCGCCCGACAAAAAGAAGTCACACATATTTAACTCCGGAGAACGTGGTGACCATTTTACTAGTGCATCATTGCCGGTGCATTGATGGTGTAAGTATTGCCGAATGGCAACGGAAAAATGGGGCGGGGCACCATCATGCATATACCACATTTCCCTCCGAAGTAAAAGGGGCAAATTTTCCAGAAGAATTGGTAATGTGTCTTGCAAAAAATTTAAATAAATATTTCCATCTAACCTGTCTGGAATAACAATAGGACCAATAAGGTAGCGATCAATAATACCTGCCCAAATATTTAATTTAAATTGATGCGATGATGTGCAACTTTAATGGCATGTGGATTTTCATCGGAATAAATATGTTCGTTGTGCAGATTGGTTACTCCAGATCTTGTAAAGCACGCCTCGTCAGTAAACAATATTTTTCTACAAAAATTCGGATCACGGATTCTTTTGTTTCTAATAAATTTACAAAATGTAAGCCGCATGGGGGATCAGTCGGTAAAATTTCCTGGACTTTTTGCACGCGATATGGATGTAACAACTGTTCTTTTAAAACCTCATTGACAATCGTTTTAGGAACATGTAACTCACGTTCTAAGCGACGGGTAGTGGTACTTGGTTCTTCTTCAACTCTTTCCAGAATGTTCTCTTCTGTTTCCCCGGTTCGAGTTGTTCGCATACGACCCCTGCCTTCAAACTTTTTCTCAAAGCTGCCCGCTTCCCGAAGATGACCCTCGATATTGGCATATGTTTGGTGGTCTGTAGTACAGAGAAAAAGTAAAACATAAAATTTGGGCAATGAGATATGATTATTAAGTAGCGACAAAGGCATCTAATGTAAGATATAATAATTTTAAAAAGTCTGCTATTTTAAATACAACCCCTATTATTTTTTAAACCTAATCGAAATGCATTTTCAATGCAATTTAGTTATGCTAGGGTGACATATACAAATACCTTTTACGGTTTCCCTTAAAATAGCTAATTTTCCCTTTACCAGACAAACTTAATGCTAAATTTTTCACACATGGACGTCAAAGTCATGAAGGAAATTTTAAAAGGCGTTGATAAAAGAAAGGGTACTAGGTAAGAGGGTAGTTATTCCTTCCGGAAAACGTAAATTAAGCCTCGTTTCCATATTCCTACGTAAATTCAGTCCCCCTGATAAAATCATACTACGTAAATTGAGTCCCGGGTTTCAATATAAGTTACGTAAATTGAGTCCCAGAATATTCTTAGAAATGCGAGTGTATAAGACTAGCGTGATTACAATATTTGCATTATATATCAATGAAATTTACATTTTTTTAAGTCTATTGCGGTCAAGTGTTTAGACGATATTCTGTAGAATACACTATTATATATTTAATAAAACAAATTGAATGCTTGAAAAACTTTATTACAATCTAATAAGAATATACATTATATTTACATAAGAATATACATTAAAGCTTATGGGACGGTTATAATGGGAAGAAATTTAAAAGACACTTTTTTTACAAATTCAAATATGCAAATGCGTTCATTACACAAATCATTAATTGCTTCTCTTAAAAAGTTTTCCTTTTCAATTATAATGGGAGATTTTTTTGTTGATTTACCACTTCTAAGCTGAATATAATATGTTTCACATTGAATCCCCTTTAAAACCTCAATAAATATGAAAATATTAGGATGTGGACTATTAAATAATCTACTTAATCGAGCATGAAAAGATTCACATGAATTTGTAGTCCTGTTACAGGAACTTGAAATCTCGGCCCATGTTTGAGGAGGAAAGGTTGCCTCTTCGGATATATAATTTTCACGTAGTCACAAAACTTAGTAACTTTTTGGTTATCAGGAAGTGCTGCCATTATATAATCGGTAAAAACATCTGATTTGTCTTCAGGCTTTAAAAATGGCAGTCCAAAGGAAGATTTTAAAAATGTCGCTGTTTCTGATTTTGATTTATATTCCTGGGATAAACCAAGGGACTGAATCTTCCGATACCAACTTTGGCCAAGGTGAAAACGGCATCCTTTAATTTTCGCTTTTGGTAATATTGATTGTGCAGCTATATGTATAGCCTTTTTAAAATCAATAAAAATATGTATTGGTGAAAACGTTAATCCTACATTTATGCAGCTATTAACAACATGTTGAAAACAGTTCTTATAACATTCGACAGTTTTTGTAGGGAGGAGAAAGAATGCAAGAGGCACATACGAGTCGTTATTTAAGGCATGAAAGGTGAATAATTGATAAAAATATTTAGGACAACTCTTAAACGTACCATCTACATATACATCACGTGAACGACATAGCACTTGTAAGTTCTTTTTCGTACAGAATCCTAGTATTTTGCATTCAGAATCATTGACGATTACAAAGTTTTCGTTGGCGTTCGTTTTGGCTTCAATATTTGCCAATATACTGAGAGTCTCTTGAATGGATTTTGGTTGAGGGTGTTTTGATTGTCGTGAATTTTGCATGTTTCTTTTAATTAGCGCTAAATCCGTACGTGTAAGTGAATGGATGTCACCTTCTTGTAAAGCCAAGTGAATAAGTTTAGCAGATCTTGCACTAATATCATCAGCGGCTTTTCGCTTTAAAGAATTGCTTAACCTTTGCCGTTGTAACTTGTTCTCTTTTTCTCGTTCAAGAGAGTGCGGTTACGGGCCTTCCAAAACATCTTAATTCTTTTCCAGTTTCAGAAAAGATTTACACGTACTTTTAGAACACATCCAACGTTTAGTATCGTTGGCTAATGTTTTATGGAAACGAAATTTAAAGCCGTGTATTATTAGGAGGCTTCTGCCTCTTTCACTCTTTACAACTTTCATATTAAACTCACAGATGCACAGAAACAAATACTAAATAGCACTAAATAAGAAGCACATACCAAACAGAGGGGGTACAATAAATAATCATTATTGGTTATTGTGCAAATATCTGCGTACAGAAGGGTGGTTGGCGTGGGCAGCAGGTACTACATGATAATTTTCTGACCTGACAATCAGGTACATATCTGGGACTCAGTTTACGTACATCTTAAAAACACTCGGGACTCAACTTACCTACATCGAAAGGAAATTAATAGATGTCGGACTCAATTTACGTCGACCCATTCCTTCACAGAACCAGAAACATTAAAGGAATGTGGAATATGTCTTAAAGTTTATCCATTTTGGGTGAAATCTTTGCCTGCTGCCTGCGTTGCTTCCTCTATTTACTATAAAGCTGACCGCGCACTACGATGTTTAATCGCGCGCCCATTTTATCGCAAAAATGCGATACATAGAAATGTAATGCACTGTGCGATTTTAAAATCATGCGCACTCAGCCTAAACCAAGAAATTTCCAAGTAACAATGTAAATGCCAACAAGTATTTATAGGGTTTAATCACAGGTTTAAAAAGGTAAATAAACCGAAGTGGGTTTTATTATTTCTTTTGTGCATACCAATTTATCTGCAGATAATATGTACTTAAAAAAAGGCCTTCAAGTTATCTTTTAAGCAAGTTGTTAAATATTTTTGCTCTTTAAGACCTATTGGTTATATAACCACTTAATTGCTGCATTAATCAAAACCACAATAAACTCATTAAGGTTTATAGAGGATTTCAAATCTTTTAAGTTTTGTGGTAGACATCTATAAATCTTTTGGTTTTATGGGAGTTCTAAAATATGGTTTTTAAGTACTCCTTACGATCAAGCAATAAAACGAATAACTCTTAAGTAGTCTTACCCTTAATATATGTTATCATAAATACTATTTACTTTGGACGATAATAATTGGTAAAGGGTCCTTGAAACCTAATCGTTTTTTGGTAGCTTTAGTAAGCTGTTAAAACTTTTGGTTTTTACAAAGCACCTATAAATCCTCTGGTTCCCCAACTGACACCTTTAAACTTTGAGAGAGGGGGCATAAAACGCATAGTAAACGCCATTTTGTGATTGCTAATTCTGGTTACTGTCAGTGCAGTGCGGCACAAAAAAGCATTTTATGCACTTACTTAGTAAAAATGTCTACTATTTTGGATAAATACTTAAGGATTAGGAAAATTGGTGATTTTAAAGGAAAATTAAAATATGATTATAATTTAAACCGTGTAAAAAATGTCATAGTCAGTTATTAGAGAACAAAAACAAGGACGAACATGTGGAAAAAGAAGAATCTATTTTTATTGAGCTATGTTATGGTCATCAAGAATAACGAAGTAAATGTTTTTTTAGGTTATGTTATCTAAGTACATTTGTATTAGAGGCTGTCAGAGACAAATCTTAAGTGTTTTAAAGAAGAGTAATAAGGCTGGGTAAAGTCTTACAGGTTCTAAAATTGTAATAAAGTGGAGCAATTGGAATTTAGCAAAACCTTTTGCTTTATAAAAATATTTTACAAACCCACAAACTCTTGATAGGGCATTCTATTAAAATAAACGGCTTTATTAATTTTCCAACCATGTTTTTTCCGTTAACCATGGCAGGCATGTTTAAAGAAAGTTAGGGCAACAGTGTTTGGTTATATTTTTATTTATTCTAACTGTTTATATTTAACCTGCAATTATCAAAAATATGTTAATAATATGTTATATAAACCCCTCAATAGCCCAAAATCATACTGATTTAGCTAAAACTAGGGCTACAATTTTGTTTATTAATTGTAAATAATAATTAATAAGCTTACAAATGAAAGGCGCGTGATTTTTTTTTAAGTTTTTTTATATTATTATACTTTCTAAATAAAGTTGCCGGGGTTGACAATTTTTTATTACTGTTTATTAATATCAAATTATAAAATGTTAACACATGGACTGCCCTCCTAAGGATAAACGCGGTATGTTCATTAGGAGGCAAACTGAAATATTCACCTTTAAAGTTTTTGGCTTGGCCCTTACGCATTTATGACATTTAAATATTTTTTCTTGTAGATTCTTGTATTACATATCTCCAGAATTCTACAGAAAGTTTTGGGATTTGATAAAATTCAATACTCTTCCCAGAAATCCACATACCGCATTTATTCTTATTATCATGAGGAGTTTCACCAAGAAGAAAAGCGGTATGTCGGGTAAATTGAATATAGTACGTGCTAAAACTTAATTTGGTTTTTGTGTTTATTGTTAGTGTATGACAAATTTATCGAAAAAACTCACTTGCGTTAAGAAAAATATATTAACAAAATATGAATTTGCATAACATTAAATCGAAAATTACCATAAAAGGATGCAATGTTAAGTTTTATTCAAAAACTTTATTAATAATATCTAAGTTTAAGTATATAAGAATAAATGGAAAATTAACATAAAAGCAAATTAAACATAAGTTTTAATAATCGTACTCTAGAAGATTTACCCAAAACTGCTTCCGGTTCTCTGGAATAATACCGTCGAGGGCTTTAAGCAATTTTCCTTTTTTTGGACTTTAAAAAACTACATGGCTTGGGACAAGAAGCAACTGGTGCCAACAGTCCAGATTTTTTCATAGCTTTTTTGCATAGAAAATCTATGTTTTTAAAACCTTCCTCGTCTGTTAATGATGTTTTATACTGAAGAATATACTTTCCTCGAGTAGCTTTTATTTGCACAATATCTGACAAGCGCGAGAAATTTAAATTTTGCTTAAGTTTCGTCTGAGATTTAAAATCTTGCCATAATTAGAAGTCGTTATGATTCATCATCTTTACGTCGGTTTTAGATTTTCTGGATGTGCTGACAACTTGAACAAGTCGTCAAAATCATAAGTTTTTCCCTGTCTCTTCAGTGACAACTCAACCTGGTGGTGAAAGCTATCAGCCGCCATGAAGGTATGGCCTGGTTCGAAATTGTTTACTATGAGTTCTTGAGCTGCAATTTCATTTAAATTGACCATTTTCACTAAAAATGTCAGAAAGCACCTGTTTTTATTTTGGCTGGCACAATTATCCAGCCAAAAGTTAATTAGATTTGCATCCCTTTGACTTAATAAGAAGGCATAAAATGCGCTTATTATGTCTTCCTTATTGCGCCCACTTATAGATTCGTTCCAAATAACTGCGAACGGTGGTAACTTCGAGTTTTTTCCCAGTGGAACGAAGCTTTCGTGATATGTGGTTAATCTTTGTACAAATATAATTCTTTTGAATAAGTCGATTCTCGGAAGCATTATAATTTTTTGCAGATCTACAGAAACACATACACTATCGTCACTAAGACTGGATTGAGCTTGTTGTCGATACAGTTTTACAAAATAAAAAGCGGGCCTAATCCTGTAAGAAAGTGACGGCGCACTTCGCCGATACCAAAGAGTAACGCGGTATTATACACGTACTTAAGATAAACGCGGTAAGTTCGCAAGCAGACAGTATTTTTACCGCGTTCATTACTGGTAGAGCCTAGATACCGCATTCATATTTGGCACGAATTGGTAATGGAAACATACGGCAGGATTTTTGTGAATAGTTTTAAATAGTTCTAGTAAAGATACGGCGTTCATATGTGACAGACAGATAAGTTAAAGCAAAAGAAAATTTTTGGCATCAATAACTCGATTTTCGAAATTGTTGAACATACGGCGTTTATTCTTAGGAGGGCAGTGCAGATATTTCAATCGAGGCAGACATATTTAACTATACATACTTGGTGACATTTTTTGATATTGACAATTTAAGTGCACCAAGTCTTTGACAAAGAATTATTAAAGACACAATAATAATAAAATTATTTATGATGGTTTCAAATCACGCATAAAATTTGATTGCAAGTACTAAAGGTTTTAAGAAGGCTTTATAAATGTTTTGTGGTAGACTTAAAAATATCTTGCAGATTTGGGTTCAAAAATACTGTTGGTTTTATTGACAGTTTTAAGGAAGATATTTATAACCTTTACAAAAGGTCCTTTTGGTTTTATGCCAGGTTTATTGGAGCTTTGAAGAGGTTATCTAGTATTAACAGTTTTACGGTCAGTTTTATTATATAGACTTAATAATCTCTTGTAGATTGTGATAAAACTTAAAATGTTACTTGGCTGGAATTAGTTCACCCTTCTAACAAGATAACTGAAAAATATATTAACCAATAACCAACGATTTTTTTCAACGATAACACGCATGAACACACGTATCAAGCTTGATGTAATACTGTTTTCAACGGAACACGAGTCACAGCTTGAAAGCGCATAGTGTCATCTATCGGAGAAATACTCTACTAACTTTAATAACCTCTTGCACGATAAAAAGACCACCTAAAGTGTTTTATTTCCGGATAAAAATACAAAACAATTTTTATCTACTTAATACGGTTTTCAAAGGAATATGTCGTTATTTTTTAAGTCCCCGAAAATTAGAAATATTTTTTTCCGACAACGTAGGAATTTGTAGGTATCATCTTATTCTTTAATCTTATCAAAATCCTTACTTATAGTATATAATTTGTTGCGATTTTTATAGTTCACATACACATAATTTCGCTGGAACATTTTAAAAATAATAATGACTGATATGGGAACTGTCGCGTTTGTGGGGGCAGTATTGTTGGGCGCTTACAATATTTTCCTGATTATGTTGATTGTTAAATGCAGCAGAAAAAGAAAAGCAAGGTTAGCAAGGCAACGTAGAGAAGGTAAGTTGCTTAATAAATTACTTGTCAACACTACTTGGGTCTGTCAATTTTTGAGAATATTATAATTATATTCGCGTCCAGTCCGAATATATTATCTTGATTATTAACTATGTAGTCCGCTCCCGGCTACCCACCGTGCACCAAATTCAAAGACACCGATGATAAAAACATCGGCTAGGAACTCCCTTCCTCCGCGCGCCCTGTCGCAGCCTGCATACCAGTTTGCCGTTGGTAGGTTATTCATTCGTTTCTGGTGCACTCCGCCGTGCGGTCGGTAGGACATCGCGAGCTCTTTACGAAAACAGTGCTGTTCTCATTTCAGCTGTGTTGGAAAGTGATACTGGTTGATAGTGGTAAGCACTAATACTTTACTGTAGGTATTTATTTTAGCTTTACGAAAATGGGTAAATCTCACAGAAGGGATAAAAGTAGGTCTCGAAGTAGATCGCATACTAGGCGATCCTTAAGTGGAGAAAATAGAGATCTACGGAGGAGGATAGAAAAATTGGAGAGAGAGAGAAAGAACAGGGTTAGGCACAGGTCTCGATCCCGTCACCGTGGAGGTCATTCTCCTGGTGAGATGAGTTCACGTAGGGGTACTCCGAGACCAAGGGCCAATTCTCATAACTATCAAGAGAGGCGTCGACGTGAAGACCGCAGCCCGAGTGTTGCGGTTTCACAGTACAGTCAGATAAGCACAGGACGCATGTCAAGAGCCACGGCCAGTGCTGATAACGTAGACGGCCGTCATCTTAGTGGTTCGGCGTCTACAGTAACAGGTTTCGAAAGCAGTGATACACCTGAGAATATAAAAACTGACAGTTCTCCGGTGTTAATTTTGCTAGATGATACAGGTCTTTCTGAGGAGGCTAGAAATATCTTAGGTCCCGATCCTAGTAAACAGAAAAGACCGACCTTTATTCTACATACCGCCGTAGAGGCAATATGGTCTCATATCTTAGCCTTCGGTTTATCTAAGGAGGACGTCGACCAGCTCTTTAATAAATATGATCTGCCTGAAAATTGTAAATTGCTCATTCCTCCTAAAGTAAATGCGAAAATCCAGGCTAATATGAACTCTCTATACAATGTAAGAGATGAGACTCATTTAAATTACCAGACTCATATAAGCAAGGTTTTAGCCTCGCTGGGTCATTCTATGAACGTTATTTTAGGAGAAGAATCTAACATTCCAAAGCAAACGAAAGAAATAATTTTAGCAAGCGTGGCAGATTCTGGTCGCTTGTTATGCAATCTTTTTAAAGAAATATCTACTAAACGACGTCAACTTATATCACCATTGCTGAACAAACCTATAAGAACCCTCGTGGAAAAAATTCCGCCTGGCGAATTGTTATTCGGCCCGGATTTGGGGGATAAAATTCAAGCTCTTAAGGTATTAGAGAAAGTGGGGAAGGACTTGCGCCCTTTCCAGACATCTTACTCTCAGACCAAAAATAATGCCCCGTTTGCTCATCAGAGAAAAGGGAGTGGTGGTGGAGAGAAACCTCATACTATAACGAACGCACAGTTAAACAGGAGACGCCCGGCTCATCAGAGGAAGGAGGTGAGGCCACAAAAAGGGCGTCCTTCATTCACTCAAAAGACGGCGACGTACAGGAGGCGCTAATGGTGAGTAATATAACCACTTTTGCTGGAAATCTGAGATTTTTTCACAATACCTGGATAACAGTTACTACTAGTCCTACAATCTTATCTTGGATCAACGGGTACAAAATCCCCTTTTTTGAAGTGCCACCTAGCTCGGATGGGCCGTCCAGATATGTATTATCTGTTGGCGAATCCGATTTGATGAAAGAGTCTATTAGGGGACTATTAAAGCTAGGAGCGGTGGTAAAATGTGAGCCTTGTCCTGGTCAGTTTATTTCTTCGACTTTTTTGGCGGATAAGTCTAATGGGAAAAAACGATTTATTCTTGACCTGAAAAAATTAAATAAATTTGTGATTACGCCACACTTTAAATTGGAAGACCATAGGACTGCCCTTAAATTAATTAATCCAGGCTTTTTTCTAACATCAGTAGATTTAAAAGATGCCTATTTTTCAATATCGGTACATCAGGATTTTCGCAAATATCTGAGATTTAGATTCAATAATTGTTTATTTGAATTTACTTGTATTCCATTTGGACTGTCATCGGCGCCATTTTGTTTTACAAAAATCATGAAACCTATACTTACCATCATGCGTGAAAGGGGCATACTAGGTGTCAACTATTTAGATGACTTTCTAATCATGGGGAATTCTTATGAACAATGCTCAGAAAACACAGGTATACTTATACAAACTTTAGAATTGCTCGGTTTTACAATAAACAGAGAAAAAAGTTGTTTGATACCAAATACATCCCAGAAATTTTTAGGTTTCATTTTTGATTCCAATAGTATGAGAATTGAACTGCCGTCTGAAAAGAAGGACACTATAAAGAAATGGGCCGCTTATTTTAGAAACAAATCATTTTGTAAAATTCGTGAATTTGCAAGGTTCATTGGAATTCTGGTTTCAGCCTGTCCCGCTGTAAGGTACGGCTGGCTTTACACGAAGAAGTTTGAGCGGGAGAAATTCCTAGCTTTAAATCAGAATAACATGAACTTTGAAGCAAAGATGCGCATTCCTACGTACCTCCACCAAGATCTTTATTGGTGGGAACAAAATATATCAGAATCATTTAATAATATTAGACAGGATCAATTTAAACTCGAAATCTTTACTGACGCATCGTTAACGGGATGGGGAGCTTGTTGTAATTCGAGGAAAACACATGGGTATTGGAATAACATTGAAAGTAACTCTCATATAAATTTCTTAGAATTATCGGCTATTTTTTACGGTCTGCAATGTTTCGCTAAGAATATTGAGAACTGTGACATCCTTTTGAGATGCGATAACACCACCGCTATATCGTATATCAACCGTATGGGCAGCATTCAGTACCCAAGGTTATCGGCGCTAGCCCGGGAGATATGGCAGTGGTGTGAACGTAGAAATATTTGGATCTTTGCATCGTACATCGCTTCAAACGATAATTACGAGGCCGATAGAGAATCGCGTCGCATAAATTCGGAAACGGAGTGGACACTTTCTGAAGAAGCGTTTGATAAAATAGTCCGTTGTTTGGGTCAACCAGAGGTAGACCTTTTTGCGTCAAACATTAACCACAAATGCGAAAAATATGTATCCTGGCGGAGGGACCCAGGTTCTGTCGCTGTGGATGCATTTACTCTAAATTGGCAGTCCATTAACTTTTATGCGTTTCCTCCCTTTAGCTTGGTCTTAAGAACTCTGCAAAAAATAAACCAAGATAATGCTGTAGGAATTGTAGTGGTACCATATTGGACCTCACAACCATGGTACCCACTGTTTTCTAAGTTGATAGTTGGACAGGAACTATACCTAGACCCAAGCCCTACTTTATTATCTTCTCCTTTCAGCAGAACTCACCCTCTGGCAAAGCAGCTTACCCTGGTGGCCGCCAAATTGTCAGGGATTCGTTCCAGAGGAGACATGTCCCCGAAGAAGCTATAGATACTATTATATCATCAATTACAGAGTCTACTCTCAAGCAGTATAGTAGCACGTATCACCTCTGGTGGGATTTTTGTTTCAAGAAAGAAATACCTATATTTCAGGCCACCAACCGAGACGTGTTAAGTTTCCTGCAAACGATTTCAAGGGATCGAAATTATAAATATGGAGCATTAAATTCACATAGGTCTGCACTCTGCCTTATTCTACCCAGTAACATTGGAACGGATCCAATAATTAAACGATTTATGAAGGGCATGTCTCGTCTAAGACCGACCCAGCCTAGATATAACAACACTTGGGACCCTCAAGTTTTGTTCTCGTATCTAGAGAAACTACATACAAATTTGAATCTACAACAACTTTCTCAGAAGCTGGTCACCTTGTTAGCTCTTATCACGGGAGGCAGACTTCAGACCTTATCTCACATTAGACTATCCAATATTACAGAAACTCAACATGAAATTCAGATTAATATATCGGATCCAATCAAGACTTCTGGATTAAACAAACAGCAACCCACGTTGTATATTCCGTTTTTGCGACAAAGACCTAGTATTTGTGTTGCAACCGCTTTAAAGCATTACATAGAGATGACAAAGCCGTTCAGAACTCTGGAAAAAGATAAAGTTTTTCTTACAGCTAAAAAGCCCCATGTGGTAGCAAATAAACAAACATTAAGTAGATGGGTTAAGCAATTGTTAACTTTAGCAGGAATTGACACTACAAAATTTAAGCCGCATTCTACGCGACATGCCTCGACCTCAGCGGCCTTAAGACATGGGGTCTCGGTCGAGACAATATGCAGAACAGCAGGATGGTCGGAACGCACAGACACATTCGCAAGATTTTATAATCGGCCTATTTCGGATAAGACTGATTTTGCCAAAGCTGTTTTGAACCTTCCCACCAGAGACTAGGCTTTCAACTAATGCGTCTCCTTTTCATATTATTGTAAAATTTACTCGTACTTTTTAAGTTACTTATGTTAGAACTTCTATAGAAGTCTCTTTTGTTTTCTAACAGTTAGAAATACATTTTGTTCTTGTAATGGATTTTTTGTTGCCCTTACACACAGTTCATTAAGCCGCAACATTAATTCTTTAAACAACTACATAGTTAATAATCAAGATAATATATTCGGACTGGACGCGAATATAATTGTACGATCAAACGAACTTACCTTAAGTGAAGTTCGATCGTAATTATATGAAGCGTCCAGTCCGAATATATTATCTTCCCTCCCTTTCCCATTTAAAACCCAATATAGGTTGCGGTCACTTAATAAACAAAACCTTTGAAGAATGAATAACCTACCAACGGCAAACTGGTATGCAGGCTGCGACAGGGCGCGCGGAGGAAGGGAGTTCCTAGCCGATGTTTTTATCATCGGTGTCTTTGAATTTGGTGCACGGTGGGTAGCCGGGAGCGGACTACATAGTTAATAATCAAGATAATATATTCGGACTGGACGCTTCATATAATTACGATCGAACTTCACTTAAGGTAAGTTCGTTTGATCGTACAATTTTGTACAAGGTATAGGTACTTAGTTTGATTGATTTAGGTGGGAATATGCGGCGCCTAGGAAATTTACCACTTGCATTCTTCCAAAATATATGGCTAGAAATAGTACAGAATATCATCCTGTATATTCATTTAAGTGTCATGGTTATTTGTCAAAGAATTTACTGAAGTCGGGTATCTTCTTGCCCATTCATGACCTTGACTATAAGTAAAAAGTTTATTACGATTAGCTTGATGATAAAAAAAAATAATCTGGCCGTAAAATTATTACGTAAATTTAAATGTAAATCTGGTTAAAAGTTATTCACCTGATTAGATTTTCAGGGAGTCCCATTTAAAAAATATATATTTCATTTTATCACTTAATTTCTGCACTCTGTAAAGGACAATCCGTTTCTCTGTTGTTTCCGGCTCCATTGTCATTATAAATTATAATAAACGCCAAATAGTAATAATGTACTTTATCAGAAAATAATGGATATATTAAAAGAATAATATCCTCTTTTAAACTAAAATGTACACGTCTCCAGTTGTTTTTCTGTTTATTACGTTAAAATGTAAAAATCCTAGTAGAAAAGTTTTCAGTGAGCCATTTTGTATGGAATATACACAATATTTAATCACAAGAAATTAATTACTCCAAGTTTTAACAATTGAGGCAGATATAAAGGAAACTAATCAAAACTCGAAAAAATTATTGACTTACACACAAGTTAACTCTAGACGCTAACTTCAAAATTACCAGTTTCTCAACCACAGTGAAAAATTAACAATAATTAGGCTTTTTTCGGTTGTTGTCGTGGAAACGGTACGTTAAAAGTTAACTTCTGTCTTTGATCAAAGGGCTGATTATTTGTTATTCGACTTATGAAAACAATAACACATGATCCGTTTCTATACCAACAAAATTGACCGCAAGTTTTGTAGTATCTTTTTACGTACAAGGATTATAATCAGAAATAATCATGTATGGAGGGGTTGAATGACAACAGTCACTTTAAGCAGTACGTAAATTTCGTGGCGAAGTTAACAAAAATGTCTTCAACGATATGCGATCTTATTTGGGTTTTTATGATAATTGGGTCTTTGAAAACCTAGTGGGTCGTGTCACTTGAAAATTAATATTAACTTCTTGCCTTGATTGATGTGTGCTTTGTGTCGTGTTTATAGTTAATAGATTATGATGGCATGTGTACATTTTTTTCTCTTCACTTGTGTATAATGTGTATTATAATCGTAGAACAAGGGTCTTCTTCTGTCGATCTAATCAAAAATAATACTCTCTCTCTTGTTTTTCTCTTTTTGGTTTATTATATACAGGGTTGTTCAAAAGTCCTGCATAAAACTGAAACATAGAAATCGATTTAAATTGTTGTTTATCTTTCTGTTATATTTTTAGCCCCCTCCCTTCAATCCCTTAACCTCTAGGTCCCTCAACTTTTTTTTAAATGGCAACCTAGGTCACATTGGGGCTTTATGAATAGATCTTAAAAAACTGAATCCTATGGTACATGTATGGTAAAAGAAGTAGAGGTTTGCTTATCTCGTTACAGTAAAAAAACAACCCAAGAATCTGTTATTAATTAGCAAATTCGCTACATTACTTACATTTGACCATTTTGTTTAAAAGAGGATACCTTATTTAAATTGTAAAACATGTTTTTTATGCATTTAGTAAATAAACTAAAAAATTATTTTTTGCACCATCTTGTATTGTAAGCAAATGTTAGTATTTGGGTAGTTTGGTTTCCTATCATTCTGTGTCTTTGAGCAATGGAGCTCTCAGAAAAGCAGCGTATTAAAACTTTAATATTGTTGGGTTGTAGAGAGAAGATATTGACTCAGAATGAAGTTTGTATGTTATTTAATAAAAGTATCCTGAGAGTCCAGTAACGTAGTCACTCTGAGTACGGTATTTCACAAATTTAAAAATATCAGTACGTGATTTACCTAAAAGTGGCTGACCATCCGTCCAGAATAAAAAAATTGATATACGCTTAATAACGATGTTACTTGAACTTCCGTACAGAGACTTTTAAAAAGCCAGGAATATCACCCATATAAAGTGCACATTGTGCAGGAACTTCTCGAGGAAGATTATGATAGGAGATTAAAATTCTGTGAAGAAATGATGGTACCATTCGAGAAAACAACATTTTTTCCAAAATATTATATCCTCTGATGAGATTTTATCTAAATGAAATGATCAATAGACATAATTATTGATTATGGTCTGATCAATATCCACAGTGGATACGTGTAGGACATACACAATATCCTCAAAAAGTTAATGCGTGGACTAAAATAATTAAAACCAGAATTATAGGGCCATATTTCTTTGACGAAAATCTTACTGCTCAACGTTGCTTAAACTTCCTTTCATTTCATTAATTACCTGCATTAGCAGTTATTTTTCCTAACGAGGACGATCCAGATATTCCCCATGAAAGAATATGATTTCAACAAGCTGGCACACTGCCGCACTTTGTTGTAAATGTTCGAATTTACTAAGACGACATTTTTTCAAACAGCTGAATAGGTCGGTAGGGTTCAAAACATTGAGGACCTCAAAGATACAACACGGATGAAGATAAAATCATTTATCGGCCGAAGTGTTCATCGAGCGAGACTTAATGCATGTCAAATGAAAGGTGGAGGCCACTCTTAGAATTTGATAAAATAACTTTTCTTAAAAATAACTTAAATAAATATGAATTTTACGCAGGACTTTTAAATAACACAGTGTAAATGGTATGTTTAATGTATGGCGTTGTGTAAATAAACATTGGATGAATATACAGTATTTCAAACATGTTTCAAAATACACCTAATGTGGGAACGGGGAACCAGTAGTCGCATTCGCAGATGTATTCGTTACCCAGCAATACGTCTGCCATGAAGCACACAAGCTAACAAGAATGAAAAGTAATGGGTTGCTGCGCAACAAGTAAAAGAAAGAAGAATAGTAGATCGCAACGACGGCGCGATAGATAAGAAAAGACCATTTACGACGTAAAAGATTAAATTCATTTATATTTTCTGAGTTACATTTTACCATAATCAATGTTTAGGTATTACTAAATAAAGTGTTTTAGTATGTAAATTTATTTATTGTTTGCCTAACCGGAAACATCTCGACTGCAAATCAAATCATATACTAATATCAAAGAAACTTATAGCTTATAGCTCTATAAGTTTCTTTGCTAATATGCATCGTGTATTCCTGGCTATACATTCTTGTACTTTGCCTGCCAGCTATGGTAACTAGTTTAGACCATTTTACCTCCTAAAAAGCAATGAGTAAACACATTTATCCCAAAACTATTGATTCATTCGGTATGATTACGATATAATGTAGCTTTGTTTTATTAGGGCAATTATGGAAGATACTGAAGTAACATAATGTAGAATTAACATAAAATTATATACCTATGCGACAAATAAAAAGATATATTTAGAACTCCCAATTTTCCGACAATAATTGTTACTGTTATCTTATCATTATTTAAAGTCGAAACATTTTTTGTTTTAACACCACCAACTAAAGCGAATATCAAATCTTAGCTCCCTTAAATTATTCACGTTTTAAAAAAAAGTCTTTCAAATGTTTGACACAGATTTTTTTGTTTATTTTCTCTCGTGTGTTTTTTATTCGATTATGTTTTGTGCTGTGATTTTGGTGATGCGGTTCATACTGTTTGGGTGCGTTTGGAATATAAGACGTAAGTAGGTGAACAATTTAAATTATTGCAATGTAATAGCATACTCAGCTCACCCCTACTGCATTTAATAGGTCAGTGCAGTTGTAAAATTGTATATGGTGTGCTGGAAACAAAATCACATGAAGCTGTTTTTTCGGGGATGTTTAGTTTTTGCCGTCCTACTTGTCATACTAAAAGTCTGAACTATATTCATACTAACCCCCCAAGTGTACATTTTTTGGTTTTTTAAAGTCTCGGTTATAGTTACTTTTGCGAGAAAACGTAAAAAGGAAAAAAAGATAGCTTATAAAATTCTGCACAAAATTATTTTATAAAAAATAGTTTTATTAATTAGTGGCGAACCACAGAGGTAAAGAAGGTTAAAAACGGTCCTAGATGCAAAACACACATTAATGATAATAGATCTTGCTCGCACGGTACAAAAAGTGAATGACAAATAAATGATTTTATACACAAGCGCCCCCCGGTGAAGCAATTTTTGACCAAGTGAGAAACTATCATACAGCGACACCTGTCGGCACTCGAAAGCAAGTAGCACTATACTGCATTCTCGCTTGATCATCGTATCTCTGCGATTAAAGCACTTGTTGTCTTTTCCGTCTCGTTTGACTCTAGCCTCACTGACGAGCAATGATACGCCGGAACGCGTCTAGAGATGGGTGTGATGAAAGGGAAAAGACCAGCCTAAAAACTATAAATTAATTCCTAAACTATTTGGTAATTAATTCTTGTTTATACTGAAACATTCGCTGTGATGTGTTTGTGTTGAAAGATCGATAAAAATAAAATACTAATTTGGTATTTAAGATAATTAAAAAGAAAGTAAGTTTAGGGTAGTTTTAAACATCGTGTATCTTGAAATGGAAACATTTGCAGGAACATGTTTATAAGAGCTGTGTTTCTACAAGTCGTACTTAGGAAATACCCTGTATAGTGTATAGTAGGTGACCGGTTAGCCGGTCTACCCTCTTAACTCGACCTTGTTTTACTATTAGTATTTTTTATGCGATTGTAATAATATGATTATCAGGGAAGCTTGCGGATATTATAATCCATAGGATAACGATTACAAGTATTTTGAATCTTTAAATAGAGATTAAAAAAAAAACAGAGAAAAATACTATCTACGTGCGTCATTATTACATCAATTTGATTGTTGTTCTGATTTTAATCACAGCAGCATTACTTTAGCTAAGGTCATATCTAATTACTTAAGTAAACAAAATATGTACTAATTCGCGGTAAAAGTTTTAAAGTAGAGACGTTAAAACATGTCTTATGAAGTTAGCCCCTAAATTTAAAATTTGCCTAATAACATAATTGAGGCTCCGGTTCTAAAAGAGGAGTTCTGGAGTTCACCTAGGCCTTTTTACGTCCACTAATAGAAGAAGTGATCAAATAATTTAGATTTCCCTGTAGAAAGAAGCTCTTATTATGCCCTAATAGAGTCTTGTCTTCGCTATGGAATTTGTTTTTGGGGTTAATGCTCCCAATATTCATTTCACTCTGCGTTTGTTGTGCAAAAGAGAGCAATACGATATACAGGGTGTCAATTTGAAAACTTTCAATGTAAATATATGGAATACTACAAAAGTTAAAACAACGCGATTTGATATAAATGTTATTTGAGTAGGGAGAACTAGAACCACCATACTGTAGTCAAGGGGTCAGTCACCCCCTAGGCGCCCCACACCCCCACTTTAAAATTTCAAATGGCACCACCCCCTTTGTTATACCTTAAATTTTAAAGGTCTCACTAAGTAGTATTAAGCTGCACAAAATCGATAAAAAATAAATTTTGTAATTTGAATAAAATCGTAAATGAAAAAAATTAAATAATATTTTATTTGATTAAATGCTCAAAATGCATTCCGTTTTATTGTAAACCTACTTGCAAATAAAAATCAGCTTGATATTGCCGGAAATAGGAACTTAGATGAAAATTTGCTGCATTTTCAACAATATTCAATATTTTAATATTTTTATAAATTGCAAAGTTTTGTTTTATTCAAATTACAAATTTTCTTTTCTATCGATCTTTTTTGTGCAGCTAAGTACTACTCAGTGAGGACCTTTCATTTAAGGTATAACAAAGGGGTGGTGCCATTTGAAATTTTCAATTGGTGCTGTGGGGCGCCTAAGGGCTGACTGACCCCTTAACTAAAGTATGGTGGTTCTAGTTCCCCCTACCCAAATAACATTTGTACCAAATCGCGTTGTTCTAACTTTTGTAGTTTTCGAGATATTTGCATTTGAAATTTTGACACCTTGTTGCCCACTATTTATGAAACATGCGATATTGACTCTTTCTCGTATCTTCATTTTGGAGATTGCATGTCTTGTTCATAAAAAATATAAAAGTGAGCTGTTGTTGCCGACTCATTATAATACGTGCAAATAATTTCTTTTAAGCTTACCTATTCCTCATTCAGAACAAATCAAGATATCCTTAACCAGTGGTAAGAAAATTTTTAACCAGCTACCGCTCTCCTAGAGCAGGCAACATTGTTCAAGAAGTAGAGAAAAACGATTTCTAACGTTAATTATCGGTCAATAATGGCGATGTTATAGGTTAGTAGTGGAAAAACCATTTTTTCCACTACTAACCTATAACATCGCCATTATTGACCGATTATTAACGTTAGAAATCGTTTTTCTCTAGCTTATAAGTTATTATTGACCATGGTCAATAATAAGGCATTGAAATCCATTATTGACCGATCTTCAAGAATCTATTTGAAGGCAGGTAACTTGATTTTTTGATTCTACAACATGAATTCATAAACATGAATGTGGTTAGGCAACCAGATAATTATCAATACATATTAGATTACTTGATATTGTAAAATATCGATATAATCAACATTTTTTCTGCTTCCATCCTTAATTCTGGAGGTGTACACATAATAATATCACTAACATTTTCTTCGCTCATTTTTTAAAAAAACGGAAAACTCGTGAATGATGAAATGACATAAATGAACAAAAATTGACATTCACAAAGCCACCTGACAAAACAACAAAATATTTTGCCAATTCCAAAGCGCAGGTAACTTGATTAAAAAATATACTTATACCTACCTATAATTTTTTATAATTATTAATACTATAAAGATAAATGTCATATAAAAGTTTGTAGTAGTGGAAAAAATATTATATTAACCACGGTTTAGACACGTTATAGCCCTCGCGTCTTAAATCCCTCGTCGCTTCGCTCCTCGTGATTTAAACTTTCTGCTCGGGCAATAATGATGGCTGTCTAAACCTTGGTTAATAATATACCATTACTTACACCTTACACCTCTCATTATTTCTTTTACACCCTAGAAGAATAGGTTTACAATCTGTGAGTTTAATTTACACTCTATAGTGTAAATGTACCTATCCATAAATAAGAAGAATTAACACTTATCAAAAAGTAAAAAAACCATTTAAAAATATCTTTTTACCAGGTATACTGATTGTTTAATAATATACCCTATTGAGTGTGGTCCTATATGTACCACCATTGAGTGTTAAATTTAACACTCAATTTTTTACTGTGAAGAGGTTTAATAATAACCTGACTAAACGTTTCTTAATTAAGGGAGCTTACTACACTTTAGATGAATTTTTTAGTCCATCAGTTCAGTGATTATTTTAGTGAATATGTTAAGTTTGTTTTAAAATTTGTTTTTTTTGTCTTTAAGCTGTTCCTTACCTCCATATTTCCAAATGAACAATACATATGATTAACAGCCTGGGTATACTGTGTCATATAGATATAATATAGGTCTTTTATGATTGTATATATAATTTTAGTAATGATTTTATTCTGTCAACAATAATTATGTTCTACAGAAAATAAAGTACTTTTACAGTTTTAGGTTTATTTGATTAAATGCTCAAAATGCATTCTGTTTTATTGTAAACAGTTTTAGGTTTTGAGTTTAATCACTTTAACTCCTTTCAATTCTGTTCTACTGGGTGCCAGGGAGGTGATGTTCTTAATATCATTAGTCCAGCTTGTCCGCGGTCTACCTCTTCTGCGCCACTCTGTACTCGTTCTTCATTATAGCGACGTAGGTATGTGTCCATCCGGGTTGCCTCAAAAGTACAATTTTTAATATCAGCTTTACTTCTTTAAATACTACACCCTATACTTTATGTCAAATACTGCTTCTTCAATCAATTATTTATCAAAAATCCATACTATGTTTTATGCCTATATGTTTTCCGTTTTTAATTAAATTAAATATGTATTAGAACTTTAAGAGCGGACGGCTTTAAATATGAGGTAAACAGTAATTACTTATTACTATAGTAACAAATTAGTGACATTGTAAAATAAATTTTGACATTTCTAATAGTGATATAAATTTGTAATTACAGGGCAAAATAGTATTTTTTATAACTATGCCGTCACTTTTTACTTTCAACGAATACGTTGACATGCTGCAAATCTTGTGCGAGATAAAATCGCGGGATGCAAAGCAGTTATACAGGGAGCGGTTTTCATAACATCCAACAACATCGCGAATGCACTTTTGCAAATATGGAAAGAAAATTGTGAACGGGTTCTTTTTCTAGCTCGAGGGGCTCACAACATGCTCGACCAGTAAGAAGCTAAACTAATACAATGTCGTTGTATTCAAAGTTATAAACCCTCATGTGTCAGTAAGAGGCATCTCATGCAAAACAAATGGGTATTAGCAAGGAAAATTATAGCTCTACATATTTTTTTTTTTTGGTATTATTAGCAAGACTTCAGTGCTGCGAATTTCAATTAACAACAAGTACCACAGTTTCAAAATTCATCTGGTACAAGCTCAACGGCCTTAATGCTTATGAAAGACCATTGGACATAGTTAAATGAGGATCCATGGGTTCTAGAAAAAATTATGTAGAGTGACAAACCATGATTTCACAATAACGGAATCGGGCATCGTCATAACATTCATTACTGGTCGGTGGAAAATCCACATTGGATTCGGGAAACTTATTTTCAAAATATCTGGGGGGTAAATGTGTGATGTGGTCTCTTTAAGGAAGGATTAATTGGACCACACTTTTATGAAGGTACATTAAACGGTCAAAGGTATTTACATTATTTAAACGAGGTCTCACCAAGCTTCTTGAAGAAGGTCCAATAAACAAACGTTTTAATATCTGGCTTCAACAAGATGGTGCTCTGCCATATAACTCCCGAATTGTATCACATTTTTTAGATAATATATATGGGAGAAATTGGATTGGAAATCAAGGACCTGTCAGGTGGACAGCACGATCGATTTTTATTTGTGGGGACATTTAAAGCACGTAGTTTTTACTAAAAACGCAAACAATTTGGAGGATTTAAAAAATAAAATTTTAAGTGCCTCCTAAGCAATTCCGGCAGAAGTTATAAGAACTGCCTGCACTACGAAACTCCTCAGATGATACAAGAATTGGCAAACTGAACATGGTCGTCATTTTAAGTACCCCTTATAAGACAATTGTTATTTTCTTATTTTATATTCACTTTAATTATATTTTACTTAATAAACACATCAGAATTTGTATTTGTTATTATCTCGAAAACGGACAACATTAGGCATAGAACATAATATAGATTTTTGATAGAGTATTAATTGAAGAAGCAATATTAGAAATTGTACTTTTGATTCACCAGGTATAATTCAATGTACTTGTCTTGCAACTTTATTTCGGGTATAAATAGAGTTGGGACACCCTGTATATAACTGTCTAATGTCGCAAGTCCTCGTTTCTAATCTTATCTTTTAAAGTGACGTCAATCATTGAAGGTATAAAAGTTTCTGCTCCATTCTTACCTCATTCGTCCAACATTTTCTTCTTAAAACATATTTGGGATCTGATTTTTTGTATAGATACCTACATTTGGTAGCGTTCCCTCCCATTGCTGCCCATGCCCAAGCTAAAGTTAATCTTCTTCGCATTTTGCATGTTTAAATATCTCTACATATTCGGATTTCCTGTCCAATATATTTATCGATTCGGCATTTTGGACTTTCAAATATTTACTAGGGGTTAAGTTCGTCATATTTTGTTTAGGCTTATCTTATCTGATTTTAGAACGTGTTATATCGAGTTCAGTTATCATTTCTTTAGTTTTTCGAAATCATCAGGTATTGGCATCAAAACTATAATATATCATCCTGGAAGCGAAGATAGTTAAGTTTCTCCTAATGTAATTTCTCTTGTATCCGCCTCGATATTTTGGAAGGCAGTTGAGTCACCTTGTTCACTTTTAATTAGGTTACCAATGTTGTATAGCTTTATTGTCATCGTTGCGTTTTTATATTGATGTTATATATATATTTAAGCTCTATTGTGTCAAGTGCTTTATGAAATTCCACAAAGGTCAGTGGTAAGGGTCGATTATATTCCATAAACTTTTGTATTTTCTGTATAATTCTTCGATTTTTTTTAATGAGGGGCATTATTGAGAGGACTCATATTCTTAGCCACAGTTCCCGATAGTCGTAAGAAGCTCTTCAGCTGCTGGAGAACCAATACCAAACAAGACCGAAAACTGAAGAAAATCAAACCAATTGATCTTGTGTATAGTGTGTAAAGTGTTAAAAGAAGAGCACAGAGCTTGGGTGGAAGCAGGGCCGGTCATTGGCCTAGGCAACCGAGGCAACCGCCTAGGGCGCCACGATTAGGGGCGCCAAAAAGGATAATAGGGAAAGAATAAAAGATACGACAACATTGTCCAATAATAGTTAATTTACGTGTCTGAACGATTTTTACAGTTAAATGTCTTCAATTTTCTTTACGATATTTCAAAACCTTTTCAACAGGAAAGTTTACTGGGAAATTGTAAGAAATTAGCAACTGCACTAACCGCTGGCGATAGCTCCGATATTGAGCCTAAGGAGTTATGCCAAGAGATAATAGTTCTCTCTGGCATAATAAAAGATCAAAGCATGGAGGGAACGCCAAGAAATGTTATAAATTTCTTGTCGAAAAAAAATATGATAGGTTCCTTTCCAAATCTAAAAGTTTCCTTGCAAATTCTTTTGTCGTTGCCAGTTACTGTTGCTTCAGGAGAACGGTCATTCTCAAAACTCAAATTAATTAAAACATACCTTCGATCATCTTTGTCTTAGGAAAGATTGAATGGGCTTTCGCTGTTAGCAATTGAAAATAACATGCTCGATCGTGTAGATATCAACGAACTCATCTCTGACTTTGCAAGACGTAAAGCCAGACGGGTTCATTTTTAGTGTTAATAATTAAATTACTTTTAAGAAATTACTTTTGTGTTCAGTTAATTTAAAAAATACATTATACAGTATATGTAATAAATATATGATATACCTATTTAAAAGTTACTTTCTTTGTCTTATTTTTTTACTCTCTAAACGATAATCTAAAATTAAAATTGATTGTTTATCATATTGCTCTTTAGCCTTTTTGACAACACAATTTGAAAAGGGGGGCGCCAGAATTAAACTTTGCCTAGGCATATAATAGCTATTGGACCGGCCCTGGGTGGAAGCGTATCTTCTAGTTGATAAGTACTTAGTTTTTAGGATTTGTTAGAGAAAAATTAATGACTTTTAATTCTACCAGCAGTTTAAGAAAACTATAACTAATTTGATGACACATATACTGCGAATTCGCAATCAGCGCATCAAAAACCATATTTACTATGATTGGTGCAGTCTAGCATCTAGATCAACACACTTCTGTTTGTGGGACTGCATGTACAATGAATTAAATAATTTTCTGTCAATTTTTTTTCAATACTGATTTTATACATTATTACTTAAAATTATAAAATAGTTTATCTCTATATTTTGTGCTTAGTAAAATACTGACAAAATGGTGAATATCGCTTGCCAGACTTTTTATATATTTTTGTGGAAATACAGATTATTGATAAGCTATTTATATCGTTGAGGAACGGCGAATCAAACTGTCTTATGTCCACAACTTTTTTTTTTATTATATTAAAGTAAAAAATACAAAAATTTAAATTATTCTTAAAAATCTTTCTCTCGAGGTTTCTTGCTTTTAAAGCAACAGTGGAAATTATGTTAATTATAAAAATCATACAAGTAATTCAAAAACAAACAAACGATATCTACCGCTAGTGGCTTTAATGCAATTTAAGTTCCCTAATAAACCTACTTTCCTTCCTATTATTTTTAATATTTACAGGTAAATAATTATTATCCACCGTCGATACTTGTGAAATCGGATTGAATAATATTTGTATTTACATTATCTGAATATATCTTATCACACGATCTAGTTCTATATAAATGCATATTGATATTAAATAGAATATCTATATTGGATTTTTGTGTCTTATTTAAGATTCTGTACACAAGTTTGCCTTGTTCAAACTCCATTACCCTTCATCAAATGTACCCGACTCTCCGTAGAGCTGTTCTGTATGGGTTAATCGGTTATATCCAAAAAGGATCTTTAAGATTTTATTATGTAGAATTTGCATATTACTAAAAGCAGACTTTCCATATGTACCCCACACAGGAATTAAGTACCTGAAGTGCGAGAGGCAAAATGCATTATAGACAGTCATTTTAGTTTTTCTGTTAATATAATCTCTTATTCTAAATATTGCACTAATCATAGCTGATATAAACGCTCCTTCTAGTTAAGACTATGATCTATGATTAATCCTAGGTATTTAATTATTTCGACCTGTTCGATTTCTTTATTATTTATTACTATGTTGGGATTTCTAGTTATTTTATTTTCTGGTTTAAAAAATATGAACTTCATTTTGTCAAGGTTAATTCTTAGTTTATTACGTAACAGTCAGCTTGGATATAACCTTAGATCAGTATTAACTTTGTGCTCTAAATCCTGTATTTTTTTCTGCGCTATATAGCAATACAGTGTTATTCGCGAAAGTGTAGTACTGGCCTTTCGAGCCAACAATTCTTAAGCTTAGAACATAGAGTAAGTGCAGGGGGGGGGGGGCAAGGACAGGGCCCTGGGGTACACCACACTCACTTCTTACGATCTTACTTGAGTGGATATCTAATTTGTCGTAATGTTTTCTATTTATTAGAAACGTTTTCAAGAGATTTATTATTGGTCCTCGAAATCCCATATACCCTCATTTATCTAGTAGTACCTCTGGACTTACTACATCGAAGGCTTTTCTTAGGTCGACAAACACTGCTATTACTGTTTTGTGGTTATCAAGCTCTGTTGAAATATCGTTAATTAAATCTATAATTGCACTTAGCATTGAACTGTATTTAATGAAGCCATATTGAAAAGGGTTAGTATTTATATATTTTTTAATAAAGTCTAGCATTCTTAGTTTTATTATTTTTTTATGCTTTTATCTTGCTTGCTGTCAGATTTATATATAGGCTTATTTTTGTGATTTTCAGTTCATCAGGAAAGCTACAAGTGACCATAATTTCATTAATCAATTTTCTTAAAATGGGTATCAATAAATTATTTAAATTTCGAATATCCGGAAACGTAATCTGATCATGCCCAGGGGCAAAATCCGATTGTAGTTCTGCAATACCTTTCGTGAGTTCATCATCATCCTTTGGTGGTACAAACAAACTATTCTCGCAGTTAATTTCTTGAGAATTAATTATGTTATTTTGCAAATCTGGGCTCAAGCTTTGAAATTCCCTGTTTATATCATCAACAATTGTTTAACCTACTTCAGAAAAATGCCTATTTAATACATTGATTATATCTATAGGATTAGTAAGCAGGATGTTGTTAAAATTAAGCCTTTCAATTGTAGTCTTTGTTATTTTATTACTTATAAAGTCATTAATGAAACGCCACTGCTTTTTTGAGTCACTTCCTGTTTTTTCCCACATACTTTTAAAGTAATTATTTTTTAATATTTTTATTTTATTGTTTATTTTTAAGAGATTTAAATTTACTTTCACATATTGGACATTTTCTTTGAAACATTTTTTATACATTTTGTCACATTCACCCATGAGGTTAAGTAATTATACCGTTATCCAGGTATTAGATTCTTTAATTTTAATTTCCCTAATATATTCACACTGGGCTTTACACCACTGAATAATTGTTGTCAGTTATTAAAAATAGTTAATGGTGTTATCAGCCAATTGGTATAAAAGAATGTCTTTAAACCTGTTGTAATTTATGTTTTTTACCCTTTGTACATAGTCTTTGGTTTGTATATTTTTGCTTTTTCGGCTAGAGTCATCAAATCTTACTATGATCTGAGAGGGGATTTCCATCAATGTTGATTGTACAGTTCTGCTTGTTTTGCATACTTAGGAGTACATTATCTATATTGCTTTTACTGTATGTTCATACTCTAGTTGCACTTAAAATTTTTAACTAACTAATTAAATTGTAGTTTTTGAATACGATCCCAATAGTCATTGCATTTAAAGATAAATGGTGTATAGTAATTGACTAACACCAAAAGTGATATCATTTCGGTACAGGTTAAGGATAAATTGGAAAACAAATATTTTTGACATAATACAGGGTATCCGGTAAGTACCTCCTAATTTCTCGGGAGCATACAGAGGAGGTCAAAATAACTCTAATTTGTCATAGAAAACAAATTCCGATAATTCCTTTCAAAGGTTTTTTGACTTGGCAATGTTCGGGCTGAATTTCTTTCAGATTAAAGTGTTCTTGCCTTCGAAGGGTTGGACAGCGCTTCACCATAAATGAAATGCATATCAGCATATTCTGCGTAAGAATATTTTTCCAGTTTTTTATTTATTTTCTCTTAAAAACGGTTTTGACAAGTAGACAAGTTCTCTCACTAGTGATTCATTATGTGTGTATTATCAATAACAACCTCAGCTTTACGTGTTTGTGTTTAGCATTAGGAACTTTTGAGTAATTCGCATAAGAATGAGTTTTCAGCTCTGTCAAATGACACCGGTCAAAACTTTGGAGTCTGTTCCTGACTTCCCTGACGATGTAAAACATCTACTGTAGTATAGTTTAGTAACTCTTTATGGCCTGTATAAAATATTAAAATGTAATTAAATTATACAATTCGGTTTAAAGTTAGAGTAGTAGTTAGTAGTTAGTAGTTAGTAGTTAGAAAGTAAATCGCTGGGTACCCCTTTGAGGCTCAGTATCTCTATCTCCATATGCTCCCCAGAAATTAGGAGATTAGTTAACGCACATCCTGTATATACTGATAAAAAAGCACTGGACTTAATACAACTCGAAACAAGAGCTAGGGCCAAATAATAATAGTTAATAATGGACATAACATAGTTTGAACCTCAACTTCACTTTTATGATATATTTAATAATAATGGCTTTTGATCCGTTAAACGTTTGAAAACGAAAGGGTGCTATTTTTCGAATGGAATACTGTATCCAACACATTTTTGTCCAATGGTGGACGAAATATAAATGCATACCTTACTATAAGCCCACGCATAATTATTGTAAAGTATTATTTTAAATAAAGAGATTTGACTGTCAAAGCAAAAACTGTAAAATTTTAATTTGTGTTTATGCGACTACAATTTTATATTTAGGCATAACTTTTATTTCTAAACAACTTTTTTAAGTATCACTTTTTGTAATTTTTAATAATAGAGGTTTTAGATTTTTGCTTCTGCCCTGGTGACGGCAGAATTTTATGAATTTTTTTATAGCATTTTGGTTTTAGGACCAGCAGATACCACTTGCAGTGCCTTTCTGAAACTCGAAATAAAAGTACAGTACAACTTTTATAGTTCGGACACCCGCTAATTCGTAGTGTAGAGACAAACCAGATGCTTTTTTAAACTGTACAATTTAATATAGGTATACCTACTATCGTGCGAGCAAAAAGTATTATCATCAAAGTGTGCTTTGCATCTCATGCTGTACTGCTTAGCGGTAGAGCTTAATACCTGTTGAGGTGTTAGTAAATATCGTCATTATCAATCAATCAGATATTCCGTCTACAGTCATTACAATTGATTGATTCATCGCTAAATTTATCCAATTTCTTGAATAATTCATGCAATGGGTTTTACGGAATAGCACAAAAGATTCATGGTTGAAACGTATTTTCGAAACGCGGTTAGAATAAATGGTGAGTGACAATATAATCAGCGTTTGCGTACAGACGATTTTCGCGAAAATTTTCCTAACGTCGCTTTTTCTGCTGGGGATTTTTATAATTGCCTAAGAAGGACTGTGGCTCTGTTAAGAAAAACAGGTTCTATACAACATAAAAAAGAAGCTGAAAGGCCTTCTGTGAGAATAGAAGAACTTGTTGCAACCCTCGTCAAACAATGCAAAATACGCCAACAAAATGGGTAAGACGCCTGTCTCAAGGAGTGGGAAGATCTTATGGAACATGCAGGAGTATTCTTAAAAAGCAGTTATATTTGTTTCGTTATAAAGTGCAAGTATCCAAAGAAATATGAGCTGCAGATCTTAAAAGACCATTCAGTGGTTTACCAAAAATTTATTGGAAAGAAAATATTTATTAGAACTGACATTTTGTTCTGATGAAGCCTGGTTCAACCTCACCGGTTATGTAAATTTAAAGAATACTTGCATGTGGAGTTGAGAATATTTCTATTTTCCACATTGCACTTTCAAAAAATTGGTGTCTGGATGGCTGTTTCCCGAATGCTTGGTTGTTGGTTCCATATTTGTCCATGGCACAGTTAGAGCACAGCGATATAGGGACAATATTTTGATTCCATTTTTGGAGCAATTACTTGACGTTAAACTACGTTTTGGTTATTTTTAACGCAATTAACGCAGATCACCTTGTTTGACGGTTATGGATTACTTCATTTTTTCTCAATCAAAGAACAATATCTTTAAAACACCAGTGGAACATTTAGAACAGTTACAAGAAAGGACTATCCAAAAATGTGGTAACATTTCTCCAGAGATGCTAGTCAACGCCTTCGAAAATATGAAGAAACGTGTGAATCTATACTTGGAGCATGACGATGTACAATTTCAGCAGTGTCTATAATTTTTACTTTCTCTATATTCTTACTTTATAATTTTGTAAACAACAAAAATGAAGTTGTATTTGTTTACTATTGCAACCCACAAATGCAAACATTTTTTATGTTTAAGGTAAATAACAAAAACATAATATAACCTGCCAACATGTGACTTTAATGATATAAATAATAAACTAAATATAAACAGACTATTATCTTATCGAGGAGCACACAAATGACATGGCGAGATGCTTGCGCTTACTCAAAAAACATGTTTTAACGTTAATTAGGTGTTATAAATATTCAAAATGAATCCCGAAAACTGGGCCATATTAAGTATCGGTTTATTTGCCACCATTTTGTTTTTTTCGATTCTCTTGTGTTTGGCTATTCTCGATTGTATTCATCGTTGGAAGACACATCAGCCTATATGGCGGATATGGCCGAATGCAAGCAATTTTACCTGTAAGTAGAAAATATACTTTTACAATTTTTTTCGGGCCTCTTTTAGGAACTCTCCCGTCATTTCTAGAATTTATCTTATGTACCTAGTTACTCGTACTATAATCTATGGTTAATTTTCAATTATTTCTGCCCTTACCGGGTTTTGCATCGTTGGGCGGGACATAGGAATTCCCATGTAAATTTTAAAGTGGTCAAATATTGGCTTCCCTAATTATTTTAGAAAAAAATCATTAAAGAGCGGTAAGAGCTGCATCTAAAGGACAAACTTTATAATTTATTATGAACCCTATATTAGTGAACAATAATAAAAACACCAGCATTTTTAACCAATGACGCAGCAAAATCATCTCACCTTTGTCTGTAATTATATCACTGTCTCATTATCGTAAATCAGACAGATTAGCGATAAGCTAGATTAACCAAGAAAAATTGTTATAATTAAATGGTATCAGACACGTTTACCGCTCAGTTTCCCGAAGCTAAAGCAATTTATCGGTGACATTATAAATTATTTATTTAAAATGGCATTGTCAAAACTATTGGTGTTTTTATTATTGCTCACTCATACAGGGTCCATATCAAGACAGAAGATAAATATACAATAAGATGCAATCGACAAAAAAAATACTGAACACCGGTTTCAAAAATACCATTATAATAATAATAATAATAATAATAATAATAATAATAATATTAATAATAATAATAATAATAATAATCATAACTCAAAGTCAGAAACCAAACCCCAGCGAAAAGGTCACTAAAGCAGCGACAACAATATTCAATAGAGAAAGAACAGCTGAAAACCCAACGGCAGCTAAACGATGGAGATAAAGAGGAGGGAAGCACCTATCCAACAAAAGAGGCAATAGACCAATTCTGGAAGGACCAGCTAGCCAGACCTGCAAACTACAACGTTAACGCTAGTTGGATTCGTGAATAAAATGTAATCTCCCAGAACTACAACGAGATGCAACACGAACCATTCACAGCGGCAGAAATATCCGCCATCACCAGGGAGTTACATAACTGGAAAGCTCCTGGCCCGGATGGAGTACATAATTACTGGATTAAGAAATTCTGGTGCGAGCATGGGAAACTGGCTGCATTAATTAATGAAACTCTGAAAGACCCCTTAAAGCTGCCGCCATTTCTCACCCAAGGAATAACGTATCTTCTGCCAAAAGACCGCAAAAATACACACGATCCATCAAAATACCGACCAATCACTTGCCTCTCCACATTATACAAGCTGATAACATCCTGTATTACTAAGAGAATTTCTTCCCACTGTGAAGGATACAACATTATAGCTCCACAACAGAAAGGGTGCACCAAAGGAGCCATGGGATGCAAGGAACAATTAATAATTGACTCGGTCATCAGCAACCAAGCTTACTCTAAGCAAAGAAACCTCTATACTGCCTTTGTAGATTACAAGAAGGCCTTTGACTCCGTACCGCACGAGTGGCTTCTTTGCATATTAAAGATCTACAAAATCGATCCTTACTTGATAAAATTTCTACAACACGCAATGGGGCTGTGGAAGACCAAGATTCACCTTAATGAGGGGACCACCAATATTTCCACCGACATTGTTCCAATAAAACGAGGAATATTCCAGGGTGATTCCTTGTGTCCTCTGTGGTTCTGTCTAGCTATGAACCCTCTCTCCAACCGACTAAACTCCACAAGATATGGATTCGCTATCAAAAACGGCAACCAAGAAGCAAGTAGGGTTAACCATCTTCTATATATGGATGATCTAAAACTAATGGCAGCTACCAAAAACCAAATCGATCAGATGCTTAAAATAGTGGAGGAATTCTCCAATGATGTCGGAATGCAGTTTGGCCTGGATAAATGTCGTACTCTCACCATGATAAAGGGAAAAATACAGCAAAACCCGTTCGTTATGCAAGATGGCCAGGAGATTCAGGCAATGGGAGAAGGCGAGAACTACAAATACTTGGGGATGAAGCAGGCTCAACGCATCAGTCATGCAGCGATGAAGACAGATATAAGGGAAGAGTTTTTTAAGAGAACAAAAAGGCTTCTGAGAACGAAACTGAACAGCAAGAACCTGTTCAAAGCAATTAACACCTACGCCTGCTCAGTTCTGTCCTACTCTTTCGGCATTGTAGACTGGAGCGTGACTGACATCGAAGGGCTACAGCGCAAAATCAGAACCCAACTTACCAAAACACTCAAACACCATCCAAGAAGTGCGGTAGAGCGGACCACTTTACCACGACATCAAGGCGGAAGAGGTCTGGCAGATATTGGGAAAATAATGGATCAACAAATAACCAACTTAAGGGAGTACTTCCGGAACAAAGCCCAAACTTCAGACCTACACCATGCTATTTGCGAAGCAGACCACTCTACTCCTCTAAGATTGAGGGATCAGAATGCCCCACAACACCACAAGACCAATGAAGAAAAGCTACAGATATGGAGGGAAAAACCTCTGCACGGACGACACCTGAACGAGGCATCCCAGGATCACGTCGACAGTCTTGCGTCGAACTACTGGCTCATCTCTGGACAGATGTTTCCTGAAACGGAGGGATTTCTACTAGCAATCCAAGATCAGGTCATACCAACTAGAAACTACCTGAAATACATAATTAGAGACGACTCAGTACAGGTAGATAAATGCAGATATGGATGTCAAACGGCCGAAACGATCCAACACATCACGGGAGGATGCCAGATGTTTTCTGCAACAGAATACAAGGAGAGGCATGATGCAGTGGCCAAGATCCTACACCAGGAGTTAGCGGTGAAACTACAGCTTGTCCAAAATGAGAAGATCCCATATTATAAATATACACCACAGACAATCTTAGAAAGCAACCACTATAAGATGCACTGGGACCGGACTATTCTTACTGATCAGACGGTGGCCCACAACAGACCGGACCTTGTAGTGGTAGACAAGAGGGCCAGGAAAACGACTCTGATAGATGTAGCTACACCAAATAACAACAACCTTCTAGTGAAGCATGCTGAGAAAATAGCGAAGTATCGAGACCTCCAGGAGCAAATAAGAACACAGTGGAATATGGACAGCATCGAAACCATGCCGATTATTGTTTCAACAACAGGAGTAATCCCAAACAAGCTTTTGGAAAACCTTAGAACACTAGACTTACCTCAAGATCTCTACAAGGATATGCAGAAAGCAGTGCTACTTTCAACAAGCCGAACAGTCAAAAAGTATATGGGTAATCAAAGAAGAACCCCACGGGCCCAATAACACGGAAAGGGCCCCCACAGAGCTCAATCCTTTTAATATCGGTGATATCTGGGATGAGTGAATGTTCCCCGTAGAGGGAGTGCATGACAGGTCTCGCGACCTGTCAGAAAATCAATAATAATAATAATAATCATTACTCAAAGTCAGAAACCAAACCCCAGCGAAAAGGTCACTAAAGCAGCGACAACAATATTCAATAGAGAAAGAACAGCTGAAAACCCAACGGCAGCTGAGGTGCTAGACCTGCTGAACCAAAAACTTGCAGCGACGGCAAAGCGACTTCGACGCTTCAAGGAAAGCAACGCCAGGCGAACACATAACACGCAGTTCGTCACGAAGGAGCGCGTTTTTTACCGGAACCTCAACAATGCCAATATCCCAAATAACGAGCCAAAGATGCCCACCATAGAGAGTGTCCAAGGCTTCTGGAAAGGTATTTGGGTTAGTTCAGGTCAGTTCAGGTTAGTTCAGGATACCTGTCGAGCATAAAACAACAAAATGGCTATCCGACGAAAGGAAAACTTCTACGAACCTGCGCACCATGTTGACCTGGAAAGTATCGAAGGAAGATGTAAAGAAGGCTGTCAGTAAAACCCTCAGCTGGAAAGCACCAGGGTTGGACAAACTGCATAATTCTTGAGGAACCAGGACCAATGCCCGATTTTATGACCAGCGGTGTTACTTATCTATTGACAAAAACAGCTCAGCACACGGAGGACCCCTCCAAATATAGACCGTGCTTACCCACAGTCTATAAAATACTTACCTCCATACTTACTGAGAAGGTTTACAGTCATGTTGAGGAAAATAAACTGTTGGATGAAGAACAAAAAGGGTGCCGCAAAGGCTCCAAGGGGTGTAAGGAACAACTTATCATAGATGCTACCATCATGGCTTCGGCAAAGAAAACCAAGAACTCCTTATATATGGCATACATCGATTACCAAAAGGCCTTCGATAGCATCCCTCATTCTTGGCTATCAGAAACATTAAAGCTTTATGGCATAGAACCGCACATACGTACCTTCCTGGGTCAGTGGAAGATGAAGCTGATGATAAGAACGCCAGACACAGTGTTAGATGCAGGCATGATCAGCATCAAGAGGGGAATATTTCAAGGAGATGCCCTCAGCCCCCTGTGGTTCTGTTTAGCCCTCCGCCCTCACGAGAATGCTAAACAATCAAAACAAAGGATACCTTTTACTACAGTCAAATAGACCAATTAGTCACTTATGGTACATGGACGACTTGAAAATCTACGCCCAAACCAAGAAACACCTTCATGAACTTTTATCTTGTGTTGGAAGATTTAGCACGGACATCCAAATGAAATTTGGTCTTGATAAGAGCAAGGTGAGTAGCATGGAGAGAGGAAAATGGGTGCGACACGATGGGTATGAGGTGGGCGGTGATCAGGGGACGATAGCAGGAATGGAGGAAGAAGAAAAATATAAATATTTGGGATACCTGCAAGCTAGAGATATAGACCATCAACAGGCAAAACAGCTAGCAACCGACACTTACCTGAAGAGGTTGCGCTTAATCCTCAGAACAAAACTGTCAGCAAGAAACATGGCAAAAGCTGTCAATACCTACGTCACGTCAGCTATTTTTTACAGTTTCGGTATTATCAAGTGGACAAACACTGAACTGGGCGAACTTAACATAAAAACCCGAAAGGAATTCCGAAAACATCGCGCTCATCATCCAAAATCTTCTATCGAAAGATTCCAATTACCACAAAAACTCGGAGGGAGAGGAATCACTGATGTAGCGATAAGACATCATCAGCAGCTAGAAAACCTTAGGCAATACTTTTATAAGAAATCGGAGACCAGCAAATTACACATGGCAGTAACTCAAGCTGATAAAAAAGCTACACCGCTGAGACTTGCGGACCGAACCTAGAATCCTATACCCGAAGGTGCAACACCCCAACAGCAACTTCAGCAATGGCGAAGCAAACCGCTGCACGGAAAATACCTAGCCATGATCGAAGGAGATACTATAGATACCGCTAGTACTACATTCTACCTGCGCACTGGTAATATTTTCGTCGAGACAGAGGGGTACATTGCAGCAATTCAGGACCAGGTAATACCAACGAAGGCATACAGGAAGCGGATAGTTGGCGAACAACTCGACAATACAAAATGCCGCATATGCAACACCAAAGAGGAATCACTCGATCATATTATCTCAGGGTGTACTGCATTAGCCCCTAAAGCTTATCTAGCGCGACATGATAGAGTTGGCAAGATCATACACCAAAAGCTGCGAGAAACTTACATGAGATTAGACAACACAATACCGTACTACCAATACGAGCCACCGCCTGTATGCGAAACAGACCAAGTTCGTCTTTATTGGAATAGAAAAATCCAAACGGACAAGCCAATCCCAAACAATATTCCGGATCTTGTAATAACCTTCAAGAATCAAAGAAAAACCTTGATAGTAGATTTTGCGGTACCTCTTCCTGCTAATGTCAACAAGACACGCTCCGAAAAAATAAGCAAGTACTTACCACTAAGAGATGAGATCCTCCGGATGTAGAAAATGGAAACGGTAATCATCGTACCTATTGTCATCGGTGCAACAGGAGAAATACCTAAAACCCTAAAAAACAGTCTTGGTCAATTGGGACTAAAACGGGAACTGTACATACCGATGCAAAAATCCGTCCTACTAGACACCTGTAGCATAGTAAGAAGGGTAATTGGCGATAGCCACAAGTATTTTTAATACATCAGTAAAGCCGGCCATCTTTTCTGATTGAGACCGATGTGTCAGTGCTTTTATGCCACTTCGATGGAAAGAAGTGTGAACTCTGGGAATAATAATAATAATAATAATAATAATAATAAGACAGATATAAGGGAAGAGTTTTTTAAAGACAGATATAAGGGAAGAGTTTTTTAACAGAACAAAAAGGCTTCTGAGAACGAAACTGAACAGCAAGAACTTGTTCAAAGCAATTAACACCTACGCCTGCTCAGTTCTGTTCTACTCATTCGGCATCGAAGGGCTACAGCGCAAAATCAGAACTCAACCTACCAAAACACTTAAACATCACCCAAGAAGTGCGGTAGAGCGGACCACTCTACCACGACATCAAGGCGGAAGAGGTCTGGCAGATATTGGGAAAATAATGGATCAACAAATAACCAACTTAAGGGAGTACTTCCGCAATAAAGCCCAAACTTCAGACCTACACCATGCTACTTGCGAAGCAGACCACTCCCCTCCTCTAAGATTGATAAAATTGTAACAACCACTTTGATTTTCTCTACTTCTATATATAGACATTAATACAATTTATTGTTAAATTGCCTCTCTCATTCGGCTTATGTGTTCAGAATGGCTACATATTAGATAGCAAGAAGAACAAAACAATGCACGAAATATCGACCCTAAAGCGCTAAAAATCTTACCTTGTATTTAAAAGAAGGGGATGAGCCAATTTAACATTAGAAAACATAAAAGTCTCATTTTTCAGGATGGAAAAAAACATTTGGGTGAGTCTGATTTTCCAAAAAACATAATACTTTTATGAAAACTCTAAAAACAATCAAAAATCATACATTCCATGCCTACCAGGAACTGTTGAAATTATTGTGATATTAATATTGAAGTTACCAAAAATATGCTTGCTCTTATTTTTTTAAATCTTTTTTTTTTAATTTCGATGCGTGATAGCCGTCTGACCAAAAATTGCTAAGCAAAAACAATATTTTGTAATATTTCTCTTTGCATCCTGAAAAACTAGATTGTAATGTTTTTTAATATAAAATTGGCTCATCTTCTTTTTTTAAATGCAAGGTAAGAGTTTTTGTGCTTTAGGGTTGATATTTCGTGCGTTGTTGTGTTCTTCTTGTTTTCTAATGTGTAGTCATTCTGAACACGTACGCAGAATAAAAGAGACAATTTAACAATAAATTGTATTAATGTCTATACATTATACTATAAAAGTAGAGAAGATCAGTGTGGTTGCTGCAATTTTATCAATCTTTAATAAAAAATTTTTTTTAAATTTTATAGTTTGTGTTAATTGTAGCGAAGTAAGTGTTGATTTATTTCTATTTCGGTTTGTTATTTTTCTCTATGTGGTTGTACAATTTTTTAATCATTCTGCCGCTAGGAGTAGTTTGTGATTTTAGATGACACTATTTTAGCCCTAAAAGAACTTTAAATCATTAAAGCGAAACGTTGGCAACCATTTTGTTGTCATCTTCCGACAATCCATTATTTTTGCTTCTAATGTTTAAAGAAATAATTATTTTATTCTAATAATAAAGCCTCAATAAAAGATTCCCGAAGAAAAGTAAATTAGCAAAATTTAATTGACGCAAAAAATGTTGTTTAAGTTAGGAGAATATTAGAAAATTAAATAATTATATTTGATCAACTAAATTTTTTTCGTTTAAGATATTCCCAGCAATATATTTCACCTGGTAAAACATAGGCTGTACTGCAACAAATTTTTGCAAAACAAAAGGTTTTGCCTCATCAGTGTGAGCGCATTTTATTATTACAAAGTGTATTATCGAAATAGTGTTTAGTATTTAACTTAAACTTTATTCTTACTATTCCTTGTGTGTTTTTTCATTTCTTCTCTATAGTATGTATGTATTCTTGAAAATTAAGCATACATTAATTAAAAAATTAATATTCGGAAATTCAACACACTTCAAGGATTACGCCCTATGATTGCGCCATTTCAGATTTAAGTCCTTCTCCCGTGTGGTGTGAATATTTAAAAAACCAAACAAAAACTTTTTGTAAAAGATTCAATAGATAGTTAGTTATTCCAGAACTATTATACAAAAACTAAAAATCTCAACAACTGGAAGGTTTGGATCTTATTAGATATCTATTGATATACGTTTTTTGAACAAGCTTTGTGTAAAAACGTAAAATCAAAAAAATAACATAATATTCTACTTAAAAAATACAACTTTGCTCAGTTGTCTTTTAAATGGCAGCTTTAGACTGACCCGAACTAACCTGAACTTAAACAAGATGGCTTTATTGGGTTTTAATAAAAATACATGAAAACTAAAAAATGGGCCCATATTCAGTCTTGGTTGGATAATCCTGTACGTATAGTAATAAATATAGTATGGTGTAAACAGGTTTGTTGGAAAATGTACCCATACAAAGATATATATTTAACAAATTAATTAAAATTTTGACGCCACGTACATTTTCGTTATTACAGAGTGTATTATCGAAATAGTGTTTAGTATTATAATTATAATTTAGAATTAAAATTTGACGGTGGTTTACTTCAGCACACTGTATGTATAAAAAAGCGCCGTTTAAAAACATTAACTTTATTACTCAACAATCTTATATATCCGTTCCCAATAAAAAAATAATTTATAATCCCGTAAGTAGGTATATCATAAACCCCTTAAAATATCAAGTAATTTGGCATTGTGACCAAATCCACATATAAATTTCAGAAGCTTTGCCATTTTCCGTTAATCTATAAATATAAATCACCAGTTTATCTTATCACAACCGGAATTGTCAGTAATACCATACATTCCTTTTTAGAATAACCCTTTTGTAACATTTTTTTTTTTGAAAACATTGTCAGTGCGTGCATATAATGTTAGTAACGAAAAAGTGTATTGCGTTAAATTGGCTGAATTTTTGTTAGTTATGATGTCGGCATAAGCTGCGAAAACGTTTCCATACTGTTAAGAATGCCTACAGTCGCGTATGTCTATGTGTCCGTAGTATTCCTCATTCTATTTGTATTGGCTATAATTTTACGGTTTTCCTGCAAGACAAGCAAAAAGACTAACCGGCGAGATAGAAGCGAACCCACAGCACAAGTTCAAACACCTGGAAATAGCAATTCCAGAAATGTTACTTTTGTTGACTGCTGTAAGTCTATATTTTTTCTTACGTATATTAGAGCGTGTACATGTAATTTGCTATATTTTTAGGGAGTTTAGATTTGAAATCGATTAAAAAAATTTTTTCGTGCGGTAATGAATAATTTTCCGCAGTATGTTTCGTTTGGTAACTTATATATTACCGCACTATTACGGTAATATTCACATAATAGCGCTCCTGCTGTAAAGTAAGCAATATGATTTTGTTGAATGATACATATTATGCTCAAACTTTTTTTTACAAATCAATTTCAAACAAGAAATATGATCCAATGCTTACAGTATAATAAAATTATGAATATTTTCTATAGTGATTAACTGAGTTTTAATCCTTGGATGATTTCAAGAAAAAAAGCTTATATAAACATAGTTCCGCCACCGCTATATTTTGAGATACAGGGTGTTACAATTTTTAAGCGAATCCAAAATATGTACGCCATTGCCTTTTTGCTTTTTAATAGCAGAGTTATTTAGACAGTTCAATGTCTAACGTATAGTGCCTTTTGATGATTTTTTTATTTCGGCTTTATTTAGGAGATAAATGCAATTTTATCAAAGTCTAATATGGAAATAGCGATATGCAAATAAATGTAATTTATTTTTTTAATCGAAAACCGTCAGTCACACGAAGAAAATTATTGAAATCTTTTTAACTAAGTAATAAAGCGCAATTTTGAAAATTATATTAAAATATCAAAATACATGTTAGCGCGGACGCCACTGGTAGAGCAAATCTTTTTTATGAATAAAATGTATTTCTATACCTAGTCAGTACCTACTAAAATTCAAAAAAATAACTAAACCGGTCCCAAAGTATTATGAAACCCCTTTTTTTTCAAAAATCTCAAATCTCAAAATTAAAGCGGCTGCGGACCTACATTCATATAAACTTTTTGTCTTAAAATCATTCAAGGATCAACATTCAATTATGAAACACCCTGTGAAGTCAGTTCTTCCCTTGTGCAAGCATCGGCGCGCGGCACTGGCACCGGCGAAGCCTGTGATTGATAAGAACAACTGGTAAAATTAGAACAAAATTTATGATTAGAGATCCTTTAAATTTTAAAATGGCCGTTAACATACCTTTCTTATTAATGATTCATATTCAAATTTAATGTAAAGGGATGTTGATTGTAAATTAACCACCCATTTATATGAGTAGTTTGATCAGCTATATGAAAATGCAAATATAAAATTCCTTTATAAACTGTTTTATGAAAGTGAAGAGTCAACCATGACTTTAGTATTATAGAGTACAAATACATTAATGAGTATTAAAAACAATAATTTAAAAAAACCGCTATCCCAACAAAACTTAATTGGAAGTACACAGAAGTAGTTTAAATATATGGGTAACAAACATTTTTAAAATTATTTTAATTAGCTAGGTACTTACTTGAATAATTGAGTTTTGGTTGTTAGCCAATAATTGTTGCATAGCAAATCCCTGCCCTTGTTTCTCATTACGAACTAAAACGCACTGCACTACAACCTAAATAAACCTAAACTATAAAAGTCTAATCTAGTAACCAGTTTTTAAGGAAAGTTCTACAAAGTTTAACTAAAAATAACGCCCACAAATCTCACAATACACACGCCAAACACTGTGTTAAAGTAAAGAGACTACTGGCTCTGGATAAATTAAATGTCAATTTTAAGGGAATATCAAAAAATGGTACGTACTGCGCATGAGTAAAGCTTCCGCGAAAGCAATTTTCATGGTGCATAATGGAGACATTTCTAAATTGGTCGGCAATTAGCCTTGTTTTTCTCCTGGTGGGAGTTCAGTAGACTTTACACGAAGCGCTGCGCCGGGCTTGAAATCCGAATTGTTAATACTTTTACAGGATGTTCTTAAAATCAAATTTTACAAAAAGATTAAACAATTGACAACACAAATTATTTTTCGTGTCACAGGCTAAAGAATAATATTACTAAAAAGTGTTTTTATTAGTGGAGTACGAATGGTAATTGGTCATAAACCCATGTATTAAGTTCAAAGCCTATGTGGTTAATTTAAAGTTATAGACTACCTGTTTATCTTATCACGGTTAAAACTTCCAAAAATAGCATATTCTGTTGTCAGAATATTCATGTTATTTTTTTGGAAGCATCGCCATTGTACGCTACGATACTTATGCCTATAAAAAACAAGTATTAGTTGTTAACTTCTCAATTTACTTGAATCATTGATAATTAAATAAGTACATGCATAAATGGCGAAATTGGTTGCCTGTATCGTAATTATTTGTATAATTTTGTATGTATCGATTAGAATTCTAATTGATTACCACAAAGCAAAAAATGCGGCAAAACGACGAGAAAGGCGCTATACTGCCCCAGAAGTACAAACACCTCAGAATGGCAATTTTAGAAATAATAATGCACGTAAGTGGATTCACTTTATTACTTAACATAAAGATATCGTAGTAATCTAGGGATACTTTTAATTTTTCAATGTTAAGAATTTACTTAATTTCCCTATATGTAGTAACAAATACAGTTGTGTATTGTACCATTGAGAAAATAAACAGTATTAGAGAGTTTAGCATTAGGGAAAAAGTTAAAATAGAAAAACGGAAAAACCCGTGGTGGATCAGACAACAAGTATTAGTCACAAAACAAATACAAGGTTAAAAATTCAAACTACGTAGACAACTGGTGAAACAAAGATTAAAGTGGGTCACCACGTCACCCCAGGCGCTACGGTGGGAAATTTATGGCGGGTAGTTCAAATAGGTCGTTCTGAAATTATTACTGATGTACTATTTTATAAATATTTGAGATTTTTAAAGTCACTTTATTAAATTCCACTAAAGTCGAGAATTTAATAAATACCATGCACCTATGTATTTTATAAGAAACTATACCAAAAAAGCAATAAATGTCATTAGTAACCAAATATTGTTGTTATTTATTAATGCTGATGTAAATAATAAACAAAGTTTATGAAAAAACCTTCAAAATTTATTTAAACAACTTTTGCAATGTCCTTTTTTACTTTCCTTCTGTTCTCTTTTTGTCTTAAACTTAAATCAGTAAAAAAAAATCTGAACTAACCAGAACTGATCAAATTGGGTTTGTCCTCAATTTTGGTATGCAATGGATGGTGTACTTATGTCAAACCTAAAATCGGTACGTTTGGAAGACCGAACGGAATGTGTTGAACTGCTGGTAAAAAATTTAAACTACCAGGGTCTACGGAAAATGAAAGTGACCCTAAAACATTAGTAGGGGCAAGAGCTCAGTGACAGCTTTGGGAGCAGCATTCCAATTAAGCCTTTTTAAAACTGAGTTCTTTAATTGACATTCATCGAAATGATCTTCACAAATCCTTAAGTTTCTGCACTCAATGTCAGGATTAATGTTATAATTATTCTTCCACACTTCAACGTCAGTAAGAGGAAATGCATAAATATGCTTAGGATCTGATGAAGATCTAAATGCACACTTGCAATCGGGATATTTACAATAATACTTAGGACATCTTAGATACAAATAGAGGCAAATAAATATAACACTTATGGTATTAAATGACAAAGGACAAAATGAAATACTTACACCAGTCTGAACATTGAAACTCCTTCAGCATGACCAATCATAAAGTTCTACTTGCATGCGCTTGGGCTGTGGATGGACCTCTTCTATAAACTATGGTTGATAGATCCTTTTAAAAAGTATGCTAAAAATATTAGAAAAGAAACAGTTTGAATTTCAAAATTCAGCAAACCTAACCTTCAAAGCATGCATTTTACAATTTGTAGATTTTATGATATAAGATCGCGTAACCATCCTAAAATTCTACAAAACTTGTAAAACTGCATGTAAAGAGAATCACAATGTATGTGCGATGAAAATGTGGCAAGAAATCTACTAAGCCCGGCCTGAGGTTGTTCAATATTTTTTGGATTTCTCGTACACTAAAAAAAGAAGACATTTTATATACTAATACGTTTAGTCTGATTCAGCACGACCTTTTCTCTTCTAGAAACAAATGTTTTGAAGTTGGATGGACTTTGCACATAGCGCACGTTACACTTACACTTTACACGACAAGAAACAATATTGTAGGTTTAAGCGTTTGCCAGCTTTCTTCGCTTTATGCACTTTTTTGAACAGTATCTAAGTGATTATAAGGGCACGTGTTCGTGTTCTACCCCTATAGTCAAGACGTAATTCCAAATTACGATGAAATAAACAATTAAACCACCTTTTACAAACAATAGGAAGTAGGTACTACCATTCTAGTGGGAATTTTAATATTATTCTGCTGCTGCTTCTGTTATCCTAAGATGACGGGGTTTTCAACTGAATATTAATGGTATAACTTAAATTTCCATTACTTTGTCTAAATTCTACTTTTTTTCTACTTCTTTACTGGCTTTACCCAATTTTGTAACGGCATTTTCAAACAACTTCTTAACGTCCGAAAGCTTAAAGGTTGTGATTTTTCTGGCTGATTTAGTTCACAATGATAAGGCTGAAGATGCAAAACCTCATGCTCATTACTAATGGGTACTTCATCAGTAACATAAAAACTTTTAACGTCACGAGTTTTTGCTATATTTGGTAAATCCACCCTAACCATACTAATATCTTCGTCAAACAACACTACACTTTATAGACGGGAGTTCATCAAAATACACCGTTTTAAAGGGAAACCCAATATCTCGGTATAACTTTATGAGACCGATACTATCTTATTAAGCATATGTTTTTACATAGAAAATCATGGTTGCCGACTTTTACTATCGGTCAAGACCGATAATGTAGCCAGAAATCACGACAGAATTATATCTATTAATTTTTAAATTTAACTGCAAATATCTTTAAAATTATTTGAAACTACAAAAAGAAATTTTAGAGCCTAAACATGTGCCTTTTTTTGTTATATGACATTTTGCAAAAGTGTAAATTTTAACAAATAAGTTATAACATTTTATGATGGAGTGCACAAAGTCAATATATTTTTAAAATTTTACATCTTTTTTTTTCACCAATAACTGCAGAACTTTATTAATAACAATATTACAGCAGTTTAAAGAAGAGCAAGCAAGCGTTGGCGGCAAAGTCGCTTGCTTTTCTCGGGAGTCGCGTGATCCCTCTCACGTTCCCGCCTACCCCGCAACCTAACTGATAGAAGATGCAATAATTGGCTTATGACGTTTGTTTGCTTTGTATTTAGCATAAATTTGTGCGTGTATCCGCATAGTGCATCGTAGTCGAAAAAAAAAAAGAAGAAGACGTCAAGAAATAGCAAAATACCTTCAGACGATGTTAACCAATCACTATCAAATTTTAAAGAAAATGCTTCTTCCAGTAACAAAAAGTTGGCATGGGATAGATTACCGATTAACACTGAAGTCAATTTTTGGAAAGCTGTTCCTAAAGATCAAACAAAGACTTTGACTTTTAATAATATTGGTTACAAGAAAACAAAAGAACAAAACATCATCAATCCTGAATTTATGTTTCAAAGAATTATTAATGCAGTGCAGTAGATTTGAAGGGAAAAGGAACTAGATATTTTAATAGCAAGCTACCAGCATAGGCCTTTTTATTTTAATAGGTTCTTTCTTCTTCGTCTTCTTCCTTGTCATTACGTTATCTTCAGAGCCATCTCTTTTGGTCTCTTTTTGAGCTACATCTCATTTTAAAGCAGTCTTTTGGACTGCCATTGAGCGGTCTTCGAGAACTGAAACAGTCTTGTGGACCTCCAGGTTTTTTTTCCCCTTAATATCTTCAATTATTACCTGATAGGTTTAAATTAAGGAACTAACACAACCTTTTTTTAGTATTTAATAAAGCCGTCCATTCACTTTACTTACTACATTTTATTTATACAGCCCTACCTTTACTGTTTACTACCTTTTTTAAACTTTTGTTTACGTGGTGTTAGGTCGCACGATTAGAGCTAGCTACACGACCATCTTGAAGGTTTCCAGCTTTTCCTGTGGCAAAGCTGGTGGCGCATGTTAAATCCCCTCTACGCGAGCTATGGCAAGTTGCACGCACGCATGACAACTACTTATATTTAATTAATCAAATCATTATTTTTTTAATTCAATTGATTGTTTCAAGTTTTTTTCACTGTTCACTCATTACTGTGCGGTTTTGCTTAGTCAGCGGTGTTCATGATAGCATCGCTGAGAAGTACCATCTCGTTTAAAACACAAAAAAAAATACTTTGACTTTGAACAAAAAAACAACACGAAGTGCAGGTCCCAATTTTGGTGCGCAGTAGAAATTAGGTAATAGATGTCATTGACATATCTTAATCGTACACTGACTCTCCTTTTCTATCATCTACGCATCTCAGAGCTCAAACTAGAATGCACGACCTAAACCTGGTTTGCATTTTAAAACATTTTCACTATTATAAGATTAATTCGCCCTCATTGACGCTAGCCATAGAAAAAAGAAACAAAGTTGTTTCTTTTTTCTATGACGCTAGCGCATGCTATGACTACGATAAGAAGTATCCGTCCCAAACATATTCAAGGACAGGTGGTATGCTAGTTTCTCTTTATCCCCTTAATGTTATCAAAATAGGGTGTAACCCAAATATCAAGACTTACCAGTGAATGAAGAGCTTTTTGTTACTTTTTCCAGATTATCTGTTATCTAGCCCTTTGTTGCCACACATCGCGATTCCCTCTGGATAAAAAAAAACATCTGATAGTAAGTATGCTTATATGCTATAAGACCAACGTGAATCGTTTGCTGCGCACACGCACCGCTCCCAGAGCGCCATAAAGGATTTATCCTGCAGTGCTGTGTCATATCAAAAAAAAAAAAAAAGCTTTTTTAATCCAGTTTCCTCCCGATTTCTCTAAGCCTTGTAACTGAAATAACCTGAATAATGTGTGCTTTCAAAATTCTATCATTAGTACTGTGATCTTAGGATTACGTCTGAGAATAGACAAAAAATGCTCGTTTTTGTTAGAACATTATAAGAAATATTGTAAAACTAAAAATATCAAAGAAGTCAATAAGATAAGGCAGTACTATCGGGAAATTTATATTTTGGGTGTTCAGCGACCGCATCTGATGGAGAAGGAAACTATAATGAAATAAAAGTTATAGGAACCATCACTGAAGACAATGATCCATATATTGTAAATTAACATATTAAAAGATAAATGGTGATTTTATCTTGTTGGATTCTGCAATAGTGGGTAAGGCTTCTATAGCTTCTATACGAGTTAAATTGGTAATATCATACAAATGCTGACTCAAACTGTATATGGGTGAATTTCAAGAACATATTATCGCATACACAGACTGGCCAAAAGAAATGACAGGGGACAGCCCGTATTTTTTTACTAAAGTATTTATGTTCATATATTATTATACGGACCCATATCTAAAATCAAAGCCTTTGCGGTTTTTTTCTAATTTAAAATTATAAATCAGTTTATCTTATCACGGTTAACAATGCCAAAAATATCATGTTGGTATAATACTTTTGTTCTTTTATTTGAAAGCATTCCGTGCATTTGTTGCATTTAAGGAATAGTGGTTTACTCAATTTACTTAAATCAGTAATTATTCAATAAATACAGAAATGGATAAATTTAAGTTTTTTTTTTTTGAAATAAATACTTTATTGACAAAAGCTTTTGATTTATACATATGCCAACAAAATTCTCTAAACAGTGCCTTTAGCACTGGCCCCGAGAATACATAATATCTAAATTTAACTTATTACAGCGCTGGAAGATTCTACTCACTAATTACTAATTTATACCCAAATGCAATTTAACTTTTTTTATAAAGAATTGAAAACGACCTATATTTTTAATATTATCTGGTACACTATTATATACCTTACAAGCTTTGGTTCATCTATATTGCAATTGTTTGTGTCATTTTATATGTATTCACTAGAATTATACGTGTTAAATGCAAAGAAAACAAAAATGCAAGACGACGAGAAAGACGCAATGCGACCTCAGAAATGCAGAGATCTGCTGCAGTGAGTGAGTTATCTTTATTATTTAGTTTATCATATACACACCATAATGAACTAGGGGTTTGCCTATTGTACCAAGTTGTATCTAAGTTGCTTAGAGATACATGTATTATAGGGGATGACAAGAATGTTTACATTGTTTTGATAAAAGAATTTAAAACTTCTTTTTTACTAATTCTGGAAAAACAAACTTTATTCAATATAGATAACTGTAAGAAAAACCAAATGAATTGATGGTGAGATCTAGCATGGGCTATTGAATCTACCCATATGTCAACATTTATTTATTACTGCTGTATATCGCTTACCCATATGTTCAGAATTAAATTTTCGAGTTATTCGCTGGGAATAACTTTTCATATTTCACTTAAGATTTAAATCAATCATTAGTAGTTATGAACTTAAGGTATACCTATCAGTGGCGTATATAGAAATTTGTTTCGGGGGGGGCCTAAATTAAAAAAATTTAGAAACTATAATCACTACTATATTACAATGTTAATTTGTTAAAACTTTTTGGTTATAGCTGAACAAAAATATATTTAACACTTAAACAACAACAAATAAAACACATAGCTATTTAAATAGTAAAATCAACATTTCTCCTTTTTTTCCTAGCGAATTCATCGATAACATCATCTATGTCGATGTGAATATTACGATGTATTGTCAGTAAAGCAAGTCCCACTAAACGATTTTCCCCTGTTCTATTTGGCAGGAATGTCTTCAACCTTTTAAGTGTTGAAAAGCTTCTTTCAGAGGACGCAGTACTTACGGGAAGTACTGCTAGTATTACAAGTAGTATATATACATTTGGGAACATGTCTTTTTGACATTCTTGTAGGGCATCTACCGCTGATTTCATTGGCTTTTGAAAATTATTGCATTTCATTTTCCACAACTCAAATTCAGCACGAAGTATTGATTGATTATTTGTTTCCAAATCACTAGAGTATTTTTGAATTGCAGGCAAAAGTTGATTAAAATCGCTGACTATTACGTTGGCAGGAATTAAAGTATCTAACGAAGTTATTGTTTTTCTCTGGTTTAAAAAACGTTCGTTGAGTGAACTTATTAAATCCTCAATAACTGGAATAAAGAGAGATATTCTGTAGTACTCTTCCGCATTTTCGACTGGATAATTCTCTCTGTATCGTTGAGTACCCACGCGTCTAGGCAAAGAAATCTCAATGTTAAGTTGTTTAGCTATATCTTCTGTCTCTTTAAAAATTTCACGAAACTCGTTTTCAGCATTATTTCTTATGGCTTTTAAAGCAACTGAAACCTGGCTTACCCTTTCAAGAGCAACTGCCAAATCAATATTTACTGACTGTAAATATTGTGACAGTTTGTAGGTAAATGCCAAAGTCCTTTCTAAGATTTTTAATGAAATTAAAAAAGTAAAATTTAATATTGCATTGTGCAAAGATAGTGCCCTTCCAGAATAATCGGCGCGAGTAGTAATTATTTCTTCTAGTGCAGAGGAGATCTCGATAAGTGCTTCAGAAAATATTGTCACAGCTTCATGCCTTTCCACCCACCTAGTTTCACAGTATTTTGGTAGTGATAAATGCTTTTTTCCTGAATTACTTAATTGCTTGCTTAAGCATAATATATTACATTTCTCTTCGTATTTCGGGGGGGGGGGCCCAGGCCCCCTGGCCCCCCCCCCCTATATACGCCACTGATACCTATCTCTAAATACTATTCTTTTGATTATGGATTCTACGCATGTTCTATTGGCGCATGCCATGGCATTCATACTGTTCCTTAATGATACGCTAATATTTAAGGATGTGAATCTACATGAACAATTAATGATAGTTTGCTTATTAAGCGATGGTCCAAAAATGTTCCGTTACAGAAATACGAAGTGTTAAAGTTTTAGAAACAAAATGGAAATTAATTAGTATTTTTCAAACAATTTGACATAATTTTAGTGATATTTTGTAAAGGTGCATATTTTTCACACGTAAAACCACAAGAGCTTTTTTAATCGGATAAACTTTTATTTTTTACGAAAACTAGATTGCTTAGTTTGAGTTTAAAAAATAAAAGTTTTTCCGATCTTAAAAAAATGATCGAGTGATTTTAGCTAGAATAATTCACAAATTTTGGCATGAATAGATACTAAAAAAAAATAACACTTCACTAAAAAAATGTTTAACAGCATCAAATTAATTTGTAACAACATATCAAGTTGCCGAGCAATGAAAAATAAAAGCTACTCGATTTTGAGCTGGAGAGGTTTTTACCATTTAATTTTTAGCTGGAGAGGGTTTTATCGCAATAAAAAAGGATGCACCTTTTTTATCGATGTCAAAGTGATAAAAATGCAAATGTCAAATGAACATTTTATTATAGAAGTGAATTTATTAATACAAAAATAATTTTCAGCTTTAACAGTGGCGTGCTTACGGACCCTGACTTTGATATTTTTGTGGAAAAAATGGTACGCCAACGGTTTTTTCCCAAATAAAAGATATTGTCAAATTCACTGTTCAATTTGAAACATAAGAGATCTCCTGAGTTGTTTTTCTGCGATGCGCCACCTTTGAGATGAAACATTAAATAACATATTGCTATAAAATGAGTGGAATTCCGAAGGAAAGGAAAAGGGTAAAATAGCAATGATAAGAACAATTTTAAAAATTGATTAGAGATAGACATAAATTACTACGTGGTGAGTCCACCTCTTGGAAGGAATGCGCACCGTCCACATTTCTCTGAACTTCTTTTTCTCCTAACCCTCCGCGCCCTCATCCAATCCATTCATGGGTGTTATTTGCGTCGAGTTCTGTGATATTAACTGTTAGGGTTTTAATTTTCTAAATGTTTTCCATCACTTTCTGTATATATTCTCTGATGGTTTAAGTCATTTACACGGAAAGATCGTTTTTTTTTGGTTGGTCCTTTTTTTTTTCTTTAGTAAAATTTATATCTTCTATATTTTATAGCAAAATATGTATGATAAAATTGTTGCATGTTTTGTCACCACTGGTTAAAATCAACCGAAACGTCGGCAAAGGAAGAAAAGATTTTTCTTTTGTAAATTGACCTGGTCCTGCGTCCTTGTTAAAATATTAAGCATATTATCTCTAAATGTTTATCTGTAGTTGCAGTTTTTAGTCGTCTTTCATATAGATTATATTCGTCTTTCACGTAGATTATATTCGAGGATACATTCCTGATAAATTAAAATAAAAATAAAATTCACTGATAAATTCAGCCGCCTATCTCTTCTCTGTGGAAAACAAGAATGCCTCTTGTAAACCGTCACCAATATTGGGTGAATGGGCTATATAAACTAAAAAAAATTAGTGAAGTTGACGTTGTGGTTAAAATGATTGTACAGCAGAACTAACGAGTCAAACTTCGCGTAACATATACGGAAGATAATTTGAAGTTATGGCGTTGTGACCCAATCGATATTAGGTATATAAATTTCGGAAGCTTTAGGATTTTCTGCTAATCTAGAAACGTACATAAATGGTTTATCTTATCACAGCTTAAAACCCCAACAATATCATACATTTTTGGTATGCTTGCAACTTTTTTTTAGTTCAATTTATATTGTGTAAAGGAAAAGTGGCAGTGTTTGCGTAATATCATGTTTTATTTGCCTTATCAATAAATTAGTTACCCACGTATTATATCTAAAAAGCAAAATTCACCTAGTATTCAGTTAAATAGTAAAATGCCGAAAAAGCAATAGAAATTTTACAGAATTACGGTTAAAAATGGATGCAGCCACGTACATCTATCTATCAATTGTTTTTCTCATCTTGCTTGTATTGGCTGTTATCTTGCGTGTTACCTGCGCTGCAGCAGCAAATTCAACACAAAGTAGAAGCAATGCAACCCCACAAGTTCCAGCTCCTGAAACTAACAATTCCAGAAATGTAATATTCGTTGACTGCTGTAAGTGTATTCTTTTTCTTATTTACTTTTTATTTCTTAAAATGTATCTTTCTTGTAACGAACGTATCAATATCTATGTTTTCAATTCTCAGATTACGAGTTAATAGTTATTTTTGCTCCATCATGGTTACAACTGAAATTGTGTTCTTCTTCATTATCTGGTTTTATGGCGCGTCTAAATTAGGCCAATATACCAGAAATAGAAAATGAAACATCGTTTAAGTAAACTTTTAGTTTACCTAAACCACACCTACAATACGTGCAATAAGTCGTAATTTAGATGACCGCGCGTGAATATAAGAGGGCGGTGCTTTAGCCGAGGACTATTGCCCGCTAAGGGCGTTAATAGTATATTTTTTACTGAGGTTTGCAAACTATTTTATTTACAACTAAATGCAAATTATGTTTTTGTGTATAACCACAAGCTTCACCACCATCCACAAACTTAATTTAGTTGCATTTTTGATATATTGTCATCAAAAAGTACTCCTCCTCAATTGAGAGAAGCTGCGGAAAATTTGGAAAAATATTTGTTATCTATGAGCCGTGCAAGGTACGATAAAGTTCATTATGTTTTCAAGAGTGCTCGCAAAGAGGTGTTCAGGAAGCTATTTCTGAAACTGTTGTGCTGGTATATTATAACTACTTTGCCAAAACCAAAAAGCCGTCAATCCTTTGGTCCATTTATTCAATGTTGAGTACTACTTTAAGTATTAAAGAAAAAGTGAATATCTTCAAATTTTCGAAGTTATTGGCATTTTCAAAATAATAAAATCTAGAATATAAATCCAAAAAGTCATGCATTTTCACCAGTGAGAACATTGCAACAGTTTTAAAAATGCACCTGACGATATGCTGCCTATAAAAGTTGCGTATATCAGGTGCATGCCGAAGTGACGAACTGTATGAAATGAAAGTGACTAATGTTAATATCGTGGAAAATAACGCTCACATCGAAATTCCAACATGAAAAACCTACTGGTCAAGAGTATTCATAGTAAATAATGAAGAATACGTAATGTTCTTATAAACGTTCGCCAGCCATTTAGCCACAATTTGATAAGTCAATTTCCAGTAGAAATATAACTAGTGCATGAAATATTTCCGGAAATTTTTGAAAATTTTGTCTGAATCCAATTTTTTAACAAAAGCATGAGTGCATTGCACCTGAAAAAATCCCGAACCCGCAGGGTGAGGGATTTTTTCTTTGGTGCAATGCACGAATGTTTTTTTTTTTAAATTGGCTGAAGACCAAATTTTGAAAAATTTCCATTAGGAAATATTTTAGGCACGTGTTATGTTTTGATCGGAAATTTCCCGAGTTGATAAAAGTTTATTTAGGTAGTTGCTAAAAAGTTGATTTTGATATATTTATTTATTTAAATAATACCATACTTTAATAACAATTAATATTTTTTCTAATGCTAATAGTAAAATAAAACTTAAACTTAGTCCTGCTTCTGAAAACTACAATTGCTATAAAATGTATTTTAATTTTGACAGGTCGACTGTTTTGATGTTTTGAAACTATAAATGTCAAAAACGGCAATTATCCCCGGGATATTTCCAGATGTAATTTTCAAAACGGATGCAATTTCCACTTATCAATTTTTTAAAATTTCCGTGTAAAATTTCCAGTTAAATTGACACTAGGGAAATTTCCTAAAAGAATGGCAGTGTTTCTAAAGCTCTCAAGTTGTGAAACATACACGGTACACTGCTTCCAAAGAACGGCAGCGAAACTATTGACAGATAACGTTGGTGACATTCTACAGTTAAAAAGATAACTTTTCACTCGGTCAAGCGCGATTTATACTTTGACGCTTGACGCTTGCCGATCACGTTGACGTGGTCGGTTGAAGATTAAAGAATAGGAAATATATTATACACCCATTTATACTTTGACGCTTGACGATGACGTGACGTTCCAGATAAACCAATTTTAACTTTTGACGCTCAACACTCGTAGAAATTCCGTAGAATATGACGTAACAGCCAATAGGACGCGAGAGTATTTGCACGTGATAGGTAACTGTCAATACTGCTCTTTCATATTTGTATAATATTCGTACTTTATTACGTCGTCTTCTGTTTATGGGTCTAATTTTAAACTGCCTTTTTCGCTTTTGTTTCTTTTTAAGTAATGCTGCTGCTGAACACAACAAAATAATGAGGTTATGACACGAAAATGTTGAACGTCAAGCGTCAAACTATAAATGCACCAAAAATGGAATTCTACAAGCGTCACCGTCAAACTTCAAACGTGATCGTCAAGCGTCAAAGTATAAATCGCGCTTTATTGTCACTTTCCATCTGAATAAATGTTTCTGTCAAACTTTTGAGTCTAAAATGTCAACATTATATACATGGTTGTAAATTAATATCTTTTAAGACCGGTATGCATTTTATGCGCTATCATTTTCTCTTACATTAATTTAACAATAAAAATTTTATTAGTAAAAACTTATTATTGGAATATGCTGGTAAATATAAAACTTTGACAGTGACTTTGATAGATCTGATGAAATGGTGGATATTTTTTAAGTTTAATCAAGGAATCGTAACGCCAGATAAAAAAATGATGAAGTCCTCAAAGTATCGCGTGGAATCAATCATGCATTTCTTGAATGACTACTCTTGATTCTTGAAAGATAACGCAGGTTATAGGTACAACTGTGAATGGAACATAGAATTGCCAAGTTTTAAAGTTTTTATTTTTAACAGCCGTATGCAAGGTTTTTGTAATTAACTGAGATTTATTAACAGAACTAGCAGTAAAACAAAGTTACTTTCAAATGCACCGAACTCCAGTTTACTTACCTCTCGTTAAATGCCGTGACAATCTGGCAGCATCACGGTATTTGGGAGATCTCTATAAATTTGCCTACATTGAAATTTTTGACTTTGACAGCCAGGCGAGGCGTTTCGATAGTTTTGATGTTTTGATATTATTTTTATGTGTGGTGTTGATATTTCCAAAGTAACCATATTTTTATACGAAATAATCGTATACTATGAAAAGATTGGACTAGAGCTAAAACTATTTCACTAACTCAAAGGTTTTTACCCGCTTCAGCTATCTGTGTTATCGAGGAGGAAGAGTCATTGTTCGTGAAGCTTTTCGATGATACCTGGCTAACGGTCCTTGATTGATCTTTCTCAGCTCGAAGTAAGTTTTGTCTTACTTTATTCTGAATGCTCTGTCTGCAATTTATAAATAAACAAAAACCACTCAAGATGATTACATAAATGGTTGATACGCGTAGATTATCCAGGACATACTTCATCCTGGAGACATTCTACATATTTCTTGTAACATTTTACAAGGGCAAAAATGTATGATCAATAATTAACAGTTTAACCTCCCCGCTCCCCTCCCCCCCCCCTATCTCCAAAACGTCATAGACGCCCGTTGCCAAGCCACTGGCCTAGATTCTAGATTAATATGTCGAAGATTTTAATTTGTTTTTCATGCATACATATTGGTATTTACACTTTTTACACCCCATATTATTAAAGATTAAGACGGTAATTAGTGGCTAATGTCCTCTTAACATGACACATACACAATTTACATAAATAAGGTTATCTCTTCTCGATTATTATTGTCCAGAAATGCGAAGAAAACATGCCGCGAATACGCAAACATTCAATGAACCAGCGAATCTCTACTAACTTCTCTCTACCTTTAAATTGCGATTAATGGACGTTAAACAGTGAGTGGGCAAAAGTATTTTGTTTATTAATTTAGAGTGCAACATTTGTGTGATGTCTGCAACGGCTGAGGCTTACGTGTTGTTTTTGTTTTTCGTTATCGTGATGTTCCTGCTATACGGTTTTTTTCAGAAACGATTGAAAATCCAAGAAGATTTATTCAACAATCATAATTTGAGTGGTTTGAGTGTGTTGATTCAGAATAGGTTGGGCAGGAGATACAATGGCGTGGATTTCGGTACGGTAATATTTATATTTTCGTCAAATTATTATTTATTTTTATAAACTGCGTCCCATCGTTTCACTATTGGTGGCGCTTTGTTCACACAAAAATATTGGTAGTAGATTAGTTAATAACATTTTCTCTCTAGGCATTAGTTAGTTGCATTATCTAAATACCTATTTACGGTTTACTAGGTCAAAGAATCCCATTTTGCTTTGTTTTAGGTTAGTTAGGTATTGAGGGGTGTTTGACACATATCGACAATTTTGTGACCAGTAAGACGGTATTTAAATTTATAATATGTACTTATATTATGTAATTTGTAATTTTCATTTTACAAAAACATCGAATGTAGAAAAAACTCATAGTGACAGTGCCGCTCTCGCGAAAAGACTGACGCGCCAGGGGTAAAACACCCAGAAACAAGGGTCCAAGTCAATAATAGTCCAGTAAACTGGAGTCAAGAAATTAAATACTTTTGCCTTATCTTCGACAGTAAATTGTCTTAGAATGACAATGTCAATGACCGTGTTGTCAAAGCAAAGAAGAAACTCGGGGCTGTCTTTACTTTACTCTCTGCCAACAGTAAAGTAAGCAACGAAACAAAAATATCGAAGACTATAATCAGACCATATACGGGATCTTGTTTGAGTTTTTATGTTAGGTGAAACCTTTGACATCTATTGGTATATTGGTTCTTCGAAAACTTATCGGGTCTTGTTATTTAGGTAGAAAACTTATATTGGCTTCTTGCCTTGCTTGATGTGTGCGCCGTGTTGCAATCACATAACCGGTGAGATTGAACCAGGCTTCATCAGAAAAAAAGTTTTAGTTCTAATAAATCATTTATTTCCACTAAATTTTGGGTAAACCACTGACAGCAATTCCTGCGTCTTTCAAAATCTGCAGTTCGTATTTCTTGTAATACTTGCACTTCAACGCCGTTTCGAAAATACGCTTCAACCATAATTTTTTTGTGCTGCATGTTCTTAAAACCCATAGCGTAAATTATTTAAGAAATTGGATAAATTAGCGATGAACCAAATTGTAGGTAACGACTGTTAAACATGACGGAATAACTGATTCATTGATAATGCTGGTATTTACTGACACCCAACAGGTATAAAGCTCCACCGCTAAGTAGTACGGCCTTGGATGCAAAGCACACTTTGATGATAATAATTTTTGCTCGCACGGTATAAGGCCGCGCTTTCAGACGAAAGGTTACATACGATTTTAGCATTCTTACGTGAACATCTTTACGCGGGTCCGCTCACGTGAAAGTCTTCACACAGCGTTGTGTGAAAACTTTCAATGATAGTAGTGGTATTCCTTTAAAAGGGTATTGCGAAGGAACCAAGCGCCAAATTGCAATTTTAAGTTATTTCCAGTTAAAGTGCAATTTGAAAAATTCTAAAAATTCAGTTTTGCATTAGAGGCATATATGTAGGGGGACCTAGAACCAACATACTTTAGTCAAGGGGCAAGTCACCCCCTAGGCGGCCACGCAACACCACTTTAAAAATTTAAATAACGTCACCCCACAAATGCTTGTAAATTGGATGTCGCTTGCGACTTTGCCTAACAGATGATCGCTTGATTCCTTTTCAATAAACATTATCATTATTACCCTGCTACATAAACAACGGGTTTCCCAGTTCCGCATCTTTGCGCGGGTCCGCTTCAACTAAATAACTCTAATTTGTCGACCACTTATAGGGTTAGTTCTTTACCGACCCACCTGAAACTTTAAACGGAGTTTAAGGTTCATCGGATCAGCTCAATCTTGAAATTTCTTGGGAATAACCAAAAAATGTGATTACTTTGTTATAAAAACTATAATTCAATGCACCCATACAACTAGCAGGGAGACGAGGTGTCAAGTTCTTCGACTTTTTTATTTATTTTTTTTACTCGGGGGCATATATCGATATTTCTGTGCACTCAAATAATATCTGCACCAGTAATTTAAGCTGCCTCCCAATTAAGCCAAGTAAAACCCATACCCGATAATTATTTTCCAAAGTCTTCTACAATTTTTGGTATGCCTTTAACAGTATAGAATAGTTTCGAGGACATCGGGAGCGGAAGCTACATCATGTGAAAAACTTGTCCTGCCATTTGGATTGGCATTCTCCTGTGCTGAAATAACGTGGTGCAGTTCTAAATATTATTTTTCATTATTTATTACCACGGTTGTGGTTAACACAGGTTTTATTCAAGTTTTTTTTTATGCCAGGCAGTAGTTATGGTTAGCGTGAGAAACATGTAAGGAACTATTTATTTGTTTTTACACTTCTTATTAAATTGTGGAGGAAGGCTGCATTGTTTTATTTGCATCTAAATATTTATTTATATTGAACTAGGTAGGTATGTTATAAATATATTATTACACTATGTAAAAATATTCAAACAGAGGTATATGACAACCTTTTTATCAGATCAATCTATTATTTAATGAAGAAATAATTATAATTTCTGCCATGGAATATCTTAATAAATTATAATTTAATCTAATTATCCTAATCAGGCAACAGGTTCCACACATTTGATTTGCTGTGCAGTCGAGAAGCGTGGGGCGTATGCCGATTGTTAGTCATTAGCGCAGTATTGTAAATGCGATTTTTTAGATGAATGTGAACCCGCGTTACGCGTTGTAATTCTTATGTTTATAAATTTAAAAACGTCTCAAGCGAGCTGTTAAATTTAGTTTATTTTATTTTCATACGCACGCCTTTGACACGCGGCTTAAAGCTCCATATTTATGGCTTTTATTTCCCCGCACTCTTCATACGTCATAGTGCGAGCCTCGTGCGGAGGACTATACAAACGAAAGCAACCCGAGTTAATTTTCTTTGTAAAAAAACAGTGATAATATGGTTAATGAAATTCTAAAAAAAGATATTGTGAAAAGGCAAAGTCAGGTTAGTCAGTAAAGTTGTTTTTCTACTACTAACTTGAAAAATCGCCATATTTACTCCATTTCTCTAATGAGAAGTAAAATTTGTCTACCCAGGTAAATAACGATAATAAATAATCACCTAAGTCAATAATGAAATTCTTTCTGTGTATGTAAAATGAAGTTAAGTTAGTACACACGATATTAACATTCTTGCTCACCGTTTCTTTAACATGTTATTGGTTTTAAGCCTCGACCTACCATTTTAAATGAAAAAGTATCAGGAAATAGTATCAAAATTGTAATAAAACAAGAATTTTTGTCATAAATTGGAAGATATTTTAATAGGAAACTGCCATATTCAAAAATGTCAACAAGAAAACAAATGTTTTATAAACTGAGATTTAAAATAAAATCGCGTTTTTATAGTTTCATTTTTCTCAGGCTACTTCATTCTTGAAATATTTTTTAAAAACTAAGTCAGAATGGCAAATATAAACAGCTAAACGAACTAAATATGTAATATTTTAGTATTAGTAGTAGGAAAAACTCTATATACACTTCTCCAAGAAATTAACGCACCACCAAAAAATAACCAAAAGTTTAAAGTAAATTTTTGTCAAAACTACTTGTCCGATTTAAATGAATTTTGTTTTTGAATGACAGGTTGACTCTTCCAAAAAGTTAGTGTACTACTGTATTTGCATGTTGTTTTTGTATAATTACGAGGTGTTGCAATGATTTTTTCACAAAATTTGTAAAGCCCTGTGGAGTTCAACAGTTACAATATCAACTTAAAATTAAAATCAAACTGTAGCTTTATCTTTTTGTAACATTTTGTTTTTTGATTTACTCTATTATCTTGGTCACAATAAGAGAAGCATCATTTTATAGCGTAACATGTTTTTATTAATTTTAATTTGCATTATCTGCACTAAAGTGAGTAGCGGGCTATGAAAAAACACAAGTTACCGCAAATTGTCATTAGCTAAATACAGGTGTCAAGAAGCATTTCATAGAAGTGTATTTTCAGTGTTAGTCCTTACTTTTTTTTTGCAAAAACCTTTATTTTGATTAATATCAACGTGAAACACGAAATATTACTCGCGAAGAATGTGCTCAAGCATTAATACTGCCCGAGGAAGGCTTAAATTACCGAAGAATTGATAGACGATTTAATGTACGTCATACAACCGTTTCACGAGTTATACACAAAGATTTAGAGACACTGGAAGTCATGGTCGCAGACCGGGACAAGGAAGGAATCGAATAACAACCCAAGGACCGGTTTTTAAGACTATCAGCATTAAGGCTACGTTTTGTAACAGCCCAGACCCTTCAAACCCAGCTTCGAGATGCTAATGGCTTACAAATTTGTGGTGAAACAGTTCGTCAGCGACTAAGAGAACACAATTTGAGACCTAGAATTGCTGCTCGGGGCCAGCTCTAACCTCTAACTAGAGATTATCGAAGAGCGAGGCTGAATTTTGCCAGAGAACATCGTAACTGGTTAGAAGCTGAATGGTAACAGGTATTATTTACGGATGAGTCAAGATTTTCTTTTCACAATAATGACAGGCGCATGCGTGTATATCGACACCCTAACGAACGATATGCTCAGCGTAATTTCTCAAATATCACATTATTTGGAGGAGGATCTGTGATGGTCTGGGGAGGTACTTCTTGGTCTACTGGTCGCATAGGACTTAGGGTCATAAATAATAGAAGCCTTACAGCTGAAAGGTACATATTGGAGGTTTTAGACCAATATGTAATGCCATTTGCGCAAGGATTTTTGTTGATGAAAGATAATGCCAGCCCTCATGTTGCTGGAGTTGTAAGGAATTATCTAGAGGAAGTTGGCATCGATACCATCGCATGGCCAGCTCGAAGCCTGGATAGAGAATTTCTGGGACACTCTTGGGAGAAGGATACATGAGGAACGGAACTTGAACACTTTGGAAGACGTGGGGAGGCGACTGATTGAAATATGGGAAGAACTTGACCAAAATTATATACGGTCGCTTATTTTAAGTACGGGCCGTCGTTGCCAAGTAGTTATTTGTGCCAGAGGCGGAAATATTCGCTACTGACATTCTTTTTACATTTTGTTTCTTTCTTTTTTGTTGTTAAATTAGGATAATAAATTTTAATAAAAATATGTTATGCTATAAAATTGTAATTCTTTTATTTTGACCAAGATAATAGAGTAAATCAAAAAACAAAATGTTACAAAAAGATAAAGCTACAGTTAGATTTTAATTTTAAGTTGATATTGTAACTGTTGAACCCCACAGGGTGTTACAAATTTTATGAAAAAATCAGGTTATCATTGCAACACCCCGTATTTATACAAAAATAAGTTTGTATGCAAATAAAGTAGTGCACTAACTCTCTGGAAGAGTCAACCTGTCATACAGAAAAAAATTCATTTAAATCGGACAAATAGTTTTGACAAAAATTTATTATAAACTGTTGGTTATTTTTTGGTGGTGCGTTAATTTCTTGGAGAAGTGTATATCTAAGTTGAGAAAGCTGTATGTACCTCGCACATTATATCGGTCGGCGCTTCTCACCTTAAGATATAATAGCGCTCGCTTCTCAACCTAGGTATGTAATGTACTATTCTTTTGCATCACATGCTACGTATTATGGCAGAACACGATGTTTTGCCCTTTAAATTATCCCGAAGCACCCAAAGCTACAAATATTTGGAACTATTTGTCTAAATATTGTAAATCATGTTCAGGTAAATTTTTACGTCTGGGAAGACACTTTACAGTAAGTCTATATCATCGTTGTTTGTAAACATTTATTATATGGGTCAATATTTGGTATCAGGGTCTTGCTCTATACAAGCAATGGCAACACTATAAGACAATGCTTTTTCTATGAATTTTTGCATTTTTATGTTATATCTGTGAGGTATATTTATATTCCACACGGGCCAGATATTATTTTGTATATTTAGGTAGTTTTTGATCTCCAGGGGAATTACGTCTTACAGGGGAATTACTCTGCCACAGGGGAATTACTCTTTATGCTGACGGAATACCTTATTTTGGTAATAAATGGAAAATAAAAGTTGTAAATATAAACTAAAAAACTATATTTTAAGGTTAAATAAGTAGGCATTGAATTCAAATAAATTTTAACTTATAAACTAATAAAATATTGAAGGTATATGAGTGAAAAAATATTCATAAACTAACCATTCATTCCGAGGTTAATTCGTCAAGTGATTTAAAAAAAAATAACGTTCATGTTAAATGATACAAATAAATGAATAATACTAATTGTCCTTAGGAAGATAAATAGATTTTTAAAAATCAAAACAGCCTTAAAACCTTTTTCCTTCAGTCTCATCATTAGTCTTAAATTAGTTCCATAAGTTTTTTAATTATGAAAAATATAAAAATAATTATAAAATATATTATTTAACATATTACTTTTCGAAAACATCTACAGCAGTAGGAAATCTATAAAAATGTCTGTCACCTTTCATCACTAATTCTGGTAATGACAAGGAACATAAAATCTGATCCAATCCTATATAGGAAATATCATTATCATTAACCTTAAATAGAAGCCCGTCGTCATCACATATTTTTAAAAATGTTACTTTTATGTCGTTTGTTTCTTCTTCTACATCTCCTGAGCATATTGCTGCATATCTGTAGTATTTATTTCCCTTTGCACTCAATTGTACTAATACAAAGTCACCGGTTGAATAACGATTTTTAGAGGAAGATACATTTGAAGGGCCAGCATTCTGCATTAGTTCATCACTTTCGTTTTCTGACGCCGAGTATATGTCATCAAGAGCCAAAGTTATGCGCCTCTTGTTGTATTTGAGCACACCTAATTTATAATGGTCGCAGTTTTCATCGCAGAAACAACTTAGAGACTTCATCACGATCTTGTTTGGGAAATAAACATTTCCACAAACTTGGTGTACTTGTAACGTTCCCTTGAAAGGAACCATGTCTTCAGCAAAATTGGCATGAGTAATGCATAGGCATGTATCGCGATCGTTTACATTAGGTTGCACAATCCAAAATGGCCGGAGTTTGCAAAAAAAACTGTAGCTAAGGGTTACTATACTAGATGATAAAAACTTTTTGTGCAAATTTTTCATCGTATCGGTTAACACCCGTTTTTGTTTTTTTACTTTTTTTCTCGTCACATTCTTTTTTCCCAGCACACAACCTTGAGTTGCTGTCTTCTTCCAGGAACTTTTGAACTATGTTGATCATATCATTTAATTTATTTCTTCTGGCTTGTCTGTGGGGACCCAAAAGTGTATTACTCTTCCTTGCTTTTACTATCATCTTCTTCGTAATAGTTCCAATTTCTCTGTGAACTTTATATTTTCTCACCAAATCGCCAGTTACAGCCCGTGTGAAAATGTTTTTTTCTTTAGGGGATGTTAATTTTAAAAAATTCTCGTTGAGCTGCCCTTTTATTACCTCACCAAACAATAAATTCTTTTTGACTTTCTCTTTTGCAACAGGAGTTGAATCGTTTAACATTTGACTAACTTTTGAATTAGGAGTCAACGTTGCAGGTGCAGCTTTTATATTATTTTTGGCTCGTTGTAATCTTTTCTTGTATTTTTGAAGCCTCTTCCTCAACTTTTTTATGTCCGCATCTTTCTTCTGCATCAGTTTATTTCGATCTTTTCGTATTTTTAATGACCTTCTTCTTGCTGCCATTTTTCTTCTGTCCTCTTGATTTTCTTGTCGTTCTTCTATAAATAATTGTTCATCCGATGACGAATGTGGAGTATTTTCCCTAACAAAGTTATTGGTAATGTCTTTCAACCTTCTTTGCCTTTCACGAAATGCAGCAACATTTTGCCTGGAGCGTTTTCTTGCTTTTCTTATTTCTCTTGTTGTCATATCTTTTGCAGCTTTAACTTTGCCCTGTTCTTTCTTTTTTAAATATTTTATTCTCTCTTTTTCTTGCTGCACTGCGCGCTTCACGGGGTCATTTTTGATCATTTGGTATTTGGTACGCTCTGCTTGACGCTTTTTTTCCAAAATTTCATCTCGTTTTCTTTAACTTTGCCATCTTTGAATTTTCTGTAACAAGCATGTTGTTATTGACTACAATTAGGCACTAAAAATACTTTAAAATCGATCCCTTAGATATACATTAATTATCCAGTAATTCCCCTGGAAGGCCAGTAATTCCCCTGTGGTCAAATTGGACAGGGGAATTACGCCAGAGGAATTACATATTTTTGACTCTGAGTAAATATTTGTTCAAAACACATGGTCATGCTAGTAAACTATACACATATCAGTAGAGACAATAATTTAACACAAAACTATTATCAAGTACTTAAAAAATACTTACTTTTGATACCAAATACCTTGAGGCACGGGAATTACACAATGGCTGACCCGATCGCCACCTTTACGGTCGCTGGCCGTTTGACAACTAATTTGAAAAGATCGACGACGAATCGCGTCGTTCACAACTATCTTCACGTCGCAATAGTACCAACCACTTAATAATTTTAAGAGTGCGTTTAGCTTTTTATAAAATAATGGCAGTCAAAATATTGACAGTGGAATTACCCAAGATTGAGGAGACACGGATTTGGACCAAATCTGGTAAATGAATTAAAACATTTTCATAATTAAAACCTTAGCAAGTATTTAAACGAGGTATTTTAAACTAGCTGATGTATGACACAGAGTTATGATTATTACTGTTGTATTATTATGCATAAATTAATAGATAATATCTCTTGCGTGACGTGACAGGGGAATTACATTTTGGCACTTTGGTGACAAATTGGGGAAAATATCAAAATATTTTTTTAAGCAAATTTAGTGACCTATTACTTTGATGAATTATACGTAATTTGGATCACTTATAGTTATAATTGCGGCATATTATAAATTATAAATATATGATGACAGGCCTGGACCCCATTATAGAATATTCACCCATATTATAATAATATATTAGTACGATAACGTTTAAAAAAAATAAACATTAAAACAATTTGAGTGTAATGATTCAATAGCTTTAGTCAAAGAGTAAGATAATTGGTTATCTTACTCTTTGCTTTAGTTTCAGACTGTTAAACACCATAGGAGACCGTTTAAAGTAACTAAGATGTATGCTGTTAAAGCCAAGTTTAAGTATCGGTACAACAGAAATATTGTTGAAAATGTTGGTTTAAATCGGCTTGGTGCAATTCATCTAAACGTATTCAATTTCAAATTAATAATTATGTAGGTTTAGCAAATTTTAAAAGGAACTTTGTAATTTGGAGCAGGTTATTACGTTTGTTTTATATAGATTTCTCATATAGTTCTATACATTTTCATTTAACATTGATGATGGAAGGATGAAACCGTGTAATCATTTGTTTGCGAAATTTATTAATTTTTTGTATAGTTCAATTTTTATCTCCAAGATGTTAGGCTGATCATTCTAAGAATTTCTAGAATAATCAAATTATATTTGAAAAAATCCGATCGTATTAAATCGTTTAGAAATTGTAACATTTTAATTTCAAATTCCCTGTATATCTGCAAGGTAAGCCAAACCCGTAGTTTAATAGAACCTTTAGTCTTACAGTCTTTAACTAACCTATATACCGGAACTATAGTTGAAAAATAAATCGGTTAGTTCAGGATCAATTTACATCTTAAAACGATTTTGTACTACAATACATTACAATGCTCAATACTGATTTGTAATGTTAAAACAAACCTAAAATACCTGAACTGGTTTGTTACCTTGTTTAGGAACTTTTTTTACATTGAATTGGGCATACTACTAATTTAATACGTATTTGAACAACATAATCTAAAATAATTAATTTACGAGATTTACTTTAATTGAATTTGTAGAATAATTTTTTGGCTCTCTTTTGTTGTTTCGTTTTCTACAAATTTATGCAGAAACCTGATCTTGCGACATACTTTTTAAAAAAGTGTTGTCGTTTTGTAAAGACCGGATTTTAAATAGTCCTGAATTCAAATCATAAGCAACATTTTGTCTTCTAGCAGCTATTTTTTTTATTGCGTCCTGTGTTCAATATGAAAAGTTACATAAATATTCTTAAGTGAGTAAAGCAATCAAGCCCCTAGTAAATAATAATATTGACACCCCTGACTTTCTGAGCAAAAGTGCACCATTTTCCGATGTCATTGCCCATCAGTTACTTTGACATTGAGACAATCATATAATCGAGTACAAGAAGTATTTATATTTACATTATATTCTTATCAGTCTTCTACAAAATCACCAAAATACTGGAAATGTATTAACCATTGTTGTGTTCACGGAGCAGTAACTAGTAAACCTAACTTCATTCTTCATTCGCGGTCTCAAAAATCCTACCGGAAACACAAAATTGTGTTCTTCTGGACCAACAAAGTATAGCTAACGTAGTTACACTTACTTAATATCTTGTCTTAGTCGTGTTTATCTATTTTTAGATTCCTATTTTGTATTTCCAGTATTTCGGATAGTGTGAGTACTGTAAATAATAATACTGTTGATATTAAACAATTCAGTTTATCTGCGTTTGATGAAGAGTGGAAAGATATCGAGAACCAAAATGACACAGAAAATAAAATTCACAATATTTGTATGATATCAGTCTTTCTTCAATTTTTATATAATTTAAGGAAATACGTTTTGTTACAAAACTTCGTAATTGATTGCATTTGTCTATTCGGGATACGATAAGATTACGATATAACATTTTAAAACAATTATTTGTTAGTTATATCTTGTAGAAAAAGTGTGAATTACTGTAGGTTTTGTTAGTATGTATATATATAAAAATTTCGATATTTTAAAATAAATATGGACTCAACTGCTGCGATAGTTTGCGGTATCGGTAGTGTCATATTTTGTGTCGCGCTGACCGTTTGTTTATTGTGGTGCTCTGTTTTTAACGCCAAAAGAAAAATAAGCAGACAAAACTTTAGACAACGAAGAATAGTCGCCAGGTATGGGCAAAGAACTAGGAATATGCGATCAGGTAAGCGACACCAAAAAAAAATTAAACCCCTTATTTCGGTTTTTAATAGCAATACAGAAAAAATCCTTTAAGCAAACGGTGCGGATGCTCGAAGGAAGAAATTCACTTTGGTCTTAAATCTTTAGTAACTATAGTTGTTGTTGGGGAACGCGACTCGTCCCAAAGTAATGACCAGTGACGTAGCCAAACTGTAGGAGTGGGAAGTTTATTGCGTCAGGTCACAATACGATTTATGACGGACAAGATTAATGACTATGAAGGAAGGAGGGGACCGCCCTTCTTTGATGTGATGATGTTCTACATCAGATGAAGATGGTTAGTTCAAATTAACTCGATATTCATCGATTTCAACGTTGTTCGTCAGTTCATTCGTCGATAATATGATTGGCTCTACTTTTGATGAAATTCATCTTCGAGTGTAGTTGGAAGCAGAGCCCCCGAATGTATGAGGATTGATATCTACCACCTTGCAGTGAAGACAATTTTATTGTACTTTTATGTCAATAAGACCGAAAAGTTTGGTATGTAACAAACAATTTCGTGTCTAAAGCGCGCAGTACCATTGCGTGCGTAAATTTAAATTATATACCTAATAACCGTGTCAAAAATGTAGTTCAAGTGGATAAACAAAATAAGTAGGTGAACATTATTTTCAATACCAATGAATTCACATAGATTAGAATATCTGCCCATAATATTTCTTTCTTACGCCCAGTTTCACACTGTTTAGTCACCAAAAAACCAGAAAACATGAATAAAAAGCGTTTTACATCTTCTAGTCAGGTTAGTTCAGGTTAGTTGGATTAAGTTGACCATAAGAAAATTATGTGGTTAAAATTAGGTTAACATGAATGTCTTGGAGTCCGAGAGAACCTAATTACACTTTTGTTAGCGCCTGGCCTTGTTAAAGGGTTGTTTTTTCTATATTTGTATTTTCGTATTGTTTTGATATACAGGGTGACAATTTGAAAACGAACAGCATTTAATATTGCCTCTACCAATGATAGTATGAAAATTTGGCGAAACACGTCAATTGATATATCAAGGGGGCAATTTTTTAAGGCATTTGTTGTCGTGTTACTTTTAACCCCCTGACCCCCAGGGCACCTACCCCTAAAATTTTAAATGGCAACCCCTATCTCTTTTGCCATTTTTGCGTTCCTTATTAAATTCTACATAAACTTTATTATTTTTTTTTACAAAATTGTGATTATTAACCTCACAAATTAATGAATAGTATTTAAATAAACATTTAAATAATGCAACTCCTTGAAAAATTATGATAATGATAATGAAATACTGGAAAGCTCATTTTTCCTACTTTATGAATTGTTCAAAATGGGTTCTATTCTTCTCCAAGCATAAGTACAGCCGGTATTCAAACTGGTTTCGGACGTTTTCAAGAGTTTCAGGTGAAATAGCTCTACACTCCTGTACAATTCTTTGTTGTAATTGTTCAATGGAATCTGGTTGAGTTTCAAATACAACGGCTTTCAAGTGACCCCATAAGAAAAAATCCAGCGGTGTCAGATCTGGTGACCTAGGTGGCCATTCTATGGGTCCCCTTCTACCAATCCACTGCTCTGGGTAATGATTATACAACAACTCTCTTACTGGGCGTACATAATGCGGACGCGCTCCGTCCTGTTGGAAGTGGAGCAAATGTTCATCTAGAGCAACATTTCCATTGGCGTCCCTTTCATTTTCCACCTCACGAATTATAAGAGGTTCTATAGCTGTGTCTAACATTTCTGCATACATTTCACCATTTAGAATTCCATTGATAAAGAGGGGACCGATCGCGATGATACTATTGCCTAATATACCCGCCCAAACATTTATTTTTTGAGGGTATTGCGTATGCCCCTCTCTAATAATGTGAGGATTGAGGTCGCTCCAATAACGACAGTTTTGTTTGTTGACCTTGCCATTTAAGTAAAAAGTGCATTCGTCACTGAAACAGATATTCTTTATTAACCTGGGCTGAGTAATAATCGTGATAATTTCGCAAAACTCAATACGTCTGTCCGGGTCATCGTCCCCTAATTCTTGAGTAATTAGGAGTTTGTATGGATGAAATTTGTGAAGCTTCAATATTTTCCTGACTGACTCACGCGACAGTCCAGTTTGATCTGCAACTTTACGAAGGGACGTAGTGGCATCCATAGCAACTTCACCAAAAACCTCAATCTGAGCGGCCTCATTGAGCAGTCTTGGCTCATTCCTTTTCTTATTTTTTTTTTTATGATAAGGCACAGCACTACAGGATAACTCCATTATGGCGCTCTAGGAGCGGTGCGTGTGCGCAGGAAACGATTCACGTTGGTCTTGAATCTTTGGAGATTATACTCGTTGGGGAACACGATCTCAGGGAGGTCGTTCCAGAGTGATGACGTTCTCCAGATGAAAGAATTTTGAAACAGTGTCGTTCGAGGGACACTAAGCTGAACCACGTACTGGGGGGCTGCAGTGGCTCGTCGTGTATTTCTACCATGCACCGCTCTGGGTGATATCAAGCGGGCAACCTCGAACACTTGCCATGAAAATATTTGTAAAATAGACTCAAGTCGCCAACCTGCCTTCGATGTTCAAGGCTTTCCAGGTTGTTTGTCAGACTATGGTCACCGATCAAGCGAATGGCTCTTCTTTAAATGGAATCTAGCAATCTCAGGGTATGTTTAGGAGCAGAGCCCCAAATATGCGAACAGTACTCCAGTGATGGTCGAATTTGGGCTTTATAGAGCATCAAAATTGCAAACAGATTCTGTTTCTTCAAATTTAGCTGCTAACTCACGGATGTACTTGTGTCCAACATTTCTTTCATGATGTCTTTCGTTGAATACGGCCGCCGTTCTTGCAAAGCAACGATTTTCAGCTCCGTAAATGAAAATCATCTCTACGCGTTCAGCAATAGTGTAAACCATTTTAAGAAACGACACTAATAATTAAAAACTATTGAAATGTTTATGAAATTAACTTTCACAGCTAATTTCACTGATTCTAGAAGAACATGAAATAAACAAGCAATATCAAAGACGAAATGTAAATAAATAAAAGAATTTGGAATGCAACTATTGGTAGGTACAAACAGTTTTAAACGAAGTGTTATGAGGCGGTGAATGCAATCCGTTTTAAAATTCGATATTAAATATATTTCATTCATTTGGGAGGTTAACAATTACAATTATTTTGAAAAAAAATAATACAGTTTATGTAGAATTTTATAAGGGACACATAAATGGCAAAAGAAATAGGGGTTTCTATTTAAAATTTTAGGGGTAGGTGCCCTGGGGGTCAGGGGGTTGAAAGTAACACGACAACAAATGCCTTAAAAAATTTCCCCCTTGATATATCAATTGACGTGTTTATTTATTTATTCATTCATTCATTGTTTGTATATGACCACCCTTGGACAATCCCATTCAAAGGCAAATGGTAACTTTCCTATGCAGTGTGGCTCAAATTGGGCCTACATGTATGGGGATCTTGGAAACTATAGAAGATAGAGAAACGGTTAAATGGGGAAAGTTTTTGACAATTATATTTCTAACTGAAAACCGTTTAGTACGCGGCCCTATCTTTTTTGGTTTTTAAAATATGTTGAAAAAACCAAAAAGATGTATTTTCGAAAATATGCTGTAGCATTCTTATTATTCACTATTTTGGCAATCTGTAAAAACATTTTTAAAGCAACTTTTTAAGTAGATTTCAGTTCTGCAATTTAATTTTGAACACGACGTTTCAGTTATTTTATACCATCATCAGGTTCATTTTTTCTTATGGGCGGCATATTGTATTTTATACGTCCGCTTTTCAACGATGTATTATTTGTTGGAAAATAAATGAAATTGACTTGAAAAATAAAGAAAATTAATTTTCGCAACACGTCAAATTTGACAACTGCACTATAACTCCCTAAATTGAATACCAATTAAAAGGTTTACATTTTGCAGTATTCACAAAACACTGCTTGCATTGTTTCAATCAACAATATTACAATAACCTATGAATCAAAAATAAAATCCAGTAGCCTATGACCTTACAATAACCTATATATGAATCAAAAACAAAATCCAGTAGCCTATGACCAACCACTACCGTTTGAAAATGAAACAAAAATATTACTTGTCAGAACGAGTAAAAGTACCTATAATAGCTTTTTTTTTTATTATCTAATAATAACGATTTATTTGTGTATTCTGAATTTAAAAGAAAATGGCATTGCGTTTTTCTCACGAAGAAAAATTTGATTTGCTAGAATGTTACATTCATTGCAACAGAAATGCAAACCTTGCATTAGAAAGGTATTTTGAAAATTTTCCTGAAAGACCGCAGCCAAGTGTCAGACTTTTTCCAAAAATTGTTATGAACCTAAGAAACCATGGAAGTTTTGAAAAACCGCGGCCCAAGAGTTACGAAAAAGCAGGTAATAACGAGCGTGACGAAAATATCAGAGCCTATTTTAATGCCGCTCCGACATCATCTACAAGAGCGTCGGCAAGAGACTTACCAACCCCGCGAAGTACCATACAAAGAGTCCTTAAGGAAAATAAATATCGACCATACAAGCCAACTATAGTTCAGGGTTTACGAGAAACGGATTATCCAAGAAGAATGCAGTTTTCAAATTGGTATGTGAATCAATGCGAACAAAATCATGATTTCAGTCGTCTTGTAATTTGGACCGATGAATCACATTTTACCAACTGCGGGGTATTTAATAGACATAACCATCATTTTTGGGCAACAGAAAACCCTCACCAATTGGCTCAACGAAGACTGCAAACCCGATTTGGTTTAATGTATGGTGTGGTATGTATGGTAAGTAATGTCACCTAGCTTGCTAAATACATAGCAGGTATATATAGGTATAGCATACAACCCAGCTTTACTTTTCTCCTTACATTTTAGACAACAGACTTATAGGACCATTCTTTTAAAATCATACGTTGAATGGCCAAAGATACTTGGAGCTGTTAGAAGATCAAATATTACCGGCAATTAGAGCAAGAGTTCCTCAAGATCAATTGAATAATATTTGGTTTTAACAAGACGGTTGTCCCGCACATAGTGTTCGGGAAGTTCAAACTCTCTTAAGACAGATATTTGATGACAAATTAATTTTAAACGGCGGACCAGTTAATTGGCCTGCTAGATCCCCTGATATAACTCCTCTGGATTTTTATTTATGGGGTTATGTAAAAAATGAAGTATATGAGTTTTAACCCCCGGAATCTGTCCAAGAATTAGAAGAGAGAGTGAGGAATGTGTTTACGAGCATAAATGGCAACACGCTTCGCAGGGTCATCAATACTATGTTAAAAAAGTGTCAAAAATGTATTAATAAAAACGGCCAACATTTCGAATAAGTATAGTAAGTTAGATATTTTTTCTTATTTTCTTTTCAAAACAATAATTATTATTCATTGCGTTTTTAGTTTTCTTTATTTGAAATGTTAATATGAGATTTTTAACCACAAAGGAAAAAATAAAATAATGTATTATAATATTATGATATTTTAAACAAATTTAACCCTGCCTAATGTGTTCTTCTCAAATTTGACGTGTTGCGAAAATTAATTTTCTTTATTTTTCAAGTCAATTTCATTTATTTTCCAACAAATAATACATCATTGAAAAGCGGACGTCATAAGCTACCTTTTAAGTATAAAATACAATATGGCGCCCATAAGAAAAAATGAACCTGATGATGGTATAAAATAACTGAAACGTCGTGTTCAAAATTAAATTGCAGAACTGAAATCTACTTAAAAGTTGCTTTAAAAATGTTTTTACAGATTGCCAAAATAGTGAATAATAAGAAATCTACAGAATATTTTCGAAAATACATCTTTTTGGTTTTTTCAACATATTTCAAAAACCAAAAAAGATAGGGCCGCGTACTAAACGGTTTTCAGTTAGAAATATAATTGTCAAAAACTTTTCCCATTTAACCGTTTCTCTATCTTCTATAGTTTCCAAGATCCCCATACATGTAGGACCAATTTGGGCCACACTGTATATCTGGACAGTCTCCTAATTTCTGGGGAGCATACAGAGGAGGTCAAAATAACCCTATATTCATAGAAAAAATATTTCAAAGGGGTACCCAGCGATTTACTTTTTTGGCTCAAACTTTTAAACTGACTTGTATAGTTTAATGAAACTTTAATATTTTATAAAGGCCATAAAACCGTACTACAGTAGATGATTTACATCATCAAGGAAGTTAGGAACGGACTTGCCACTACATTTGTTGGGCCAATATTTTCACCGGTGTCATTTTTGACAGAGCTAAAAATAAGTTTTTTAATACTCTGGTCATTCCTCTTTAAAAAAGGTACTCTTTGCAGTGCAGCTGGAGAATATACGAAGACTAAGAAAATGTATTGAAGTACGTAAAGTCCATATTGAACAATTGCCGAAATAACATTTAAGCGTTTTCATTATTTTTGTATTTTAATAACATTGTAAATTAACTAAGCTCCGACCAATCTCTTGAAAGGTATTTGGACTTGACAATCGAAGAGGCGCTTCCCAAAAATTAAATGCACATCAGCATACCCTGCGTATTTTATTTTTAGATACCTGTTTGTGTTTAGCATTAGTAACTTTTGAGTGTTTCGCATAAAAACCGATTTATCTCGAAAACCGCCAGTTTTATCGAAATAAATTAGGAGTACCTTTTTTGAAGAGGAATGACAAGGGAGAGAGATATTTAAATGGCATTAAATTATACAAGTCGATTCAAAAGTTAGAGCTAAGAAAGTAAATCGCTTGGTACCCCTTTAAGGCCCTATATCTCTGTTAAGGGGCACTTTAGGATTTTTTTTCTATAACAATAGGGTTATTTTGGCTGTTGATATGCTTCCCAGAAATTAGGCGATACTTACCGGATACCCTGTATAGCTAAATCTTTAATATATTCCGATGACACTATCCGATGAAAGCCCGACTTACTGACGGAACAATTCTCTCACATTCAATGATTAATTCCCAGAGAAACATTCAGCTACAATATCCCTAGGACATGGATAATATACAAGATAATGTTTTATGTCAATCGAAAGCACGCTTCCTTGGCTGTCGGGCTGTTACCAAAGTCAACGTGCTTTCGATTAACATAAAATTATGAATTTTATGGAAGTAGTCCATCTCACAGTGGAGTAATATTTATTTATGAAATAAAACACAAAGTCTGCTCCACTAATTTAATGAAAAAAGTTCATATTAAAATCCCATACATGTTTCGAAGGCATAAACCTTCATCTTCAGTGGGTTATTATTAAGATGTTATTAATTTATGAAGAGACCAATGACATTGTTAAATTTTTAAACCGAAAGGGGAAGGAAACTAACCCAAACTTTAAACAAGTTTAAAATAAAATAAAATTTAATTTGAATTCATTTTATTTATAAAATTTTTAATTTTTATTAGTCAAAATGTATTAGTTTAATTAACGTTACATATGTTTTCTTAAAAAATTTTCTGCAACATTAGGTAAGTCTCTAACTTGCATGTATTTTACTGTAATCGCGGTTTAATATTAATCTCCAAATTTTACAAAATATCCTTTCCCATATATTAGACTTTTATTGATGATGCCTATGTTGCTTTTACATTATCTAATTGTATTTTTTCCTTCCCCTTTCGGTTTAAAAATTTAACAATGTCATTGGTCTCTTCATAAATTAATAACATCTTAATAATAACCCACTGAAGATCAGGCGCGGATACAGGGGGGGGGGCAATGGGGGCAATTGCCCCCCCCCTGAGACCGACCAAAGCACATAGGTAACACGATGTATACAAGCAATAACCAATAACAAGCTCTAACCTGTTACAGAATAGATCTACCTTTTAACCTTTTGGCAATAAATCCACCTTTTGACTTTTTCCTTTTTTTGCATAAACTTTAAGAAACAAACAAAAAATTCCCTTCATCAGCTTTGCACCTGGGTTCACGACTTGAAAGTCTACTTTTAAACCTTCTGTACTCTGTACTTTAAACTCTTGAAAGTCTACGCGCTAACCACTAGCACTAGAATATTGGTATCCTTCCGCAGTTCCGCAAGTTAATTTTAATTACTTATTGATGCGGTCCCAGACCAGAGCTACGCAAACTGTCGCAAACGCAAATTCCCAAGAGGGTATAGGGTATCTGATCTGGCAGCATGCAGAAAATATAGCCGATCAACTGGGTGTCGAGCTGAATATTCCTCGGATCCCTCGCCATGGTGGACGCCAAATTTATCGTGCCAACCATCAAATGAATTCAGCGGAGGAATACTACAGAGTATCAATCTATGCACCATTGCTAGACTTTGTTCTCATAGATCTGCGAGAAAGATTCTCAGCCGAAACCTTGGACATCTTTCAGCTATCAGTTTTCATTCCAGAAAATATTGTCAAAAATTCTGCTGGTGAAAATGACATAAGTATAAAGTCCCTCCTCGACCGCTTTGGATTGCTTCTTGAAGTTGACAAGGGCGCTGCTTCTTTTCTGCTAAAAGATGAATTGTTGTTGTGGAGAGAGAAATGGATTCAAGAACAGAGCTTCAGAAAAGAGCTTCCCATAAGAGCTCTGGATATATTGGCTTGTTGCGATAAGGATGTATTTCCTATAATACATGAATTTGTACTAATCCTTGCAACCCTTCCGGTGACAAATGCATCTGCTGAGAGGTCATTCTCGTCGTTGCGGCGCCTTAAAACATATTTAAGAGCAACCATGACTGAAAACCGCCTCCTCGGTCTTGCCCTAATGCACATCCATAGGCATGTTCCCATTGATGTTGAGAAAGTAATTTCAAGATTTGCAAAAGCTGGCCCTAGGACAAGATTGGAATTCTGTATTTAAGTGCATACTTAATTACTTCAAATTAAATTGTTTGTATTTCTTTTTTTTTTAGACAGCATTATTCAAATCAAATGCATTATTACATAAATAACAAATTAAAATTTTATGAAATTACAATTTGTTTACAACGAATTCTCTAGAAGATAGGTAAAATCGCAAAAATTAACTCCCCCACTCCTAAACGCACGGGGTTGCTTTTGTGATTTTCTTGAGGATTTTGTGTTGTATTTTTTATTTTCCCACTTGAGAACCAAGCACCATGATTCAAAAAAGGGCGTGGCACCCAAAAAATTTTCGCCTGCGGCGCTATTTTTTTAGCGCCTTCGGCGCTTTTCCATTTTGCCCCCCCCTGGACAAAATCCTAGATCCGCGCCTGCTGAAGATGAAGGTTTATGCCTTCGAAACATATATGGGATTTTAATATGAAGTTTTTTCATTAAATTAGTGGAGCAGACTTTGTGTTTTATTCCATAAATAAAATTATGAGGCATTTATCAATGTCCGAGGGATATTCGGTCAGAAAATTTTTTGATAAAAAAATATAATAGCTCAATTATATTATATTAAGCTCAACAAAACAATTATTTATTTATTAAAGGAACAACTGGTAAAGGTACAGTTAAATTTAACGTAACATTAGATTGACTATTTTTTAATAGACTGAAGATTCGCATTGCTAAAACGTGACATTTTGAAATTTAATTAAACTATGAAGCCTTCAAAGTCTTGATGTCATAGTGATTGAAACTACCCGGATTATTGTTATCAGTTATATGTTGATATGATAGGGTGATTTGTGTGACATATTACAAAAAATAACTAAATTTAATTGGCTGTTGGAACTGTCTAAAAATGTTCACCCACATTTTCTCTGTTGAATCGGAAATGTCCGAGATTATCTTCCGACAAGACCTTGTCAAACGAATCTTGAAGGGTCTTGTCATCAAACACGAATCTAACAAATTTCCAGTTATCGCGATTGGGACCTGCGCCGGTGAATTAACTCATTTCCAGCTCGGAATGGAATAGAAATAATTAGTTTTTTTAATTAAAATTAGATAAAAAGAAAGAACATTTTCTGTAGGGGTATAATGCGTCTTCACTGTCCGTAATAGTTTATCTACATTTGCCTTATACAAGTTGTTAAGTGGCGTTTTTTTTCCACTCCACGCTTAAACGCACGTGACGCACACCGATGTCAAAGCAAAACTCTCGTTTGATAAGATAATATTAAAAGTAGACGAAAAAAAAGTATCCCTATTGGTAAAAATTTCATTAAAACATAAACATGGCTATTCCATCTGAATTGCTCTGGGGTGTAGGGGGTGTGCTATTTTGTGTTGTAGTGACGTGTTCAACATATTGCTTGTTCGCTCGTGGTAATAGGCGGAGAAGTAGAATCATTAATGGTAGATCGAGGCATCATAGACAAATTGATAATATGTATCAACGAAGATGTAGGTATCCACAAAGGGGTAAGTGTTGCCCAAACTTTGAAACCTTAATTATATTGCCTCTTTAAAGTGAGCGCGCAGAATCTGATCTCTTCCTACAAGTCCAAATCAGCGCAACGAATGACGGCGTGCAGTCAAATTCACGTCATGTCTGCTAAGAGTGCGATAATAGTAATTTAACGAACAAGTGTATTAATAAGGGCGATTAATAATCGAGACATTTTTAACGCGTGAGCGCAGCGAGCGCGTTAATTTGTCGAAATTATTAATCGCTTTTTAATATACGCGTTAGTTACAACATTTTTCCGTCGATTGTGTTGTTAATAATGAAAAAAAAATTTTTATTTAACAACCAAACCTACAAAAGTCGATAATAGTATATTAAAGTACATGTTTTATAAAGCATCATCTTATAGCACGCGTCCATGTTAAAAAACGAGCCGCTTGCGGCGAGTTTTTTAACGGGACAAGTGCTCTAACTGCTTTATAAAACACGTACTTTATACTATTTTTTCTATTTTGTATTTTTTTCAATAAGAAAATACATATTTAAAAAGAAAATCAACCCTTCAAATTTTGTAAATTTGTGTGTCTAAATTCTATGTTGGTAATACTCTAAATTTCTTTTTATCATAGTAGCCTTGACAATAAATAATATTTTCTTTGTGTCATTGTCACGAAATTTGTGATTTAATATTTCATAGAGTTGTTCATAATTATAATTAAAAAAATATGGAGCATGATAATCTAAGTTTAACTCCCCCTGAGTTAAGGGATATTGCTAATAAAACGATAAATCAACTTTTACCAGAGAAATCCCGAAAACTTTCTTTTCTCATGGATAACAATAACAGGAAACGTCAGACGTCAACAGAATAAAACATTTAAATATAACCAATGCCAACTTTTAAAAAATAAAATTCGGAGTTCGAAATGGATATATTTCGAACTCGCTAGCGCGTTCGAAATATCTATTTTTCGAGACAAAATTAGAAAAAAATATGATTATGTATGGAACTGACTATTATTGTTTATTAATACTTATATTTACATTAGAAATAGTGCAATTACTGAAATTAAAGCAAGGTACAGATACATTATCAGTAGTTGTATGACATTCTGAATTTAAATTTAGGTTTATGTCATTATCTTGGATGTTTGTAAGGGAATGTGGTTCGGCGCTGGTCGTGGCGCTGATAGAACTAGCATGAGGGGCTTTTGTTATAGTTGTACCGAGGATTTTTTCAGCTGTATCAATTTTATTTTGTAATGGGTTTTCAATATATCCCTCTGCAACAGCAGTGGATTTCCAACCACCAAGCCGTTTAATGGCTGAAAAATCTGCACCACTGTCACAGAGTATCGAGGCAGATGAACGCCGAAAACAATGCCCAGTGTAGAGATGTGGCTGCTCTAATTTTAAAAAGGTTGCTATAATGGAAGGCATATTGGAAAATGTATTTATGCCAACTGGCTGTATAGAACATTTATTAAATTTATAAAAAATAAAAAACCGTTTGTGTGGAGTGTGTCTTGGTCTCAGGGACATATACCGTTTAACCAAATTGAGAAGGTTATTTTCTTCATTACCCACAATAGTAAATATTCTGTTTGTGTGTGTTTTAGATGCCTTTACGGTGACTAGGAATTTTGAACCCAGATCTTGAACATCATTCGTTTCTAATTTCAACAGTTCATCTTTTCTTAGTGCGCCAGCCACTCCAAAAATCAATGCAACCTACGAATTTTAATTTATTTATTATTATTGTTAGATATTATAGTTTTACCTTTCTTTTTTATTACCTTTGTCATCAAGAAAAGGTTGTTAGGAGCATCAGAAATAAACTTGTGTACGTGTTCTTTTTCCAGGACTTTCGATTTCTTAGGTACATATCCTACTTTTTGCCTCTTGATAAACATAATTAATTTACTGAATTTGCTTATATCGATGCCATCTTTCAAATTTAAAGTCGATTTGAGCATTGAATATTTCGGCCATAAACTTGCAATGAGGCCTCTTTCTGCAATATTCGAAAAATATGCCAATAGCACCGATTCTGAAAAGCGCGTCACTCGTTTTTCATCACACCATGACATAAACTCAGCGTACGTTTTCTCATACAATCTTTTGCTTATCGCGGGAAGTAAACTTAACGATACTACATTAGCAGTTTCTGCTATTTCTGGTGGGGTTAAATTTTCGAAGACATTCATTTCAACGTTGTACGATCAAAATTTTGAAATCCAAACTAGTTGACAGCGACAGTTTTTTTTTACTTACGCGAAACGCCATCATGCACGCGTCACAGCCGCTTCGCGCCACCTTGATTTGAATAACAATTGAGTATTAATTTAATTTCATGTATGTTTGGTTGCCTATAATACAATCGTTTATTAATAGAAAAATCATGCATTAATGGGGGCCATTAATGTACGATTTTTTATACATTAAAGAAGTTCGTAAATACACGGTCGACGGAAATTAGTATATTAAAGTACAAGTTTTATAAGGCTCATTTTAGCGCACGCGTCCATGTTAGAAAACAAGCCGCTTGCGGCGAGTTTCATAACGGACAAGTGCTCTAATAGCTTTATAAAACGTGTGCTTTATACTATTTTTTCTATTTTTGGCATTTTTATCAATAAATAAATCCATAATTAAAAAGAAAATAAAACATACAAATTTTCAAAATTTTTAGGCCTAAATTTTATGTTGGTAATACAATTAAATTATTTATCATAGTAGCCTTCAAATCAACAAATAATTTTGTTTATGTCCTACTCGAATATTATTGTTTCATAATACCATAGTTACCAGACACTTTAAATGGTATGTAATACCCTAGACCCTAGGGCATTAAGGAAGTTTCTAATGCCCTCGGGCATTACTCGTTGATAATTTTTACATCATTATTTTTCATCCAATCCCCAAACCTTTGATATTCCTTATCATAGGCGTCTTTAGACTTCTTTGGGACTAGATTATCCAAAGCCTTGGCAGCATTTACAGCAATTCTATCCGGAATCAACGGAAAATCCATTATTTTATATGAATTTCAGTTTTTACTTTGACACAGCACAACAATGAACACTTATTACCTTTGTTTATTTAGCAGCTATATGGGTTAAAATCCTTTCGCGATTTTGAATTTTCTTTTAATTTAACTTGGAATTATCTGAAGTAGGACATAAAATACTGTATGTACCACGGGCATTACTTGATGTCTATACCCTCGGGCAACTTACAAACCCTCGGGCCAAAGGCCCTCGGCTTTGTAAGATTGTTGCCCTCGGAGGCATAAACATCTTCAAAATGCCCTTAATACATCAATAACTATTCCGTATCAGCCATATTGTCACGAAGTTGTCTAATTTTCCTAACATAATTTTAAAATATGGAGCAAGATTAGTTTAGTTTAACTCCCCCAAAGTTAAGGGAAATTGCGGTAAATTTTATAGTTCTATGTTTTATAATATAGTAAATTTGTAAGATTATTTGATATTTTTTAACGCATCTCCATCGCGCGACAATACATCGAACGACAATTCACCGCCGACAATTCATCGCAGAGACAATTCATCGCTACGACAATTTATCGTGCGACAATTTATAGCCGTATTGTTATATATATATTGTAACAATTAAAACAGAAGATATATAGACTTATATTGGTTAAACAGCGCTAACACGGCATCTAATCCACCTTTTTGGTTCCAATTCGCCTTTTTCAAGTTCACCGGGGAATATTAATTTAGGAAACCTGAACTAACCCCTTAAGAGGATTAGGTAATTATAGTATTAAGTAATTATAGTACTCAACATGACCCAAAATGAAAAATATAGAAATTATATCTGTAAAATCATTAACAGAAGAATTTGCGATGAATTGACGCGCGATGAAGTGTCGTAGCGATGAATTGTCGCGCGCTCAATTGTCGGCGATGAAAAGTCGCGCGGTGAAATGTCGTACGATGCTAATAAAGTAACTGAGGAACTTAAAGAAATCAAAAGTCCCATCCTATTAGACTGGATGCACATGCATCTGAGACTCTGCTGCCAAATCTCTGCCCTAAAATATACTCTGAAACTACTGAATTCCACCCAAGGAAATGTTCAACTGACGTTTCCTATTTAAGTCCACCCAGGTCGATACATGGTAAAAATACAGGAATAACTACCTGTACGCACCGTACAAAGATTATTTCATCTTTAAAAAAAGTCGTCACTCTGAATCAACGTGAATCGCTTCCTTTTCACACGCAACGTTCGCAGATAACAGTGCTTGTGCCCTAATTGTATTTTAAAAAGAGTTCAGGCGACGATCTGAAATTTTTAGTTGATAGTAGTGATCCATACAATATTCTGAAAGCTATACAAACCGACCTCTAGCGTCAGGACCTACAAGAATTTTTCTTGACTTGCTTTCAAAATTATATAGACTTCAGCGCATATTCTTACTCCTTCGCCATTACATTTACTGTACATCAATTGAAACAAAAAATTGATGCCAGTTGCATTTTCAGATTAGATTGGAATGAGTAGGTTTCGATTTTTAAATAAGCAGTGCCAGTCCTCTGATAAATATTATCTATTTCTTATGTTTTTGTTAATTATTATTTATTAACCATTTATAACATATTCCTATAATGAGTGAACCTGCGGTCGATATTCCAACTCAATCGGGAACGCTTTTTATTCTTACAGTTGGAATGATCGCTTTTGCCGCCGTTGTGCCCCATATTTGCATGCGTAGTAAAAAAAGAAATGACCATAATGATTTCAGAAGTAAGAAAACAATTTTGACCTTCAGCCGAATGTCATAACTAAAATATAACTGTACTCTATAGAAACGATTGTCGGTTAAGTTAGCCTTTTATTGTTAGACTTTAATATTCACATTAGGTATGTATCTATACCTAAAGCAAAACAAAGAATGATACATCAGTTCTCTACTCTAAAGGCGCCTCCTCACCGAGTCGACACTGTCGATCGACTCTGTCTATCGACATTGTTGATCAACAAGTCGACAAAACTGCATCTGTCCACACCAGAGTTGACAGAAATGGTTGTCGATCAGTCGAAATCAACATGTCTGACGAAGATGACGTAGTTGCTTGTGCCGCATATATTATTATCGCGACTAAAAAAAGAAAAATTGCACGCAAAAGAAGATTTTGGGTTCGACCAAGTCTTCAAAGTAGAACTAGATACAGTGCCAGTAATTTGATAGAAGATTTAAGAAAAGATGACGTCAACATATTGAGCCTTGAATACAGGTGTAACGGTGGTTTTAAAATTTTTTATCGAATGTCGGAAAGTGAATTTGAATATTTATTACAAAAAATCGGTCCAAAAATTTATAAAGAAGACACCGATGAAAAACAAATCGACATGTCGATCGATTTATTTTGTCGATCGACACCGTCGATTGCCACGTACACACCAAGTCGACAACGTCGATAGACAGAGTCGATCGACAGTGTCGACTCGGTGAGGACGCGTCTTTATAGTACATTACGTATCAAGTTTAGAAAAGTGGAACTTTACTTGACGAGTATGGTTAGTTTGAATCCGAGCGAAGCGAGGAATTAATTTCCATACGAGTCAAGTAAAATCACTTTTCTGACGAGGTGCGTATACTATTTTTTTTGCATTTTGTAAGTAATTAATTATTTTACATTTCATATTAAAATCTAAAAAGAATAGTTACTGAAGAAAATCTATAAAAACTTAGTAGTATGACCACAAATCACCGAAATAAATAAAAAAAAATTTAATTTATAAATTTATTTCTGTGATTTGTGAGTATGACTTCTCGGTAACTTAGCAATATAAACAAGATGTTTTTTTTTGTGTTTGACGACTATTGACAGCATCCAAATAAAATCATATTTAAAGAGTGAATTTCACAAAAATTATGGAAATGGCTAATGAAAACGACTTGGAAGATATCCTGAATGTGGCACGCGAAGCTTCTTCAAGTTTGCTTCCAGTAAAATCCAAGGAAAGATACGAGAAAGCATATAATATGTTCTGCGAGTGGAGAAACACCAAGAATTTTAAAGGCATTGACGAAAATTTGATGCTGGCATACTTTTACGAGAAGGTAAGCTATTTTATATAGTTAAAGTGTGGTATATAGGTACTAATTTTGTTATTTGTTTTAGGCAAAAGTCCTCAAAGCTTCCAGTTTATGGTCTACGTACTCTATGATCAAAAGCACAATACTTATCAGTGAAAATACGGATATTTCACAATATTAAAAGTGAATCGCTTCTTTGAAACGTCAAAACGACAAATATAAACCTAAAAAATCAAAAGTTTTGACCATGGAAAACGTCACGAAGTTTTTGAAGGAAGCTCCAGACGACACGTTTCTGTTAATGAAAGTGGTATTAATTTTTGGGCTGAATGGCGCATGTCGGCGTGCAGAACTATGCAGTTTAACATCTGAAGATATAGAGGATTCAGGAACAATGCTAATAGTAACGTTACATGATACCAAAACAAAGAAAAAACGTGTATTTACCGTAGGATCAGATGGCAATGGGTATAAAAATTACCACAAGTACTTACTGTTAAAGGCCGATTCATAAAACTTTTCGTCGCTGTTCCCGCTCGTCGCCGCCGTTCCCGTCGCAATTTAACCTAAGGGGAAACAGTGTATACGTTCAGAAAAGCCGCCACCGCTCCCGTTGGTAGTTCTGAATTGGCCAATTTTTAAATCGCGTCGTTCCCACTGACCTTGGTCGTTCGTCGTTCCCACTTCTGGCCAATGAGAAGAAAGAAATTTTCGATCATATGGTTTGAAGTATTAAAAGAAGAGATTTTAGGGTTAGAGTACTTAGAGTGTTTTGCTGTTTTGTGGATTTTACTAAAGAAAAAAATATTAATAACATATAATAAGGTACTAACATCACGCTTTTTAAAATAAAATACAATTCTTAACTTTGTTTCCCAACCTCAAACCTTCTTTTGTTATTGCGGCGCAGTTCGTAGTTCGACTTTTTTATAAATACCTATCCAACGGCGGCGACGAGCGGGAGCAGTGACAACGAACGGGAACAGCGACGAAAAGTTTTATAAATCGACCTTAAGACCTAAAACAGTAAGGCACAATCGATTTTTCCTGTTTTATCGTCATGGCAAATGTACAGTACAGCCAGTTGGCATCAACACTTTCGCAAAAATCCCACAAGAAATTGCGAAATATCTAAAACTTCCCGATGCGTCAAGCTATACCGGTCATTGTTTGAGAAGAACATCTGCAACTTTTCTTGCTGACAATGGCGCTGATATTCAGGATCTCAAACGGCATGGGGGATGGCGGTCCACAAGCGTAGCTGAAGGATACCTGGAAGAAAGCATTGAAAATAAATTGAAAAATTCTCAAAGGATATTCAAAAATGTCCAACTGGGACTACCCCAAGAAGTCCCCATAGGAATTGTGGTGAATGAAAAAAATGTTCAGCAACAACTACTAGGTCAGCAGTTGCATCCTTTTCTGACTTAAATAATTGTTCTTTTAATATTTATTGTAATAAGATTTAAAATAAACGAATTTCTTTCTTGTAAAATTGTGTTTTGAATGACATTGACGTTTTATGCAGTAATGGTTGCTATGCTGTAATGGTTGTATGCTGTAAAGTCTGTGCTGTAAAGTGACCCATTAGTCTACGATTTTGAGGTCATTAATCTAGTGCATTACTGTATAAAATGCGAAAAAATAGTTTAGTATTCGATTCAAAATAGGTGACACAAAGTAACTGCGATTCCAGCTAAGTACCGTTAAAAAAATCGTTAAAGGTATTCTGCTAGTGGTGCGTATACGCAAGAAGCGATTAAAGGGGATTTTAAATCTTTGGAGGTTATACATATTGGAAAGTACGGTCTCGTGGAACTGAGAAATACATATAGTATTATTGGATAAAATAATTATTGTACAGGGTGGGCCAAATTGAAAACTTTTAAAGGGATACTCGTATCTCTAAACGAGATAAATGAAAACTGATACTAGTGTCTGCGGCTTAATTTTAATGACAATGTGATACAAAACATTTTGCATCGAATTCTATGTATATCAGTATTACTGAGGATTTATTTGTAAATCGAACAAAACATTCCAGTGTGTTTAAAGAAGTGAAATATGTCGCCTCGTACAACATCTCGCATAGGTACCATTCCATTGTATATTTACTTCGTCTTTTTTTTTCAATTTCTGAATGTTGACTTGTCCCGTTTAATTCCCTAGAAACTGTATGACAATTTTACTTCAAACAAGTAATTGTCAAAGCTAGTTGCAAAGTTGCGGTTTACACAATCGTAAAGTTAACGGACCGAGAAATAATTGAAATTCTATGCATGGTTTGGTTGGGTCATAGAACACGTAGTCAAGTAGAAACAGCTCAATGATTCAATGAAATCAATCCTGATCGTCCTTCCATATGTCAAAAGGTGATAAGTAGAATACAGGCTAAATTTAGAGAATTCGGCGATTTGCCCAAATAAAGTCGTCCTGTTCGAGACGAAAATGACCAATTTGACGCTTTGCTTTTCTTGGAAGAAAATACATGACCTCCTCTGTCGCACATCGGGGCTAATTTATACATGCGGAACTCTGTTGTTCACCGAACAGTTCAAAGGCACAAATATCACCCATACAATGTTATTCCAGTGCATGAGTTATTTAAAGATGATTTCGATAGGCGAAATGAATTTGTGAACGCATGCAAAATATGTGCAATCTAGATAATAATTTAGTAAAAAATATTATTTCTTTCGATGAAGCTACGCTCTGTTTGAATGGTAATGTGAACAAACAAAATTGCCGTTATTGGGCAATAGTGCGCGGAATAGTAATTGGTCCATTTTTCTTTGAACAGTCTTTAACTGGACAAGTATATCTCGAATTTCTCCAACTTGAATTAATTCCAGCATTAGTGGCTGTATATCCGAATCCATTGGACTCAAACTCCCTGACGAAAAACTGATGTTCCAGCAAGATGATACTTCTCCGCACTATGCTGCCACTGTGCCTACATTTTTGAATCAAACCTTTCCCAATCGGTGGATAGGAAGGAGAGGGACCTATTAATTGATCTGCTAGATCGCAAGACCTCCTTTTTGTCGGGTTACCTCAAATCGAAAGTATTTGTGGACAGGCTAAACAATCTGTAAAAGTTGAAAGAGAGGATCTGAAGAGAAGTTCGTACCATAACTCCGGAAATAGTTTAAAGCATGCAAAGAGAGTTCATTGATCACCTTGGACATTGTCAAGCTCTAAATACCGCACATTTTCAACATTTAATTGTTGTTCTGTTTTTTTTTAAATAAACAGGTCTTACTTATTGATATAGTCAATCGTATTTTCTTTGATAACTGTTGAGTTTAGGTATAGGACATGGCACATGAAACATACTGGGAATTCGATGCAAAACTCAAAAATGAAATAAAAAATTGATGTTAATATTTGAGAAAATGAAGTTGATGGTCGTAATTTTTTTTGGGCTATACATGAATTTATCATAAAAAAAATCACATTAAGAAATAAAAATCGACGGGTCCGTAAGTACTTGACTCATTAAATTAAAATAAATGTTCTAAAATTATATTATTTTTATATACCTAGTTTTATTGAGACTATGAAAATCCCATTAGTGATTATGTCTCAAGCTTTGTTCTCTACATTTTCAAATAAAGGATTTTTTCTAATTTTGACATATAAAGTGACACTTTTTAAAACTGATTGACATTATGAAATGTCTTACTTTTTGTAACTAGTTGCATAAAGTAAAATTTTATGCAATTGGTGACGAAAAATGTATTTCAAAATTAGTGACAAAAAGAATTATTCTATTTATTAAACTGTTATAATACAAGTTAAAAACATAAATTATAAATTAATTAATTATTATAAATATTGATAACACAATTATTGCAATTATTCAAATTAATTCCAGACGACATATTTTTTTCATTGCTCGAACTTGTCAAACTGACAACTAACATGAAGTAACAGCAACAATAGCTATTTATGCCATCAGTTATATGTCAAAATTAGAAAAACTAAATTTATGTTTTCCAAATTTTTATCAATTATATTAAATTTTATTTTTTTATTACTTTCTTCAAAATTAGAAAAAATCTTGTATGCAATACGTTACGAAATGAAATTTTGTGTAACTTGTGAGTTTTTGCGAAACTCACTTCGTTCGTTCCACAAAAATCTCACGCGTTACACAAAATTAGGCATTTCGTAACTGATGGCATAAATAGCTATTTGCTTTAGAAAACAATAAGCGCAAGCGGGGATAACAAGCATTACTAAGCAAGTTTCGTTTTAATCAAAATAACTAGTGTTGAAAACAGGCTAATATGAATACAATTTCATTATTTCTATCACTAACGGTCGGTATTATAGGTTTGGTTTAATCTAAAAGTTTAATTTAACTGCGTTTTTTCTTCTTTCTCTGGATTTGTGTGGTGTTTAAACTAGACAAAAAAAAATATGAGAAGAAGAGAAATCGCAGTTTTACTAAACCTTTAATTTAAACCGGCCAAAGAAGATCCAATACATAATCAGGCCCGGCGTTTGAAGTGAGGGGGGGCTAGTTATTGCACAGGCCCCGAAGGGGGCTTGCCGGCCCGGATAAAACTAAATCAAAACCTGCACCTATAATTTTAAAGAATGAAAGGGCCTGAGCATTGGAGGCCCTCATTGAACCTAAAAATATTTTCCAAAACAAAGGCTCTATTTGTTTTTTTGAGGTAAAATTTTTTGACTATTTTTAAAAAACCAAATTTTGGAGTACAAAACTTGGGGGCAGGGGCCTGAGAACTTTTACCCGGGGCCCGAAAATCCTAGCGCCGGCCCTCTATACAAGTAGGATCCTATTTATCTGGAATAAAGCGAGGATGGAAGAATACAGCTTGTTCTCATTCATTTTTAATCCGTTTAATACTTTGTTGATCCTGCTGTTGTTTAAAAATATAATCTTTTAATTATTATTATAATACTTTGAGCAAGGAAAGATATTACAATTATAACCTCAATTTATAAAAGTCACAAGTATAATATAAAAAGTGTGAAATATATACGAGATTAAAACGCAGGATTGGTAGCAAATTATTATTGTACATTTGCAGATGACACAGTGTGCTTTTAAAATGCAAACGAAATAGAGAACATTGTAAATTCAGCTCTTAGGAGGTACACAGACTGGCTTTTGAAAAATCAATTAAAAATTAACATAGTAAAACTAAATATTTATTATTTAAACAAAAAAAATTAAACTCTAGAAATACCAAACTTAAAAAAAAATATCAATAATAAAATATTTATATATTTGAATATTGTCATTGATAAGAGTCCTGTATAAAAGCCGAGTTCATTTGCCATACAAGAGCAAACTGAACGCATACAGGGTGTCCGGATAAGGATACGGAGCGGCCATATCTCGGAAACGATACGTCCCACAGATCTGAAAAAAAAGCTCTCATCATAAAAACTGCCAAGAGAAATTCATTCAAAATAATTTTAAGTTTCGGAAATTGCCGCAAGAGGGCGTAACGGCTTATTTATTTTTTAAAGTTCATTTTACGGCAAAAAATGCAACTTAACCGTAGAAAAGCAAATAAATAATTAAAATCAGTAGATTGTTTACTACAACTTTTGTTATTGTTATTTTTTTGAATCTCGCCTAATAAAGGAGTGGGGGAAGCCTTTAGGACATTTTTCAAAAACTGTCATTATGTCGTTATCCTTCAACGGATTTTCTATAACTTGGACTTGTTTGAAAGGGAATTCCTTGGAGTTTAAATAAATGATTCAGGAATTGTCACAAGTTTTCTGATACAATTTTAAGATGGCGCTGTTATTCAATCTAACTTATTTTTTTATTTTTCTCGGTATTTGCAAATTGGATAGTATAATTTTTTTTTGGTAGTAATAGGAGACAATTTGCATAGGGAACGATTAGTCCAAACCACAAATCGATATCACCAGGGGTTTAAAAGTTATTTTGATTTTTCTTTAAAAAATGATACAGTTTCCATTTACCGGTACCCGGTATACCCCTAATAAGCAAGATAACAACTAATTCCATGGCCTACTGTTTAATAAACTATAAAATTTATAATAAAAGTTTAATGAGTCAAAGAAACATCAATAACACTGAATAAAATATGTGTATTATGATATGAGATTATGAAAAAGTGCACAAATCTTAAATCTAGAAACAATTAGCAATTTAGCAAGACAACAATAATTACAAATGTTCAAAATGTTTTCCGTCATTTTGTAAGCACTTAATTATTCTTCTGTTAATTGATAATACGGCTGCCTCAATTTCAGCCGTGGATAAGTTTCTAACGGCATTTGTTATCCTTACCATCATGTTTTCCCTTGTTGTTGGTCTCTCTTGGAAAACCAGATCTTTTAACCTACCCCATAGGTAAAAATCAAGACAAGTAAGATCCGGTGAACGAGCCGGCCAGGGAAACAAGCTTCCTCTTCCAATTACACGATGCGCAAATTGCTCTTCTAGGTATTGGCGTACGTTACGATAGTAATGCGCCGGACAACCATCAAGTTGGATCCACATGTTTGTTCTCGTTTGTAAGGAGACTTCTTTCAAAAGAGGTGGAAGGAAAGTGACCAAGAAATCTAAAAATCTTGCTCCATTAAGGGTTTGGTCAAAAAAATGGGGACCGATCATTTTTCCTTCCAAGATCCCGCACCAAACATTTAAACTCCAGCGGTTTTGAAAATCTACTTGCCTCATCCAATGAGGGTTTTGCTCAGACCAATAGTGCATATTATGCAAATTCACACCCCCAGCGTTAGTGAAAGTGGCTTCGTCTGTCCATAATATCCGTGAAAGAAAATTTGGATTTTCCCTAATCATATTTAATAGCCAGTGACAGAAATCCAATCGACGATCATAATCAGTATCGTTCAATGCCTGGTGTAAAACGATGTAGTAAGGGTGCATACTATTAGTTTGTAAAATCTCGTGGACATTTGTTTTTGGAACCCCCAAGTCAAGGGAAATTTTTCTGGTGCTTAAAGTGGGATCGTATTGAACGTAAGCCAAAACGTTGATAATATTTACCTCATTACGTGTCCTACGAATGCGTAAGGGTCGTTGAATGGGCTGCACATTACCAGTTCCTCTTAATCGTCGAGCTAATCTTGAGAATACTTCTCGAGAATAGTGTCTTCCTTGTGGAAATCGCATTGCATACTCTCGCGACGCTATTACAGCATTTTCAAGAGAATGAAAATACATATTCAACATATCATACGCTTCTACGTTAGTAAACGGCATACTGTTTGTAGAAAAAAGCAATATAAATGTAAAAAACAATGCTTAATATTATAAGATGCTTGACGTTTAAAACTCATCAACAGCTTGTCACAATAAATTATTAATTTATTTTTTTCCATGGCCAACTTGGAACTTGTAATTTAGGCGAAAACATGATGGAAAGGATATGAAATGCCGTTCGAAGCTTATCCACGGCTGAAATTGAGGCAAGAGGCAAGTGTGTTTTTCACTGAAAGAAGAATAACTAAGAGCTTAGGAAGTGACGGAAAATATTTTAAACATTTGTAATTATTGCTGTCTTGCTAAATTGCTAATTGTTTCTAGATTTAGGATTTGTGCACTTTTTCATAATCTCATATCATAATATTCATATTTTATTCAGTGTTATTGATGTTTCTTTGACTCGTTAAACTTTTATTGTAAATTTTATAGTTTATTAAACAGTAGGCCATGAAATTAGTTGTTATCTTGCTTATTAGGGGTATACCGGGTACCGGCAAATGGAAACTGTATCATTTTTTAAAGAAAAATCAAAATAACTTTTAAACCCCTGGTGATATCGATTTGCGGTTTGGACTAATCGTTCCCTATGCAAATTGTCTCCTATTACTACCAAAAAAAATTATACCATCCAATTTGCAAATACCGAGAAAAATAAAAAAATAAGTTAGATTGAATAACAGCGCCATCTTAAAATTGTATCAGGAAACTTGTGACAATTCCTGAATCATTTATTTAAACTCCAAGGAATTTCCTTTCAAACAAGTCCAAGTTATAGAAAATCCGTTGAAGGATAACGACATAATGACAGTTTTTAAAAAATGTCCTAAAGGCTTCCCCCACTCCTTTATTAGGCGAGATTTAAAAAAATAACAATAACAAAAGTTGTAGTAAACAATCTACTGATTTTAATTATTTATTTGCTTTTCTACGGTTAAGTTGCATTTTTTGCCGTAAAATGAACTTTAAAAAATAAATAAGCCGTTACGCCCTCTTGCGGCAATTTCCGAAACTTAAAATTATTTTGAATGAATTTCTCTTGGCAGTTTTTATGATGAGAGCTTTTTTTTCAGATCTGTGGGACGTATCGTTTCCGAGATATGGCCGCTCCGTATCCTTATCCGGACACCCTGTATATTGCATTTTCTTTAACCACTTCAGATACATAATTCTTGTGTGGGGCACATGTGGCGTTACAAACTTTAATACAAAGCAGGTATTACGAAACAAAATACTAAAAGTTATATTTGATTTATTACCGATTAACTCATACTATAGAACTGTATAGGGATTTGGGGCTTTGGAAATTAACTAAGTTATTGAGATTTGAACTGTGTAAAGTTATGTACAGAATAATTAACAAAAGTCAATTGTCAACATTGTCTACTCGAGAGATATTCATGCACACAATACAAGGTCAAGCCATCATACTATTCGCGGGTAATATCTTTCATAGCAAAAGAAGAAGTAATAAAGGACTATATAATCCTATTTATCGAGCATCGAAGGGAACATATTAAAAATGATACTAGGCTTGTTAAGCACAAAGAATTATATAAATATATCTTAGAACTCAAGTTAGATTACGATTAGCAAAATACAAACTGTTATTAATAAGCATTTCTCCTCAACGCCAGTGTTTAATACACTATCTAAAGGAATAACACGGTGATAATATTTTTTTTAATTAAATAAAGTATTTTTCAAATCATAAAAAAATAAGGCATTAGGTCGAGAAAAAGCTCACTCATAATAACTGATACAAATCCGACGTGTTTGCCAAAACAGAACTTGATTATGTGTTTACCGTATTTATTTCAAAAGTTTCTTTGTTTTCTGAGGTTCCTTTAGATGTAGATATTAAAAAAATCACTGGGTTCTAATTCTCGAAACTGGGAAATACTGACTAGAGAAATGTGGGCGTAATTCCTACGGAACCCATTTTTGTTCTTGAATTCACTACGGGACCATTCCTATCACCGACTAATGAGAAAGCTCGCTTCTCTTACTATTAGTAAGCGATCCTATGAGCGATATAATCATTCCCGTTCCGTAAGAGAATTTGGACCCTGGGTGTTTTAAAATGAACGATCACTCGATTAAAAAGTCAATTTACCACCATCGTTACGAATTAGTTAGGATAGTAATCTAAATTTGAGACACGTTTAAAATAAAGGTAACCCCAAGAGCCAAAATATACGGCAAACCCTGTACAAACTTATATCACAGATTAACCTACTTATATGTTCATAAAAAAAACGAAAATGCGAATATTTTGCCCAATCCAAGAATTTCTTAACGTGAAATTAACGAACACATTTTTTATTTTGAGGAAAAAAATGTTCCTGTCCAGTACTTACAACTTTCTTTTGTCTGAAGAATTTTATGGAATAATAGTACCTGGATTAAGAAGTAATTATAATATAGCGAGCCCTTTTATATCCAGATTTTTTCTACCACTAATACTAAAATATTACATATTTAATTCTTTTAGATCTTTATATACCATTTCTGCCTAGTTTCTAAATTATTTTGAAAATTAAGTAGCCTGGGAAAAATAAAACTATAGAAATGCGATTTTAAATGTCAGTTTGTAGAAAATTTTTTGGTCGTGTTGACATTTATAAATATGACAATTTCCTTTTAAAATATCTTCCAATTTATGGTGAAAATTCCTGTTTTATAAAAAAATTGATACTATTTTGCGGAATTTTTTCATTTAAAATGGCAAGTCAAGGCTTAAAACTATTGGCGAGTAAGAATGCTAAAATCATCTGTTGTTTCATTATTTACCTAGGTAATTATTTATTATAGTGATTTCTCTGGGTAGAGAAATTGTACTTCTAATTAGAGAAATGGAGTAAATAATGGGCATTTCTCAAGTTAGTAGTAGAAAAACATTTTTATACCCAATCAAGTGTTAGAATACATGAAATTATCGCTTTAAAAAATGTATTATTACTATTAGGGTAAAATATAATATATCATGTATAAAATAATAAAACCATATCATTCGTAAACAATGTTTAGCGCCCTTAGCCGACAATAGCATTAGTCGAAAGCCTCGGGCAATTATATTGGAGCCACGGGCGCTAAACGCTTAAATTATGCCCTTGATACATAAATAAATATAATTTTTTTGCACCGTCGCGTCATTATTTTTAAAGTAGTTTAGAAACAAGGTCGAGCCATTTACGATTAATAATAATTTACATTTTTTTTATGCCTTGTGTAATAATTATAAAATATAATACACTACTAAAGTTTCTTTTATTTGCTAAAATTTGTAGTTTATACAGTGGGATCGACCGATAGGTCGAAAATACGAAGGAATCAGAAACATGTTTGGTTTTTGTAGGATCACCCGGTTGTCCATATACGAGGGTGGTTCAAACTCAAACTCAAACTCAAAACATTTATTTCTCAACTCACAAATGGATACAATGTGAAAAGCCTACTGAACAGGCTGTAGAGAAAAAGATAAGTAAAGAAAAGTACAGAATTCGGATTGCCATTTCCGAATTCTACTGGATTCCATTAAAACTAGTCTTTTGTTAATTTTTTTAAATCTAAAACCCATGTGTTGGATACACTTCCATAACGTTGTTCTGCCACATTTAACGCCGGTTTCATCTTTTTCAAGCCTCCTAATTAAATTATCTAATGTAGGCACGCTTTGTTCCTCGTAATATATCTTGATCACTTCCATCTACCTTCGAGAAAATGCCAGTATCGGTTCTTTTTCCTCGCTAAAATGGGATTATTCACAGTTCCATACAGTTGATGTTGGAATTTTTGTTAATGTGGCCGTTTCTTCTAACGCTGCTTGCTTGCTGGCCGCACGTTTAATGAGTTGAGAGTTGAATAAACATTGTTTATAACTTCCTTAGTTTCCACAGAAAGGTGTTTTCTGCTTTTCGACGGAGTTATCTCCTGAGATACATTGGGCTCGCACATATTTTCCATGACTCACACACGATTAAACAAACGCTGTATTACACACGAAGTAATAATAATTACTAAGCTTAAAACTAACTATAGAGGATATATAGGTATACAGTCGTTAGAACATAATTCGCTTTATGGGATTAACCCTCTCATTTTTAAACAGGTAAAAATCCGTTTAAAATCACCAAACTTTAATACTGAAATTACGTCTTCCGGATTTGCAGTTTACTTTAAGACATTTTTAAGTACGGACTATAATTTACCTGCATTTAATCATTCATTCATTGTTTGTTTATGGCCACCTTTGGATAATCCCATTCAAAGGCAAAGTGTAACTTTCTTATATCTCTGGACAGGCTTTACCTATTTGTACATTAAGTTAATATTATAATATTAATATTATTAAAAACAGAAAAATAGAGTTTATTCTACCTATGGATTTATAACTTATTATAATTCTAAATATTCGTTCTCACATATATTACATTTTATTCTATGTATGAATTATTGACACAGCACAAAGACCAAGTACTAGAAGAGTATACAACTATTGTAAAAAATTATGCTCGAAGAATTCCTACAGGTTGTGTCCTTCGAAAAGTCATTTATAGATAGTTCAAACTCTGTGGTTTTATGGCGAAGACTTTGGATTCCAAGTGGTTTGGTTTCCAGTGAGATATTGTTTAGCAACTTATGCTTAGAAGTCGTTACTGCTGGATTTTATATTATCAGAATTCATACCCCCGATGAAAACTTTATCACACTTATCCAGTAATAGATGTTTGGTGTTAAATACTGGTTTATTTCTATTATTACATGTTTCGGAGTCCGTCAGTCTTGCTCTCTTAAGAAATTCACCGAATACTAAGCGATAACTTTGCTCGCGAGTTGTGTAAAATGGGGCCACCGTAAAGCCAGATGAACGCAATGTCGAGGACTTTCGTAAAACCATATTTCTGGCTTTGATCGAAACAAGCTGGACAACAATCGGTCGTTTTTGATTATGGTTTGCGCCTAATCTAAAAGCTTTATCGATGTCATTTCCAGTAATATTAGCATTTATTTTGCTCTTTGTTAATCTAGTCTAGCTATTAACTCCTCTATTGGAAACCTCGACTCTTCCTCTTGCTCCTGTAAACCATAAAAACCAGCGAGTTTTGTTTAGATTCATTTTCAAGCAGGTTAAGTTTATTCTCTAGTTCAAGAACCTTGACCTTTAGTTCGCTGTTTTCCCATTTCAAAATATTTACTGTATTTGTTAAGAGACGAAGGTCGTTGCCCGTTTTTCTGACAGTCTACAGTATAAGGTCTACCTTATCTTCCAGTGATAAGGATTCCATTTTTTGTTATGGTTCATTTTTATTTTTGGATTTGATTTTAAATTGGTAATTTAATTGTTGTTAACTAAGTACAGCTTTAATTAGCTTTTCAGACCGGCACTTTTGAACACAATAACTTGATATTTTATCCATTTTTGTGTGGTACTGGAACATTTATGCGGACCGAAGTAGGTATTACACGTTTTCAGGTACACGACTTTACTTTTCTGATTTGTTAGAAAGGAAAACCATCCTAGGTTTGTCTCTTACTTTATCTTTCAACATAATTCCCTCGAAATTCAACGCACTTGACGCCGTAGAAATAAGAGGGTGAAGAGGCTGGATCCGGAAGACGATTAATGCGAATTTCGATCAATTCTTGCTGAACGATACAGATTGAATAGACCGGTGCGTTGTCATGGTTTTCGTCTTTTTTATCATTTCAGGGTATTTCTCAAAGATCACTGCTTTTATACTATTCAAAAGGGATGCGTAGTTTACCCCAGTAATGGGTATTCCCTTCTTCGAGGTAATCGATCGAAAGAATTTCCTTCGCATCCCCAAAGACCATCCTCGCAGTTCTTCTGAATTTCTTTCGCTTTCTTTTTACTTTTAAGGATTTAATCGCTCCACGCATTGCAATATTATCCATTTTTCACTTTTACTCGAAACGCTTGTGGTCATTAAGCAACCACAGAGTATACCCGATGAAGCGACAACTAAAAATACTTTGGTTAAGTAATAATTGTTATCGTCAGCGGTGCTTGGACTAAGAACAAAATTTTTGAGGCGGGCGATTTAAATTATGTAAAGTATACCCATAATTTTGTATACACGTCTCAAATTAGCATTTGTTTCATTATTAAGTTTGATTTTACAGACCTCGCAGAAAACGTTTGTATGCACTTGATCTAAATTTTAAATTGAATAAGGTAAATACAGATAATTATGTACTTTATTTGTACAAAAACTAGTTCATAAAGCATGGACGTAACCCCCCCCCCCCCCCCCATTGACGAAATATTTCGGCTACTGACGTAGGAAAGCGATGTTGCCGAATCTTTTAAGGAAACCTAATTTTTATTATAATCCATGACTGAGTTTTGTGAATAAACCTATTTTTGTAGTTTTAAGAACATTTGACAGAGTTCAAAAACTTTGAGGCTTAAATTATCCCAACGGCAAAAAAACTCCGCTGAACATCTGGCTCAGCAGCTGAAAGTAAGCGTCTTATTACATTATCAAAATGCTCCTCACGATCTCTAAACGCGCCCATTATCAAGCTCTATAAGCACTTTAAAATGAAATTCCAAAATAATATAGACGGTTCTGTCGGTATTGTCTGACAGTACCTACTGGTCTCATCTAGTCACCTATACATCACCGCGGTGGATGGATTTTCCCTCTCATATTTTAGCACAATCTTTATAAAAACGCTCTATAGGACAATGCGTTATACAAGCAACTGCTAAACAATGAGCTGGTGTCAAAATGTTGCTGTTATCCTCTTTTACCAAGTTACTTATCTCCCCTGGTATATATGCACACTTATCTATTTATTTATCTATAATTTGATTGCTGTATCACACGCACCTACTTACTTTTATATTCATCCATTATTGTTTTTAATATAAAACAATGCTTAATAGGAGATCACATGTTGACTATTTTTAGATCAGTCGCTAACACAAAATGAGAGGATTTTTTTTTAAGATAACTGTATTCGTATTATAGATATTTCCTGTTATTTTAAAAATATTCTGAACAATTATTATCTCTTGAAATTCTCTAAGCAGCGACTTTTCTCAAACCAATTTTAAAAATCTAAATATAGTACATTTTTATGTAGGTATTCCCGTCAATTGCTGCTTAATTTGGAATTTTGGTATTTCAAGAATTTCTATTATCATAATATGAATTGCCATTTCATTATCGGATGTACTACCTAGACGTCTTCATACTTGTGTTATGTTAAAGTATCTAGAAACACAAATGCTTTTGTCCGATTTTATCGATAATTGTCAGAACCGACAGGTATTTCATAATTTTTAATCTCAACCGGATTGTGTGAAGTAATTATTTGAACTTTTCTAATTTTTGACCATTCCTAATTGAGTAGTAATCTCCTGGTTAAAAATTTCTTCATTTGAAGGATATGATCACCCTAGAACAGCCTTGCTGAGGCCAAGGCTCTTAGCGTATCTCCAAAAGATCAGAAACCAAGATTTTCTTTTATGTCTACATAAACATATGGAATTATAAGATCGGTGTGGAGGATATGGTTTGAGACGTAGGTACCAGGGTGGCATCTGTTATTGCTCAAAGTGTTATGGATTGTGCTCTCTGGATGATTGCTGTATTTGATTGGGGTCGTGCCAGATGCGGTCACTTTTTTTTTATAATATAAACTTTGATGTGTTTAAAACATTGGTTATTTTGGAAACAAAAAGACGAATCAGAAACCGGTTAGCGCCCTTTTAACCCATTTATTAAAAATACTTTTGCTTCATTAATCTTGGATGGAAACAAACTTATTTAATATTTAAAATTATTAGCTGAAAATAAAGTAATAAAGGCGTTGAAAAGAACCATCTACAGCTATCGGTTCAACCTTTTCAGATTTAACATAATTTAAATAATTATTGGGTTAACTTTTTGCAAATAACTTATTTAATTTAGTAAGTTACTACTGTTTTTGATCTAACAATTTTGTTTGTTTTGTTTAAAAGTTCTTGACCTCTGAAACGCAATTTATTGAAAAGTACTGATTAAAAAACAATAACCCAGGTTATCATTGCAGAGGTTATTGAACGACGTGAACGCTATTCAACCCTCTTTAATTTTCACTTAACATTTGTAGAGTTAGGATCACTAGGCAGTTGAACTAAACATACAAAACTCTTCATTGAGGTGTAAATATTAGGGGTGGGAAACTTTAAAATTTCGTCGGATTCAGCTTTATGCTTCGGCAGAATTCCCCTAATATTACACATTTCGAAAATATATCTATATTATAAACAGGGTGTTTCCTAACTACGGTACGAAACTTCAGAAGGTGATACGTAAGGTCGTTTTAAGAAAAATTGTTCCTATGAACATATGTCCAGAGTTGTTTCGTTTCTGAGATACAGGGCGTTGTAGTTTAAAAAAAAAACGGTCATAAATATCCTTAAACCGATTTGGTTGAAATTTGGTTCAGTTATTTTAAGTAATAAGGCGCTTATTTAGCCCTAACTAGATTGAAATTATTAGGTGCAGTGGCGTCTCAGTGAGCACCACAGTCAATTATTATTGAGAAGAAAAAGTACGCCACTGCCTTTTTTTTAGTTTTTTTATTTATTTAGATTAAGCAACTACAAATATGTGCCATCCTATGAATCAACCATCTGCAAAACATTAATCTTGGATGAAAATCCCGAGGCAGTAGAGCTTGGACCCGCTGTATGTGATATGGATGCAGGAGGTTTCCTTTCAGAACTTTCCAAACGGTTTTTGGGCTGACTTCAAGCTGCAGTGCAATCTTCCTGGTACTATTTGAAGGATCTTTTTATTTTTTTTTTTTTTTTTTTTATGGTAAGGCACAGCACTACAGGATAAATCCTTTATGGCGCTCTAGGAGCGGTGCGTGTGCGCAGGAAACGATTCACGTTGGTCTTGAATCTTTGGAGACTATACTCGTTGGGGAAGACGATCTCAGGGAGGTCGTTCCAGAGTGATGACGTTCTCCAGATGAAAGAATTTTGAAACAGTGTCGTTCGAGGGACACCAAGCCGAACCACGTACTGGTGGGCTGCAGTGGCTCGTCGTGTACTTCTACCATGCACCGCTCTGGGTGGTATTAAGCGGGCAACCTCAGTTGAACACTTGCCATGAAAATATTTGTAAAATAGACTCAAGTCGCCAACCTGCCTTCGATGTTCAAGGCTTTCCAGGTTGTTTGTCAGACTATGGTCACCGATCAAGCGAATGGCTCTTCTTTGAATGGAATCTAGCAATCTTAGGGTATGTTTAGGAGCAGAGCCCCAAATATGCGAACAGTACTCCAGTGATGGTCGAATTTGGGCTTTATAGAGCATCAAAAGTTGTTGGGGTGTATAGAGGTTCTTTGTTCGGAAAAGTACTCCAAGCTTCTGCGAGGCTGCCTTAGCAATGGCCGCAACGTGGCCATGCCAAGACATATGACTATCCAGATTAACGCCCAATAAATGAATTGATGAAGCCAAGGGAATTGAGTGTCCCGCCATAACTATATCCGGTTCTTCAACATTAATTTTTTTAGAAAAAACTGCCGCCTGGGTCTTTTTAGCGTTAAATTCTACTTGGTTACTGTCACCCCAAGACAAAATTTCTTCCAGGTCTTTGTTGAGATGTGAGACCTCTTGCTGCCTATAGAGATGTGCATTAGCAGCCGATGTCCGAGCATCCAAAGTAAAAGTTGAAACAAGTGTGCTGTCATCAGCGAAGCTATATATAGGATTTTTAGTTTTTTCCAAAAGATCGTTAATGTATAGTAAGAAAAGGGTGGGCGACAATATAGAACCTTGAGGGACTCCGGCGTTGATGTTAAATGTGTCTGAAAGAAATCCGTCCATCGCCACTCGCAGAGAACGGTCTTTAAGAAAGCTCGACAGCCATGAACAAAATTGAACCGACATTCCGTATGCTCTCACTTTAGTTAGGAGCCCCTCATGCCATACTCGGTCAAAAGCCTTGGAAATGTCCAGTGCTACCGCCCGGGACTCCCCATGGTGTTCTATTGCGTTGTTCCAAACATGAGTAACATAAGCGAGAAGGTCTCCTGTTGATCTAGACTTACGGAATCCATACTGGCGGTCACTAATAATGTTGAAGCCTTCCAGGTATTTTAGTAATTTTTCGTTGATAGCCTTCTCCATAACTTTTGATATAACTGAGAGCAATGCGACTGGACGATAGTTGTTTGGCAAGGTCTTCTTGCCTTTTTTGGGTATGGGCTGGACTCTCGCAGTTTTCCAGCAAGAAGGAAATATTCCTTTTTTGTAGGATAAGTTAAAAAGCCTACAAAATACCGGTGTCAGTTCGTCAGCGCATTTCTTAATTACGATGACTGGAATATCGTCAGGACCAGAAGCCTTTTTAGTGTCGAGACTCCCCAAGATTCGCTTAACATGGCGGTGGCGAAAGACAATCTCGGGCATTCTCGATTCTACAGGGGTAATGTTCGGTGGAGTACTTCCCTGAAAATTTACCGTTGAATGTGAAGAGAATAGTTCCGCCAGTAAGTTTGCTTTTTCCTGTGCTTTGGTCGCAATGGTGCCATCAGAACGTGTTAGAGGTGGAATGGTTGACTTGGTAAAGTTCTGACTGACGGCCTTAGCTACCGACCAAAATGATTTTGAGCCGCTAGGACATTCAAGAAGTTTGTCTCTGATCCTCTGGTTGTGTGCTTCTTTGCTTTGGTTTATCGTTTGCTTGCATTGGTTTCGAGCGTTAACAAAGATGGTACGATTTTCGGCGGTAGGATTTTTACGCCATTGTCGGTAAAAATAATTTTTTGATTTAACAGCTCGTTCGCAATTTTTGGTAAACCAAGGCTTGCCGTTAGAAGAGCACTTTTTTGAGAAAGGGATAAAGGCTTCCATGCCAGTAAGGATAACCTCCGATATTTCTGTTGCACAGATGGATGGATCATCAGAGGTAAAACAAACGTCCCGCCAAGGAAAGGTTCGAAAATGGTCCCTTAGGTCCTCCCACTTAGCTGATGTATAATGCCATACCTTGCGTGGTTTAGGAGGCTCTTCAGCACTAATTGGTAGTTTGTTCAGTGCCGAAATAAGGTTGTGGTCAGACGTTCCTAACGGCGGCTTCACGGTGACAGTGTACAAGTCGGGGTTTGAAGTTAAGAAAAGATCCAACAAACTAGCAAAATCACCATGTCGGTCTGGAATCCGAGTTGGTTCACCCACCAGCTGGGTGAGGCCAGAGCTGATGGCAAAGGATTCGGCTTCACGACCTTGTTCGTCAGTCATGTTTGAGTATTTGAGCCAGTTGACATTATGAATGTTGAAGTCGCCAAGGATGACAACTTCGGAATTGGGATGGTGGGTTTGCAAAAAGTCGATAGTATTAGCAAGAGAGGAGAACAAGTCTCTATAATGGGTATCGCTTGGCGGCCGGTAAAGGCAGCAGATGAATTTAGTAATTCTCTGCGTTGATATTTTAAACCACATTACATCAAAGTCGTTAGGCTCGAGTGTCTCCTCTCGTTGACAAGAAATATCACTCCGGACAAAGAGACAAAGGCCAGAATTCCGCCTAAATCGGTGATGAAAGTCGTACCCAGGATATAAATAGCTGACCGTACTAATCGATGATCTGACTTTGGTTTCGGTTAGTGCAAGTACATGAGGTTTGGTAGATTGTAGATGTTGATGGACTGCATTGATGTTGGAGTTCAGTCCTCTTATATTGCAGAAGTCAATTTGGAAGTTGCTAATCTCGGGTCTTTTAACAACTCCAGTTTTCACACCATTTCCATTTAGAATATTGTTCGAAGGACCCGCATGGCTACTGGACATGGTGGATGATAGGATAATCTCGCTTGATAAGGCGCCAGGACCCGCCCCCACCCGGAGATCCGATCGGGGGGCGTTTTTAACTCCGGAATTTATTGATCTTGGAACCATCATCATAGCATTTTTTGTATATTTCCCACCCTGGAAACCGGAGACATCGGCACAGTGACGAAACGTTAGCTCAAAGAGCAACTTCACGCCACCTAAGCCGATGCGATGGTATTTCACCGGGCGATGTCGGGTGAGCCAACATCTACCATCTACAATCTTCTTCTATCGCATCAAGTATAGCTGTATTTTTATTAAAACACCCAGTTTCACATAATCTTGCATGTAGCGTTCTAAATATTTTAGCACATGGGATTACTTAGAATATGTCCTGGTAAATTCTCCGTGCTTCTTCCGCATTTCCATTTGCTAATCTATAAATAAAGTGCATGCCAGCCATTTCTGCGTTAGTTAAATTGTTCATGACGGAATCATTGCTAATTGACACCTCTAAATTTTACTGATTATTTACCTCATCCATTATAAAAGCGGGTTGATTTTCACCTGATTATTCAGCGATGATCTCCCGCTCTCCGGTGAAAATCACCCTTGTCAAAAGTGAAAATCTCACCCGTCAGAAATCCAGCGATAATCTCCCGCTCTCCGGTGAAAATCACCCTTGTCAAAAGTGAAAATCTCACCCGTCAGAAATCCAGCGATAATCTCCCGCTCTCCGGTGAAAATCACCCTTGTCAAAAGTGAAAATCTCACCCGTCAGAAATCGTTAGTTTTTTATTTGGTAAATAATCTTCAAAATACATTTCGGGATTGGGAAATAATCAGAAAATCATTCTCAGATTTTTTGCCATTAGGAAATCGCTCTCGGGCAAGCCCTCGAGCGATTTCCACGGCAAAAAATCTTCGGAATGATTTTCGATAATTTCCCTATCCCTTAATATATTACTACAGATAATATGACAATACTATCACTGTCAGCTGCTCTCCAAAGCAGGTAGGTAGGTACTTCACTTGGCCTTGGCAATAATTTGTTATAAATAGCAGATGTGGTAAGCCAAAAATGCGATAATAAAAAAGTAAACCTATTGAAACCAGTCGTGCATTTTATCAGAAGGTGGACATTTTGCTCATTTATTGTAAGGTCGAAATTGTTTATTTTTTTATTTTTGGTTATTATTTTATGTTGTCCATGGATAGCTTTTAAAATGAGTTAAAGTGATTTTTATTTTTTTCCTTGCGGACAAAGCCAGATATGAAAAAAACACAAGAGACCAAAAAGTTGAATTTATAGTTGCTTAATCTGAACAAATAAAAAAACAAAAAAAAAGGCATACTTTGGCGTACTTTTTCTTCATAATAATAATTGGCTATAGTGCCCACTGAGACGCCATTGGACCTATAAATCTCAATCTACTTAGGGCTAAATAAGCGCCTTATTACTTCAAATAACTGAACCAAATTTCAACAAAATCAGTTTAAGGACACTTATGACCGTTTTTTTTGTTTAAACTTCAACGCCCTGTATCTCAGTAATGAAGCAACTCCGGACATATGTTCATAGGAACTTTTTTTCTTAAAGCGATCTCACGTATCACCCTCTGAAGTTTCGTACCGTAGTTAGGAAACACCCTGTATATATAAAATATACATCTCGTTCAGTTCCAGCCAGTCTCAGTTGAGTCGATCCTTATGTGCAGTGAATGTGTATGTTGTAATTTGAGTGTTTTCTGTAAATAACGATATTCGAGTAGCTTGTAGAATTATGGATAAATATTTAAGTGGGCGTAAGCGAGCATTAGGTGATAGTGAAGCATCAGCAACTGCACAGACTAGAGTGGTTCCAAAGATAAAATCAAGAAAATATTCTCAAAAATATTTAAATTTTGGGTTTACCAGCACAGAAGTAAATGAAGAAGAAAGGCCTCCGTGCCTAATTTGCTGAAAAATTTTGGCAGCAGGCAGCATGAAACTCAATAAACTTAAACGATATTTAGAAACGCTTTACAGTGAGTATGTTGGCAAACCTTAAGAGAATTTTTCGAATTAAAATTAAAATCATAAAATCATATGAAAAGCAAACACCATACAGCGAGAAGTAAAAAGTCTTACACCATTGGAGAAGAGCTTATTCTGTCAGCTGCAATTGAGATTGTACAAACGTGCTTGGAGATAATTTTGCCCAAACAATTGCGCTACATACCTCTATCAAATGATACTGTACTGAGGATGTACAGCATCGGCATCTCGGGAAGTTGCGTGACAGTTTTTTTTCAATTCAGCTTGATGAGGCAATAAAGACGCTCATTTGATTGCCTATGTTCGATTTTGTGATGGTGTGTCAGCAGTAGAAGAACTACAATTCTGCTAACCAATAGAACTGAAAGCAACAGCACTTGCATTATTTGCTATCCTAAAGGATTTTCTAAACGAGGCAAACATAAAGTAAAAAAATTGCGTCGGAATGTGCACCGACGGTGCTCGTACAATGTCTGGAAGATTCCAAAGTGTACAAGCACTTGTAAAACAAAAATCTTAACAGTGTACCTGGACACAATCAGAGCTGGGCAGTAGCTAGCTACTAAGTAGTTAGGCTACTAGCTAGCTACTTTCTTGGTAGCTAATAGCTTTATTTGAGCTACTTTTAAAATCAAGTAGCTTGTAGCTGTAACTTTTACATTATTTTTTAGTGTATTCATGAAGCTATTTTTAAAAGTAGCTAGTTACTCGAAAAAGCTACTTAAGCTACTTTGGGTACCTTAAGCTACTCTCGATGGCTTAAGCTACTTTATTCTGTAGGAATTATTTGACAAATTAGATTTAAAAAATAATGCTTTTAAAGAAACATTTTCAGTATTTGGAAGAATATTGTACAATGCTTGAACCAATTGCAACAACTTTGGTTTTTTTACAGAGTGAACATAATAAGTACTTTGGTTATGTATTGCCCAACATAATGTCCCTTAAAGTAAAGCTTAATAAATTGCAAGCAGAGAACAAAATAAAAATGCTAACTGGTGTAATGGAAAAAATTTGTAAGTCATTGTCAAAACGATTTGAAAGTTAATTTTCTTTAAAAACAAATTCGGAAGAAGCTGTTGTTGCAGCTGTAACAATTCCCTCAATTAAACTTCGTTGGTTACCAGTTTTTAGAGAAACTAACCCAGACGTTGATAACAAAATAGTACAGAAAGCTTATTAACATCGCTACGAAAATAATTTAAATCCATAATGATAGAGGAAGTGATACAATTGAACATAAGGAAAATTTGTAAGATTTTTTTGACTTTAACGAATCACCCTTAACGCCAATAATTGCACCTGCAACGGCTGCAACTGATTCTGATGTTAACCGAAGACACTTCTTTAGAAAATAAAATCGAATTAGAATTTTAAATGTTTCTGGATGACAAATTATCCAATCATTAAACAAATTATTATTATTTCTATTTGCTACCTATATTAATGCTCCGAGGCGAAATGGATTGTCGGACAGCTTATTTGAAAAGCTCTTTCTACTTAAAGGAATTTGTTTTTGTAATAATATAATTTCCACCATCGGCAAATAGTTAAAATTGATGTTATAGTTAGTTTTATTTTCATTCTGTAATTCTGTTACATCATGAATATAAAAATAAAATAATTTAAAGGATATTGTATTTTGTATATTAATTATTTATAAACTTAGCATCTTGCCATTGTTTATGATCATTAGATTAAAATTTGAAAAACTAAACAAAATGTATAAAACTTTGACAGTCATGTCAGTCATATATCAAAAAAATATCTATTACCTATAATTGCTCGAAAGTATGGCAAAAATAATTTTTATGATGTACCTCTCCTATTCTGCACTGTTAAAAAGATGCTCAATAATATATTTATACTTAGGTATATTAATAAAACTTTAATATTTTTATTTTAATCAATATTAAATAAAAAAATCAATAATAAACTATTTTAATGCCGAAGAACGCAAGTTTTCAAAACTGCATTCACTGACATAAAGTAAAATAATCTTCAGAGTAACTTATAGAAGTAGATTGTAACTTAGCTACCGGTAGTTAAGCTACCGGTAGCTAAGCTACTTTTATTTAAAAGTAGCTTGATTACACGGTAGCTTAACTACTTCAATTTTAAGTAGCTTGTAGCTAGCTACTTTTTTCCAGTAGCTTGCCCAGCTCTGGACACAATGCATGATCAATAGAGGAGCTCTGGCTTCTAAAGAAATGAATCCTGGTCTGAATATTGTGCTAACGACTTACGACAGTGGTAACCGAAGCAAATTATATAAAGATAAGACCCCTAAAACCAAGAATCTTTTCTGCACTTTGTAAGAGACTTGGGTGCAGTACTACAGCGTTACTGTTTTATTGCGAGGCAAGATGGTTACCATGTAGGACATTTTTGCAACATGTTTATGAATTAAGAGATGAAATCGCCATTTTTCTAGAAGAGGAAAACCGACTGGAAGCCAAGTAGTTTCGAGATGATTTATTTATGATGAAATTAAACTACTTGGTCGACATATTCGAGAAATTTAATACCTTAAACTTTCAACTAAAAGGAGCAAATACACAAATGTTAGATACGAGTGATAAAGTTAATGCTTTTTGTAAAAAACTTGAAATGTGGAGCAGAAATGTAAAGCAAAAAAAAACCTAAAAATATTTGCAAATGTGGATGAATGTGTTAAGACTTACAAGGCTGAAGAATAACATGTGAAAGTTGTTTTTGTAACCATTGAAAATCGTTTAACCATGCTGGCAAGGAATTTTAAAAAGTATTTTCTTGCTGACTTCAACTTGATAGCAAGTTAAGAGTGGGTTAGGGGCCCATTTCAAAATACTCCCGAAGGTCTCTTAACTCCCGAAGAAGAAATCTTTATAGATTTCACGGCAAGTGGCGAAATCAAAAAACAATTTAGTAATAAATCACTCTTTGAATTTTGGGCAGGGTTGGATGATGAGTTTTCTGCACTGATAACAAGAGCATTTCATATACTATTACCATTTTCAACATTCTACCTATGCGAAACTGGATCTTCTGCGATGGCTGCCTTGAAAACAAAATAAAGATCTCAGCTAAATATAGAAAAAGTGTCAATTTCTAATAGTAAACCTTCAGACAGGCGCAAGCGAGTTACTAATAAGTTAATTATTAAATTAATACATTTTGCAGCACTGATAAAATTTTTTCAGTAAATTAAATAAATGTTTTAATAATATTTTTTCTCATTTTTTCTCGATATGATGCTCGCATCCCTCATTTAGTTTTAGCACGCCCCCCTAGGGGGGCCCGCCCTACAGGCTGAAAAGCCCTGCAGGGTAAGGATCCGTTAAACTTAACATAAGTAGTTTGCTAATCATGGCGTATGGCGGTTCATTAATATTAATACATTGAAATATTGACGTTAATGCAAAACAATTTCCGTTGCACGTCATCAATCACCTAATAAATAAATATTCTAAATCGGTAAGAAAACATGAGGAACTAAAATTTGACCGCAAAATATTAAAGTTTCATGCGATATTGAATGTACTAAAAACTTAAGGTATTCTTCTTCGATACTAACTCACTAGTAGTAAATATTTTTTAAATTTAATCTTGTAAAAATTAATATAATTTAAATTATATGGACCGACAGTTAGCAACAGAACTGTCAACGCTACGGTGGCGCCAGCTCGTTCGTTGGCCTGTTTTGACGATTTGTTTTCGTTTGGTGTTATTGCGCGTGTATTTTTTAACAAAAACTTTAAATCTCTTCATAAATAGCATTAAAATAACTGTTCTTTTAAGAAGCATAAAGGTATATCTCTGTCGATTACGTTGTTTACCATTTCTGAAAAATGCCGAAACATTTAAATAGTCGGTGAAAAGAGCTAATATCTTCTCCAATAAGCTATTTTCATTAAGAACTTAACAGCAATGACAGTGGTTAGAGAAGTAACTTTAAAGAGTATGTTAAGGCCTATATATTTTATTTCTACTTTACTTATTTTTGGCGTGTAGCAACTGCCCTAAATTAGAATAACCTAAAGAAAACGTGCTCATGCAAAGAGAGTTGTAAATGAGGCAAGATTGGATATGAGGTCTATTCGTGACACTATTTATGGAATGTACGAAATAAGTAAGTTGTATTATTCAAAAACTAACATAAAATTTTACAAAGGCTATGCTTAAGCTCTAACTTTTTTAGAACATCGTGTAACTGTGACAACTTTAGGTAAGAAATTAAAAGACAGGCAACTGTTCGATGGTTGTCTTAACTCTTTACTAAGTCGGTTAAAGGAAGTAACCTGCGGATAGAAAAAATATGAACCGAGGCGAGGACCTATGGAACTTTTTTGCTTAACATTCAAGCGACTGGTATTCTTGAGAGAATATATGAAAGAAAAAGAAGAATCCTTGTACAAATTTGTTTTCTTGGATGAAACATTGATTTTGATGAAGGCCCTATTAGTCGATATTGGCAAGATGAGAATAAAAGAAGTATTAGATCTACTAAAGTTGATGGTGAAAAGTATTTTATGTGCTACTATATGTACTGTCTCAATACAATTTATGTTTTTCATCCTGGAAGATTTCTAGTATAGAATAAATAAATTTGTATTTATTATGTAAATTTTCTTTGTCTTTATAAATATAAAAATAGTGTAATTCCGTCGCTCGGTTATATTCACTACAATCTGGCAACACTGCTGATAATTAGCGTCACTCGAAGGGTATAACGTTCAACGGAAATTCGTTTGCATAAATATATTATCAGAAGGGTATTTCTGATATATTAAGATAAATATTTTTAAGCGCAAATAATTCAGTATTGTGTATTTTTCGTCATAATAATGGCATCATTATTAGAACCTCTTGCAGTGGGTGTATTTTCTGGTATCCTTTATTTGGTTTTCTTCTTGGGCTGTTTCCTGTTCAATCGCTATAAAAGAAGAAGAAGGGTTCACCATAGAGGTATGTCTTTAACCTTTTTTGTGGCAATACCAAACCTTATAGTAATGACATACTTAGAATGTTCTTGTTCACTTGCACTTTTGTTTGACCCAAGATTCAATAGTTTGTTTAAAGCAATATTGAAGATAATAAAAACTGCTTTCCACGAATGACACAGCAAATATTGCACCTCAGGACAAAATGGGGAAGTCATTGTAATCCTCTTTAGAAATTTATTGGGAAGCCGTTAGAAAAAAATATAATGGCAGTGTGTTTGTGGCAATTATTTGTAATAGAAAAAAGGTATATATTTGTTTGTTTTCTTTATACCGTCATTGTCGATGTGGTACCCGCTTTTCTAATTTGTTTACTTTACGAATATTGGTATCTACTATACCTATTTAGATAACCCAATATAATTTCTACGCACTAAATTTTAAAATCTCAGATATCATACCGTCAAGAAACGCATGCGTAAGAACCCATTTTAAGTGTTGAATGTACTTTTGTTTCGTTTAAACGAAATCGGTTCAACCAAATAGCTATTTTTTACGAGCGTGCGGAAAGTAACTACTTTCCGCACTAACATATGTGCCGAACGTTGCACTTTTCTGCACTGATGCTGACAGTTTCTTCAATACTGAGGCAGAAAGCAATAATTTTCTTCACGTGTGTAGAAAAAATATTGTCGCGGTTCGATTAAGTGCAAAAAAGTATTATTTACCACACTTTTTAGGTAAATGGCTCAGTAACGATTTTTAAGAAATTTTCTATCGGTGCATCATAAGAATCATAAATACCTACCTTAAATATTAAAATTAAAAATCCGTTGCCCATGAAAATTCGTTGAAAAATAACAGAGCACAAAAGATTTATGTAAAAATAGATTCTTGTGTAAACCACAGAACAATACAGCTGAGATAAATGTTGCAACAGTGTTAAATCTTCGAAACATAGCCAATCTATGCCGCCTACCAAACTAATTCGTCCGGCTTAATAGACGTTATCGATGTCATGGGGGCATTATCGGTATTATAGAAATTTGACGTGTTTGACAAATTTGCGCGGGAGTATTTAAAAGTAAGTACACTATACAATAAATTTTAATGTTTCGAGTTTCGATTCAATTTATTTTGACACGACAGTTGTGATTCAAAAAATATATTTTTGGCTGAAATGTATTACTCTTTTTGTTTTTAATTATCATTATCATTGTAAATTTACATCGTATTACTCCCTCGCACTAAGCAACAGAGTATAGGACAATTGCAATTATTATAAAACAGTTTTCTGTAGATTCTAGAAAACTGCTTTTTTTAGTTATTCTAAACAGAATTAAGGAAAATTAGGGAAAATTAAGGTATTAATAATTGGTCTGCATAAATCCACAAGCAAGAGAAAATCAAAAAAGTAAACTATCATACAACAGTCATGGCATAGAAGTAATTGTCAATGTTGCAAAAAAAAATTACTAGGTAGCTTTTTATTGATTTTGTAATATACTAAATTAAAGTACTAATGGACAATATGAACCTAAATCAAATATACATAATACCTATGCTCCTAAATATCATGTACATACGGAAGGGGGTAATTCTTTGGCTTATTTCATGACTAAAAATGTATTTAAACATAGGTCCGCAAACGCTTCGTTACCGATCTACAGGGTGTTCAAATTTCAAGTTTTCCTTTATAGCTCCTGCAATTGTTGAGATATTTAGCTCAAATTAGAATATAGGTTACGCTGTAGGACTTACATCATTGCATTATTGTAACTTATGTTATGTCTGCGTGTATGTAGAAATAAAAGGTTTAAGTTGTAAACTTTAAGGTATAAAACTGTTTTAAATATTCGTTATAATCACGTAGACATGCCAAATTTTACGAATTCTCAAATGGCTGAGATGCATTTTATCGATGGCCTTGCGAATGGAAATGCAAAAGAATCCACACGTCTGTACATGGAGCGCTATCCCAACAGAGTGATACCTGATCATCGGATATTCTCGAATATCCATAGGCGTCTTGTAGAAACTGGAACTCTTAATAAGAATACCAATGATGTAGGTAGACCACGGTCTGTTAAAACACCACAGATCGAAGAAGCTGTTCTAAATGAAATGGAAGAAAAGCCAGGTACTAGCACCAGAAAGACATTTAAATATTAGTCATCAAGTTGTTTGGCATATCTTGCGTGATTTTCTGTCAGGCTCTTACCACATTCAAAGGGTGCAGGCGCTTCTTCCTTGAGACTTGCCTTTAAGAATTAACTTCTGCCAGTGGTACCTTAATAGGCTAGCAATAAACCCATGTGGCATATACACAATGGCCGTGTGTATGAGAACAAGTGGATAGGAGGGGTGGACCTCAGTCATGGCCTCCTGTGTATACAACACCTACGAAATCGAATGTATAAGGGTTAGAGAAGCTCGGTTTTAACAATTGTTGCAACGTAGTTTCCGTGTTATTGTTATTATTTAGGTTTTTGGTATTGTAATAAAGCATTGCTACAAAAACCGGGTCATCCAAGTTTTAATTTTCAACAGGCAGTAGCGAATAAACTGTCAAAATTAATAAAAACAAGAGATTATCCAAATAAAGCCAGAGCCTACGTAACCATTCTAAAATATTTAATTTTATCTAGCAAAGATAAAAAAATCGTTATTTATTTTTTTTTCTTGATAACGGTCGCATATACGAAAAAACTACAAAAGACTAAAAAGTTTTTAAACAAAAAAAAATCGATTCGTATTTTAGAACCGGCGCACCGCAAATAAGTTCAAGGGAAGAAGAGGGGGCATGACCACTGAAAAATATCTCCCTGTAGATTCTTACAACCATTTAGCATGCCATGTGAGCCCTACAGCGTAACGTATATTCCAAATTTCAGCTAAATATCTCAAGAACTGCAGGAGTTATAAATAAATAACAAAAAAATCCTGAAATTTCAACACCCTGTAGATCGGTAACGAAGCGTTTGCAGACCTATGCTTATATGAATTTTTAGTCATAAAATAAGCCAAAAAAATTACATGTATACTACTGATGCCCAATTGAATATGTTGGAATTAACTAAAGAATTAATAAAATATGGAGATTTACTCTCAAATTAAACCTAAAGTTAATCTAATGTAGGTTTTTGTTGCAATTGTATAGAATGGAGTTATTCCATAAAACTGCCAACTTCAGAGGGATGGGAATATCAAAATTGCTTTCTGTTTCACATTTCATGTAAAGGTCATTTAACAGTAACCTAACTTTGCAACTTTCTTTTATTTAATATTTCTTGATTTGTAAGTTGCAAAGACATTAATGTCTTTAGTGATTTGGTACCACATTTCTCTTTGCAGGCGTTGGATTAGCATTCCTATAGAAAGTTTTGATATTCCAAACCTTGCAATGAATTCTAGATCTATCCAATAGTCCATATTCTCAATTCGAGGTCTAAACACCCGAGGTCTTCGCTCATTCTCAAGTACGTTAATAATCCCCTAATCAAAAACATCCATATACTACCGTTACTATATAATTACACAGTAGTCGAGATTCAACAGGTTCATATGATAAAATAGGTTCAAAAGCAAACATATGTTAAAAATACGCCATTTGTATCCCTTTTATCCCAAGATTGCGAGTTAATTTATACTCAATCCACGAGCTGAGGGTTAATCCTAGGGTAGAAGGTAGCCTCTGGTTATACAATATACAATGCATTTTACTACTAAATTGGGCCTTAACAGTCCGACGCAAAATTGTATCTTTAGTTTAGTTTTGATCATTTTGGCGTGTGTTCCGTTCTGACCTAAAGAAACTCGTCAATGTCATCTGCAAATCAATGCACAGCGCCACAGCAACTAAAAAGTATTCCAAAGTTCTCTTTAAACGTAAAATAAAAAGTCGACTTTGCACATAATAAATAATTTCAAGTGACATTCCCACTACTGTGACTGCCTCGCCACCAAAGCGTTTCCCAAGCTATTTTTAGAGTATATTATAACAATAATTTATAATTTTTAAGTATTTATAGATAAGAAAATTCAGAAGAATGTCCCATTATAAGAGAACTCTTAATTAGAAACAAACTAGTATTATGTGTGGTTTTTGCTCAATCGATTCCTCGAATGGCCGTGGCTATGGGACCTCTTGCAGTTGGCATTGCTGCCGGCATGGTGTATTTTTGTTGTTTTTTATTTTTACGTTACAAACGGCAAATAAGAATCAAGTATAAAGGTAGGTGCATAGTTTATTTTATTTATTTACACTACATAGCCTTCAGGAAGCGGGAAGCCTGATTTCTTGTTGCCCCTAGAGTTTTAACACCTAATGTCTAACCAACATCATTTCAAAAATATTTGGTGGAGTTTTTCACTCTGCCATCAGAATATGTCAACGGTGAAATGGTAAACTTCAAAACTTCTAGCTACCCACAAAAATTATTTTGATGCGCTAAGACATTCAAGAAGTTGATTGTCTGGTTGTGTGCTTCTTAGTTAATCGTTTGCCTGCACTAGTTTCGACCGTTAACAAAGATACGATTTTCAGGGCAGGGTGTTTAAGCCACTGTCAGGAGAAACAATTTTTTGATCTGACGACTTGCTCGCAATTTTTGTTAACCCGAGGCTTGCCGATGGACGGGAACTTTTTGATGGATCTTCAGAAGTAAAACAAACGTTCCACAAAGGAAAGGTTCGAAAATCGCCGTTTAGATAATCCCAATTAGCTGATGCATAATTCAAGATCTTACGTGGTTTAGCAGGCTGCTTGGCACTAATTGGGAGTTGGTTCAGTTCAGTGCCAACATAAAATTCTGATCAGACGTTCTTAACTAAGGCTTTACGATGATTGTATACAAGACGGAGTTTGAAGTTATGAAAAATCCAACAAACTAGCAAAATCACAATCTCGGTCTCGAGTCCCAGTTAATCTGCCTACGAGTAGAGTGAGAACAGAGCTAATTGCAAAGGATTCGGATTCACGGTCTTGGTCGCCGCTTGTATTTGAGTATTTGAGAACGTTGAAGGTTGAAGTCACCCAGAATGACAACTTCGGTATTAATATATCAAATAATATTAATATCGTTGGTTTGTAGAAAGTCGGTAGTATTAGAATAGTATTATTTGAGTTTAATTAATATTAAAATAAGTATATATAAGTCTATCTATTGGTGTCGCTTAGCGAACGGTAAATGCAGTATATGAACTTGGTGATTCTCTGCGTTGATATTTTAAACCACAGTACATCAAACTTTGCTGATACAACGGTCTGCAAGCAATATTTATCAAATTATAATCGATAAATAAACTGTGACATATTTATTGCGACCGTAAGAAAGAAAAAAAAATTAATAAAATACTTAATAACTTGGCAGCACCAAAATAGATTTAAATAAAAAAATTGGGATTTCATAAACAACAAGAACTGCATTACTTCCGGGTAAAAAATATAGGGTGTCCCGTTTAGATACCCTGTATATTTGAAAATATATGTAGTCCCTTATCATAAGTATTACCCTATGGTAGATTAAAATCTGTATCTCTAATAAGATGAGTTTCATGACACTGTATAATTTCGGATATTTTACTTTACTCTTGACGCGATTTCGGAAAATGACATTTGCTCCCGTACTAGAAGCTATATATGAAATCTGAAATACTCATACTTTTTTTGGACACACTGTATACATATACCTACATCAGCCTTTAATTTAATTGATTGCGCACTTCTTTTAGCATAGGATTCACTTAATATTATGGAAAAATCGTTAAGAGATTAAGAGCAATCTCCTAACATAAATAAATTAACAAGATTGTCCGACAAAATGTATCGCTTTTATCAGCACATATTGAAAATTACATCATATTTATTCCATATTCAAATTTCTTATTTTTAGGAGTTTGATTAAGCTTCTTGATTAAAAAGTATTACCCTCAATGCCCCATTTGGATCTCTAGTCTCTATAGATATGGCAGTAGGTTTGGGACATCCTGTATATACATACCCAATATGACAAACGTTTTTTTTTTATTATTAAAATTCCCAGAGATCAATGTCAATTATTGTTTTGGATCAGTTGGTTAATTCACGTTATATAAGGATTGTACTTTCCAATATCAAGGCAGTCTTTAAAGCGTAAAGACAAATTCAAAGAAATGTCTCAGGTAGACTACCTACCGTTATTAAAATTAGTTTAATCCATGTTTTTATGAAAAATGTCAAATCAAACTATAATAACAAAAGCATGGATATTAATCCCGCCTCATTATTGTATGGGTCGATGTCGATACCCATGCCAACTACCTGTTCTATATGATTTTATTATTAGATTCTGTATTATAGAAGTGTTTAAGTAAACAAAATCAGGTGGTTATTGGCAATCTGCGTCGGTTTACATAATATTATAAGTATTTAAATTGTTTTTATTTTAAAAAACGTCTCGATGTTGTCAACAAGATTTCGGTAACAAACATGGAACGTTGGATATGGTTTGTTTTTTGGTTCATAGCGTTGTTTGTGATTTATTTTTGTCTGCAATGGCGAATAAAGTCGCGAGTTCGTTTTGGTGATTATTATAGGATACCGGGAATATTTATAATTTGTGAGTATATGACCTCTATGAACGATTGGTGATGGGATGGATAATAAACTAACTAGATGTTTGTTAAATTGATATTATTTTGGTACCTAATTCATTAAATAAAACAACTAGCGTGCTTAGAAAAGGAATCTGAGATGCGTTGAATGGAATGGCTACTAATGTATGTTTAAATTTTGGTTATCAATGAGGCCATCAACTATTATAACATTGTACCTAGTATGAATTTTAAAACAAAATTATCAAATTTGAAAACTTTCAAACAAGACTATTATTATTGTATAGTATTGCAAATAATTATTAGGACCTATCCCATAGAATGATTTACAATTTGGTGTGATGATTTAGTTTAATAAAATAATTACACATGATTTTTTTTAGTATTTCTTATTTATTTGTACGGATAATCCAAGTTTTTGTTTTTGTAAACGTGATAACAATCTAAATGTTTTTAGTTAAAACGAAACTTGATACTTCCAATTCAGTATTAAGATCTAAGCTTTATTTAGCATTTTTCTAATAATTCGGTAGCTTTGATTTGGCACTTTATTGGCTAATGCAAAGTACGTTTATATATTTTTTTAATTTTGGCTTTGTCATTTAGGAGATACATGTTTTATTAAACTCTGATATGGGCATAGCGATATGCAAAAATATGCCATTTATTTTTTTATTATTCTTTTTCTCGAGAACAATTGCTCGTAGCGACTTCTACCAAGTATGCCATTTTCATGTAAAAATAATGAAGAAATCCATTTTTTTTTTGCTTAAATATGTCATACAAGCACGTATAAAAAAGTTATGACTCCTCAAGAGAGTAAAAGAACTCGAAGGTGGAACCCTCTACAAGTGGGAGCCATACTAACATCAAATTCGAATTTCGCATTTCAAGAAACCCCTAGAAACCAATTTTCGTCCAAATATAATCATTATTTTAAAAATTATTTACGGAACACAAAAATAAATTTTTAACACCCTGTAACTCAAAAATTAAAGGCTTGCGGATCCATGCTTATATGAACTTTTCACCTTATAAATAACTGAGGAATCGTTCTGTAAAATATCGGACACTTATTAAATAACACCCTGTATATATTTTAGTAACAAACAGTCCATGCTAAATCAGCAAATATATTATTATTAGTATCAGAATAAGGATATAAAAAATAAAAAACATAATAAAATTAACATACATTATTTTCATTCGAAATAATTGGCACAAATACAATGTCGTTGAATTTTCTTTTCTAGCACTTAGTTTGGGTTGGACAAAATGGGATTTGTCCTCACGGCACTAAAGTCGGAGAGTTATTCAGTTAATCACCGACAAACGTTTCGGTTTTAATTTTATTTTAATGTATTCGATAATTATACCCTCTGAACAATATCCGTAGATACCAAAATAAGATAGGCATAAACAATTTTTACATACTTTAGTGACGTCAGCCGCTGGCCAGGAAAAATGTGGACGTGTCTTAGGTTGATCAACTTTAAATACAGTCGGTACGGTGGATTTTTGCCGGTGCGTCATTACTTCTACGTGACTAAAACCATATAAATCTAATCAAAATTACGAGGCTCAAAATATTGTAACAAAGGCTAAGTTCATAAACGTCAATATTTTCGTGGCTAAAATTTATGTTTTGATTGTCTACTAGATACATTTTTTAAATCAAAAGACTAATTTCAAAAAATTTCCAAATTTATAATTTTAATTATTTGTTTTTTAAATATTATGCAAAAAACTTGTTGGTAGTTTTATTTTATTACCAGAGGCTTTTAGAAATAAATTAATGATAAAAACATATTATTTATGAATTTATGTTATTCGTCTATGTTTAAATTATTATCATTTTGGAAAACACTGATTTCAATACGTTGAAATTATTACGGAATTAATGGGTTTACTTTTATTATCTGAAGACTGTACGACTTGTTTACATTACGAGTAAATTATGCAAAATAATGTTGAGATGAACCTACTTGTAAGTGGTTCTTTCATCTGAGATGTACGTATTTTGGTTCCTTTTTTGTGTCTTGTTACTGTTTTTAGTATACATTTATCTGCAGTGGCAAATAAAAAGTTTTCAAAAAAATATCGATTACGAACCGATTGCTGGTATTCTAGTGTTGGGTATGTAATCATAATTATGATAATTACACAATACATTTTGCTTTAAATTAGCATAATTTTAAACATAGTTTATTTTGAGTACTATAATAAAATTATACATACTAATAACATACAGAAATATCATACTACATACACCATAATGTGCTTTCAAACAAGTTATCAAGAAATAGTGATATTTAACTTTAAAGGCAGATTTATTGACTTTATTTTATGGTTGAAAAAATGCTACATTCTCTTAAACAAAGTTTACCTAATTTTACACAAAACAAATCAATATGATTATAAAATATTATCTCAGAGATGGGAGCACTAGTGCTCCCCCCCCCCCTTGATCTTTCCCCAAAGAAATTGTTTTAGTTTGTAGAATTTATTTTTAAATTTAGACAAAATTTGTGCGAGGTCCCAAAAATATTACGTTTGCAGCGCTATTTTGATTGAACCCCCAAAATGAATTTCTCCGCCTGCTTCGATTTTACCAGATTGGCCCCCTTGGAAACGTTCTGAATTGCCTTAAGTGAAACCTATCATTGTAGAACGCATGCAGGTTATAGTAGGCTTTATCGAGCAGTAAGCTTTTAACCCTCTTTTTAAATATGTGATATAATTTGTTTTACTTTCATAAAAAAATAGAATTTTTAGCTAGTGCCATTTTAGGAATGGGGAGAGAAAATTTTAAGTTTTGTCAAAATATTTCTTGTGCCTATAAGAGCCAGATTCTCGACAATAGGCAAGACACGTTAAAAAATGGATTTTATGTTCGACGAAAACGGGTCTATAATATTCCCTGGATCTAACTTTACACATATAATAAAAACCTCTTTTCTGTAAAATAAATGTAGAATTAAAAAATTGCTGACTACAGTAACCCAAACGGCTATCCCATAAGTTAGATATGACTCAATAATTAAAAAAAGTTTTTCATGCTGCAACAATGCCAAGTTCATTCGAGACGACCCTAAGCAACCCCTGGCAATTTTTTTATTTAGAATGGTTACGTGACATAAAAATTTTAAGCTACTATATATTTAAACTATGCATCTGTTTTATTTATGTAAATATTCTCAAAATTAAATTTAAAGGTATTATTTGATCTTGAGACATTGAAAGTAAGTAAATTAGGATCACATCAGTTTTATATTGTAAGTAAATACCGCTAAATTTTAATTTAATTTGTTTTCACGCCTTTTTTCGCCAAACAATGGTGATGTCGTCGATATTAATACTGGTTAAATCATTTATATTTAAAGGAATCTAAATTGGTTCCAAAACAGACTCCGTGGTACTACACAGGAAACCTGTGATGGGGATGAGATCTCTCCATTAAAATTAACAATCTGAAAATGCTGTAATTTTATTAAAAGAATGTCATGGTTTACACAGTCCTTGGAGTAGTCGCAAAACATGGTGGTCAAAATGTCACTATCATTTAAGCTGCTTCAAAGAGCGAAACGTGCCCAGAGTCTTCTGAAAACCAAACTAACTTAGGCTCGACAACTTGCGCTTAATTGATAATTGAGAGGTGCGCCCTAATTGTCACTAAAATGTGAAATACCACCCTAGTTTGCACGCCACTGGTTATAATCTGGATGGACTACTAACCACAAATAATAATTCTTAGTAGTAACTTATCACCCAAAAAATGTAATATTAATACATTTTTTTTTATAATTTTAATTTTTTTGTTCCAGCTCAACAAGAACAGAATATCTACAACATAAGTGGAAGAGTCCCTGGTCCGGACCCAACACAGTATCCTGATGCATACCTCTCAGTCCAGCACATCTCAGTAACCAATGAACTGAACAAACCTCCAAAATATGACGATTGTAAGTATTATTACAATTAGGGCTTTTACAATGTTTTGAGATTAAGATTAAATTTTTGAAATCCAAAGTTTAAACCAGGATCGAGATTTTGCAATATTCGACCATTTTTAACATAAAGGCAGGCTCTTAAATATTAATTTTAATTTCTTTTTCAAGTGGTTAATACAGTACTTTTATTCGTTGATTCTTACTTTCCGTCGCTTACTTAGTAAATTATTAACTTTATTTTAGATTGAACTTATTTGAGAATAATTGTTTTATGGGGCCTAACCACATAATTTCAATTTGTTTTTATTTAAAGAGAACGCATTTATAAGGCAACACATAAATAAATAGTTTAAGATTAAGGCTAATAGTTATAAACTTTATAATTGATTAAATAAAGACTTACATATTAGTAAACGGATGTAGAGTAAGTTTCCTGTAAAAGACGAACAGTCTAACATTCTAACTAGAAATAAATCATCAATTTTTATAAGTATACCTCTTTAAAATTGAACGTCGAAAAGAGAAATAACACAATGACATTTAAAATAAATGATCAGTAATATCGTAGAAAGGTTCAACATTTTAATAGTCAAAAAATGATCTAACTAAACAGTTTTACTTAGAAGAGAAATCCGATTGAAGACGATTCCCGTACCGACATTCAGAGCTGGGCAAGCTACTGGAACAAAGTAGCTAGCTACAAGCACAAGCTACTTATAATTTAAGTAGTTAAGTTACCTTTTAATTAAGCTACCATTATTTTAAAGCACTAGTACTACAAGCTACTTTTTTTTAAAAGCTACTTCCACTTCTAAGTTACTCTCAAGGAAACTTTACTTTATTTCAGTTAATATAGTTTTGCTTGTGCTCTTCACAATACATAAGCTTTCCGACAATATATTTCGTCTTGGAAGTATTAATATAGGTAGGTAGGTAGCAAACGAAAATAACCTCTTTACTGGAGCTGAAGAAGCGGGAAAGGTGTTAAATCTTAAAAATATTTGTTTAATGATTGGATAATTTTCTAACAAAGTGATGTGCTGCCTTTTATCATCCAAAAACAAATAGAACTTAAGCCCCTTCAGATTAAATGACCCACTTTAGTCCCCATTAGGCGGGACTAAAGTACCTACTTTAATCCCGAAAGTACAAAAAACTATTTATGGGTAACTTAAGCTACTGAAAGTAGCTTAATTGGCTTTCTTTAGTAGCTACTTTTTAAAATAGCTTCATGAATACACTAATGTAAAAGCTACAGCTACAGGCTACTCGGTTTCTAAGTGGCTTAAATAAAACTATTAGCTACCAAAAAAGTAGCTAGCTAGTAGCTTAACTACTTAGTGGCTAGCTACTGCCCAGCTCTACTGGCAATCTTGTAGAACCAGAACCACTACTATCGGAAACCATTGAGCTAGTGGAAGAAGAGGTGTTTAAAGATTACGGTTAAAAAGTAAAAAACTGGCAGTAAGGTGTGGACTATCAAAAACCATAACATTTTTTACATGACAATCTTGTTATGAATATGATCAGCGCCAGATGAGTTTCTAAAATTCTTAGTACTATCCACGACGAACGACGTTTGGAGTGCTGTTCTGACTTTTTGCGCTCGCTGATGAAAAGGAAAGAGAAGTGATGGACTTGTTAATTGATGAAACTATAGTTCTTTACCATTATCCTTTATGTAAAAGAAAATCTATCTGGAGTGACGGCGTCTACTACAACTACCACACCACCCCGAAAATAAATTCTAGGTATATCATCTTCTGTAATTCTCAATTTTATTAGTAAGTTTCAAAGAACTATATAGACACCATCATGGTTATTAGCAACATCTCATAGAAAACCGCCGGCAACACCTCTTGTAAGGGTTGTTACTCAGCAATATGGCTTTATATAATTAATTCGCCCAACTTACAGACCCATTTTAGCGCTAAGTGATTATTTTTTGTGTGTAAAATTGAAATAGATCTGCTTGGTACTACATCTGCAAGTGGCGTAGCGGTTCAACCACCAGTTTTAGCTTACTTTAATGACAAAATTTAGTGTTTTGGTTGGCGTCATTGGGAGGCTAGTTAGCCGTTCTAAAACGTGTAGGGGAATAATTATGTTGACAAATAAAGTTTGTGGTTTTATACTACTATACACCCCAACAGCTTCTGATGCTCTATAAAGCGTAAATTTAATAATTGCTGGAATACTGGTCACAAATTTGGGACTCTGTTCCTAAACATATAAAGCATGACCTGACAAACTTACAACATCAAAGACAGATTGGGAACTTGAGCTCCTTTAATAGATATTATCATGGCAAATAATTAACTGATATTGCCTGCTTGATTCACTTAGAGTGGCAGATGTTAGAAGTACACGACAAACCATCTATATTCATAGGCTGGAACATTTTGAACCTTATTACGTAACTTACTTAAAAGGTGTCTGCAGTCTTTTAGCATTTTCTATACCTTTTATCAATAGGAGAAAAAGGGGTATCTTTTTGGCTGACTTATAGGTACAGGGTATTCCAACGAGGACTGAACAGGGGCTCATTTTTGAGCTTCCTTGTAGTTAAAGAAAAATCCAAAATAGCCAATCGATGTACTTTTTCCTGCAGAATTCAAAAATGAAACCAAAAATTTATTTGAACCAGAAACAAAAGAGTTACGCTATGGATAAGGTGTTTTTTAAATGAAACATAGCTTTTTTTATACGATTTTTGGAACGAGTGATTTTTTTTTGTCCGTTCTGATTAAAATATTTAATATTGTGACAGCTATTTCTATTAAATTTTAATGTTTTATCCAGTATAATTTAACTCTAACCTGTTTGAAACATACACTAGGTAATAAAGGTAATAAAGGTATAATCACCTTTGAATCCTTCAAAGTCAAAAAATTTGACAAATTTACTATAATATTGCCGAAATGAAATATTCATTAGATGAGAGATTGCAGATTGTTATCTTGTTCTACAAATGCCAAGAAAATGCGAGAGAAGCAAGGAGAAGATTTATTGCAAATTTTCACAGAAATAATATATATATTATGGTATTGGTATTTCTCTTAAGTCAGCTCCCTTGAGCTTTTACTTCTTTTAAATTTGTTGGTGCTTATTCTTCTACTATACTGGAATTTCTTTGTTGCGATGATCTTCTTGCATTGTTCTGTTTTCTTCATTGATTTGCTTGCTTATTTTCGCTATTTTGTTCCGTGTTGTTTTTTTTTTTTTTTTTTTTTTTTTTTGGTGTTGTATCAGTTTTTTATTTTGGTACTTTTCATGACTTTTTTTTTTTTTGTTCCTCTATTGTTTTTGTTAATCCTTGTTTTTGTTTTTAGGGTGGGAGCCAATCTTTCGGATATTTAAAGTTGTTGTGTAATGTCGATCGTATGTGTGAGTTTTGTATCATTGGATTTGTCGATAAGTCTGTCCTTTCAAAGTATTTAGTTATTAATTTTGTATTGTGTTCCGCAATTGTTTCCATTTTTAGGTCTCTGTGTAATACAGCTGTCGGTACGTGTCTTTGTGCGTTAGTCATAATCCTCATTATTTTGTTTTGTAGTATCTGTAGTTTTTGGTATCTTGTTTTGTTTACGGTGCACCATGTTGGTACACCGTATGTCAGTACAGGTCTAATTATGGTCTTGTAAACTGTTGTCTTTGTCTTTAAATTAAGTTTGCTTTTGGCGCAGAGTAGGGGATACACTGCACCCATTTGTCTGTGTGCTTTTTTAAGTCTAGTCTCGACATTGTCGTTCCAGGACAACTTTTTGTCAAAGACGAGACCAAGATAGCTCGCTTTAGGGCTCCACTCTATGGCTTTTTTATTTACTTTGACCCTTGTTTCTGGCAGTCTTAGTCTCGCCTTTGAGAAAAATATGGCCTGTGTCTTCCCCTCAAATAATATATCCGTCATACTATTCTAAGGATAAAGAACCTATTTGAGGAAAATAAAACATTACATGACAGAAAAAGAAATCCAGAAAGGAATAGAAATCGAGACCGTGCCATTGTGAATTATTTTCGACTGAATCCAACCAAATCAATTTCGGACGCAGTTCGGGACGTTCAATACGGCGGCGGTGTAAGACGCAGAAATCTGTTCACAGGACTTTAAAAAATCATAAATTTAAGTCTTATCATATCCTTCCACTTCAACATCTAACACCGGCATAAAAAGAACTTCGCTTCCAATTTGTTTCCCAAATTGTGATTCGGAAAGAAAACGAAGACCCTTATTTATTTAGAAATATCTTATGGACTGACGAAGCCACATTCACAACATCGGGGGTTTTCAATAGACATAATAATCATCACTGGGCCGTTGGAAATCCAAGAAAATTTCAGACAATTAAATTTCAAGGAAGGACTTCAATCCATGTTTGGTGTGGCATAAAAAATAATAGAATTTTGGGACCAATATTTTTTAACGGGACTTTAAATGGATAGAGATACTACGAGTTCTTAGAAAACGAAATTGAGAACTTTTTGGAAGATTTACCATTGGAAGAATTTCAAAATTTAATTTGGCAACATGATGGGGCCCCTCCGCATGCCGTGCGTGTGGTTACTCAATATTTAAACGGACGCCATGAAGAATGGATTGGTAGAAATGGAACCTATGCTTGGCCACTCAATAGTCCCGATTTGTCAATATTAGACACATTTCTTTGGGGCCATTTAAAGAACGTGGTATACAAGCAGCGAAACCACGATATTGAAGAGATCATGCAGAAAATTGTGAATGAAATAAATCGCCTTAACCAGGAAAATCACAGTATAACAGCAAGTTTGGAAAGGCTACAAAGAGGTTATCGCACATGTTTCGAGAACAACGGAGGTCACATTGAACAATTAAATTATTAATGTTTTTTTTTTAAATTAGTATAGAGTTGGATTTCTTTTTCTGTCATGTAATGTTTTATTTTCCTCAAATAGGTTCTTTATCCTCAGAATAGTATTGACGGATATATTTCTGTGAAAATTTGCAATAAATCTTCTCCTTGCTTCTCTTGCATTTTCTTGGCATTTGTAGAACAAGATAACAATCTGCAATCTCTCATCTAATGAATATTTCATTTAGGCAATATTATAGTAAATTTGTCAAATTTTTTGACTTTGAAGGATTCAAAGGTGATTATACCTTTATTACCTAGTGTATGTTTCAAACAGGTTGAAGTTAAATTATACTGGATAAAACATTAAAATTTAATAAACATAGCTGTCACAATATTAAATATTTTAATCAGAACGGACAAAAAAAAATCACTCGTTCCAAAAATCGTATAAAAAAAGCTATGTTCCATTTAAAAAACACCTTATCCATAGCGTAACTCTTTTGTTTCTGGTTCAAATAAATTTTTGGTTTCATTTTTGAATTCTGCAGGAAAAAGTACATCGATTGGCTATTTTCGATTTTTCTTTAAATACAAGGAAGCTCAAAAATGAGCCCCTGTTCAGTCCTCGTTGGAAGACCCTGTACACCTACGCTGTAGGTTGACCATGATATTATTTCTTTTAACGAGTGGGCGGAATGTAGTCATATACATGCTGAAAGTTGCACCTTTCCGCACTAGTGTTAAGGGTGTTTTCAACACTTTCGCAATACATTAATAATAACGTTCTTATATCACAATTTTTCTCACGCTCGTAGGAAAACTTTGTACCGAACACCTGCAGAAAGTGTATTTCCCATACCTGTTGGGTAAATAGCTATTTTAATCCCATCACGTGCGCCATACTAAAACTTTATAACCTAAAACCTGACCGACACTTTACTAATTTTTTTATCGTTATTTTAGCTCCTCCGTCATATGAAGAAGCGATCAAACTTGCCATCGCCCAGAGCAACTCTATGCAGTCGCTACAAGTAGAGCAATCGCGAACACAACAAGGTGCTTCAAGTACATCGTCCTCGACTCCGGTGATAGTACCCGCGGTACACAACCCAACGACTGAATAGGATAGTTTTTAGTATTTTTTTGTTATGTTATATAAACTCCGTCGTCAAAACACAAAGTTTTATAGTCAAGAGACTTATATTAATAGCATAGAGTATTTAAAGATTAAGTCTTAAGCTACGGTTTGTTAGAACAATGCGCGATGCATGGACGTAGACGTACAGCAGCAACTATCCTGCTTAGCTTCAATCAATTTACAGAGAAGTGGTTTGTTAAGAACTTAGTTCTACGCTCTAGAACTGTCAATACAAGCAGCTGGCAAATGGGTTAAATCTATTAATCTTTCATCCTTCTCAGGGAAAAATTTAGCCTTGTTAATAGTACTTGTATAATACTAAATAATGTCATAAGTATTTATATTTCATACGATACACAAAATAATAATGCGTACACTGCCGTCAGTTTATCGTCCGCACTGCTGAGCAGATCTTAACTGTCTTAACAAACCACTTCAAAATAAATAACATATCTTTGATTTTAGCAGACATGCGCGGCTTTTAACTCGCCGTGAGTTAAGGTGCGTCCAGACATGACAAACGAGCACGAACGAACACAGAAAAACAAGACCACAAACGATCGTCTGCACGGTAAAACGATCCCGAACGAGCACTAAGGAGCGCCGAAATACGAGACGAGCAGGTTTCCAACGCTCGTCGGTACATCAAAGTATTTTGTTCGTTCGTGTGCGTTTGGGTGCGTAGTGTTTGGCCAGATGATAGGTAAAATTCGAAATCAGAGGTAGCATGAGGAAAAATGGAGTATTCTGACGATATTGTGTTGTCCTTCATGAGGGATGTGGGAAAATTTCCTATATTATTGAGATACGACGAGTCCTTTTTATAATAGGCAATGAAAATAGATGCGTGTAGTAAAGGTGCTAAGTTATCCAACACACAGGAAGGAGAAGGTATAGATTATACCAGAAAAATAATTATCGACACCTTTGTATATTATTTGTAGGCCTTATTTCGAATTTAAACGGCCAGTACAAAAACTGGAGCATTAAGGAACAACCAAAAAATTGTTCTCCAATGATCGTTAGTGTTTGGCAATACTCGTACAATATTTGCTTGTAATCGTTCGTGCTCGTTTCATATTCGCGGTATGTTCGTGTACGTTTGTCAAGTCTGGACGCACCTTTATTCGTCACGCACGGTTCTGACAAACCGTAGCGTAACATGTTTCGCCCGTTAAATCATTATCAGACCTAAAATTATTAAAGAAAATATTGGATAAAATAATATAAAAAGCATATCTACATATCCGAAGAATACAACAAGTAAAATAATATAATGTAGGAATGATATTGCGTTTGTGCCGAGTTTAGTAGTTAAGCCTTAAAAAGAAACACGTTCGTTAGCCCTAGAGATAGATCACCGGGTTCTAAGCAAATGGAGAGATCATAATTTCAGATAAATTAATATAGTTATTTTGGTAAATTATTACTTACTTCGATTAAACACAGTCCTTAAGATATCATTTTAAGCTTTTCAATAATATTCTACTGCTTTATAGTTGGGCTAAACGACTGTAACTGTCACAATGATAGAAATGTCAGCAAAATTGAGAGTAGCATAACTGTATGATTAGTAGAATAGGAGAGCTATTGGACTACTGAACAAAATGGAGTGTAAGAAATTTCGAAGATGCAATTGCATTTCTACTGGCAAAGCAGAATATGCGTATTTTTTTTTGGAATATAGATCCAATAGTATATGTATTTTGTACAAAGTTTTTGAGATTGTCAACTGTATAATATTATGATAGAGTGTGTAGATGACACAAATGCTTAAAAATTTTAAAAAGTCCAATGCGGAATTTTCAAATCCTTAAGATAGAAAAAATTGTTTTTGGTCAAATTTACGCAACTTATTTCTAATACAAAATAAGCGGAGACGAATTATTTCTTTTAGGCAAAATCAAAATAATTTTCGGTTTATTCGAAGTTGCAAACTGCTGACATGAACAACTTTTTTTACCCTTTTTTTAATCCATGTAATTTCTACAAACATTAGTTTTCTTCCTCTTTTTTTAGGTCTTTCCTTGTATTTGAAGTAACTTTAAGGGTGCATCCAGACTGGTGCCAAAACTCCATGCCGTAACCGTGTCGCGGACATCTTCCTGACAAGGCAAACTTCGACGCGTGTCATTGTTGCGTATCATTGTCACGAGCTTATTTACATTGCCCTTATTTTAATAAAAAAATAGTTAACATGTATTTATATATCAAAATGCATCGATGATATGCGGTCCCGTCCAGACTTGGCGAACTAAGCCGCGGCGCCAAAAAATCCGACAAGCATGGAACGGACTGATGACATGAGGTAAACGCGGAGATGTCACGCATTGCGGTTACGGAGTATCGTACGGAGTATCGTTCGCGACGGTATCACTACTCGGGGTGACATCTTTGGACACACCTTTTGGCACAGTTCATCGTTATCATACAAAAAGAGCCATTTTTGAAAAAAGTCTTTTCCTCGAAACGTACGAAAGGTAAATTCTGGCGCCGAATTCCTCGACTCTAGCATTAGATTTCATATTCAACAGATAATTATTCAAATGTATATTAACAACCATTTTGTCTTTCATGAATTTTTAACATATTAACATTTAGTAAATTATAATATTTTCAGTAACGAATTACAAATAACATTTTTTGAAAGTGAGGTGCTTGACTGAGGTTGAGGTAATTTTTTATTAAAATAATTCATAATGGACAATAATTGAGACATGTAACGGCAAAACTGGCTTTATCATTTTTTTGCCAGAACTATGGTACTTATAATAAGTTGCTTGAGTAAATATAACAAAATCCGAAATATCCTATGAAAACTGAATTATAAAAAGTCGGGCTTAAAGCCAGTGTCTTATTCACGTCCGCTTGTGTGTGGAGATGACGAGATACACGATCAAGATCTTCTCGAAGAAAATACACGCCCCAATTTTTGTCCACATTCTCTATTCTGATAAGCTTACTCATAAAGTATTATTTTATTAATTAAATATCATATAATAAAGGAGTATAGAAATATTGTGATAAGCGGACAAGTCCACAAAGTTGTGATGAGTCTGTTAAATGTATATTGTGAATCGTGTAAATATCATTGTATTTGCTACGCAGTTTGTAAAATTTTATTGGAATACGTATAAATTTTATATATAGGTTAACTCTTATTTATATTTTATGTATATAAAGGTTAGAGCTTAAGTATTTTTAATTAAATAACTTTTATTTAAATTTTGCATAATAGTATATTAAAGTACATGTTTTATAAAGCATCATCTTATAGCACGCGTCCATGTTAAAAAACGAGCCGCTTGCGGCGAGTTTTTTAACGGGACAAGTGCTCTAACTGCTTTATAAAACACGTACTTTATACTATTTTTTCTATTTTGTATTTTTTTCAATAAGAAAATACATATTTAAAAAGAAAATCAACCCTTCAAATTTTGTAAATTTGTGTGTCTAAATTCTATGTTGGTAATACTCTAAATTTCTTTTTATCATAGTAGCCTTGACAATAAATAATATTTTCTTTGTGTCATTGTCACGAAATTTGTGATTTAATATTTCATAGAGTTGTTCATAATTATAATTAAAAAAATATGGAGCATGATAATCTAAGTTTAACTCCCCCTGAGTTAAGGGATATTGCTAATAAAACGATAAATCAACTTTTACCAGAGAAATCCCGAAAACTTTCTTTTCTCATGGATAACAATAACAGGAAACGTCAGACGTCAACAGAATAAAACATTTAAATATAACCAATGCCAACTTTTAAAAAATAAAATTCGGAGTTCGAAATGGATATATTTCGAACTCGCTAGCGCGTTCGAAATATCTATTTTTCGAGACAAAATTAGAAAAATAATATTATTATGTGTATAATAATATGTATAAGATGATACCTAATTTAAGTATGGTATTCTTATCGACTCATTGCCGTATTGCTCATTGAGGAAATGATGATTGAATTACGGGTATTTGAAAAACCTTCCATGATAATCAAGTTCAATTTCAACTATTAAGTATATCCGATATCTCAACGAGCCACAAGTCCCTGCAAAATTATCACTTCTCAAGAGGAAAATGAGATATTGGAACATATGCAATTTATTTATATTACAATACCCTAAAAATCACCATTTCTCCACTATATTTTAAAATGTACATATAAGCCAGAACAAAAATCTCAGATAGGTTCTTTACTTTAATAAAATATTTTCAGACTTATGTTTTATTTTGCATATTATTATATTTTAGAGTTACTAGGTAAGACGATATGTTCGGTGGAGTTTTCCCTAAAAAGTTTCTGTTGACTGTGAAGAAAATAATGCCGCAAGAGGTGGACTGGGTAACTTGATAAAGTTCTAACTGAGCTACCGACCTAAGTTATCTTGATCCTCCGGTTATGTGCTTCTTTGCTTTGATTTATCGTTTGCTTGCATTGGCTTCGAGCCTTAAAAAAGATGAGACAATTTTCAGCGGTAGGATTTTTTCGGCATTATCGGTAGAAAGAGTTTTCTTTTATTTAACAGCCCACTCGTAATTTCTGGTAAACCAACGCTTGCCGTTGAAAAGGCACTTTTTTGAGATGGGGATCAATCCTTCCACGCGAGAAAGGATAACCTTCTCTAGCACAGATGAATGGATCGTCAGAGGTAAAACAGTTCCGCCAAGGCAACGTTCGAAAATGGTCCTTTAGGTGATCCCACTTAGCTGACGTGTAATGCCAGCTCTTGGTCATATTTAAAGGTATGTATAGAGGAGACCATTGACAAAAACTATTAAAATACCAGGAAAGAACAACATTAGTGATCACAAGTATGGATTCAGTAAATCTAAATCAACAGGAGACTTTCTCGCTTATGTTGCCCATGTTTAGAACAACGCAATAGAATATTGTTGGGAGTGCCAGGCGGTAGCATTAGATATAACTAAGGTCATTGATCGAACCTAGCATACGGGGCGTCTAACTAAAGTTAGAGTATACTGTATACTGGTTCAATTTTCTGCATGGCCGTCAAGTTCTTTCAGAGACCATTTTCTGGAGGTGGCTATGGACGGTTTTTTTTAGGCATATGTTCCATCAATGCTATAGGCTGCTAAAACTCCATTGTTTGTCTCCCACCCTCTTTCTACTATACACGACCCTAAAAATCCGATTTATAGCTTCGCTGACCAGAACACTCTTGTTTTCTCTTTTACACATTTGAAGCTGTATTCCTAAACATACTCTTAGACTGCTGGATTCAATTTCAAGAATCGGCGCTAACCTGAACTAACCTAATCGTAAATAAAATCCATTTCTCACATTCTGAAACATAACCTTAAGGGCAAAAAAATTCGTGTAATTTTCATGGCTAAATAAAGAATATGTCAGCTATGTTTGATTGTTGAACTAGCTAACTGTCTTGAAACATTGACGTATTTCAAAATTGTGTACAGGATTATGCTTTATCATTTAGGTAACAGAAACTCATCGTATTGAAAAATATTATTGATGGTCGGGTACGGAGATAAATCTAAAACTCAACATGAAGTGGTTGGATTATTTAGGGAAGAACATCAAGAGTTGCCGCTTTTAAGTTAAAGTACGAGAAGTAGAATTGAGAAAACGTTATTTCGAGAAAATAAGTAAGATCTACATCTACTAAGAGGCAATCTGCACTGGACGATAATACGAAATTAGATGTACCCTTAACACAGATCAATACAGGGTGATTTCTGAGGTAATACTTTTTTTTCAACTGTGTATACAACTTCTTAAAATAAACGATTTTTTCAAATGACTTTTTTTAAATAACTCAAAAATAAAGGAGATATTTTTTTATACACATGATCCATTTTTATTTTTAAACACTCTCAAACTAATTGAAATCTATCACGCGATGAACTGACAACAAATTGAGACTTCACTGCTTGACATAAAAAAAAATAAACACCAACAAAAAAATTATCAGCAGTCGTGTCGTAGGCTTTTTACATTAGCGTATCTTCTTTATTTTTGAGTTATTTAAAAAAAATTATTTGAAAAAGTTGTTTCTTTTAAGTAGTTGTATACACAGTTGAAAAAAAATGTATAACCTTAGAAATCACCCTGTATTAGTATTTCAGTTCATAAAATGTGCAATGTAAAATAAGAGTTTAAATGTCTGAGCGATTTTTAGAAAAATCTACCAGAGTGGCAATACATATTATTCCATATTAGATGTTCTCACTGTATATTATTAAGTATTATTAGTGACAGTGTACAAAACGTTAGGTATGTCGTTCCGCATTTAGCCGAAAGTTTAATAAATTTAATTATGAAGTACGTATGTGTCAATTAAATATCAATAATACTGTCACCTTTTAGCCTGGCTGGTAACAAGTAGTACCAACCTATTTTACAAATTCTCCGAGGTACCTAAAATAAAATAGGCATGTACTGGTAGCTACCAGCCAGACTAAAATGTATCGCTATTATTGATATTTAATTTTTTTTATGATAAGGCGCAGCACTGCAGGATTAATCCTTTATGGCGCTCTGCGAGCGGTGCGTGTACACCCAAAACGATTCACGTTGGTCTCAGAATTTTTAAACAGCGTCGTTCGTGGGATACTAAGCTGAATGACGTACTACGCTGCAGTGGCTCGTCGTTTATTTCTACCATGCATTGCTCTCTGGGTGGTATCAAGCGGGCAACCTCAGTTAAGCACTTGCTATGAAAATATTTGTAAAATAGACTCAAGTGGCCAACATGCCTTCAATGTTCAAGGCTCTCTAGGTTGTTTGTCAGATCATGCTCACTGATCAAGTGAATGACTCTTCTTTGAATGGAATCTAGCAATCTCAGGGTATGTTTAGGAGCAGAGCCCCAAATATGCGAAGAGTACTCCAGTTATGGTCAAATTTGGGCTTTACAGAGCATCAAAAGTTGTTGGGTGTACACTTGTACTGTACAGGTTCTTAGTTCGGAAAAGTATTTCAAGCTTCTGCGAGTCTGTCTCACAATGGCCGCAACGTAACTATGCCAAGACATATGACTATCCTAATTGACGCTGAATAAATTAATTGATGAAGCCAAGGGAACCCGCCATGGATATATTTAATTCCTCAACATTAACTTTTTTAGAAAAAACGGCCGCCTGGGGTTTTCTAGCGTTGTTTACTGTCACCCCAGGACAGAATTTCTTCCAGGTCTTTGTTGAAATGTGAGACCTCTTGCTGCCTATAGAGATGTGCATTGTCAGCCAATGTCCGAGTATCCAAAGTAAAAGATGAAACAAGTGTGCTGTCATCAGCGAAGCTATACATAGGATTTTTATTTTTTTCCAAAAGATCGTTAATGTATAGTAGAAAGAGGGTGGGCGACAATATAGAACCTTGAAGGACTCCGGCGTTGATGCTAAATGTGTCTGAAGGAAATCCGTCCATTGCCACTCACAGTTAATGGTTTTTAAGAAAGCTTGAAAACCATGAACAACATTGAACTGGCATTCCGTATGATCTCACTTTAGTAAGGAGCCCCTCATGCCATACTTGGTCAAAGGCCTTGGAAATGTCCAGTGATACCGCTCGGGACTCCCCATGATGTTCTATTGCATTGTTCCAAACGTGAGTAACATAAGCGAGAAGGTCTCCTATTGATCTAGACTTATGGAATCCATCCTGGCGGTCACTAATAATGTTGAAGCCTTCCAGATACTTTTCGTTGATAGCCTTATCTATAACTTTTGATATTACCAAAAGCAATGCGACTGGACGATAGTTGTTTGACAAGGTCTTCCTCTATTTTGGGTATTAGCAGGACTCGCACAGTTTTCCAGCAAGAAGGAAATATTCCTTTTTTGTATGATAACTCGATTCTACAGGGGGAATGTTCGGTGGAGTTTTTCCCTGAAAATTAACCGTCGAGTGTAAAGAGAATAGTTCCGCCAGTAACTTGGCTTTTCACTGCGCTTTGGTCGATGGTGCCATCAGAACGTGTTAGAGTTCGAATGGTTGACTTGGTAAAGTTCTGACTGACGGCCTTAGCTACAGACCAAAAAGATCTTGAGCCGTTAAGACGTTCAAGAAGATTGTCTTTGATCCTCTGGTTGTGTGCAGCTTTGCTTTGGATGATCGTTTGCTTGCATTGGTTTCGAGCGTTAGCAAAGATTGTACGATTTTCGGCGGTAGGGCTTTGATTCCATTGTCGGTAGAAATAATTTTTTGATTAATTTTTTGGTAAACCAAGGCTTGCCATTAGAAGGGCACTTTTTTGAGAAAGGCATGAAGGCTTGCATGCCAGTAAGGATAACCTCCGATACTTCTCTAGTGCCGAAATAAGGTTGTGGTCAGACGTTCCTAGCGGCGGCTTCACGGTGACAGTGTACAAGTCGGGGTTTGAAGTTAAGAAAAGATCCAACAAACCAGCAACATCACCATCTCGGTCTAGAATCCGAGTTGGTTCACCCACTAGTTGGGTAAGGCCAGAGCTGATGGCAAAGGATTCGGCTTCGCGACCTTGCTCGTCGGTTGTATTTGCGTATTTGAGCCAGTTGACATTATGACATTATGAATGTCGCCAAGAATGACAACTTCGGAATTGGGATGGTGGGTTTGCAAAAAGTCGATAGTATTAGCAAGCGAGGAGAACAAGTCTCTATATGGGTATTGCTTAGCGGCCGGTAAAGGCAGCAGGTTAATTTAGTAATTCTCTGCGTTGATATTTTAAACCACATTACATCAAAGTTATTAGGCTCGGGTGTACCCAGAATATAAATAGCTAACCGTACTTATCGATGATCTGACCTTTGTTTCGGTTAGTACGAGTACATGAGATTTGGTAGATTGTAGATGTAGATGAACTGTATTGATGTTCGAGTTCAGTACTCTTATATTGCAGAAGTCAATTTGGAAGCTACTAATTTTGGGTCTTTTAACAACTTCAGTTGTCCCAGTATTTTTTTCACAAGTGCTTCACTTAACTGAAAAAATTCTTTTCCGGATTTTACGTTCTCACTGTATATATAGGGTGTCCTAGAATATGTGGGCAGTTCTCGGATTCAGATAGAACACACATAAATAATTTGACAAGTTCCTATACATTATTTTTCCTACGGCCTTCCCTTAGAAGATCTTCAATTCCTAGAGCTAGGGAATATACAGGGTGATCCAACGAAAACTTAACACCTCGATTTTCCTGCTTTAAAATGAAAATGTGGAAAATCGCTCGGACTCGTCGATTTCTGATTCGAGGGGAATAACTTTTCCCCTTTTTTCGTCTCCGTAACTTCAACCCCCTAACGAGGGTGAGCATAACCTCCTGATTTTGAATAGGGATGAGGGGTGTTGCAATACCTCATTTTGAAGATCTTATCGAGTACTATATGACCCAAAGGTTTCGCTTCAAAATTTTCATCTTTAACGAAATGACAACTAAAATAGTGGAAGACTACTTACTTTTGCGATTAGTTTATTAAATGCTGAAAATGGCCACCATTCACTTGCATGCAGTAAAGAACGCTGGTGTATAAGTAGAGAATGTGGAATTTACCTCGAGGATATTACTCTTATCAGACGCATTGAAATTATTTATTTATTTGTTAATTTTTTTGTCCAAAAAAGTAGACGGCCTTTGATCATGTTTTTGATTTACCTTAGGCTATCGTGAATTTTTAAGAACGTTAAAACTGTGTCAAAGCGATTGTAACTTTGTAGTAGAATTAAAATGGTGTATTCCGTAGAAGAAAGGGTGGAAATGATAAAATTATTTGTTAGAAATAACGACTCTGCGCGAGTAACAGCTTAAAGAACGACATCCTGAAAAAAATGTATCCGCTGCTCACGTGGTGCAACTGGTTGCCAATTTGACGCTACTGGTTCAGTCGGAAACAAAAAGAGGGTGTATGAAAGAGACGAAGCGAGAGAAGTGGCTGTCTTAGGTCAAGTAGCAATGGATCCGACCCTTAGTACTAGGAAATTGTCCGATGTATCTGGTGTTTCACGCACAACAATTATTATGAGAATCCTTAAACAACATAAGTTCCATCCTTTTAAGATACGACTGGTTCAGGAACTGAATGAGGATGATTTCGATCGCCGACTCCAGTTCTGTGAAGTGGTCAGTGGAATTATTAACAATAATGTTCAATATCTGTTTCTCGGATGAGTATTCATTTTACCTTAATGGCATTGTAAACAAACATAACTGTCGGTATTGGTCAGATGAAAATCCAAGATTATTTCGTGAAGTGCATACTCAGCATCCCCAAAAGTTAAATGTTTGGGCGGGTATTTATGGAAATCACATAATCGGCCCTTTTTTTATACCCGGTAATCTCACTGGCCAAATTTATTTAGAACTATTAGAGAACGCTATTTATCCAGCCCTCGTTCAAGTATTGGAGAATGAAGAAGACCATGTAACGATCATTTTTCAACAAGATGGCGCACCACCTCATTTCGCTCAACCTGTGCGTCAGTTATTAGATGAAAATTTTCCTCAGGCCTGGATTGGAAGAAGGGGACATATTGAGTGGCCACCCAGATCACCTGATCTGGCTCCACTGGAACTTTTTCAATGGGGTCACCTGAAATCTAAGATTTACGCTACCCAGCCTGAGTCACTGGATGATTTGCGAATTCGGATCATTAATGAATGCCGTCAAATTACACCAGAAATGTTGAGTAATGTACGTGAACGTTTTGAGCAAAATTTATTTTAATGCATGCAAGTGAATGGTGGCCATTTTCAACATTTAATAAACTAATCACAAAAGTAAGTAGTCTTCCACTATTTTAGCTGTCATATCGTTAAAGATGAAAATTTTAAAGCGAAATTTTAGGGTCAGATAGTACTCGATAAGATCTTCAAAATGAGGTATCGCAACACCCCTCATCCCTATTCAAAATCAGGGGGTTATGCTCACCCCCGTTAGGGGGTTGAAGTTACGGAGACGAAAGAGCGGAAAAGTTATTTCCCCTCGAATCAGAAATCGACGGATCCGAGCGATTTTCCACATTTTCATTTTAAAGCAGGAAAATCGAGGTGTTAAGTTTTCGTTGGACCACCCTGTACATATAAGAGTAGGAGAGCTCATGCTGAACCGATATAAAAAGTTATTCAATAAAAACTAAATTGAACAAAAACATTTTTTTTTTTCGTAAACGGTTTATTTTATCGATGTCGATTTAGAGTACCATTTTTTAGTTTAAGGTTTAAACTGTCCAAAAATATTATTGTTGTGCCTTTATCGTACAGTGGGTAAAAAAAGCATTAATGTGTTGAAGCTGGTCCGTCCCTGGCAAACTAAATAAGCCGAATGTGATTAAGAGGGCCAATTTAAAGGAGACTTACCTAGTAACCATCATATTAAGAAACTATTAAATCACACCTAGTACTTTAAAAGTTGGTTAAAAACAAACGATTTCCAGGGGCGTCCTTTATGGGTACGCATCTCCGTAGGGGGAGTCGTAGAAAAAAGAAGTGTATAGTAACTTGTCAAATTATTCTTATCTGTGCTATCTGAATCCGAAAGATTGTCCACATATTCTGGGATATCCTGTATAATATAACCTCCAAAGGTTCAAGACCAACGTGAATCGTTTCCTGCGCACACACACCGCTCTCAGTCGTGAAGATATTGTGAGACCATCAACTTCCAAAGGAAACGGTAAAACTAACAAGAAATGCTTAAGCCAAGTAACTTCACAATCCTTCCCATCCAAAAAAAACAAAGAAATGAAAATTTATTTGAGCAGGCAGTAGATAAATTGCAAAGCTTATCTGATCAGTGTAAAGAACCTGAAGATAATGAATTTGATCTATTTGGTAAAAGTATAGCTTATCAGTTACAAAAAATGTCGCTTGAAAGGGCACTTGTATGTCAGGAAAAATTGCAATCTGTCATGACTCAAGAAAGGCTGGAGCAAATTGGCTTCAGGTCACCTTCACAACATAGCAAAAGTCCGCATTACTCTGCAGCATCATATTCATACCCAAATTCGGCACCTTTCCAACAGTGCATGCCTATTGAACATGTACAAAATAATTCACTTTTTTACACCACATTGCCATCTTCAGTACCAAATTCACCACCATTGCAATGCCAGACGCCTAGCCAAAACATCATATCCCAAGCTTTAATGACCATTTGAATAAGTGTTTGTAATAATGCTTTAAGTTATTTTTTTATATATAAATAACCAAAATGTTTGTTGCTGTTAAAAAAGTTAATAAATGATCAAACTTACCTTAATAAATTCTTCTAAACTATTGTATATTGATTTACAAACATCTGGCAGAAATTGTGAGATAGTGTTTTTGGGCAGCCGGTACAGTGCACCCAAAGACGGAAAAGAATCTCCAGTAGCTAAATATATCAAAACAACTTGTAATTTGAGTCTTGATGGAAGAGCGTCCCTTAATGGAGTATTTTTTTTCTGTATCAAGGGTGACACTTTTTGTAGAAGTTCTTCAAATTTCTTTTCGGTCATTCTTAAGTGGTTTTTATAAGCATCCATGTCACCTGTTCCCCATTCTTTTAACAGCTTTACTGAAGCACCTTCATATGCACGTTGTAAAATCCACGGTCTAACCCACCAACGATGAGGTTTTCTCTTTTTCCGGTTATTTATCAAGGTTTTTAAATATTCACAGACAATACGAACACCGGCACGCAGAATTTTCTTCTTGGCAGCCATTTTAAAAACATACTAATATTCAAGTTTCTTATAGATTGGTCGTGTTTTGTTTACATTTTTATTACATTTATCGATTTAGTGTTTTAAATTATTGATTCTAAGGGGGGGGGGGGGGTAGTATTTTTGATGGGTAGTTAGTTCAGCGATAAAATGTCGGTTGTGCATAAAATTAAAGACTTTGAATTTTAAAAACCGTTTAAACGAACAGTTGTCCACTGCCCCAGTTAATCTTTTTATTAGACCAAACCAGTAAGGACAAAAAAAAAATTAAATGCATCGAAATTTTCGTAAGCCTATATGTATGATTTGTAGATGTGAAGAGACCAATTAATTTTATTTACTGTTTTGTATGTTTGCTTATTTCGAATGATATGCAAGCGTTGTGGTATATGAATGATGTTTTAGAGCCAGGCAATGCTGCATACAAATCCAGTCAGAAGTGTATAGCAGCCACCACAGCTATAAAGCTTTTAATAAATATCTGTTGGTCGAGTCCTTTATCTTCTTTCTGGGGAGCTCTACTCGTTTTAGTGGTTCCGGACTTCAATTATTTACCTAAATGATAACTATTAAGCTACCTTTATGCTGAAAAATATTCTGCCTGACAATAGTGACAATGTAGTATAATATAAACTATTTCATAGAGAATGTCTGCATCAGCAATGAGGGTTTCCTTCCAAGTAAATAGTATATTGTTTTATTAGGAGTAAAAGCAATATATTTTATGACATAATATAAATATGAAATTTTTCATTTTATGAACTAATTTTATTTTCCGTTTATTTTTATTTCCTCCTACATACATATACATTTGTACATACATACATATATTTATTACTAAGTATCATGCATAAACCTTTATTTATGGTATCATGCATATGTAATGTCAGTGACCACAACACACCAAACAGCAGAAGTCAGATAAGTTGTAAATAATTTTATTATTTATTGTTATATCATTTATGGGCTGGGTTTCTGGTGTATCTACATAAAACCCCAAAAAATGAACCTATGAATGGTGGTATTATGAAAAAAATACCATGGGTAAGTAAAGGATTTTTCGACCAGTATGTAGATTGTTATCAGAAAGTTCAAAGCTTCCTCCTATATACTGTAAATTTGATTTTTTTAGTTGAAGTATTAGTGGAATACGATTACTCTGCACAAGAGCCAGACGAGCTTACGATAAAGAAGGGAGATATAATCAAAGATGTGATCAAAAAGCCAGGTTTGTAGTGATAGTGTTGGGGTAGTTATATCTTTAAAATTCTATGACCCAAGGGCTTTTTACTTGTTGTGACCTGCAAGTTGTTGATTTCTAGTACAACAATTTAAAAAAGAACTTGCAGAATGTTAAAACATCTAAACAAATCCTTCCGGGTACAAGACAATGCATTTTTGTATTGTGCTCGAAATTTTTAACTACAATTCTGTGAATTTTCAGGTGGTTGGTGGGATGGATTACTACATGACAAAAAAGGAGTTTTCCCAGATAACTTTGTCAGACTGATTGAAACGGATTCCATAGTTCTAAGGAATAAAAAGGATTCAGCAAGGTATGTTTACATATTTCACTTTAACTAAACTAATACTGGACTACCTACATAGTTTATTAATAATCTCCTTAACAATACTAACCCAGATTTTCTTTTTAAGAATCAGACAATGTCGTGTGGTCTTCAGTTACAACCAAGATCACGAAGATGAACTGAACCTGAAAGTAGGAGATGTGATTAATATTATATGTGAAGAAGAGGAGGGCTGGTGGAGGGGTACTTTGCATGGAAAGGAGGGCGTGTTCCCCTCAAATTTTGTGGAGGAAATAGCTGTGGTGCAAAGCAGGCCTAGGCCTAGCAATCAGGAAGATTTAGTAAGGTTAAGTGACGAAGCACCAGCTTTACCCGCTAAACCAGGTAAGAGTAATGATAATTATATTATTTAAAATACAAATTTTTGCTTTAGTGTTGAGAATGTATGAGTAGGTATGACTATGAATATGCTGAGTGGTTTTGCAGAAATTGCTTAATTTGGTTCTTTATTAAAAATGTGTTTCCTCACAACACAAGTGTTTAATCACTTAGGTGCTTACTTATAATATATGCATTCAAATTGAACAAATAATTAACATAACTATTTGACGTATATAACCTAGTGTTTAGAATATTAATTTAATGTACCTAACCGTATAATGTGTGTACTATAAGCAAATAAATAAATAAATAAATAAATAAATAAATAAATAAATAAATAAATAAATAAATGAATAAAATAAATAAAAATGTTTGTGTGCTTTTAATACACAAATTGCAAGATAAAAGTTGACATTGATAAAATTATGCCTAAAATGATAGGAGATAAGGACAAATAAATTTCCTATAATGCCATATCAAGAGCACAATTTTTTTATGATATCAAAAAGGATTTTTTATAACCCTGACTAAATTTTATTTCATCAAATTATAATCTTGCGTGTTTCCGGCACAAAATATCTTATTTTTATTATGTTTTAAACTCGGTTTTAAATAAGCAATCACTGTGAAGTTTTACATTATCGAATTTTTTTCTAAATTGGGATTAGTAGGTATATTTATCATTTCTACTATATAAAATGAAAACAGAGACATTTCTGCAAGTACCTATACAGTGATATAAGTTTGACTACAAATAATAATAATACATGAAGATATGGACCTATTTTGAACAAACAACTTTCCAATAATAAATTTAAAGACAATCCAGGGCCGCAACCCATGCCTAAAAATCTGTATCTGGTCTCTGAAAAATTGTATGCATGCCGAACTAACAGATTAGTTACTTGGGGACGAAAATGGTTAAATCGAGCAATAACTCGATAAATAATAAAAATATTGAAAATTCTTAAAAGTGCAATATGAAATTTATTCCCAACCATTTTACTATCTTCACTTATCGTCGCAAAATCAACGGAAACCGAGCTACACGTGAAAAGCATTCTCAACCCCTTCAAAAATGGTCAAATCGAGCAATAACTCGATGAATAATAAAAATATCGAAAATTTTTAAAAGTACAATATTTTAGAGAATTTTATTCCTAGCCATTTTACTATCTTCACTTTTCGTCGCGAAATCATCAGGAACCGAGCTACACGTGAAAAGCATTTTCAACCCCTTCGAAATTGGTAATATCGAGCAATAAATGCATGCCGATCTAACGGATTGGGGTTAGGGAATTGACCGAATTCGGGGATTCACCGGTATATATTAGCTATTGCCAACATGCAACGTAAAAAAAAGGAATACTACATTTTTAATCTAAGCATTAGATGTTAATGAGATAAATCTTTATTTGTTTCATAATACATTTTTTTTGAAAAAAAAGACAGTATACTTATGCCAAGTTGGCGTGAAACATATCAATAATTAATACTATTATATATAAAAGAAAAAAAAAAGCATACATTGCAATCAAATAGAATAATACTATTACCTAAAAGATAGAAAATAGAGTAAAAGTAGGGTAAAAGTACAAGTTATAAAAGACAAACTGACAAACGAATATTTTAGATCTACACAAGAAATAAAAATAAAAACAAGTCAGTATTGGAAAAAAAAAAACACAACATTGTACAAGTGACAAGATACAGTTATACTTGATGTAGTTGTCTCAAAAAATTGGACCTACTAGAAAAGAAATCTAAAGAGTTGGAGTATTCGTTGGCTAACCTACTGGCGCGAGTGATAAAAGTATTTGTGCCGTAATTGGTTCTGTGCACAGGAACATGAAAAGACTGTGCAGAGCGAGTTTGTCTTGGCTGAATGTGCATTCCCATAAGGGACGTAACTGTTTAGTTTAAATGCAATATATCTAATAAACTTATGCTGAACCTGTTCGATCTTGTGTTTGTGTATGTTGTAACAAGGATTCCATGCGCTGGAAGCATATTCTAGATGGGGGCCAACTAAAGAGCAGTAAAGTAATCTTAGTGAGTTGACGCTCCGAAAATCCCGAGAGGATCTCTTTATAAAACCCAACATCTGTAATGATTTCGAGACTATAGCCGACATATGATTAACAAAGCTCAGGGAGCTATCCAGTGTTACACCTAAGTCCCTCACATCACTGACAGTATCCAATGAATCGTAGCCTATATAATATGTGTGGGCAATGGTATTTCTACCCCGGCTGAAAACCATAGCGTGACACTTAGATGCGTTCAATTGCATGCCATTACGATCGGACCAGTTCAGAAGTCTGTCAAGGTCGGACTGAAGTCGCAAACAGTCCTCTTTATTTGATATTCTCATAAAAATTTTCAGATCGTCGGCGAAAAGTAAGCAGTTAGCATTTTTTAAGAAATTCGGGAATGTCGTTAATAAATATATTGAAAAGTACAGGACCCAGGTGAGAGCCCTGTGGAACGCTAGAAGTAACGTCAATCTCGCCACCGACCCGGAAGATCTGTGTCCGGTCAAAAAGGTAGTCACGCAGCCAATCAAGAAGCAAACCACCCACACCCAAGGCTCTCAATTTAGTTAGCAGGACGCCATGATTTACTCTATCGAATGCCTTTGAAAAGTCTGTATACACAGAGTGAACCTGAAAGCCATCCTCCAAAGCACTCGACAGAAAATCAGTATACTCCAAGAGATTAAGTTCTGTCGACCTACCCGACCTGAACCCAAACTGCCGGTCCGTCAGTGCACCCTGAAAAACTGAAGTAAGATAGTCACACACGAAGCGCTCGAACAGCTTCTGGAATAGTGCTCAGGATGCTTATTGGCCTATAATTACTGACCTGAGCCCGGTCTCCCGCCTTGTAGATGGGAATTATAAAGCTGGATTTCCAGATTTATTATTATTTTTATTTGTTTATTTTTTATTTTCCCTATGTCAACCTATCTCACTCATACATTTGCATTCACGCTTTCTCTGATTCATCCCTTCCCCACATCAACCCGTGTAGCGAAATGTCTCTGAAGTACTCTTCCACTGTGTAATAGGCTTTGTCTACGAGAATTTTTTTCAAGTCACTCTTGAAAACCGACAAAGTTTTATCTCGCAGGTGAAGTGGGATTTTATTATAAACTTTAATAATTTTAAAATGGACATTTTTTTGAAGGTAAGAAAAGTTAGTTTTGTTTTCGAGTAGATCATCTTTTTTCCTAGTGTTATAATCATGATCTCTATGTAATGTTTTAAACGGGTCTAGATTTGATTTGATAAAAACCACTGCTTCATATATGTATGTGCATGCCATGGTAAGGATACCCAACTCTCTGCAGCTTTCCGTCTGTTTAATATTTAATATGCTTCTCAAACATCTTTTTTGGATGACCGCTATCCTGTCAAGGTTGCTACTTCCTCCCCAAAAAATTATGCCATATCTTAATTTGGAATGAACATAGGCATGATATACCATAATTGCTGTCTGTACTGATATGTTTGTGGACAGTACCTTTAGTACATAACAGAAACCTGCATCTCTCCCTGCCAGGATATCTGTGTTTGCTTTCCAGTCCAATCTGGCAATGTAAAGGTAACATGTTTTTATTTTGTTGAATGTTAATTTTTTTTAAGGTACTTAGGTACTAGATTTGGTTTTAAAGGACTTTATTTCGAAATAAAGGACGGTTGGCGAGCCTAGCTGATAAATATTCTTCGCGATTTTTTTGACGTTGACTTCAGGCCAAACCTGACGGGAACTTAGGACACCACAGAGAACTTCCTAAATGCATAATTTCATAAATCTATTTCACATAAAAATAAAGCGTTTTACACTGTCCAATAATAAAAAATAATTACACTGAAGCAAGTTCAGGTTCCTTTCTCCGTCTCAGAGTTGGGAGTAGTTTCATCCGATTCTTGGATCTCTTCAATACACTCGATGATAGTCAATTCTGCACTTTCTGTTGGCCAATCGTTATCAATAGAGGCAAATTGTTTCAAGTTCACAAATGTGTCCTTAATGTTCGGAAATATTATCTGTTATACACATAAATCCGGCTTTCATTCGTTCTTTCTTCTCATCTTCCATATTTGCACAGAACATAATTGTAAATCGTTGTTATGCTGTTTTTTTTCCAGTACACTTATCATCTTTCAATGCATATGGTTTTGTTGGCAATGCACAATAGTAGAGACCTGTCTCATCTGCATTAAATACGTCCCTTGGGGCATAATCCTTTAAAATGGTCAATAGCCTTTCTTTCCAAGCAGTTACGTCTTCGATATTTGTGTCAGCTGATTCGCCACATATTTTCTTGAAGGTAATGTCGTGCCGACGACGGAATTTTTCTAACCATTCATTTGATGCCTTGAAGTTATCTAGTCCTAAACATTGAGCAGATTCGAGGGCTTTTGCTTGAATTATGGATATTGGTGGGTGCTTATTTCGTGCCTTACAAAACCAGTTAAAAACAACTTGGTCCACTGCCAGTCCTTTGGTTTTGGGAATTTTTCTTTTTTGTTCACCGTTGCCACCTTCTTGAAACAAAGTTCTACCTTCTGTTTTATTTTGAAGCAACATAGTCACTTGGATCTTACCCACTTTAAATTGTTCAACTAATTTCCTGGTACTTGAACCAGTTTTTTCCACGTTTCTCGATTATTTCAATTTTTTCGCTTAAACAAAGACATTTCCTTTTTCCCGCGGTCTTCAAATATTCACGTTAGTTCCAGGACACACAAAACTGTTCAAAACAAAACTAATGTTATCAACCGACTTATCAACCTTTAAAGCAAATTGAATGGATCCGCCTGCAATAAAGTAATAATTATAGTCTATTTCAGAAAGGTGTAGAGAAATAAAAGCTCATTAGGTATGCAAAGGGACTACACAGTGACCCAACGAATATTTAAGCCACTTTCATAATTTGGCATTGATTTCATTGCAAAATTCTTTCTTTTCATCAAGTGCAGGTAGTACCACCCGGATTTGGGTAAATTTATGGGTTTTGCCTATTGTTATCCTTTCACAAACACTGGAAATGGTGTGACAAAGGCGTGCCGGTAGGATATTCGTAAAAAGGAAAGAATTTTATTTTAACAGAATAAAAATTAGGCATTATGTACCTGGTATTAACTACACTTATTTTTTATTAGAAATTTTAAAAAAATAGATTATACAGAAATTAAATTATACTCGTAAAAAGGAAATAATTTTATTTTAACAGAATAAAATTTAGGCATTATGTACATAGTATTAGGTACACTTATTTTTTATTAAAGATTATAAAAAAAAATGCGAAAAATACATTATACAGAAATTAAATTATAAAAAATCATATTATTCTTCGTCATCTGAGGAACTCTCATCTCCTCTTGACGTTATAATTAATGGGTCGACGGTCGATCGATCAGGTGGTCAAGATCCCACATTTTCTCGTCTTCTTTAATGACATGATGGACTGCTTTTCGCCAGTTCTCTGGTGTCACTTCCTTAATGGCTCGATCAAACAGTAGCTTAACCTCTTTCATTTTGAATGTCGTGTTGTGTCTTGCTACAAATCCTTTCACTTGCGCCCATATAAGTTCTATAGGATTTAGTTTGCAATAATATGGCGGTGTGCGCAGCACAGTTACACTATGTTTTTCTGCTATATCTTCCACGGCATATTTCATAAAACGATGTTTGTGTAAATTTGCTATAGCTAATGATTCCTTCTTTATCAAATTATCTTCAAATTCAATACTTTTGGTGGTTAACCAGTTGATAATTTCTTGTTTTCTCCAAGATGAAGTTGGAGTCTTCTCTGTGCGTCGTGAATGATAGCTTGCGTTATCCACAACTACTACTGAATCAGCTGGAAGATATTTTATCATTTCACCAAAATAGTCCTCAAAAACATTCGAATTCATGTCCTCGTAGTAATCTCCCGTATTGAACGACTAAAAGGTTAACAAACCTTCTTTTAAAAATCCCTCTTCGCTTCCAATATGGACGATTATTAGTCTCTTCCCTCCAGAAAGCATCTTAATACCCGTTGACAGGCCTTCCATGAAAGCTTGGCGAGCACTGGTTATATTTTTGTCTTGCCACAATTTTGGTACTATATAACCTTCATTAATCCACGTCTCATCAAGATAAAAGATTTTCTTCAGCTCTCTTCTGTACTGCTTTATACTTCTCAAGTATATTCGTCGCCAGCAAACAATTTCATCGCTTTCCAGTAAAAGTGATTTACGATTATGCTTTTCCCAGACAAAATCCATATTTTTCAAAGTGGTCCATAAAAGTTTTCTAGTTATAAACGGAATACTGTCATCCTGGCCAAGCTCCATTAGAATCTTATCTAGGGTGGTTATTTCTTTTTTAAAATAAAAAGAGTAAACTTTTCTTCAAACTACACTTTTGGTGTCTTCATCAAGGACTTTTACTGGTCTGCCTGGACTTTTCTTGGGAGGTTCCACTTGACCTGCTGTCTTTCTCTCCCGCAATAATTTAAAAACGGTGGACTTTCCAATTCCAGTCATTCGGGAACATCGGTCGACAGTTTCTTTTACAGTAGAATTCGGATAATCGTATTTTATGCAATCATGTACATTTAAAATAATAACTTTTTTCACTCACTGATAGTGGAGAATTATTGGAACATCTTTTTGAAGTTTATTCCAAATTACCACCTATTTATATGATCCAGCCAAAGAGGCCAGAGTCAAACTCGGTACCTGTTAAATGGTACCTGTTAAACGCAAAACGTAACTTTATAATCTACTACCTAACTAATCCCTACACAATATTTCGATTTTGACACTTCATGCCAGAAAACATACCTTTCCTAATCCTTACGCAATTACTTGAAATTTTGATATTACAAACAATACTATTTTATCTTAATACCCGTTAACCTAATTCTCTAAAATTTTTGGTTAGTTATCATAAATAATTTAATGCACAAAGTTTACCTGCGCCTATGGCCGACACCGAAATTGAGCCGAACTGGACGGAATTTCGAATAGCATTAGTATTTACTAAATATTCCGATGATGAGTGCCCGCGGCCGTTTAACAGATGGGTCGATAAAGAGGAGTATAAAATAATGGGATTTCCATTTTTAAATATGGGGAATTCATAACGGCCAATTTATAGAGGCGGTCGCAAACAGAGGTTTTACTGTATTATATTTCTTTCTATAGTCAGGCAACTGTGCGAAGTCCGTTTCTCCTATAAAGCACAAAACGAAGACGAGCTGAGTCTTAAAGAGGGCGATATAGTAACCATAGTGAATAAAGACTGTCAAGACCCCGGGTGGTGGAAAGGCGAACTAAGTGGAAAAGTCGGTGTTTTCCCCGACAATTTCGTATCGCCCTTGCCTTTGGGCGCGGACGAATACCGGAGAACAGGGCCAAGCAATAAAGTAAGATCTCATGAACTTGTCATCCATTCATTGTTATGTTCGATGGATATTCTTTTAGGTTGATAGTAGGCCTTCTACTGAATCTAGTGCCATTAAGCATAGCTCAATAGCTTCGCAAAGAAAGTCTTTAGAATTAAAAAATGCATTGCCAAAGCCAAAGTATTCGTCCAAAACGACGCCACCCCTTCCAGGTAACTTTAATGTCAGAATTTCAAGTTACAAGTCAGAATTTATTGTATTGTTATAGGTAAAAAACCGATAATATCCCTTAAAAAGTCCCCTTCGGGTTCGGGAAGCGGGCTGTTCTCGAAGCTAATAGACAAAATTGCCGACGCCGTGGATGGCGCCAAGACTGAGGTGACAAGAGAAACAAAGGACAATAGTATTGAGGGTGGACATTCCAACGCCAACCTATTCAATCAGGTCGAGAGGCGACCGCTGCTAGGCGATGTCAGAGCTAATAGAGCCAGAGCTCCAGGTGAGTTTTGTTTTTGAATATTAATTGGCGTGAAAATTTATTTATAACTTTGTCGGATAGTATAATATGCAAATTCGTTCCTTTGGTAGAACGCCGACGTTCCGCCGCGTTACTATTTTTTCTCAATATTTGTGCTAATTTCTTATTGGGAAAGAAAAACTATAGCCGCCGTTGCCATTGCAACATTGCGTGTCACTGAACGCTAATTGATTTACCCGTGACACTGGGTAGCGGAGGTAGGTAGAGGGAAGTAAGTGTTTTATTAAGTCTGGCAGTATATAAACGAACTAGCCCGATACTGCTGCTTTTACTGTAACTTTTACTGTTTTGTACAACAGTCTTACAAAATTTTCTCTTTAATTTCTTTACAATATGATAAAATATAATACATGTTCAGATATCTAACTCATGATATTATGTCAAGGTTCTTTGACATTTGGTACTACTTTTCACTGAAAACCGTGGAGAAAAATCAGCACGAAAATTGCTAAAGTTAAATAAGTATTAAACCTATCCCATGAAACACTAAATAATCATTTTAGCTAATTTCCATTAAAATTTTAAAGAAAATAATCTAATCTTTGTATTTTATAGCATTGTTAAATAAAAACGCGGCTAACATCGCCATCTTGAACTTCAGGGAACCCTGCCTCGCCATTTTAAAAATAAATGACAACTTGTTATATGTCATTGGGAAGAGAATTTAAGGCAGAAGTAATATACTTACATGATATTTTTTATGGAAAATTTGCATCTCCCTGAACCATATTTACTACTAGAATTTGAAATTCATATGTTAAACGATCATGACGCAGGGTTCTGTCCAACGATTTCGTTCAATAGTTTGCTTTTCTGGCAATTTCTCTTTCTTACCGCGATATCTCTTAACCTTTTTGTAAGCAGAACAAGTTATCGCATAGACTCTGGTTGCTGCTCGATCTACTTCAAGGCTTTTTCCAAAACGACAAAATGTTCTTGGTTAAAAATGCGTTCAACAACAACCTTTATGCCTTCTTCTTCTTCTTCTTCTTCAAGCTGGTCTACGTCGTCAGTTTGTTCAGAGGCACCTGTTTCCTCTATAGACTCTTGCTCTTGCCCATGATCATCAAAAGCTATCCACTGGTTGGCATCTTCTTATGTAACGCATGTTAAGTGCGTCGTCTCAGTCTGTAGCTGCGCGGAATCCGGAATGGGGAAGCGAGGCCCTAGGTTAAGCTCCTTCAACAGGGACAATCCATGTTGTCTACATTCTTTAGATAGTTTTGGTAGACACGACGGCTTATACGAATCGCTCCGCGAACAGAAAACCGAGGATCGGATAATCGTCGGCCTACTGTATTATTATTTCTATGTTTATAAAAATGGCTGACGTCAAAAAAAATTAATATAAATATATTTTGCTTCCTACACCTCAAATTTTTGTTTAAAATGTCTGATGTTTGACTTAAAATTTGCATAGTAAAATTATTATTACTGCTAAGTTTCTTGACCTTGTTCTCAGGAGTAGAACGAGTTTTGAATTTTTATCCACTTTTGTTGCCTTAAGGGGGATAAGCACAACATTTTTGGGTCATGATAGCCAGCACCTTTTTCAGGGAACTAACCTGAAATAGAAAATTCAATCAGCTAACAAACTTCAAATACTCGTATTTTTTAATTTTTTTTTTTAATAAAATTCAATTGACAATAATTTTTATGGGAGCTATACACTCCCAAGAAACAGAAAACCCGAATAAACTTCGTTGCATGAAAACAAAAACACGTTTTTAAAACATTTGCAAAATTCTGTTGCAACGATTTTTAACGAAATTAAGTTAATTCTTTCTAATTTAACGTGGCAAAAGTTCGAAGGGATCAGATCGATTTGACATTTTTCCTAAAACTCAAAAATCTGATATCGATTAACGAATTCGTACTGTTAATATTGGTCTGATGCATATGGCAAAACATGACTAATTCATCTCATGCTTACACATATATTATGTCACTTGACTATTAATAAAAAGTAAATTTAAGAGAATTAAGGTACTTGTATTGTTTTTGATCAGATATTCGGATAGCAGTTATGAATTTATTATCTCTATAAACGGTAGTTTCGACTTTTTACATTTCCATACGATGCGGCAACAATTCTCGGGTAAATATTGTTTATATTTATTGTTAGGAGGGCGTAAAAGCAATTGTCCCGTGTTAATTCAAGTGTTAGTGGCAAGAAAAAGAAAGCGTAGTACATCTTCTGGCATACAGAAAAAGACGCAAAACACTAGATTAGCTAATACTTTGGTTCAAACGAACCCAGCTGCTATGAGGTAAGATGCTAGGCAATCAGCTGATCCAAAGCCGACATTACACGAAAATGATAGGATAATAAGATTAAATTAAACAATGAATCACATATCAAAATTTGGAATTAATTTCACTTAAAATATGTAGGTATCATTCTACAATATAAAAATAATTATTTATGGCCGCAGTTCTTATCAGATATATTTTAGTTAATGATAAATATATCATTAAACCAGTTTACTTGGTATTTAGTAAAATTCATTGTCTACTTAAGGTAAGAATTTTTATTTTTTGGCCTTAAATTACTCCTACAATTTTATTTCTATTATTATATAATACTATATTATTATAAATATATTATTCTTCCAATGTTTCATTTATAATTTGTTACTGCTCTACTACTAGAGTCTATCTTTAAATGGCGCGAAGTTTTAAATCCTCATTAAATATGCAAAATGCATACCGGAGTGTCAAGAACAGTTTTAACCCCATCCCTTAAAATCTATTGTGTTTACATTAAAGGATTTAAATAATGAGCATTCTTTAGGTAGGTCTACCCTGAATTTATTGCAAGCTATTGGTATATTTGAGGATTTACCATTGTAATTGGGAAAATCCCTTAGGCAGGAGCATGTATTAGAGAAGTTTTTAAATTAAAAATCTTAAACATGCCTATTCTCCTAAAATTGCATTTTATTATATTCGCAGGTATTTATAACATATGAAGACATTTAAAAAATCGTATTAACTAATAAATAACAATGGGTGTTACTATTTTACATAATATAATTACAATCTTACAAACATAGCATTTTCAAAAATCGAATAATACTTTGTCGTTATAGCTTAATCATAGTCCGATTCGGAAGATGAATTTTTATTAACATCGTTTATAATGAGCGGTTCAACCATTTCTTCGATTATTATCTACCTGCCATATTTTGGCTTCTTCTTCTATCACATGATCGATACACTTTTCCGCACTGATTTTACCCATAGCTCCATTATAGAGTCTTTTTAAATCCACCATTTGTTTTTTTCTGGCGACATCTGTCTTTAATTAAGCCCATATAAGTTCGATCGGGTTTAATTCGCAGTGGTAAGGAGGGAGTCTGAGCACAGATATTCCTCGTAACTTTGCCATTTCATCGACTACATATTTTTTGAATGCATTTTTATGTAAATTGGCTAGTACTTAATAGGATGGGTTCGTTTCTGATTTAGGGAATTCCCTGTATTTTTAATTCTACTTATTTTTAAACGTTACTTTTCACTTTTTTGCGAATATCTCGTAAACGGTTAGCCCTACGGTTAAAATTCTTATTGCGATTTAGTAGAACGTGGCTGCCTCTATCGTTTTTATTTGAAACAATTTTCTTGAAAATCAGTATTTAAAGGGTTACTTCAATTTTTCACTTTTTTGCCAATATCTCGTAAACCATAACCTCTACAGTTAAAACTCTTGCTGTGATTTGGTACAGCTTGACGTCCTCTATCGTTTTTATTTGAAACGATTTTCTGGAAAATCAATATTTAAAGAGTTACGACAGTTTTTCACTTTTTTGCGAATATCTCGTAAACGGTTAGTTCTACCGTACAAATATTATTGCAGTTTTGTAGGACGTGGTGGCCTCTATCGTTTTTATTTGACAAGGGTTTATGGAAAATCAACATTGCAATATGGGTCACTTGATGTTTTAAGAAAGTCACCTCCAATAACACTAACTTATGCCTAACATTTTATTTCTGTATTGTTACTAGATCCTAATTTTAAAAAAATGAAAACACTTTGACGACACCGTAAATATGAACCTTAAAATTTGTCGTCGTAGTTTTCGAACAACCTGTATTATAGCCTTTGTAACAGTTAGTACGACAGTTCAACTTATTTACTAGTTACTTACAACTAAATTATTTATTTTTCTATATTATGCAACATTTGTAAGGATGTACTTAAAAACTATGTCAGACGGTTTGCCAAAGTACGTGATGCATTAAAATTTCTTTTTCTCGATAATTTTAACTTGATTGGGATAAATTAGATTATTCGATATTTTTGAAAGCTTATTTTTTAACATCATGTCTGTCTAAAAACCTTATTTTATGGCTTATTTATCAGTTTAAAGAGATAAAGTTCATTGTTAAAATTTTGCTACACTTAGTGGGACGTTTATTAGCCTGTGTAACATGCTTATGGTATGTTGCCAGTATGATTTGCTATTCCTGTAGATATACAGGATCTTCTTTTCTGATATGCTAATATTTTAGGGTGCTATTTTTGGGACTATTTTATAAAAAATACTTCATTTAACCACAGGGTGCCAAAATAACAAAACTATAAAGAAATACACATATTTAAAACAACATAGAACTACTAGTATATCCACATCAAAGATGTAAAAAAAAATAACTCTTAAAAAGGTAAAGTCTGTTCAGAGATATGAGAAAGTGACTAACTGATCCCTATTAGGAAAGACCCGGGCCAGCTGTAAAATTGAAATATGGCCGAACAGGTCCGTATTTTGCTTAGAATTTAATCATGGTTTGTAATAAAAATAAGTAAGGCATTAAATATTATTTTATGTAAAATTACAAGTTATTTTCATATTAAAAATTATATTTATGATTACAAAAATTTACAAATTATTCGGTACCTATAATAATTATTTATTTAATATATCAATATCACTATCGCTATCATCATATGTTCTAATTATTATTTGTGCTATATTGTTTATATGGATATAGGATTTTTCCACTTTTTCAACATGTGTAACAGAATTTGCCCAACTTTGTCAAGAGATGTTAAAAACTTTAGATTCTATAAGCGCAAGTTCACTGGAGTTAATAGTAGGGCAAATATTGTTACGACGAATGGCAGATTTCAGTTGGTGCCAAACATGTTCGATGAGATTAAAATAAATATACAATGGTATGGTGGAAGCCTTAAAACTGTATGCCCTATATTTTTTGCATAATTATCACAGAAGTATTCCTTTTGTAGTTTTAAACTTTGTAAAACCTCCTTTTGGTGTAATCTTCCTGAAAATAAATGTCATTATCATACAATACATTGTAGTTTTGGATTGTTGCTTTTGTGTCATTTGAGGAGGGAGTCTTGGTCAACTGCCTACTATGGTAGCTTGCATTGCCCATTACAATTACGCTATTCGGAGGTATATTTGGAATTAACTTGTTTTTAAACCAATCTTCAAATAATCAGCAGTGGTGTCCTCATGGTAATCCAGAGAAGAATCTTTAATGTTTTTTGCAGGCAGAGAAAGTCCATTTGGAATCCATCCGTCTTTAGATCCAGCATGCAAAATCGTAATTCGTTTACCTCTTTTTGATGGCGCGCTTGTTTTACACTTGCCGCTTGAGTCAACCCAACCCTTTTCCGGGGTATCATATGTGTCAAACCAGGTTTCATCCAAGTAAATAATCGGCCCTTGCTGATCTCTGTAAATCCTAATTTTTTGTAGATATTCGGATCGCCATTCCCGAATTCTACTGGATTCCATTAAAACTTGTCTTTTGTTAATTTTTTTAAATCTAAAGCCCATGTGTTGGATACCCTGCCATAACGTTGTTCTGCCACATTTAACGCCGGTTTCATCTTTTTCAAGCCTCTTAATTAAATTATCTAATATAGGCACGCTTTGTTCCTCGTATAACTTGTAAATTTTACACTTCCATCTACTTTCGAGAAAATGCCAGTATCGGTTCTTTTTTCCCTCGCTAAAATGGGATTATTCACAATTTTCTATACAGTTGATGTTGGAATTTTTGTTAATGTGGCCGTTTCTTCTAACGCTGCTTGCTTGCTGACCGCACGTTCAATAAGTTGAGAGTTAAATAAACATTGTTTATAACTTCCTTAGTTTCCACAGAAAAGTGTTTTCTGCTTTTCGACGGAGTTATCTCCTGAGATACATTGGGCTTGCACATATTTTCCATGACTCACACACGATTAAACAAACGCTGTATCACACACGAAGTAAGAATAATTACTAAGCTTAAAACTAACTAGAGTGGCTATATAATATATATAGCCACTCTAGTTAGTTTTAAGCTGACTGTATTATACAGTCTTTGGAACATAATTTGTTTTATGGGATTAACCCTCTCATTTTGAAACAGGTAATCGGTTTAAAATCACCAAACTTTAATACTGAAATTACTTCTTTCGGATTTGCAGTTTACTTTAAGACATTTTTAAGTGCGGACCATAATTTACCTGCATTTACTAATTCATTCATTGTTTGTTTATGGCCACCCTTGGATAATCCCATTTAAAGGCAAAGTGTAACTTTTTTATATCTCTGGACAGGCTTTACCTATTTGTACATTAAGTTAATATTATAATATTAATATTATTAGAAACAGAAAAATACAGTTTATTCTACCTATGGATTTATAAGTTATTATAATTCTAAATATTCGTTCTCACATATATTACATTTTATTCTATGTATGAATTATTGACACAGCACAAAGACCAACTACTAAAAGAGTATACAACTATTGTAAAAAATTATGCATGAAGAATTCCTACAGGTTGTGTCCTTCGAAAAGTCATTTATAAATAGTTCAAACTCTGTGATTTTATGGCGAAGACTTTGGGTTCCAAGTGGTTTGGTTTCCAGAATTCATACCCCCGATGAATACTTTATCACACTTATCCAGTGATAGATGTTTGGTGTTAAAAACTAGTTTATTTCTATTAATACATGTTTCGGAGTCCGTCCGTCTTGCTCTCTTAAGAAATTCACCGAATATTAAGCGATAATTTTGCTCGCGAGTAGTGTAAAATGGGGCCACCGTAAAGCCAGATGAACGCAATGTAGAGGACTTTCGTAAAACCATATTTCTGGCTTTGATCGAAACAAGCTGGGCAACAATCGGTCGTTTTTGATTATGGTTTGCGCCTAATCTAAAAGCTTTATCGATGTCATTTCCAGTAATATTAGCATTTATTTTGCTCTTTGTTAATCTAGCTATTAACTCCTCCATTGGAAACCTCGACTCTTCCTCTTGCTCCTGTAAACCATAAAAACCAGCGAGTTTTGTTTAGATTCATTTTCAAGCAGGTTAAGTTTATTCTTTAGTTTAAGAACCTTGACCTTTAGTTCGCTGTTTTCACATTTCAAAATATTTACTGTATTTGTTAAGAGACGAAGGTCGTTGCCCGTTTTTGTGACAGTCTACAGTATAAGGTCTACCTTATCTTCTAGTGATAAGAATTCCATTTTTTGTTATGGTTAATTTTTATTTTTGGATTTGATTTTAAGTTGTTAATTTAATTGTTGTTAACTAAGTACAGTTTTAATTAGTTTTTCAGACCGGCACTTTTGAACACAATAGCTTGATATTTTATCCATTTTTGTGTAAAAACAAGACTTTTTTATTCTATTTACACCTAGTATTACATTTATTTTTCTCGAGAACAATTGCTCGTAGCGACTTCTACCAAGTATGCCATTTTCATGTAAAAATAATGAAGAAATCCATTTTTTTTTTGCTTAAATATTAATACAAGCACGTTTAAAAAAGTTATGACTCCTTAAGAGAGTAAAAGAACTCGTAGGTGGCACCCTCTACAAGTGGGAGCCATACTAACATCAAATTCGAATTTCGCATTTCAAGAAACCCCTAGACACCGATTTTCGTCCAAATACATATTATAATCATTATTTTAAAAATTATTTACGGAATACAAAAATAAATTTGTAACACCCTATAACTCAAAAATTAAAGGCAACAGTGTTGTTTTTAATGTGTTGTGAAGATGTCGAGTCTACGTTTTTATATATTTTAATTACAATACTTTATGTGGACCATAGTAATAAGGTCTGATGATGCCCGATTAGGGTAAAACGCGTAACCAATACAAAAATTAGAACTTGAGACCATGACTTTGTGTTTTTTTGAGTTACTCTACAATAAATCATTTATATTTAAAGGAATCAAAATTGGTTCCAAAACAGACCCCGTGGTACTACACAGGAAACCTGTGATGGGGATGACATCTCTCCATTAAAATTAACAATCTGAAAATGCTAGCACTATCCAGTAAAACCATAGTACTGCAATATTATTAAAATAATGTCATGGTTTACACAGTCCTTGGAGTAGTCGCAAAACATGGTGGTCAAAATGTCACGATCATTCAAGCTGCTTCAAAGAGCGAAACGTGCCCAGAGACTCCTGAAAACCAAACTAACTTAGGCTCGACAACTTGCGCTTAATTGGTAATTGAGAGGTGCGTCCTAATTGTCACAAAATGTGAAAATACCACCCTAGGTCGCACGGCACTAGTTATAATCTGGATAGACTAGTAACCACAAATAATAATTCTTAGTAGTAACTTATCACCCAAAGAAATGTAATATAAATACATTTTTTTTTATAATTTTAATTTTTTTGTTCCAGCTCAACAAGAACAGAATATCTACAACATAAGTGGAAGAGTCCCTGGACCGGACCCAACACAGTATCCTGATGCATACCTCTCAGTCCAGCACATCTCAGTAACCAATGAACTGAACAAACCTCCAAAATATGACGATTGTAAGTATTATTACAATTAGGGATTTTACAATGTTCTGAGATTAAGATTAAATTTTTGAAATCCAAAATTTAAACCAGGATCGAGATTTTGCAATATTAGACCATTTTTAACATAAAGGCAGGCTCTTAAATATTAATTTTAATTTCTTTTTCAAGTGGTTAATACAGTACTTTTATTCGTTGATTCTTACTTTCCTTCGCTTACTTAGTAAATTATTAACTTTATTTTAGATTAAACCTATTTGAGAATAATTATTGTTTTATGGGGCCTAACCACATAATTTCCATTTGTTTTTATTTAAAGAGAACGCATTTATAAGGCAACACATAAATAAATAGTTTAAGATTAAGGCTAATAGTTATAAACTTTATAGTTGATTAAATAAAGACTTGCAAATTAGTAAACGGATGTAGAGTAAGTTTCCTGTAAAAGACGAACAGTCTAACATTCTAACTAGAGATAAATCATCAATTTTTATAAGTATACCTATTTAAAATTAAACGTCGAAAAGAGATAACACAATGCCATTTAAAATAAATGATCAGTAATATCGTAGAAAGGTTCAAAATTTTATTAGTCAAAAAATGATCTAACTAAACAGTTTTACTTAGGGAGAAATCCGATTGAAGACGATTCCCGTACCGACAGTCAGAGCTGGGCAAGCTACTGGAACAAAGTAGCTAGCTACAAGCACAAGCTACTTATAATTTAAGTAGTTAAGTTACCTTTTAATTAAGCTACCATTATTTTAAAGTACTAGTACTACAAGCTACTTTTTTTTTTAAAGCTACTTTCACTTCTAAGTTACTATGAAGGAAATTTTACTTTATTTCAGTTAATAATATAGTTTTGCTTGTGCTCTTCACATAAGCTTTCCGACAATATATTTCGTCTTGGAAGTATTAATATAGGTAGCAAACGAAAATAACCTCTCTACTGGAGCTGAAGAAGCGGGAAAGGTGTTAAATCTTAAAAATATTTGTTTAATGATTGGATAATCTTCTAACAAAGTGATGTTCTGCCTTTTATCATCCAAAAACAAATAGAACTTAAGCCCCTTCAGATTAAATTACCCACTTTAGGCCCCATTAGGCGGGACTAAAGTACCTAATTTAGTCCCGAAAGTACAAAAAACTATTTATGGGTAACTTAAGCTACTGAAAGTAGCTTAATTGGCTTTCTCTAGTAGCTACTTTTTAAAATACCTTCATAAATACACTAATGTAAAAGCTACAGCTACAGGCTACTCGGTTTCTAAGTAGCTTAAATAAAACTTTAAAGAAATAGTCCATTCTCGAAGTGGAGTTGAAATATAGGGAAAGAGGAAAAAAAGGCAAAAAGTCTTTCTCCACTAATTTAATAGTGAGCTATTAAAGGCTCAATTTTAAAATTAAATTGTCTCTATATGTTTCAAAGGTAGTAACCTTCATCTTCAGGAGACCAAAGTAGTGCTGCAGTTATTATTAGCAGTAGAGAGAAAACTGTTGGTGGAAAATGACGTTGATGGAGCTTTTTTTATTTAAAAATATTTTGACAAGATATTAATAATTGAATGTAATCAGCATGCTAAAATTGGAATTGAATGTGGAATGTTATATTTAAATCAAAGTTTATGAAAAGACACTGTCAATCTGTGGTCGAATTTAAAAAGGGAAGATATTCATTATTTGAAAATCATACGTCAGGATATATAAAAAGGATCTTTTGGACATTCTAGATCTTGTTAGAGAAAGATTTTTGTTTGTATTTGTTTTATGAGAAATTCTGTAATAAGAAAGAGATTTGTAATTAGTAATGAAATAAAATTATTAATAATGTCTGTACTTATTATTATTAATAATTTTATTTCATTACTAATTACAAATCTCTTTCTTATTACAGAATTTCTCATAAAACAAATCACAAACAAAAATCTTTCTCTAACAAGATCTAGAATGTCCAAAAGATCCTTTTTATATATCCTGACGTATGATTTTCAAATAATGAATATCTTCCCTTTTTAAATTCGACCACAGATTGACAGTGTCTGTTCATAAACTTTGATTTAAATATAACATTCCACTTTCAATTCCAATTTTAGCATGATGATTACATTCAATTATTAATATCTTGTCAAAATATTTTTAAATAAAAAAAGCTCCATCAACGTCATTTTCCACCAACAGTTTTCTCTCTACTGCTAATAATAACTGCAGCACTACTTTGGTCTCCTGAAAATGAAGGTTACAACCTTTGAAACATGTAGAGACAATTTAATTTTAAAATTGAGCCTTTAATAGCTCACTATTAAATTAGTGGAGAAAGACTTTTTGCCTTTTTTTCCTCTTTCCCTTAAATAAAACTATTAGCTACCAAAAAAGTAGCTGGCTAGTAGCTTAACTACTTAGTGGCTAGCTACTGCCCAGCTCTGCTGGCAATCTTGTAGAACCAGAACCGCTACTATCGGAAACCATTGAGCTAGTGGAAGAAGAGGTGTTTAAAGATTACGGTTGAAAAGTTAAAAACTGGCAGTAAGGTGTGGACTATCAAAAACCATAATATTTTTTACATGACAATCTTGTTATGAATATGATCAGCGCCAGATGAGAGAAATGATGGACTTGTTAATTGATGAAACTATAGTTCTTTGCCATTATCCTTTATGTAAAAGAAAATCTATCTGGAGTGACTGCGTCTACTACAACTACTACACAACCCCGAAAATAAATTCTTGCTATATCATCTTCTGTAATTCTCAATTTTATTAGTAAGTTTCAAAAAACTATATAGACACCATCATGGTTATTAGCAACATCTCATAGAAAGCCGCCGGCAACACCTCTTGTAAGGGTTGTTACTCAGCAATATGGCTTTATATAATTAATTCGCCCACCTTACAGTCCCATTTTAGCGCTAAGTGATTATTTTTTGTGTGTAAAATTGAAATAGATCTGCTTGGCACTACATCTGCAAGTGGCGTAGCGGTTCAACCAGCAGTGTTAGCTCACTTTAAAGACAAAATTTAGAGTATTGGTTGGCGTCATTGGGAGGCTAGTTAGCCGTTCTAAAACGTGTAGGGGAATAATTATGTTGACAAATAAAGTTTGTGATTTTATACTACTATACACCCCAACAGCTTCTGATGCTCTATAAAGCGCAAATTTAATGATTGCTGGAATACTGGTCACAAATTTGGGACTCTGTTCCTAAACATGTAAAGCATGACCTGACAAACTTACAACATCAAAGACAGATTGGGAACTTGAGCCCCTTTAATAGATATTGTCATGGCAAATTTTTAACTGATATTGCCTGCTTGATTCACTCAGAGCGGCAGATGTTAGAAGTACACGACAAACCATCTATATTCATAGGCTGGAACATTTTGAACCTTATTACGTAACTTACTTAAAAGGTGACTGCAGTCTTTTAGCATTTTCTATACCTTTTATCAATAGGAGATAAAAGGGGTATCTTTTTGGCTCTGACTTATAGGTACACCTACGCTGTAGGTTGACCATGATATTATTTCTTTTAACGAGCGGGCGGAATGTAGTCATATGCATGCTGAAAGTTGCGCCTTTCCGCACTAGTGCTAAGGGTGTTTTCAACACTTTCGCAATACATCAACAATAACGTACTTATATCGCAATTTTTCTCACGCTCGTAGGAAAACTTTGTACCTAACGCCTGCAAAAAGTCTATTTCCCATACCTGTTGGGTAAATAGCTATTTTAATCCCATCACGTGCGTCATACTAAAACTTTATAACCCAAAACCTGACCGACACTTTACTAATTTTTTTTTTTATCGTTATTTTAGCTCCTCCGTCATATGAAGAAGCGATCAAACTTGCCATCGCCCAGAGCAACTCTATGCAGTCGCTACAAGTAGAGCAATCGCGAACACAACAAGGTGCTTCAAGTACATCGTCCTCGACTCCGGTGATAGTACCCGCGGTACACAACCCAACGACTGAATAGGATAGTTTTTAGTATTTTTTTGTTATGTTATATAAACTCCGTCGTCAAAACACAAAGTTTTATAGTCAAGAGACTTATATTAATAGCATAGAGTATTTAAAGATTAAGTCTTAAGCTACGGTTTGTTAGAACAATGCGCGATGCATGGACGTAGACGTACAGCAGCAACTATCCTGCTTAGCTTCAATCAATTTACAGAGAAGTGGTTTGTTAAGAACTTAGTTCTACGCTCTAGAACTGTCAATACAAGCAGCTGGCAAATGGGTTAAATCTATTTATCTTTCATCCTTCTCAGGGAAAAATTTAGCCTTGTTAATAGTACTTGTATAATACTAAATAATGTCATATTTATATTTCATACGATACACAAAATAATAATGCGTACACTGCCGTCAGTTTATCGTCCGCACTGCTGAGCAGATCTTAACTGTCTTAACAAACCACTTCAAAATAAATAACATATCTTTGATTTTAGCAGACATGCGCGGCTTTTAACTCGCCGTGAGTTAAGGTGCGTCCAGACATGACAAACGAGCACGAACGAACACAGAAAAACAAGACCACAAACGATCGTCTGCACGGTAAAACGATCCCGAACGAGCACTAAGGAGCGCCGAAATACGAGACGAGCAGGTTTCCAACGCTCGTCGGTACATCAAAGTATTTTGTTCGTTCGTGTGCGTTTGGGTGCGTAGTGTTTGGCCAGATGATAGGTAAAATTCGAAATCAGAGGTAGCATGAGGAAAAATGGAGTATTCTGACGATATTGTGTTGTCCTTCATGAGGGATGTGGGAAAATTTCCTATATTATTGAGATACGACGAGTCCTTTTTATAATAGGCAATGAAAATAGATGCGTGTAGTAAAGGTGCTAAGTTATCCAACACACAAGAAGGAGAAGGTATAGATTATGCCAGAAAAATAATTATCGACACCTTTGTATATTATTTGTAGGCCTTATTTCGAATTTAAACGGCCAGTACAAAAACTGGAGCATTGAGGAACAACCAAAAAATTGTTCTCCAATGATCGTTCGTGTTTGGCAATACTCGTACAATATTTGCTTGTAATCGTTCGTGCTCGTTTCATATTCGCGGTATGTTCGTGTACGTTTGTCAAGTCTGGACGCACCTTTATTCGTCACGCACGGTTCTGACCAACCGTAGCGTAACATGTTTCGCCCGTTAAATCATTATCAGACCTAAATTATTAAAGAAAATATTGGATAAAATAATATAAAAAGCATATCTACATATCCGAAGAATACAACAAGTAAAATAATATAATGTGGGAATGATATTGCGTTTGTGCCGAGTTTAGTAGTTAAGCCTTAAAAAGAAACACGTTCGTTAGCCCTAGAGATAGATCACCGGGTTCTAAGCAAATGGAGAGATCATAATTTTAGATAAATCAATATAGTTATTTTGGTGAATTATTGGTGATTTCTTCGATTAAACACAGTCCTTAAGATATCATTTAAACTTTTCAATAATATTCTACTGCTTTATAGTTGGGCTACACCATCGACCTAGGCTACACGACTGTAACTGACAAAATGATAGAAATGTCAGCAAAATTGAGAGTAGCATAACTGTATGATTAGTAGAATAGGAGAGCTATTGGACTACTGAACAAAATGGAGTGTAAGAAATTTCGAAGATGCAATTGCATTTCTACTGGCAAAGCAGAATATGCGTATTTTTTTTTGGAATATGGATCCAATAGCATATGTATTTTGTACAAAGTTTTTAGAGATTGTCAACTGTATAATATTATGATAGAGTGTGTAGATGACACAAATGCTTAAAAATTTTAAAAAGTCCCATGCGGAATTTTCAAATCGTTAAGATAGAAAAAATTGTTTTTGGTCAAATTTACGCAACTTATTTCTAATACAAAATAAGCGGAGACGAATTATTTCTTTTAGGCAAAATCAAAATAATTTTCGGTTTATTCGAAGTTGCAAACTGCTGACATGAACAACTTTTTTTACCCTTTTTTTAATCCATGTAATTTCTACAAACATTAGTTTTCTTCCTCTTTTTTTAGGTCTTTCCTTGTATTTGAAGTAACTTTAGGGTGCATCCAGACTGGTGCCAAAACTCCATGCCGTAACCGTGTCGCGGACATCTTGCTGACAAGGTAAACTTCGACGCGTGTCATTGTTGCGTATCATCGTCACGAGCTTATTTTCATTGCCCTTATTTTAATAAAAAATAGTCAACATGTATTTATATATCCAAATGCATCGATGATATGCGGTCCCGTCCAGACTTTGCGAACTAAGCCGCGGCGCCAAAAAATTCGACAAGCATGGAACGGACTGATGACATGAGGTACCTAAACGCGGAGATGTCACGCATTGCGGTTACGGAGTATCGTTCGCGACGGTATCACCACTTGGGGTGACAACTTTGGACGCATCTTTTGGTACAGTTCGTCGTTATCATACAAAAAGAGCCATTTTTGAAAAAAGTTTTTTCCTAGAAACGTACGAAAGGTAAATTCTGGCGCCGAATTCTTCGACTCTAGCATTAAATTTCATATTCAACAGATAATTATTCAAATGTTTATTAACAACCATTTTGTTCTTCATGAATCTTTGGCATATTAACATTTAGTAAATTATAATATTTTCAGTAACGAATTACAAATAACATTTTTTGAAAGTGAGGTGCTTGACTGAGGTTGAGGTAATTTTTTATTAAAATAATTCATAATGGACAATAATTGAGACATGTAACGGCAAAACTGGCCTTATCATTTTTTTGCCAGAACTATGGTACTTATAATATGTTGCTTGAGTAAATATAACAAAATCCGAAATATCCTATGAAAACTGAATTATAAAAAGTCGGGCTTAAAGCCAAAGTGTCTTATTCACCTCCGCTTGTGTGTGGAGATGACGAAATACACGATCAAGATCTTCTCGTAGAAAATACACGCCTCAATTTTTGTCCACATTCTCTATTCTGATAAACTTACTCATAAAGTATTATTTTATAAATTAAATATCGTATAATAAAGGAGTATAGAAATATTGTGATAAGCGGACAAGTCCACAAAGTTGTGATGAGTCTGTTGAATGTATATTGTGAATCGTGTAAATATCATTGTATTTGCTACGCAGTTTGTAAAATTTTATTGGAATACGTATAAATTTTATATATAGGTTAACTCTTATTTATATTTTATGTATATAAAGGTTAGAGCTTAAGTATTTTTAATAAAATAACTTTTATTTAAATTTTGCATAGATAATAATTATGTATAATAATATTATGTATTAGATGATACCTAATTTAAGTATGGTATTCATATCGACTCTTTGCCGTATTGCTCATTGAGGAAATGATGATTGAATTACGGGTATTTGAAAAACCTTCCATGATAATCAAGTGCAATTTCAACTTTTAAGTATATCCGATATCTCAACGAGCCACAAGTCCCTGCAAAATTATCACTTCTGCAAGAGGAAAATGAGATATTGGAACATATGTAATTTATTTATATTACAATACCCTAAAATCACCATTTCTCCACTATATTTTAAAATGTACATATAAACCAGAACAAAAATCTCAGATAGGTTCTTTACTTTAATAAAATATTTTCAGACTTATGTTTTATTTTGCATATTATTATATTTTAGAGTTACTAGGTAAGACGATGTGTTCGGTTGAGTTTTCCCTAAAAAGTTTCCGTTGACTGTGAAGAAAATAATGCCGCAAGAGGTGGACTGGTTAACTTGATAAAGTTCTAACTGAGCTACCGACCCAAGTTATCTTGATCCTCCGGTTATGTGCTTCTTTGCTTTGATTTATCATTTGCTTGCATTGGCTTCGAGCCTTAAAAAAATGAGACGATTTTCAGCGGTAGGATTTTTTCGGCATTATCGGTAGAAAGAGTTTTTCTTTTATTTAACAGCTCGCTCGTAATTTCTGGTAAACCAACGCTTGCCGTTGAAAAGGCACTTTTTTGAGAAGGTGATCAAGCCTTCCACGCGAGAAAGGATAACCTTCCCTAGCACAGATAAATGGATCGTCAGAGGTAAAACAGTTCCGCCAAGGAAACGTTCGAAAATGGTCCTTTAGGTTTAGGTCATCCCACTTAGCTGACGTGTAATGCCAGCTGTTGGTCATATTTAAAGGTATAGAGGAGGCTATTGACCAAAACTATTAAAACACCAGGAAAGAACAACATTAGTGATCACAAGTATGGATTCAGTCGTGGTGAGAATATAGGATCAGTAAATCTAAATCAACAAGAGACTTTCTCGCTTATGTTGCCCATGTTTAGAACAACGCAATAGAACATTGTTGGGAGTGCCAGGTGGTAGCATTAGATATAACTAAGGTCATTGATCGAACCTAGCATAAGGGGCGTCTAACTAAAGTGAGAGTATACTGTATACTGGTTCAATTTTCTTCATGGCTGTCAAGTTCTTTCAGAGACCATTTTCTGAAGGTGGCTAAGGACGGTTTTTTTAGGCATATTATGTTCCATCAATGCTATAGGCTGCTAAAACTCCATTGTTTGTCTCCCACCCTCTTTTTACTATACACGACCCTAAAAATCCGATTAATAGCTTCGCTGACCAGAACACTATTGTTTTCTCTTTTACACATTTGAAGCTGTATTCCTAAACATAATCTTAGACTGCTGGATTCAATTTCAAGAATCGGCGCTAACCTGAACTAACCTAATCGAAAATAAAATCCATTTCTCACATTCTGAAATACAACCTTAAAGGCAAAAATTCGTGTAATTTTCATGGCTAAATAAAGAATATGTCAGCTATGCTTGATTGTTGAAGTAGCTAACTGTCTTTAAACATTGACGTATTTCAAAATTGTGTACAGGATCATGCTTTATCATTTAACAGAAACTCATCGTATTGAAAAATATTATTGATGGTCGGGTACGGAGATAAATCTAAAACTGAACAGGAAGTGGTTGGATTATTTAGGGAAGAATATCAAGAGTTGCCGCCTTTAAGTTAAAGTACGAAAAGTAGAATTGAGAAAATGTTATTTCGAGAAAATAAGTAAGATCTACATCTACTAAGAGGCAATCTGCACTGGACGATAATACGAAATTAGATGTACTCTTAACACAGATCAATAGAGGTTCTAAGGTAATACTTTTTTTTTCAACTGTGTATACAATTTCTTAAAAGAAACAACTTTTTCTAAATAACTTAAAATTAAAGGAGATATTTTTTCATACACATGAGCCATTTTTATTTTTAAACACTCTCAAACTTACTGAAATCTATCACGCGATGAACTGACAACAAATTGAGACTTCACTGCTTGACATAAAAAAAAATAAATAACAACAAAAAAATTATCAGCAGTCGTGTCGTAGGCTTTTTGCTTATCTTCTTTATTTTTGAGTTATTTAAAAAAAGGTATTTGAAAAAGTTGTTTCTTTTAAGTAGTTGTATACACACTTGAAAAAAAATGTATCACCTTAGAAATCACCCTGTATTAGTATTTCAGTTCATAAATTGTGCAATGTAAAATAAGAGTTTAAATGTCTGAGCGATTTTTAGAAAAATCTACCAGAGTGACAATATAGAATTTATTCCATATTAGATGTTCTCACTGTATATTATTAAGTATTATTAGTGACAGTGTACAAAACGTTAGGTATGACGTTCCGCATTTAGCCGAAAGTTTAATAAATTTAATTATGAAGTACGTATGTGTCAATTAAATATCAATAATACTGTCACCTTTTAGTCTGGCTGGTAACAAGTAGTACTAACCTATTTTACAAATTCTCCGAGGTACCTAAAATAAAATAGGCATGTACTGGTAGCTACCAGCCAGACTAAAATGTATTGCTATTATTGATATTTAATTTTCTTTTATGATAAGGCACAGCACTGCAGGATTAATCCTTTATGGCGCTCTGCGAGCGGTGCGTGTACACCCAAAACGATTCACGTTGGTCTTGAATTTTTGGAGATTATACTTGTTGGGGAACACGGCCTCACGGAGGTCGTTCCAGAGTGATGACGTTCTTCAGATGAAAGAATTTTTAAACAGTGTTGTTCGTGGGATACTAAGCTGAATGACGTACTACGCTGCAGTGGCTCGTCGTTTATTTCTACCATGCACCGCTCTGGGTGGAATGAAGCGGGCAACCTCAGTTAAGCACTTGCTATGAAAATATTTGTAAAATAGACTCAAGTGGCCAACCTGCCTTCAATGTTTAAGGCTCTCTAGGTTGTTCGTCAGATCATGCTTACTGATCAAGTGAATGACTCTTCTTTGAATGGAATCTAGCAATCTTAGGGTATGTTTAGGAGTAGAGCCCCAGATATGCGCACAGTACTCCAGTTATGGTAAAATTTGGGCTTTATAGAGCATCAAAAGTTGTTGGGTGTACAGGTTCTTAGTTCGGAAAAATATTCCAAGCTTCTGCGAGGCTGCCTCACAATGGCCGCAACGTAACTATGCCAAGTCATATGACTATCCAAATTGACGCTGAATAAATTAATTGATGAAGCCAAGGGAACCCGCCATGGCTATATTTGATTCCTCAACATTAACTTTTTCAGAAAAAACGGCTGCCCGGGGTTTTCTAGCGTTGGTTACTGTCACCCCAGGACAGAATTTCTTCCAGGTCTTTGTTGAAATGTGAAACCTCTTGCTGCCTATAGAGATGTGCATTGTCAGCCAATGTCCGAGTATCTAAAGTAAAAGATGAAACAAATGTGCTCTCATCAGCGAAGCTATATATAGGATTTTTATGTTTTTCCAAAAGATCGTTAATGTATAGTAGAAAGAGGGTGGGCGACAATATAGAACCTTGAAGGACTCCGGCGTTGATGCTAAATGTGTCTGAAGAAAATCCGTCCATTGCCACTCACAGATAATGGTTTTTAAGAAAGCTTGAAAACCATGAACAACATTGAACTGGCATTCCGTATAATCTCACTTTAGTAAGGAGCCCCTCATGCCATACTTGGTCAAAGGCCTTGGAAATGTCCACTGATACCGCTCGGGACTCCCCATGATGTTCTATTGCATTGTTCCAAACGTGAGTAACATAAGCGAGAAGGTCTCCTATTGATCTAGACTTATGGAATCCATACTGGCGGTCACTAATAATGTTGAAGCCTTCCAGATACTTTTCGTTGATAGCCTTATCTATAACTTTTGATATTACCAAAAGCAATGCGACTGGACGATAGTTGTTTGACAAGGTCTTCCTCTATTTTGGGTATTAGCAGGACTCGCACAGTTTTTCAGCAAGAGGGAAATATTTCTTTTTTGTATGATAACTCGATTCTACAGGGGGAATGTTTGGTGGAGTTTTTCCCTGAAAATTAACCGTTGAATGTGAAGAGAACAGTTCCGCCAGTAACTTGGCTTTTCACTGCGCTTTGGTCGATGGTGCTATCAGAACGTGTTCGAGGTGGAATGGTTGATTTGGTAAAGTTCTGACTGACGACCTTAGCTACCGACCAAAAAGATCTTGAGCCGTTAAGACGTTCAAGAATATTGTCTTTGATCCTCTGGTTGTGTGCATCTTTGCTTTGGATGATCGTTTGCTTGCATTGGTTTCGAGCGTTAGCAAAGATGGTACGATCTTCGGCGGTAAGGTTTTGATTCCATTGTCGGTAGAAATAATTTTTTGGTTAACCAAGGCTTACCATTAGAAGGGCACTTTTTTGAGAAAGGCATCAAGGCTTGCATGCCAGTAAGGATAACCTCCGATACTTCTCTAGCACAGACGGATGCATCGTCAGAGGTAAAACAAACATTCCGCCAAGGAAAGATTCGAAAATGGATCTTTAGGTAACCCCCTCTGGCTGATGTATAACACCAGACCTTGCGTGGTTAAGGAGGCTGTTCGGCACTAATTGGTAGTTTGTTCAGTGTCGAGCTAAGGTTGTGGTCAAACGTTCCTAACGGAGGATTTACGGTGGCAGTGTACAAGTCGGGTTTGAGGTAAGAAAAGATCCAACACACCAGCAACATCACCTGTACCTGTGTGGTGTTGTGTGGTTGTACTCTCAGTACCTGTGTGGTGTTGTGTGGTGTAACTCTCAGTAACTATATACTATCACGGTCTAGAATCCGAGTTGGTTCACCCACGAGTTGGGTAAGGACAGAGCTGATGGCAAAGGATTCGGCTTCGCGACCTTGCTCGTCGGTTGTATTTGAGTATTTGAGAATGACAACTTCGGAATTGGGATGGTGGGTTTGCAAAAAGTCGATAGTATTAGCAAGCGAGGAGAACAAGTCTCTATAATGGGTATTGCTTAGCGGCCGGTAAAGGCAGCAGGTTAATTTAGTAATTCTCTGCGTTGATATTTTAAACCACATTACATCAAAGTTATTAGGCTCGGGTGTACCCAGGATATAAATAGCTAACCGTACTAATCGATGATCTGACCTTTGTTTCGGCTAGTACGAGTACATGAGATTTGGTAGATTGTAGATGTAGATGAACTGTATTGATGTTCGAGTTCAGTACTCTTATATTGCAGAAGTCAATTTGGAAGCTGCTAATTTTGGGTCTTTTAACAACTTCAGTTGTCCCGGTATTTTTTTCACAAGTGCTTCACTTTCCTGAAAAAATACTTTTCCGGATTTTACGTTCTCACTGTATATATAGTATTATATAGGGTGTCCTAGAATATGTGGGCAGTCTCTCGGATTCAGATAGAACACACATAAATAATTTGACAAGTTCCTATACATTATTTTTCCTACGGCCTTCCCTTAGGAGATCTTCAATTCTTAGAGCTAGGGAATATATGAGAGTAGAAGGAGCTCATGTTGAACCGATATAAAAAATTATTCAATAAAAACTAAATTCAACAAAAATATTTTTTTTTCGCAAACGGTTCATTTTATCGATGTCGATCTAGAGTACCATTTTGTAGTTTAAGGTTTTAACTGTCCAAAAATATTATTGTTGTGCCTTTATCGTACAGTGGGTCAAAAATAGCATTACTATGTTGAAGCTAGTCTGACCCTGGCAAACTAAATAAGCCGAATGTGATTAAGAGGTCCAATTTAAAGGAGACTTACCTAGTAACCATCATATTAAGAAACTATTAAATCACACCTAGTACTTTAAAAGTCGGTTAAAAACAAACGATTTTCAGGGGCGTCCTTTATGAGTATACGTATCTCCGTAGGGGGAGCCGTAGAAAAAAAAAGTGTATAGTATTTTGTCAAATTATTCTTATCTGTTCTATCTGAATCCGAAAGATTGTCCACATATTCTGGGATATCCTGTATAATACAACCTCCGAAGTTTCAAGACCAACGTGAATCGTTTCCTGCGCACACACACCGCTCTCAGAACGCCATAAAGAATTGATCCTACAGTGCTGATCATAGAAAGAAATTGTACCCGTTTGGGTTGTATATCTTGCTTCCTGTTACATTATTTATAATTATCTAAGTAATCTAAGTGGTTTGCAGTTAAGTAGGGAGAAAGGGGGGGGGGGATATCCTCTATATCTATCCCCCCGTGGCTACGCCACCGACATCAACTATTTAAAAAGTGTAGGATAAAATCGTTTAGCGATGTAAAATTCTTTGATATGCTTTATTTACCAATCGTTTTATCTTTATTGACACTTTGCATTGCTTTAATATTTTTACTCCTATTACCTTTGTTTGCTTTACGCAACATTTCTCTACTGTATTAAGTTGTAGCAGATAGTTACAAAAAAGTCGGGTTTTATATAGTGCAGAAAATTTATTACATTAATGAATGATAAAAATATTATATTTTTGTGAAAATATCACGCAATTTTATTTGACATAGCAGCAGGATGAGGTGTTAACTTTGAAGTGTCTCGTAATATTTTTTTAAAACGTCGTTGATTTTGTTTAATATAAATTATTCACGTATTCACTAAACAAATTACGTTTTCTATAGACTGAAGCTTAAGTTACAATGGATATCATTAATTAAACAAATCTTTTATGTGTATAGGCAGGTGTTTTTTACAACACAATTAGTCGTGTGATACTACAGTGAGTGATCATCTTCCTTTGAGGAGTACTTTCACAGTTTCTTTTTAGAGTATGGGTTAAATATTACTAAAGCTACAAAAAATAGTGAGAGGATAAGGAATATAAAGGTTATATCAAAATGTAAATAAATAAATGTAAGTATTTAAAATATCTATTATACTTTTAACATTTATGTTTAACTGACATTTGGTCTAATGTACTGCTGATCTAATCTGAATCTGCTGATCTAATCTGAATCTTAATCCCAAGTTTACTTGTATAATTTCCAAGTGCCTGTTTTTCACTTTTGCATTTTTTTAAATTTTTTCATTGTTTCAAAGACGTAGTCGATAATATCTGAGACTGTCATAAGGCAATAATAATGGCAAGATTATTATTTATTTCTACTTAAGCAAAATAAAAATAAATTATCAAGAGACACTGATTACTTTTTATTAGACATTTATTTAATCTATACTCTGTACCTAGATTAGCTGTAATACTTACATTGAGTTAAAATTCACACCTGCATATCCCCCAAATAGGAATCAAGTAGCTAAAGTGAAACAGGAAGAAAGCATTGTACCGGGTGTTCCACCTAAGGAGGTAATCGGCTATATCTCAGAAAGTAATAACACTAGGACTTTGGGAAAAAATATATATCGATAAAAGCGGCCAAGAGAAATTGCTGGAAATTATTTTCAAGTTCGAAAAATTACCGCTAGGGGGCGTAAGAGAACTTTCAAAATAGAAATGCCGATTTTCTCTTGATTTTTTTTAATAAAAATATGTTAAAAATATAAGCATTGTATTCTTCATAAAATTATGCAACTTTATTTTAGAAATCGTTTTTTTCTATTTTCAATAATAAAGTGGTGGGAGGAGGTCAAACTTTTTTTCTTTCAAACGCTGATATCTCTGCTTTGGATAAATCGATATTATTCAACTTGGTTTTGAAAAAAAAGCCCTTCTTTTCCTCTACACGTAGATCTATTAACTATACCATATTGATTCTGATGGTGGCCACTAGATTGCGTTTTTCCGTAATTCCTCAATGAATAAGGATTTTCTCAAAAAAATCAAATGTTTTGATATGACTTTTTCATCATATTTTATTTTAGGCTTATAAAGGCTATTAGATAGTGGAATAAAAAATCCAGGTCCGTATTTAAAATAAAAAAGTTGATGATGGTCGCTCGAATCCGAAACGTCGGATTAAAAAACTAACCTCATCGGCTTGTAGAGGAGGAAAAGTTACTAAAGGGACAACGTGATATCTATTGTTGAACTAGAGAAATTAGGAATAATAATAATTAATATGGAAAAATAGGCCATTTTTTAAAACATTAATTAATCAATTAAATCTCTAGTTTAACAAAAGATATCACGTTGCGGTTTTCAGTTCCTTGTGTTTTTATTGGTTATTTCATGTCGACTTCACAAATTCGTCTAATTTAAACATTAATCAATTTTTTTTTTTCAAATGGAACACCTGAATGTATGTTTTGAACTGATTGAGTTTATCTTTTAAATACAATAATGAATTTTTTATTAAACATGTCATTATCTAAATCTCATTCTTCTTAAAATACCTTAAATAAAATTTATTCTAATAACTACGCAAAATGGGTAATCTTATTATTTTATCACGAATGTCGGGAACAAAAATAAAAGAAATTAGCTAAATAACACAGATTTATTAAAAAAACTTTGTAAACAATTAATGGAACAGGGGATAGTTTAAACTATTCCAAAATAATCGAAATATCGACAATGCCTTTCAGCAATACTAAAATTAATAAGATTTTAGCAAAACAAAACACATAATAATTGTAAAAAATGAGATGTGTGGAAACACTTATTGTAGGATTATGGTTCCAGCACAAAAAAAAATAATAAACTCTAAAAATAACCCGGGCACCAACCCATTTATTTCTGTGCCCACTCCCTTGAAATGTATTTATTAGTAAATGTAGGGTGGGCCGAAAAATAGAAATTTTAAAACATCAATTTGGAATAGCGATAAATAGTTACCTTTAAGCAAAATGAAAATAATTCTTCTTTGCCGCTATTTGACTATGTGACGTCTTTTACCCTCTACCGGCGTTAAAATTTTTTTAAAAAATTTCAAAAACTATTTTTAAAATTTTGATTTGGAATACTGTCTTAAGCCTTGGGATTTGACGTAACAAAGATTTACAATTTTTTAATTGCGATATGTCTCTTGCACTCTACCTGGATCGAAAGATATTTACTCTTAACCATATACCGAATTTGAAGTAGTTCTTCGCATGTTTCTTAAACGAACAACCTAGAACTTACCACGGAGATCTGATTGTTCATTGAGCTCCATCCCATACACCCTCATCCAAGAAGAATTATTGTTTAAAATATTTTTTACTTTTAAATTGTGACATCGATTTACGTAATTCCATTCTAACTTTGATAAAACCATCTCGTTGCTTCCCACAAACAACCGATATTGAAGCTTCGGTTAACTAGTTTAGTTTAACATACCTCTTCACTACCTGGGTATGACATGAAAATGAGCAAACCAATAGAAATTCGGCTGTTGTTTTTTTAAGGGTATTTCTATGTAATCGAATTATTTGGGGGTAATTCAATTACTTTTTATGTAATCGACTTATTTGCAAGTAATTTAATTATTAAAAAGTAATTGAATACGATTTTTCAATTACTGACAGCTCTAACAGGTAATATTTATTATCTATTGGTCATAATCATTCTCTAGGAGCCTGGAAGTAAAAGCTGGACAAAGATTGCCCACATTGTTATTTCCCTTAAACTCAAACCTTGCCACATCTAAAAATATGCCGTAATACTGCTTGTTTTGCGTAATATGGGGTAGAGAAGCTAAGTTTAATATTCTGTTAGACAAGTGTAAGCATCTGCCTCAAAATTTAACGTTGGAACCACAAAAAATCATTTTGATTTCAGTTTTTCGTTTTTCTTAGCATTTAAAATTCTACGCATACCATACCGTGCGAAACACGAATTACGTTAAATAACGGTATCGATAATATCTCTCCTTAATTAAATATTGGCCTAAGTGAATGATTTTCCAACATGCTTTGATCCATTCGCACAAGATGGACTACACTTAATAAAGAACCACATCGGCGAATAAACCTTTAGAATGAAGGTAACTACTTCTTTTAAATTTTTAAGACATAGAGGTGCCAAAGACAGGAATGGTTTACTCTTCCTGGATTGCGATTCATTAAGTCGACTTGGCATTGGCCAGACGATATTACGTGATAAATTTCATACAGAGATCCGAACTTAAATCATCAAAGTAGTTGGGGTGAGGTAAATTGCAGCAAATTATTTCATAATCTGCAAGAGGCACTTTTGCACACTGTTCTATTTGCTTCCCTAATACGTCAAGGTGCTGAAAAAGATATATCTCAGTAGTAGTTTGTTGCCATGAAGTTCGCAGATAAAAAATGTAAAGGGCACGCTCATTTTGGCTCCATCTGTATTACTTACTACACCATTTTTTAAACCCGTATTGGCTACCGTACCTTCACATCTCACTAAATTTTCTAAATTGTAGTTATATTTGGTAAAAACCTAAAAGTACTTTCACAAAGACTTTTTGTAGGCTCATGGGAAGGAACGGAATAACCTAGAAAAACAGAACCCGGTTTCTGCACTAGCGAAATATGTTTCTCGGTTATTGGTCGCCTATAAGATCTACCCTCTATTTCTTCGGCCAGTAAGACTTTGTCCTTACGTCTGTCAAAATATACTGCTTTTAGTGGCCTAGGCTTTATCGATTCCGGAAGGTTGTTTCTTGATTTTTCCTTAGCTCTTCTCAACTTATTTTTAAGATAAACTTTCATAACTAAAAATACAAGGAGGACCTATATACTTGTCTCTCCCAGCATCCCTGCCCAAGCATTGACGTTTTGGGGATATTGAGTATGCCCCTCTGCAAGAATGTGAGGATAAAAGTCACTCCAATAGCGCGAATTCTGTTTATTCACATGGCCATTTAGAAAAAAAGAAGACGCATCACTAAATTCGGGTCGTGTCGTAATTCTGCATGTCAAGGTTTAACTAAACTGATTTTCTCTATCCAGACCATTGTCGCCAAGTTCTTGCAAAATTTATGTTTTTTCAGGATGAAATTTATGCACTTTTATTACTTTCCTAACAAGTTTTGTAAATGCGGCGGTAGCAGGTACTGACTGACGCATTGATACATTTGAATTTATATAAAATTAGTCTATTAACCTCAACCTGCATAATATCTTCATCCAAAGCTCTGGGTTGTTGTTTGCTGTCTTTTTTATTTTCAATGGATCCAGTTTCTTTAAATTTTGAAACCAAAATTCCTATGTAAACGTGGCTGACGTTTTGCCAGAAAGCCTTCAATTAAAAATAAAATAGCACATGCCCTCCGCACCATAAAGAAAAGTAATTTGTACTAGTTCTTCCATCAAACACACCATTTTTGAATTATGTTTAAATAAAGCCGAAGAAGAAAATATACAAAGGCACGTGAAATCTAAAAATGATCATTGTGATTATATTGATATGTTATTATATTAAACATCAATTTTTAAAATAATACAGCAGAGATAGGCACTTCTTAATTTTTGCAAAGTACCAGTTAATAGTTTAGTTATGTTTAAGTTGATTTCGACTAAAATACCACTTTAACAAAATAAATTTGGCGTTTACGTTTATTTTATGATTTTTTCTGACGAATTTTGCATTTAAACATTTAAGCATCTTACTAATTTTGGTAGTCCGCAAAATACCACGCTTTAATTTCCCCGCGCTTTTATAGAATAGTATATTGTGTATCTAGTAGGAAAAATAACATATTCTTAGACGAGGATTTGTGAACGAAAATATGTTTTTCCTACCAGGTCCACATATCATTTTATTCCCAGTCTAGGCCCGGAATATAATAATCTAGTACTATTAATATGTCTTATTGCTTAGCAATGGTTAACAATACTGGAATAATGACTTTTATGGCGTCAAAACAAGTCACCAAGATGTTTGTGGACGATCGCAGAAAAACGTTCCATTTTTTTATTTTTTGATATCTTGTTAAGCATAGAAAATATAGCTCATGAAATTGTAACCCCGTATGTTGTCGCCAACTAAGTTTATTATTAATAATTTATCCTAAATATGTCATTTGTAAGACATGTTCAATTTGTTTATTCTTAACTTTTATATTTGACATTTTTTTTTGGTGCAAATAACATGTATTTAGTTTCATCTATAAATATGCCTATTTTAGTTTATTATCCACAACCCAATCTGTGTACCATTCAAGATCTGTATTTGTAGTATTCCGTATCTTATTTGCATTTCCAAAATTATTCATGATAACATAGTTACCCTTTAAGTTGGACAATGTTCTTTACCCCTATTCTTTACCGTTCTTCTTTTTTTGAAATATCTTGAGATAGCGGTGTTATTCGGATTTAATGGTATGTTTGTAGAGTGGGTTTCAAAATTGATTTTTTTTGGGTGTCCAGGTTATCATCTTCAGGGTGGGAGCTAGTCACGGGGGAGTTTGAATGTTCCCTGGTTTGGCGCGTGTTGTGTTATTAGTATATTGTCCGATACGTCTGTCCGTGCGTAATATTTTGTGATTATTTTATCGAAAAAGTGGTTTAGTGTATCTGTCATAGGCTGATAGTGAAATCCGTCATTTCATGAAAAGCCTAGTCACTTCATGAAGCGTCGGCAGATTGTGTAAAAACACGTCAATTCATCGCAAATTCTTCTATATTTTTCATGAGTACCATAATTACTTAATCCTCTTCCTTGAAATACCAAAATTGGAACCAAAAAGGTGGATTAGATGCCGTGTTAGCGCTGTTTAACCAATATAAGTCTATATATCTTCTGTTTTAATTGTAACAATATATACCGTCATTTCATGAAAAGCCTAGTCTCTTCATGAAGTGACGCGGCAGATCGTGTAATTTCATGTTTTTACACAATCTGCCGACGCTTCATGAAGTGACTAGGCTTTTCATTAAATGACGGATTTCACTATCAGCCTACGACATATCCATTGTGCAGTACTTTTGTAGGTGTATATCTTAGTACGCCTGTTATTATTCGTAAAATTCTGTTTTAAAAAACTTTACATTTTGTCTTGTTTTCGGTACACCAGTTCGGTAAATAATAGTTATTTTTACTTTCGGTGGCTCTTTTAATCCCAAGGAACTAAAGTGTATTCTAGCGACATGTATTTAAAAAAAGGCTCGAATTTTATTCACTTATTTATATTCAGATGGATGTTTACGTTTGTACAGGGTTATCCAACCAAGACTGGACAAGGCGATTTTTTGACTTTTCCTGTACTTTTATAAAAAAAACTGAAATAGCCATCTTAAGTCATTTTCTCCCGCGAATTCGAATATCTTCAGCAAAAAACAATTGAACATCAAACAAAAGTACTAGGGGTCACTTTGATATTTTTTTAAATGGGATGCCGTATTTTTAATGAGCTTATCCGATTTCTCATAAAAATTTTGATCTAAAATGTTGGATTTTTAATTCAAAAACGCCTTTTTTCTTCAGTTTTAAATTCGGAAAATGTTCGTCTACCGTAAGATTAATACCTGATAGATGGATACCCGTTTCACCTGTTCACCCTTTAACCTGCTTTAAAGCGTCCGTCAGTTAGACAAAATAATCAAGTTTCAAATTTCTATATATTTTTCACGAATTAATTACAAATAATGAAATATTCTTTAGAAGAACGGCTAAATGTGATAAAATTATATTACAAAAGTGGAGAGAATGCTCGACAAACACAAAGAACATTTTTTGAGAGTTTCCAGAGACACATTTCAGTGGATACAATTCTCAGAATTAAGACCCTATTTGAAGAAAGTAAGACATTGAAAGATAAGCCAAGAAAGATGAAAAGACGGAATATAAGGGATCGAGCTATTGTTCAATATTTTACTATAAATCCGAAGAGTTCTATTCCGCAAGCGGTACGAGAAGTAAGGTATGGTCCAGGGCTCCGGAGAGTAAGCTATGGAACAGTTCACAGAACTTTAAAAAAATGTGGTCTAAAACCATATTGCATCCTTCCCGTTCAATACTTAACACAGCTTCAAAAAGAACTGCGATTTCGATTTGTTGCTTCAATGCTGATGAGAGAGCAAGACGAAGATTATAATTTATATAATAAAATTCTATGGAGTGACGAAGCGTCATTTACAACATCGGGGGTATACAATCGGAAAAATACAAGATACTGGGCAGCAGTTAACCCTCATAGATATGAAATGATAAAGTTTCAAGGTTGGAGCTCACTTAATGTTTGGTGTGGGATGTTAGAAAATCGAATTATTGGACCACTATTTTATCGTGGCTCTTTAACAGGCCAAAGATACCTCCATTTTCTTCATAACGATATCGAGGATTTCTTGGAAAGGTGGCCATTGCAAGCCTACAACAATATCATTTGGCAGCAGGATGGTGCTCCGCCTCATGCAGTTCGAGAAGTGGTAACATACCTAAACGAGCGTTACAATCAGTGGATTGGCCGTAACGGAACAATTCATTGGCCACCAAATAGCCCCGATATCACGCCAATGGATACATTTTTATGGGGTCATTTAAAAAATGTAGTTTATCAACGACCCAACAGAAGTCTGGAGGACATTCAGCAAAAAATTATAAATGAAATTAATAGACTTAACCAGGACCAAAATATTGTAAGAGATTCTTTGGAGAGATTGAAAAGGGGGCATCGGTCATGTTTTGAAAATAATGGAGGACACATAGAACAATTATATTATTGAGATTAAAGTTATTCACTTTAGTTTATAGTTTTTTCTAATATGTCATACTTTTTTTATACGTAAGCAATAATAGATTTGCAAAAACTACTAAATTTGTAATTAATTCGTGAAAAATATATAGAAATTTGAAACTTGATTATTTTGTCTAACTGACGGACGCTTTAAAGCAGGTTAAAGCTGGATTTATAAACTCGAAGCCGGCGTCGGCGCTCGCGCTGGCGTGGGCGCTGGAAGTTAAACAAGTGAATCGTAATGGAGCGATTTATAAACTTCGCCGGCGCTGGCGCTGGCGCTGGCTGGCGTTCGACATAAACCATCTTTATATTGCCAGCGCCGGCGTTCGTAGGAAATCCTTAGCGCCGCGTCATAACCAATGGGATTTTAGCATTTCTATCAAGTCATCGTTGGCATCTGCCAAAGTGTCAACGGCCAAGCGTCATTTTAATTTTTGTGTTGATGTCAGCTTGGTATTTCTAGATTATTTGTTTTTGTGGTTCTTATATTGATCTCGTTTGTGAAAAGAATTGCTCCTAAATACTGTTAAATATGAGTGAAATGGAGAGTGAGGCCATTGGTAAGTACAAACATACTTTAAAGTTAGTTTTATTTGCTAATTTTATTTGCATCTGATTTTAGGTGAATCTGAAGTTCTCCAAGGAAAAGAAATTGATTTGGGACTCCTGATAGATACGATCCAAAACTACGAGTTTTTATACAACCTTAGCAATAGATATTACAAAGATGCTAAAAAAAGAATCTTGCGTGGGAAGAAATTTCAGTTATTCTAAATACAACTGGTTAGTAAAAAATTATACCAAAATAGAAAATGCATAAAAATATAAGTAAAAAAGTTAGGTGCTTTAATTACAATAAGGTATCTGAAGTACTATGTTTACCAATTCGTATATTTCGTTTTTAGTTGAAACATGCCAAAAGCATTGGAAGGCCCTTCGTGACAAGTTTGTTAAGGAGAAGAAGAGCAAATCTGGGTCTAGCGCCCCAGAATCTGAGTGATTATATTTTAAAAACATGTTGTTTTATACAAAGTATACAAAACCCAGAAAGTAGGTTTTTCATTTAAAATATAACTGTTTAGTTTTAAAAATATTTCATATTTTATCCATGTTGTTGAGCATTAATATAATTTTTTAATGAATCAGAAATATTTTTTGATAATATAATTTCAAAAATTTTTGCTATGGACGACAATATGTTGTTAGGTCGATAATTATTGACAGTTGATTTTTTCCATTTTTAAATATAGGTGTTATGGCTGTATATTTAGTAAATAATAAAGAAATAAAATAAATAATACCATTTTTTATTATAATATACTCATTACATAAAAAACATGAACTATCTGATAATTGTTACAAATTAACAAGAACAAAAATATACAAATAAAATAGTGCAAATAAACAACACACAACACAAGACTGCCTAAAATAACTAATCCTAAAATTACTGTTGGAAAACAGTACAAATTATGAAAAATAATAGGAAAATTTACCAACATTCGTAAGGCCAACATGAAAGTTCCATGCTAGGGCTTGCATACTGCTCCCTTGAGACAAATATCTAAAATAAAAAATTATATATATTAGAATATTAGGTATAAATATACAAAAGAACTGTAGCAGTCTTCTACTGCTAACTGCACTGCGTTTACTAAAAAATATACATACTGTACATGTTATTATCACTCTTTCCTCGGGCGATATTCCATCGGATTTCATGCCTCTTTGGATACGTAGAGAAACAAAGTTTACTAACTTATCAAAGGTAGGAACAAGTCATTCGTGTATACTTAAAAAACTGCTGCTTATCCATCGCCTTAATCTTTTGAAAATATTTAAATCCACCAACAGTACAAACTAAAATGTCAGAAGTGTCAGATTTAAGTTCTTATTTGTCATTGTCAATAATGCGAACGCGAACGCCAAGTTTATAAATGCCTACCATGCACGTCTACGACGAGCGCTGGCGCCGACGCCAGCGCCGACGCCGGCGAGAGTTTATAAATCCAGCTTTAAGGGTGAACAGGTGAAACGGGTATCCATCTATCAGGTATTAATCTTACGGTAGACGAACATTTTCCGAATTTAAAACTGAAGAAAAAAGGCGTTTTTGAATTAAAAATCCAACATTTTAGATCAAAATTTATATGAGAAATCGGATAAGCTCATTAAAAATACGGCATCCCATTTAAAAAAATATCAAAGTGACCCCTAGTACTTTTGTTTGATGTTCAATTGTTTTTTGCTGAAGATATTCGAATTCGCGGGAGAAAATGACTTTAGATGGCTATTTCAGTTTTTTTATAAAAGTACAGGAAAAGTCAAAAAATCGCCTTGTCTAGTCTTGGTTGGATAACCCTGTACAATTTTCAATCTTAAATAGTCGATTTGATTTATCGCTACCTGATGTAGAACTACATGCGAAAACTCCAAAATATTGCTCAAAAGCTTGTCCAATAGTGTTTCCTGAAGTTCCAGCAATTCGGAATATTTCGACGTCACCATATCCACAAATTTTGTCGGCCATATTTTTTTTATTACTAATGGCATTCTCAACGTACCCCTCGGTGACGACCGCTGATTTTTAACCTCCATATGCCTTTTTAAAACATCCAAAAGTGCACCAGCGTCAGCTAATAAAAATACAGACGTTCGACGAAAGCAATGTCCAGGGTATAATGATGAATTGAATAGATTTAGAAATGATGCTACCTTTTGGGGTAGTCTTCCATATATATTTTTAAAGACTGGTGCGAAGTACATTGATTGTTTTGATAAGGAACGAAAAGTCTCGAATGAGGGGTCTCAGCCATTCTTAAAGCCATATATTTCTGACAGATTTCAGTAAAATTGACAGTATTGTTAACTGAATTTTTAACAACAATTTCTGCCGATCTAGTTTTTCCTATTTTTCATATTAATCAAAACTGAGTGACCCAAATCAGTTACATCGTCCACCGTCATTTCAACTAACTCCTTAATTCTACAGACTCCCGCGACACCAAAAATAAGGATTATCTAAAAAAATTATATTTATGAGTACTTTTTTGAAATACTTATCAACTGATTAATAAAATCACTAGCCTTTATCATTAAAAACTGATTGTTTGGAGCATCCATTAAAAATTTGTCAACCTAGTCCCCTGTTATTATCTTGGTTTTTTTGGCTTGTATCGTTCGTTTCTTCTTTTCAGCAGGGCAATTAACTTGTGGGATTTGATGATATCGATATTATTTTTTTTGTTCTAAGACATGGTCTTCAGCATGAAATAATGTACCCAAATTGTTGAAGCAGAGAAAGTCCTGATGTCTCTCTGAAAAACACGAGTAGAGCATCTTGAATTTTTCCACTTTTCGTTCACAGCACCATCTTTTAAATTCCTTATATTGCGCTTCCTATATTTTCCTTGATTTTGTCGACATAATACCTTCTAACGCCTTTTCAGCTTCTTTTTTCAAGTAAAAATTTCCATTTCGACTGTGATCGCAAAAATCACGAGACTGACAAATTGTTTATTTACTTTCAAAATAGACTGATAATATATTCAACTGGTACTTGCATTGAATTGTGACATTCAGGTGTCTTTATATTACATACTACATTTTACCTAATTTTAGTAATATTGTACCCGAAAATACAAAAAATAGTGTATAAACCAAGGGACTAAAGTGCCTAAATTCTTTGAATTGTCCCGCAAATAAAACTCCATTCGCGGGATTAAATGAGTCACTTTAGTCCGATGGTTAATAATATACTGTTAATACGAATAATAATACACATATTAAATTAGGTAAAGGTAAAGAAATTGTTGAAAACTTTTTTAATGAAGAATATTATTTATTTTAAATCGAAAACGGTCCACAATAGTAAATAACTACAAAAACCATTTTTTCTACAGATTAAAGTGTCGCATGTGGGACCAATAAATTAAAGAAAAGAAATACAATGGCGTATATTTTCTGATATTTAATAGTTAGAGGCGACCCATACGCGCGCCAATCAGTCTTTTATGTCATAATCACCCACCCCCATTTTCAAATGGCCTCCGTGCGTTTTCAAAATATTAGTAAACTTATGGTTTTATTAAATCAACTTTGTCTTTGGGTGTTTAAAAAAAAGTATGTTTGATATGCCCTGACTATTTGGGAGACCCTGTATAATTCGAAATAATTTTAAATTGTAGGCCTAAAGCCTCCCTATAACTGTGTTTTAGAGAAGTATTATAAGAGTGAGTTGTTTAGGCGCTATGGAATCGTGCGTTAAGAGTGGGCCACGCGGTATTTACCTAATACCATTGCACTTTTTTTTTTCATTGGCAGGATGCTAGATAGCAAAAGCACCGTATTTGGACGGTGGCAAAAGGGCTTAGAAATTCTTGACCCATTAATTGTAATTTTTTTTGCATTATTTATTTATTTATTTATTTATTCTCATATTGTATTTTTTTTAGGCATGGTTTAATATATAGGAGTTCTTGACACAATAACAATAAAAACTAATCCGTATATAAAATAATCTTTAGCGGTTTGCAATATATTTTGCGTCACCTATCAAATCATATCTTATCTCGGAGAATTTAGAAAAATCAATGTTCACCTCGAGGAATGAACAACTAACAGGTACTTTTTCAGTGTATGTACTAAATGTCATCAAATATCTGTTGTTATTGTGTAGTTTTTAAAACCAACGCTATAAGTTAGATTGTGGTGTTATTAATATTAACATTGTGTAGTGTTTGAAGAATAATTAGGATGACAAGACGTTGTCATTGTCACCTTTACAAGGTGACAGTAAAATTTTAATACTTTTACGAGTAAGATCGTTTTTATAGTGTTTTTGTTTGGTTTGGGTATTAGGAAAAAACACGTAGAAAGATGTTTGCAGATTTAGGTTCAATACGCCATAATATAGCAAAGTTTTTTGAACAATGTTTCCATATCAACCCAAATCTAAAATATTTTTGGTTGTTACGTATGATAAGGTTCACAGGTTTTTCTTTAAAGCAATGATTTATTATACCTATACTCATTGATCCTTAAGCTTTTTGAAAAGTACATTAAATAGACTCCTAGGGCGCTAGTTACAATCTATGGGATAACTATATCGCATCATACATTTTTATTCGCAAAAAGGATACCTCATTTTATGTCGCTAAATTCATCCGTTTTTTGGCTAATGCGCATTATTTTTAATTGTTGCCTTAAACCATCATCACTTCTCAACCTTTTTGTTATCGCGACTTTCCATAATAGGCCAAAAATTAAGTAAGTCACCTCAATTTTAATTAATAATAATAATAATAATACTTATTGATGTGACGACAATATACATACAATAACTGTAAGTTAAACTCGGTAAATTGCATTTTTTAATTGTATACAATAGATATACAAATTTTGGGAGTACCTTACATCATCGTAATACCAAGTATAGAGACCGCTTTTAAATTCCCAAGCATAGTACAGGTATGTTTAAACATTTGTTAAGCTATACATTCATTAGTCTCCTTAATGAGAACCCTGCAAATTTGCTAGATCTGTCGTTTGTTTCTTTTAAACCTAGGCATACGAATATTTTGCTTAATAATTGCTAACTTTTTTTGAATAGATGTCTTTATCTTCTTATATGTTTTGTATAAAAGGAGAATACCGGGTGTTGCATCGTCGAGCGGGACATAGGAAATCCCATGTAATTTTAAATGGGGTCAATTATTGGCTTCCCTAATTATTTTAGAGAAAAATTCTATTTAGGTTTAAAGAGCACTAAAACCCACATTCAAAAGAATAACTTTAGATATTTTTGATGAGCCCGTTTACGGGTTATCGCCGATTTCTTTTTAACTATCTCCTTTTTATGGCCCCGTATTTGCGGGCACCAGTCAAGGTAAAAGATGACTGTCAAATAAAGTTGTCATTTTGAAATGTGTGCTTTATTGTTATAAAAACTCGTACATCGAAAATATTAGCCATGAATTACACTTCTGAAGAAAAAATATTGATGAATAAATGGTATTATCAAGGAAATAGTTATCAAAATGTGTCAGACATGTTTGCTGCTCTGTATCCGAATAGGCCAATACCTGCAAAATCTACAGTCGAAAGGACTATCAAGAAATTTGAGACAAAAGGCACTGTAATAAATAACTGCAGATGTAAAGAAAGGCAGGAACAAAGAAGAGATGCAAGAAGTGATAGGGACTTGCAAGTTTTATTGTGCGTGGAAGAAAATGATGGGAAGATCAGCACAAGGAAACTTGAGGATGACATAGGATTAGATCACACCACAGCGTTACGAGCTTTGAAACGACATAAATATTATTCATACAAATATGAAAAGCACCAAGAGCTAAGAGATAGGGACGAAATACGACGACAGGAGTTTTGTTTTGGTATGATGGAAAGAGCAAACATGGATAGGGAATTTTTAAAAAACATTTGTTTCACTGACGAATGCACATTTACCTTAAACAATGAACCCAATGTTCAAAATTATCGATATTGGAGCAAAGAAAACCAATACAGGTTTGTGGAAACAAGGACAGAATATTTTTTGGGACTACTTGAAGATCATATTTTACCTACTTTACATGATGCCGCCAGGGAAAATCAGAAAGTTTGGTACCAAATGGATGTCTGCCCGGCACATAGTACCCTGGCTGTCCGGGAATATTTATACCGTGCTTTTAATGGAAATGTTATTGACTTAAATCATACAGTAAATTGGCCAGCCAGGTCTCCTGATTTATCGCCAAATGATTTCTTTCTCTGGGGCCATTTAAAAAACAGGATATGCAAAGATAAAAAATACCCAAATCTAGAGTTAAAAAATGCTATTTCTGCCGAATGCAATAGAATTTCAGTTTACCAACTAGCGAATGTAAGAAGAGAATTTTATGATCGCCTCGGTTATTGTCTAGCAGTCAATGGAGGAATATTTGAACATCTTCTTAAATCCTAAAGTTCTAACAATTTAATAGTAGCTACCTATTAATTAGTAAAACATTGAAACATGTAAAATGTCATAATTAACCTTGTAATTGGATACTTTATTTTAGTTTTATTCAGATTAATTTGTACTCATAAATACACCTTTAATATTTTCGATGTACGAGTTTTTATAACAATAAAGCACACATTTCAAAATGACAACTTTATTTGACAGTCATCTTTTACCTTGACTGGTGCCCGCAAATACGGGGCCATAAAAAGGAGAAATAGTTAAAAAGAAATCGGCAATAACCCGTAAACGGGCTCATCAAAAATATCTAAAGTTATTCTATTGAATGTGGGTTTTAGTGCTCTTTAATAAACCTAAATAGAATTTTTCTCTAAAATAATTAGGGAAGCCAATAATTGACCCCATTTAAAATTACATGGGATTTCCTATGTCTCGCTCGACGATGCAACACCCGGTATAACATTTCTTACCGATCTTCTGCAACACAATTACATTTTGTAGTTTTAGTATAATTTTCATTTTAAAGTCACCTTTTTATTCATGTAGATATGTATATTTTACTTTATACGTTTATGTAAGATACACTTGTATGTTCGGTTAAAAGCTGCACTGCTGTACTTCACCGAGTTAAAAATAAAGGCATATTATCATCATTATTATTATTATTAATTAAGAGAATCCTTTCTTTGCCACAAGACAGCTAAGAAGAGAAAATGGAACGTGTCAGACCTCTGTACTAAACATCCTTAAAGTATTCAAGTATCACCCCTACAAGGAGACTGCAGTTTTCTGAGGAAACGATGGATTTAATTGACAGAAATGTCGTAAACTCAGAAAAGATATTATTTTCTGATGTTCTGATGAAGCTGTTTACATGGCTATGTTAATCGACAAAATTGCCGTTATTGGGTAGACATTGGATGGGGGAAGTACATACTCAGTGGCCCAAATAAATTAATGTTTGGGCTGGAATTATTGTGTATGGAGTAATTGGCCCTTTATTTTTTGACAATTACTTAACTGAAATGCAATATTTGTCAGTTCTATAGCAAGAACTTGTTCCAAACTTAGCAGTTTTGTTTCCCAATGCTTTGGATCTACAAGTGCCAAATGCGAATATCTTGTTTTAGCAGGATGGGGCGCCTCCTCATTATGCGAGGCTTGTTCGTGATTATCTAAACCAAATACTTCCAAATAGATAGATTGGTAGAAGGGGTCCAATAGAATGACCACCGAGGTCTCCGAATATTACCCCACTTGCCTTTTTTCTATGAGGCTACTTTAAAAGTTTTTAAGACAAAACCCAAAAGTGCTAAGGTATCAAAAGAACGAATAAGTAATAAGTGTGAATTTATTACACCAGAGGTCATACAGAATGTGAGAAATAGATTTTGTTTACGATTGGTTGCTGCCATCAAGTGAACGGACGACATTTTCAACACCTTCATCAGAATTCATTCATTCATTTTCAATGCTAATAGATATTTTACTCGCTCTGTATAAATAACGGGTCAGCTCGGCACCAATATACAACTTTAGGCGTTCTTTAAAAGTTTGACAAAGAAATATGGGGTTTCCATTTAAAAAGAAAGGTTGGCATATATAAATATTTCTTGGCTCATCCTGTATACGCGTATTTTAGTTATGAATTACGCAATAAAATATAATAGTTCACGTGTTCGAGCGATTTTTAGAAAAATCTACCAAAAGTGACAGTACTGAATCAATTGAAGTTAGAACAACACGATTTGGTATAAATATTATTTGGGTAGGGGAAACTAGACTTTAGTCATACTTTAGTCAAGAGGTCAGTCACCCCCTAGGCGTCCCACACTGCCACTATAAAATTTCAAATGGCACCACCCCCTTTGTTATACCTCAAATGAAAGGTCTCACTGAGTATATAGTATTTAGCAGCACAAAATAATAGATAGAAAAGAAAATTTGTAATTTGCATAAAACAAAACTTTGTAATTTATAAACATATTGAAATATTGAATCTTGTTGAAAATGTAGCAAATTTTCATCTAAGTTCCTATTTCCGGCAATATCCTGCTGATTTCGATTTGAAAATAGGTTGTACTATTGTTTACGATAAAATGAAATGCATTTCAAGCCTTTAATCAAATAAAATATTATTTCATTTTTTTCATTTTCAATTTTATTCGAATTACAAATTTTCTTTTTTATCAATTTCTTGTGCAGCTAAATACTACTCAGTGAGACCTTTCATTTGAGGTATAATAAAGGGGGTGGTGCCATTTGAAATGTTAAAGTGGTAGTGTGGGGCGCTTAGGGGGTGACTGGCCCCTTGACTAAGTATAGGGGTTCTAGTTCCCCCGACTCAAATAACATTTATACCAAATCGCGTTGTTCTAACTTTTGCAGTTTTCGAGATATTTGCATTAAAAGTTTTCAAATTGACACCCTGTATGGTACAAGCCAACAAATATTTAAAAACGTACAATTTTATTTTTTTCTATCCAATTCGGTAATCATCTAGGTATAAAACTAGACCGGCTTTTTTAAAGAATAAAAAAAAACAAGTTTCTAAAAAATGTAACATTTACAAATTGGGATTTTTGTCCCACTGAGTGGGGTAAAAGTCTAAAACCGGTGAGGCAAAATTCCCACATATGGATTTTTGATTCACAACACTAATAACATTCTAATAATATGCAGTGATTCCTCATGCCACTATTTTAAATATTTTTGGCACTGGATGCAGTTAACTGGTGTACCTATCAACGTACTTCTCGGACCAATAAGCATATTAAAAGCTTTCTGAGGACTGTTTCTTTGCGAATTTCTTCTTTGGTTCTAGGCGTGATTTTTTAAGCTTTTCATCGTGCTCCTTTTCAAGTTCTCTTTAAAGAACATGTTTGATAAATATATAATCCGCAAAACACATTAGTAAATAAACCTGCGAGCTAAGAGGTTTGAAAAATGATTACTATAATCAGCCGTCTATGGGGAGGATCATTTGCCGAATCTGTATAGTAATGCGATACAAAAAAAATATAAATTACCTAATAGCGACTTTTGCCTCACTAGATTTTAGAAAGTCCTTTTCCTCAATATTGCTAAACACACTACTTAATCTGTATTTAAATTATGTATGTTTACTCTTCAAGTTTCCAACTTTTTATTAACACCACAATCTACCTTACATATTTCTCAAAATGAAACACAAAACACAGATATACATAACTGTCTTAGTTCAAATAACTATAAATAAATTATTTGACTTTTAGAATGGCTTTTGAACTAATTATTTTGGGAGCACTGATATTTATTTTCATCGTTTCGTTCTGTGGACTGCTGCAGAAAATCAAGCAAACCTATGATAGGGAAAGGCTGTTGGCAGGTAAGCAAATTTTGTTTACGGACCAGTCTTAAGCTGCGATGACATGGGTCGTGAATGACGAGCGTAAACCACCCTCGTGGTATCACGAATCTAGTAACTTTCATTATTTACGGCAGACTCAGTAGTTGTTTAGTCGCGAAGAAGCAGGACTTGGTAACAGAAGCTTGTCGAGTTATGTGTGAAGTGGTGGCAGGCAGCATTTCAAAAACTCTGTCGGCAGAAAAAACACCGCACGATTGTTGACAAGATAGTGGATTCTACAAAGAAGGACTACTAATTTAATTGAAGAAATTTCTAAGTATCCTGAAGATTTTAAAAATTAACAGTATTTATTAGAACTCGTTAGCCCCAAAATTTAAACAAAATATGCTAATATGAGGGAAACTTTGCCGGGCAAACTAAAACTGGAAATATCACTTAGATATTTAGCTTTTAAAAGCTTGGAATTTTTATTTAGGCTTAAAAAATCATCAGTAAGTAAATTCATAGATATGGATGCAGTGTGTGCTGCTCTAAAATAATTTATTCTTGCTCTGCAAACCTGTTTGATTTTTGTTTCGTCTAGTCGTTAGTGAGCAGAGCAAGAGGGAATTCTTTTAGAACATCATGCACATGCTGCATCCATAACTATGAATTTACTTATTGATGATTTGGGGACACCTAAATAAATATTCCAAGCTTTTAAAAGAGTCGCTAAATATCTAAGTGATATTTCCAGTTTCAGTTTGGCCGGCAGAGCTTCACTCATATTAGTATAATTTTCTTAACTTTTGGGGCTAACCAGTTCTAATATACACTGAACATGATGTTCCGACATTCTAAGTAAACTTTTAAAATCTTGAGGTTACTCGAAAATTTCTTTTACTAAATTAGTATTACTTCTTTGTAGAATTCCCTTTTTTGTCCACATCGTCTGGTATTTTTTTTTGCGGAAAAGGTTTTTGAATAGCTGCCACTACAAAAATAACTTATCATGCTTTTGCTACTAAGCCCTGTATTTTTGCGACTAAACAACTACTGGACTTGCCGTGTAAACCTCTTTCACAAAAGTAAAATGACTGTCGTGAAATTACTAGACTCGTCATTCACGATCCATGTCAACGCAGCTTTAGAAACTTTTTTGATTTAAGAATCTGCTGAAAGTAGCTATAGAACCAGATATAAATTCTTATGATTAATGCAGCAGCCTATCTTTAAAATGCCGATTACAGCCTTTCTACAACTTTCTTGAAACTTGCTTTAAAACCTAAAATTCACCGAAGAAAAGGATAAATAAAGTATTTAAAAGATAATCATAAAACCATTTACCGCTTCAACAGCCTAATAGCATTTTAGAACGAATGCGTTGGTTTCATATGCATTAAAAATCGTGTTAGGAAAAGTGTTTTTGAAACTAATAGGTATTGTGGTGGATTGAATTGTAAAATTTAATAATACTGAACTGTTAAATGTTTGATAAGACATAACAGTGACGGTTTAAGAATTCAATAGCGCACCATGATCATTAATTTAAAATACCTTTTGGTTCCAATAAGAAAATTATAAACAAAAGTGCTTAACAATATAATCATGCAATCCGTGAAATAAGAAATGAATCTCCTTGATGTGTAACTTATATGTTTGAATTAATTTTGGCTTAAACAGGAAGAATAAATATTTAAAACAAAATACAATAGCCCAACACAATGTATATAGTATAAATATTTAGTCCCTTCACAAAATGGGTTATGTACGATTTCAGTAACAAACGTGGAGGAATTAGTATAAAACCTATTACATTTTTTGGAATCTCGAATTAAGCCAATATAATATGTACTTCATTTTAGGTTGTATTGTATTTAGCACAGCAATTGGTCTTTATTAAAACATTAATGAAACCCTATACCCTTAAACAAGCAATCATTAATGCCTTAAACTCGTAAACTATCAGTAGATCTCGTTTTGATAAATAAATTGTTCCTGTGAGCTATGAGTCCGCACATTAATCAGACTCATCACATTCAATATGATTAGGAGCAGTAACCAGAACAGTTTTAAAAGGGAATAGTATAAATTAGTCGTTACTAATTGAACTGTGGTATACAAGATATACTCTGATGTTATTATAGTAAGTGAGGCACTCTGGTTCTTAAATATTCTTTTACATCAGGTCTAAAACCTTTAATATTAATAATTGCATCTTTGTTTGGTTTTTACACCTTATCATGTACACACAGTATCATTTAATAAAACTTTTAAATTGGCATTTCTTGCCTTGGTGAGTGTGTGTATATTGTTATTTGGCTGGAAGTATTAGTGATGCGGTAGCATGGCGCCTTAGGTACGTTATATCTTAACTAGCATAGGTACAGTCACAGCGGTGTATGGAGATCGCTGTGGTACAGTGCTTCTCAACTTTATTTTACTGCGTCTCTACTATTCTTTGACCGATAATAGGTAAAGGTAAATAATTTTTCGGGGATTTGTAAGTCGAGTCTGGTCTTGCTCTTATATGTGAGTTGGTGATTTTAGGGTTTGTCGATACGTCTGTAACAGTCTAGTAATAATTTTGAGGAGAAATTTATTCATAATCGGAATTCGGAAATTTTGATGAAGTATCCGATTCATCGGGTAACGGGGGATATCTGGGATCAGTTTCAGAGCCCTATTTGGAATAGCCTAGATATTATTCAGCTCAGCCCTGCTGGTGTTGCACCACGAGGGCACACCATAGATCAGAACTGGCCTGACCGGTACCTTGTAGAGGTTAACTTTGGTACGATTACTAAGTCTACTCCACCTGTGAAGCAGGGGGTAGTTGGAGTCCAATTAGCGCAATGCAAGCTAGGCTCCATTGACTGAGTTTAATCTCCAATTCAGTCTCTGGTCCAGGATAAATTCCAGGTATTGGACCTCCTGCCACTAGTTCAACTCGACTCGATTGACCCTGAGTCTTGTTTCAAGCCTTCGCATCCCACTTTTTGAAAAGATTCAGACGAATCTCCTCTCCTAATTCGAAAGCCATTTTGCCAACGGATTAATATGACGCTGCAACCTGGTGATGACAAGCCATGGTTGCTTAGAGGCAGTTGTAATTGCAGTATAGAGCTGAGTCTCTCTATCGCGGCACTCCCGCTTTGGTGCTTTTCATCAAGGAAAGTTCATTCTTTGGCGAGAATACAAAGCTTCTATTCTCAAGCCAAGAAGCTTCTACCTTGATGAGGTAGTTCGACGCTCCGTTTTATCATCTTCAGTATGAGGCCGTTATGCCAGACCTTATCAAAGGCTTTACTGACGTCAAAGAAAATCGGTCCCGTATGAACTTGTCTGTTGAAGTCCTTTAAAATGTTTAAAGATATAAATGTTGTCTGTGTGACTGTAAAATGTTTGGCTCTGAATCCAAACTGTTCGTTAAGCAGAACATTTTACTTATAAAGAAAGTCGTTTAAGCGCCTTCGGATAATTCTTTCGATTATTTTACCCATGCTGGACAGCAGACTGATGGGTCTGTAGCTTATGGGTGTCTTGGGGTCCTCACCTTTCTTGCGTAAAGGATAACTTTTGCATGTGTCCATGCACTCGGAAAGTAAACTTTGATTATCGCCTGTAACAAATTTACTATATTTCCTACAGCTCTGTCGGGTAAGATTGGCAGCCAATTCCAGCCGCATTCTTTAAACCATCGAGTTGACATCGTTTAGCGTAACCTGGGAAAACAACTGAACGGGGCGGTTGATTGTCTTGTGAATTTGCACCGTTCTGGCAACCCTACGTCATTACTTGAACTTTCACTGAATTGATCACAGAGTTTATCTGCTAGCAATTCAGCTTTATACTCTTCGTCCATCAGAACTTGGACAAGTTCCTGATTTCTCAGGTATGACTTCGGGGCTCTAAGGCCTCTGATCAAAGTCTTGGTCATCCTAAAGATCAAATGATCTTCGATGACACGACTCTGAACTTCATCGTCCCATTAATTTGACTCGCGCTCCATAAGCATTTGTCTGATGACAGCTGCAGCCTCCCGATTTGCCTCAGCCTTGATGCGAAGATCTCTAGTACGGTTCGCCCTATTCTTTAGTCAAGTTAGTGAGGTAGTGGCAATATGGGTATATGATTAGTTCATCGCTCACACCAACGTGGTTTTGATAAAACGAATCGATGAAAGTAGGCTTTGAGCTTGGAGGGCACTGCTTTTTCTAATAAACTAATTTCAAGAAAGAACTACTGTCATGAGTTAATTTCTGGAATTATAATAAAATACTCATTTATCTTAATAACAAAATTTTAATTTGCAGAAGCCCAGACTTGTTTTTGTAAAAAAAAAATAGCTTTATTAAGTTATTTGTTTCAAATTCTTCTAAAAATAAAAAATACCAGTTGCAGAAGTGTGCGTTGCTGATTTTTAGCAATATTTGTATATTTGCGTAAATAACTATAGGCAATAATCCGGGACTAGTTTTTAATCAGAAATAGAGTCTACCAAATGAATATTGCATGTAGACCTCAGGATGCCTTGTTAAGTCCTACAACTGGTTGATAGTATTTGACAGTTTGAGACTGTCAGGGGCTGATGGTTGGAACAGACCTAATATTAACGGAAATAAGGGATTTTTGTTTCTTCGAATGAAAATGATTGATGATGAAAACTTTGCTTAAGTTATCATGACATTAAATTAAGCCAATTTAATCTTGCATTAAATTCTCATCGCCAATTTAATGTACAGGGTAAGCTAAGAAAAAGTATTTAAGGAAATTGTTTCCCAAAATAATTCTGTTTAACGCTGATATGTAGAGAAAAAGTTTTTCTGATTTAAGTAATAGTTACAATACTTCTTCTTCACAAGCGTTTTCTAAAATAACTAGTGTTAAAATCCTTGTACAAAAAATTTAAACAGCAATAGCTCGTGAACTACTATTCTAATAAAAAAAAAATTATAGGTACTCTTTGTGTTTTTTAGAATCACTAGATATATACAGCGTGTCCAGAAAAGTTCTAGACATCTGGCACTTTTCTTAATTTTTGATTTTGAGTTTACGAAAAAGTTATTTTTTATAAAAAGTTCTGCTTCATGCGCAAATAATATTGACATATCAAAACTTAAGATATCTTATACAGGGCGGCAAAAAATATAGAAACACAGAATTACGTTAAGAAGGAAGTACCCTCAATTTTTATTTTAGAGCAAATTGTTATAAGAAAACTTTACTAAGGGCTACAAAACGTGGTCAGATACAATTTTTCGTTGAAATATTTTAATTTACGGGGTTCCATCAAAAACACGTTAAGCATTCATTACCTCTTGTTGGAAACCAATTACGTAAAAAAATAATGCGAGATTATTTCATGTTCTAAAATCAACCTATCTACCTATTAGGAATATTAAAAACATTTAATTTCCTTAGAGCAAAAATAAATTGTGAATGTGAATAATAAACAATATTTTAGCAATTACATGATAAAAGTGATCTAAAAACAGATAGTTTAAAGTGAAAAATTATGTCTCCACATGCCCCCATGTTTCAACTATTCTCTATGGAAATCAACAGACAGGTCAAGAGACCAATAACTTCCATACCTCCTATCAGGAAGGGTGTAGGTGGGTGGGTCAGGTGTAATAAACAAAAAGCGATCCTATTTGCTGAGCATCTCTTTGACATTTTTAGGCATAAAACCTCGTACAGAGATTGACAACCAAAAATCCGAAAACATTGCTCACGTTCCCCAAAGGAAGTAGCAAAGGAAGTTAAAGCAAACTTAAATTCGAGAAAAGCACCAGGATTCGACTTAGTCACTGGCGAAATTTTGAAACAGCTACCAGAAAGGGTATGATCATGATGACATATCCGATTAATGTAGCTTTTAGATTAAAACATGTGCCTGATTGTTGGAAAGTTTCAAAAGTAATAATGTTACCAAAACCGGGTAAACCACCTACCAATGTAACCTCTTATACTGAACTAACCTCTTACATACCTATCTCCCATCAACCAATTATTTGAGAAACTACTACTTAAAAGAGTACGTCCACTGATAAATAATAACCTTATTCCGGATTTTCAAATCGGATTTAGGCAGAAACATTCAACTATTGATCAAGTGCATCGAATCACTGACATAATTGAAAGTGCGCTTGAGGAAAAGCAAGTATTATATACTCTTAGATGTTGCACAAGCGTTCGATAAGGTATGGCATAAAGGTTTGTTATACAAATTAAATAAAGTGCTTCCTAAGCAGTATGTAGAGATTTCAACATCCTATATCTCTGGTCGACTTTTTAGAATCAAGCAGGAGGAATAGCCCCAAGGATTAGTTCTAGGCCCCATTCTTTATCAGTTCTATACCAGTGACTTACAAGTACCGGAAGAAACTACTATAGCCACATTTGCTGATGACACTGCTACTCTCGCAGTTGATCAAGACCATGAAAGCTCTATTGGAAAGGTTCAAATAGGAAGCAACATGGTAGCTGACTGGGCAAGACAATGGAATATCAAGCTCAACGAACTTAAATCAATCCATGTAAAAGCTAGCACAACCACTTCTCCTAGATGTTAACGGTACAATTGTGCCCCATAAGATGAATGCTGGCATAGCTTTCGATGCTAAACTTCGGTGGAAACAGGACGTGAAGAAGAAAAGAACTGAGCTAGATTTAAAATATAAACAACATTATTGGCTTCTGGGAAGAAATTCAAAGTTATCAATCTACAATAAAATGCTAATTTACAACCAAGTTTTTGAACCAGTGTGGATACAGACGTATCAGAACAAAGTGCTGCGTAACATAGTGAATGCTCCTTGGTATGTTCGCAGCTCTGGTCTTTATCGATATCTTGGAATTTCAACAGTGAAAGAAGAGATCAAAAGATGTGCCGGTAAGCATGGATTCACCTGCATATCAACTCTGAAGCTCTACAGCTACTAGACAATCAACATCACGTCCGAAGACTGAAGAGAACCAAGTCGTTTGATCTTGGGTAGTGTGTGAAGTGTTAAAAGTAGAACACAAAACGCTAATGAAACTGTATCCTCTAGCTTGAGCAATCACCAGCAGGTGTTTTATTCAAAACAAAAAAAAAATAGATTTATCAAAATTTGTTAACAAGATGCATTGCTGCTATTTAAGAAATTATAAATAAGCTGTAAGTATTTATATACTTATACTGCTTTTGTACGAGTAATATAAATAGAAAACTTCGAAAAAACGGCTGCTTTTAAAATTATTTCTCTAAATTAATGAAAATTTTCACGTTATAATGGTTTTCAAGTATTTATTTGTTTGTACCTGTTTTTATAAAAACTGTCAAGTTGTTGTTAAACGTGGATTATTTCGTTTATGGCATTTTATACTTACTGTTCCAGAACGGTAAGATATTTACTTACCGTTCTTTACCCACAGAATATATAGCGACGCAACTATATTTTCTGTGCTTTAGCTTTATCAACCAGTAAATACAACTTAACGAGATAAAAACAGACTCGGCAAATAATCAAGAAGATTAAGGCGTACAAAAAGGCTTACGCACTTACTAGAATACTGGTTAACCAGGGGCGAGCCCAGAGGAGGCTAGGGGGGTGCCAGCCTCCCTGCCCTTTTAAGCTACCACCCTGTACATAAGTTTTTATTTTATTTGCTAAATTCTATTTGGCATTTTTTATCTTTTTTCTTCTTTTAAGTTTGATTTTTAATTTTTGATTTTATTTATTTGATCTGCTTACCCAACTATTTGATCAGTTGTTGAGCCTACTCCACTCTTGTTTTAATATTAAAAAAAAATTCAATAATACATATTTACCTACAATGTAATTTAGTGATATTGTTGCTAAATAAAAATATATACAGTGTGTGTATAAAGTCTGGAAACGGCTTAACAACAACACAATTTATTGGCCGATTTAAACCAAATTTGGTACAGTTGTGTAAGAGGATCTGGCGCACCGAAAGACTATATTGGCGTTGTTGCCAGCTTTTTAGCAAAGACAGGTTTTTCCTTCTTTCGTATAGGTATCCGATTGATAATGTCCGTCTCTTTTAGTTGTTACAGCGCTGTTACTGGTTCATAAAGTCCAACAACTTTAAGACTACAAGTTTTACTTTCCGCCATAATAAAACTGATATAAAGACAAGATGAAACTAAACGAAATTTAAAATTTGTTTGTCCTTATATCGTACTTGACAAGATGACTTGATACTATAATTTGAGGTCCAGTTTTATTATTTCCTGAAGAGAATATAAGACATTGAATCTTAATTTAATTATTACAGCCAGACTAGCTGAAAGAAGAGAACAACAACGTGCGGGTCGCAGATCTGATTCATTTTCCGAAATATACATCAACCCAACTTTTATTTCCGATTCAAATGGAGGAGCATTCCCTGCTGCAGCACCTCCACCATATTCTCGTAAGTAATTAGATAAATACATTTAACAACAGTTAGACCTAAAGTAACCTTTCACAAAGGATTAAACAAATATTTTACATTACGTTTTTTAAAAATAGTAAAAAAATTAAAACACTGTATATTTTGTACGGTATAAATCAAAACAAAATCACTTAATACGCAAAAGATGTAATGGAAGGCGATGGTCAATAAACATTTGGGCTGGATTATTCCATAGTAATGTAATTGGTCCAAGCATTATACCTAACCGACCAAATTCAGCTTCCTTCTTTCAATTTTTGAATGAAATTCCATTAGCGATTAGGATCAATTATTGGTTTCATGATGGTGTCCCGACACATTATGGAAAACCAGTAAGACATTTTTTTAACCACAACTTCCCTGAGAGGTGGATTGGAAGAGGTGGGCCATACCATGGCCTCCTAGATCTCCAGATCTGACTCCATTAGAGGCATTAGATTTATTTCTGAGGCTCCTTAAGAGAAAACGTTTTCCGCGAACCTGTTGTGAATTATGAAGAGATAGTAGCGTGCATTGACACACCTCAGGGTCTTTTCAAAGGTAAAACCAAAAGTTATAGTAAAAAGCCACCTCTTGCCTTTTGGAGTGAAAAATTATAATAATTATTTGAAATCTAGTTCAGTGCGCACAGAGCCCAAAATCAAGGTCCGACGAAAATTACAGACATACCGAGATATAGAGAAAACGTGTCTTATACAGTGCAAGTTTGTAACTTGAAATATATTCAGTAAGTACAGTATGTTTTTTTTTTTTTGGAGAAATGTTCGAACACGGGTATTGATATTTTAAGGTCATACAGTGTATCCTAAATTAGAGATATGACGTCATCGAGATTTTAAATGGCAACCCCAATTTTTAATTTACTGATTTTAAACAGCATATTGTTGCCAATTCATTATTTGGCAATATCCTAATTGGCGGAAAAACTCGTTTTGCACATTTATAATAACTTTGGGAGAAATTAGCCTACATTCATGTCTCATTCGTGCCTTAGACTCCTCAACATTTGCCAGCTCCGTCTTAAAAACCTTGCTTTTCAAGTAGCCCCATAAAAAGTAGACTAAAGGAGTAAGGTCTGGCGACCTGGGTGGTCATTTAGTGGGTCCCCTTCTACCAGTTCATCTGCCTGGAAATTGCAACATGGAGAGGAGCACCATCTTATTGAAACCACATGTTTCTATTCGAGACATGAAACTCGACAGGATGAGGAAATAGAGGAGCCAAATTCGGAACTAGTTCTCCCTGCAAGAATTCCAAATATCTTGCCCCCATTAAGATTTTCTTTAAAGAAAATTGATCCTATAACTCGATCGTTAACAATACCTGCCAAAACATTGACTTTCTGGGTGTTGGGTGTGGCCTTCTCTGGTCCAGTGTGGATTGTCGTCTGCCCAATAACGACAATTTTGTCGGTTTACGTTACCATTTAACATGAACGTTGATTCATCACAAAAAAAGAATATTTTCTGTGATGTTCTCTCTAGTAGGTCAATCGTTAGCTCGTAGAAGTGAAGTCGTCTATCACGATCATCTTCTGTCAATTCCTGGAGAATTGTCATTTTGTAAGGATAAAATTTATGTGCATGAAAAACCTTTACTACTGCAGATTGACAAATTTCGTTTTCGGTAGCTAGCTGTCTGGTTATATTAGGGTTTTTCTGAATACTTAATAGTACATTTACTTTAACTTCTTCATTGAGCACACTCTGTCGATGAATATCTGCCTTCCTAATATACTGTACCCTGGGATATGGGTGGTAAATCGGGATATTTCTCTCTGAATAAATGAAGAACTTCATTTTGTGTTTGTCTCCTATCTCCGAATCCAATCATCATTAAATTAAATTTTAATTTTATGTTATTCGGTAAAGTGAGGCATTACGTCGAATGATTTTATTGAAATAACTTACTTTCAACAAAGGGCAAAATAAAAGTTCATGCGTTCAAGATGTGTCGCGTAACAATATTTAAATAGGATAATTCTGCTAAGAGATATCAAAAGGCGTTGCTTTAAATTGACACAAAAAAAGGAAACAAACGACGGATACTCCCTTTTTACTGAATGTTTTTTTTTTTAGTTTAAAGTATATAAAATTAATTTTTATATCATATCTGATAAATGACAAGGAATTATAATTTGAAACTTGGCAGTTACGTGTAACTCAATAAATATGCTGTTTGAAATAGTAAATCAGAAACTCTGCAGATGTAACCGCAATAGTCAACAGTCCCTCCAATATGGACTTCGAGTCCGGTTCGGAGGAGTCAGAAGGTGGCGTGCTGAGGTCGCTCAAAAGAAAGGCTCGCAAACGGCTGGTGAAGCATGGTGGCAACGCGATGAACAGCAAAAAAGCGGTTAACGACTCTGATTGGCCCAATTTGCCAAAAACTAATAATAAGGCACTTGAAGCCTATCTAACGCAAAAAACTACGCTGGAGAAACAGCAAAAAGTGGGCCCATCAGAGGCGGTGGCCCAAAAATCGAATCAAAATGGACATGAAATCCAAAATAGCGATATCGTAATGACGAATAAGGATAACAATAAAAAATCCGTTGAGAATGGGGTGGTCGCAGAACAACCAAAAAGAATGCGAGTGCCCCCCATTGTCATTAGAAATATAGAGAAATATAGTAGTATAGCGAGGCACTTTAGTGCGAACAACATAGACTACGGTAGAGCTGTGACAGTCGCGGAGTGCGTGAAAATTCACCCATCAACCCCTGCAGAATACAATAGGATTATCCGATTTCTGGAGGCAAATAATCTATACTACTTTTCTTTCCGGTTCCAAGAGGAAAAAGAACTACACGTTGTTCTTCGTGGTGTACTGGAGGCATGGTCAGAAAAAAAAAATAGAAGAAGATCTGCAAGAGTTGGGTTTCACGCCCTCCTGAGTGATCCGATGACACTGCAAAGACGGCAGTAAGATGCCCTTGGTGCTGGTGTTCTTGCCAAAATCACAAAAAAACATCTTTGATCTTTTCAGTCTTGATCATATGACAATTAAGGTAGAGGCGCAGAAAGCGCGAACTACGACCTCGCAATGCCATAGATGGCAGCTCCTTGGGCATTCGCAATTTTGGTGCACGGCACCGGTAAAGTGCCTAAAGTGTGAGCAAGCACATTTTTAATACGAATGCCCAAAAAGCAGGGATGAGAAGGCTAGGTGCGCGTACTGCGACGGTGAGCACCCCGCTAACTATCAGGGGTGCCCCAAGCATCCGCTCAGCATAAGGCAGAGGCAGGTCGAGGCATCCCAGCCGCGGCTGCTACCTTCACAGGGTAATTTCAAATGGGGGTCTCAGGTTAACAGCAGACTGAGTAAGACTAAAGATGCTAATGCAAACGTAAAAATTATTAACGACGTAAATGTCACAAAGGGTTCACAAGCGACAAGATCATTGGAAGCCGCGCTGCAAGCCACCATGCAGGGCTTCTTGGCCGAATTTACTAAAGTTATGCAAACGCAGGTTACAAATATGCTATCAACATTTGCGCTCTCTGCTAATTGATGGCTCTGCAGTCGGAGCCGCTTTTGTCAAAATAGCCACAATAAACATCAATAGAATAGTTTTTAAGAAACTTGAACTTATTGCATTTGCCGAAGATAATAGCATTGATGTGCTTTTGGTCCAAGAAGTTAAAGGCACTGCCTGACTTAGAATTCAAAGAAGATCCCAAAGATAAATAAGGAACTAGGGTTGCCATTTAAAAAAATTCTCGATGACGTCATATCTTTAATTTAGGACACACTGTATCAATATTTTTTATTACGTGAAAGGGACCACACCTTAAAATATTAATATCCGTGTCCGAGCATTTCTCCAAAAAAAACGATACTGGACTTACTGTATATATTTCAAGTTACAAACTCGCACTGTTTAGAGAAGAAATAAATTTATTAAAAAAAGTTCAGAGTTCTAAGCACAATAAATAAGGTTCTTTGTAAGCATGGCATGGAAATTGGCAAGCAACTCAAAAAGTTTCAAAAAGCGATGTAGGAAGTTTAATGGGATTCTTGGGAACTTTACTAAGGAACATAGAACGTTGAATTTGGCAATACTGGCGCAAAGTGTGCAGAAAGGTTGCGTAAGGACGTCAATGTAAGCAATCAGAAGAAAGACGTTGGAAGCTGAAATACTAAAATTAGCGGAGACTATTATTTTCATGATCAGGCACAAACATTGCAGACATTTCTGAACAGTGCCATTGTTGAAAAAATCTTTGCATGTGGGCTATTTACTGTCAATGGATATAAAACAAGAAGCGTTAACTAATTCACTTTTTGAGAAAAAACTACCGTGCTAGTACTTTTAGAATTAATTTACACCCATTTATCATTTTTTTTCGGTTTTTAGAATATTATACGGAACCTCCACCAAAATATGATGATGTAATTAAAGTTCATCAGCAGCATGCATCACCGACTCCAGAAAATGAAGCGTCGTCTGAAAGCAGACCAGCAGTTATCCCGACTGGACCCCCTCCATACACAATCAGCGTTAGCGTAGTAAATGGATCTTCAAACCATATATAAAATAATTAAGTTAATACATCTTTATTCACGATATGTCACATTCACTCTGTAAAACTTAATATAATAATTAATAAACTTTCAAATATTATGTTAAAATAGGGCTTTACACAGCTCCACATTATGATGAAACATATTTTTAGCTGCACTTCCTTCATCAAAGTGTTAAGGCATATTTGCCCAAGTTTTTCTTAAGATCTAAGCAGTATCCTATTTTTTAATTTCCCTTAAGCATAGAACTATTGCATTACTGACGAGATTTAAAGAGTTCAAATTCAGAACTATTCCTAAAATGTCTATTACACCGGGGATTCGCACTTCTTTCGTAGCGAACTTGTTTTAGTACGAGACTAACCTAAACCAAATCTTAAATTTAAAATAACATAATATTAAACTGCTTCCTCAAAAGTATAAAACTAGTGCAGTACTAAACAGAACTAATTGGTTCCATTCCAAGGCCTTCTATAACAGTTCTGATTTGGAACTTATAAGTTCTCGTTACTACTGTCACAGTTTCACGGTTCTAAAGATATTTAAAATATAATATCATTTACATCATAAGTTAAATGAGTACTTTAGGTAAAGGCCCTATAAAACCTTGATAAGACGGATCATTTTTCAATCCTCTTATTTCAGAAATGGCAAAGAACTGTATACCTTTATAAATAGCTAATAGTAAAGTTTTGATACCTTACATCTCGATTATTGTGATCTATTGGACTAAGATGTGTTTAGCTTAATACGAATATTATTAATTAGGATAGAATTAGATGGTTTTGCTGTGTGTGTGTGTTGTGTGATAGTTAGGTTAGGGCCACTTTTATAAGGTGGGCTTAACTCTTAAGATAAACTCCGGGGTTACTATAGAATATAATCCTTTTTATAAAACCTGTTACCTCAAGATAACTGTAGGTTAGGCCAAGGTGCTTTTCTTTTCGTAGTTAAGGTTTACAGAAAGTAAAAAAGAATTGCAACATTGCGAACTGAAACTAAACCAAAGTATTTTTTTTCAATTTGAATGGTTTTGTTTTACTTAAGTTCATTAAAATGTTAATTTTTCCGTCGAGGATATAAGCTCGAATATCGTTACTCAGAATTAAATGCAAAAAAGCGACATGGTGACATGGCAATAAAAACTAGAAGTATGGAATCAGGTGAATTGTACAACTAAGTCCATATAAGGCAAATTTAAAAAAGGTTAGACGAAGGAAAATTTCTATTCAGAAATGCGAAACAATGAAGACAGTGAATGAAGAATTAAGAAATGTAGTTGGGCTTCTGCATCTTCTGCACCGCCAAACGATACCCATTATAGGAACTTGTTCTCTTCACTTGCTAATACTATCAACTTTTTGCAAACTCACCATCCCAATTCCGAACTTGCCATCCTTGGCGACTTTAACGTTTAATGTCAACTGGCTCAAATACTCAAATACAACTGGCGAGCAAGGTCGGGAAGCCGAATCAATTGCCATCAGCTCTGGCTTCACCCAATTCGTGGGTGAACTAGCTCGGATTCCAGACCGAGACGGTGATTTTGATTGAACTTCAAGTCCCGTCTTGTACACTATCACCGTGAAGCCTCCGCTAGGAACATCTGACCACAAACTTATTTCGGCACTAAATCAACAAAAAAACAATTAGTGCCCGAGCAGCTTTCCAAATCACTAAAGAAGTATCGGAGGTTATCCTTACTGGCATGGAAGCCTTCATCCCTTTCTCAAAAAAGTGTCATTCTAACGGAAAGCCTTGCTTCACTAAAGATTTCGAACGAGCTGTTAAATCAAAAAATTATTTCTACCGACAATGGCGACAAAACCCTACCGCCGAAAATTGTACCATCTTTGTTAACGCTTGAAACCAATACGAGCGAACGATAAACCAAAGCAAATAAGCATACAACCAGAGGATCAAAAACAAAGACTAAGGTCATCAGTCAGAACTTTATCAAGCCAACCATTCCACCTCTTACACGTTCTGATGGCACTATTGCGACCAAAGCACAGGAAAAAGCAAACTTACTGCCGGAACTATTCTCTTCGCATTCAACGGTTAATTTTCAGGAAAAAAACTCCACCGAATATTCCCCCTGTAGAATCGAGAATGCCCGAGATTGTTTTCTGGCAGCGCCATGTTAAATGAATCTTGACACCAAAAAAACTTCTGGTCCTGACGAAATTCCAGTTATCGTAATTAAAACATGCGCTGATGAATTGACACCGATATTTTGTAGATATTTTAACTTATACATATTACATAATATATTTATGATGGTTTCAAATCACGCATAAAATTTGATGGCAAGTACTAACGGTTTTAAGAAGGCTTTATAAAATGTTTTGTGGTAGACTTAAAAACATCTTGCAGATTTGGGTTCAAAAGTACTGTTGGTTTTATTGACAGTTTTAAGAAATATATTTATAACCTTTACAAAAGGTCCTTTTTGGCTTTATGCCGAGTTTATTGGAGCTTTGACGGGGTTATCTATATAGTATAAACAGTTTTAAGATCAGTTTTATTATATAGACTTAATAACCTCTTGTAGATTGTGATAAAACTTAAAATGTTACTTGGGATACTTTATCTACGGGGCAGTCTAACTCGCACATAACCCTGAGATGACATCCCCAATCCGGGAATATCCTGAGGTATCTTCCTCGTTACCTCGTTATTTAACTTTGAAACACTGGACATAAACAAATCATTTGGGTTAACTCCAGGAATAGAGGTTAGCACCACTTCATAAAAGTGACCCTTAGTCGTCTAAGAAGGCGGGTCTATTTTTATAACGTCATAATTTTTTAACGAGGGCAAAAGTCCTCTTTATTCATCCATGCATCTACGTTTGAAACTCTCGCGGAGAGCAGTAAATTAACATTAAAGCTTGTAACATAAAAAAACTACGCCACTGAGTTCCCTCTTCGGCAGACTTGATGGGTCGATGGGAACGAAGAAGAAATTTAAAAAGGCCCTTTTTGAAGACCATCGAGTTCGTTAAAAGCTCGCCAGCGACAAGGTGAAAGGAATTCGCCCGAGCGCGTTTTCAATGTCAACAAATTTTAATAACGAATCATTCATAATAAAATTTGACCAGTAGTAGTGTAAACGGAATCACGTATCACGTGGTTGTGGTTTTTTCAGATTTGCCGCTAAAATAATTCAAACAATTCCGCGTATAATCACGGTGCTTTCCGAGGACTAGAATTAATGGTTTTGTGTTTAGGTCAATTGTGAATTAAGTGAGTGAAAAATTATCGGTGTTTCGGTAATTATTGTGGATTTATGGGTATTTCCCTGGTTCTTAAATATCACCATTGCCCGACAAGTGCTCACTTAGTATGCGATTAAGGTATTTTTTTTATTTTGAACAACATTTTAATTAAACAATATATTATTTTGATAATTATTAGGAATACTGAAAACATCGAGCGTGTCTATCATTTTTTACGTGTCTACCCCCTATTTATAAGTCGCAAAGCAAGAATCGAAAGTTTTATTGTGGTCTCACACAAACCAAGGCGGAGGCACAAAACTTTAGCTAAGTTCGTTGTTTAATAACTTCCTTATTTTAAATCCGATAATAATGATTTTTAACCAGTTTGTAAATATGTACATTCATTATTTGAATAATTAATATTTTTCAGTAAGGGGTAATCACAATGATAATTTTGTCATAATTTCAAAATACACTACGCACCTACGGTACAATTCAAGCCGATAATTTTATTTTAAAACTATTCGGTTTATTCTTAGATGTATTCCTAAAACTTTGTTTCTAGAATAATTGTATTAGCTCATTTCTTTTATGAGCTGCACTAAAACACTGATTTAACAAACAAATTTATTGACCAAAACAAAAACTAGCAATATTATAAACGGTGCCCGGCAAGTATATGGCATACTCTCGGGGGCGTATAGGCAGTATATGCACGATAACCCTAATTTATGATAGACAAGGAAATTCTAAAGTGCCCCTTAACGGAGATAGAGAGTCCCAAAGCAGAACCTAGCGACTTACCTTTTCGGCTCTAATTTTTAAACAGACATTGACATGTATAATTTAATGAAATTTACTTTATGTAGGCCATAAATACTCATAAAACCATACTACAGTAGATATTCTTTTACATAGTCAGGGAAGTCAGAAATGGACTTCCCACCATACTCGTTGGGCCAAGATTTTGGCAGGTGTCATTTTACAGAACTAAAAACTGATTTTTTCAATACTCTGGTAATTCCTCTTTAAAAAAGGTACTCTACATATGTTTCGATAAAATTAGCCGTTTTCGAAAAAAAAGAATTTTTTGTACGCCACGTTATTGAAATAATAAATCAGAATATTTCAATAAAACATCAGTCGCTATTGTGTGTAACAATGTGGTATTAACAACACTCTTCTAAATTGTCTGATTGATTGAATACATCAGACTTAAGCAATGGAGGATTATTCTTATAGTGAATATGCTGACATGCATCTAATTTGTGGGCGATTACTCGGCTATTGTGTGAAGGCAAGAATTTTAGGAAGTTTTTGCCGCATCATAGTGGAAAAGGGCCTCCAAGAAGAGCAATACTTATCTATCTCACTTAGAGGTAGAAATTCTGGATGAGATTGCTGAAATCCCTCTAATAGTATAAGAAAACTGTTGGTCCAAGTTCATGCAACAAAATGGATTGTTTATGAGACCCTTCATCCTTATCACGCTCAAAAGGTACATGCCATGTCTTCCGCTGATTATCCTGCAAGAGTTAACTACGTAAATTGGGTTTTGCAACGATTTAGGTAAAATCATAACTTTACTAGTATTGTTGACGGACGAAGCCGGTTTCACCCGAGACGGAATAATAAATTGCCATAATTTGCATATCTGGCATGAAGAAAATTTCCACGTGAGTGGGGATTATTGGAAATTATCTCATTGGGTCGTTCTTTATTGAAGACAGATTAAATGGTGCCACGTATTTGCAATTCTTGCAACAAAACTTACACGATTTATTAGAAAATAAGCCCTTAGAAATTAGAAATCAGATATGAACGACGGTGCACCGCCCCATTTTAGCAATTTAGCACTTATCAAATACTTTTGGTAATCGATGGATAGGTCGAGGTGGACCTATTTTATGGCCACCGACGTCGCCCGACATGACTCCATTGGATTCCTTTGTATGAGGAAATTTAAAAACGTGTATATATTCGACGCCAGTTCACACTAGGCAAGATCTGATAGAAAAAGTATCACACGATTTCAACGAAGTTCGAGGCCATCCTGGAATGTTATTTCAAGTACAACGAGAAAGCATCCGCGGGCTAAGGAAATGTACAGGGCGCCCATTTTGAAAATCTGCCGTTAAGTGACACTTCGATTTGGAAATGTATCAGAATAAATTACTGTTGCATCCACACAATTGCCAAGTGCTTGTCCATAAGTCAGATGCATGTCAGCATTAATGAGATGTAATAATGACAAATTTTATTATTTTAATGCGAATTATTAGTTATGTTGTTATTCGATTATTACTGTATTTAAATTGCTTTTGTCATTATTAGTTTAAATAACATATGTGAATAAACTTGATTATTAAATAAATTTCGAAAGTCAATGCTTAACCGTGTTATACAAAAAAATTATTTTCGTCTAAAACGGCTAATTTTATCGAAACAAAATGAAGTACCTTTTTTAAAGAAGAATGACCAGAGAATATAAAAAATTAGTTTTCGGTTCTGTAAAATGACACCTGTGAAAATTCTGGTTCATCGACTGTGGTGACAAGTCCGTTCCCGATTTCCCTGACGATATAAAACATCCACTGTTGTATGGTTTTGTGAGTCTTTATGGCCTACGTAAAATATTAAAGTTTCATTAAGTTATACATGTCGGTTCAAATGATAGAGCCAAGAGGTAAAGTCCGTTCGCAGATTTAAGAGAATGACTTACCGACTCGTGTTGACGCCTGTTTAAAACCAGACTGGGGTCTACACAGGCCCGCACTGAATTGTATTTCAAGCATGGATGATTTGACACAAATAATAAACAATTTTAGATAGAATATATTATAATTATATATTATAATTAATAAATACAACTACAACACTGTCACTATCAACACCTATGTTAATAATAAATCTTTCTGTAATATTCCCAATTTAAATGTATGAATTTTCAACAGCTTTAAAATATGAAACACAATTTTTCCAGCAACTCACAGGTACTTTGTCCACTTCAGTAATAATAATATCCAGTACAGATACGGCGGAAGCCTTAGCACTGTATGCCCCTTACTTTTAGCGAAGCTGTCGCAATAGTACTCCTTTTCTAGGTTCAGAATTTTAAGCACATCAAGTAACTCTCTTTTAGTGTTAACTTTCATGAAAATATATATCATTCTGATACATAAATTCCTGTATTGCCATTTTCGTATCTTTTGAACAATGGTGCTTGTTTAACTGTCTACTGTGGTAACTTGTGTTGTCCATAACAACCACAATGTTTGGAGAAACATTAGGAATTAACTTATTTACGAACCAATTCTCAAATAACTCCGCTGTGGTATCGTTATGGTAATCCAAACAGGAGTCATTTATATTCTTGGCTGCCCATGAAAGTGCATTTGGTACCCAACCATCTTCGGACCCTGCATGTACTATGGTTATTCTTTTTTCTGTGTTTGATGGTGCCTTGTTCTACACCTGTCACTAGAATCAACCCAACCTATTGATGGAGTATCATGGGTATCAAACCAGGTCTCATCTAAGTATGTAAGTATGTAATAGATCTGTTCTCACTTCTGTATTGAGCGATTTTTGTCAAATATTCAAGTCGCCATGCCTTAAGTCGTTGCGATTTCATGATAACTTGCAGTTTATCGACTTTTTTAATTTTAAAGCCGATTCGTTGAAGAAACTTCCACAGCGTTGTCCTACTGCAATTGATATCCGTGTTATCTATCTCAAGTATTTTCAGTAAATTATCCAGTGTTGGTACGGCATGCTCTTCATACATCTTATAAATTTTGCGTCGGACTAAATTTTCATCGCTGCGATCTAGTTTTTTGCAACTCCCAGAATCTTTCCTTGTTTCGGTGATGGGTTTATTCACAATTTTCGATACTGTTTTTTCCGAAACTTTAGTCAATGTGGCTTCATTTTAAGGGGTAGTCATTGAGTTGGATCAAAGTGATCCTTTACTCTTGTTTTTCTTAGAGATATCTATTTGATTATAATGGTTGGAATCGTCAATGTGGCTGTTTCTTCAATACATCCCATTTGACTCAACTTTTCACGTTCTATGAGAGTTGTATATAGATTTTTTATAATCTCTTTAGAATCTAAAAGTAAGTGTCTTCTTCCATTTTTATTTCCGCACTGTGGTTGTACCTGTACTCCCTCCGGCTGTTCTATACTAGATTCACCAATCCACGGACGCCACATATTTGGATAATCAAAGCTGCGTTTTTATTTCACACGAACTAATAAAACGACTAGTTTTGCAACACTGATTTGTCTACTTATTTTTTTGCCATTATTTAATAAGGCTTTGTAAACTAATTACGGCCAAGTACGGTCCCTACCTGGATAATAAAATCATTATCTCTATGATCCTTGAAACCCTTTCAACAAAGAATTTTATGATGGGTGGTAACTAAAGGCAGGCAGTCATTCTCTTAAATCTTTGAACGAACTTTAAGTCTATGGATAAACCTTTGGGGCTCCATATGTCCATTCAGGTGAACTTTGGGAATATTTTTCAATGTCAAATTAGGGTTATTTTGACCTACTCTATACGCTCCCAAAAGTATGCCATGTACTTACCGGACACACTGACTGCCCTACTCTATATACTTTGTATCCAAACATACTGGGTCCGCCAACGAAGCAGAGACGGAAGATTACATTCTTATCGAAGAACTTATTAAAAGTACTGAAACAGCATGAGCTGTGGAATTAAAAGTGGCATATTTTAAAAATATTTGACATTATACAGGGTGGCTCAAAAGAGTGAGTTTTTTAAATAGAACACCCTATATCTTACACTATTTTTGGATTCTACAAAAAATAGCAATTATTTTTAATAAGTGCATTACAAGTGTTTGTTGATATTAATCAAAAATAGCACAATGAGTATTCCTGGTTTTTTAATTAGCCTTCTTATGACGGTAATATTTACAATATACAATAATTATGAAGAAAATTTGGACTACCCACGCTTCAAGATCAATCTCGAAGCTCTTACTTATTATAGACTAAATATACACATAACACCACTAACATGGCCCCAGTTCAACAAAGCATTATAATTAATATTTGAAATAAATACAGCAAAATAAACCGATAGCAATACATCAACCGATAAGAATGTTGCTAGATTTTGAATAAGACCTTCAGGAAAAAAAATATATTGGAAAAGGGGCAATGGAAAAACGTTGGAATTACTTTTAAAGTTATACCATTGCCTCTAGAGGACGTTAGTGTAGAGTTAAAAATTAAAAAAAAAAATGGTTAGGTTGTGTTTTTAACGGGAATGGTAAGTTTATCTATTTTTGCAGCAGTTAGTTGTAAATTTTTTTTTCTCGTATTTTCGATAACAAATAATGATCAACTTATCTTTAAAAGTGCATACCTACTGTATCTTTCACACCTTTTATTCGATTTGATTATTTCTTTGGCTCGTTTGAAGAGAATTGGGAACTGGCTAACATAGCTTCTCAAACTTTTTTAAAGTCAAATATTATATGGTTATTCATTAACTTTACAATGGTTAAACATGGCAACAGTGCATTTTAATGGTTGTTTGCTATATTTAGCGGTTAATTTGTCAGATTTGTTTTTCCAGTTTATATATTATGATTTGCTTCTACTTCGAGGAAATACTGTTCGCTGTGAGTTTTGTTAGTGATATTTTAGTGTGAATGGAAAAATTGAACCTGCCAGTGAAGAAGCGAAAAAAACTTCAGATTCGTAATCAGTGGAATTAAAATGGGGTGTAGTGTATGCAAAAAATTACTAACGCTTCCAGTATACCCAATAATTACCATAATTTTAAACGATTACAAAAAATAATATAAAGGGCATATTCGTATCCGGAATTGCCAGAAAATAGTGAATTGTATTTAAGTAGTAATTTGAGTATGGGCATTTGCGGTCTGGAGGTTATGCCATTTTCTAATTCGCCCCTTAAAATATTTCTAATGGTGGTTAAGTTGGGTGAATTGCAAGTTAATTGAGTGAAGAATTATCATTACTACGACGAATATTTGGAATTTCTATTGATGAGTATTTGTTTCGCTCTTAAATATCATCATAACATATATTCAGCCCTATGATCAAGCACACAAGTTAACTCTAAACACTAACTTCAAAATTACCTGTTTTTCAACCACAGTGAAAAATTAACAAGTAGGCTTTTTTCGATTGTTGTCACGAAAATGGTACGTTAAAAGTTTAGCTTGGTACTCAGTTAAGGTAATTTTTAAATAAAATTCAGATTAAATAAATCATTATGTTAAGCAAGTTATTGTGAAGAACACAATATATTGGAAGTTTTTGCGCGTATCACAATAACAGTCCATATTTATAAGTAAATATTTGATTTTCTTCGGCCTTTGGAGTAAGAATAAAAATATTGACATTAAGAATATTTTTGTATTGATACTTCTTCTTCTTCTACTTCTGATGCGCGAATTAAGTTAGGGAAAACTGTCCTAAGATGAAAACATAATTTTCAACAAGAGATATGTCTTGCGCACCTTACAACACGGATTATTACAACGTCATTATTTGTTAAATAATAGACTAGTCGCACATTAAAATATTAGATGACGAGGAAAATTATAATTTAGCATGTTCGCATAACAAAAAGAATCTGTAATCAGTGGCTATACTTAACTTTGATCTGCCCACCATATTATTATCATGTTCGCGAAGTTATTTTTACACAAATATCTAGCATTAATTATGTTTTGGGAAGTTTTTATAATGCTATTATACTAACTACTACTGAAAAATAATATAACAACAGTATGCATAACTAGGCATTAATTTTAGGAGAAGGCGGTGCTGAACAGCATGAATTGCCGGTAATAATTATGGATTCAATTTTTTATTTAGCTTAAATATTCAATCAGTTGCTTGCAATTTCAATTCAATACATACAGTATACGTGTTTATTAATTGTCTGCAAATCCATGGTCCTAATTATATCAGTATTTTACTTCACTTTTGCGACCGCACACCTTTACCATCATCCCTTCATGTTGTCTACCACCCTCTTTTTATATTATATTGATAATCTTTTAGGAAAAGTGTATAGGGTAGGTTAACATAGCCCTAAATTGTCATAGAAAAAAATTCCTAGAGGTTTCGCATTATTGGAGATACAAGGGGTACCCAGCGACTTACTTTTTCGGCTCTAACTTTTCAATCGACATTGTATAATTTAATGAAATTTCAATATTTTATCATTAAACCATACTACAGTAGATGTTTTACACCGTCAGGGAAGTCAGAAAGAGACTTGCCATCACACTCGTTGGGCCAATATCTTGACAGATTGCATTTTAATTTTATAATTAAATTAATTAAACATTTTAATTTTATAATTAACACTTACTTAAATAAATCCTATTCAGTGATTCAACCTGGTCTTACATTTCGCGAAATCACTGTAGACGAATTTGGAAAAATAATTAATAAATTTAAGAGCAATGCCACAGGTGCTGATGGAATAAATCTTCTGATGCCATATACCTAAACGTACATTTTACTTTTATTCTTAACCAATGTTTAGAAAGCAATAAATTTCCCAGTTTATGGAAAATAGCAAATATATTACCCATTTCCAAGACTAACAACCGTACAGAACTGTCACATTTTAGACCCATTAGTATTTTGCCAACATTGTCCAAAGTTTTGGAAAGAGTCATGTCGGGCCAATGAAATGATTTCCTAACTCATCGACAAATTTTGCCATCTACACAATCTGGGTTTAGAAAAAATCATAGTACTGCAGCTGCTCTGATGTCGATAACTGAAGATATTCTCAGAGCACATGACTTAGGGAGACACACTTGTTTGGTCTAGTTAGATTATAGCAAGACTTTTAATACACTGGATCATAAGATTTTAAATATTAAATTAAAATATTTTGGTCTACGTGAACATGCACTGAAGTTATTTAAAAGCTATTTCTCAGGTCGATAGCAGAGAACCTTTATTAATAATCCTACTTCTAATTTACTAGGAGTATCTAGAGGTATCGCTCAGGGCAGTATACTGGGTCCCCTTATTTTTTTCTCTGTATACGGCTGATTTTTATATATTTTTAAGTAATTGTAAATCTCGTCAATACGCCGACGATACCCAGATTTTCTATTCTTTTTACCCGGATCTATAGTTGATGCTGCGGTTATCAACATTAATAAGGATCTCGACGTTATCCCAAAGATTTCTGCTGCTCATGGTTTAATTTTAAATGAAAATAATACCCAGATAGTGGTATTTAGCAAAAGTAGGCGTGTTTATGATTTAAACATAATTTGAACGATGTAAAACTGGATGTCAAATCAACTTGTAAGAACCTTGGGATTGTACTGGACAGTAGTTTCAGATTTAATGATCATATTTCCAACATAATGTAAAAATGTAAGTTTGAACTAAAACTTTTATATTTGAATTAAGATATTCTCGATCTCAATATTAAATTAACATTTACTAATACGTTAGTGCTTTCCCATTCGGCTTACTGTAATACAGTGTATTGGCCTGCGCTGTTGCAAAAAGATAAAGACAGTCTTCAAAACTATTATCTGAGATTTGTTTTTAATGTACGTAAGTATGATCATGTTTCTCAATACTTATTACAAACAGGATGGTTCAATATGCAGGAAAGATTTGAAATTCAATTTGCACGATGTATTTATAAAGTCATTATTTCAAAAGAACCAAGTTACTTACTGGAAAAATTAGCTACGGGTTCGAATACGCATAACACGTCATGGAGGTTTGTTTAGGATTCCAAGACACAGCACCGCACTATTTTAGCGCTCCTTCACCTACAATGCCACCAAACTCTTCAACTCATTGCCACGGAATGTCAGGGAAGCCCCCACCCTTGCTACCTTTAATTCACTGCTGAGAAATCATATTCTCGAGAAAAGGGTTTAAATTTATTTAATAGACTGATTGAATCACAACTTATTTACTCTTGTACATTTAACATTTATTAAAATTTTTTTTCAAGTAAGTGTAGGACATGTTAGTTCTACATTCTACATTCTTAAACATATTTTTTCTTTACTTTTACTTATTGCTTGTATGTAGTCTTTTTCCAGTGGTTGTATGAGCAGCTCTGCTGAATACCGCCACGTTTACGTATGATTTTTTTTTATTTTAATTTATATTTTATTCCCAATAAAAGACATCTTTATTTATTTATTTATTTTACAGAGCTCAAAATTTTATAAATTCTCTGGTCATTCATCTTTAGAAAAGGCACTCTATATTGATTTGGATAGAACTAGCCGTTTTTGTAGTAAGTCGCGGGGTACCCCTTTAGGGCTCCGTATCGCAGTTAAGAGGCACTCTATAAGTTTTTTCTATTACAAATTAGGGTCATTTTGGCCTCCCGAGAGTATGACATATACTTAAGGGGCACCCTGTATAGCTTCGCTGAAGGAGGTTACATTTTTTACTTTGGATTTCGAAACATTGGCTGTCAATATTGGTGCATCGCAAGTAGATAAATGTCTTATATTTCAACAAAGACCTAGAAGAAATTCTGTCTTGAGGCCTTAGTAACCAAATAGAATTTATTGTTAAAACGACAGAACAAAAATTCCATTCAAAGAAGAGCTACTTGCTTAATCCTTAGGAAAGCCTAGACCATCGAGAATATGTTGGTAACTTGAACCTTTTTTACAGGTATGTTCGTAGCAAATGTTACAACATTACCCGCTTACTCCACCCTGAGCGGTGCAGGGTAGATACACGACGAAGAACTACTTTGTTCAAAAGTTCCTTTATCTGGGGAATGGCATCGCTCTGGAACAACTTTCCTAAGATCGTGTTCCACAACAAGTATATTGCTCAGAGATTGTAGATTATTTAAATGGCTTCATACTCAAAAGCTCGGCTCGCAGAGCGTCATAAAGGATTTCTCCTGCAGTGCAGTGCTTGATCATAAAGAAATGCAAAAAAGAAATATTTTAAAATGTTGTTTCTACATTTAAAAAGATGTTTTTAAATGTGCTTTTCTTACTAAAACTTATTTTACAAAGGAAAGAAAAATATTGAACAGTTCTTGTTCATATTGTCCAAAAGCCAGAACTTGTCAAAAATCAGTATATGAAGTTTCGGACTTAGGTTTGGCTAAAACGATCAAATGTGGCTGTTGTTCTCTGTAATGAAGTGGGTTTAAACTTGCCGTTGAAAATGTGAATAATGTTATACTTGGTATAAAACCACGAAAAAGTTGGCAGTGCAGCGTTTATATTAATAATCTAATCCCAGTAGTCAAACAGATTTACGTGATAATTAAGTGTATATTCTGGTTTTACTTATTGCCATTTAAATCCATAGTTTAAATGTCATAGTTTGATTTATGGTAATTGCTAGTTCCTCGGTATTTTTTTTATTAAAATTACATATTTAAGCACTGTGTTTTTTTATCAGTATTTATTTAGTGTGGTATAACCGTTTCTTATAGCAGTATAGTTTTTTTGTTCATATAATAATTAAAGCATTTTTTTTTCTTTTCTAAAAGGATCATAAAATATCAGTTTATCAGTATTTAGATTTAAATATTAACAATAGTATACATACAAAGAATAACAACTGCAACTTCAAGACAGATAATTGTTAAATTTTTGTAATTATTGTACCTACCAGAAGTATGGAGAGAAGTTCTGAAACATACAGTATCAGATTTCGGATCCTAGGACAGGATTAGAAATTGGTTAGAGGAAACTGGTTTAAGAACCAGACGCCCAATCAGATGTTCTTCTTTATCTACAGAAAATGGCGTTGTGTATTAACAACGGGCTAAGAAACTTGAGAACTGGAAACATTTACAGTGGGCTCCTGTTTCACTTACAAGCGAGTCTTGATTCAGTTAATTTACACTCCACTCACTCACTCCACACTCACAAGTCAAGAAGATAAAGAGAAACTGACATACAACATATTTGAGACGGTTATCCTTATTCTAGAGGTACAATAATGGTTTGGGCTGGCATACATCTAGGGGGGCGAGCTAATCTAATTTTACTGGTATTTTTTTTAATGCAAATCGATTAACTAATTTAATACTCAATAACTTTTAGTTCTCCCATATATCCTAGGATTTCGTCCAAACTTCATGTTAATGTATCAATGCATAATTATGATTGACCACGACCACACGTTGCAGGAGTTGCAGCACATTAACAATCGAAAACGAATATGTTGCAATGGTCACTCATCGAACTTTAATCCAATAGGACATGATTAGAACATACTCCAAAGTAAGGAATGGTTTTCAGGTGATAAGCCTCAATTTAAGAAATACCCACAGTACTTCTACATAGAGAGTTACCAGAATGAAAGACAGAGATAAATAAGCGCCTCTGCATAGGCAATATGAGTGTAGATGTGAGAGGTAAATAGTTTTGAAAGAATAATAAAGAAAAATTAAAATGTAATGTAGACTACTGTGCCAATAGTCGAGGGGACGACCCCGACCAGAACATCGGAATACTTTTCCGAAAAAGTGCGTCGTTGCCTGTCAGAAGGCAATGGGTATAGGTTAATCTGGAGCAATGGCAAACCAAAGTATACAGAACAAATTCTGTACATTTTAGGCAAACTATCGAGAGTAGCCTGAGTAAAGCCTCTCTAATTTCGCAGTTCGGACCTAGCGTTAGGCTGAACAGAGCTTCTGAAGTTTTGTATCAAAATGTAAACATTATTTTCATCCCCTATATGGATGTATATCTCTAAGCGATGCCACATTAAATTGTTTCTTTGTTGAACGGTCAAACAGGCAAGCTGTATTTGTTACTACAAATAGGAAAAATTACTCATTTCTTATCTGTTGCTCGATTACTTAGAAAAATTATAAATCCATAGACATGTGTTTTTCCTATGTTGGAAGATTTACTCAATAATTGTTAATTAATATACAATATTTTTTGTATTTATATTATTTTATTATAGAATAGTTTATGGAAAATATTTACTTCACATTCATTTGGGTATTTTATATTAATATGTTCCAAATGGAATAAAAAAATTTAACACCTTTCAACTTTTAATGGTTGCCTACTTACCTGCCACGGGTGGAAAGTACTTACTTTTCTCCGGTGGCAAAAAAATAAGTCAGAAAAGTGTCACTTTCAAAATTTAAAAAAATCAGAAATATTACCATCACATTCAAAATTTTAAATAAAAAATTTCTTCAGTAACATCTACTTATAATTTCATTAAAACATAATTTTAATAATTCACTTAAAATAGGCTATAACGCAATAAATACCAATTAAATAAATTTAGAGGATTCCACATTGAACACTATAATGCATACAATGATTAGAACAATCTTAAAATCTACTTAAATTTAAATTATGCTCGATTTAATGATATTCTATAATGTATACTTATACCAAAACATTAAACTATGGCATGCGTCCTAAATTACAACATATTCTCCTTAACACACACAATGTATATTGTCGTAATATACAGGGTGTCTGATAATTAATGGTACACAGCAAAAACACAATTTCTATATTATATGAAAATATTAATATTTAACCAAACAACCAAACGCGTTCAAGGATTGATTGGGTCTGACGGAAGAATGAGGAACAACTCTGTGCACAAACTAATTTTAAGTTTGTTGTTTTTTAATATTTAGCTTTCGGTTGCTAAACCGACACATTGACTTCCAGCGCCACCCAACGTAGTTTGCCCGCGATGGGCCGCCTTGCCAGCGTTTAGTTTATTTCTCAAGACTATCGAACGTAGTAAAAATGCAATTACGCCACGAGGTTCCACTACTGCAGGGTAAACTAACCTAAAAAACAAGGATCTTTTGATTCATAGAAAAAAGTAGCACAGTAATGCGAAACCCCCCTTTAATAATAACGGAGATACCCCGCAAAACCATCGAATAATGGATACCATGAACGTAGGTAATGTTGAATGACGCTCATATCTCTAGAAGCTAGACTTTGCCATATATCCACTTGTTCAACAAAAAATATGTTTTGAATTTGAATATTAAAATTTCCAAAGCTCCATTCGATAATAGTTTTCGATATATTATAATAGGAAATTATTATCTACATTGACATTTAAAAACCGTTTTAAAAAATCCCTAACCTAACCAGTTACTGGTAGGATACAATATATTATAAGAACTGGGTCAACCTTGCAAATTTTTATTTTCATTTTACATTGAAATGCATTTTTCATTGCTCATAAGGACGGCAAGTTCGGTAATAAATACGTAGCGATGATTGTTTAAAATTTCCAAGATTTAGAGATGATCATTTCTAGAAATTACACACATAAAATTTAGTACCTGCCGAGAAATAGTAATATGGTTTATTTATACGAAATAAACATTGTATTAGAGTGTGTTTTTCTAAACTTGGGTGATCGGAAATTTTCAACTCCTTGTTGGGACTTCCTCTACTGTATATATCGACACAGCTGACACCTTAAATAGATAAAGTTCAGTTTTTTTTAAGTTAGGTCAGCTATGCTAAAATATCCAGAAAGGTAACCCAAAAATGTAATTATCTTTTGATAAAAAGGAAAGTTTCAATGCGCAAATATAACACTTAAGGGTTGTGACGTTTATACAATGTACTAACAGTTTTCGATCATTTTTTAAATTTATTTCTTACTCGAAAGCACAGTTCGGTTTCTTTTATACCTACATTCTATCATCATCCACAAAAGTAATCTCAAGACTGTACTTTTACAAATATCGACAGTAAGGATTAAGACGTTTCAAGTAAATTGTTTGAAGTTGCCCCCAAATTGAGCCCAGACAGTCGTAGAAATAATCTCTAACATCTCTAACATTCAGGAGACGTCAAGGAGTAATAGCGCTCAAAGCTTCGCAAGCTTTTTAAAATAATTTCTGCAATATTTGGCCTGCCTCAATATAGAACACATTCGAGAATAGATAGACGCTCCAATGAAGGGAATCTGAATATCGGGGATAGTTCTGGATACTCCGTAACAGCGGGAGCTCCATCATGTTAAAATATTATGCCGCCATTTGGAGCGACATTCCACAGTGTTGCAATAACGTGGGGCTGGAGCAGTTCTAAATATTTCTCAGTATTCAGATTATTCTTTATGAAAAATAGACCTATGATTCTGCCTCCGAAAATTTCAGCCCAGGGTTTTCAGAGATATTATGTGTCATGTCTACAGGGTTTCCTATGATAGAAAAAACTTTGAATGTAAAATGAATTAAAAAATCATAATAAAAGGAAAATCATTTTATCCAAAAATTAATTTTTAAGCAAGCGAAAGCATCTTTATATTCCTACCTACAACAGGTGATTTCATAAAAAATTGAAAAACTAGATTGGAAAATGATGATAAGTCTGCAGTTTACCAATTAAATTGTAAAGACTATCCAAAATTATATTAAAGCTCAATCTGGGAGAAGCTTTTCTAAGAGAATAAAAGAACATTATTCAAGCAACATAAAGTCAAAAAACAATTAGAAATGCTAATCTTTTAATAGAAACCAACCATAATTTTAATCCATACTCTAAAATATTATACACAGAGAAGAAAGGAACCAAATTAGATCTGCTGGAATACCTTGAAATTAATAAGCTTAAAAATTCCCACGGTTTATTAAATTGCCAAACATACCTAAATAGATCCGCATTGTTAAATTTATTTAAATGCCCTTTTTACAATAATTATGAAAAAAACCCAAAACTTGCAGCTCATCGTACTTTAAATGTAATTAGTTATTCTTAAAAAAAAAACTATTGTGCTAGCGTAAATAGTTGAATTTTAAAATATTGTAATTAGTAAACAGTGTGTTTTACTTTTCTTTGAATTTATAAAGTATTCGCCAAATTGTGAAAATTTGTGCACGGTCAAAAAAAATTTCGCCTTCAACGAGCTTTTCACCTATACACCTTATTAACCGAATTTAATTATAAATAGAAAGGGGGCCGAGTGATACCTTATTTTAAAGAGAATTCAATTGCCTTCCCAACGCGATTTTGCTCGTTTAAATAGAGTGAATAGTTCCTGAGAAATAGGGCTAAAAAGAAAAGAAAATTTAAAAGTAATAAAATTTATTACCGCTTGTATCAATCAAGTAAATGTTGAAAATGTTCACCTCCAACCTCCATGCAATTGTAGAGGCACTGTTCAAAATCTTCGCGAACATTGGGTTGGGTTGCATAAATTTTAGACTTTAAATGTCCCCACAAAAAAAAAGTCCAGTGGCATCAAATCAGGAGATCTTGCAGGCCATTCAATAGGACCTCTTCTTCCAATCCATTTTCCTGGAAAACTTTTATCCAGAAACTGTCTAACAGGGAACGCATAATGCGGGGGTGCTCCGTCTTGCCGCATATAGAATCCTATGTCCCAGGTTAAAAGAACGCACTGTATATTATATTCATAGTCAGTCCGCTTTACTTAATTAATATGAAGGTATTCGATGTAAAAAGTAAAAAAGAGTCCATGATCTTGAGACCTTAAAAATAATCACTGTTTACAAAGCGCGTTATACTGAAGGTTGTTGGGCTTGGTTGGTTGTTCGGTATAAGGTCAAAATCGTTGGGCGGAAATAAAACAATAGAAACAAAATAAACTTGTTGAACCCCCAAAAATTACACTAAAAGGCTTATTATCTTAGCTAAGGTCAATTAGTGCTCTTTTCTAGCATTCCGTACCCATACCAAAAATTTTATGGTTCCGGGTTTTAGGGCCAGATTGCTTAGCTCATGTGAAGTAGGGACCCTCCTCATTTTAGGGGCCGTCGTGATAGTGAATAATATAATAGTCAATATGCATATACAGGGTGTTAATTTGATCATGTTACAAACTACTAGGGTAGATAGGACACAGGAAGAAAAAATTAAATTCCTATGAACTTGGGATCGGAAACGCTTCCTCAGGGATGGAGGCCCTTTGAAGATGGCCTCCATACACTAGTTTTCGTTTTGTAGCTCCAGAACTACTTCAGCTCGCGCAACCAATTTTAGGGCATAAATTACTGTTAGTATGTTCATTTATTTCAGCCTATTGGACAATGCTAACTTTAACCAGGGGCGTGCGAACCAGGGGGTATGAGGGTACATAAGTTTCACTGATAGTCATCCCTTCTGAATTACACTTGAAACTTAATATTTTTGTGTTCTAAAAATTTAGTACAAGTGTTTACTCCATTTTTTTCGTTTTTTATGTGATAAGGCACAGCACTGCAGGATTACTACATTAAGCTGAACCACGTACGGGTGGGCTGCAGTGGCTCGTCATGTATTTCTACCATAGACCGCTCTGGGTGGAATCAAGCGGGCAACCTCAGTTGAGCACTGCCATGAAAATATTTGTAAAATAAACTCAAGTCGTCAACCTGCCTTTGATGTTCAAGGCTTTCCAGGTTGTTTGTTAGATCATCGTCACCGATCAAGCAATGGAATTCAGTAATCTCAGGGTATGTTTAGGAGCAGAGCCCCAAATATGCGAACAGTACTCCAGCGATGGTCCAATTTAGGCTTTATAGAGCATCAAAAGTTGTTGGGGTGTAAAGTTCGGAAAAGTATCCCAAGCTTCTGGGAGGCTGCCCTAGAAATGGCCGCAACGTGACTATGCCAAGACATATGACTATCCAAATTGACGCCCAATTTAACAAGTTTGTGTTCAAACATGCTTTTATGAAAAATTCAAAATTCTTCATAAATATTTAATATCTCGCTCTACGCGTTTCGGTTGCTTAAACCATTTTTAAGAGCTGTATAATATAAACACAAAGTTTACATTAAGGACATAAACAAGCTCACAATGGCGAGCACAGGTTTGTGTTTATATTATACTTTTATGAATTATATGGTATTGCAGTAAGCACAAACATTTTATTTGCTAAATATCCAGCGACCTTACCATGAATTTTGATACAGTGCACAAGGATCTCACTTAAAATTAACAAATGGTAAATGAGAAAACAAATGGGAAGGCTACTGAGGAAAACAATCGTGTCCGTATATGAAGAAGACTACCTGACGGTGGTGATGGGGAAAGGGTTGTGCTTTAAGGAGGAGAGAAGATCAGGGTTGAAATTTACATACCAATTATTATAGATAACTTATATGCAGAACTTTCCCCTCGTATGAAAGCATATAATAATATTTATACCGTATATGGTTTCCTCACTGAGTTCCCATTGATACAGATGCTGAAATTAAAGAAGCTGCCCAAAGATTTCCAGAGAATTATCCATAGGACATCGAGTCTGAGTTTATTGATGAAATGGTTCAGTCCAAGTATTTCTTCCATTAAACGAATTTGTTACATCGTGTAAAGTACCCCTGCTACCTTAATAACCATATTTACTATTACGTTTTCGAAATGGGAGGTTTCCTAAGTGCGGAACGTGGTACTATCTTTACGGCCGTGTATAAAATTAATATACCAAAAATAAATATAACTAAAATTTATATTTCCACTCAACTTTAAAAAAAAATCAAAATTTTCATTTTTTAACTATCCAAATGAAGATTCCACTTGAGCTGCCTTATACGCATTTATTATCTGACAAAGTATCTTGTAACGCGGGGCTCGACACATACTTTATTGATTTGATTAATTACAATAAGCCAGTATGCAGTATGTTACACAAAATCATCTGAAAATAGTCTGTGTATGTTTTGGTAAATTCCGGAAATAATATCAAATGCCAACCTGCACTTAAACTTGGTAATTACTTAAGTCTAAACAATAAACAACCGTTTAATTTTGTAATAATGGTTCAACGGAAAAGTCAGTAGGAATTTTAGCACAAAAATTATATGTGAGTGAGTTTACAAAGAAAACTGAGAAGTGACTTACCATAGATCGAATTGAATAGTGATGTGTGGTTGAAGATTGACAGATATAACCATACATCACTGTTTAATTAGATCTATGGTAAGTCACTTCCCAGTCTTCCTTGCAGACTAAAACTCTATGGGTTTATTTTATATTTCATTATATATAATTAACTTCAATAATCGAATTGATTTCGTCTATTTATTATCACGTGTGCAAAAGCAACTAATGACAAAAACATTACACTGATTATTTACCTCATCCATTATAAAAGCGGGTTGATTTTCACCTGATTATTCAGCGATAATCTCCCGCTCTCCGGTGAAAATCACCCTTGTCAAAAGTGAAAATCTCACCCGTCAGAAATCCAGCGATAATCTCCCGCTCTCCGGTGAAAATCACCCTTGTCAAAAGTGAAAATCTCACCCGTCAGAAATCGTTAGTTTTTTATTTGGTAAATAATCTTCAAAATACATTTCGGGATTGGGAAATAATCAGAAAATCATTCTCAGATTTTTTTGCCATTAGGAAATCACTCTCGGGCAAGCCCTCGAGCGATTTCCACGGCAAAAAATCTTCGGAATGATTTTAATATATTACTACAGATAACAGCCTATGAATACTTATCACTTATGTCATCATACGTTACCATGAAATTTTTTGACACTAACTTGTGTGTTTGCTAAAATTTACAATGTCATTAGATTTTCTCACCGAATATACCTGGAGCATTGATAAGTTATTCAAAATTTTATTACAACTTCCTCAAGCGCATTATTCATATTTATCAATGATGATCTTGGGATATTATGGATGATAATGATTGAATTTATGCATTCAATCAAAAAAAAGGTAAAAAATTTAAAACACGAAAACCAGAAGAGAATTAGATTTTATAAGCCCTTTTTATAAACTTGACATCCCGTCTACCCGCTAGGTGTGTAAATTACAGGGTGCAGTGAAATATACTTTAGTTATCCATAGATATTTTAGGATGGCTATTGAGTTGACCTAGTTTAAGAAATAAAAAGCCTGAACTTTATCTGTTCAATTTGTATTTATACTAAAGAAGGTATCAAAGCATGAAGTTGAAAATTTTGCTTGCAAAATTCCATGGCTTGAATAAAAAAAGTGTGCAGTGTGTATTCCATGATAAAATAAAAAAACATGCGCAGATGACCCAAAGCTCATGATTAATAAAAAATATTCAGGTGCAGATTTAAAAGCGTATCAAAAAGTAGTATAGAAACTATTTTATAAACAACTAACCAAGGAAGCTAAAAATAATCCGTTTCAAAATCATACCCTTATAATCAAATATTGACACTCTGGAACATTTCGGTTAGTTATTTGTCGGTACTGGTACACAATTCCTTGACGCAAGTCTTCTAAGGAATTGAGCTGGGATACATACACACAAGAAAACTTCCAGTGACGACAAATCATGAGATCTTGCAGACAATTGATTAGTAAATAAACAACAATGCATAAAATTTTCGCATACATACGGACTAAATCGGAATGCAAAAAGTGAACAAAAATGATTTCTTTAAATACCCTTCGTAGATCTCTTGACGTAATGGTGATATTTTTAAATCGGCCTTATATCCGTTAAGTATCTGTACAACTCGTATACTTCCTACCGGCGTATCAAATCACACAACGAAAATTTTTTCTGACATCTTGTGTTAATTTTTAAACAATAAACTATTAAAGCGAAATTAACCGTCGCACGCGGATTAAATGATATCTTATCTGCGATAATCGTGAAGTGCTCGGGAAAAATTGTATGTATTGTTTATGGTATAATGGATGACAATTAACTTCATCATCATCGCCAGTCTGTGAAAAAATGTGCAGATGTTGTCAACAGTGAGTACCTTACAATTTGTTTTTATTTTGTCAATAATGCAATTTTAAATTTAGACTTAGTCACCTTGATTTAATGCTCACGTTTTTGATGCGTAAGTATCTACCTATATTTGCATACAAATTGTTGGGTATTTTTAATCCTCCTTCAGATAAATTTAATATTCTGTTGAGATTACATTGTTGTATTTATAAAGAACGAAAATAAGTTAACTTTCTAAAAATTAGAAATAAAAGCCCTGCCTGTAATTTCCAACGTAATCAATTTCTTTGATTATTTATTAAGTTCTGCCATTTAAATCATGTGACCATCTAAATAATAACACGATAAAATAATAAATGATAAAACTGTGCCACAAGATTTTATTAGATATTCACTAAATATCTTAACAAAAAAATGTATTCTCCTTATATTGATAATTTAACGTTAATTAAACGAGACCTTAATTTATTGTCACTTTAAGATCGAAGGCAAAAATGTATAGTATAAAATTAGCATTCAAATTCAATTTAATGTTTGGTTTGCCCATGTATATTACAGTTTCTAGTATTTTGGACAGCACTGAGTACAGTTCATCCCACTGTTTTGTTCAAACTTGACAATTCAGGATAAAGTGTCTCCCAATCTGTACTTTTAAGTCAGGCATACTCCTGCGACATTATTTGACTCTTCGAATCGTGGAAATGTTTAGGTTTTATCATTTGTAGAAATTTTAAAATTGAATTTTGCCTTGATTATTCTTGTTTGTAAAAAGTTTTTGTACTGCAAAACTCTGGCACCTGTTCTTTCGATTCTGATATTGATAGTCCCTCACTGCTATTAGTGCCTCTCTACTAAGGGATATAATTTGAACCAACAAGGAGCCAGTCGTACGAACTGTTTGATCTAGATCACATGTGATAATTTTTGTGGAAAATTCATTTATTGTCTGCATACGAAAATATTAATAAAATATGCGATTCATCCTGTACCTGTGTACATTCACAATAATTCTGAGTGCCCTGTTTAATTATATCTGAAACCTATTAAGCTCCTTTCTGCTTATGTTGCACCACGAAGGTACACCATAAGTGAGAACCGACCTGACCAACACCTTGTAGAGATTGACCTTAGTCCTATTACCAAGTCTCCTCCACCTGTAAAGATAGAGCGTAATTGATGCAATGCTAGATTTACTCTATTAATTGAATTGCGCCTCCAGTTCAGTCGTTGATCAAATATAAGTCCCAGGTATTTTATCTCCTGGCACCAACTCACGTTGACACGAAGCCTTGTTTCAGGCCTACTAACACTGCTTTTCAAAAAATAAATAGCCTTCATCTTGGAGGGATTCAAGCGAATCATCCAAACCGAAATCCATCTCTCCAACTTGATTATCTGGCGCTGTATCCGGCTAATGACAAGTTTCCGCTGTTTTACACAGCATCGGAGAGAGAGAGAGAGAGAGAGAGAGAGAGAGAGAGAGAGGTGAACATTACGACACTCTCGTCCTAATGTGTTTATTTAAAGAAGGTGTGTTCTCTGACGAGACAATAAAACTTCTATTCTCCAAAAAAGAAGCTACCTTGATTAAATAGTTCGGAGCTCCGAGCCTTATCAATTTTAACAAAAGACCATCATGCCAGTTTTTGTCGAATGCTTTGCTTACGTCACAAAAACCGCTCCCTTGTGCTCTCTCCTTTTAAAGCATTTTATTATATTTTGCAGTGTTAAGGCCGAAAGGTCAGCCTTTTTGTTGTTGAATTTCTGAGTGATAAATCCAGACTTATCAAGTCATTTATTTAGAATTTCTTCTCACCTGTTTTTTTTTTGTACCAACGCTTGCCATTTTTTCGTTTGCACTTTTTGCATCTATCCTGCATTAGTAAGGGATTTTCAATATTTTTGTTTAAGATGCTCACTACGACATTTATCGCCAAAGGGCCATTTAAACATCTTCCTATTATTGACAAATCTCCACTTTTGATAAATATTCTAATCCCTCTGTCTTCCTAATTAGGTTCTAAAGACGAAGCTGTGAAGATTCTCTCAAATCCCCTCCACTTTGCATGGATAAACTGTTCTAACCCTGCACGGACCCTTTGTTGCCCTCTTCTTTTATTGCAGAATGACAATTATGCATAGTATACTGTGAAATATCTTCTAACAATGCTATTCTTCGAACAATTGCTTCAGAGAAGTTATATGGCTGTTATCACTAATAGGATATAGATAATTTGGGTCTAAAGTTAATAACAACAATATTATCCTTAAAAGTTATTGTTTGGTTACGGTTAAGAGTTAATATGATATTGATAATTGGAACCTAAGTATTAGACTCTTACCCTTTGGCAATTTTGTCCCCTGGCTATTTGTTCAACCTGATCTAACAGCTGTCTGATCCTTAACTGCAACACTGACAACTTTTCTTTCTGGACAATTTCTCCTTAGTTAATAGCACTATTGAATATCAAAATATACTCCCAACTGAGATCCTCCAAACCACGCTGAACTATTTGAATACATGCAGATAGCATATTCACCGGCGGTATGTGAAGTGATAGAGATCTTACCCTCGGAGGAGTACTCCGTAGACAGAATGGTTTGGTAATCTGGATCTCTTACTTCTATGACTGTAACAAGCCCATACCTCTAGTAAAGCTTGAGCTGCTCTCAACTTCTTCAGTTCTCCATTGTATTTTGATTTCCCTATCTAAATTATTAAACCCTAATATTTCTAAATAAAAAAAGGTACCCTTTGATGTGGCTAGGATGCAGAAAAATCAAATATTCGTTTTATATGAAGAATATGAGAGACTTTAGCAATATTGATGCGGTTAGAGTCATTTATAATAGTCTTGTTAGACCAGTGTTAGAATTCGCTACAACTGTTTGGAACCCGTGTTATGTTAAATATATTATTTTTCAAGTCAACCGATTACAAAGGAAATTTACAAACATTTTTAATCTTTCAATTTGTATTTATACTATAGAAGGTATCAAAGCATGAAGTTAAAAATTTTGCTTGCAAAATTCCATGGCTTGAGTAAAAAAAGTGTGCTGTGTATTTTCCATGATAAAATCAAAAAACATGCTCAGATGACCCAGAGCTCATGATTAATAAAAAATATTCAGGTGCAGATTTAAAAGCGTATCAAAAAGTAGTATAGAAACTATTTTATAAACAACTAACCAAGGAAGCTAAAAATAATCCGTATTAAAATCATACCCTTATAATCAAATATTGACACTCTGGAGCATTTCGGGAATTATTTGTCGGCACTGGTACACAATTCCTTGACGCGAGTCTTCTAAAGAATTGAGCTGTAATACATACACACAAGAAAATTTCCGGTGATGATAAATCATGAGATCTTGCAGACAATTGATTAGTAAATAAACAACAATGCATAAAATTTTCGCATACATACGGACTAAATCGGAATGCGAAAAGTGAACAAAAATGATTTCTTAAAATACCCTTCGTAGATCTCTTGACGTAATGGTGATATTTTTAAATCGGCCTTATATCCGTTAAGTATCTGTACAACTCGTACACATTTTAAATTTTAAATTTTTTTTAAATTTAAATTTACTTTATACAGGCATTTTCTGTCATATAATGTAAGCCTAACATTTATCTTACTAAATGGAATCAATACAGGATAGTAGAACTTATTGTCACATTATTTTGTTTAGCTTACAAACTGCTTAATGGTTTGGCGGATTCACCGGATTGTCTGCACTATTTGCAGTTAAATGTTACTCCATTTATATTATGCAGCAGAGATAGATTTATCATTGCTGCAATCACAAAATATAATATATTATATTATTCCTTGTTGCGTTGTCCTCTTTCCCACAACAGGTTAGTAAATAATACTGGATATCACTCACTTACATTTAAAAAAAAAAGAGATTTAAAAAAAACTTTATTTCCAAAACAGTCAATTTTAAACTCTATATAACATAATATATTAACTTTTCCTCTTTTTAGTATATTATTTAGGTATATCTACTTTATTAAATAAGTGAGTTATTGAGGTGGTACAAAAATTTTTGGGCTGGGTTGCTCAAAAGTCCTGCATAAAAGTCATATTTTTCAGTTATTTTTAACATAAACTCTGAAACACGGAAATTGACTTAAATTGTTGTTCATATTTCTGTAGTATTTTCAGTGTCCTCCCTTTAACCTCTTAACCTGTAGATGCATGCATGAGTTAAATGGTAACCTAGGTCATATGGGGACTCTATGAAAAGGTCTTCAAAAACTGAATCCCATGGTACCAAGAAAGTAGGGATTTACTCGTTTCGCACCTGCAAAACAAGCCTAATTAAATTTTTTTAGGAACAATTGAATTTATCAACTAATCGAAATTTAGGACTCACCTGATTCGACTTATTTTACCCCCTTACCTATCCTTCTGTGTTTAAGTTATGGTGCTCGCGGAAAAGCAGCGTATTGAAATTATAATATTGTTGGGTTGTGGAGACAAGATACGGAATCAGAATGAAGTTTGTATGATATTTATTGAAAGTATCCTGAGAGTCCAATTACGCAGTCAAGTGTGAGTAAGGTATTTTACAAATTCGAAGGCCATGAGACAATACGTGATTTATGTAACAGTGGCCGACCATCCGCCTTAACTAAAGATAAGAAAAAAATTATATACAGTGCACGTCTAAAGTCCCCCCCCCCCTGTTGACTTTTGATTAACAAATGTGAGAATAATGAAATTTTGGTACGTTTAATAATAACTAATATACTTGTTAGCATAAATTCTGGAGTCAGTTTTTTAAAATGACGGCAGGGCGCCATTTTGAGTAAAATTTTTAAACGGCAGATGGAGTCGAGTGATACCTCGTTGGAAAGTTATTTTCAATCTATGAACGATCACCAAGTTTGAAAAGATTTTATCGATTAATTTCAAAATGGCGGCCACTTTTGTTAATGTGCGTTAATTTGATTTTTTAGCAATAGTAGAGAAACCTACGGGCAGCTAAGCGATATTTTTAGTATTTTATAGCAATAAAAAAATTACCAAAATTACAAACACTACTTAAGATGCTTAAAATGTTCACCATTCACTTCTTGGCCTATCGTGAAATTCTTCGCGAATATTATAAAAAGTTTCTTGACTAATTGATGCGCACACTTGAATTATTCTCTGGCGCATCTCTACTATAATGCGGCGGAGCTCCATCTTGTTGAAATATTATAGGCATATCACCAAATTCATCAGGATTTTCCTCAACATACTTCAAAATCAAAATTTCTACGGTATTTTCAATCATATCCAGATACACCGGTCCAGTTAAATTTCCCTGGATGGATAAAAAGTGGCCCAATAATATGGTTTCCCAAAATACCTGCCCAAACGTTAAGTTTCTGAGGGAACTGGGTATTACATTCCCTGTAAATATGAGGATTTACATCGCTCCAATACCGAACATTTTGACGGTTAACTTTTCGGTTGAGAAAGATAGTACACTCATCACCAAAAAAAAACATTTAACGCAATTTGGATAACGGTTCAATTTTGCACCCAATAATTCACAAAACTCTAGTCTACGATCCGAATCATCTTCTGTTAACTCGTGTAACATTTTCAATTTGTAGGAATGAAATTTAGAACGTTTCAATACTCTATGAATGAATACGTTTAGTACTTACTTCGCATTCAGTTGCTACAAGTGATGTCGGCTGCATTGGATTAACAATCATTTTAGCCACTATCTGAATCTGTTTTTCTTTTTCTAATGAGGGCCGTCCACTTCTTTTAGCATTTCCAAGATTTCCAGTTGTTTGGAACTTTTGAATTAAATTCCGCAAACATTTCCTTAAATTGGGCGATCAGGAAAACGTTCATTAAAATCTATTGTAATGAAATGGTAGCTACGAAACCTACCTACTTCTTCTCCTGTCTTCGAGGGTGTGGAACACAAAAAAAAGAGTCACCATTCTTTATACCCCCACAACCCCAGCAAACGGGCAACCTCTTTTGCCCCGCTTACTAGTGGATATGAGTGTTTAGAGGGGTATGATTGGGATTGTTAAGAGCGTTTAGAGACATGGAAAGGGTTATGAGAGGTTAGTTTTATTGACCCTTGGCCCAAGGGTTGTTATAGCCCTGCCCCTATTATTGCCCTTTCCTTGTCTCTAAACTCTCATGAAAATCTCTCTAGACGCGCACTGTATACTCCTATCAGTAAGTGGAAATCCGTATTCTTTAACTAACACCGTAATAACGATGTTACTAGAGCTTTAGTACAGAGACTTTAAAAAAGCCGGGAGTATCAACCATATGAAGTGCATATTGTACAGGCACTTCTCGAGGACGATTACTATCGGAGATTACAATTCTGGGAGGAAATGATGGCAAGATGAGAAGAAAAAACATTTTTTTCTAAAATATTGTATTCTCTGATGAGGCTACATTTTATTTAAATGGAATGATCAGTAGACATAATTATCGATTCTGGTCTAATCAAAATCCTTAGTGGATATATAAGGAACCTACACAAGATTCTAAAAAGTGAAAGTATGGGCTGGAATAATTAATAACAGAACTACAGGACCATATTTTTTTGACGAAAATCTTACTGCTCAGCGTTACTTAGATTTTCTCTCCTTTGATTTAATAACTGCATTAGCAGGTCTTTTCCTTTCATTTAAATGACCGAGGTCTACGGACCTTTCGCCATTAGATTTCTTGCTACGAGAGTATTTAAAGCAGAGAGTGTATCAGAACAGATCAGACAACATTGAGGACATATAGGATAGAATAAGGATGGAGATAAATAATTTACCGACCGAAAGCCGAAAGTGTTCGTCTCACTTTTAGCATTTGATGAAATAAGTCGAATCAGGTAAGTGCCTAATTTCGAATAGCTGATAAATTCAATTGTTGCTAAAAAATGTTACTTGGGCTTGTTTTACAGGTCCGAGATGAGCAAACCTTTCCATAGAGCCCCATGTGACCTAGGTTACTGTTTAAAAAAAAAGTTGTGGTAGCTACAGGCTAGAGAGTTAAAGGGAAGGGGCTAAAAATATGACAAAAAAATAAACAACAATTTATATTATATATTATGCAGGACTTGATGTGACTGCTCGATACTATTATGTATCAAAATATTTGTGCCTTCTCGTAACCGGGCACATGTTGCGAAAGGACCAATTTTGAAAAATAATGAAATATTTAAATTTACTAGAAGACCCGTAAAAGCCTTCTGATTTTCTAATGATGTAGAAAGGTCGCCGATATTCTCTTTGCTTACTGCTTCTTGAATGCAGGGTACTGAAGATGGTTTTCTTTAACTAAGTATGTCGAAAATTGGTAGAAATATAAATGAAATTTAGACAAAGGCCTGATATATGCAGAAGTCAAAACCTTTTGTTTGTCTATCCTTATTAAAAATCTCAGTATTGCTTAGACAAAGAAAATACTATGTTTACGTTAATAAGACGAACGCTTTAAGTCTAATAATTGAAATTGTCTTTGCTCTTTCTTAGACACGATGTCAATAATATAACAATAGAAAAAAATACTTTTGATACATCCATATTAAAATTATCATATCAAATAAATCACTATTAACTTTCATATATATTTAAATAAAAACAAAACTTCTGTCTTCCTCCGCAAATGATATATATATTTAAAAAATTAAATGTCTTTATAGCGATTGTCCCTACATGTTTCGGCCGTACATACAGTCATCTTCAGGGGAACTAAAAGGGATCTATGAAAGTACAATGACAACAGGCACCATAAAGGACTTACCTAAATCGAGTTTGGTTTCGGTTTTAGTAGTTGCTTCAAATAAATGAGTACAACAACTATTTAAAGATTTTTAAACAAGTGAAATTTTTTTACTTTATTACCTACTGCAAGTATGGACTACCTACTTCTTCAAAAGTATGGACTACTTCTTCAAAAGTGAAATTTTGTTAGTTGAAGACTAGTTTGGCTGAACGTGATGGATAAATAGATGAGCACAGTTTAGAAATATTCATTTTAATATTGTATAAATTGGTAAAAGTAATAAAATATGGTTATACGTAGCATGATTTTAATTTGGATTTTTAGGTTGTTATAAGAAAAGTTTTTTAAGTAGGTAGTATAGTGTGGAGAAATCAAAAAAGAAAAGAAAAATAGTTTTTCATCTTAACTAGTTAAAGATATTTTTTCTCTTAAAAGGAATCTTCAAAAAATTTTTTTTTATATATTATATTCCTTTTTGAGAGAAAACATATCTTTAACTAGTTAACATGAAAAACTATTTTTCTTTTCTTTTTTGATTTCTCTACACTATACTACCTACTTGAAAAACTTTCCTTATAACAACCTAAAAATCCAAATTAAAATCATGCTACATATAACCATATTTTATTACTTTTACCAATTTATACAATATTAAAATGAATATTTCTAAACTGTGCTCATCTATTTATCCATCACGTTCAGCCAAACTAGTCTTCAACTAACAAAATTTCACTTGCTTAAAAATCTTAAAATAGTTGTACTCATTTATTTGAGGCAACTACTAAAACCGAAACCAAACTCGATTTAGGTAAGTCCTTTATGGTGCCATTGTACTTTCATAGATTCCTTTTAGTTCCCCTGAAGATGACTGTATGTACGGTCGAAGCATGTAGGGACAATCGTTATAAAGAAATTAATTTTTTTAAATATATATCATTTGTGGAGGAAGACAGAAGTTTTGTTTTTATCTATATTACCTACTCCACTGTAAGTATGGACTACTTCTTCAAATATATATTTAAGCTGGTAAAATTGTCTTCTTCAGTATAGTCTGAAGTACGAGGCTTGCCTTATGAAAAGAATTGAGTGTGATTACAGCTTGTTTTAGAATATCCGGAAAGCAATGTTCTCGATAGTAGTGATTTATTAAATTTGTCAAAGGTACTAATATACTATATAGAATGTTCTTTAAAATAATTACATTTAAACCATACAGATTCCTGCTGTTTTTATTTCTTAGGGATATAATCCCATCACTTACCTCTTTACACCTCCAGAAAGAAAATTGACAGTTTGTTATATTACTTACCATCTTAACATTTTGTATAGGATCTGTGTTGGTGTTTTTAACATTTTTCTGCATACTGTTTACTATGTTAGTGAACAAATTATTAAAGTCATCCGGGGAAATGTTTAACGTGACCTGTTTTTCACTGACGACACCTCTTTGTTCACTAATTATGTTCCATTTCCATATGCATCTGATAGGGTTAGCTGCATTTCTTATTAACCAGTTGTTAGCCTGTTTTTTAGCATCCCTAACTGAAATCCTATATAGTGATTTGTAAGACTTTATTATCAGTTTTAGTTAAGGAGAAGAAAGGGTTTTATAGAAATCGTAAAGAAAGTAAAAATGATTACGCATGTCTCTGTGTGTGACTGGAAATGTGTTTGTATTGTACGTTTTTAGGGGAAATGCCTCCCCAAATGCATTTTTGCTTCGATGCTGCTAATAGATATTTCATTAAATACTTCATTAGTTTTTTAGATATTTATTTAGGGATCTTTTTGTTTTTGTGTACCAAGTTTTATATGGTATCAATTTAAAAAAAAAATGTGAATAAAGAAAAGTGTCACTGCTGGAAGCACTGTGCGTGCCATGGGACGGTAAGGATCTTAGAAATTGCGTTATTGCGTATCATTCATCTCAATGACAAGTATAATCATTAATCTATCAACAATTTTATTAACGAATATAAAAATAAATGTGTTATTGTTTCAATAGATTTACACTTCTTTGATTGTAATAATTAAATTAACACACATATCTGTGCATCCGTCTGTAGACGGTGGTCAAGACCGCGTAATAGTTTCGTGGCGCTTTTATGCCGGCTACTTTGAAAAACGTGAAACGTTTCATTTTTTGTAATAAATTTGCAGCTGTTTGCTAATAATAATTGTTGATGTGCTTAGTGATGTGATTATTAACAATGCATTTGTATCACTGTCGCTTTTGGTGAGTGGTTTTAAATAGAATAAGCTATATTGTTATCTAATGTAGTTGTCTATTGCATCAATATAAATTGGACATTTTTATTGATAACTATAGAGAAGATAAAGTATTTCCTGCAGAAAATAAAAAAGACTTGTAAAAGAAGACTTGGATTTTCTCAAGAAGTTCTATATCTACTAAAAGGAATACACGAACATAACACTAGTTTTATAAGAAAAAACCACATAATTATAACTATGGAAATATTTATACTACAAAGGATATCATTTTCATGATAATTTTAAAATTTAGAATTTTTATAATAAAGTCGAAATATTAAATTTACTATAATATATATGAAATAAATTAAAACATCGTTTATTCTTAAAATGTCCCATTTCTGTTGCATCAATAGAAAAAGCGCAATAAGATGTCAGAAATAAGTAGGTTCCAGCAATCATATAATATAGGGATGCCGCTATGATAAATAAATGCCCCTAAAACATTGCATATTAGTACGTCACAGGAGTTTCATGTATATGCTATTTTACTAAACCCTGAAATCTATTTCTTAAGAAGAAGACTAGAACAAAGTGCTGTGCTACAATGGAAGATTGGTAATTTTTCTGATAGGTGTATGCAATCTGAGTATTAGTTGTACCTGTTGGCATATTGTATCTATATAGTGTATAAAATATCAATAATTAAGGGTTAGTTTCCAGTGGAACATCCTAATAATATTACACACATTTTGTGGGTAAATGATTTTCAATTAATTTTCAAATTTCAATTAATACCTGTGTTATACTTACTATTCTATTAGAAACATCTAAAGACAGTATTGGTGATGCAAGTGATACTGTTTAAAAACATAAATTAGTGGATATCTTAAACTAACTTTAAGGATTGCAATCAAGTATTAAGGGCTCTCAATTCAACAAACTAATTTGAGTAAAATATTGAGGTTTTCGTGTTGCATGGTGAATAATAAGTACCAGGGGCTGAAACGAAGGCTACAAAACAGAAATAATTGTCAAAAATATTGAAACAAACAACTTTTGCATCGAATCTTCAAAATGATTTTGTGGCAAAGGTTGTACTGTTAATGTTTCTCAAGTTCATGTTTCTGATCTATTTGAAAATTTCGTAAAAAATTCCGCACATTGAGGAAATAGCTTTGCAAAGTTTAATATTGAACTCGACCTAAAAAGATTAAAAGTCGTAAATCACGTTTTTCTACACAATCTTTTAAAGGTAACTACTAATACAAATGTACCACAAGTTGGTATTTATGTTAGTATATTTGGTTTAGCACATGGATGAAGTAATGAGGTATCAAAAATGGAAATTAAATTTAGAGAAACGACAAAGGCAAATTTATAAAGTGTAGAAACGATATATTTCTACAATGGGATCGCTCCGAAATTCCCTGGCCATCCAGCTCGCCAGGTATTACGCAATTAAATTACTTCTAGTACCTACCTGTCTCACCAAATAGTACTTTTTCTACATCGACAATAAATAACAAGTTATCCAAGTAAAGTTCGTTATGGTTGTTTGTAAAGAAGGAAAACTAACCTAGAACTCATTTTTTAAAACTCTTCGTATTACCTTTTTTTGCGTTTTAACTTTTAACCAACTACTGTTTATTTCTAAATATTTATTGCTTTTTTCTTTATTTCAGCTGTCTCGAATCATGTTACTGGAACATGATAGAAGAAAAATTCTGCTTCGACAAAAACATAGCGTTGTACGAAGATCCAGCAAAAAGTCCAAGCGAAAAAAATAACAACATGTTTGACAACATGGCGTTTTATGATAGTGTCTCTGTGATAGGTAAGAAGAAAACTAAATTTATTTTATAAATAAGGTCAAGATACTTTTTCGAAAGTCAATTGTCGGTCAAACTGCAAAATAAATAAAAAAAAATGAAGTAGCAAAAGACCTAGCTGGTCAGTTAATTACTGTTCTCCTGCTTAGTGATGAATCATGGTTCCATTTACCAGGAAAACGTATCCACTGAAAGTATTATTTTTTCGCGTTATAAATTTTTATCAATCCTGTATAATTTGCCCATTTATTTTTGGTCAATAATAAAACTACTTAGTAGACCAGGGGTCGGCATGTAATTTCTAGTGGGATCCGGACATTTTTAAATAATTCTATCGAGGTTCAGAGAAAAAAATTGAATTTGAATATTATTAGTTTTTCACTTATCTTACTCTTAAAAATAATATGATATAAATTAAGAAGTAGTCCACATTTGCAGTGGAGTTCGCATAATGCAAACAAAACAACCAATTCCTCCACTAAATTCAATAGTAAAAAAGGATGGTTATATTCCCTACAAATAGGGCTATGTCATACATTTTTCTATGTGAAACTATGCTTTCATTATTTATTACCATGGAGCCCAGCCCCATTTTTAAATTAATTATTTTTACCATGGGGCATGGCTCCAAATTTTAATTAAATTTCCTTCTTCACATTTTTAAAATTTCTTTTTAAACTATTAAACAGTACTCAATAAAATCTAGAATCTCTTGATTTTGACAATTTTTTAATCAAACTAAAATGTTTTTTCATAATTCATAATATTAAATCTTCATATCATCAATATGACACTTCTCATAATTTAATTTGTAAGTTTACTCCGTTTTCAAATTTTGAAGTTCCTACTTACATTTAGTTGTACTCATTAATTTGAGGCAACCCAAATAATTTCATCCAACTCGACTTTGATATCCCCTGAAGATGGATTTAGACGCCCGAAATATGTAGGAAACATAATCATCCTTCGTTGCTAATAAATTTTGTGGAGAAAGACTTGATTGTTTTATTTGTAATATAATATATTATTATATAGAACAATATTTTTTAATCGTTTATTTAAATTGAAATAAGTTAATAAGAGTTTAAAATCATTTTTTTGACGGTCTGGTTTTCTACTTTCCGCGGTCCGCAGCTGAATCGCAGTCCGTCAGAAAAAAGTCAATAATATACATATTCCCTTCCTTGTGTAGAGTTTTCATAATAAATAACCATCATTGTCCAATATAAGGTTAATAGTAGAAATAATTTCTAAAATTCAATATTTTGAAAACGGTTGCATTAAGGTATATTAAATACTATGCCATATTTTTTTTAGAATACAAATTTCCAATGCTATACAGGTTGTTCCCTTAACATACAAACAACTTTATTTTGCCATGACTATCACTAACCTGAATTAATTATAATTTTTTATAATATATTTCAGTTCTTGTTTCACAACCTACCTGTTTTTTTTATTCGACATGGTAGTAGTCTGAATAATTACTGAATAAAATCTGCACTAACCTGAACTAAGCTAAACAAAATTATGTTTATTTAACACAGACGGAAATATTAAATATTATATGTATAACACATTAACAGTGTTATACGTTTTTGAATACTTATACTACCAGACCAAAATTTCTGTCAGTGACTCATCACTAGCATATAGAGAGCTCCGGGTTGTGCGAGGTCAGGGGAATGAATTCCAGTGGCACGTGAATTACAAAAAATAATAAATGATGAAATTTCGTCCCAACGTCATATAATTTTTTAAAAATTGAAATTAGTTAATCGACGCTTAAAACCTGTTCCTATAAGACGATGGCTTTTTCCATTAGGATTTCTTAGTACTTGCGAAAATCCATCTATAAATGCCTGCCTTGATCTTTTAATATTTAAATCTAATCGTCGTTGTAATAAAATTTTTTCCCGAAACCCTCGTATTTTTTCCAAATATTTTTGCAGTCATACAATAGTTTCATATTTTTCAATTAGTTGACGTTTTCAATTTCGTATAATATACCTAAAATTAATTTCTTTTATAGTCGTTTGATAACTCTTAATAAAATTTTAGGTAAAGAAGTGTCCTTAATTTTTACCATATTTTTTTCTAATTGTGGATATTTCATTTAGGAAAAAATCCATGGATTTTGCGGCGAATGGCGTACTTTCTGGCATTATCCGGGATTATTTTTTCCGTCCCCTTGTCTGGGCTCCTGGGCACAAAGTGCGCGAGGAAATTTTCGTAAAGTGCCACATATTTCTGTAGCATCCTATGTAATTATGGTTCAGGATTTTGTTCCATGGAACTACCGGAGGGATGCGGAGCTAAATTGACGCAGGCAACAAATTTCTGGGACCACGCCCAAATTTCGTAGGAATTCACCTTCTTTATGGTCTCTAGGGAACAGAGGTCTGGCCCATAATGAAGTTAAAAAAGTCCGCTATATAAAAAAAAATAAATTTAATGTGATGGGACGCTCTCAAAACCGGTTTTATTAAGTTTATTCCCATCGCTCTTCTTTACTAAAAATAAAATAAAACCGATCTTGTTTTTTAAGAATTATTTTTTAAGTAGTAAAGGGGCGCCAGGTCAAGGGGTGCCGGGTGCGATTACCCCCTTCGCCCCCCTGCGGCTACGCCACTGCCCTGTTCCCTAGGGAGCATGAAGAAGGTGGAATTTGGGCGTGGTCCCAAAAATTATTTGCCTAAAATTCAGAGGATATGTAATAGATTTCTTTCTAAATATAAGAAAAAAGTAGCAAACAAAAATCATAAATAATCTTTGAGTAGGTGGTCCACTCGAAACACTTAAAGTAATTGTTTCAAAGTACAAACAATAAAGTGTAAATAAAAAATGTAAGTTAAGAGGTCATTACCGTTCCTATTTGGTGCCTTATTGATCTTGTTAATTAAATCAATAAAAAATAGTAATATAACAAATATTATTATAAATAAGCATAAATTTATAATGTTTTAATAATTAAACATGCCTGCAAAATGTACCTTTTCTTAAAATAATAATGCTTGGATGTAACATGCCGATTAGTAGTCCAAACATGATTTTAGAAAGTGTATTTTATTACTCATATTACATCTCAATTTCCTGAATTTTTTATAATATATCTTACACTGCTTGAAGATAATTTGCACTTTTTAATTGGCAAAACAATAAAATTCTTTACCCCATTTTTAAAATAAATTCATGCTTCTTTTTCTTTTGCACTCATTTTGGTTTCGAAATCTTAACTCTCATTAACATTCGAATATCTGGACCGACAAAAATTCCCTCCTTTAGCTTGGTCTTTCACTGATTGCGATTTTATACAGAAATATTTAAAACACTCTTCTTTTATCGACAGCGCCTTCACAAACTGCTTCATCAGGCCCATCTTAATGTAAAGTGGAGGAAGAAATACGTTTTTGGGATTGACCTAGTTTTCTCTCACGATATTTTTTTAGGTCAGTTATAAAATAAGCATTTCAACTGTTATTGTCGTTTTATAGTAAATTCTCCATAGGTATATTAAAAATTGTATTGTGTTCATGAACTTAAAGCCATTTTTCGACTTAAAAATGCAAATTAATATCTCAGAAATGAGAAATTATGGTGCTCTCATCATGTTTAAAAGCCGAGTGCTCGCTATTTTATAATGGTAACCTTTTATTCTTTGCGTAGTTCACTCAAATTTGCTTGATGGTAAAGGAAGCAGGTGGAATAATGATCGTAATTTTCGCTATCAACAGAGAGAATATTTTGTAAAGAATAATAAATCGCTGTGCCTTTAAAATTAACACACAGTAAGGCTGCATGCAAAAATATTAAAATATAGATAATTTTAAGCAGAACTAATAAAGAAATTTAAAAAAATTCAACAAGCCTTGCAGGTAAAATTTTAACAAACCTTGTCAAGAATCCGGATATAATATTGGCTTTAATGTATTCTCCATCAGTGGCGGCTGGTGCATAAGCGCTGCAATGCTGCAGAGCTCCCAAAAAAATGAAGAAAAATAATAATAATTACATCATCTATAAAAAATATTTCATTTCAATTGTATTAATTCTTGCTCGGATTGTTTTGCCAGCTCTAGACTCGTGTGTGTGGCAGACTGTACATACCGCGGCGATCGTCTAAGTTAAGCCGACCAATGGAATATCGTACCGACACTACCCTGTCGCTGAATTATTTTTGATCTGGGCAACACGATCAGGGTCGGTGAGCTCCTTCGAACAACCGCGCGCACTCCGCTTCCCCCGTAACGGTCTTAAATAAAGTTGTGATTTAACTGGAGAGTTCGCTGCATTTAGTATACGGCGAGTTGAACTTAAAAACAATAATAATTGAGTGCGAAGGTGGTTTTTGTGTATTGCTGTGACAATTATTAACTATGTAGTGTGCTATGGAAGTGGTCTTCAATTTAATTAATGTGAAGAGATTCTTTAAATATTCATACGAAAAAGAGACAGAATTAAAAGCAAAAGGTATACCATTACCAGATATTATTATTGAAGAATCTAGTAGAAGTAGAGAAAAAAGCTATAGGTACACGTAAATTTAATACAGACATTTATTTTAAAAAATGAATGGATTTGTGGATGTAACAACAAAAATGCTTTATATTGTTTTTCCTACAAGCGTGCGCGATATACCGTTTTCCCGCACTCGTTTTGGTTCTGAAAGACCCATTTTCCCGCACGGTGCGGGAAAATTTTTCCGGCACGGTGCGGGAAAATTTTTCCCGCACGGAAAATTAAATTTTTAGAAATACTTTGTGGTAGTTTTTCTAACGCTTGTAGAAACAATTTTGATTCTAACTCATGCGGAAAGACACTTTAATAAATAAAATATAAATTTTTATTGAAAGTAAATGAGGTATATTACAAAAACACTAATTTTTGCCGTTTATTTTAAACATTTTTAAAAAAGCTGATTTAAAACGGTTTATTTCAAAAACCCCGTACATAGATGTTAACATGGTAACCACGACACACACATAAAATTTAATTGTCAAAGTGACACCTTACAACATTTCACCGGAGCGTGGCTTTGATTTATAATTTCGTTCAGATTCTGATACAGATGTCTTCCATAGATAATTTCTCGGACGATGAGCTTCCAGAAGATATTCTAGAAGCTGCAAGTGTCGCAAATTTGGATTTGCTACCAAAAAAGTCAATAGTCAGGTATGAAAAACAATACGATAATTTTGTTACTTGGTGTGAAGCGAAAAATGTAAAAGCACCAAGAGAAGAAGTACTTTTGGCATATTTCTTGGAAATGTCTAAACTTTGGAAGCCAAATACTTTATGGTCTCGATATTCCATGTTGAAAAGTGTACTTAAGGTTAAGAAAGATTTAGATATCAGTAAATACTATAAAGTTACTGCGTACATCAAGAGACAAAATGTAGGTTTTCGAGCAAAAAAAGCAAAAGTTTTTACACAAGAAGAGATTGCGAAATTTATGAAAGAAGCACCTGATGAAATTTTCCTTCTAATTAAAGTGGTAACGATTTTTGGACTGGCTGGTGCCTGCCGCCGTGAGGAGCTAACTAAATTTACCATTGACGACATAGACGACAAAGGAGACGTTATAATTGTCACAATAAACGACTCCAAAAACCATTCTGCTAGATCCTTTGTAATAACTAAGGCAGTCAATAATGAAATTTTTCTAAATCTATACAGAAAATATGCAAACTTACGTCCACAGCAAACTCCACACCGCCGATTCTTTTTGAACTACAAACATGGAAAATGCAGTACCCAATGTGTTGGAATTAATACCATAGGAAAAATGCCCTCCAACATTGCAGCTTATATAGGACTCAAAAATCCAGAATTATACACAGGCCACAGTCTTAGACGTTCCTCGGCCACTCTACTTGCTAATTCTGGCGAAGAAATAACAAACATTAAACGTTTAGGAGGATGGAAATCCACGTCTGTTGCCGAAGGCTACCTGGAGGAATCCATCACACGCAAAAAAAACATGTCTAACAAAATTCTCAATCTCAATAGTCCATCAAGTTTGAGCTATAATTTAGAAGCAAAAACTCCACAGTTTCCCAGCAGCGCTAACAACAGCTCGATACCTCTTTCTTTGCAACCATCCGCTCATCAGGATCAGTTGGCTTCAATGGCTTCATCCGCAATCAATTTGCATAATGCATCAAATTGTACTTTTAATGTAAATATTAGTTATAATTAGAAATTAAATCTGTGTTTGTTTTTCAGTAAAATTAAATTTTTAGAAATATTTTGTTGTAGTTTTTCCAACGCCTGTAGGAAAAATTTTGATCCTAACTTGTGCGGAAAGACACTTTCCCGCACTCGACTGCTTACCCGAACTCCGCTTCGCGTCGTTCGGGTAACGGCAGTCGCGTGCGGGAAAGTGGCTCTTTCCGCACTTGTTAGGATAATAACTATTCCCTGCTTACTTTTTGGTGGCGATAAAGCTTGGACGGAAATAGGGGTTACCGATCTAGAGCACTTAAGTTTGAAAATAAAATGACACGAAAACTCTAAAAGCCATGTTCATAATTGTATGGAATTTGCGTTACTAGGGTCAATTAATATTATGGCTCAATTAGATTCCGCTTATTGGATAAATGTACAGAGACATATTATTATGAAAATGTGTCAATATGTATGTTCCTTTTATCCCATGCACACTTGATAAAGAACGATTATGAACTGAACTGTCTGTTATTGATTCAAGAAATGATTGCAGGACTTTAAATGGCGCACTACCTCTTCTAAAATTTTGAATAACAAAGAATCTAGGAGATACGTTAAAGGACACTAGAAAATTATTAGAAATTGTGGTAACAACTCCCATAACAACATCAAAGGCCGAACGATGTTTTTCCACACTAAAATCTCGACTAAATCGAATCAAAACGTTTCTTAGAAATTTAGTAACCAAAGATCGTTTAACAGCTCTTTCCATGCTATCTATTGAAAAAAGTTTATCTCCGAATAATGACAAAGTGATTAGAAGATTTGCGAACCGAAAAAAACGTAGGATAGACTTAAATTATAAAAAATAGGTAAGTTTAGTATTTTTTTAAAATATATGTTAATATTTTTATCTAGGTATTATTAATTTTCATACTTGAAAAGCAGGATTCGTCAACAAAAAAGGGCGTGGCACCCAAAAGCAAAATGTACTTTAAATCTGACAGCAATAGCAGAGACCCACTGAAACTTACGTATGAAAAACAATTAGTTGTGGAAAAGCGTGGTCGCCCTATGCCCAATTTAAATATTAAAACTGCAGGTAAAAGTCGTGACAAAATTTATATAAATGGGCGTGGTCCAAAATTTTTTTTTTCTCTGCAGCGTTATTTTCTTTATCCATGCAGCACACCTACTTATAGAGTTCACGAGCCGCCACTGTTCTCCAATATTGTTTCTTGATCTTGAGGGAACCTTAACAACCCTGAGCTAAATACCCTTATATTATCCTCTTCCCTATTGACACTCGTGGGTTCTTTTACTTACTGTCGATTAAAGCTGCATAACGTTTTAGTTTGTTGCAAACAAAGAAACGCAATTAAAATAAGCGGGACGAATTATACGTCACAATCACTTTACAATGGTGGTCCGAAATTATTGAGTCTAATAAAATTTAACTTAATGACAATAACTTCATTTTTAATACAATGGTAAACTTTAAGATCCCCACCATAAACGATACAATTTTCAATCATAAACAAATAAAAACGGTTAAGTATATTATATTGTGCTCGACATTAACTAAATAAATATATATGATTAGAAATTGCCAATAATTGTTCAAAATATTTTAACATTTAAATAAAAATATTAAACTTCTTGAGTGAGGCATCCTTATACCGTGCGAGCAAAAAGTATTTTTATCCAAGAGGGCTTGGACTGAAAAACGTAGGGCTCGGTTTAGATCACAATTGAATCGTTTATTTCAGAAAGGGACTAACTAACATTTTCGGCCATTTTCAGTTTTTTAGCTCATTATATTCTTTTAAGATATATGTACCTTTTGGTGCAAAAAGGGACCATCTTCCGTAAATGCAATGTCAGTATTATGTTCGCATGAGCTGTCAAGTAGAATAAACCTATAAATATTGTAATATAATAATAAATATTAATATATTAATATAATATAATATATAATATATATATATATATATTATATAATTAATATAATATAATATAATAATAAATATTAACCTATTTCATATTGCAATGATAACGTCAAGCCGATTTCTTAAAAAAATTTCATTTATTTCAGAAAGGTACTAACTGCATTTTTTCAATTTTCTTTTTTTTTCCGTCATTATCAAAAAAATGCATGGTTTGCCATAAAAAAATATCTAAACAACTCCGTCTTAAAGTACTTATGTCAAAAAAATAGTATTATCATATTTGTCTAAACTGTCAATAAGTTTTTACTCATTTTCTCAAAAGTAACAAAATGTTAGATAGTACCTTTCTGAAATAAACGATTCAATTATAAGGAGACGATATATCTAGCCAAATCTAGGTTAAAATTGTGTCAAATTTATAGTATGATAGTTAGAGCCGCGGTGACAAAAATGCCTTGGAACTCCCAAACGGATGAAAAGCACGTTTTTGTATAGTTCGAGTGTCGTTCTCGAAATCCGTGTTGTCGAGTAGGGGTCTGGCCCTCGGCGGTGAGCGGCTATAACATTTTTTTCAAATTTTGACCAGCGGTTTAAAAAAACATTTCCCAAACGGATGAAAATTACTGGAGGGCATCTAGGCAACCCCCCAATTACCGGAAAAATATTTTCATCCGATTTGATCCTTGCCGTAACCTCCAGTACAATTAAATGGACCCAAACTCCGAAATTAAAAAAAAAATCAGCCGCATGCATGCAACCGGACTGAAATGAATCGTTATTATTTATGTTATTAAAAAAAAAAGTTTTCATCCAAAATGAGCCTGGCTAAACTATGCCAGATAACAAAAAACCTCGCCAGCACGCGCGATTTTGATCTCGGAGTTCTCCGTAAATTTTCGAGAGATTTAGATGGAAGTTTCGTAAACTTATTTATCTACAAGCGTGCGGTAAGTAACTACTTACCGCACTGATTTGAGTGCGGTATGTATCACTTTACCGCACTAGTGCTGTAAATAATTACATAGGTACTATAAAAACAAGTTTTTATATTATCCAAGTGTATTTTTTATTTTTAAAAGAAACTCTATTAAACATAAATTTATCCACAAAATGGACAAGCATCACATCTTCACTAATTGCTTTAACTTTCTTTGATGAACACCAGTCCATGAAGAGCCCATATTCCTTCTATTCCTTCTCGTATCTATGCCACGATTTATCCGGCAATAAATTAAGGGTAGCTGCTTTAGCAATGTCCAGAACTTCCTTCGGAATTTCATCATCACTGCTGCTACTGACTTCCATTTAAAGGACGTAAAACACACTTTCACGAAATTGTTACAAAAATAATTATCGTTTATTCCGTTGTCAAGTTTTACATCTGTCATATAAAAGCCAACTTTTAAATTTCTATAATTTATTTCCCTAGCAACCTGATGTTAATGCATTGTTGATAACGACTTACGAGGCACCTACGGGGTAAATTAAAACAGTGCTCTTTTAGAGTTTTTAATATTGGTGCCCTAAAACATGCTTGTAGATAAAATATCGTACAATACACTTACGGTAGGTGTCTTTACCGTACTTGTATTGTAATATACTATTGTCTCTGGTTTAAAAATATAAAAAAAAATGTTATGCTCCCGAGAGGCGGTAAAATGTTGAGTGACTATTCAATGGTAAGTAAAAATTTTCATGCATGTTCTGGAAGATCTGATCTTGGCCGCAATAAATTTGGATGAAAATAATTTTTCGATGTTCTGTAGGTGTCAAAGAACCTGTGTGCAAATTTTCATCCATGTGGGAATTACTTTATCAAATTTTTCCCATTTAAATTTTGAAAAACTGTTATAAAGCGATGGCGACACATGAAGCAAAAAAAAATTTTTTACATATTCTCAGACACGAACTCTAGCTCCCTGCCAAATTTCAAGTTTAAATGAGCACATTTTTTTCCCCCCTTTTTTCCATTTTTTTTTAGCTCCCGGAAGAGCTTTTTGCAAAGATCAAATCGGATGAAAATATTTTTCCGGTAATTGGGGGGTTGCCTAGATGCTCTCCAGTAATTTTCATCCGTTTGGGAAATGTTTTTTTAAACCGCTGGTCAAAATTTGAAAAAAATATTATAGCCGCTCACCGCCGAGCGCCAGACCCCTACTCGACAACAAGGATTTCGAGAACGACACTCGAACTATACAAAAACGTGCTTTTCATCCGTTTGGGAGTTCCAAGGCATTTTTGTCACCGCGGCTCTAACTATGACGGTATGCCAAACTGATTAATGTTAAAATAAGTAAAAAAATACAAATTTATTTTGTAAGAATATAGAGAAAGTAAAACCAAAATTATAGAAATTGCTGAAATTGGCCACCGCCGTGCTCCAAGCATAAATTCACACGTCTCTTCATATTTTCGAAAGCGTTTACCAGAATCTCTGGAGAAATGTTGTCACATTCTTGGATAATCCTTTCTTGTAACTGTTCTAAATTTTCAACTGCTGTTTTAAAAATATTGTTCGTCGAATGAGGAAAAATGAAGCAATCAATAACCGTTAAACAAGGTGATCTGGATCGGATTCAATGTCTGTTCGAAAACTGATCAATCTGTCGCCGGGAAAATTGCGTAAGTAGTTAATACTTTCTGCTATATATAAGAACTTTGTTCTCTATCCACTTGCTGAGACCTTATACAATAAGGATTAACCAAACTATGCTAAAACAGCTATTCTCTGGGCTACATGCCCCAACGAGCGCTGAATTAAACAGCAAAATTTGGCGTATTTTGACTACACTATTAGTAATAAAATACAAACTCAGATTGCAGAAACTACCGCAAAAGAAAGGAATGAATCTTTAATTCCAATGATAGGAGGCTACACTGCTGCAACCTGTAAACCGGTTTCGAACTCTTTGGTTCTCGTCAGTACAGAGCAAGCATGACAAGCGAGAATACCTATCATCGAAACACCCTATAGTCATAATACTGTTCTGCCTAGGCAGTACAATATAGATAGCGCCATCCTCCAAAAGTTTCTAGCCATCTGAAGTGAAAAATACCGTATGGAACTATAAACACAATAAATAGCAAAATAATACTACTTGGCAAGTGGTAATATGGACAAATCTAAAAATCTCTCTTTTGTCATGGTCATCTCTCACAAGTTGCACTTAAAATGGGCAGAATTATGGCAACTTTCAATATTTTGTACAAATTGGGGTATGCTTGTTCTTTTTATAATTTGTTTTATTTTTAAGTAGACATCTGACATCTAGCGTACCTATGCATAATTAACCTTTTCTTTCTAGAAAAGAGATAATTTTTTATAGAATATCTCAGGGTGGGTCAAAAACCCATGCTCCCTGTCTCCCTCTGGTCACGGTACTGTTTATCAAGCATGAAAGAAGGAAATTATAGAGAACATTTGTTTTCCAAGGCACTCTAGGCATATTGAAACATTTTGAATTCATTTTCCAAAATCTTTCAGAAGGTGTTTTAACTCATCACACATGGAGCTTTTATTTTTCTGGGCATACCTATCTATCACTAGAATGAATACCTATGTACGTCATCTTTTTAAAATTATGATTTTTCATCACCCAACTTCTGACCCTACCCTTTCAACCATATATTAAGGTGATCAGAAGAATGAATTTAAAATCATACAATATAGGGCGTCCCATTTAGAAAAATAAAAGTATAATGTATAAGAACCTTTTTGGCACCCAGCACAATATGTTTGAAATATAATATATTCAAGCCCTATGATCAAACACACAAGTTAACTCTAGACGCTACGCTAACTTAAAAATTAACTGTAAGAGTGATAAATTCACAAGTAGGCTTTTCTCGTTTGTTGTCATGGAAACGGTACGTTAAAAGTTAAATTGTGTGTTTGATGATAGGGCTGATTATTATGTATAAAAATTTTGCAGAAGTTTTTTAGAATTCGTATACCTAATTTCTACTCTATTTTCATTTGACTACCCGGTATCATGTACTAACGACAGATACATGTATTTATAGAGCTGCAAAACATCAAATAAAAAAATCCTTAATAGCTCAACAACTATTAATTTTAGACATACGATATGTTACACAAAATATTCTTCAAATTGATGAAGAAATCCGAAAATGTTATTATAGAACAGGTTAATTAAATATCTAAAGGTTAGTTGCTTCCTTTCGCCGGATTCATCCCCAGACGCGTTTCGCTGTATAACAGCTTGTCAGTGAGGCTATAGAATCCGACGAAAAAAAGCAACACCGTAGAGTCTACTTCACCCTGAAAGATGGATAAATAACGGTAGGTGTAGCTTTCCGGCGACATCCCTTGGTGGCGACTCCTGTAATAATGACCGGCTCATCTGGTTTTTGCAGAAGTTTGCTTCTCCGTTTCTGACTGATTTTTGTTAGACGGGCTAGGTGATGCATTTGCCACGAGATGTCGCCGGAAAGCTACGTCTGCCGTTAATCATCCATCTTTCAGGGTCAAGTAGACTCTACGGTGTTGCTTTCTTTCGTCGGGCTATAGCCGTTCCTTACTCTATGTGTCAATTAAACATAAAGCGACAAATATGTTACGTTGAAGATTGCGGAACGCCTCAACAAGTCGATTATCATTACTTCAATTAATTAAAATTGGAAACTCAAATATTTTAAAAACGGCTGAACTAAATGTTGACGTATTATGTACTTTTGAAGTCAGGCGAAAGCGATCTTTCGGACACGGGAAAAATTATGCAACTTTATATTTAAAGCTAGCTCTTTTCTGTCACTTTTATTAACCCCTGTGGTGGATACGCAAATATAAAAAATAACCCTGTACTTCTCAGGTTTTGCTTCATCTATTCTAGATGGTTTATTCATTTCTTACGAAAGTTAGAACATAACGATTGATTGTAACATAGAATAATGAACCTCTATTTATTGTACGTGATAGAACAATGTGGATTATTGCGTAAGCTCTGCAACCAAAACCTAATCTGGTTTTGGTTGCAGAAGCGGTTTAAGTCAATGACTAATGTTCTTTCTTGATCATTTTGATACGTTGTGATTGTATCCCTTTCTACATAGACTGATTCTATTGTTGTCCTTATACCCAGACAAATCACAATAAAATCTGAAACTTTTCCCTATTAGCACTAAAACAATACAGAAGAATAATTTATTTCCAGCTGGGCGTGCGATCGTCACCATTGACCCCCTCCCAGAAAAAAAGAAAATTGAGCTTGAACCCGTAATGGATCAACCAAGAAAAAGACCGAAATGGCCGGAAAAGAACCACAGAGGCCTCGAGTCCGACTACTTGAAGAAGATACCCTTTATACTTGAGGAGAAATTGCCTGAAAAAGAAAGTACCGACACCGATGGTACAGAAAGTGAAACTCAAACGAAACTTATTCAAAAAAAAGTAAGTTTTTCCGAATGAGACTGATATATAGATAGAAATGTTTATAATATAAACTTAAAGAAGTGATTAAAACAGTAGAGGCCCCTGGGTCAGTAGAAATTCACATACAAGAATATTCCCGATCAGTCAACATAAAACTGATTCGAGTATTCTAATTATTTTGTTAACAGATTTTGCACATTGTATCATCATTGAAGGCCGTTCCTGGCCATAGTACACACGTATCGCGAATGGTATTTTTTAATTAGTTACTTTAAAAATGCACGGGAACAAATTAAAAGATGTGGCATAGAAAACGGTACATTTTAGGTTAGTTAGTAAACATCAAAAAATGTTCGAGATGTTAAAGAAATACATAATCCTTGGCTCTTGCCCGTATAATAGAAACGCTGAATTCTTTTTAACTAAATAAATATATTAATATTATTTATATTAAATATAAATTTAATTTAGCGCTTTTTATCAATGTAGCAATGCTTCCTAAATTTGACCTATTTTTGAGATAAAATCGTTGATATGGATGAAAACCACTAATGCTCGTTCATACGTTGCGGTTTTTTTTTTCGTATCGGCATTTCCCAGTCGAATAGTGCAGCGTTATCGCTGGTGACGCAACGTGTAAGTTTAGACGATATGATCATAATTCGTGTAAAATGAGATTAAGAATCCGGCCGCGGCGACCTTCGATTTCCTTGGATTCCCAGCTGCACCCCTAAAAATTCAAATAATATTAGAGGTGATGTGATACCCCAATTTAAAGGTCCTTAAATTAAGTTCCATAAGCCCTCGCCTCAGTTCATCTTTTTACCACCCGAAGCCTATTTTCTTGAAGAGGCTTCTTAAAAAGTTAAGACAACCATCAAACATTTCTCTGTCTTGTAATTTCTAACTTAAAGTTGTCAAAGTTAGATGTTCTGAAAAAAGTTGCAGCTTGTGAATAACCGATGTGAAATATTATAATTTTTAAAGAATACAACTTACTTGTTTCGTACATTTCATAAATAGTGTCACGGTTAGAACGTATATCCAATCTTCACACATTTACAACTCTCTTTGATTAGTTAGAACGTTTGTTTTAAGGTGATTCTAATAATTTATTTTCCTTAACTGTTGTTGAAATTGCGCCTACAATGGAGATATTCAAATTTAGGACAGCTGCTACACGCTAGAAATTAGTAAAGGAGAAATGAAATATCTAGACCTTAACATACTTTTAAATTTACTTCTCTAACAAGGGTACAAGGGTAACAGGGTAACAATCAAAGAGGTAACAATGGACCATTGTTGTTAAGTTCTTCCTGAAAATAGCTTACTAAACAAGCTATTAGCTCTTTGCACAGGCTATTTAAATGCTTCGGCATTTTTCACAAATAGTAAACAACGTAATCGACAGAGATATGTATGTGCACTTTTGTTGTTCTTAAAAGAACAGTTTTTTAATGCTATTTAAGGAAAGATCTGGAATTTTGGTTAAAAAATGGAAATTATAAGAACGAAATCACAGAACAATTAAGATTAGTTTTCCACGAAACGTCAAAACCGGTCAACGAACGAGCTGTTGTGTTGCCAACTATCGGCCAATAAAATTCGAATTATTAATTTTTACAAGCTTAAATAAACAAAATATTTGCTATAAATGGGTTCGTATCAAAGAAGAATACTTTAAGTTTGTAGTAAATTCAATATCGCATAAAGTTTTAATATTTTTTGCCCACATTTAATTTCCTCGTGTTTTCTTACTGATTTACAATTATCAGCTAATTGACGTGCATCGATTTTTGTTTCGCATAAACCATGGATCCGTAGTCTGAGCATTCAGTTTTTCTCATTTTTTGCGTTGTTACCCTTGGTGCGCTCTTACTTTTCGCGAGACGCGGTTGTAAGAAGACGCATTGCTAATATTTAGCCAGACGAAGCCGGTAAGGTTTAAAGGAGCTCTCTAACAGTTTTTATAGAAAAAATATTTAGGTTTTGTCACATACAGACATACAGGTTAGCTTGCATGCAATCTTTAAAATATTGCCATTTCCACTTTAATATGACTGGTGCAACTCATGTCATACACTTCTTTGCTAAAAGAAATGGACGCCGTAACAACAAAAACTCGGAAAGGATTCCGAAAAACGTAAAAACTTGCAAGGAACCAAATAAATTTAGATTTTCCCACGAAAACAGCTGAGGGGTGAACATGGTCATTCGTTGCCTCTTTGGTACACTGTTGTCATATTTGCCTAAAGCAATATTTGTATTTCCCTGTCTTTAAATGATTCCAATACTTTAAATTGTCTATTTTCCTATTTATTTAACCCTTTAAGAAAAATAGGAATATTTACCGAAGTTAATGGATTGTAATTTGCATAATTTTCGCTCATTGCTATTTAGCGGAGCACATATTTCGGGGAAAATTCAAACTACAAAAGCATGTAACTAAAGTAAGAGCCACAAATATAACATTATTGTTTACTCGTTTGCAACTCTGTTGTCTGTATAAAAATTTCAGCAAGAAATGCCGCCTCTATGCGGCATGCATTGCGGCTTAAAATGTGAGGTTTCAACGAGCGCATTACTTGGAACTTAAAAGCTAGATGCCGCAGAATACGATTCTTACAGATTTTTACACACACGACTTTATTGGTATTCTCTTAAGGCGGTTCTCTCAAACTTCTACCTCGTTCCTTTATCGCTTTTTGTCTTTTCGACTACTATTTTGGAAGTTTTTTGTTTTATTTTCAGTCTTCATTATTCGTATAAGATTTTAATTTTGTTCATTTCCTTTTTTGATTTTTTTTTAACTCTTTTGTTCTTTGTCGTTTTTCATTAAGGTGGGAGCCAGTCGTTGGGAGACGTCTTTCCGTGCGTAATATTTTGTAATTAATTTTATGTGATGTTCTTCAAGTGTGTCAATTTTATATCTCTATGTAAAACTGCTGCCGGTACATGTCTTTGTACGTCTGGTTTAATTCGTAGTACTCTGTTTTGTAGTATCTGCTTTGTTTTTATCTTGGTTTTATTTGCGGTGCACCAGGATGGTACACCGTAAGTAATAACTGGTCTGATTATCGTTTTGTATATTACTATCTTAGTTTTGTACTTTATTTTGGTTTCCGCGCAGACTAAGTGGTACACTGCACTTAGTTGACCTTGCGCTCTAGATACACGATTTGCTATGTTCTCGTTCCAAGTTAACTTTTTATCAAAGGTGAGGCCGAGATACTTGATTTTTTCACTCCAATGGATGGGTTAATTTTTGACTTTGACCCGGGTTTCGGGTAGCTTCAACCTTGCCCTTGAGAGAAATACTATTTGCCCGTGATTTAATTCCATTCCAATCCAGGGCACTCCTGAGGTGGTAGTAATCGCGGTGTCATCGGCAAACTGATACAATCGCGTTTGTGCAAAATATGGAATATCAGCCGTATAGATGTTGTATAGGATCGCAGCTAGGGATAACCCTTGCAGGACCCCTGCCTTGATCTCCTTAACTTCAGATATTGAATTTTCCGTTGTTACCACGAAAGTTCTGGCCTCTAGGTATGATATAACAAGCCTGATTAAATAATTAGGGATGCATATTCTTATTAGCTTTATGATAATGCAGTCGTGCCAGACCTTATCAACAAATGACAAGTGGCGATTAAACCCTCTAAGTATAACCCAGACGGCACAAACATATTCCATACATATTCCATGAATATTCCGTTGGAATATTGAAATATCCCAGAAATGTTCCATATCTGCCAGGGCATATGACTGGCATATTGTATGCATATTCCAGGTCACCATGAAATATATGCCTGCAATATCTTTTAATCTGCCAAAATATATTTATGGCATATGCTAAGAATATTCATTTTTTTTCTTTTTCATATAAATATATTTAATTTAGGTCAGGTCAGTTAGTTTAGTAGGTAGAGTTACAAATTTGGTATAATAAAACATCACTAAAATTAATATTTTTTTTATTTTACAAATAAAAAAAATTAAAACCTAAAAACTAGATACTTTTTAAAACAAGGTGAAAATTAACTAAAGCAGGTTCTGTCAGTTATGTGACGTACAGGCAGCGTTTCCGAGTTACGCAACAGAAATTAGTTAAACTTGTGTTAAAAAAATTGTTATTAAAAAATAACGATTGCTAATTTTTTTCTAGAAGAGCAGTCCTCAATTAAGCACATATTATATATAATATATAAACTTTCAGTATAAATTTATTTGCAATCAAAATATGTGTTAGTTTAGAATTTAGTTTAGGGTTAAAACGCGGAATCTAGCAACACCGTATAAAACGCCAAATTTGTTTATCACCACTCGAATCCAAAAATGGACTAAATAATATGATAAAAAAAATCAAGTTTCATTTTTAACAAAATACTAATAAAATGCAGAAAATGCCTACACAAAAACTTTATGAAGTCTAAAACATTTTCATATTTAAATTTATTTTTTAATTAGGTGCATACATATATGCACCTTCCTCTATATTATCTATAAATAAATAGTTCCTATACCTATATCAAGTTACGGAAAAATAGAATTTAAGACCTCAATCACTCTGTATAGATATTTATATTATATATATATTATTATCAATAAGGATTAAAAAAAAAATTGAAAATATTCCACAATGCATATCCTATAAATATACCCGCGGCATATTCCCGGCATATCTACAATGGCATACATATGGAATATTCTTATGAGATAAGATACATTTGAGATATTCAGTGCATATTCCAGGAATATTGCAAGATATTATGGCCTATTGGCAGATAGGGAAATATTCCAGGAATATAGGGTGCCGTCTGGGAATATTGATTTTCGGCCGAGTTGTTTAGCTAACAGTGCAATGAGCAGCTCGAAAACCAAACTGCTATTAGTAGAATGTCATTGCTAAATACAAAATCAGTAATTCCACTGAATATTAGTTTTTCAATAACTTTGCCAAGACACGATACTTTTCCAAGTGTCAGGGAATTGCTTGGGTAATGTCTACGAGGTCCATAGCTGTATTTTCTGGCAAGTTTTTGACTGCTTTTTCCTTAGCGCATTCTTTGGGCTTATGACTTTCATTATAGTGCAAACTTCCTTAACAGTTATGCGCTGTATGTTTCGAGCGTTACTTGGCATATTTTTGTAAATTTGTACAGTCCTCGTGACTCGCCCATCTCTGTCTATGTTTGTCGATGGAAATTCGCTGAACTGTTCGCGCAAATTTTCCGCGAACAGTTCAGCTTTCTCTTGTAGGTCTGTCAGTATTTTGTTCGTGTCAGTGTCCCTCAGGTAGGAAGTTGGTTCTCTCCTCCTTTGGTTACCGTTTTTGTGAATTTGAAGCCACAGTTTTCCTCAATTCGGAGTTCTACTATCTTCCTGCTCCAAGTTTCGGATTGTTTCGTGTCCAGTAATTGTTATATTTCCGTTGTTAGTCTGTTTGCTTGCGCTTTGATGCGCGGGTCACCAGTCCTGTATGCTAATCTTAGCGTTTTATTTTTGTTTTTAATCTATTGAACAAGCTCGCCCTCAATGATGCCCCGTTTCAAGAATCTCGACGTTACAGTAACGGTCAGTGATCCATCCCCTTCCAGCTTTTCCAATAATTACCAAGTTTTCTTTTAAATTTTAAGGTAATCATACAATGCTCATTTTTCATCGAAAGGTAAAAGTATAGTTCAGTAAATTGTTGCATTTTTGGTTCTCTTTCGTAATTCATGCATATTTCAGAACATATTTTAATAAGAGAAAAAAAATGTAAGTCTAATAATAATTATTATCAGCAATAAAAATTTATTAAACTATAAACATACATTTCGTTTTATCTCAAGAGAATAGCTGTTTACATTTAAACCACTTGACTGAACTAAGTTCAAGTGCCGGGCAGGGGGGGAAGTAAGATTCTTATGTAAATGTGTCAAAATTGACAAGGAACTTAGACAATCGTCAGTCATTATTTTAATTAAAAATTTAAGTTTGAAAGTAAGGCGTTTCAGCACATTATTTCTTAGTCTAATTGTCAATTTTACTGTCATTAGATTAGATTAGAGGTCTGAAAGAATTATTATAAAAATGGATTAAATATGGTGGTGGAGTATTTGAAGTTAAATATAACCTTTTTATTGTTTATTTTTTGGATTTTTATCGGTCGGTGGTTTCTTTTGAAACATATTTTGTATTTATTGTTCTTGGTACTATAGTATCTGAGGAGTATGATATATTAAAGCTTCTGTTAGTATAGGCTCTAAGTTCCACCGCAATTAGAGGTTAAAAGTGCTCGAGTTATCCATATACGTTAGAGTTAAGGTAAACGTGGGCTTAGGAATCCGTAAGTGGTGTCAATTTACTGATGGCAAGTTTCTTGTAATTTGGCAATAAGTTGACGATTATATTGTTGTACCTCGTATGTAGGTGGATGTTACAGTACGAATCGTACTGAGAATCTGGCTGCACTTTAAAAGTATTGTGGATAATGCAAGAAGAAATAAGTCAACGAGTAAATACACTATTGTGTTGAAAACTTTTTGAAAATGTATCCCTCTGTTAAATTTAGACAAAAAATAGAATTCACAATGCTACGTCGAACTCGTAGCTTATACGAATAATTAGCAAGGGTACACACAAATCTTTATAGATTATTTACAGCGAGTAAGCTCCCAAAGGCTCCCCCAAACATGTCAATGTTAATTAAATATTTGGATAAAAACTGTAAAAAACAATATTAAAATTATATAATAGTAATATACAGGGTGTGTTTTTTAAAGTGTCACAAGGCAATATTTCGAGAATGGATTAAATTTTTTCAGAAATTTTGGTGAAGAAATGATATGGGGGAACTAATTTTACCATATTTTTTGTTTGGAATTTTATATGAGATAATGTATTTTTGTTGCTAAAACTCGAATCTACGTGAAAAACTTTTTATGTTATCAAGAAAATTTTTGACTGGTTACGGAATTATGATTAACCAAAACTTGGTTGATTTTAAAAAAATAAATAAATTGTACCAATAAATCAAGTTCATTTATTTCGGAATTTATATGCGTTTGCATGGAAATGCGTAATGTTTACTTCGTCAAGTGAATATTTTGAAGTTTTAATAATTATTTCTCAAAGAAAACAAGGTCTGTCTATACCACCAAACTAAAATATATTTGTCCCTTTAGGGTGAAAAAAGGATTAAAGAGTGTACATAATTTAATGTGACTTTAGGTTGTACTAGTTTCGACTTTAGTCAAAGTCATCTTCAGCAACCATATAATTAAGAATTATGTTTTTTAGGATGTACCTAAATAAAGAAACTAAAACAAATTAAAAGGGGGAACGAAGTGGTTCAACAATACATGGTCATAACGTGTACCTTATGCAGCCAATGGACTCGACAGAAGATAATCACTAACATGATGCTACTTTTAGCAATGAAGGAAATTAGATGTGAAAATTGTAATAGAGGACAAAATTCCAAATGGAATCATTTATAGTTATGATATGATGTATAGCTGTCTATAATGAAAATTCAATAAAATCAACGTTTCATGAGTCAACTCCGAGAGGGAACATGATTTATATTTGGTGGGTCAGAATTTTTAATAAGAATAGTAATGAAGTAAAAGGGGGGGGGGAGGGAAATTAAAATGTGTTAAAACAATTTACGTCATTGAGTAAGTTGGGGTCATCAAATTCTCCATATTCATGGCTTATTATTTAAATTATATGAATTTAATCAGGTCTACGTTGCAAATTTTCTTTTTTCTTTTCTTTTTGGTAAAAGAGGCACAAATTAGGAACATGACTTAAGAATTAATGCTGTTCAAAGCGAATGTTGCAATAAAATGGAGGGTATCTCTAATATCCATCCTCCATTTTATTGCAACATTCGCTTTGAACAGCATTAATTCTTAAGTCATGTTCCTAATTTGTGCCTCTTTTACCAAAAAGAAAAGAAAAAAGAAAATTTGCAACGTAGACCTGATTAAATTCATATAATTTAAATAATAAGCCATGAATATGGAGAATTTGATGACCCCAACTTACTCAATGACGTAAATTGTTTTAACACATTTTAATTTCCCTCCCCCCCCCCCTTTTACTTCATTACTATTCTTATTAAAAATTCTGACCCACCAAATATAAATCATGTTCCCTCTCGGAGTTGACTCATGAAACGTTGATTTTATTGAATTTTCATTATAGACAGCTATACATCATATCATAACTATAAATGATTCCATTTGGAATTTTGTCCTCTATTACAATTTTCACATCTAATTTCCTTCATTGCTAAAAGTAGCATCATGTTAGTGATTATCTTCTGTCGAGTCCATTGGCTGCATAAGGTACACGTTATGACCATGTATTGTTGAACCACTTCGTTCCCCCTTTTAATTTGTTTTAGTTTCTTTATTTAGGTACATCCTAAAAAACATAATTCTTAATTATATGGTTGCTGAAGATGACTTTGACTAAAGTCGAAACTAGTACAACCTAAAGTCACATTAAATTATGTACACTCTTTAATCCTTTTTTCACCCTAAAGGGACAAATATATTTTAGTTTGGTGGTATAGACAGACCTCGTTTTCTTTAATAATCTCGCCACAGAAAATAGACTACTTCTTGAATTATTTCTCAGTTCATTACTCAAAACATGAAAGCGAATTTTAAGGTGCAAGTTGATATGTTGTTAATTTTGGGAAAGTGCACAAAAACTACAGAGAGGCAAGACTAGTTTGGGCAGAAAGGTTTCCTAACAACTGGCATTTAAAAGGCTGGAAACCAAAATCAGATATCGTACTACTGGCAGTTTGAAGGCGATACCACGAGCTCTAATTCTAGTGGTCTATGGGTAAGACTTTGAAAATCGTGCTACCTTTTCCAATTAGGTCAGAAGGCAAATTCAAGAAAATATCAGGTTCTTGAAGAATGTAATATTTTCACTTTCCATGATTGTGGGCAGGTAGGGTTTTAAGTTATTCCATTATTAAAAATATCATTTCTTATTCTTGTCTGGTTGTTTCTCTTAAAGTAAACAGACACAATATGCACTACTGGACGCCTGAAAATCCCCACTGAATGAGAACTCTTCCTAATCAACACCCCTGGTTAATCAGTGTCTGGTGTGGAATTATCGGTGATAGAGTTATTGCTCCGCATTTTTTTGAAGGACATTTTAATGGAAAAATGTACACATATTTTTTAGGAAACCAACTACCCTAACTATTTAACCAACACATAAATCTTGACATGTGGTTTCAGTACAGACCCGTAACTATTATATATGAATATTTAAAAACAGGTGGATTGGTCGAGCTGCTCCGGTCAATTGGCCTGCTTGGTCCCCAAATTTGACCCCCCTTCACATCTTCTTGTGGAGCTTTATAAAGGACGAAATAATGGCAACTGCACCTACAACTTCAGATGATATGAAAGACTGAATCCGTTCTGCCTGCTGGTTTGTGACAGTTGGAACGTCAGAGCGGGTACGAAATTCATGTAGACAAAGAGTGAGAACGTGTTTGGAAGTTGATGGAGGATATTTTGAACAACTTCCCGAGCATGGTAGACGCTAAGCAGTTTTGAAATTAGATTTCAAGATATAGTTTTTTTGCAATACTATAATAAATCATAATTTCGTAACCAGGGGAGCAAGTCAAAAAAAAATTGGCAATAAACGTAGTTCTTTACGTGGATTCCAATTTTAATAACAAAAATCCATGATCTCAATTCCAAACTTGCCCTCCACACCTCAATATTACGAAAGAGGTAAAATTGTAGAACTACTGTTAAACATGTCCCCCCATATCCCTATTACCTCACCAAGATTACTTGAAAATATGTATAACCGTTCTCGAGATACTGCCTTGTAACACTTTGAAAAAACTCACCCTGTATATAATACAAATATAATATATGTATATTATACACAGCTATGGAGTTATAAAATCAGTTTTAAATCGGTTTGAAATATATATATTTATAAAACTGGCCAGTAGATTGCCAGCAATCACGAATCCATAAACCTACCTTTACCTTCCCTTTAATTTGAACTGGACTAACAGCTCGAACACTTTCAACGTCCACACAGCTTGGAGCCAGCAACTGACATAATGTGCTCGTTGCATACCTACTATACCAATAGCGACAAAAAAAAACTTTAAATACAAAAGTTGCATAATTTCTCCTGTGTTATCTTTTAGACTTGTCAAAGAGAAAGTAGACGCATCGCAAAGTTAAAAAACAATTGCTAGTTCTCTTTTTTAAATGGGATACCTATATATTTGTCACCAGGACGAAAAATCTCTTTCCCCTGATTTCAGAAATATATAACATGTCAACATTTAGTTGAGCCGTTTTTGAAATATTTTGAGTTTACAAATTTGATAAATTAAATTGATGATAAACGAGTTATTGAGGCGTCTCGCATACTGCAACGGGACATATTTGTCGCTATACTTTTAATTGAAATTTATAGTTTAGAATTTATGACATAAAGTGAAATAAATGACTATATGATTTTGGTATATCCGCCACGACTTCTAACACATTTTCTAATATTTGATCTAATGTTGAGCATACAAATTTCTTGTTTAATCCTTTGTCTAAAGACTTGTATATTTTGAGGTCTGTCATAATAAATTCGATTTTTTAGAAATCCCCACAAAAAAATATCTAACCGACTTAGGTCAGGGCTATTAGCCAGCTCCTTACTGAATATGTCAATTTAACGTAAAGCGACAAATATGTTACGTTGAAGCATGAGGAACACATCGACAGCTCGATTATCATTACTTCAATATATCAAAATTGCAAACCCAAATATTTCAAAAACGGCTAAAATAAATGTCGACATTTTCAACTTTGCGATGCGACTATGTTTTTTTGACAGAAAAAAAAAGATAACACGGAAAGAATTATGCAAGTTTCGTATTTAAAAAAAAAAAAATTTCTATCACTTATATTAACCCCTGTGGTGGGTACGCAAATATAAGAAATCACTGGCTCCCGGGCCATTAGTAAAAATCGACTGTTTTTATTTGGATCTCATAGATCTTACCTCTATACATATAGATATCTGGTAAAATAATTATTTTTAATAAATATGAAAAGTAATATTGTACGTAGGTAGGTAGTATTAGAATATACAGGTAATAAAACTACAAAATTACATCACATATTTATATTATCATCTATTTTGTTATAAGCTCTTGTACCATGTATGTAAATAAAAATATTAACTAATATTGTTTTTTACTGCTTTTCCAAAATAAAGAAAAGATAATATTTTATGTAAATAAGAGAAGTTTATTTAAATTACCGAAAAAAAAAGACTTTGAAAAGTTTTCTTTCGCTCTAAAAACAGTTAGGTCTATTAAAATTATTATATTAATTAAAATGTATCGTAGAACAATTTGCCATTATTTGAGGATTAACGAATACAATAATAAATACTTTAACTACCTACTGTCTTTCAAAGAAATAAATTATTTAATTATTGGCCGATAAGGCTTAATCTTCAGGACTTTTATGTTTTGTGCAATTAACTTCAATAGTTAATTTATTCTTTGACGAGTGTGAAGTAAGCGTACCTACAGATGGCATTTTTGGGGAGAAAAATTAAACTTAACTCTATTTTATCCACCTTAAGCACTTTAACTTATAAAAATATTTCGGAATCTAATTAATATAATTTATGGCTCTCTCTCACTTTTTTTAAATTTAAATTTTAAAATATGCATGAAAAATAGTTATGATTGATGAGATTGAAAAGATGATAGATAGAGTGAGATTTTTTTAACTCGAGTAAAGGTGTTTTGCTTGTTTAAATTTTCAATTGGTATTAATTGGTATGTATCGATACAGCTGAAACTTTAATCAGAGAAATTTCAGCGTTCTTAATTATTGAGATCTGTTTTCAAATATCAATGGAAATACCTTTTTTATAAAAAGTTTCTTTTAAAGATTAAGCGTCCTCCAGGTATGCTCTGGAATCAATTACGCATGTTTTGAATTATTACTATTGAAAGGTAACCTACGTGAGGGGTAAAATGAAATGGAATATAAAACTATGAAGTTCGGAAGGTTGTATTTTTAGGAAAATTAAATATGGTAATCATGACTTTACGGCAGAAAAGTCATGGATTTCGACCAGTTTCGCTAAGTTTTAAATAGATCTGTAGCTTTCTTTAGAGAAAAATGAACTGTGAATAAGAAGGAAGGCAGTAGGATACCCTAAGTTTGCACTGCAAGAGAAGTAGAAAAATCAAAGCAAATTGTTTTTGTGATTTGACAACACAGTCATTGACATTGTCATTCCAAGACCAAGCACGTATCCAGGGGGGGCCCGGGCACCCCCCCCCCCCGAAATCCCGAAATTTGAAAATTTTTTGTTTATTGTAAACCTTGTACTGCATCTTCTTATTGCACTATAAATAATAATAGATTAAACGTCACATAATAATCAAGTTTTAATGTGTGATTCGCTTTGCTCTGAATTAATTAAATAAAGTCCACATTTTTTAATGATTTTCGTCCTTTGGCGCCCCCCCCCCCCCCCGAAACGAATTTCTGGATACGGGCCTGTCCAAGACAATTCCTTATCGAAGGCTAAGGTATTTAATTTTTTTACTTCAGTTTACTGGACTGTTCTTCTGCAAACTTAAATGAATGGTGATGAATATTTTGTGAGACAGAAAAAGTATTAATTTTACGGTAATCTACCGGAGTTGGGTGGAGCTTCACTCCATCGTTAACAGTTATAGCGTGGCCAAATTTGACATTTTTTGAAGTTAAAAACCTTGATATATTTGTACAAATTTCTTTATTTCTTCGTATTATCGGGAGTACCCTTACGCTGCGCGGTTGTTCGTCATTTTCTTTTCGTTTGCCGTTTCTGTTATTAGGTCGTCGATATTTGCATTGTGTGAGAAAGTCCCAGCGCTTGATTTTTAACTAAGGCCTAGCTCAAACTGTTTTTGTTTCTCAGCATTACTATTGGCAATTCCTCTATTTTTCGTACATTCTGTCTTTTCGCGTCTACATTGGTAAATTTTTTTGTTGAATGACTTTTACGTTGTTCGTTGATTTTCGTATATGTCTGCTGATCGTCTTCACCTCCTGATATAGTCCGCCTTATGGTTCTGTGGTTATAAAAGGAATGCATATTAAAAAAACTTACACTGCGTTTTTTTTATCTATTGCTACTGAGAGTGGACAGTGGTGTGGTTTAATTATTAAAATAAGGGGAAGTAAATTTAGTTTATTAACTTATAAAATATTACTACAGTTAAACCTGACTTTCTTATGCCTTTTACCCCCCTGTCTCCTCAGCCGTCGTAGCCACAGACGCGTAAGGCGGACTATAAGTCGTATTGCTCGTCTGTGTCATTTTATGTTCGTCATTATTACGTCGGTCGTTGCCGTAATTTTTTATTGTTTTGTCTTGATTAAACCTTATTGTGGTAGTTTCTGCGTGTACTGTGGCATTTGTGATTTGTTGTTGTATGCCATTAACTCTGTTATGGCTTGCTCTTTCTCAGCTTTCAGCTTGGTGATTTCGTCTAGTTTTTCCGGACTATGTTTCATGCTGCCCTTTTAATGCTTGGGACCATCGTTTCTCCTGGACGCGGGCCCTCTTATCCATTTCTAAACGTAGGGGATCTGGGAGTGGATCTCCAGTTTGTGTTGTTTCCTCTTCATCCGAATAGAAATCTGGTAGTTGATCTGCCGGAGGAATCGGCGGCTTTGCCGATTACATGAGATTCATAGAATAAATCAAAAAATTAATTAACTATTTAAATGTTGATTTTGATAGAAAATGAAAATTTTTTCAGGCTCAAGACAATGTCACTGTCAGACAACCCCTCTGTGTAACTGTGGGAGTGCAACTGTTTTATATGTTTATTTTTTAATTCTGTATGACAATGATAATAACAGTAATGCATATTTCTCAAAAATAGAAATTTGACAGTTCTATTTTTCATTTATCTTATTTTTCACCTAGGTAACCTTTCAACAGTAGTAATGTCAGATTGGTTTTTTTTGAGATCATGCACAGTACTACAGGATAAATAAAATAAAATATTTTTTTAATTGTGTCGTTCGAGGGACACTAAGCTGAACCTTGTACGGATAGACTGCAGAGGCTCTTCGTGTATTTCTACTATCTACCGCTCTGGATAGAATCAAGCGGGCAACCTCAGCCAAGAAATTATTTGTAAAATGGGCACAAGTCGCCAACCTGCCTTCGAAGTTCAAGGCTTTCCAGGTTGTCAGTTCAAGGTCACCGATCAAGCGAATGGCTCTTTTTTAAATAGAATCCAACAATCTTAGGGTGTCTTTAGGAGCAGAGCCCCAAATATGCGAACAGTATTCCGGCGATGGTCGAATTTGAGCTTTATAGAGCGTTTAAAGGCGTTGGGGTGTGAAGAGGTCTTTAGTTCGGAAAAGTATCCCAAGCTTCTGCGAAGCTGCCTCAGTTATGACCGCAACGTCACTATGCCGTGGCATATGACTCTCTAAATTAACGCCCAATAAATGAATTGATAAAACCAAAGGAATCGAGGGTCTTGCCATGATTATGTCTGGTATTTTATTATTAACAGATATTTGTTAAGATGTTAGACTTCTTGTTGCCTATAGAGATGTGCATTGGCAGTCGATGTTCAATAATCCGATGTAAAAGACAAAATAAGTGTGCTGTCGTCAATGAAGCTATACAACGGATTTGGAGTTTTTTCCAAAATATCGTTAATGTATAATAGAAAGAGGATGGGAGACGACATAGAATCTTGAGGGACATTGATGTTAAATTTCTCAACAACATGGGTAACAGAAGTGAGAAGGTCTCATGTTAATCTAGACTTACGAGATCCATACTGACAGTTACTGATAATGTTGAAACCTTCCAGGTAATTTAATAATTCCTCCTTAACTTTTAATATAACCGACAATATTGCGATTGGTCACTACTTCATTTGCAAATTCTTCTTGTCTTTTTTGGGTATGGGCATACTTTGAGGACGTCTTTGTTTTTATCTTACGTTATACCGTACACGCCTAGCAAAAGATTGCGTATAAAATCTTAACTTTCATCTGCTTATGCATTTTGTTTTTTTACTCGAAAGCTCAGTTCGATTGTTTTGTATACATTCAATCATTATCACACAAATAATATCCATAAAAGTGAACAAAAGCCCAAACAGTGCTGGAGCACTTCTAAATATTTTTGTATTCAGATTGCCCTCTATAAAAAAATGATCCAATTAATCTCTCTTCTAAAGTTCCAGCCCAAATGTTTACATTCTGCCTTCTCTGGGTATGCGTATCCTGAATAGTGTGAGGATTTTCAGGCGATCATATTATTTTTTTTCTATTTATATACAAAGAATGTACTTTCATCCGAGGATAATTTTTTATTTACCATGGTTTAGTCGTTATTAATTGGTTCCATCAATGGTTTAAAGAACTGCATTCACACTTTTTTTTTATTGCTTTGTAACACCTACTCCTGGATTTTTGGAGACATCATCAAGCTCAGTAAGATTAGTTTAATGACCAAGCAGTTGCATCTCTTATCGTGAGAACTCACGGTATATCCAGTGGTTACAAATTTTGATGGAACCGTTGTTTTATTTTTAAGACATTTTGAATACGTTCCTCTGTAACGTAAAAAGACATTTGCGAAGACTTTGCGCACTTGTGATGCACTAATTAGTGAATTATTTTGTGAAAATAATAGTGCGTGACCTATGCCTGTTCCAAAGTGGAAAGCCAAAGGTCACGATGTTCACAAAAAGTATAATTTCCATTATCGGAGAGACTGGGCGCAAGTCTGAAACCTTAAACTATTATCTGTTTAAAAAATTTTCAGTTGTATCGATACAGTCCTAATATGGTTGAAAATTAAGAAAACAAGTACCTACCTAAGATTTAGGAACTTTTTATACCTACAAACTCTCCCAACCACAACAACTTATACAGTGCATTCGTAAAGTAGCGAATATAATAAAAAGGGGAGTTTATAAAAAAACGCTCAGACCTGTCGATTTGTATTTTCAGTTTAGATTTCTTTAAGGTTGCAACGAAACATACAGTGTATATCTAAAAAGAGACATGACGTCTTCGTTATTTTTTTAAATGAAAACCCCTATTTTTTTTCTTGCAGAATTAAAAAGGACACTTTTTTTTACATACGGCAAGGTAAGTAAGGGTAGTGGTTACATAAGGAAATGCTGAAGAAAAATTGTCACATATAATATCACAAGAGCTTAAATTATTTCCAGGAATAATTTAAGCTTGCGTGGGATTCGGTAAGAAAATTTTACACCACTTCACATTGCCAATGAAGAAATTAGTTCAACATGAAATAAATTCTGAAAAAATCATATAGGTATATCCACCATATTTCGTTAAATAAAAAAAAAAACTGTAATTTGTCCCGATGAAGCAAATAAATATATAACTGATCTTGTAGTATGTCCAGTACTACTCAAAGTTTTATACCTCCGTTTTGTATACAGAGTGTCCGTTAATTAATGTTACACGGGAAAACCCACAATTCTTTATGTAAAAAAATATTGGTAGATACCTATTTAACTAAGCTTACCTTAGTCCAAAAGTTTGCAATGTTCAGGTATATACAGGAGGTCAAAGTTTAAAGATATTTGAAATACCTTGGAAAAGACGGTTTTGCAGGAAATTTAGTATTTGGGGTGTTTTAATGCGCCCTTTAAAACTGTGATTTGTAAACGAAATTTTTTTAAATTATTTATTCACGTCAAGCTGGGCAGTAGCTCGCTTCTTCAGCTCCAGAAGAGAGATTATTTTCGTCTGCTAAATGGATTGACGGGCAGCTTATTTAAAAAGTACATGGCAAAATAACTCAGTTCTTCAAAGATATATTTACTGACATAAAGTAAAGTAACCTTCAAAGAAACTTATAGAAGTAGATTTTAAAAAGAAGTTGCTTTTAGCTTAGCTACGTGTAGCTAAGCTACTTATAAATATTGATAGCTTAATTACAAGGTAGCTTAACTACTTAAATTTTAAATAGCTTGTAACTCATAGCTAGTTACTTTTTTCCAGTAGCTTGCCCAGGCCTGATTCATGTATTAATATAATTTATGTAGCAAAGCGTAAACTTTTTATAAACCTGCGGTGAAGTACTTCCGTGCCTTGGCAGGAAAATTAAGTTTCTCTAACATGTTTAATTCTGGAAAATTGGCCATTTGGTGATAGCTTTACAGAAAATGTATCAAAAATAAATCGAAAAAAATGAAGAATTTCATTTGTCACAAACCTGCACATAGGCACCTGCATAATATTTGAATAGTATAAATATAATCTCGTCTATTTAAGCATAATCCTACAAGAAAGAAAAAATGTTGTCAAGAAAATATTTCGTAATAATCATAATACAGAGATACTAAAAATAGTTTTCATTCAAGTAGGTACACAAAGAAAATGATAAACAATAAGAGGCATATTTTTCATGAGTACTTTGTGGGAATGTACTTAATTAAATTAAGAATTCCGTATTAATTAAAAAGATAACAACATTTGATTAACCAATAACAAAGTTGTTGTAAAACTAACAGTTATCTTAGCAAATATCGTTTAATTAAAAAATAAAACAGAATATGGTATCCAAAATTAATATTTGTGTATACTATCTCGTTTCCTATACGTAACCCTTTGTGAAAGAACTTTGTTACAACTGGATTGCTTCAAATGAGTTTTTCTTAGAAGGAAAATTCAAATTTTTTAAAAATGTTTACGTAGGTAGATTATAAAGGTCTCTTGCTTACTTTAAAAAGGTTACACCTTTTTGCGCCTTAGTGTACTTAGGTTTTGAATTTATTAGGGGAGAAGTTATAAAATCTACCTCTAGGTCAATTCAGGTTATTTGGGGTTTGTTAGTTGTATAGATTTTTCTCTATTTTAAAACAACATTAAATTATAGATATATAAGCCAGCATTATTATTTGAAAACTTTCTTATGTAACACAGAGAACGAAGATTTTTCCCAAAAACCCTCAAAGCGTATACCACGGTCTCTTTTTCCTATTTTTTATTCTGACAAGTCGAAAAGCCCTATTAAATAATTCAACTAGAACACTATGAAATTGCTGTAACGGTTCATCGGTGTCAGGAGCACTCCAAGTCGCTTGGTTACATAACAATGCGAACTTGCTAATATTTTTCTTTATATAAAGCCTACTCATCCTATAGTGACATTCTTAAATATTAAATTTAATGATAAAATGGGATCCTCCGTTTCTCTTACAATTACTTTCGTACTTGGGTAGTAGTCACGCTCATACTCAGTTTTTTGCTTGCTTCGGCAATACTTCTTCACTTCACCTCTTACATCTTCTTAGCCTTATACACCAGTTCCTTCAGGTTTTCCCATACGTAAAATTCAAAAGGCGTGGGCAGACCATAATATTGACCTGTTTCTCCCTTAACGATTGGGGGATGTCTCATTTAAAAATTCGCCTACAGGAAGCAAGACATCCTACATTCTTAAACAGTAACCCAGTTCTCACATACGTAGTTCAAAATATCTGGCAAGTTATTCTGCAAAAATTCTAAATAGTTGTTTCTCTGGAAGATGATACGGGCCAATAACAGTTCTACCAATCACTGCTGCCCAAAGATTTACACTAAACTTCTGTTGAAATTAATGAAGCTTTTTTTTATATATATGGGATATCATCATCATAATATATTTATATATAAACTTATTTTTTCCTGATTTGATGTCGGCTTTTGTATACCTAGATCACCTGGAAATGCACTTTACTTTTTGACAAATTGTTATCGGTGTCATCAGATTTGAAAATTATATTATTTCATTTTATCAAATTTTGTGAACATGAATTAACTCGAGAAGGCGAGATTAATTGCTTTATTCGAAGACGGTGTTTCTCTACGAAGAATAGCTGAGCAATTTGGGAAACCAAGAAGCACTATACAAAGCCTCAGAACTAAATGGAAAAATACAGGATCATTGGAAAGAAGGGCTGGAAGTGGCAGAAGAAAAATTTTAAACGAAAATCAAGATAATGATCTAATAGATTTTTTGCGAAACAATCCATTTCAGCACACAACCAAACTAAGTTTCCTGGGACAGTAAGAACGGCGAGAAATCGTATGAGGAAAAATTCGGAATTGAGAAATAAGGTACCTGCTAAAGAACCGTTTTTGACCGATATGAATAAAGAGCAAAGAATGGGGTTTGCGCCGGAATATTTACCGCAAGGTATGGACTTTTGGGAAAAGGTAGTATTTACCGACGAGAAGACTTTTCTGTCTTATTATAACGGGCAGATTAGAGTGTATAGGTCGCCAAATACACGGTACCTACGAAGAAAAATATACCCAACATGTTAAAACAAGTGGAAGATTTTCAGTTAATGTATGGGGGTATATGACTTCCAGAAGGCTAGGAATATGCCACCGAATTCGAGGAAGATTTAATACTCAAGCTTATACACATCCTCCAAAATATTATGTTGCTATCGGTAGGTAAACAATATATTTCAACAAGAAAATTTTATATACCAGCATGACAACTGCCCCGTCCATTCAGCAAGGAGATTTTCAGACTGGATAAGGGAAAATAACATTTCATTGTTACCTTGGCCCTCAAGAAGCACTGATATCAATCCAATCGAAAACGTTTGAGGACGAAAGAAAGAACAAAGAAATGGGAAAGAAATTAACAAGAACAATGATTTCCATCTTCAAAACAGTGATGATTTGTGGAATAAAATTGAAGAAACCTGGAATACCTACAATTTTCATCACGCCCAAATGCTGGTGGCATCAATGCCCAGACGTTTAAACTTATTAGTGGAAAAAAATGGTGCCGCTTTAAAATATTAAACCAATGTTTTTTTTTTTTTTTAATATTTGAATAATCTGTTTTATATTTAATTTTGAAGTCATGTATTGTATATTATTATCTTGATTTTCGTTTGAAATTTTTCTTCTGCGACTTCCAGCCCATCTATCCAATGATCCTGTCTTTTCGCATTTAGTTCTGAGGCTTTGTATAGTGCTTTTTGGTTTCCCAACTTGCTCAACTATCTAGGAATACTTTCTTCGAATAAATAATTTTATATTTAGCCTTTTTTCTATCATTACTGAAATAAGAAACGCAATGTAAAGAGGTGAGATAATTGTAAAAAGCCCAGTTTACCAGAATATTCAAAAACGGTATAAAATGTTAACTTCAGTGTACGAAATTTTATTTCCGTTACTGTACATACTGGGTGAACACTGTAATTCTGGTGCAAAATTTTAAACTCGCTTTGTTTTTTATAATTGCCTTAAATGATGGTAAGTTTCCAAAATGTGCCTGAGGCAGATTACCTAAATCCTTAAAAATCATTGTTTCTTAAAGTTATTTTGAGGCTCATTTATTTTCATTTCGTTTACCCTCATTTACAACGCAACAATTTATGCTTCGTTTAGCCATGCTGCGTTCGGATTAAGGTCTACCATTCTAAATGCAATTTAGCTAAGCCATATTTAAATTATGACGGTGCAATTGGGGGTTATTTTAAAAAACTGCCTATGTAAATATGTTGGTAGTGTGATGCGGGTTGAGAAACCGAGGCAAAAATTAGAAAAATTTGGTTAGCGCTTTTTAATCAGATAAAGAATTTTCAATTTTTAAATTTTTACTTTTACACCTATTTTATGAAAAATTGAAAAAAATTAAAAGTTTTAAAAATATTTTTCAAAGTTTGCCGGTGTTTTCAAATATTTTCTAAATTGACAGAAAATATTATACCTACCTATTATTTCGTTCCTAAATAATTTTTCAGGTACATAAAATTACAGATAATCGCTTTAAAATAGTTTGGAGATCACAAGTTGGTGACAGATGTATCGTTTTGAGAACTCGTTTTATCTAGAACTGAACCTCCAAATGCATTGGCTTCTCAAATTACAGAAATTTTAAAATACAATTAAACATACAATCCTAAATAATCACTAAGTACCCAAAATTTCAACCAAACAGTAGATTCCAACAATTGGTTAAAATACATATTGGTAAAACGACGGTTAAAAATGAAGTAAATAATGACTTACCCAAAATTAAGTTGAATAAAATTTTTGGAGTAACCTCAAATTAATTCAGTTGTACTCATTAGTTTAAGGTAATCCCTTCTAGTATCCCCTGAAGATGGATGTAGGGAACATAATAATCCCGTTTTTCATTAAATTTGTGGAGCAAGATTTGATTGGTTTATTTACATGTCCATTTAAAATTTTAAAGGAAACCTTACAATATTTTTGTTTCTACTAGCACCCTCTATTTTAGACTGCAAAAATGCGGGAATTATAATACAAATAATAAAGCAAAAAGGCTCTTTGCAACGAGACTAAATTCGCTATTTGATGAGCTAGAGAAAAAAATTACCCTCTAATGGCCAACCTAGAAACTTAAAAATTAGTTTCCGTCGGCTACTTTAATTAAAAATATATTTTTTTCAAGCCTGTGTGCGATTAACGGTTTTTGCGATACAACTGGTTATATAAAGTATGTGCCTTTTAAGAAGTCCGATATCGGATTAAATCACCAAGGGATGTTATCGCTTTTAAAACAGTAAGTCGGTTAAGTTACAATATCTTCGCACCTTCGCTATACTTGATCACACCGAACATCCCACTGGTTTACTGTATTCTATTACTGGGCGAAATCAGAGATTTCAAAACAAAATTATCTTAGAATTACGCGTTGAGCATAAATAATAATTAAATAGATAATTAAATTATTTTGCTATTATTATAGTTAAATCTATATAATAATCGCTATTTTCCAAGAACCAATTAAAATTTGCTCAAGTGCGGGATGGTTAAATATGTTAAAGATTTTGTCAGGTATATACTTTTCCGATAATGACATTATTTTGGGATTATTATAATTAAATCTTCATAATAATTAATATTTTCCAAGAAATAATTAAAATTTGCTGAAGTGCGGGATGGTATGTTCTACTTTATTTTAAATAAGTAGTTGTGCTTTTCACTTTTAGTTTGTTTCTCATTGTGTGTGAATTAAAATCAGTTATTAAGCAAAGTTATGGAAAATGTTCAGCAAGGTGGCACATCGCCTAGAAGGCATTTATCTCCAGGTGAACGCCGTTTGGTATTACAAGTGGAACGTTATTTTACTTTAGAACAAGATAACTCGGGCCCGTTAGAGTCTGTTTTGGCAGTGCAAAAACGAACGTCTGATGCTTGCGGCATTTCAGAGAAGACCTTAAAAAGACTTCGAAAAAAGAGTGACGAGGATTTGGACAGACCATATAAAAGGGTTCGACTCCATTCAAAAACCTTGGATTTATCCCAAGGGATAAAACTCTCTATTAGGAATATTGTTTATGATATGTATAAAGCCAAGGAATATGTTACCCTCAAAGCTATTCTTAAAAAGATAAAGCAGAAAAAACTTTGCGATATTGGAACTAACAGTTTGTCCATCATCTTAAAACATATGGGTTTCAAATATAAAAAAACGAACAACAGAAAACTGCTTTGCGAGCTGTCCAATGTTGTTTCGAAAAGATGGCAATTTTTAAGGGATTATTTAAACAACAGAAAATCGGAATTGTCAAGACAAGTTGTTTTTCTTGACGAAACATGGGTATTTGCAAACGAAACTTCAATAAAAACGTCTTGGCAGGATGACTCAAAGCATTGTTATTCAAGTACCCGTGCAAGTAATGGAAAAAGGTATATTATATTACATGCTGGTAATGAAGAAGGTTTTGTTTTAAATGCCAGTTTGATATTTTCATCAACAAAAAAAACTGATGATTATCACGGCAATATGGATGCTGAAATTTTTGAGCATTGGTTCGAGGAAAAACTTTTAAAAAGTTTAGAAAAACCTTCCTTAATTGTTTTAGACAATGCCTCTTACCATACGAGACTCGAAGAGAAATTCCCTACAAGCAGCTGGAAAAAGGAAGAAATAAAAGAGTGGTTGTCAAAGAAAAACATAAACCATGAAAATTTATATTTAAAAAGTGAACTTTTAAGCAAGTGTAAAGAGCAGTCATTTAAAAAAAAGTATGTTGTTGACGAATTAGCCCTCAAATATGGACATCAAGTTTTGAGATTGCCGCCCTACCATTGTCATTACAACGCAATTGAATTGGTATGGGGTATTAGCAAGAACTATTATGACAAACATGCCTGTAAAAATATCGGTAAGCCTAGCGTTATAAAGTTATGGGAGGAGGCGCTTAGCCAAGCGGGCAAAGAAGAATGGCGGAAATGCATTGAACACACAGAAAAAATTATTTTTGAATCTTATGAGACAGAACAGGTTATAGACGAAGTAAGACCGTTAATTATTACGAATGATGATGATGATGACGATGATGTTGATTCTGATGAGTCTCAAAGCATGGGTGAAATTTCAAATGCAGAGGAAGACTACTTTTAGTAGTACCTATCTACAAGTAGGTACGTTCTGTCGCAAGACTACAAAATCGGTTCTTTTTAGAACCAAAACTTTATAAAAAAGAATTCGTAAAACTAATTTGTCTAAATACTACAAAAGCTAAAAAATTATTATTTTTCTTTACCTAAACTAATTTTTTATTTACTTTAAATTATTTTATTTAGAAAATGTAATTCATCAACATCCAAAATTACCTTCAATATAATTTATTGTTTGAGAGCCACCGACATAATGCTCAAGAGGTTTTATGGCTTAGCGGACTTCTTAAAACGCACAGACTTTAGTGGATTATTCTGCTGTATATTTTTAATGGTCACAAGTAAATCATCATTAAATACATTCTAATGTAACTTGTTGTAATGCACTTACTGTTACATTTCTTAGAAATCATTTAAACCATAACCTGAACTAAAACCTAAACTATTCTTTTTTTACTTTCTTTCATTTGCGTGCACATTAAGTTTTTTCCACTTGATGATTAAAATCTTGGAACAGCTGAAATAAAAAAAAATATAATCACAGACAATTTGGGGCTCGCACTTTAAGAATTAAGAAATCTTTTGCCCTGCATTAATTTAACCTTAATTTAGCTAAAGTACACTTTGAATACTTTCTCAATGCAAGCACATATGAATTAATTTGTTGAAATATTGTAAACGCGTTGTAGAGTAGAAATAACATTTTTATACAGATAGAACCAGAACAGAACATACAACTAGCATATGGCTTACTCTCACCTGTTAGACTATTTCGAATTTCACCGGAACATATACGTACTTCTTCACTCTAATCAAATGAAAAATGTTTCTAAATGTATGTTTCATTTGTTATATTTGCGGTTCACACACCAATCGTAAATAGAGGCGGCCATTTTTTCTAATTGGAATCCAGTAACGCATCCATAAAACCTTTAAAACCTATATTGACACTAAAACGCTAAAATTTAATTGCAACTAAGTACCTTTGTCGCTTTAATTGTTTTTACAGGCACACCTGTAAAATTTCGATGCGTTTAACCAATACTGTCAGATTAATTTGTTTATTATATCATAAAGCAAATCCAATTTACTTTATCTTATTAGGTATATATATGTATATATACATTTACTCTTTTGTTTGTTAAAAATTATCACAAGATTGTCATGCATATGAAAATAAAAATTGATTAGATAAAAGCCCATACAGAGTCTCTACAGGTATAGGTACTAATATAAAATTGATTTTGGTATAATTTATTTATAAAGAATCCGCAATTTTTCTCATAAAACGTTTGTTTGTTTATGCCTTATTAACGTGTGATGAACACTTCTTAACGTAAACACAATATTAATATCCCGAACTACATAGTCATTGCCACTGGAGGACGGGAAGTAGGTTTATCTACAAAAGAATAATTTTATTGTTGACATTTACGTTTTGAACTTAGGTTTAGGAGTGGAAAAAAAAATATTATCTGCAACACAGGACGTACATACCTAAGTTGCTTAGCATAACCAGTCTAGGACTTTTATTATTGCATTCCTCATGTTCCCAGTGTTCTATTTTTCAAGTATTACATTTAAATATATTTTTATTTTTAGTTCCTGCCCCACAGACTTGCTCAAATCAAAAAATCCGTTAGTTTCCACAACATTCCAGATAAGACCTCGTCCAGCTCAAGTGAGGAGGAATACAAGTCCAAGTCCGAGAGCCTAATAGTTCCAGAAGAGGAAGAAGTTACTCTAAGGAAGAGATCTCTTAAGGAGAGACGAATGTCGAAAAGTTTATCGTTAAAAATTGGAGGTTGGTATTTAAGTTAATTACAGAGAATGAAACTAGATGGCTCCATCTTCATCATCCAATAAACTTTAGCTGAAAGTAATCCGGATACACGTCATATCATTCAAAGTAAAAATACAATGTAATTCTATATTAATATCTCAAAATTTGTTATGATATTCGATATCAATACCAATATTTTTGATCTAGAAACTTTCAACCAACTCTTCATATAACGATCCATTACCTCTAACCGCAAAGCAGAGGAATCTAGGTCTTATATTCGATAATGAACTCGGGTTTCAAGATCACGTCAAACATCTTATAAAATTTTTTTTGGCAACAAACATGTTATCCTTAATTTCTACCCCCGAAAAGTGCTATCTGATAGCTTCGGTCTCGGCCATAAAAATTATACCGGTTGAACTATTTGTCGCGCCCTTGTATTTATTTGAGTTTAATTAATTAATGTAATCTCAATTAGTTTTTGTAAATATCTGATTTGAACGGGAGCAAAAGTGGCGACGACTCTTTTATTTTAGATACGTATTTTCGCTTACAAATTCTGTAAATCTGTTGAATGGTTGATCAAGTAAAATATACCAAAAAGAAGTTACATGCGTTTATTTCTTAACATCATTAATTCGATTAAAAATATTTCTTCTGTAATATGGTAGCAACTATTTCAATATTCATGTGTTACGAGAAAATACAATTTAAAAAAGACTCGTTATAATTTATAGTCCTTAAATTGTCCTGTATCTTTTCTTTGCGAAATATAGGCCAATACGGTTCATGTTAAAACACTTGATAGTTTACAGCCAATGTTCAGAGCAATTAACACTAACATAACAAATAGTGAACAGATCGTTTCATCGCTCTTTTCTATTCGCAGCGTTCAGTTGATTACGGCTCCAGTCGGCTGGCTTCTGAACCCTTAATTGGATTTATCTTCGGAAGGTTGATGACTTGAAAGCGTGCCCTTTTGGTTTTATCAGAAAAATATAAAATTATTTTTCTTCTCTTAAACTATTTAATTTACTGATGAAACCGGGATCATGGCCACTTCAAAGAGGATGCTTTACTTGTTAAAAAAAATATATACTTTAAAATTTTTATATATACAGCGGTCCAACAGCCAATCTATGAACTAGTTAAAACAAAATGCCACGTTTCACCTCTTTATAGCCGATTCCTCCACCACCTTTAGAGCGTTGAACTCGCACAAAGATCAATTAGGTCGTGGAATTCTTTTGGAGATTTTATTACCAAAAGCTTTTAAGCGAGACCTTTTAGTTAATAGGAAAAATATTTTTTTTATATTTACTATTTTTTACGGTCGTCGGCGTATCAGAGGCCATCTTGAACCGGTCATCGACCGTACGGTTTTTAATCGTGCGGTCTACCGACTGGGGAGTGTGAGACGGCACCTTCATCCTACGAGATATCCGATCTCATCCGGCCTGTCCGGCGTGAATAAGATGGTTTTGATGTCGATTCATTTTACACTCTTCCCTAAGACAAGAGCACGCGGTGTTTCCCAAGTGGTCACCCATTCAAGTACTAACCGCGCTCCTTTCCTCCTATTTTGTACAATGCCAAGCTTAATATCTGGTGTTTTAAGTGTCGCTAGGCCCTTGCCTAGGAAAAATATTGTTACACATATAAGTTTGTCTTAAAACTATTTAGGCGAATATATCGAATATCTGATACTTGGTTTTATGAATTTATTCTCTATAGATTTTCTGGTTTCTTGCAATAGAAAGGAAAAATGTTATTCTAATACAAGAAGGAAATTCGCTTGGCCACATATTCACTTTGAGAAAATATTTAATAAATTGCAATTCATTATAGCATAAAAATTTTAAAAAATATTTATTTTAGAACATATGAATGTACCTAGCTGATGTCGAATAGCACTCATATCTGTAGATGACCTTTTCAATTTAAACGTATTTTCCCTCACATTTTTTTTTTGCAGATTTTCCAAAAGAGCTTCCCATTATCCGCCAAAATTCCATGCCGAAGTTCTACCTGGACACTCCCGAGGAAAACCAGATCAGATCGTCCGCCATTATTCCAGAATCTGCCTTCGCACTAAAAAGTCCAATGACGGCATCTAGTGAATTCAATTTCGATTTATACTCGGTGGTGCAAATAGAAAAAGTAAGACAATCGTTTCAAGTTCCGAGAAATCCACCGGTGCCGATTCATCGAGAAACATCAAGATTAAATTTGATTAAGGACAAAATTATGTTGAAGAAGAGTAAAAGTACTGTTAGTGCCAGTACCGTGCCCTTTAGTAATCATATGTAGACGTAAAATTCGTTTAAATTTATACAGGTCAATATTAAGTATGGATATCGGTTGGAAACCTACAGTAGGAAAGTTACATAATTTTAAGATTTTTAAAATATACACTCCTCGGCACAAAATTCCGGCGACTCGTATACTTGGCACTTATTTGTCACTTGGACATACTTGTCACCATGTAACATGTCAAAGGCGCTGTACCGTAAAAACAGATCACCAAACAGTTTTGATACGAGGTGCCCATATTTACATACCTTTTCAACTTTTTAAAGACACCATTCATCATCGCCTCGTATTTTTTGTTTGTTTTAATTTTCGAATAGGCATCACTTAATATAATACATGCGCAGCATTTTATTTTTACTAAATATTTGACAAGTAAAATTGGAGCTAGTGTTCTTCAATCATTTAAATCGTGTGAACTTAATTTACTTGCTTACTTGGATACTAGTCAAATCTTCAAGGTAATTTGGTGTCCCTGATTTCAAATCTTGAGTTAATTTGAATCACGTAAGGTTTTTTGTCAAAAGAAAATCTACATAAATCATAATGTATATATAAACGGTATGATTTTATAATATTCTATTTATAAAATAAGTATAAAAAACCAAAATATTAATAAAAAAACACAAAAAACGGCAAAAGAAAACGAACTGCCCTTTGCTCTTCTTAGAAAATATTTCTGTTTTGCCCGAAAAACTCCGTTGGGTGTTTTTTTATACTTTTATACTCGGCCATAAGAGCATCCCTCTTCAACGTCCAACAATAGTCCGCCATAATTTTTTTTATCCCATCATCCCTGATATCTATTCTCCATTTCTTTATTGCAGTGGCGCAGTTAGGGGGGGGTTTTAGGGGTTAAAACCCCCCCCCCCAGAGAACCATCACAGATTAATATTGTTAATCTTGGAAAAATAAATTAAGTTAATTAATCTTGGATCTTGGCAACCCTGTTAATTGTTTTGAGGCTCCACGCCCCCCACACACCTCACGTGTCAGTAGTCAGTAATGTCTAGCCGGTAGCGGTTTGTTTTTCCCATTAATTGTGCATTTTAATGTGACTTTTGTGAATTATGGATAGATTTTTAATAAAAAAACCCAGACTGGATTCTTCTGCTCAGGCTCAGAGCAACAATGTTACTGTAAGTATTTTTTAAATATTATGGCTCTAATGAATGCAAGTAGCAAACAGCAAACGGAAGGGTAGGTGCGAGGTGAGGATTGCGCCGTTGCCGAGTTTAGCATAATAAAGGTGTGTCGAACTTTTGATAATTTGTGATAATTTGATATTTTTGGATTATAGGTACTTCTTACGGCTAAATATAAAAATCTAAATCATAAAATTCTAAGGCATTTTTTTTCTTTCAGGCAACACCATGCCTAGTAACTTGCTCAGAAAATACATTAAATGAAATAGAACCTTCAACATATAAAAATATTGGTGAGCGACAATTACATGAAGATGGAAATTGGGTATTTGATTTTGGGTCCTATTTAGGAAAAATGATTGATGATTCAACAAAGCAGAAACTTTTAGAGAACCCTTGGGCACCAGATCTGTCCTTTAAGTTCCCATCGTCAGGAAGTAGAAACTTAAAATTTCAGATGAAATGGCTTCATGAATGGAGGTGGCTAGTTTACTCCCCTTCTCTAGATTCTGTGTTCTGCAAGTATTGTGCGTTATTTTCCACTGTTGTCGGCCAACAAGCTAGTAAGGGCGGAAAACTCGTTAAAACTCCGTTTAAAAACTGGAAAGATGCCAGGGAGGAATTTAAAAATCATGAAAAACATCTGTACCATAAGAATTGTCAGGAACGAGCTGCTAACTTTTTAGATACTGTGATGAGAAAATGTGACAATGTCGTTTTAAAAATCGACAAGCATCGAAAAGATCAAGTAATAAATAATCGGGAAAGCCTAAAACCCATAATTAAAACAGCGATGTATCTTGCTAGATTAGGAAACTCTTTTCGAGGGCACCGTGACTCTGGACCTCTTAATATAAATGAACCTCCAGTTAAAGGAGAAGGGAATTTTCGTTCTTTACTTAAATTCAGAATAGAAGCAGGAGATCACATTTTGGCCAAACACTTAACCACTGCAGGTGGTAGAGCAACGTGTATTAGCTGGCAAATACAGAATGAAATAATATCGTCTTTCAATTCTATTTTATTAAAAAAACTTGTTGACAAGGTGAATGCTGCAAAATACTTCTCAGTTTTATGCGACGAGACCACCGACATAAGTGGTACTACTCAAATGTCATTATGCGTAAGATTTGTGGAAAATGGTACAATTAGGGAAGAATTTTTACAGTTCATTCCTGTTTCTGATGTTACAGGCGCTGGTTTAGCAAATACTATCTGCAGTACTATGATGGAAATAGGGGTAGGACTAGATGTAAAAAATCTGGTTGGCCAAGGATACGATGGAGCTAGTGCAATGAGTGGTGCTCTAAGAGGAGCACAAGCAATTGTTCGGCAGAGGTATCCAAAAGCCCTTTATGTTTATTGTTCATCACACTGTTTTAATTTAGCACTTTCTGAAGGATGTTCAGTGGCTGAAGTACGAAACTGTTTGGGTACTATAGAAACGACATATAATTTTTTTAATTTTCCAAAACGACAACGTGTACTGGAAAATGAAATCAACAAGTTAGCAGAAAAACCAAGAATAGAAAAACTTAAAAGACTATGTCCCACCAGATGGATTCAGAGGCATGACGCCGTAAATGCATTTGTTTCCCTTCTAACGCCAATATTAAATGCTTTAGTTGAGATTGCCACTTGGATTGACAAGAAAACGGCAACCGACGCTCAATTACTTTCATCTGCAATTTGTCAAAGTAGCTTTCTTTTAAGTACTTTTATGATCAAATCTGTATTTTCGTTGACTTTACCACTGAGCAAGTACTTACAGACCCCAAATCTGGACCTGAGTTTAGCTCTTAAGTCGGCTGACAATGTAAATAAATCTTTAAAAAAAATGAGAGAAAACATCGAGAAGTCATTTTCAGACATTTATCAGGAGACCGAAATGATTTGTAACGAATTTGGTATTACCATTTCGCAGCCTAGAACTACTAGTCGGCAAATTAACCGAAACAACGTTCCTGGATCATCGCCGGAAGAATATTATCGGAGGGCTATTTACATACCTTTTCTCGACCAAACAATAGGGGCAATAGATGCAAAATTTATTAATCACAAGAATACTCTTGAACCGTTTCAAAAACTTTTGTGCAATAATAATAGTTTAGACATTAAAGAAATTATAAATTCCACCCAACTGCTTTTGGAATTTTATGAACTGGACGAATCTGATGCCATGGGTGAAGTTACACTTTGGGCCCAGTTTATTAAAGATAAAGGGGAAAAGCCACAAAGTGCAATTGAGGCTATGGAAAGATGCAATAAAAGTTTGTTTCCAACAATTTATAAACTTCTCATTATAATGGCAACTTTACCAGTCACCTCATGTTCTTGTGAAAGATCCTTTTCTTCTCTAAAATTTTTAAAAAATTATTTGCGGAATTCTACTGGGGAGGACAGACTCAACGGCCTAGCTTTAATGTATATACATCCGGAAATTCATATTTCGGAAGACGAGGTTCTTGATAGCTTAGCTCTCCAATCTCGTCGTCTTAATATTTCATTATAAAAAGGTAACCTAATAATTTTTAAATTGCATTTTTTATGTTGCTGTGTTTTTTGTTGCTAGTTTTGGCGTCATTAGTATACTAGATAATTTAAAGTTGATTTTGTTTATGTTTATGTTTTTTAAAATGTCCCTACTTTATAATATGTACTTACATTACCTACGTTTTGTGCAAAAAAAAAATACATATGTTCTTTTTAATACTCTTCCTATATTTCTTGTGAAAACCCCCCCTAATACAAAATTCTAACTGCGCCACTGCTTTATTGTCTTGGTGAAATCGCTCACCCTGCTCTTGACTGACTTGACTGACATCACCAAGGTTTGCAGGAAAATAGTCCGAATGTGCGTGCAAAAACACCGTAACTGCTATCTTATTATATAGAACAAAGGCGGCAGTAAAGGCACAAAAGCGCTTTCGCGAGAGTCTACATGCCACGCAAAAGAAATCCACACTAAAGGGATACGCCATGATACCATGGCAATAAAGTTATCTCTGGTATTGGCTACCGGGCCGCGAGTTTCTCCATTATTTTTGGACTGCTTGTATGCTGTAATGCAAAAGAAGACGTTTAATACTACCAATTCAATTCGTCTGATTCTCTTTTCATTCTAGCAAATGTTGAGGAAAAAGTATTATTAGAAAATATGTGACATCATTGGGCAAGACTCTCGCAAGACAAGATATATCCTTGTAGCAAGAGCCTCGCAAGACTGGGACATGAATATAATTCTTACTTTTTTCGTAAGACAAGGTAATCATATCTTGCAAGATTTCTTGCCTAAGCAATCACTATCTTTGAGATTATGAGAAAAAGAACATTTTGATTTGCCCCGGTATACCTATCATGACCTAAACGAAAAATGTAGAACATTAAAATATTAAGGAATGATCTCACTACATGTATATTATTGTATATACAACCTGGTTAAAAAGTCATACATATTTGATTAATAATTAAAACTGTATAAACAACAAACTTTTAAGCTAAAATTTTTGGATGACGGAATTTTTAGTGGGGAGTGTATTACAAGAAAGAAAAATTTATTATACAGGAGTGATTAAAAAAGTCATGGCAAAGCAAAGTTGCTGTAGGAAATAATTTACTGTTTCCATACTTAGCAGCGACCCTAAGCTATGTAAGATTAACCACAATTATACGGGACTACAAACCAGCAATTTCTTAATTTTGGATTTTGGTCCCTAATTGAATATTTTTATGTTTTATTACTGAGTGAGTAATTAGACTGTATTAGTATATTTAATGACCGACATTAAATAAATTTAAGATTAGTAACAGATTTGTTTTTTTTTACAATAATTATTGTTCTTCGAAGTTATTTTCAATAAATATTATGCAGATTAACTGTACCTACATAATATAACTTCAGAACAAAATGCTTTAGACAAAACAATAGATTGTTGCATCCTCTATTTTTTAAATACATTAAGTGCTGTAACTTCTGGCACTGGTTAGGTCATTTGATAGACGATTAAAACAATCATGGTTTCTAATATGCCGAAACCTTCAAATTTATATTAACATTGGCACATTCAAAACCCTGATTATTTTAATCGTCTATCAAATGAGTTAATCAGTGCCAAAAGTACCGACACTAAGACTATAAAAGCGAATTTATAAATTAAAGCACTTTTTATTCTAAAATAAGTCACACTGTTTTAGCCATCACTTAAAAAATACGCTGTATGCCTACCTAATCAGTCATAGAATCCCTCGAGCTGAAGCTCCCAAAATCATATCCGATCTTAGATGAACCATTTTTGAGACTTTTGTTACGAACCTACAATCAATTTCAGAAAACTAATGTCTTGCAAAGAACAGCTGTATTTTTAAAGTGTCTGTTTTATCAGTATATTTTTGCTGATAAATTTTAAAATAAATTATTATTAATAACATTACGTCTACTTACGCAGTGAATAACTTTGAAAAGTGCATGTTATTTATTATGAATTTTATATTATTTATGAAACTATAAAAAACATGTTTTCCATTGATAATAGTTACCTGACTTTCTTCTTACTTTTATATTGCTGTTGTGTAATGCCTCAAAATTCCATTAAAGATAAAAAAATTAATTTTACAGTAGATTTTTTATTTCCTGAAAAATCTACTTTCATTTAGTATATTGGCATTTGAGATATATCATTTCTAACAGCAGAAGTGATTTGTATTTCTATTTTTCTTTAATATTCCTTATAACATAAAGGCAAGATTAGAACTTAACCATCTGTAGTGCAGGCAACAAAGACCACCATCGTTTTCACTATTACTAATTTAGAAAAACATAAATGCATTATTTTGTGCCATCCTCAGACATTGCACGTCAAGGAAAAAAGCAGCGACTTTTTGAAAGTTTTTTTATTAGGTATTGCAGTAAGAGATTTTACTTCTGACTGTAGAGAGTTATAGATTTTGACGGCCTTATAACGAAAAGGACCGTTGAAATTAAGTACTTCTATGCATTAGCAAGCAAAATTCGTGGCGTAAGCGCGTGTGCTTATCACAAATGCTACTCCTCCGAACCAGTTTCACTAAGAGGTATTCTAGAATTTTATGAATTAGGGTAGCCATATGCAATAAGAATCATTGGTCTAAATTCAGTCATCTTGAAGTTTCAAAGAATGGGGTGGCATTATTATGCTTACGTAAATTGTAGCAGAATTTTAGGCAGCAATGTTGCAATTTTTGAAAGGAACTTTTTTCACTAATGCAATGGTCAGAGCTGACAACTGAACAACATCGCAGTAAGGCGACATAATAAGATAGTCGCGGAATCTTAATTTAATTCCTGTTGTGAGGGAGTATATATGCGTTAACAGAACCTTAAGCTTATAATAACCCTTTCGCAGCAGTTCTGATACATGAGCTTTAAACATTAACTGATTGTTAATAACTAAATCGGAATTCTTACTGTTTTCTAAAGGAATCAATAGGACATAGCCAATGCCTATCGCAAAGTCCATTTCTGGAGTTGCTTAATGTCTCTAGTCTCTACTGAAAAGCAGAAGCTGGCTCTTTAACCTATTTGACAACAGGGCATGCGCATTGGAAACGGTTGAAATAATCTGAAGATCCCTATTAATGATAGTTAGTGCTTGCAATAGTCCTGCAGACTGGAAGAAGGAATACATTTAAAAGTGCCTATCTATTAGTAGCTACAGGGTGTTCCAACGACGACTAAACAGGGGCTTATTTTTGAATTTCGCTGTATTTTTGGAAAAACCTAAAATAGTCAACCAGCAGATGTACCATTTTTTAAATGGAACGCCCCATTTTTTATAAGATTTTTGAAAAAGTCACATTTTCTTAATTCTATTTTGGTGAAAATTTTTAATATTGCGATAGCTGGTTTTAATTCATTTATATAATCATCCTTAATATTTTTATCAGAATCTGTTTAATTTAATAGATCCATAGGTGATGTAGGTATAATCACCTTTATTAATACCTGCAAGGTCAAGATAACTTCGACATATTTTTTATTTTGTCAACATGAAATACTCGATAGATGAGAGATTACAGATTGTTACCAGGTATAACAAAAGTCAAGAAAACGCAAGAGAAGCAAGAAGAATTATTGCACATTTTTATCGAAATATATCCGCAAATATCATTTTAAGGATAAAAAAAACCTATTTGACGGAAATAAATCTTTACATGACAGAAAAAGAAATTCACAAAGAAGAAGAAATCGAGACCAATTTATTTAAAATTATTTTAGTGTGAATCCCACCAAATCAATTTTGGATGGGATGCAGTCCGGGACATTCAGAACGGTCGTGTAGTACGTCGAAGAACAGAACTTTAAGAAATCATAATCCTATACCTTTTCATATACTCCCACTTCAGTACTCAACAGCTGCACAGAAAGAACCTCGCTTCCAGTTTGTTTCTCAAATTATAATTCGACAGCAAGATAACGATCCTAATTTATTTTAAAAAATTGTATGGACACACAAAAAAATTTAATTTCAAAAAGAACATACCTACTGCTATTTTTATAAAAATATGTTTACATTGAAAATAATAAACAATACTTTAAGCCTAGAACTCGATTCAGTCTAAATATACGTTAGTATTAAAAAATATAATCAAACCAATTATAAAATAGATATAAAATAAATCTACTTTATTATTATTTGAAGTATTGCAGCTTTATTAAATATGAAACCTAACTAGGATAGTTTTAAAAATAAAATATAAGAGTAGTTTTAGAATAAACATAAAAACAACCAACATGCTAAATTAAAGATAATATGTCATAAAATTATAATTATTTTAAAGATATTTCTTGTACAATATGATCATTTTAAAAATAGTGAAAATTTCTTATTTTCAAACTGTGTCTAGAAATTAGTTTTACAGAAATTCTTACAATTCTCGCGACAGTTCGTCTTATTTTGATGATATCGATGCTATATTCCTTGATTGGAAGTGGAAGAGTTCGAGCGACGCTGCGTATAGACGGGTCATTTAGTTTAATTGCATTTTTAAGAACGTTTCTTTGGACAGTGCAGTGTACCTACTGTTTGTTTAATTTATTCATGGAATAGAGAGTGAAAAATTTCAGTCGAAATTATTTTCAATTTAAAAATCCCTTATATTAGTTTTGAAACATACTTTTGGTTTCTTTTACGATAGGGTATTAATATTTTTAATATACAGCTAATTTTAATAAGAATCAAATTATTACGGGTATAACCATAAAGTATATTGGATTTGATATTAACTAATTATTACAACAAAAACATTGACTCTGACTCTAAGTATACGTTCATTAACGCTGACATTAATTTAATTTTAGACCTCACATATATTAATACTGATTTGATGTCAAATTTCTATTTAAGTTGAGGATATATTATATCTCATAACTATTACATATCTATTATCATTTCAACTTAACAGTATAATAAAATTGACTATATGAAATATCACAGTGAATATAAATTTTGAGAATTAACTATCTTTAATATGTGATTAAGTTATGCTTGCTCATATTCATGCTTACGTTAGTTTCAGAATAAAACTATTAGTTTCACTTTGATACTACATTTTTTTGTGTTTACAGACGAGGCAACATTTATCACATCAGCTTATTTAATCGACACAACACTCATTATTGTTCTGCAGAAAACCCAAAATATTTGAAACCCTTAAATACTAAGCAAGGAGTTCAGATTCATGTTTGGTGTGGTGTCATAAATTTTGGGTTCAATATTTTATAACGGGCCACTAAACGGACGACAATATTGTCACGTAGTTAGGGAGTAGCAGGTATAGATGAAAGACTGGAGTTTTTTCAATAAGACTTCATTTATTTATCTTTCAGAATTACATAGTACCATAGGAGGTAGACCAGCATACTATGAGGCATCGCGTCGGGGCTCTGACCAGCGTCTATTGATAGTGCCTGAAGGGCGGTCGGACAGGGGAGATTCTATGGAGGTAAGTGGCATGCGGCACCCTTTCAATAAGAGTCACATGCGAGTACCTATAGGTGTTGAGGAGATGGCCATGCAGGCTATGAACACCTGGTACCTGGCTTGGTTTCGACCCGCGTATTTATAGTTAAAACGCGATGAGGATTGCTTACACTACTTGGCCTAGATCAAGTGGACAGTGGGACGAATTCTCAGCGCCTGGTAATACATTTTATATAACAGTAGTTTAGTTGACAACATCATGAGTTTCTTCAAAACGAATTTAATTTGGCAACAAGATGGGGCTCCTCCGCATGCCGTGCCTGATGTAGTTCAATTCTTAAGCTAACGCCATAATAGATTGGACGTAATGGAACCGTTACTTGACCACCCAATAGCCCTGACCTCTTCCTTTTAGACACATTTCTTTGGGATCATCTAAAGAACATGGCATAACAACAAAGAATCCAATATATTGAAGAGATCATGGAAAAAATGGTTACTAAAATGAATCGACTTAATCAAGAAAATGACATTATAACAGCAAGCTTAAAAAGGCTACAAAGAGGATTCCGATCTTGCTTCAAGAACAACGGGGGTCATATTGAACACCTAAAATATTTGTTAGTGTTGTTTTATAAGTTTATTATTATTATTATTAGCATTCGTTATTTTCTTTTTCTGTCATATCAAGATTTATTTTCCTTAAGTTGGTTCTTAATCCTTAAAATAGTATTTACGGATATATTTCTATGAATATGTGCAATAAATCTTCTTCTTGTTTCTCTGGCGTTTTCTTAACTTTTATAATACATGGCAATAATCTATAATCTCTTGTCTAAGAAGTATTTCATGTTGACAAAATAAAAAATATGTCAAAGTTATCTTGACTTTGCAAGTTTGCAGGCATTACCAAAAGTGATTATACCTACATCACCTATGAACCTATTAAGTTAAACAGATTATGATTTATTCAAATTATCTTTGGTGAGATTGGCTATACCGGGAAAGTCAAAAATATGCTCCTATTCAGTCCTCGTTGGAACACCCTGTACATGAGCAGGGGTGCCCAAAAAATCCGGCACTGCTCGCTGGAATACTGCTGAACCACAATTGGGGGTTTGCTCCTAAACATACTCTGAGATTGGTTCAGGTTAGTGTTCCTCAAGCGGTACTGGAGGAAGTAATTAGCAACCTTTCCGAACTCGGTCTGTTCCTAGGTATAATCTCCAAAGATTGAAGACAAATGTAAACCGTTTATCTAGGGATAATATATCAAAAACACAATATTTTAAATAGGTATAGCATACTTTATTTTTCACTAATTAGGCGATAAATGCTAAGATTACAAGAGAAATACTATAATTACCCACATGTTGACGTAGGCATAGAATATTTACAGAATGTGCCCGATCTTCCTCAGTAGGAATATAAATAACCTTGTATGTATACTATGAAAAGGAAAGAAACCTAATTATACCTACATAATATTATGAGATCTGTATAAAAAAATACAATAAGACAATTCTAAGAACTAAAACCGCTATTATTCACAAATATCCTTTTCCTTTAGTTTCCTCCATAGGACGAAAAACTACATCATCAAAAATTTCATCTTCGACAGAACCAGCACCACTATCCTATAAAAAATAATTTTAATATATTCGGAAGTTATGATCAGTAAACAGCACGCTAAAGTATACCGTTACTGTTTGAGTGCAATATATAAAAATAAGAATGATTTAAAGAAAATACAAAAATGTAACAATTTATTCTCGGATTTTTGAAATAAGACTGGGTATTTAGACTTTTCATTCAAAAATGTGGACTTATTTTAATTAATTCAGAGCAAAGCGAATCACACATTAAAACTTAAATCATTATGTGACGTTTATTCCATTATTATGGATACGTGCTTGTCTAGCCACTTGTTGAGAACCTTATATAATAAGGATTTGACGTATCTTGACTAACACGGTTAGTACTAAAATACAAACTCAGATTGCGGAAACTATCGGAAAGAAAGGAATGAATCTGTTTCCACAGGTAGGATGCTACACTGCTGCTACCTGTAGACCGGTTTCGAACTCTTTGGTTCTCGTCAGTACAGGTTAAGCTGTATTTTCACTTTAGATTGCTAGAAACTGCTGGAAGATGGCGCTACCTATATTGTACTGCCTACGCAAATCAATATTGTAGCTTTAGGGATATTTCGATTTTCCAATGGTCGGTATGCTCACTTGCCATGCTTGCCCTCTATACTGAAACTGACGAGAACCAAAGAGTTCGAAAGCAGTCTACACGCTACAAATAGCAGCAGTGTAGCATCCTACCATTGGAAACATAGACTCATTCCTTTCTTTCCGGTAGTTTCTGCAATCTGAGTTTGTATTTTAGTACTAACAGTGTTAGTCAAAATACGCCAAATCCTTATTATATAAGGTTCTCAACAAGTGGCTACAGTTAAACAATGATTTAAAAAAGCACCTAAAAGAATGTAATAAGTATCTACCAAGATTGTTTTCATATTTTTTTAAATTTTTAATAGCTGTATACTTTTTCAAAAATAAGAAAATTTACTAGAGTGCGGGGTGCGGTATCCCATTATCAAACTTTTGTTTGGGTTTGATAGTCTTATCTAGAAGAAACGGAACTTTTGGAATTAAAGGATGCGTGAAATAGCTTGACAATTTTGACATATATGGCTATTAAAGGATTATGTGAAATGACCTCTAAATATATGAATCTTACCGGTCCCAATATCTTCTCTTGGTCCAGTTTATCTTTGTACACTCGATCGAAGAAATGACACTAAAATAGTTTAAAAAATATTTTAAAAATTAAATATTATAAATAACGTAAATAACGCATTATAATATACAGTGTGTATCAGCCAAATGGAATAAATTCGATAATAAATACACGAAAAAACGCTCGGACACGTCGATTGGTATTTCTAGTTGCGCATTTTTTTCAATAAAAACTTTTTATACAGGGTGTGTCATGTAACAGTGACTAATACTAACTTTCTTATTTTAAATGTAACACCCTGTATATTATTAAATTTTTGGATTCTTCAGAATATTTTAGACATATTTCATGTACAATGTCCTATACCTATCAACTGTTTTGGAAATATTAAGTGTTTTCAGATTTATTGCAAAAATTAACAACACACTAAAAAACTTATAAGTAATACTGTTTATTTCTTAATAATGTAAAAAACAAAAAGAAACATTAATGTAGGAGATGTTGAAAATTGATGTTAAAATGTTTTTACTGATATGAAATAAAAAAAAGATATTAGTAGTTTTGTTTCCTTTTGTTTAAAACGCCTGACCTTGATGTCTGTCTGCACGACAGTATATATGTCAGTGTTATAGTCGTTTGAATTTCGTTAACTGCATATCAGAAAAATGGTTTATTTAACAAAAATGCACAAAATAACAATTCTACAGATGATTGGTTATGGAGATAAATCACGGACACAAATGGAAGTTGCTCGCTTATTTCATCCAAAATTTCCAAATTTGCCGCCTATAACTTAAGGGATAATTAGTAAAATAGAAAAGCAGTTTTGCCAGCTTGGACATGTAAAGCAGGTAAAAAAAAATAAAAAAAGTAGCTACCAATGCAATAAGTGATGATACCAAATTAGATATTATGCTTGAGTTTCAGGAAAACCCACATACTTCTAGTCGAAAAGCAGCCCCAATGTTCGATGTTTGCCATTCATCGATTATTCGAACATTACAAAAAAATAAAATGTATCCCTATAAAATGATACCTACTCATGAGCTCATGGAAGACGATTTTGATAGGAGAACGTATTTTTGTGAACAAATGATGGCACTGTTAGATAACAATGTGATCCAATTAGAACATGTTTTGTTTTCTGATGAGTGCACCTTTACACTTCACGGTCCTGCTAATCGTCAGAATTGCCACTATTGGTCTAGGGAAAATACTCACTGGATGAGAGAAGAACATACGCAATATCCTGAAAAGGTTAATGTTTGGGCAGGAATTGTTGGAGATCATATCATAGATCCCTTTTTCATTAATGGCAATTTAAATGGCGATAATTATTTAGCACTGCTCCAAAATAATGTCTTGCCAACTTTGACAAACTTATATCCTAATCCAGCAAACCCACAACTTCCAGCGAATATGGTATGGTTTCAGCAAGATGGAGCACCGCGCCATTACCAAATCAATGTCCTGCAGTACCTCAACCGAGTATTTCGAAATCGGTGGATAGGGAGGCGTGGATCGATGGAATGGCCAGCACGATCCCCTGATCTGACGCCATTAGACTTTTTCTTATGGGGTTATGTCAAAAATATTGTATACAAAACTAAACCCCTCGACTTAGCTGACTTAAGAAGACGAATAACGCTTGCGATTAGATCAGTCACGCCTGAGATGTTCAGTAACGTTAGAAGAAATTTCTATTTAAGATTAGAATGTTGCCAAGACGTTCGCGGCGAGCATTTTCAACATATCCTACATTAATGTTTTTTTTTGTTTTTTACATTATCAAGAAATAAACAGTATTACTTATTAGTTTTTTAGTGTGTTGGTAATTTTTGCAATAGATCTGAAAACACTTAATATTTCCGAAACAGTTGAAGATATGTATAGGATAATTGTACATAAAATATGTCTAAAATTTTCTGAAGAATCCAAAAATTGTATAATATACAGGGTATTGTATTTAATATAAGAAAGTTTGTAGTTGCCACTGTTACATGAAACACCCTGTATAAGAAGTTTTTATTGAAAAAAATGCGCAACTAGAGATACAAATCGACGTGTCCGAGCGTTTTTTCGGACACGCCCCCATATAAATATTTTCGAATTTATTCCATTTGGCTGATACACACTGTATAAGGGATGTCATGAATAATGGAAAATAATTTTTACTTTTTAGAGATAGCAACATTCGGTATTAAAGGAAAAATCAATGTTAAATAAAAAATGTGATTCTAATTTTATCATCAAACAAAACACTAATTAGATTAAGCTTTTAGGATTTTCTTTGACGTTAAAAAATTGTTGATTATAATTTCATTGAGTAATAAATTACACACTTACCCTATACAAGCCATAAGACATCAATAGAAGTAAAATAATACCCATAATAGGTGCGACTAGATACACCCATAATGGTATCATTTGTACACCATAGACAGAAATAAGAAACAACGATGATGCGCCAACTCTAAAATGAAAATGAAAAAAAAATATTATATCCTAATCTAAGCCGAACAGCAAATTTTTGAAACATCACTACAGTAAAACTTCTCAATAGCGGCCACTAAAAATTTCATTACAAATTGACCGTTTGAGGGGGTGACCGTTTTTGAGGGGAAGGAAAAAAATAAATTACATATCTACATGTAACATATGTGTCATGTGAATAAAATTCAACTTCATTAATTAATAAAAGGCTAATTACAAACACATACGTTATTATGTAATATGAACTGTAAATATATAGACATAACTATTTATTTCATAACTCCTACATAATATGTATACATAATAATGTTTAAAAATGTGCACTACATACGAAAAAAAATTATGCTTTGTGAAAACAAGATTCAATGGAAGTCTGTTTCATATTTTTAATTTTAATTTTTGCTGCTTCATTTTCACATTTCATTAGGATATTTGAAATATCAATGATCAAATTGCCATTTTCTTTGCCTAATAAAAAATTTTGTACATCTCTTATTTTTTCACAAACTTCACTCATGCTTTTTAAAGATGAACTAAAAACCTCCTGGTTTTCTTTACTTTCACAGTCTTCATTTTCGGTAGTTTCAGATTGGCTGGTAAACTCCTGAATTATTTCCTGCATCTCCATACTGGGATTTTCCGTTGAAATGTTTGAGTCGATTTGAAGATAATTTTCCAGGTTTGGATTTCCTGGGATACCGGAACACAACTGACTTAGTGGAATATCGTCTTCTTCTTCAAAAATCTCATTCTCTTGGAGAGTTTCTATAAATCCAGCTTTTTGGAAACATTTTTTAATCGTTTTAGATGAAACATTTTTCCATGCTGCAACAATCCATACCATAGCACTTGACAAATTTATGGTCTTTTCTGCTTTTTCAAACGCATCCTCGGTAGCGGTGTTAGTAAAAGTTAAAAGTCTTTTTATCAAATATTTTCTGTATATCATTTTAAAATTTTGTATGATGCCTTGATCTAATGGCTGGCAGTAAGATGTAGTGTTTGGAGGCAGAAAAACAATTCGAACATTTTCCAGTTGTATTTTCGGGTGAGAACTTGCGTTATCCAAAAATAAAAGTACTTTTCTTCTTTCTTTTTTCATTTTGGTGTCAAATTTTTTTAGCCAGGAAATCATTATCTCTGTTGTCATCCAAGCTTTTTTATTGGAGACCCATTCTAATGGTAATTTGTCTACATGTGCTCCTTTGAAACATCGCGGATTTTTGCTTTTTCCTAAAACTAATGGGGTCTCCTTCTCACCATCCATGCTACTGCAAAAAAGAATTGTCACTCGTTGCTTAGCTGATTTTCTTCCAGCACATTTGTCACTCTTTAAGGCAAAAGTTTTGTTTGGCATTGCGAGATAATAAAGGCCTGTTTCGTCTGCATTAAAAATATCTTTATCATCATAATCCTTGATAATTAATTTTAACTTAGTGAACCAATCTTGAACACTTACTTCATCCACATCAGCAGACTCACCAGAAATTGTTTTAAAATTGATGTCATGTCTTTTGCAGAATCTATCTAACCAGCCATTTGATGCCTTAAAATCACAATTTTTCAAATTTTCTGACACTTTCAGAGCTTTTTCCTTTAGTAGTGGTCCGGATATTGGAATGTTTTTGTTTCTTGCTTTGCAAAACCATTCATAAACCATTTGGTCAATCGCAAGTCCGTCTGTTTTTGGAAACTTCCGTTTTTGATCTGCATTAACTCCTCCTTCTTCATAAAGTTTTTTCAGTTCAATTTTACTTTTTAGAATATCATTTACTTGCGTTCTTCCAACACCAAACTTTTCCGCTATCTTTCGAGCACTGATACCATATTTTTCACTATCCGCGATGATTTCGAACTTTTGTTTAAAAGATAAACATTTACGTTTCAGAGACATGATCGACTATTGTGCTGTTAAAATGCAACTGAATAAAATTTTACCTTTTATGAAAACATCTTAAGATTTAACAAATTATATTTGTACGTACTTAAAAACCCATTTACATAATTAGGTTTTATCATTCTCCGGTATTTCCAATAGTACCAGTAATAAAGTACCGGCTGGGTGCAAACATTCGCAGAAGGGTCGAGACGACCGCAATTAAGGGTAAAAAGTCAAGGTAATTTTCTTAAAAGTTACGGATTCATGTGACCGTGGCCGTTTTAGAAGTGTTTCGGTATTCGAGGGGTCTTTTATTATTAGAAATGCTATAAGATTTATTTTAAGAAGCCAAAACTGACCGTTCAGAGGGGTGACCGTTTCTAACGGGTGGCCGAAATGAGAAGTTTTACTGTATCAAGAACTCTATACGAAAACCTTGTATGATGGAGAAGCTAGTTACTTTATGCAGTTGATGGAGTATAATCTTAGCATAAGGATGGTTTAAATACATCTAATATGTTGTAGCGCCAATAAGGCAGTTGAGCGCGATCACCGCCATCGCCAAACAACTCAGGTTATTGGTGTCAAAACTTAGGTTGAATAAGTGGAAAATTCAATTAAACGACGCGAAAACGCAAGCCTGCTTCTTTGATAGTGACTCCATGCTGCTCGGTCTTTTTGTTTAACCAACAGCACTGCATTTATACTCTACCGCATCTGCGTTGTTCCTAATAAGAACACCGTCTCGAAACCTTGTTTAAACAATTGTTTCTTGTTCTGTCTGCAGTCAATTGAGGCATTGTTAAGTAAGTCAATTTGCTTCATATTTCAATAATATATTTAATTTTATATTAAATGTACCTGTATGAGGTACAAAAGAAAATTATTCACAGTAGTCTAGAAGATTAAAGTCACCCATGCCCCACCAAAGACGCGTTTCGAAACGAGAGGGTCTCAAGGACGATTAAAATTTAGAAATCAATATATTTTCCGTTTCAGGCCTTTCCACATTGCGTTGCGAAATCTTCCTGACAAAGCTTTGGAAAACATCGTAAGCATATTACAGGCAATAATCAAAGAAGGGCACTTCCAGTCCTCCTGGAAGCATGCGAAAGTCATCTTAAAATATAAGAAAAGTGAGGACCCTACTGCGCCGGCTGTCGAGCCTAGAGAAAATCACAGAAAAACTAATATTGAATAAACTGAATGACTTTGTATTTTTGCGCCTGTGGCGGCCATGTTGTTTTGACGGCATCTGTTTAACTTGTTGTTTATTATTCTGTTACTGTGTTCGTTAGTTCTAAAGTTGCATGCGTTGCACCCATTTTACGGCAGACGCGGTGGCCCTTCAAAGTCTACTCTACAACGTTTGGTGGTCAAATTTGAGACGACCGGTTCCGTAAACAATCAGCCAACACCTGTACGTCAAAAATATTGCTGCTATCCGTGAAAGTGTGCAGGAGAACTCGAGGCAGTCAATTCCTCGCCGTATACAAGAACTTCGCCTTTCGGAGACTTTAATAACTTGCCGAATTTTGCGTCGAGACTTGGGCCTGCAACTACAAGATCCAATTGACCCATGAGCTCAAAGTTAATGATCATAGACAACGCCGTTTGTTTGCTGACTGGGCTTCGGAGCGTTTGGAAGAGGATCCGAATTTTGGCAGAAAAATCATCTTCAGCGACGAGGCGCATTTTTGGATGAATGGCTTTGTGAACAAGCAAAATTGCCGTATATGAAGTGACGCCAACCCACAAGAGGTTCATCAGGTGGCAATGCATCCACAAAAAGTTATCGTCTGGTGTGGATTTTGGGCCGGAGGCATCATTGGTCTGTACTTTTTTCAATATGACGTTGGTAAAGCCATCATCGTCAACGGCGACCGCTACACAACGATGATTATCGATTTCTTTTGGCCCAGACTGAACAATATGAACGTGAACGACAAGTGGTTCCAGCAGGACGGGGCTACGTGCCACACAGCGGACGTCACGATGAAGATTCTGCGTGAACGATTTGAGGGTATGGTTATCTCTCGTACAGGTGACGCGAATTGGCCACCACGATCATGCGATTTGACCCCGCTGGACTATTTCTTGTGGGGTTTTCTGAAGTCTCAGGTCTATGCCAATAAGCCGCAATCGACCGATGCCCTTAAAGTGAATATAACCCAGGCTTTCAAAATCAGCCGGATCTATGCGACAGAGTCAGTGAAAATTGAACCAGTCGGATCCGTGCCACCGTGAGAAGCCGCAACGGACATTTGAGCATACATCGACCTTTCAAATAGAAATAGAATTTGGTTGTTACCTTACACACAGCTTGTTTTATTCCATTTTAACATCGACCCGTCTTTATTAAAAAACCCTTTACTATGGCCGCGATTTGTCGTCAGCCGGATGCAGCACCACATAATCGAGCTAGAGAAATGGCTTTCGGCTTGTAAGATTGATTTGAATCCCTCCAAGACGAAGGCTATTTGTTTTTCGAAAAGCAATGTTAGTAGGTCTGAGAGAAAGTTTAGTGTCAACGGAATTCAGATGAATTAGTGCCAAGAGGTAAAATACCTGGGACTTATATTTGATGAACGACTGAACCGCAGGCGCAATTCAAACAATAGAGTAGAGCTAGCATTGCATCAATTACGCTTCATCTACCCCTGCTTCACAGGCGGAGTAGACTTGGTAATAGGACTAAGGTCAGCCTCTACAAGGTGTTGGTCAGGCCGGTGCATAATCAGTTACAGGTAATACAAAACAGGAAGCAGGGCGCTAAAAATTATTGCGGATGTACCCAGGTACTCAGTAATCGCAAACTTCTTCAAGACTTTCGTATGAAGACAATAATTACAGCTATTACAGACGCACGGACGTATCGACAAATACATTGCAAATAAAGACGTTTAATAATAATAATTAATCATGGACTCACAGATCTAGACCAAACAGTAAATACAAACTACCGATTGACTTGGTCCAATCCGATAGTAGTGAGATACTATCAATATCAGAATCAATAGAAGAGGCGCCAACATTTTGCAGTACAAAAACTTCTTAAATCAAATGAGCACAAACAAGAATAATCAAGGCAAAGTCAATTTCAAAATTTTTACAAATGATAGGACCTAAACAGTTTCCGAAGATTCAAATGAAGTTGCAAGACGATCCCTAACTTAAAAGTACAGAGAGATTCCATGCAAGCAAGAAGATTATAGTAAACTTTGCTGTCCAGGTTTTTTTCGACACGATGCATGACACGTCTCACATAAAGATTAAATATGATCCTATGGAAGAGCGCCCACCTATTAGATAAGACAACAAATAAGCAAGCAAATCAATGAAGAAAACAGAACAATGCAAGAAGATCATCGCACTAAAGAAATTCCAGTATAGTAGAAGAATAAGCACCAACAAATTTAAAAGAAGTAAAAGCTCAAGAGAGCTGACTTAAGAGAAATACCAATACCAGCTACAACAGGACATAGACGCACATACACTCTATCCGCATCCTAGTATTGGCGCGAGCGAATTTCAACAGACATAGACAAGTCTATAACAGTCTGATCATGTCGTGTCGCACTATACGTACACGCGACTTAATAAAAAAGGAATACAAGCCACTAGAAAGATTTGTTTTATGTCTTTGTCGTGAGTAGTGTTCAAATGAGAGTTCTGACTATCCCCCCACCCCTTTTTATGACCTTGACCTTGAGTAACCCGGCCTTGACCTTGACCTTGAATTTGACCTTGACCTTGAACCCGAGGTTGACCTTGAATTTGGCATTGACCTTGAATTTGACCTTGGATTTGACCTTGACCTTGAGTAACCCGGCCTTGACCTTGACCTTGAACCCGAAGTTGACCTTGAATTTGGCATTGACCTTGAATTTGACCTTGACCTTGAACCCGAGGTTGACCTTGAATTTGGTATTCACCTTGAATTTGACCTTGACCTTGACCTTGACCTTGAAGTTTACATTGACCTTGAGCGTGTCTAACATTGAAGAAGTAAGTGGAATTATACCCCCTCCCCGAGAATTTGTCTTATAAATATGATTTCATTTGAAAAGAACCCCATAGTCACACAGATAGTTTAAGTCACTCCTTTTGGTAAATAAACTATTTACTAATCATGAATAATTACAAATGTGAAAAATGTGGTTCGTTATTTACCTATTCAATTAATATGTTGCGGCATCAAAGAGAATCTTGTAAGAAAAGATTTGATAGTGATAATGTTGGAGGGAAGCGTCGTAGAATTGATGGTGGTGCATCGACGTCAAGTATGCAGAATTGTGCTGTATGTGAAGTGAGTGTACCACAGGGGCGGATGTTAGCCCATTCGAGAACGTCGCTGCATAAAAGTAGATCATGTGTGCCGCTGTGCAATGGTGTTGAGCTTATAAATCATGCATTTAAAAATAGAATTGCATCATATCGCATTAACAGTGAAATTGAGCATGTTGACTATTCAGCATTTTTTGCTGAAATCGAAACAAAAGTGATGCAATTAATAAGTGACATACTTAGTAGAGAACATGCGTTGAAAATAAATATGGTTGCTGTTGGCAGATATTTTCTACAATCACAGGATATATTTAGTGAAAAATCTTTCAACACCTGCAATGAGATAGTTGCTGCAGGAAGTGATTTAAAGGATGTGTATGGATCTTTTGTGGAGGTAATGAAGGTGCAGGCAACAGAGTTTCAGGAAAAAGATTCAGGTACGGTAAAATAGAAAAAAAATGTTTGCGAAGTAATTTATTTAACAGGTTAAGATAAAATCTAACAATTTTTTTCTTTTTTTGCAGGGTGGGCCTTGGAAAAAATTTTATATTTGGAGGTGAATATTAACAAGTATTCACCCCTTGGTGGTTCATCCTATATAAAATTACCAAGATTCATTGAATATAAAAAAGCTGTGATAAATGTACTGAACCAGGATCAGTGTTGTTTTGCTTGGTCCATAATGGCAGCTTTATTTCCTACAGTCTCGGATCCATCACAACTTAGTTCCTACCCCCATTACAGCACTACGTTGGACTTTACAGGTATGGATTTTCCAGTTAAATTGTGTGATATTAAAAAATTTGAGGTGTTAAATAATATTTCAGTTAATGTATACGGTTTAGAATCCTCTTTTAAAGATAATAAAACGCAATATGAGGTGGTCGGCCCATTAAGATATGCTACAAAAAAGCTACCAATGCACGTCAATTTGTTGTTAATAACTGAAGATTGTAATGCTGGTGATAAAGAAAGCAGTTCAAAAAGTCATTATTGCTGGATAAAAGATTTGTCTCGTTTAGTTTCCAGTCAAATTTCAAAGCATAATCAGAAATTATATTTTTGTGACGGTTGCCTAATCTATTTTAGATCACTTGAAGATTTAACATTACATCAAAAGCACGATTGTAAGCATATCTATGCGTTGACACCCTCAACGGATCTGAAAGTAGATAAATTTGGAAAGAGTGTACCGGAAAATATATTAAAATTTGATAGTATTGAGAAACAAATGCGCGTTCCCTTTGTTGTTTACGCGGATTTTGAATCAGTATTAAAACCCATTCAAACGGTGGAACCAAATAATGAAAATTCTTATACTGTTAAAAGTTTAAAACATGAACCATACTCTTTTGCATATTTAATTAAATGCTCTTTTGATGATTCTTTGTCCAAGTTTGAGCTATATCGGGGCACTGATGCCGCCAAAGTTTTTGTGGATCGTATTGAGACAGATTTGAGATTCCTTTATAATACATATTTAAAAGATATTAAACCAATGCATCGTTTAACAACCGCTGAACAACAAGAGTTTGAAAATGCTGAGATATGTGGCATATGTGAGCAAGCTTTTCAGATTGATGATGTAAAAGTAAAAGATCATTGCCACATAACTGGTAAAAAAAGACGTGGTGCTGCACATTCCATATGTAACTTAAATTATAAAATACCAAGTTTTGTCCCCATTATTTTCCATAATTTAAGTGGATATGATAGCCACATGTTTATAAAGGAACTCTGTCGATATGGAGACAAAATTGATGTGATAGCTCAAAGTAAGGAGAAGTATGTATCATTTACAAAGAGTATTTACATGCACGACTACGTGGATGGAAAAACCGGACAGATGAAACGGAAATATTTAAAGTTGCGATTTATAGACAGTTTTAAATTTTTATCAACATCTTTGGAAAATTTGGGTAATGGTTTAAATGTTAATGAATTTAGAGAAACGCGAAAATATTTTGTCACTGAGGGTAAATTTGATTTAATGCGTCGAAAAGGCGTTTTTCCATATAGTTTTATTGACTGCATCGATAAAATGAATAATGAAAATCTTCCAACAAAAAATGAGTTTTATGATCATTTACGAGAAGAACATATCAGCGATGAGTGTTATGAAAGAGCAAAAGAGGTGTGGCGCTTGTTTGCATGTAAGAATTTAGGTGATTATTCGGATTTATATTTAAAGTCTGACGTATTGTTATTAACTGATGTTTTTGAGCAATTTCGCGATACATGTTTAAAAGTTTACAAACTCGATCCTGCGCAGTATTTTACCCTTCCAAGTTTATCATTTGATTGTATGTTGCGCATGACCAAGGTGGAGTTAGAACTGATAACGGATATTGATATAATCCATTTTTTCCAAAAGGGAATTCGCGGTGGCATAAGTCAGTGTACAGATAGAATGCATATTGCCAATAATTCATTTTTACCAAATTTTGATCCCAACGAACCTTCTTCATTTATAAGCTATCTGGATGCAACAAACCTATACGGTCATAGTATGTCCCAAACTTTACCATTAGGCGGTTTTAGATGGCTCTCAGCAGGTGAAATACTTGATTTAAATATTTTGGCTGTTGACGATGATAGCCCGCAAGGATATGTTTTCGAAGTGGATGTTCATTACCCTGAAGAATTACATGATGCACATTCTGATCTTCCGTTCTTAGTAGAAAACATAATACCTCCTACTGAGACAGCAAAATTACCAAAATTAATTCCGAATTTAAATGATAAAAAGAGATATGTAGTTCACTATAGAACGTTGAAACAAGCCATCTGCAACGGCCTAATGGTAATGCAAACTCATAGAGTATTAAAATTTGATCAATCGAAGTGGTTAAAAACATACATTGATTTTAATACTGAATTGCGAAATTCTTCTACGACAAAATTTGGTAAAGACCTCTTTAAATTAATAATAAATGCTGTTTTTGGGAAGACTATGGAAAACGTGGAAAAGCGCAAAGATATAAAGTTGATTACTCAATGGGAAAATGCTCGCGGTAAAGTTGGAGCAGGGTCATTAATTGCTCGCCCCAATTTTAGCAGCAGATCAATATTTTCCGAAAACTTTGTCGCGATCCACATGAATAAATTGAAAATTATTTACAATAAACCGATATATATAGGGTTTTCCATATTGGACATCTCAAAAACAGTAATATATGATTTTTTCTACAATTTCATTAAGAAAAAGTTTGGTAAGAATGCATCCTTACTTTACACTGATACGGACTCGCTTATTATAAAAGTATTGACCGATAATTTTTATCATGTAATAACGGAAAACCCAGATAAGTTTGACACGTCAAATTATCCAGAGCAAAATAAATTTAATATAATCAAAAATAAATCGGTATTGGGTAGGATGAAGGATGAATTTCCGGACGACCCAATAATTTCGTTTTATGGTACAGGGGCCAAAGCTTATTATGTAAAATCGTTAAGTAATGAATTAAAAAAAGCTAAGGGGGTCAAAAAATCAGTCGTAGAAAAGGAATTGCATGAAGAAGATTATCGGAAAATCGTCGAGCACGGTGGACTTATATTTAGAAAAATGAAAACATTTCGAAGTGAATTGCATGATGTTTATACGCAAGTTATTAATAAAGTTGCTCTGTCACACAGCGACGATAAGCGTTATGTAATTCCACAAAGCACAAAAACTCTACCCTGGGGACATGCCGACATCGAATTTTTTAAGTCCGATCCGGAACAGAATTGCGAAAATTTATTGCGTATTGTACAATTATTTTTGTAAAGTAGTAGTAGTATACTCGTCTATTTAAACTGGAAAGTCCATAATAATAATATTTTAATTATTATAAGTCATGTAGAAATGTAATTTTGTCATATATCACGTCCTTGTAATTTACGAATCTAGTACTTCTGCTTGTCTGTTAAATTTGTAAGTAAGAGACATTGTAAAATGGTTTTGTGCAACATAAGTTATTTTATTGAAATACTATAATACAAAATTTAAAGTAACAAATCTTTATATTTAGTAATTTCTTCATTTTGTGTAAAGTTGAACGGTCCACTCGAAAAGCATATTCGTCCTTGGAAAATAATGACCTCGAGAGAGATGTACGAAGCTAACCTTGTCGGTTAGACGCGAGAAATGGAACCTGAGAAGTGGGGGTGGGTGTATAAAGGTAGCCGACGTAAATGCAGCAGATCAGTTTGCAGTTGTTCGTGGTCGTCTAAGTTTAAAGTTAAGTACGTAAGAAGTAATGGAGTGTGAAAATGACAGTATGTCGTTGTTTAGTTTCGGCAGTGCGGCTGAAGAAGCCATGCTAGAGGGCTTTGATCCGGCGTCCGTCCTTACACCTAGGACAGTGGAGAAATGGGCCCTGGAGCAGACTGAGTTTACGGAGCAGTGTATTCAGGAAAAGGCCGAGGAAGAAGCCTGCAACAATATGTTGTCTGAGATTGCTTCTCGGCAACATCAGGAGCAGCAGCAGCAGCAGCAGCAGTCAAGTGTTGTCGTTTTAAGCAACGTGGTGGTGAGGAAGGCGGATCCGCCGGGTGGGAAGTTGGCGCAGCTTCTAAAGATGCCACGAAGTCGGTCAATTAAGAAAGCCGATTTCTATGCCCGAAGTAGGAAAGGGAAAAAGAACACCAGCGCTCCTGTTCCGGACCTACCTAGAGTGGCATCACCACCAGCCGCCGTCGTCACCGCCGCCACCACCACCACCACCACGGATGAACCGCAACGGAGGCCATTGTCACCAGAGGCCATCGTTGTGGAGGAATGTTCGACGGCGGCAGCAACGTCTTCAAATGACTCCATTTTTAAGAGGCCAGAATCGCCGATTCTAAGTGGAAATCTGAAGAGGCGACGCCCCACGGTGGTTAAAATAGTGCCTGAGTGGCTTGGTGAATTTTCGCCGAGCCAAAGAGAGACAGTGGCTGCTGCGTTCAATATTAGACAATCTTTAGTTAGGGACATGAAAGACAGTGTAAGTGAAGTGAAGGAGTGCGAGAGACAAATGTTAGAATTAAGGAAAAGGATGGAGGCGGCACAGGAAAAGATGGCCAAGTGTAAGCAGCGGCTTAAACACTTTGACAACTTTTCTTATGCCGCGGATATGTAAGATATGGATAAGTTAGTTGTAGGTGTTTATGTTAGATTTTAAGTCTTAGATATTAGGAATGTAAAAATTGTACACATTATACCATTAAAAAAGATTTGCGGTGTTAGATATTAGCAATGTAAAAATTGTACATATTATACAAGTTATAACAATAAAAGTTATAATATTATATTATATAATTTGTTTTATTTTACTGAACTTCAGTAACAATAAAAAACACTAGGGAACAAAAAAGTATTAAACCTAAAATGTTGGACATAGTCTAAACTATATATCTCCATTTTTTTAAATTTCATGAGAGAAAATTTAATAATTCTTCGTTTCAACCGTTTCGAATTTTTATTAATTTTTTTTTAGGCATTTCCGATAACTTTAGAGCTAAGAAGTATTAAACTTAAATTACTGGGCGTAGTCTAAGCTACACAGTACCATTTTTTAAATTGCAATTAAATAAAAATTGATATTTCTTGTTTTCACCCAGTTCCCATTTTTCATTAATTTTTTTTAGGCATTTCCGATAACTTTAGAGCTAAGAAGTATTAAACTTAAATTACTGGGCGTAGTCTAAGCTACACAGTACCATTTTTTAAATTGCAATTAAATAAAAATTGATATTTCTTTTTTTCACCCAGTTTCTATTTTCATTAATTTTTTTTAGGCATTTCCGATAACTTTAGAGCTAAGAAGTATTAAACTTAAATTACTGGGCGTAGTCTAAGCTACACAGTACTATTTTTTAAATTGCAATTAAATAAAAATTGATATTTCTTTTTTTCACCCAGTTCCTATTTTTATTAATTTTTTTTAGGCATTTCCGATAACTTTAGAGCTAAGAAGTATTAAACTTAAATTACTGGGCGTAGTCTAAGCTACACAGTACCATTTTTTAAATTGCAATTAAATAAAAATTGATATTTCTTGTTTTCACCCAGTTCCCATTTTTCATTAATTTTTTTTAGGCATTTCCGATAACTTTAGAGCTAAGAAGTATTAAACTTAAATTACTGGGCGTAGTCTAAGCTACACAGTACCATTTTTTAAATTGCAATTAAATAAAAATTGATATTTCTTTTTTTCACCCAGTTTCTATTTTCATTAATTTTTTTTAGGCATTTCCGATAACTTTAGAGCTAAGAAGTATTAAACTTAAATTACTGGGCGTAGTCTAAGCTACACAGTACCATTTTTTAAATTGCAATTAAATAAAAATTGATATTTCTTGTTTTCACCCAGTTCCCATTTTTCATTAATTTTTTTTAGGCATTTCCGATAACTTTAGAGCTAAGAAGTATTAAACTTAAATTACTGGGCGTAGTCTAAGCTACACAGTACCATTTTTTAAATTGCAATTAAATAAAAATTGATATTTCTTTTTTTCACCCAGTTTCTATTTTCATTAATTTTTTTTAGGCATTTCCGATAACTTTAGAGCTAAGAAGTATTAAACTTAAATTACTGGGCGTAGTCTAAGCTACACAGTACTATTTTTTAAATTGCAATTAAATAAAAATTGATATTTCTTGTTTTCATCCCTTTCCAATTTTTCATTAATTTTTTTAAGGCATTTCCCTTCATTTTAGCGACATGAAGTATAGAACTAAAAATTTTTGGCCTGTCTTAAAGTACAAGTTCCTATTTTTTTAAATTTTATTTAGAGAATAAAAATTTTTCGTAGGATTCATATGGAAAATAAACCCTTATTTTTAGGGTGCATGGTACCGCCCCTATTAATAATTGCAATTTGTAGGAAAACTATAGATTTTAGCGAAAAAATGTATTTGGGAATTTTATAGAGAGAATTTTTGTGTTAATGAATCCAATTTTCAAATTTAAAAAATATTGAGCTTTAAAAACGGGGTTTTCAGCCAACCCTGTTTTTTGTAACTTTGACGTCTTATAGCGTCGAGACGGATAGAAATAGAAAAAAACGCGCGAACACGGGTCAAATATTTTTTAAAGCATGACTGGAAAAAAAAAGTTTTTTTGGGAAAAACGTGAAAATTTCGGAAAATTGCAAGAAAGTTTAGAATTTGTTTCGAGGAAAACCGTCCACTTTAGGGAAAATTGTGTTAGAGCAAAAATTTTAGAGTGCAACCGTTTCTACGGGAATCTTGTCATAAAATTATGAAAAAGGTGAGGAAAAAATTTTTACGGCCGATATAATTTCCCATTTTTTTTTTAATGACAAATGTTGACTTTGTGCGTCATTTGCAAAAAAACGATAAACGGAAGGGTAATAGCCTGTTTGGAAAAATTGTAGAGGCAAGCTTTGTGAATAAGAATCCAATTTTCAAAATTCAAAAAGTAAATTTAAAAAAAAATGTTTTTTAAAAATTTTGTTTTTTTGCAACTTTGACGCCTCGCAGCGTCGGAACGGATAGAAATAGAAAAAAACGCCGCGACACGGGTCAAATATTTTTGAAAATATAACGGGAAAAAATTAAAATTTACATATGATATGGGGAAAAATCTCAAAATTTTCAAGAAAATGAAGCAGATATCATATACAAGGAAGTAAAAAAGTGAAGTGGACTATCCGGAAAACGCTTGTTCGACCGTAGGGGATGGGGGCGGGTAGAGGGGTGGGGGCGCAGGGAGGCTTCGGGTTACTGCGAGTCCTCTTCGGGCGGGAGCCCCATATATATATATATATAAGTCTCAAAGCCTGCGCAGTAGGGTTTAAAGCGCTAATTTTTTAAAAAACCGAAGAAATGAAATTGGAAATCGATTCTCCTGAATAAATGAAACAATTTTGCGCTATAAAATTTTTTTGTAAAATGTCTGTAAGTGCGAGAAAAAAATTATTTAAAGTTGAAAATCATGCGCAGACGCTATAATTCACAGTTTTGAAAATATTTACACAAAATAAAGGTGGGAATCGATTCTTCTCAATAAATGAAACAATTTTGCGCCATAAAATTTTTTTGTAAAATGTCTGTAAGTGCGCGAAAAAAATTATTTAAAGTTGAAAATCATGCGCAGACGCTATAATTCACAGTTTTGAAAATATTTACACAAAATAAAGGTGGGAATCGATTCTTCTCAATAAATGAAACAATTTTGCGCCATAAAATTTTTTTGTAAAATGTCTGTAAGTGCCCGAAAAAAATTATTTAAAGTTGAAAATCATGTGCAGACGCTATAATTCACAGTTTTGAAAATATTTACACAAAATAAAGGTTGGAATCGATTCTTCTCAATAAATGAAATAATTTTGCGCCATAAAATTTTTTTGTAAAATGACTGTAAGTGACCGAAAAAAATTATTTAAAGTTGAAAATCATGTGCAGACGCTATAATTCACAGTTTTGAAAATATTTACACAAAATAAAGGTTGGAATCGATTCTTCTCAATAAATGAAATAATTTTGCACTATAACATTTTTTTGTAAAATGTCTGTAAGTGCCCGAAAAAAATTATTTAAAGTTAAAATACAAAAACTTGTTCACTTTGCATTGAAATATTGTATTTGTATTAAACACAATATGACACACTAGGTCACAACTAAACTACGATAAGTCTTTCTGTGGCCCTGAAAAGGGCCGGGTAGTGCAGGGTAATGAATTATGTAGTAAAGAGAATCCCTTTTCTATGTGTGATGATAATAAATACCACTTGTTGGTATTATATCATCCCACGTATGGGACTTCTACCTAACTAACTACGCTCAAAGTATAAGTGTGGTCCTGAAAAGGACCGTTTTTTTGGTAGTTGAGGGAAACCAACTAATTCGGCTGTTCCCCTCTGGCGATCTGAACAGATCGCGGTGCAATTATGCGACGCCAACGCCGACGTGGTGCTGGTGGTTCCGGCACCCCGACATCGTCGTCTTCTATCACCACGACGACAGGTGGTGGTGGTGGTGGTGGTGCTTGTACTGTCGGCTTTACGACAGCGATCGGTTTCCCTTCAAATTTCTTCTTTGAGGCTGCCCAATACTCTTCGATTTTCCTCTTCCTGGTCGAGGTCAACATCAGTCTAGTAGCGTCCATGGTTGGATGAAGAGTGATACATTCTGCTATGCGCATACGTATTTATAGCCATATTTTAGGGGTGGGGTGTAAATTTTACTATATCCTTCAAAAATGTGTCTTGAATTAAAAAAATAATTTAGTTTGCTCCCAGCTTTGATGAGATGAAGTTTGTTGTAGTCGACATTCAAGGATTCTGCGTTCCACAATTTCAACCTAAAGAGTTGGCTATTTATGATGGAAAGGAGATGAAAAGTTACTTGTTTAAACCATCCATACCGTTTTATGAACTATCGTATCAATGCCAGAAGCAAGTGTTGTTTTTATATGGAAACCGACATGGTCTCTGCTATCCTTATGGTGAAATGGATCTCGACCAGCTTTTCCCGATTCTCTACGACGCTCTGCACGATGTCGATACTATTTATGTCAAGGGCCAAGTAAAGAAGGATTTTTTAATTAATACTTTTTCCGAAAAGAACCTTAAAACTCCTTCTATTGTTAATTTAGAATTCACTACTGGTTCTATTAATGTACCAAAATTAACAATGGATACTACGTATTGCTCATATCATAGTTTAGATATTTGTTCTTGTAGCGTTAAAAATGCTACAATATTGTATGACTATGTATATAATTTTTTACCTAAATAAATAATACAAAATGTATAAAGTGTTTTATTAACTGACACCTTAAAATAATTAAATTTTAATCATGTTTAGGGTAGGCTTTGAATAATAATAATAATAATACCGTACCACAATAAATTGGTCCGGAATAACTAAACTACGCTCAAGTCTTTATGTGGCCCTCCGAAGAGGACCTGGGGAAGGGGGTTGGGGTGGGTCAGGGTTCGGGCGGTCGCATAGGAAAGAGAATAGGACTTTTCGTAGTCCTTCTACGGAGTGGTTGAGTCCGCAGGACCGGCGTCCATATCATCTTCAAAATCCCACCAAGACGTGGAATCGGCTGGACCCCTAAAGTCATCGCTGACTTCTACCGATCCTGCATCCGATGTGGAGTCCGCAGGTCCAGTGGTCTCAACATTTTCAACTCGCCTCGATGGTGGTGGTCTGTTGGGTCGAGGAACAATTTCAGTCTCATCGCTAAACAGCGACGAGCCACGGCTTGCAGGTCCTTCTTGGGGTCGAGGAACATATTCAGTCTCATCGCTAAACAGCGACGAGCCACGGCTTGCAGGTCTTTCTTGGGCCATGTCCAAGATGTATATGAATTAGTTGTGAAGCTCTACTCGTATTTATTGAAAAATTGTGGTAGGGATAACTTTTGAATGTACAATCCTAGATGTGGATAAAACCATATTTTCACATCAAAATACATTAGTTAGTTGCAAGCAACCATGGCAGAATATCGTTCAGACATTTTTGTTGATATCCAGGGCTACCATTGTTCTTTTGGATATTTTCCAAAAGAAATAGCAATTTACGATGGGTTTCGTGCCGCCAATTATTTATTTAAACCTCCTTTTCATAAAAGTATGTTGTCTGTTAATGAGCTAAAGAGTGTTGAATGGGCCGAAAATTATCATGGATTGAAGTGGGAGTCTGGAAATATAGAATTGTGTGAACTTAATAACATATTTAATCATATATTGAGATTGTATCAATCACCCAAGGTTTACGTAAAAGGTAGTGAAAAGATGAAATTTCTAAAGAAGTTTATAAGCGAAGAAATTATGATCAATATTCCCTGTGAACGAGAACCGAAACTAAGTAAATTTAAGAGGCTTCCACCATGTTTTTTCCATCCGACAACGCAACCATGGCACTGTGCAACATCGAACGTAAAACTACTATACAATTATAAGAATTGTTATCAATAAAAATTGTATTCTTAATATTAATTCCATTGTATTATTTATTAGTCCTGAGTTAGGTGAACCATGGGTTCAACAGAAAAAAAAATTAGATTTGGTTAGGAATATTACATTTTTATTAAATAACATAATATCTTTATCCATAGTAACACAATCGAGAAATTATTTCTCGAAAGTGTCGTGTCACCCTGGATATGTGACATTAAACAACTAACTACGCTCAATTCTTTATGTGGCCCTCCGAGAAGGACCTGGCGATGGGTAAGAGGGGGTCAGGGTTCGGACGGTAGTCGATTCCGGTGGTAGCTGCTTTATTTGCAATACAATTTACATTCTATTGCAAATAAGGCATGAGTCCTGATGAAAGACCGTAAACAGTCTTGCACGACAAGCACTACACCCAGAGTGATCTTGCATAGCTCTATTCAATCCTATTGTAAAATGGGTCTGGATGAAACCAACATCATGTATACCCGCAAATCTCGTTGTGTAGCAATACATACACAAGTTGACATGAAGGCCCCATTTTACATAAGATTGCACTATGCAAAATCTTTCTCTTAACCTACCACCCCTACGATGTACTCGTCTATGCTGATGACATTGAACGCGTCGTTCTTCATCGCTCGAATAACCTGCATCCGAGCTTGATGACATTTTGGGTTAGAATGAATTTCCAAATCGAAATAGGTGCTTATATACATTATCTTGCCCCACCCTCTATCTTCCTCTCTCTCTCTTTCCCACACATTTCTGTATATTCTTATCTTTAACAGTTCATGTCTTGTCAAATATCAAAATATACCCTCGATCCACAGTTCAAAACTTAAAAGCAAAGTTGTAGCTTTTGGAATAATAAAACACTATATATAATATTAAAAAATATTTATTTCTAGACTAACTACAACCTACATTGCTAACAAATTGATTTACCTTATTTTCTAATTTTATCCATATTAGTAGGGGTAAAATCGGTATTGTAAATTAGAGTTGGATGCGATCGCGCGATGCTTCAGTAAGAAATTAAACAAAGATTAAAATACAGATTTGTTAGTAACTGAACCGTTTAAGATATTATAACTTAAGAATGAGTCGTGAATAACCAATGCATAAACTTTAGTGTCTTTGGGAAATTTACTGTTTCGTGTTTCAAACTCGATTTTGACATCAACTGTGGACGATTTGATAGCTTCTGGTTGATGACTGCAATCCACGATGAAAATGGGGTTGTCAGGATAGTCGACGTAATTTAACATTGGGTCGACCATTTCTCGTCCGTAGTAGCTACTCTGGAAGTTCTCATAGGTATAGTAAGCTGTAGCATATAATTTTTTCCCAAATTCTAAATTCCACCGTTCATATGGGTAAACAGTGGAATTAAGGTATACTCGTATGTCACTTATATTGGCTGCAGTAAACTGAGTGGCATCTTTGGCTTTATTATCGCAATAGGTACTATTCTGGAACCCAATAATCAAATATCTCGGCTTTTCGAGACTGGTGCTAGTCCTTAAAGCCCACACGTCTGATGATGTTTGTCGCAAGGCAGGTAATTCGTACAAATCCCATTTTCGATATGCCATTGGAATATTGGCACTATTTACACCTTTATTCATGCGAGACATTATCTTTAGCTTTTGACGATCGTCGGGAATAATATGACGAACTCTCCATTCGATTTTATCAATATTAATGTCTGCTTCTACTTCACCAACATAACAATTGCTAAAATTGCGAGCGATAATTAAAATAAGCTCTTGCTTAACATTAAAAATTCCTTTCGTATAGTCCTCTGCAAAACCCATTAGATACTTTAGGGGGAGCTTTCCGGAGAATACATGACTTGTGGCATCAACAAGAGCTTGATTATTTTCATTTAGACCCCATCCACAAACCATTAGAGAATTATTTTGTAAGGCGCCGAAGGATGCCATCGTTTTCAGTGTTGTAGTAATTCCTGGTTTTCGGACAATTGCGACTTGTTCACCACCACCCATTTCATAGCGAATTTCGTCGAAAAGGAAGGCTATAGCATTATTCGATAAGTAACATTTCTTTGTTGCATCTTTAGGTTTGAAAGTACCTTCGATGTATATGTAACTTTCGGAAACATCCAAGATTATGTCTTGAAAGTGTACGGGAATACGAATTTCATCAGAGTTCTTAAATGTTGGGGAACCATATGGTTTATAAGTATGTTCCTGTAAACTTATTATGGAGTTCTCGAAGATAGGTTCGGTGAAAACCTCGATCTTTTCACTAGTAGCCGTCATTTTCTAGATTTTCGTATTTTCAAACCAATTGATCGTAAAAAACTGTAATCTTCACGAGAAAGCTGCTGCTGCTGCTGCTGCTGCTGATGAGGTCTTTTCGATCTTATGACTGGATTACGAATGAGCCTGGTTTGTCTACTTTGTTTACTTTTATTATGTTTAACTGAATCTTTCACAGTATGCAACAAACGTAGTTGAGTGTTAAAGCAGAAACCCATCCTTATGCTATTTTCTTTAATTCCAATTTAATAATTATCTTCTCCCCTCGAAAGTCAATCAGATCTCCGTCGTCATCCAAGATTCGCAGACTGATGTTGTCTATGAACTGACGTCCTTCCGGTATAATCGGCATATAAATAATATTCTGCGGCTCTTTCGTAATTTTATACCCTGCTTCAACGTCAATATCAAATTCAAATAGGATGTGGCATTTCGACGAGTTCAGGAATGCACCAGAGATTATATTACAATCAACCCGTATAATGCGTACTTTCATAATATCCACATTGTACACTGACTGATGCTTTTCATTTTTTTTTAACACTTTAGCGTCAAACCCCAACATTTTGGCAATACTTTTGTCACCGCCCAAATCAATGTCATACTTCGATTTAATCTCACATTTTAATGTATTATTGTTGGCTGTTAACGAAAATATTTCATCACTATCGTTGCGGGTTGACTCTTTTAGAACTGTCAACATAGCTTGACCAATTTCATCAATTTCATATGCTCCTGGTGGAATGGTCAGTAGATGTGATATTTTTTCATCCTTCCTTATTTTACCAAATGAGCTGTTCTGTTCATCAATTATGTAACCAAATGAGTTGTTGTGTTCATCAATGTTAAAAATTGAATTATATGTGTAAAATCCGACAAGTGCAAGACCATATTTACTTGTTGTACTCAGTTCAATGGGTGGATAAAAGTCGGCGCTTAACACGCTCGAGGATCCTGTTAGCGTGAATGTATGCGACATGACTGACGTTAAGTAGCTATTTGTGATTGTTTTTATTATCATTTGCAACAGTTCAATGGGTTTAATACACTAGCGCTTTTTTTTTTCTTCTCATCTGATGTCGTGTTAATCGAATTTTCAGCTGTTATATTCACATCACTAATTTTGCAGTAACAACAAAATAATTTTCGAGGCAATGGCCCATCACCCACATCCTTGTTGGAATCGTCACTGTCGCTATTGTAATGTTCATAGCAAAACTGATATTTCATCATATCCTCGTCACTTTTCAGTTCATTTGACAGCTTATCCCAAACTAGAGCAATTTCATTTGGCGCCATCGAAATCATTAGTTCCTTCGGCACGTTTTCTAATTCTTCGGCAGTCATTCTCAATAATCCACCCACATGTTTAAACACTTTAAGTAAGTGCAAGATCTTTGTGTAGTTATCACGTTCAACTTGTGACGTCAAAGACATAATTATTATTATTATTTTATATCGGAGAGAAACTTCAAACACAGATGGCCACACCAAACTGAATCGAATTCTTGCTGACGATCGTATGTATAGTAAATGTTTTTCGACGCGTTCGAACCTGTTTGCAGATATCTCACCAATTCGGTAGGTGGTGGCAAATCACCAAAGCTATCATAGTATGTTACTTCAAAGTTGACTTTTCGATATGCCACCCAATGCGTCCCTACACCCGATGCGCTATCCAAATTAATAATCGCTGCTTCATACCGTCGGGGACCACGTGCAGGTAATGAATCTCGCATATAAACTCCCCTAAAGTAAGGTATCTTTAGTTTTAACACATACTTTTCCAGATCGACATTTGATAGCGGTCTATTGGGTAGAGACACAATTAGTTTTTTGACATATTCCTATGGTTCATAAACAATCCCATACCTGAACGATATGGTTTCAGATATAATCCATTTCCACGTAGTTTTAAAGTAGCACCTGTCTTTTCTGCATTTGCCTTCTTCACGTCCTTGATGGTGCGAACAATGCCTGCTACGCCACCTGCTAACGAGCCTAAGGCTGACAGACCAGCAAATATTGGTATTAATGGTAATACTCCACCAGTTTTAGGAATCGGAATAATTCTAGGCGTGCGGACTTTTCGTTTACCACCTGCTGCTTTTACTGATTTACGGGCTGCTGCAACGGCTATTTTCGATGCATTTAGAATATTCATTTTCTTTCCACCACCTCTTAGCAATTCTGCTCGAATCGGACGTCGAACAGCAGAACCAAAAGCTACTTTCTGCACACGCACCCGCTTTCCAGCACGTCGCTTACCAGCTCGCCGCTTCCTCTTAGCAACTTTTGAGCGACTCTTCCTTTTGCTTGATGACACACCCATACCAAAACGCTGCTTCGTTTTCATAATATTTGTTACCAACCACGCAGCACTCTTTTCACCAACGCTAGCGTCTGCAGATTTCACTCGTTTCCAAGCACTTTGTTCCAACTCGTAATCTGCTCGGTGTCGCTCACTTATATCGTCTCTATTACGTAAGTAAGCTAAATCGTGCTTCTTACACGCCACGTCCAAAGGATTAATTCCTTGATCACCTCTTTTCACACGTTTAATCACTTTTGTTCCGGGACCGCAATACTGATAACCGGGGATATGCAGCTCCACCGGCAGGTTATTAATTAAGGAATTAACAATTCCTCTTCCAGTCTTAGTCTGTAAACGAGACGATCTACTTCGTCCGGTGATCAGCATCTGAATGACCATTTAAGTGAAAAGTTTGCTATAAAGTATTGATTTTATCAATATGCGGATAGTACATTTGAAACAAAAATTTTCCATCGACAATCTCGACGAAAAAGTTGGATGTGGACATGGAGAGAGATTATTAAGGAAACACGGTCCTTTGCTTCCATCATCCATTCGTGGAATAATAATTGGACCGTCGAATTGTGGCAAAACCAATGTTATGATTTCACTACTTACTCACCCATTGGGTCTACGTTTTGAAAATGTTTATATCTACTCCAAGTCACTGTACCAACCAAAATATGAATATTTGAAGAAAATTCTTACACCCATTAAAGGTCTTGGTTATTATGCTTTCAGCGATGCCACGAATATCATGGAACCCTCAGATGCAAGACCAAATTCAATATTTATATTTGATGATGTTATGTGTGAAAAGCAGGATGTTATACGATCATATTTCTGTATGGGACGTCACAAAAATGTGGATGCATTTTATTTGGCTCAAACATATTCACGAGTTCCTAAACAGCTTGTGCGAGATAATGCCAACTTTATTATTATGTTTAAACAAGACGAAATGAATATGAGACACGTATTTTCCGATCATGTATCACCCGACCTGAATTTTACACAATTTCAGGAAATGTGCTCGAAATGTTGGGATAATAAATATGGATTCTTGGTTATCGATAAAGATAGTGATGTGAATTCGGGAAGATATCGCAAGGGACTTGATAGCTATATATTTGTTTAACAATGATGAATGCATTCATTTCATTGCTGTTCGGTAGTTTGTCAACACCATGAATGAAGAAATTGACTTAAAACGAAAACTAGTGGAAGCGACCAATGCTGTTCGAAAAAAATTTAAACAATTCAAGGCGGCGAAGACACAAAGTGCGCTCGACTTGGATAAATTTTACGAACCAATCACTAAACCACTAACATCTATATCTAATGTAGTAAAGCAACGCCAGCAGCAGCAGCAGCAACCCAAAACCCAAGGAAAGCAATATAGTCGTAGTACTAGCACAATGGAGGAGCCTGAGGAAATATCCGATCACATATCATCATTTCAATCGTCTACACCGCGGATAAGCCGAAAAGCTCACATCGATACAACACCGAAACGTGATACCAACGTTACATTGTTTGAGACACCTTCCCCTTCAAGTTATACAAGTTCACCACCACTCGACAAGATTCAAGCATACTTAAATGGATTAAAAAATAAACCATCCCAATATGATACCATTTATGGTGTACATTTCGGTAAAAAGCCGAATAACCTTAAAAGATATATTGGTAACCTAGAAGTGCGTTTTCCAAATGGCAAAATTACTTTATATAAAAACGGAAAAAATGTTGCTGTATTTGATGGAACGCCTCAACTTTACGATTTGCTTTTTTTAAGAAATCCACCATTTCTAACACAACACGATAAAACCTATGATGGTGTGCTACAGAAATACAAGGAAATTTTAGAATTAACTAGTGCAGCATATGAAAATTATGACAAAAATAAGGGTCTACGAGAAACCAGATTATTGAAATATTTGTATATTATAAAACCCCTACTGATGCCGGCGAGCACTAAATCAGGCGGCGCTGTTGTAAAAAATAACATCGCTAAAAAAATAAAAATACCCAACAAGAAACTACTTTCTTCCAAATCACCTCAATACATTTATTGGAATAAACCAAAGGAGTTAGTTGATCGCTTAAGATTGTTGTGGAGTTCAAAATTAGCTGGTAATACTGGGCATGACAATGAGATTATGTCAATTGTTGAGGAACTTCGCGAAGAACAAATAATATATTAAATTATGTACCTTGTTTCCTTTGCTCAGTGTCTAATGAGACGTGTTCGCTTCGCTACAAAATATGAAGGCAAGCAGGGGAAAAATTGGAATTGTTAATGAACTGCACCGGACTGCTAGAAAAAACTTTATTAGAAGGCGGACGATTATTAAAGGATACAAGGATTTATGGCAAATAGATTTAGCTGAAATGCAACAATATGCTGATGAAAACGATGGTTATCGCTACATCCTTGTATGTATCAATTGTTACTCCAAATTTGTGTACACCAGAGCAATCAAAAACAAGACCGGCGCTGAAGTGACCAATGCAATGAAGAGTATAATTGAAGAGGCATCGTATACACCAGACAATTTACAAAGTGATCAGGGAAAAGAATTCTATAATAGTCGCTTTCAAGCCCTTATGAAAAAATTTAATATAAATCATTATTCTACATTCAGCACGAAAAAGGCGGCAATTGTTGAACGTGTGATAAGAACTTTAAAAAATAATTTATATAAGCAATTTTCAATTAGAGGTTCCTACAGGTGGGTGGAAATTTTAGTATCAGTAACAAGGGTCTATAATAATACAATACATCGCACAATTGGCATGAAGCCCAGAAATGTGCTAGAAGATACACAAATTAGGGCATACGATTATTTAAAGGTTAGACCGAAGAAATATAAATTTCGTCTTGGCGATATAGTTCGAATCAGTAAATACAAAACCATATTTGAAAAGGGGTATACACCTTCATGGTCAACGGAACTGTTTAAAATTGTAAAAAGTAACATTACCAATCCACCCACCTACATACTGGAATCGTTAGAAGGTGAACCGATTAAAGGTTGTTTCTATGAAGCTGAACTGCAAAAGACAACCAGTCCAGGTGTTTATCTGGTTGAAAAAATTCTTAGAAAACGTCAGAAAAATCACATTGATCAATTGTTTGTAAAATGGTTGGGTTTCCCCAATCAATTTAATTCTTGGATAGACAAGTCTGATATTGTATAAACAGCTTTGTATTTCCTATTACAATTATTGTATCAGTTGATTGATAAAATAAACATGTAATTTAAAACATATGAATTTTATTTATCAGTATATATTGCTATCATTTTAAAAATTGTTTTCATTGAATTAATAACCATGAAAAGAGTAACATTTGATGAAGAGAAAAATATTGTCCATAAAACATTTGTTTGGGCGTTTGCATATCGAGAAGCTCGAAAGAGCGACTTTCAACAGCTAATGCTTGGTAGGTACCGTTTCCAACGGCGAATAGAGAAAATCAAAACAACTTTGGATATGATTTTAGAAAGTAATTTTAGAAATAAAATTGTTCATGAACGATTTATTAATTTATAATATAATTATAAACATAATATGAAGTACTAAAAAATGTTTTATTCACATTTAAGCAATAATACATAATGACCAAAAAACACTTAGGGACTATAACCAAATTGTCTAAGTTCACTTTCACTAATAAATATGGCACGGAAAAATACTTCTTCATCACTACTTTTTTAGCGCATATACTAATCACTTGAAGAATCGAGTAGTGCATTTGGTAGCGACGACGTTGGACTTGACGATGGCGACTGCGGTGATGGCGATTCTTCCATTATTTCATCTTCTTGACTCGAAGAGGTGGACGTATCAGTATGTTGTTGATGCCCACCACCTAAGATAATGGGACTTTGAGGTTGGTCAGCAGGTACAGATCCTCTATTGCTCTCGTTTTGACACCAATCACATAATCCCATTGTCCCACTTAAAAATTCCCAATGTTCACAATTTGAACACATTTGACGACCGTTGATTGAAAACGGATACACTAATGTTGTTTTACTTTCCATATTGTAAATGATTGTGAAAGCAATGCTACAAATGAACTAAGTCACCATAATTTGGATACGTGTATTTATATATAACAGATGACCTTCACGTGTGACCTCTCTCTCTTGAGTGACTTTTTATTTCAACTCAGATTTTACATCTTCAAATTTCGCTCGAATTTTATCAAGGTTAATTGTAATATGGTCAATAATTCGTTGTTCAAATTTCATTTGAACTTTGTCCAGGTTAATAATTTGTTGTTCGAGAGCCAATATCATCTTCCCAACTTTGTTTTCATACTCTTTTTTTTCTTTTTGAACTTCATTGAATCTTCGAGCAACTTCTGTATTCAATGCTATGAATCGGTGATCAGTAATATCATTAAATTGTATGCGCAGATCTGATAATTTCTTAACAAATACAGCAGTTAGTTGTATACGCAGAAGATCATGTTGAGTGAGAACATATTCTTGAGTAGCAGCATCATTTGGTTTTTTAGGTGATGCAACATTCTCTAGGGATTTTCCTTGCATATCATACTGATCATCGAGAGTAAGCCTGAATCCATTTCCAGGTGGTCCACGTACAAATCGAAAGTTTTCATTCGACTTCTTACGCCCAAATTTGTCAATTGTGTTGTTGTTAACACGACCCATCGTTACTTCTAACTAATCTGTTTTCATCTTATAAACGCTTATATAGGGTTATTGCGTTGGGGAAAATAAAACAATGCTTCTACTACAAATAATTTATTTCCTACCGGTACATTTATTTATAAACATTACCATTATTTAAAATAATACATATAATATATACTTTATGGAAATACAGTTCAGAAAGTGTTTTTACAAATAAATGTTGTTTCAATAAGTAATTTTACTTTTCTTGATCTTCTACTTTGTCCATTATTTCATAACCATTTGCACCATCGCTGCGGATGACTACACCATCTTTTACGATATAAGTAATATCGTCGGGATCCACGTAATCAAGCAAATTGAATTTTGTTACCAAATCACTTGGTAAATCTGGTATATTAGTAACAAACTTGATAAGATCATATTCAATCATTTCAGCACAAAATCCGCTCAGATTTATAGATCCATAGAGATATTTTTCACATAGATGCACACCAGCCATAAAATTGATTGCATCCTTCACATCGCGTACATATTGACTTTTAATTGAATCCAAATCGGAACCATCAAACGTTGCAAACTGTAGTTTATCTTGAGCCATGTGTCTTAATTTACATGCCAACCAAATCATATATATATCTTGCTTTTCAATAACATTGTCACACATCTGCAATAGGAAATAATGAGAATGCGACTGTGTTTGCTGATATTCGTATTAAAATTGATTACACTTCAATTATAATTAAAAATATGATATACTATAATACATTAAAGTATTCTATTGAAAATAATGACTATATTTCAAATTAAAGACCCAAAACTTAATAACGCTCTAGTGTCACCCCCAGAAAATACATGTGAACCTTGTCCCAAATAGCTTAAGGTAAATTTGTCACTCGATTTATTCATGATATCAACCGTCTCCTCTGATAATGTTTCAGTAACACGTTTGGGTAAAAATGTCTCAAATGTTAAATCATGTGTTTTATCATACAAAGTAACAACAATACTTTTACCAAAACGCGTTGCCACAAACTTTATATTTTTAATTATATACAATTCTCCCACAGTTAATGTAGAAAGTTTTCTTCGTTCAATGAATTCAACATCTTTGTTTATCATATTATTAATTTGATCCAAAGTCTGCTGTGAAATACTCATAATTGAAATGTGTAATAAATTTAAAATACCTTGACTAATACCTTTCACAAAACACACCACAAACACAATATTTCTAATTAGCTTTAAAGGTAGCAGTTATTAATGCAAACACTGCTTGTGTGACTATGAAGTTCTGTGGAAAGGGACCTTATTTATAAGACAAATTCTCGGGGAGGGGGTATAATTCCACTTACTTCTTCAATGTTAGACACGCTCAAGGTCAATGTAAACTTCAAGGTCAAGGTCAAGGTCAAGGTCAAATTCAAGGTGAATACCAAATTCAAGGTCAACCTCGGGTTCAAGGTCAAGGTCAAATTCAAGGTCAATGCCAAATTCAAGGTCAACTTCGGGTTCAAGGTCAAGGTCAAGGTCAAGGCCGGGTTACTCAAGGTCAAGGTCAAATCCAAGGTTAAATTCAAGGTCAATGCCAAATTCAAGGTCAACCTCGGGTTCAAGGTCAAGGTCAAATTCAAGGTCAAGGTCAAGGCCGGGTTACTCAAGGTCAAGGTCATAAAAAGGGGTGGGGGGATAGTCAGAACTCTCATTTGAACACTACTGTCGTGTATGTCTTTTTGTCTGATAAATGGGCGCTCTTCCTATGTGGCAGTTGACTTTCTAACCCCTTCTATATCTATAGTTGCACACATATTTTTACTGTGGTAAATAAGGCAGTAATACGGTAAAGTGATAATTTTTTGATTTTTATTATCATTGTTTATAAGAGTGAGAAAATATTAAGAGAAATTTTGATGTTTTTTAGCAAATTGAAAGTCATAAGGTTGTAATAGAAATACAAGATTTTTATTGTTTGTTCGAAGGTCAATAACAATGATTAGGTATCGTGAATGATATACGTGTTTTTGACTTTCATTATCATTATAAATTTTATCACAACGTTTCAACTGGTGATTATTCAAATATTTATGTAAATACTAAAGAAGTTAAGATGCCACAAGAGTATTTATACTACCCAGCAGGATTTTTATTATATACACTTCAACTTACCTGCCACTAGGACTGTTTTGGAAGATGACTGGAATTAAAGCTATAAGATCTTTGGTTGTCAACTCACTCTTGAATTTAGAAACTGAAAATACAAATTTTTAAATTAAAGTGATGAATCTATAAAGATGGGTACAGTTATAGTAAAGTAAGGTAATTAATACCTTAAATAGGATTTTTTAATTATATCAGGGGCAATCAACTAGGTCAAAATCAGGCCCTATTTTTAGCCTTTCTATTAATAAAACGAATAAATAAAACAGCAATACCCTCTACTTTCTAGAATCTAAGTAACCTCAAAATATGGTTTCACTTAAAACAAAAAGAAACTGTGGCATAAACTTTATTTTCTCGGAGGGACGTTTTATTTAATATTTGGAATCATCGCATTTGTCGCATTTTTTAGATACAGTTTGTCTAAGAATTTCACATTAGACAGATTATTGTGTTTAATTACACTGACCGACACGATTTTTGTAACACAGCATAGCCCACTATTTTCACACTGCTAATACCTTTCTAATAATAGAAAACATATTCATAAAGCCCTAATACATACCACTTTTCAATAGGCTCATTAGACCCTTTTATATTGGCAGAAAGTAAATTTTATGAGGGGGTCATTTAAATGAGGTGCATTTTAAAACAGGAAGACAACCTAAAATGTATTGTTTATGAGATTAAACTTATTCTCTTATTCAATCTTCTTTTGCGTTTCGAATTGAGTGGTTCTGTGTAGTTAAGCAAGTTTTTTCAAATTTCTCCTGACAAGTTTTGTTATATTTGTGGAGAATTTCTGGTGAAGTCACAAGCCAGACCATTTTCTAAAAATGTGAAAAAAACCTATTTGATGTATTTTGCTGTTTAAATCGGAGATCAAGACAAACAGTGGGCTCACCATGTGTGCTGTGTCAGCTGTAGTGTGTTATTGGTGCAGTGTTTAAAAGGGATGGTGTGGCGCAAACCCACCAATCATTTTGACAATTGCTATTTTTGCATGACAAAGACTGGAGGGTATTCTAAAAAAAGAAAAGCACAAGATCGAATATCCGAATTTGCGTTCTGCCATAAGACTTGTTCCTCATAATGCAGCCTTAGCAGTACCGACTGCGCATTTAGTGTGGCAAGGTATTGTTTTGGGAGATATTGGAAATAATAACGCATCATTAGGCAGCTTTGAACGACAGTGTACCGACCCCACTAATGCGACTGTACTGATATCGATGGTTTAATGCGTGGCACTTGTTCATAGATTCATCGAAATACAGTTTAGAAGCTGATAGATTTATTCCGAACATGTTTCGAAAGTACAGGTTTTTATCTCCAGGGGAAATTAAAATTCTTAAAGTTAATACTTAATACATGGAAGAGAAAATTTTCGACATTATTCAAACAAAAAATAAAATTGAAAAAAATCCATCTTGACTTTGACCAAGATAAGAAAAAGTGTAGTTTTCTTTCTCTTTATTGTTTTCCAACCTGCAGTGAAATTTAAGAATCTAGATTCACGCATGCTGTTCTTTTATCCGCAAAGAGGGTTCGTTCAGCTGAGAAATCCACCATTGTAAATCATTAATAAAAGTTATAACCATAAATGAGTACCTGTAGATTTTACTGGTAAAACTGTTAATTTTGTATATTCATTTAATTGAGAATAGAACCTAGATCGTTGGATAACTAATACATTTCTTCGAGAAATAAGCAAATTAAATATAGGAATATTTTTAATCATAAATAATAATACATTAATTATTTTATCAAACTCTCTTTTTGCCTCTTTCTCATTAGATTGAGAGGTTCTAAATTTCATAAAACAAGCTTACAGCTAACATACCTTACTAACTAAATATCTATGCATTTTGCGGTGACTAAGAATGTATAAAATAATATTTCTTACCTAACAAATTGGAACGTATCAGCATCCTTACTTTGAAACGAGCAACTTGAGCCAAATTATATAAATATTCTGATCCACAAACATATTTTTGACAATTTTCTTTTTTATTACATAATAAAACCATCGTTCTATTTAATGGTACCTTTAAAAAATCCATTTCCTCAAAATCCAAATCGGTATCATCATGAATTATTGACCGTGTACAAGGAACGTGAATGGAATCGATACTACCCTGAAAATTAATTTCAGTTATATTAATGGACCACCCTGGCATTCATTTTTTAATGTGTCGAGTGTTTATTATATTTTGAAAAGCTTTGGTGAGCCTATGATTAGAATCAGAAAAATGTGTAGTTCTTTTTTAAATGACATTTTTAGAAATTAAAAAAAAAATAAATAAATAAACTTTTGAAAATTATTGTATAATTTTGGAGACCAACAACTACCTCAGTAGCTATCTTAGAAAAAATAATTGGCATGATCCAGTTTTAGTTTAAACTTCTTACCTTAACTTCTGAAATATCAAAAACATTCTGGCCATCATGCTCAATAATTGGTAACAAAATATCTATAGCTAGTTTAAGAGGTGAGGGTCCAGTTTTTACAACGGAAAACTCATAAACCACTTCCACATCTTTGATGGTATTTTTAAGTTCAAATTCTACACTTTCAGGTATGGATTTTCTATAAATGAATTCAAATTTAATTAAATATTCTCAGAAATAATATAATACAAAAATACAAGACAATATTACTCAACTAGGAAATCTTACAACTCAAGAAAGATCTGGAAGAAAGTTTGTCTTAGGTCTGGGGATAACAGTAACCAAGAAAAGTTTAAGTTAAGTTTGCAAGAAAGATACAGTCTTGGAATTATCGATTAATTTATTGGACGACAATTTGAGCAGTAGGCATAGACATGTTGCGACCAGAGCCAAGGCAGCCTCGCAAAAAAATAATGTGAGACTGCTGAATTTCATCCAGCACTTGATCGACTACCATGTACTGACAAACAGCTTAGAACATCGTAGACGGGTTGGTAATTTAAGCAGCTTCTACAGGTTTTTTATGGCAAATGATTCGCTGATATTACCCGCTTGATTATATACAGATTCAGCTTAGTGTTCCTGGAACAACACTATTCATGAAATTCATTATTTGAAGAACGTCGTCAGTCAAGCTACGGTTTCCTCGAAAACGGCACCGGCCGTCAAAACACGGTGAATTACGTCATGCAGCAGTGGAAGAATGCGCCAAGCGGTGGCATGGATGACATCGATCTCGCGTTTGTAATGAGTTTAGAAAAATATGAAGAAGAAGTTAAAAGGAGAGAGGAAGAATCGGAGAGGATGAGTTTACCTCAACAAGATCATGAAACATTGAGCCAACTGTCACACTGACATCGCTTTGAATATGACAGTAGCGCTATCTTACGTTACGGTGATGAATAACGCTCTGTTGGCAACCACTAGTAATTAAATCGCACAGCAGCTTTTGTTATGACGTTTCATTCAAAACCAACCTGAATCCCTAGAGCTAACTAAATAATATGTAAATCCTTTGTTTATGCGTGCTTACTTCGAAATTATACTTACCCAACAACATACGCTGTAGCTTCTAGCAGTACAGGAATTTTCAGGCTAGCTCTATTCCTACTTCCATTGTTTTTAAACAAGCTAATTACTTCTACCGATATGTCAATAGCTGTTATATCTGGTTTTATATTCTTTATATCAAAAGTATATTCTTTCTGAAAATGTTTCATTTAATTAGATCTATATTTTTATACGGTTTCCAGACTTTGGCCTTTTTGTAACTGTAATTGATTTGTAATTAATAATTAAGTGTTTTATTTGCAGAATACCTTAAAATGGGGTTACTTTACTTATGGCAAGGTAATAGCATGAAAATAAAATGTTAGATGTGCCCGTTATTCGTTGTATCCCTTGAGTTATGATTTATGGTTTTGATTGATAGAATGCAAATCAGTATTAATATTTTTATGAAAAAACCTTCGGTTTTGCGATTTTGTTTTTCGAGCAAAACTACAAATTGAAAAATTTCAAGTTAAAGAGAAATTTATCGCTAAAAAAAAAGCTCGAGTGTGTTTGGCAAGATAAATTACACGGGCCTGCGTTTTTACACCTTATTGAATGTGAATTGAACTAACCTAAATTTGGGTAATTTGGTGTCCCTGCTTTCAAATCTGTTTTTAGTTTTTTTGTATCACGTAAGGTTTTTTTGTCGAAAGAAAATCTACATGGAGCATAATGCACCTATACAGGGTGTCCGGTAAGTACCTCCTAATTTCTCGGAAGCATACAGAGGAGGTCAAAATAACCCTAATTTGTCATAGAAAAGAAATTCCTAAAACCTAACCTTGACGAATATATAGAGCCCCACTTTTCTGGCTCTAACTTTTGAACCGACTTGTATAGTTTAATAAAATTTTAATATTTTATAGAGGCTATAGAAAGTGATTAAACCATGTTACCGTAGATGTTTTACATTGTTAGGGAAGTCAGGAACGGACTTGCTACCACACTGGTTTTTCTCCAAAAATTTGACCGATGTAATTTGACAAATCTGAAAACTGATTTTTTAAATACTCTGGTCATTCCTCTTCAAGAAAGATACTTTTAATTTATGTCAATTAAACTGAGGGTTTTCGACATAAATCGGTTTTTATGCGAAACACTCAAAAGTTACTAATGCTAAACACCCTTTTTCTTTCTTATACTCGGCCATAGGATTCCTCTTCAACATCCAACAATAGTCTACCATCACTTTTGTATCCCATCGTCCCTAATGCCTCCTCTCCATTTCTTTAATCTCTTGATGAAATCGCTCACCCTGCTCTTCACTGACATCACCAAGGTTTGCAGGAAAATAATTCAAATGTGCGTGTAGAAACTGAATTTTTATCCTCGTATTAGAACCTAATTTCTTAAGTTTGTCCAGCATGTTCTCCACAATGTCAACATAATTTGGGTCTTTATTATTTCCCAGAAATTTGTCTACAATATCCTTTAAAGCCTTCCACGTATTTTTTTGGTGCTGTTTACGACCGCTTTAAACTCATCAGTTTAACGTTCTTATTTACGGACCAACAAAGATACCTTATTTAATCTTCGCTTCTGCTAGACAGGGAAATTTTTTAGTCAAGCATTGGAAACATCGACCTGTTTTGTCAAACGCTTTAACAAATTGCTTTATTAAACCAAGTTTAATATGAAGTGGAGGTTATAATGCTTTTTCAGGATCAACTGGACTTTCATGAAAAACATTCTTGTTGCCAAGTGTTTAATGTTCTCTTTTTTCCAATCTCTCTTTGCCCAGTATTGGTCTCTAGCTCTACTATCCCACATAAAAAAATATGAATATTTCGTAAATCCAGATTGCTGACCTAATAGAAGGCCTAAAATTTTTAAGTCGCCGCATAGTAGCCGGTTGTGATTTTTGTAGTCTATTCTCATGAGGAGTTCTTTTAGATTTATATAAGTTTCTTTTAATTGAGTCGAATGGCCCACAGGAATAGAATCATAAAAGTTGCTATTATGTAAAAGAACTGCCTTAAGGTACCAAGCGCATTAACTAAGCCAGCTACATTTTTACAATATAGAAGTAAGTAGTCCATGCTCCACAAAATATTCGACAAATTCACTTTCGCGATTGCGATACCAATAAAACGTAGTTCCTGGAGCAAACAGGTATTTATCTTTTAGTCTAGAGCCTAGTATTTGGGCGAGATCTTCGGGAAATCCTAAATCTGGGACTAGATCATTGAGCTCTTCTTGCAAAAACAGCTGAGGTACATTGTGACTTGAAGAAGAAGATTGAAACACATCAGTCTCCGCAATAACTGAGGGTTCATCATCTTCATCATTATTACTAGCATTTCGTAAAATTTTTGGTGCTACAGGAATAGGGATATCAACACTATGGGGCACTGGTCTGATTGCCGACATAGTATTTGGACACAAATGTATTTTAAAGTTCTAGTATCATGACCTTTAATGTTGCAAAGGCATAAATAACAATCGTCTGTATGTTTCTTGGGCTCTCTCCACATCCTCGATATTCCAAAGGATAGTGCTTTCCTTGTTCCTTTAATTCAGTACTTTGGAGCTTCTTCACAAATCTTACAAACAACATGCGATGCCCAACGTTTATCCTGATCTCTGAGTTTCAGTTTAAAGTATGCAAAATACGCGTTAATAACAAAGTCAGTAATACTGACTTCTCTAGTACTTTTTTTTCACAATAAAGTTACCGCAAATGTAGCAAAAACCATCAAGCTTTTTTTTGCAACTTCAAAGGAACATATTTGCAACAAATTACTTTACTGAAAGAGTAATAAACTAAAGTTATCATTTAGGTGCTACGGATTAAACTAAATGTGGACTATTTGAAGCCCTGATTTATATAAGTATTTCTCAAAATTCAGGGAATCCCCGTCGCGTGTCGGCTTTTCCCCGTCTGGTTTATAGATTATTATAGGGGTTCCCCATCAGTATTTCATCTAATGGAATGTAGTGTTAGCGGTGCTTCTTAAATAAAAACAATAAGCAGCAAATTATTATTTTTATATAAAAAAACCTGTACGTGATAGAAACAAGCGAGATTGACTTGGTTATTAGTACATCAAAAATAACTTTTAAAAAAACAAGAATTGTCTAATCACACAGTTAAAAGTCACATGCAATAAATTAACAGAATTAAACATTTAATGAATATTATTACCAACTTTAAAAAAATTAAAAGACATAATATTACGATACTAAAAACGATATCGAAAAGCTTTGATATGATACCAATATTATCATAAATTTTAACTCCTCATCCAGTAATCTGGCTTTTGCAAAATCCATGGTTAATTTATCTACTGTTTCAAGTGCTGTTACAATGGTGTTAGGGGAGACTCGGGCAGCGCCGATCACTTTACATTGAACTACAATAAAACACTCTTAACTTACTTGGACTTTATTGAATTTTCATAAAGAGTTAAATTTACATTTTGCGCATCGGTTTTTGAAACGTTAAGTTTCAAATAATAAGAATTAAAACTACAAAACATAAAAAATGCCTAACTTGCAAATAATCGGTTTTGCCAGGTACCCCTGGGTAAAACCGGTAATGTATTAGGGCAAAACGGATCAGGGTTCGCAAAATACATTAAAGCATTTTTTTACAAAAATAAATCAAGAAATAAACAATAAAAAGAATATTAAAATGCACATAAACTTTGTTACCTATTTTAAAACCCAAAAAAGAAAATATAAATATATTATATTATGCTTATATGGTTAGGTGAGTATTTATTGTTTTTTTGAAATAATACCGGCTTTGCACTCATCGCAAAAAAACACCCCAGTTTTGTAATAAGTGCATAATTTATGCGCCCAATGCTCGCAAATATTACATTTAATCCATACCTCCCGTGGACGCAAGTTGGAGAACAGCCCTCCACATACCAAACAATTTACATCGTCTCCTGGACATTCTTCGTTAGGTGGCTTAGGATACATGAACGCTTCCTTAGGTTTCACAGCAATTTTTGTCTTTTTATTTCTGGATTTCTCGTCTGCATTTGTCACTTTTTTTTTATTCTTGACTCATCGTCTACGTTTATTTTTTTAGTAACCGCCTGTTTTTTTGAAGGGTTTGATTTTGCATTTTCTTTTTCTGCAATTTCTTCTTTTACAGGAGTAGAAGTTAAAATTTCCGACTTTTGTGATTTTCTTTTTCGTGCGTTTTGTCTATTCTCAGCTCTTGGCAAAATCAAAATATTGGATATTACGTTGATCTTTTTCTCTGGTGGAGTCACGTTTTCTTGAATTATGGTTTGTGGAATACATTTTTCCTCATTAATTTTCTGTATATTTTCTGCTTTATATTCAATGTCAGTTTGAATAACTTTTAGCCCATCTGCAATTTGAATTAAATTTTCTTTGGGTACTCCGGAGGGTCCAGCAACATCAGTTATTAAGGAGGTGGTATTTGAAGGAGTTTGCGTCGAATCTAATTGGTTGATATCGGTCACAAGTGAGGGTGCGAAGTCGAGGTCTGTAAAAACGGTAATGTCACAATTTGTGATTCCAGTTTTTTTAAATCCACTAATAGCATTACTAGGAGTAGCGCTATTTAAGTAGGCTTCGGTGAATATTGAGCCTACATCAAAAAAGGTTACTCGTTGGGCTGGATGCGCTTTTTGCCATTTGTCGAGGGCTCTTTCAAAATATTTTCCAAAGGGACCATACACTGCAACATCAAGTGGTTGGAGCTTATGGGTTGAGTGAGGGGGTACTGACAAAATGACAACTATGTTCTTCGTAGCATAATCCAAAAGTTTTAAGGATCGATGGGACACGTGATTGTCTAAAATGAGAAGACATTTGTGATCTGCAGTTGGTCTTACACTAACCACAAAAAACTTAAACCATTCCAACAAAGCTTCAGAGTTGATCCAACCATTGTCCGTGACCAGCATTAGTGTTCCAGGGGGTGTCCCCTCCAGATAACGGGGATTTTTCTTCTTTCGAGGAAAAACTAAGGTTGGAGAAATAAAGTTTCCAGTCGCTGAACAATAAATAAGGATGTTATTAAAGTACCACGTTCAGAGGATGAAATTGCGCCAACCTGCTTTTTACCTCTTACAGAGATTACTTTCGGCGGTTTCTTGGCTGACGTCTGGATCCCCGTCTCATCGACATTATATATATTGTCCATAGTAATATGGTGTTTTTCCAGGACTTTCTTCAAATTATTAAAAAAGATTTCGACTTGGATTTTGTTGAATCCACAGGCTCGTGCAACGCTGGTTGGTTCTGGAGTCCTTAAACTTAATTCCTGATTTCGCAGCATAAAATTGACGTACCACTGCTCACCTGCTTGATTGTTATTAAATGGATGGTGAATTTTGTTTTCTTCCGCATACTGGTAAGCCACTTGACACAAATCCTTCTTAGTTAACCCGTAAAATCGTTTATCTAATTCTATCAGATAATCCACCAACTCCTTTTCTTCTTCGTCCGAAAATACTTTGGAATATCTTCCCAACTTCTTCTTTGGAGAGTTAGATTTCTTATGATCAGCAAGAGTAGAATACGGAATTCCGTATTTTTTTGAGGCACCCCTTACAGATATTTTTCTTTGATTATATCATTTAATGCTAAGGCCATTTTTTCTTCAGTCCATGTTTCGCCTCTGGCCGATTTTCGGTGATACTTGAAAACCATTTTAAACGCTACAAAATTAATTAAAAATTAGGAATCAACCAAATAAATTAAACATTACGTAGTTAGGGCAAAACCGATCTAGGTCGGTTTTGCCTGGTCGGTCATGCCCAAAATACATTAAATTACAGATTTTATTTAGTATGCAGCAACATTGCTTTCGACTCGCTATTTTTAAGGTTATGTACACAAAAAACCTAACAATCTTTTGACTAAAGCAAAACTTTTTATATAAATTCAAATATTTTTACAAAAATCCCAATTACTATGGAAGCCTACCAAGTATTTTATATCCTGCAGTTACGTTTTTAAATAATTAAACACAAATTACTTACTTATTCGGGAAAAGTTTGCCGCCGTTTTGCACTCTACGAACACCGGTTTTAAACTAGCGGTGTTGCAAGATTTCATTTCTATCCGCGTTAGAAATATCTTACTGATCGTTATTGCCCGGTAGATCGGTCTTGCCCGAGTCTACCCTATATTTTTGGGGCATCGACAAAAATAAGTGACACACCTTATCACTCTCATCCAAAATAGTACCATGCTCTTTAAGCTCTCTTATTATTGCCTCAAATTTTGTGAAGTGATCTTCAAGCTTTTCCCCAGGTTCTGTCTTTAGATTTATAAGTCTTCGCCATGTAGATAACTTGGTAAAGGAACTTGACCTGGCAAATACACCCTTCAGAGCCTCTACTTGAGCTTTGGCCGTCTTGCTATCCTTGATTATGTCTAAATGCTTGTCAGCCAACCCCTGAACTATGATTGATTGTGCCTTGGCGTCCTTTTTAATCCAACCCTGCTTCTCAGTTTCTGATGTCAAACTTTGAAAGTCCTTTTCTAATACATCTTGGCACTGTTCTCGCTTTAAGATTATTTGAATTCTGAACCACCAATTATTGTAGTTATTTGCTTCCAAAATTGGAACAGCAAAGTTTGATAGTCCCGACATTGTTGAAGAATAATCGATTACACTGGCGCTACGTTTACTACGTTTAAACTTTTTTACAAGATGTCCATTAACACGACGTTTTTCGTTTTCGGCACTTTTTTTTGTCCACTAAACTAACTAAACCCGCCACGAGACTGGGCCCATAACCTAATATAAAGTGGGCTTTAATTAATAACAACGAAATTCATATTTAGTCTTTAATCTTATAAAACTTTTGTGCAAATGATTATAAACAAATCTACTACTTTCTAGATGATAACAATACCTACGCCATGTCTAGAATGACTTCCATAACATAAATTCAGAGGGCGCCACGTATATCAACCACAGAATAACAAGAACAAGCAATATATCTATCAACCAAAATAGGAAAAGTGCATTTGGCAAGGCAATTAAATGGAGTATGCGCAGATCTGACATTCTATCTCAGTTACCGCTGAATTTGTGAAACGTAATAGTCATTATTAGACCATTAATACATCTTGGCTTTATCCCAAGCCTCTCATACAATAAATGTCCCTCATATTACGGGGAAGATATATACAGGGTGTCCTAAAAGGTATGGTCAATATCAGAAATCGAGTAGATTGAGTCAAAATATGATCAGTAGGTCATGTAACATTTTGCCTTATGCTCCCCAGCCCCGAGCTACTGCCTCGCAAGGAGAAGACCCTGATGATGTGTTTTCTTATTATTTTCGAAACAAATTTAAAATTTGGGTATTCTAGTAATCTTTACACACAGAATCGAACAGTTTCGTTAAATTGTCGACAATTTACAAGCAGCGTCAGAAATAGGAGAGGGCGGAGTTAAAATTTACCTAATTATTTTTTTAAGTTGCTTCTTATACTTTTTTATGTCAAATTAGAAAACGTTTTTTGCAAAAAAAAGGTAGGTAGTATATTAGACATGACAGGGCGTCGCTTTCGATATAATAAATTATCTTGCATGCCAAAATTATTGTATTTAGCTAGTGTGAAAATAGACGAACATCAAAAAATCATCGAATAAGTAAATTTAAATTTTTTTCCGAGGAACATATTATAGAAGGAGTTATGACATTTTAAACAAATGAGATTATGAAAAATATTAAAATTTAGGTAAACAATATTAAATATGTTTTCGTTTTCGCATGCAAGTTACTTTTTAAATCGATTTATCTCGAAAACGATTCTTTAAATCGTGTCCAACTAGGAATAACTTTTTTTCGCAAAAAACGTTAAAGTTTTCTAATTTATAAAAAATAAATAAAAATTAATATAAAAAAAGTTAGGTATATTTTGAATCCGTCCTTATTGTTGGCTACTTTTAGATTGTGTACATTTTGGCCACAATCGTTCGATTCAGCGTGTAAAGCTTACTAGAATACTAAACTTTCAAGTTTGTATCTTTATTAGTTTTGAAAACATTAAGAAAAAACATCTTTGGAGTCTCTAGCTCGATTATAAAGGTATGTAGGACTAAATATTACATGACCTTTAGACCCTACCTTTAGCGGATCTAACCAATCCCCAATTATTGACCATACCTTTTAGGATACCCTGTGCATATATCTTATGCTCAAAACCAATCATAATTATACGTTATTATATATACAGGGTCCTGCAATAGTGCGTCAGGCTTCCATAGCTCCTATACGAATTTAGTTAGGAATTTCATTCATATGCTAACTTATACTGTATCATACGGGGTACTTCAGGAAAATATTTTTTTATATACAGGGTAGCCCAAAAAAGTGTGGTCATAAAAAGTTTTGATTTTTTAAATGGGATACCCCATATTTTTTTGCATATTTAGATTTATGCTATTGTCCTTTATAAATGCCTAAAATTTTGTTTGATTTGCTTTTTTAGTTTAAGAGCAATCAATTAAAAACTAAAAAAAAACATATTTTGCAGTCGTGAAAAAAATATCAAAAAAACAATCTAAAATTAGTTTTTCAACCACGGTATGAAGTGAGTTTAATGACAAGAGGTTTAAAGATACTATGAATCGAATAGTATTTATCTATTTTATACAGGGTGTTCATAATATGGTTTCAAAAATGACACATTTCAAACCTATTTTTCTCAACTTTTCCAAATGGAACACCCTGTATATTATTTCGGTATTTTATATAAAATACACAAGCAATTTTTTTTTGTAGTTGAAGCATATAAGTTATTTCCAGCCGTTTTCGAAATAAATGCAAATTTCATAAATTATGTTGATTAAACAGAGTTTATTTTTAAAATTAAGCGTAGGCGACTACACCTACTAATAATTATAAAGTATAGCAAATGTTTAAAATATCTTCCATTTTGATCTGTGCAGAAGCCAACATGTTTTTGAAAAGGTCTGTTTACTTTCCTTTTAACATTTCAATTGAAATACCAGCAAAAAGGTTCATTAGTAAGTTTTATCCCTAAAGCCCATAGTAGGCTTTGAAATAAAACATGGATTCTTATACTTAGTTTGACAAGTTCTTTAATTCATTTTAAAAAGGTGTAATATCGGGCGAATAAGTTATAAGAAATTAAAATGAATTTTAATAAAGATGAGTTGGTCGATATGATTTTTGTACTTGGCGAGAGCGAAAAAAATTGCTTGTTAGCAACTAGAATTTATGCGTCACGTTATCCAGAGAGAAGGCGCCCGGAAGAAAAAAGTTTTAAAAGATTATTACTAAGATTTGTTGAAACAGGAAATGTTGTGTATACAAAAGAAGAAAGAACAAAGACGGCTACTAACGAGGAAAATGAACTTGCGGTGTTGTTGACAGTCACAGAAGATCCACACGTAAGCCAAAATAAAATCGGTAACGCAACAGGTATAAGTGAACGATCTGTGCAACGGATTTTAAAAAAGCATCGATTCCATGCCTATCATATTCAATTGCATCAAGCGCTCAGCGATAGAGATTTTCAAAATCGATCCGAATTTTGTGCCTGGGCAAGCACTAAAATACAAGCGGATCCAATGTTTTTCAAGTATGTTTTATTTTCCGACGAAGCAACCTTCCATAACACCGGTAGTGTAAATAGACATAACTTTCATTATTACTCCACGGAAAATCCGCGATATATGAGACAAATCGATCACCAGCATCAGTGGTCATTAAATGTGTGGGGTGGAATTGTTGGTGAAACTATGATAGGTCCTCATATCTTTGAAGGTCATCTTAATGGACCCATGTATTTAAACTTTCTACGCAATGATTTACCAGGTTTATTGGCAAACGTTCCGCAATATACAAGAAATAGGATGTGGTTTCAGCAAGATGGTGCTCCGGCACATTTTTCACGGGAGGTAAGAAATTATCTTGATGATACCTTTCCGAACCAATGGATCGGTAGAAATGGACCCACGGTCTGGCCAGCTAGATCGCCGGATCTTACAAAACTAGACTTTTTTTTATGGGGACACGTAAAACAAATTGTTTACAAAGATCCACCTACAACTGCTAATAATATGCAGCAAAGGATAAGAGACGTGTTTGCGAGCATTTCCCCTGAAATGTTAAGAGAAGTAAACAGATCTTTTGAAAAGCGTGTTGGCTTGTGCACAGAACAAAATGGAAGACATTTTGAACAATTACTGTAGTTTTTAAATATTAGTCTAGTCGCCTACGCTTAATTTTAAAAATAAACTCTGTTTAATCAACATAATTTATGAAATTTGCATTTATTTCGAAAACGGCTGGAAATAACTTATATGCTTCAACTACAAAAAAAAATTGCTTGTGTATTTTATATAAAATACCGAAATAATATACAGGGTGTTCCATTTGGAAAAGTTGAGAAAAATAGGTTTGAAATGTGTCATTTTTGAAACCATATTATGAACACCCTGTATAAAATAGATAAATACTATTCGATTCATAGTATCTTTAAACCTCTTGTCATTAAACTCACTTCATACCGTGGTTGAAAAACTAATTTTAGATTGTTTTTTTGATATTTTTTTCACGACTGCAAAATATGTTTTTTTTTAGTTTTTAATTGATTGCTCTTAAACTAAAAAAGCAAATCAAACAAAATTTTAGGCATTTATAAAGGACAATAGCATAAATCTAAATATGCAAAAAAATATGGGGTATCCCATTTAAAAAATCAAAACTTTTTATGTCCACACTTTTTTGGGCTACCCTGTATATAAAAAAATATTTTCCTGAAGTACCCCGTATGATACAGTATAAGTTAGCATATGAATGAAATTCCTAACTAAATTCGTATAGGAGCTATGGAAGCCTGACGCACTATTGCAGGACCCTGTATATTATATATGCAATGTATAAGATGCATACCTCGGAAAAACCAACAAGCCTTTCATCGATTAAACAAGCATAATTTCGACCACTACCTAAGCAGTCTTCCTGGTTTGTCAGTTCGATTCCATCAGGGATTTCAATTTTCACTTGGCATTGATATGCTGGTTCACCAGAGTTATCTACTTGTACATTCACCTTGACCTGATTATTGAAACCGAGCACCACTTGTTGACTGAAAATTTGGAAAAACTTCTTATTATAGCAGACACAATCGACATACAATTATTGCGTAGTTAAAGCGTAGCCCAAACGCTGCAACAAGCCGCTAACGCAAGTTTATGAAAGGGACAATATACAGTATACAGTGCATTATTTTAACGCGGGTCATGATATTTTGACTCCTAAATTTTTAATCCCGTCTTTGGTCCCCTTCTCTGGATCGATACAGCCGAAACTTTAAACAAATAAAGTTCAGGGTTCTTAAATTACGTTAGCAAAGTAACAATTCTAAAACTTCTACGAAGATAACTGAAAATTGCGGTCACTTTTTGTTAAGGAAATATATTTCAATGAATCCTGTAATGTATACACCTTTATAGTTCGCCATGCGGTTCTAAAGCTACAAGCCTGAGAAAAAGAGTACACCGAAAAAAAAGTAAGGGGTTATAGTTAATAAATATTTGTTTGGACAGGTTTTATTTACAATAAATAAATTTATTTTTAAATTGTTTAAAATTGAGCAATGTTATTTATTATAAATTATTTCGATATTTTACTTCATTTATTAAAAATAAAGCATTTATTTAAAGGTGTTATATTTACAATTAATGAAACATATTAATACTTAATAAATCCTTTCTTTGTTGATATTATAAAATACATTATTATTTACAAATATTAATTTTATTTATTATAAATAAGACGTAGTAATACTTAACAAATGTTTATTTTTAGCTTCCTTCATGTTATTCTTCGTAAAGTAATTCAGTATTCGATTTAAAAATCTCTAACATATCTTTAAATAATAAATATGTATTTACGACCTGTGTATATTTAAAACACCGCGCAAAACGCCCTCCCTCCTGTTGGCATTTCACACTATTTATTCGGGCATTCGACCATACCTGAACCACACCCTTCGATTATTGGTAAGAAAGGTGGAACACAACACCAAGACGGAAATGTCGGCTGTCGCACGATTACTATACACTACTGTCGGTATTTCCCCGTGCCGTGGTATTTCCCGTGTTTCGGTAGTTGAAGGTTTGAGTTAATGGTTACGGGTTACGGGCTGCTGGGCGGTTGTTTGTGTGTTTAATAATATTCATGCAGGGAAGGTGACTGCTGAGATTTCTAAAAAATGGATCAGCAGGAACAGGCACTGGAAAAGTTCCTTACTGAAAACAACTTGAGTGAAATATTAATTGCTTGCAAAGGTAAGTTGTCTTTTGATAAATGAATAATATTTCGCTTTTGATAAATGGCCGGTAATGAGCAATGGGCTGATTTAATGGGCGGCTAAACGGACATGACAGAGCCGTCTGGGCCCCCCAGCGCAGAGAGGCACTCTCTGAATTTGAATCAGTTAATTTTCAATTGGTTAAATACGTAATTTTACTTTTTGACTAGTTTAACGGGCCCTCGTGAAGCCGCCTGGGCTAGGCTATTTATTATTAATATATAAATTTGTTGATAATTAGAAAGGTTGCATGTCTATTAATAAATATATGTATAATAAAATAAACTTATTATGTGTTAACTTTTTAAAAGCTTTTAATTAAAATATCTTTATTTATATTTTTAGCAAATGGCGTAGATAATTTAGAGACGCTCAGGAAGATTGTCTTGGACCCTGCCGAATTTAGGGAATTAGTTCCTCAAGTAGTCCAAAGAATCAAATTAAAATCGACAGTGTTCTTTAAAAAGCCTGATGAGGCAGAAGATAATAATAACAGTAATGTTATTATGTAAGTATGCATGGCTTGATCTGAAAGAATAGTATATAGTTAATTTATTTTAATAATCACTTTTATTAAAATGTAATTATTTTCCTTCGCAAGTTATCACACGATATACAATACTAACATTCTTATTAGTTCTTATTAGAATAAGAGTTTATTTTTATATTGAAGTTTTATATTTTCGTTAACTTTGTAAAAGTTTTACTATATTATGTAACCAATAAAATTTCGTTAAAGAAAATGTACTTTTCTTTGCCCGTCTTGATTGCAAGAAGGTATTTTTCAGCTAGTAATTGGTTATAGTAAACATTGCAATTATTCAATATAAATAATATATATAATACAGAGCGTCAAAAAAGTTTCAAATATTAGGATTTTCAGGACAACGACTTACGTGCACCAAAAACGTCAACTTTTATTTTATATTTTATATTTTATGTTTTATATTTTATATTTTACATTTTTTTAAAATATTAAATATATTAAACAAAATGACGAAATGTATCAGTGCATTTTTTACACAGGAGATTTGTTTACCTGAATAACCCTAATATTTTCCAGACGTTTGTGGCACCCTGTTTTATATATTTTATTTATATTGAATAAATGCAAAGTTTATTGTTACCAATGCTTAATAATATATTTATGTTTAATACACAAACCTTTATTTTTTATAAATAAACTAAACTTTTATTATAAAAAATATTTATTTACTGCAAACAAATGCAAAGGTTACTAATAATAATACTTTAAAAACCTTTATTTTTTATGAATAAAACATAGCTTTATAATAAAAATTATTTGTTTATTGTTAATTAAACATACAATTTTAATAAATTATCTTTATTTACATTAAATAATTGCTTACGTATCATAAGTTTAGCTTTTTTTATAATTGATGAATCTTTATTTACTAAAAATTAATTTTAATTTGCCACAAATAAAGTTATATTTCAAAATGTTTAATGCACCGCTTGTTTCTCATAAATCAAGGTTCATTCCGACATATTTCAATAAATAATTTATTAAAGGTTAATGAATTTAATCAACTATAAATAAACTGTTCTTTCAGTGTAGCTATGACGCGATGGTGTCAGTATTGGCGAGCGTAATAATTTAGTTTTTTTTATTATTTTAGTCTTAAAGTGTGTAAAATATAAAAACAAATGCCTAGTCATTTATTAATAACAAAGATATTTTATAGGAAAAAAAATATTTTTGAAACTAATCCTTAAGGAACTTATATCGCGAGAACAAATACTGATAGAAACTTAAATTGGTTTCAGCAGCATATACCTACGAAATAAAGCCAACATAAGTTTATATCCACATATTATATGGATTATACTATAGTAGATCAATGGATTCTACCAAAAGTTGCTTTTTTGTTTAAAGTCATAGGGTGACAAGTGTTGATCACGCACTGTAATTATATAAAAAAAAACTCAGGTCTAAAATGTGATTAACAGATATCCATAGATAGATTTCCATGCGTTTCTAATAACACATTGAAAAATGGAATCATTAATAATAATTTAAAAACTAAATATCCGAAAGCCTTCTTTTTGCATAATATACTTTCTCAGGTGCAGTCATAGACATCGTAACTATTAGACCGAACAATAACAAATAAACGTGTTGTCATCAATGTGTTCCAGTGTAAAGTAAATCAACATGCAAGCTGCTCCCCTCCACTTGGTTTGCCAGACTTACGCCACAGAAAACGTAGTATTCTGGGCTTACTCTGTTAAAAGTATTAACTTCTATGATTAACTAGATTAACATGATGTGGGAAATATATAATATTGCCTAAAACCTTGTAAAAAATCTGTAGTATGGCAACGCAGCAATAACGGATCCGCCCAGACTCCATCATTTTCGTGGCCATCCGCATTGACTCGACAATATTCGGCATAGCGGATGTTGTTTTCCTGGAGTTTTGTCGCATGCATATGTAAAGGCAGCGTAACGATTTTGGCATCACAATTTTATAGCATTTATGAATGGCGTGTCGGATCTATAGTTACGATGTCTTTGGGTGCAGTTACCGATTTCACAATAATTGAATGGTATTCCGGAACAATAACGGTGTAAGCATCAATTTTTTTTTATTGGGAAATAAAAGAATAGTTTTATTATCTATTAATGGCTTTAACAAATAAAGTGTCTTTAACTTTACTTTTCTTTCAGTTGACCGTCTCTACAGGATAGTGATTTAGCAGCCTATAAGTAATAAGTTAGCAAATTTTTCCTTCTTGATTGATGAAGGCCTTCATACGCTTCCGTTGGATCATCAAGAGTAATACTAATTGCTTCAATTGGCTTTTTAGGTATTATTATTAAAAAAAATTCATGGTTGAATAGTGTTGTGCATTTTTCGTAATCGGATAGTGATCGGATTATCCGAGGTAATTCGTATCCACACTGTCTGGGTTATTTTGCACTTAATCTTTCCAAATTAAATAATTTTCTGCGTAAGTAACATTTTTTTAAAACATCTCATGCATGTAAATAACTCTAAAGGGATTAAGCAAAAATAAAGAAGTTAGTCAACATTGACAAAAACTTCCCTAGCTTGACTATAGATAGTTTTACAAACCGCGCTGTATTTTGCGTGGGTTGCCAAATTTACGGAAATAAATGATTTAAGGGAAAAAATAAACGGGGTGTTCCAGAATATGTGGGCAATCTCCCGGATTCAAATAGGACGCATAATAATTTGACAAACTCCTATACATTTTTGTCCTATGCCCCCCCCCCTACGGAGATACGGGCCCATAAAGGACGCCCCTGGAACTTTTAGAAGATCTAAACAGGAACTTCGAAACTCGATGGATAGGAAGAGGAGGACCAGTGGCTTAGCCTCCTCGATCACCTGACCTAAATCCATTTTTTTTGGGGGCTATTTAAAAAATTTAGTCTATGATAATCGAGAAAGCTTATTGGAAATGATTAATTCTTATTGTCGCGAAATAAGTACTAATGTTGAGGCATTGTGGAAGGTCCAACAATCTTCAATTCTTAGAGCTAGGAAATACATGAGAGTAGAATGAGCTCATGTTGAACCGGCATGCAAAGTTATTCAATAAAAACCATATTGAACAAAAATGTTTTTTCCTTTTCGTAAACAGTTATATAAAGAATAAAAATATATATTATATACGATAGAAAGACAATATCAGTATCAAGGCACAGGTGCTAATTTCTGGCCCAGGAATCGGCGCTCTATTAGACGTGGGTTGCCAAATTTACCAAAATAAATGATTAATTAATATTTATTAAATATTATCTTCGCCGCCTTAATGATTATAATATGCAATCTAAGGGGGAAAATAAACGTAATATAATGATATATGTAAGCTACAGGGTGTATACACTATACTATACAGGGATATACATACGTCTAATTGTTTTGTGTAATATATTTGAATTTCATATAAATTAAGATTTTAAAGAAATTTAAACCGTATTACAGCAACAATGCTGTATTTTGGACCTTGGACTAGCGTAAACCGACATTTTAAATAGTTTTTAAATATATTTGTCGTAGTTTTTTGACGCAAAGATAATTTTTCGCCAAAGGCTATATTATAGGTATATTCTACATATATTATAATATAAATATGAATATTAGGGTCGTATAGTAAAGCTGGAAATTTAAACTTACCTTTCTGTTACTAACTGAACAGAAAAATTGGTTGTACAGATATTGTCGCTGCCGCATCCATGCGAATAGGGAATTTTGTGTTCCCAATAGTTCTCTCCATGAGCAATGATATCTTTCCTGTCGGTATCTAATTTCAGATGTATTTGAAATGGTAAGATGTCGACATTGGCGGACTAAAAGTGAAAGAGTAAATTAAGATATTTTTTCCACGCTCATAGGTACCTACATATTTAATTTCGAACAAGTGTCCACAGTGTAAGTACACAACGTCAAATATGATTCATGTCTAAAAATTTTTTCTACAAACGTGTTAAAAATGGAACTTTTAACACTGCCTACTAGCCTTAAAAATGTTAGTTTAAGGCACTAGTGTTAAAAGTAAAATGTCAATTTTATAACTCGGCTTATAGACAGGCAAGGATCCATGATTAGGTTTCGGGGAGGGTCCAAATCTTAAAAGTTAATCTTTACATTCCTTTCGTTTAGCGGTAAACATTAATTTTTTTATTGAAATATTCATTTGTAAATCTCTCGAAAATAGATGTCGAATCACGGTTAGTGCCAAAATGTAACTATTTTTGTGCTGTTTGAGCTGCGTTATAAAAAAATATATCATGCTATTTAATTTTATTAGGAAAATTTTAAAAAAGTAAATCTTATTTTAACCGCGCCACCTAGAAGAAGCGGTATGTTCTAGCGACCACAACCAAAGTCGGCTTTCTAATAAGTATAAAACTGTCTATTAAACGAGCTTAAGCTAATTAAATTTGGGTAAAGCAATTTAATAGTGTATTAAAGTACAAGTTTTATAAAACTCATTTTAGTGCACGCGTCCATGTTAGAAAACGAGCCACGTGCGGCGAGTTTTATAACGGACAAGTCCGCTTATAGCTTTATGAAACGTGTGCTTTATACTATTTTTCTATTTTGTCATATTTTTCAATAAATAAATCCATATTTAAAAAGAAAATAAAACATTCAAATTTTCAAAATTTTTAGGCCTAAATGTTATGTTGGTAATAGAATCAAATTATTTATCATAGTAGCCTTGAAATCAACAAATAATTTTATTTCCGTGTCAGCTATTTTGTCACGAAGTTGTCTAACTTTTCTAACACACCTACATAATTTTAAAATATGAAGCAAGATGAGTTTAGTTTAACTCCCCCAAAGTTAAGGGAAGTTGCGGAAATTTTATAGTTTTATGTTTTATAATATAGTAAATTTGTAAGATTATTTGATATTTTTTTAACTCATCTCCATTTCATAAAATTAATGCAACCAAGCATACACGACAACAATATAAAACATTCGTAAACATCATTACCCACCTAAAGAAAAATAAAGAAAACTGTTTCATAAAAAGTTCATTGCGATACTGAGAACGATATCAAAACAGCTTTTTTATGAAACCAAATTAGAAATAGGGATTTTTTCCACAAGATTCTCCCACCCACATTATAATGAACTTTTTATTTCTGTCGTTAAAACAGTACCTTAACATAGCGACTATCTTATAAAATTTGACTTTTTAGATACATGCTAGTAACTGTGCCCCCTGTATATGCCATCATATCTCGATACGTATAGGTAGTTGAAAAGAAAACAGAATTTCTTTCATTTAAATTCAATGTGAAATATACTGGACCAGTAATTAGTAATGCTTATGCTATCGGCGAGATCTTAAAACCACAGAGGGAGTTTATTTCCATACACTAATGATTAATAAAAGACAAAGTGCGTTTTGCATTGCTTACTGTTGTGGTTTCATTAATCACATATTGACATTGATATTTTTTTAATCTTAAAGAAACAATACCCGTAACTATACATGACCACAAAAACGGCATCTAACTAATTCCAACGAACGATTTAGCGCAAGAGACATTACCAAAACAACGAATAACCAAATTTGTTTTCTTTAGGATTTACTAAAGATTAAAATTAAAAAATAAAAATAATTAAATAATAAACACACAATAAGGATTTTTCCTCGAACTTACCACAACTAGCAGTCTAACCACAAGTAATCACGCAGATTCCTTTAAGCGGTCATCAGTATTCCTAACCATGAGTTATAGTAAACTACACCAAGTAATTTTTTGGCGTAGTTAGGCAGTGTGAAAGATTATGTTCATTATTTTGGAATTGAGGATTTTTTCTTAACCTTACCACGGGTTAGGCGGTTAGTTAAATAATAACGTCAACAGTTCTCTTCAGACTGGTCACGGTAATGACGTACCGAAACGAGGCTTGTGGAAAAATTGTTTTGGAAAGTCTACATGAAGAAGAAAAGAGAAACCCTCGGTATCAATGCATTGGCTAATCGGAAGAAAGTCCACTCTGTCTCTACATAAAAAGCTTTATGCTTTACAAGCATATACTTAAACCCCTATGGGTCTAGAGTATCCAGTTATGGAGCTGTGCCAGTCACAGAAATCTCAAATCATTCATAGGTTCGAAAACAAAGTACTGAGAAACATTGTGGATTCTCCTTGGTGTATCTGTAATAGCAACCTGCATCGGGAGCTAGGCATGAATACTGTTGAAAAAGCTAGAGAAAAATTTGCAATCAGCCACGAACAACGACTGCATTGTCATATCAACGTCGAGGCGATCCAGCTCAATGATAATGCAGGACAGTTAAGAAGACTCGAGAGGGAAAAGCCCTTTGAGTTAGTCGATCCGCACCTATGCATGTTCACACTGCAGTTTTAAATCATGGTTGCATTAGCTGATATTATGACTTTTAACGCATGCCCATCAAAAGTTCTGATATGCGAGGATGCGCCAAGTATTTTCGGCGCCGTCGTGCGAAATAATGACCACCCTCTCATAGTTGATCGTTGAAATTTTTGAAGAAAACTCTATACTTTTTAGTACTAATGTCTATATTTATTTGTGACAAACAGAAAGTACACAAAAAATATTAATAGAATACGAAGTAATAAAACAAAAACAGTATCAAAGTTACAAAACATTAATTCAAAATATAAAAAAAAAATAAAGAAATAAAATAGCGATTGTTTTGAAACAGATAATACATGATCGTGATACATGATGGAGAGGTCTTACTTTTCTGGCTTTACTTTTTGCAAATTCATTGACAAGATTTTCCATTTCAAGTTGCTTTAAAAAGTCAGACTCTATAGAAATGATAGCAAGATTTTCTAACCGCTCTTGACCCATTAGTAGAGGATTAATACACTTTCATTGTCACCCCCCACTCCTCTGACGTCACATGACCTTGAACGCAGGTGTTCAATGATGTCACATGACCTTGACCTTGAACGCAGGTGTTGAGTGTTACTTTGACCTTGAATGACCTTGGCCGCATACGTATGCAGGCGTTAATTTGACCTTGAAATTACTTTTGTTGCGAACGTATGCAGGTGTTAATTTGACCTTGAATGACCTTGTCCACAAACGTATGTAGTTGTTAAATTTGACCTTGAAATGACTTTGGTTGCGAACGTATTTAGTTGTTAATTTGACCTTGAATGCCCTTGGCAGCAAACCTATGCAGTTGTTTAAATTGACTTTCAAATGATTTTGGGGTGCAAAGACGTGCTAGCCTCAATGTCAGGTCTTGAAAGCAGGTGTGCTAAACTCGACGTGTGACGTCAAAACCCGTAGCCTTTAATGCAGGTATGCTAACATTAGCTTGACTTTGACCTTGAATACCCTTGGTATCAAACCTATGCAAGTGTTAAATTGACTTTCAAATGATTTTGGGTGCGAGAACATGCTAGCCTCAACGCCAGGTCTTGCAAGCAGGTGTGCTAAACTCGTCGTGTGACGTCAAAAGCCATAGCCTTTAATGCAGGTGTGTTAACATTGACGTGACTTTTACCTTGAATGCCTTTGGTCTCAAACCTATGCAGGTGTTATTTTTGCTTTTTTTGTTGCAAACGTGCTAACCTCAAAAGATAAATAATGTATAGGAAGAAGAATGAGATTTACAATATTCTGCAAAATACGGCTTTAGAGTAATTATTACCAAGTAATTCAAAACATGGTTAAAATAAACATAAAAAATATCTTTATTTCCCAATGGCATAACAGAATGAATTGAAAACACCGGCAACACAAAGGATTACAAAAAAAAATACAGTAAATCGTAGTTAACATAATATAGATATACACAGGTCGCTTGGGTTCTTTTCAACTGGCACTCGACATTCTTGGAATCAAAAATGTATTTTTAAAGAAGGCACCCCGTGTCAGGTATTCATCTCGAATTCCCTTTGTGACGCCAAACTGTTGTATGCCCTTCTGACGTCACACGTCGAGGTAGCCTTCAATGCAGGTGTGCTAGCCTCGACATTGAATGTGCGACGACCGACGACCTACAATGACATTGAAATGTAATCTTAAGGTTGTTAGCATGTTCAAAACTTCACGATCATCTGGCAACACTGCAAGACTTTCACGTTGATCAAATCAGTAGAAAATCTTAAACCGTGCTAGCAGGATGCACCTTGCAACACACGCATCCGTTCGATCGCCTTGACGATGTTGCCGAATGTTTACGATTGTAGAAAATGGTCGGATTTTTTTGTTATGTCATCCGTATTACATAATTTATTGTAAAGTGGATATCTTGAGAAATGAGTATTAGATTCATGTTTTAAAGATTTCCAGCAACTTTAATTAAAAAAAAAATATGCTTAAAATAATAGTAGCATCGCGAATTGCCACACTTTTAAAATTTAGAAAATGTCAACATTAAACTACAAGAATTTCTATATGCATGCATGCGTACCTATAAAGCATAGTACCTACTCGCAAAAATCATGACAACATTTGAGAATGAAAGGGAGAGATATATTTTATAATTTTATCGGCGTTCTCTATTGAAACGTTTCGCATATACCTGCTGTGTAGCCTACGGGTTCGCTCTGGCTTATCTCCGCGTACAATTCTTGATTAAAAAATATCGTTAATAAATAATAAACTTTTACTTTTAATACTTCAATTGCTATTCTATTGTCAACAAAGCAACATGCAGAGTAATAAAGTTAAATTTAGGCTCTTGCAAATGTCTGATGAAGATGTCTTTGGTTTTCGAAATGTTGGAAAAGGATGGTATATTGGGAACATTCCTATATCCTTTAGTGAAGATATTTTAATTATTGACAGCGAGCAGTATACATTAACAGATGGGCTGTTGGATTTATTAACCCTTCAGCGCCCGAAAAAATATTCGAGCCTGGAACTTATTAAATATAAACAAATTTTATTATTATCAAATTCACATAGACGTGGCTTTGAACGAAATTCACATATCCGCTCAAGTAAAGGCTTTAAATACGTCAATATCATACGCAAACTGTTTCCACCAAAAAGAAAAAAACACACAAAAAGTAGTACATGCCAAAAAATGCTGAAGCACAGCGGTTACAGCAGCTGGAGTCAAAGATAATTAAAGCCTATAAAAATTTTCTGTATTTCTTATAGATTTTAGGTGATAAATCTTTGTACTTAATAGATTTTATGTCTGTAATATAAATATCAGTTTAATTATCTTATTTTTGTTTTTTTAAATGCGCAAATAGACCAGTATTCTACGTTAAAATTTTAGCGAAACTCTTCAATATATTATGTGCAACCATGGAGAAATTCTTTTAGCTCGGAATTGAATAATATGCTTCTCGTTTGTTTCTCACTATAGTATTAGACTGTGTTAGGTTAAAAAATAAAAAAAAATAATAAAATAGGTCATAAGACATTCAACATAGACTTGTTTAAAGAAGTAGACATAAAAAATCGTTAGCTTAGGTGTATCGGCTCTGCATATCCATCAATAGTACTCTGCGATCAACTGAAAAAAATGTTGTTTTGCCGAGCAGACAGAACTTTTAGCTTGGAATTGAATAGTATATGCATCTTTTTCGTTTCTCAGTAATGTTGAAAACTAACGTCCGTAAAATATATTTTCGACAGAGAGTTCAAAATAAAAAAAACTCCCAAATCAAAATATTTTCCCCGGAGCGTCTGTTTCGGCCTTGCGCATCTCCATCCGGGGGGGGGGGGGGGGGTGTTCCTATCAGAGAAGAAAAATAAAAAAAAAAAATATGTACGGCCAAGATGACCTCTCAATCCATATAACTCTGCGACAACCTAAAAAAAAATGTTGTATTCCCTAGCAGATAGTTTTGGAACTTAGTTTATAACCATTTTTCTTTATCATTTAATATAACTAGATGAAAATTTAATAAATTAGTTTTTGTTTATCTTTATAGAAACACGTGTACATCAAATTTATGATTATCTTTGAGGTCAATTGAGTCAAACTCGCCTTATCCATATTTCGCGAAAATTGAGTTAAATATGGAATTTAATACAGTTTTGATTACCTACTATAAAAAAAACCGAACACTTGGCATGTCAATGTCAATTATAAAAGGTGTTTAACCAATACACGAAGGTAATTTACTTATCCCTCCATTTTAGGTTAAAAATGAAAAAAAGATCCTGTGTAGGTATAAATTTTTAGGTAGATACTACGATGCTGTCATAAACGACGGCGAATTTTCTCCACCATTTAATTATTCTAGGTACCTACGTTAAATCTATGTAGATCTTGAGGTTAGGAGCCCGAACGCAATTCATTGGTTTCGGCCCCAGTTTTGCCTCGGAGATTCAGCTTTACAAATTGACCGTAAGCAGCGCAGCGCTAGCCTAGAGCTTGAAAATGCATTGGCTCTTATGGGAGCGATACCTATTTTTATTAAAATTAGTTCTTTGGAGAACAAATAACGACTTTTATATGAATTTAGGGTCACTTTGACACACTTATTTTAAAATTCAGCCTCTATGTAGTTTCAACGACGCTTGGTTACAAAGCAAGTTCTACTTCTATAAGACCTACCGTTACTCATTAACAACAATATTAGGAAAAAAGTTAATAACAAAGTGATTTGGATTAATAAAACGAGAAAAACGCAATGCTTGTTTTAGAAAAATGAACGCTAACGAAGACAGGCCCTCTATCGCAACCCAGCGAACTAACCAAAAAAATAGTGATAGAAATTTTAAATACTGCCATTGCCGATCGGCCTCCTATCTCGAGATTTCCATCATTAAGATGTAGGTACGTCTCGCAGCCTTGATGCGAATTTACCAATTATTCCCTTTGTGACGCCAAACTGTTGTAGGCCCTTCTGACGTCACACGTCGAGGTAGCCTTCAATGCAGGTGTGCTAGCCTCGACATTGAATGTGCGACGACTGACGACCTACAATGACATTGAAATTTAAGGTTGTTAGCATGTTCAAAACTTCACAATCATCTGGCAACACTGCAAGACTTTCACGTTGACCAAATCAATACAAAATCTTAAACCGTGCTAGGAGGATGCACCTTGCAACACACGCATCCGTTCGAACGCTTTGTCGATGTTGCCGAATGTTTACGATTGTAGAAAATGGTCAGATTTTTTTGTTATGTCATCCGTATTACATAATTGGAGATTGAGAATATTATCAAATAAAAAACAAAATTGTAAAGGTGAGATTTGAGGGCGTATATAGGTTTAAATAAATTCATTGCCAAGAAGTAATAAAAAATAAATGATTTTATGTTGTTTTTTGAACACAATTTATAACTTAAAAAGCACTTACCCCCACTACATTTATCTGCTTGCCTGCTTATTTTCCTTAATACAAATAACATGTATATCGAGGGAATCACACTTGCGCATTTTTTTTTAGCACTAAGTACACCAATTAAAACTTAAATGAGACAAAAGTTTTTGTGTATGGGAACTTTCCTAAAATAATTAGGGAAGCCAATAATGTATCACTTCAAAATTTACATGGCAATTCCTATGTCCTGCCTCACGGTGCAACACCCGGTATACCACAAAACATTGCTTTTTATCATTAAGGACTATAGATATTCACGACTCATTTTTTTAAGTTATAATATATTTAATGGCTCAGTTTAACCTATATGTACACAAACACGCTGAAAAATTATCGAATACTAAAGTGCAAGATGGTAACAGGTAGCAGGTAGTTCCTTCAAACGGTGTGATAAAACTAAACGATCGAACTCAGTAGACAGGTATATTCGTCAGTGCAGGCGTTACTCCAGTAAATATGTATAAAATTTAAAAATTCTGTTTAAATTTACTACATTTCTTTGCAACAAAATGAGATAAATATTGTATCATGTAGACCTCGATCATCTCTCTATAAAATCCCTTGCCCCGTTCTTACCAAAAGTACACAAATCCTTGTATAATGGTGTGGTGAAATCAGGAATTTCAACCAAAGATTAACAAATCCGTGAACTATTAATTTTCGTCAATTTCAGCGTAATTTCTCTCAAACAGCAACAAATCCATGCAGAAAATACGAGCGCAGTGTTATAACCCATGCAAAAGTGAACAAATCCAGAGGTATTTCAGAACTTTCCCAAGTTGGATTACTGATAAAATAGGTTTTTGTTTATTTGTAATTTTTTCTGAGTTGATTTAATAAATATTATAGTATAGTATCAGTTTTCCATGTCTCTAAGTGTAGATACATTGTTAATAAATTATTGTCAGCAACCCTGTGATAAAAAATATCGTCGCACACCACTGTGAAGCCATAAGCTGAAAGCGTCAAAGTTTTATTTTTACCATTAACCAAGCTTTTGTATGTATCCATAAACATAAGATGAGTGTGACAGAGATGGTATGAAAATAAAGATATGTGCAAAAGAGATAAATTATTTCGCAGAAAAATAACAAGAAGGTAGGTAGAAGGTTTAACCCGAATTTTATTGTACGGTCTTGGGATATAGCAATCTTTTCTCTCGAAAATTATTTGTATTTACAGAAAAAATAATTGTTTAACCTATAGAATGAGATACCACAAACAAATATCAATCAAAGATTTTTAATTTAAGAGCCATGAAAATTACATAATTATTACTATTATTAAATATACATGGATGATTGGCTATGATATTTTATAGATTGAATTAATGGATTTTAAAAATTCATTGTAAAAGATACGTTTTATACTGGGTGTTGCACCGTAGGACGGGACATAGGAATTCCCGTGTAATTTTTGAAGTGGTCAATTATTGACTTCCCTAATTATTTTAACAATAAAATGTATTAGGGTTTATTGAAAAGCGCGAGAGTTGTACTCAAAGAATACACCTTAACCCTTTACGACCACCTAAGCATTCAATACCTTTCCCATCGCATATTTTTATTTTCATGTTATGTTTTTCCTTGTCCCAGAGAATATGCGCACTTCTTTTACCTTGAGACCAGTTGTTGCTGTAGACGTTTTTTGATAGAATACCGCATTTTTACTGTTTAAGATTTAAGCCCTTTAATTTTTTTTTTCTAATTTCTTTTTCTTGTGGCAATTTGGCTTTAGACAGGGTGTTGAGAATTCCTCACAGCTTGAATAGCTATCACTTCGCAAACGTTTTTGTGCTTTATACCTTTGCTTACACATACCTGAAGTAGTAGATTTTCTCGCTGACGACGATAGTGTGATAATTCTTTTAGCTGGCCTATCTTTAATTTGCGAAGTAGTAGTTTTTGATGATTCTGACGACACAGCCTTTGATGTCTTTTTTAGGGGATCATTACCGATTTCTCGCTTAAGGCTTAACCGTGATACGGATGTTAGTCTCTTTCTATTAGGTTTACCAATTTCTGTTGTTGGCTTTGAGTCTCGCTCAATTTTTTCATTTTCTTCTGCACAAGATTTTGCTTGAACAGGTATTAAATTATGTTGTTCTGGTTGTTGTAAAGATGGTGGAATGAGTGTATCCTCGGCATACGGTTCAAAAGAACTGAAAAATTCGGCTATGCTCTGGATCGTAGAGACTGTGGCATTCTCATCATCGAAGGGGGTTGTATTTACTGGCACTGATTGTATTTCCATTACACCTGCTGTACTCTCCTCCTGGGGAATAGCTTCTACTATAGGACTTTCCAAAATGTCTGCCCCATCAGCTTCAATTTCAAGCAGGGACTCTGGTTCGATCATGACTAATTCTGGTTCGATCATGACTATTTCAGGGTCCGACTGAGAGGATGGGAGAGGTGAAACTAATTGTGGTAGAGTAACACATTCATACAAAATATCCTTTACATCGGGGGTATCTAAAGATGGAGTAGGACTTTCCAAAATGTCTGCCCCACCCGCTCCAATTTCAAGCGGGGAGTTTGGTTCGGTCATGACCATTTCAGGGTTCGACTGAGAGGATGGGAGAGGTGAAACTAATTGTGGAAGGGTAACACATTCATACAAAATATCCTTCACATCGGGGATATCTAAGGATGGAGTATGGAGACAAAAATCGTTTACCGTCGCGGCTGGGATAGTCTTATTTGTAGTCGAACTGGAACGCGCACTTAATATTTTTGATAAACGCATTGGCTTAGTTTTTATGCGTATACCTTGAAGCGTAAAAGCGGGCATACAGTGTAAGGAACAAATTGATTATTTAATAATCTAAAAACATTTCGTAAAAATCCTTGGACACATATACAGTGTGTCCGCGGATGGCGGTACCCAATAGGGAAGAATTCTTTATTATTCATTTTACGAACAGAAGTCATTCTTTATAAAAAGTTCTGCTTATTAAGAAAATAAATTTACGATTGAAGAAATTTAGATCACATGTACAGGGTGTTAATAAATTAGGAAAATATGAAAACGCTTCAAGAGAGAAGTACCATTATTTATTATTTTTAACAAAAATTTTATAAAACAAAGTTGTTTATAAACCAACGTAAAGTCTAATTACAAATTTTAAAATAAAAATTCAAATTTTTAAAAATTATTCAACATAGCTACCTCCCAACATGACGCACTTTTCCGCTAACTTAATAAATTTACCGTACACTTTACGAATGATTCGCGGCACATTTAGATCATGGATCGCTTCTTCTATTGTAAAAGCGGGCATACAGTGTAAGGAACAAATTGATTATTTAATAATCTAAAAACATTTCGTAAAAATCCTTGGACACATATACAGTGTGTCCGCGGATGGCGGTACCCAATAGGGAAGAATTCTTTATTATTCATTTTACGAACAGAAGTCATTCTTTATAAAAAGTTCTGCTTATTAAGAAAATAAATTTACGATTGAAGAAATTTAGATCACATGTACAGGGTGTTAATAAATTAGGAAAATATGAAAACGCTTCAAGAGAGAAGTACCATTATTTATTATTTTTAACAAAAATTTTATAAAACAAAGTTGTTTATAAACCAACGTAAAGTCTAATTACAAATTTTAAAATAAAAATTCAAATTTTTAAAAATTATTCAACATAGCTACCTCCCAACATGACGCACTTTTCCGCTAACTTAATAAATTTACCGTACACTTTACGAATGATTCGCGGCACATTTAGATCATGGATCGCTTCTTCTATTCGTTGTTTTAATATTTCCCTATCATGTGGAAGATTATCTGAATAAACCTTTTGTTTTAAGGCACCCCACAAAAAGAAATCTAGCAATGAAAGGTCAGGCGACCTAGCTGGATAATGGTTTGGGCCAAACCCCCCTATCCACCTTGCGCCAAAATGATCATTTAACCATTGTCTGACCAAGGCTGTGCAATGAGCAGGACAACCGTCTTGTTGCCAAAACATATTATTACGTACTTCTGGCTCTAACGTATTAAGAAATGGTAAGACGAAATGTTCCAAAATGTTCAAATACACGTTCTGGTTTAAATTTCCCTCTATAAAATATGGGCCAATGATCCGATCATAAAAAATTCCACACCATACATTAACTTTTAACGTTGACTTCCTTTGTTTATTACATAGTTAGGATTTTCGTAAGCCCAATGACGACTATTTTGTGAAGATACGTGCCCGTTTGTGTAAAATGTAGATTAATCGGTAAAAAAAAAAATAAATCTATGAAATCGTTGGTTCTCAAGGTGCTTTTCACCTATCCATAAACAAAACTCTAAACGTCTCTCTTCATCTCCAAGTTCAAGTGTATGCCGGATCTTTGGCTTAAACGGTATAATTTTGTTTTCCTTAAAAATTGTATGTAATTCACTTTTGCTTAAATCCACTGTTTGTGCACGCTTCCTTAAAGATTGCTTTTTTTTGACACCGGCGTATTAGGAAATTTTTCATGAAAAACATCTATAGCGTATTGATAAGACAAATTTCCAATACCGTAACATTTTATTAAATAAATACGTTCTTCTTTGGCTAACATTTTCGAAAATGCCTTCACGAAAGCAGAATACTGACACATGTAAATAAGATGATGACGTAACATGAACGTATACAAAATCGGCTATCTTAATTTTGTTGTAAAATGCAAATAATTACATAAAACCCATTTTATTTTAAAAAATTTGAATTTTTATTTTAAAATTTGTAATTAGACTTTACGTTGGTTTATAAACAACTTTGTTTTATAAAATTTTTGTTAAAAATAATAAATAATGGTACTTCTCTCTTGAAGCGTTTTCATATTTTTCTAATTTATTAACACCCTGTACATGTGATCTAAATTTCTTCAATCGTAAATTTATTTTCTTAATAAGCAGAACTTTTTATAAAGAATGACTTTTGGTTGTAAAATGAATAATAAAGAATTCTTCCCTATTGGGTACCCCCATCCGCGGACACACTGTTCTGAAAGACGTCAATCCAATTTGGGTCACTTATGATGAAGGATCTATTTATATATGTCTTCGTATCAGGAATTTCGATGACGACCTTTTCTTGCAAAACATTAACATGGGAAATTTTCATCTTTACTAGTTCATCACTCCTGCATGCTCCCGAGACTCCAACAATAAGCGCAATCTTCATACACAAAAATTCTTGGTACTTTAACCTGCTTTAGCCAAAAAATCTCTGATGTTTTCTCTTCTGGCTTACGAACAGCAAGGTCTTTGTGTCGTCTCATAAAACTATAGAACCAATCTTCTCCTGCTGATCTATTTTTGTTGCAACTATCAGGCATTCTTAATTTTAATTTCTTAGCATAATCATATGCAAAGATTTTTAGTTGCACATTTTTGACGAATTAATTGCATATTCAACTAAGGCTGATTCTTGGTCCTTTGAGAAAATTTGCCGACTGGAATATTTTGAGTGAATTTTCTGACTGGAATATTTTGAGTGGAAATTATGCTTGACAGAAGAGGTCACAACTCCATCATCATTTACATTTATCTTTTTAAGGCGATAATGTAAACTTGTGTGAGACATGCCGTAAGTTGCTGCCGCTTCTCGCAAAGTCATTATTTGCTCCCTTATGGCCCTGATTGCAGTTTCCATATCTACCTCTGAGTAAACTTCCCTTTTTTTCTTTACATAGTTTCGAACCAAATTGAATCTAAAGAGACAAAACAGAAATTGTTTTATTTTCTTTAAGCTTAGGTAAAGGAAAAATATTTGAGTGTCAATTAAGAATTACTATTTTTCTAAATTTACTTAACTTGGGAAAGTAAGAGCTAAGATTAGTCTAATACTCAGAATTTCATATACAAGGTTATTTTACCACGTTCAAATGTACCCCATTTACTTAGTTCAAATGTGCCCTACATTAATTTTTTTTTGCTTAACCTAACATTTCCACATGTCCAAGAATGGATAATGTAGAAAGTAATATATCAATGACAAGCTAAAACTTACCTCTTTCGAATTATGTACGACAAATTTACTTAGACAAGATAAAACAGAAATTATAACCGAAATATAACGTTCAAAAATTTTACACTTGTGAGCATAAATCATTGACATGCTTTTGGCGCCATTAAAACACGTCTGAAGTCGATAGCAAGTATTGATTCATGTTCGTTTCGCAGTGTTGCCACTAGTATTAAATTATTTTCACTCTAGGTTTAAACAGGATTGACTAAAATTCAAAGTTCAAATCTGCCCTCTGTTCAAATGTACCCCAGTCTCCCCTAAACCGAAATACATTCACACGCTTTCTCCTAGAGATTTTGAATCCCGTTTCCTATTTTGCGCGTCGTTCCAAGGCGAGTGTGAAGTTGATCCTTTTTTTGCAAGAAAAATATTATTTACAGATGAAGCCATGTTTACTTCCAACGGCGTGGTATGCTCCCAAAATTGTCGGTGGTGGAGTGACAAGAATCCAAATTTTATAATCGAATGACGTAGTCAATATTCATTTAAAACCAATGTTTCGTGTGGCATTTTTAATGATCGGATCGTTGCGCGTTGGACCATACTTTTTCCAACAAAATATAAATGCTGCCATTTACCTGGACTTTTAAGGAACCAGTTGTCTCAATTTCTTGACGAGCTGCCACTAAATATAAGACGTACAATTTGGTATCAACATGATGGAGCCCCATGCCATAGTACTAACACAGTAACTGGGTATTTGAATGAAGTATTTCCGCACCGTTGGATAGGCAGACATTCAAATATTCCTTGGCCAGCCAGGTCGCCTGACATCACACCCCTGGACTTTTTTTTATGACGCCGATTTAAAGAAATGGACAAAGTTGTTTATAAACCAACGTAAAGTCTAATTACAAATTTTAAAATAAAAATTCAAATTTTTTAAAATAAAATGGGTTTTATGTAATTATTTGCATTTTACAACAAAATTAAGATAGCCGATTTTGTATACGTTCATGTTACGTCATCATCTTATTTACATGTGTCAGTATTCTGCTTTCGTGAAGGCATTTTCGAAAATGTTAGCCAAAGAAGAACGTATTTATTTAATAAAATGTTACGGTATTGGAAATTTGTCTTATCAATACGCTATAGATGTTTTTCATGAAAAATTTCCTAATACGCCGGTGTCAAAAAAAAAGCAATCTTTAAGGAAGCGTGCACAAACAGTGGATTTAAGCAAAAGTGAATTACATACAATTTTTAAGGAAAACAAAATTATACCGTTTAAGCCAAAGATCCGGCATACACTTGAACTTGGAGATGAAGAGAGACGTTTAGAGTTTTGTTTATGGATAGGTGAAAAGCACCTTGAGAACCAACGATTTCATAGATTTATTTTTTTTTTTACCGATTAATCTACATTTTACACAAACGGGCACGTATCTTCACAAAATAGTCGTCATTGGGCTTACGAAAATCCTAACTATGTAATAAACAAAGGAAGTCAACGTTAAAAGTTAATGTATGGTGTGGAATTTTTTATGATCGGATCATTGGCCCATATTTTATAGAGGGAAATTTAAACCAGAACGTGTATTTGAACATTTTGGAACATTTCGTCTTACCATTTCTTAATACGTTAGAGCCAGAAGTACGTAATAATATGTTTTGGCAACAAGACGGTTGTCCTGCTCATTGCACAGCCTTGGTCAGACAATGGTTAAATGATCATTTTGGCGCAAGGTGGATAGGGGGGTTTGGCCCAAACCATTATCCAGCTAGGTCGCCTGACCTTTCATTGCTAGATTTCTTTTTGTGGGGTGCCTTAAAACAAAAGGTTTATTCAGATAATCTTCCACATGATAGGGAAATATTAAAACAACGAATAGAAGAAGCGATCCATGATCTAAATGTGCCGCGAATCATTCGTAAAGTGTACGGTAAATTTATTAAGTTAGCGGAAAAGTGCGTCATGTTGGGAGGTAGCTATGTTGAATAATTTTTAAAAATTTGAATTTTTATTTTAAAATTTGTAATTAGACTTTACGTTGGTTTATAAACAACTTTGTTTTATAAAATTTTTGTTAAAAATAATAAATAATGGTACTTCTCTCTTGAAGCGTTTTCATATTTTCCTAATTTATTAACACCCTGTACATGTGATCTAAATTTCTTCAATCGTAAATTTATTTTCTTAATAAGCAGAACTTTTTATAAAGAATGACTTCTGTTCGTAAAATGAATAATAAAGAATTCTTCCCTATTGGGTACCGCCATCCGCGGACACACTGTATATGTGTCCAAGGATTTTTACGAAATGTTTTTAGATTATTAAATAATCAATTTGTTCCTTACACTGTATGCCCGCTTTTACGCTTCAAGGTATACGCATAAAAACTAAGCCAATGCGTTTATCAAAAATATTAAGTGCGCGTTCCAGTTCGACTACAAATAAGACTATCCCAGCCGCGACGGTAAACGATTTTTGTCTCCATACTCCATCCTTAGATATCCCCGATGTGAAGGATATTTTGTATGAATGTGTTACCCTTCCACAATTAGTTTCACCTCTCCCATCCTCTCAGTCGAACCCTGAAATGGTCATGACCGAACCAAACTCCCCGCTTGAAATTGGAGCGGGTGGGGCAGACATTTTGGAAAGTCCTACTCCATCTTTAGATACCCCCGATGTAAAGGATATTTTGTATGAATGTGTTACTCTACCACAATTAGTTTCACCTCTCCCATCCTCTCAGTCGGACCCTGAAATAGTCATGATCGAACCAGAATTAGTCATGATCGAACCAGAGTCCCTGCTTGAAATTGAAGCTGATGGGGCAGACATTTTGGAAAGTCCTATAGTAGAAGCTATTCCCCAGGAGGAGAGTACAGCAGGTGTAATGGAAATACAATCAGTGCCAGTAAATACAACCCCCTTCGATGATGAGAATGCCACAGTCTCTACGATCCAGAGCATAGCCGAATTTTTCAGTTCTTTTGAACCGTATGCCGAGGATACACTCATTCCACCATCTTTACAACAACCAGAACAACATAATTTAATACCTGTTCAAGCAAAATCTTGTGCAGAAGAAAATGAAAAAATTGAGCGAGACTCAAAGCCAACAACAGAAATTGGTAAACCTAATAGAAAGAGACTAACATCCGTATCACGGTTAAGCCTTAAGCGAGAAATCGGTAATGATCCCCTAAAAAAGACATCAAAGGCTGTGTCGTCAGAATCATCAAAAACTACTACTTCGCAAATTAAAGATAGGCCAGCTAAAAGAATTATCACACTATCGTCGTCAGCGAGAAAATCTACTACTTCAGGTATGTGTAAGCAAAGGTATAAAGCACAAAAACGTTTGCGAAGTGATAGCTATTCAAGCTGTGAGGAATTCTCAACACCCTGTCTAAAGCCAAATTGCCACAAGAAAAAGAAATTAGAAAAAAAAAATTAAAGGGCTTAAATCTTAAACAGTAAAAATGCGGTATTCTATCAAAAAACGTCTACAGCAACAACTGGTCTCAAGGTAAAAGAAGTGCGCATATTCTCTGGGACAAGGAAAAACATAACATGAAAATAAAAATATGCGATGGGAAAGGTATTGAATGCTTAGGTGGTCGTAAAGGGTTAAGGTGTATTCTTTGAGTACAACTCTCGCGCTTTTCAATAAACCCTAATACATTTTATTGTTAAAATAATTAGGGAAGTCAATAATTGACCACTTCAAAAATTACACGGGAATTCCTATGTCCCGTCCTACGGTGCAACACCCAGTATAAAACGTATCTTTTACAATGAATTTTTAAAATCCATTAATTCAATCTATAAAATATCATAGCCAATCATCCATGTATATTTAATAATAGTAATAATTATGTAATTTTCATGGCTCTTAAATTAAAAATCTTTGATTGATATTTGTTTGTGGTATCTCATTCTATAGGTTAAACAATTATTTTTTCTGTAAATACAAATAATTTTCGAGAGAAAAGATTGCTATATCCCAAGACCGTACAATAAAATTCGGGTTAAACCTTCTACCTACCTTCTTGTTATTTTTCTGCGAAATAATTTATCTCTTTTGCACATATCTTTATTTTCATACCATCTCTGTCACACTCATCTTATGTTTATGGATACATACAAAAGCTTGGTTAATGGTAAAAATAAAACTTTGACGCTTTCAGCTTATGGCTTCACAGTGGTGTGCGACGATATTTTTTATCACAGGGTTGCTGACAATAATTTATTAACAATGTATCTACACTTAGAGACATGGAAAACTGATACTATACTATAATATTTATTAAATCAACTCAGAAAAAATTACAAATAAACAAAAACCTATTTTATCAGTAATCCAACTTGGGAAAGTTCTGAAATACCTCTGGATTTGTTCACTTTTGCATGGGTTATAACACTGCGCTCGTATTTTCTGCATGGATTTGTTGCTGTTTGAGAGAAATTACGCTGAAATTGACGAAAATTAATAGTTCACGGATTTGTTAATCTTTGGTTGAAATTCCTGATTTCACCACACCATTATACAAGGATTTGTGTACTTTTGGTAAGAACGGGGCAAGGGATTTTATAGAGAGATGATCGAGGTCTACATGATACAATATTTATCTCATTTTGTTGCAAAGAAATGTAGTAAATTTAAACAGAATTTTTAAATTTTATACATATTTACTGGAGTAACGCCTGCACTGACGAATATACCTGTCTACTGAGTTCGATCGTTTAGTTTTATCACACCGTTTGAAGGAACTACCTGCTACCTGTTACCATCTTGCACTTTAGTATTCGATAATTTTTCAGCGTGTTTGTGTACATATAGGTTAAACTGAGCCATTAAATATATTATAACTTAAAAAAATGAGTCGTGAATATCTATAGTCCTTAATGATAAAAAGCAATGTTTTGTGGTATACCGGGTGTTGCACCGTGAGGCAGGACATAGGAATTGCCATGTAAATTTTGAAGTGATACATTATTGGCTTCCCTAATTATTTTAGGAAAGTTCCCATACACAAAAACTTTTGTCTCATTTAAGTTTTAATTGGTGTACTTAGTGCTAAAAAAAAATGCGCAAGTGTGATTCCCTCGATATACATGTTATTTGTATTAAGGAAAATAAGCAGGCAAGCAGATAAATGTAGTGGGGGTAAGTGCTTTTTAAGTTATAAATTGTGTTCAAAAAACAACATAAAATCATTTATTTTTTATTACTTCTTGGCAATGAATTTATTTAAACCTATATACGCCCTCAAATCTCACCTTTACAATTTTGTTTTTTATTTGATAATATTCTCAATCTCCAATTATGTAATACGGATGACATAACAAAAAAATCTGACCATTTTCTACAATCGTAAACATTCGGCAACATCGACAAAGCGTTCGAACGGATGCGTGTGTTGCAAGGTGCATCCTCCTAGCACGGTTTAAGATTTTGTATTGATTTGGTCAACGTGAAAGTCTTGCAGTGTTGCCAGATGATTGTGAAGTTTTGAACATGCTAACAACCTTAAATTTCAATGTCATTGTAGGTCGTCAGTCGTCGCACATTCAATGTCGAGGCTAGCACACCTGCATTGAAGGCTACCTCGACGTGTGACGTCAGAAGGGCCTACAACAGTTTGGCGTCACAAAGGGAATAATTGGTAAATTCGCATCAAGGCTGCGAGACGTACCTACATCTTAATGATGGAAATCTCGAGATAGGAGGCCGATCGGCAATGGCAGTATTTAAAATTTCTATCACTATTTTTTTGGTTAGTTCGCTGGGTTGCGATAGAGGGCCTGTCTTCGTTAGCGTTCATTTTTCTAAAACAAGCATTGCGTTTTTCTCGTTTTATTAATCCAAATCACTTTGTTATTAACTTTTTTCCTAATATTGTTGTTAATGAGTAACGGTAGGTCTTATAGAAGTAGAACTTGCTTTGTAACCAAGCGTCGTTGAAACTACATAGAGGCTGAATTTTAAAATAAGTGTGTCAAAGTGACCCTAAATTCATATAAAAGTCGTTATTTGTTCTCCAAAGAACTAATTTTAATAAAAATAGGTATCGCTCCCATAAGAGCCAATGCATTTTCAAGCTCTAGGCTAGCGCTGCGCTGCTTACGGTCAATTTGTAAAGCTGAATCTCCGAGGCAAAACTGGGGCCGAAACCAATGAATTGCGTTCGGGCTCCTAACCTCAAGATCTACATAGATTTAACGTAGGTACCTAGAATAATTAAATGGTGGAGAAAATTCGCCGTCGTTTATGACAGCATCGTAGTATCTACCTAAAAATTTATACCTACACAGGATCTTTTTTTCATTTTTAACCTAAAATGGAGGGATAAGTAAATTACCTTCGTGTATTGGTTAAACACCTTTTATAATTGACATTGACATGCCAAGTGTTCGGTTTTTTTTATAGTAGGTAATCAAAACTGTATTAAATTCCATATTTAACTCAATTTTCGCGAAATATGGATAAGGCGAGTTTGACTCAATTGACCTCAAAGATAATCATAAATTTGATGTACACGTGTTTCTATAAAGATAAACAAAAACTAATTTATTAAATTTTCATCTAGTTATATTAAATGATAAAGAAAAATGGTTATAAACTAAGTTCCAAAACTATCTGCTAGGGAATACAACATTTTTTTTTAGGTTGTCGCAGAGTTATATGGATTGAGAGGTCATCTTGGCCGTACATATTTTTTTTTTTTATTTTTCTTCTCTGATAGGAACACCCCCCCCCCCCCCCCCGGATGGAGATGCGCAAGGCCGAAACAGACGCTCCGGGGAAAATATTTTGATTTGGGAGTTTTTTTTATTTTGAACTCTCTGTCGAAAATATATTTTACGGACGTTAGTTTTCAACATTACTGAGAAACGAAAAAGATGCATATACTATTCAATTCCAAGCTAAAAGTTCTGTCTGCTCGGCAAAACAACATTTTTTTCAGTTGATCGCAGAGTACTATTGATGGATATGCAGAGCCGATACACCTAAGCTAACGATTTTTTATGTCTACTTCTTTAAACAAGTCTATGTTGAATGTCTTATGACCTATTTTATTATTTTTTTTTATTTTTTAACCTAACACAGTCTAATACTATAGTGAGAAACAAACGAGAAGCATATTATTCAATTCCGAGCTAAAAGAATTTCTCCATGGTTGCACATAATATATTGAAGAGTTTCGCTAAAATTTTAACGTAGAATACTGGTCTATTTGCGCATTTAAAAAAACAAAAATAAGATAATTAAACTGATATTTATATTACAGACATAAAATCTATTAAGTACAAAGATTTATCACCTAAAATCTATAAGAAATACAGAAAATTTTTATAGGCTTTAATTATCTTTGACTCCAGCTGCTGTAACCGCTGTGCTTCAGCATTTTTTGGCATGTACTACTTTTTGTGTGTTTTTTTCTTTTTGGTGGAAACAGTTTGCGTATGATATTGACGTATTTAAAGCCTTTACTTGAGCGGATATGTGAATTTCGTTCAAAGCCACGTCTATGTGAATTTGATAATAATAAAATTTGTTTATATTTAATAAGTTCCAGGCTCGAATATTTTTTCGGGCGCTGAAGGGTTAATAAATCCAACAGCCCATCTGTTAATGTATACTGCTCGCTGTCAATAATTAAAATATCTTCACTAAAGGATATAGGAATGTTCCCAATATACCATCCTTTTCCAACATTTCGAAAACCAAAGACATCTTCATCAGACATTTGCAAGAGCCTAAATTTAACTTTATTACTCTGCATGTTGCTTTGTTGACAATAGAATAGCAATTGAAGTATTAAAAGTAAAAGTTTATTATTTATTAACGATATTTTTTAATCAAGAATTGTACGCGGAGATAAGCCAGAGCGAACCCGTAGGCTACACAGCAGGTATATGCGAAACGTTTCAATAGAGAACGCCGATAAAATTATAAAATATATCTCTCCCTTTCATTCTCAAATGTTGTCATGATTTTTGCGAGTAGGTACTATGCTTTATAGGTACGCATGCATGCATATAGAAATTCTTGTAGTTTAATGTTGACATTTTCTAAATTTTAAAAGTGTGGCAATTCGCGATGCTACTATTATTTTAAGCATATTTTTTTTTTAATTAAAGTTGCTGGAAATCTTTAAAACATGAATCTAATACTCATTTCTCAAGATATCCACTTTACAATAAATTATGTAATACGGATGACATAACAAAAAAATCCGACCATTTTCTACAATCGTAAACATTCGGCAACATCGTCAAGGCGATCGAACGGATGCGTGTGTTGCAAGGTGCATCCTGCTAGCACGGTTTAAGATTTTCTACTGATTTGATCAACGTGAAAGTCTTGCAGTGTTGCCAGATGATCGTGAAGTTTTGAACATGCTAACAACCTTAAGATTACATTTCAATGTCATTGTAGGTCGTCGGTCGTCGCACATTCAATGTCGAGGCTAGCACACCTGCATTGAAGGCTACCTCGACGTGTGACGTCAGAAGGGCATACAACAGTTTGGCGTCACAAAGGGAATTCGAGATGAATACCTGACACGGGGTGCCTTCTTTAAAAATACATTTTTGATTCCAAGAATGTCGAGTGCCAGTTGAAAAGAACCCAAGCGACCTGTGTATATCTATATTATGTTAACTACGATTTACTGTATTTTTTTTTGTAATCCTTTGTGTTGCCGGTGTTTTCAATTCATTCTGTTATGCCATTGGGAAATAAAGATATTTTTTATGTTTATTTTAACCATGTTTTGAATTACTTGGTAATAATTACTCTAAAGCCGTATTTTGCAGAATATTGTAAATCTCATTCTTCTTCCTATACATTATTTATCTTTTGAGGTTAGCACGTTTGCAACAAAAAAAGCAAAAATAACACCTGCATAGGTTTGAGACCAAAGGCATTCAAGGTAAAAGTCACGTCAATGTTAACACACCTGCATTAAAGGCTATGGCTTTTGACGTCACACGACGAGTTTAGCACACCTGCTTGCAAGACCTGGCGTTGAGGCTAGCATGTTCTCGCACCCAAAATCATTTGAAAGTCAATTTAACACTTGCATAGGTTTGATACCAAGGGTATTCAAGGTCAAAGTCAAGCTAATGTTAGCATACCTGCATTAAAGGCTACGGGTTTTGACGTCACACGTCGAGTTTAGCACACCTGCTTTCAAGACCTGACATTGAGGCTAGCACGTCTTTGCACCCCAAAATCATTTGAAAGTCAATTTAAACAACTGCATAGGTTTGCTGCCAAGGGCATTCAAGGTCAAATTAACAACTAAATACGTTCGCAACCAAAGTCATTTCAAGGTCAAATTTAACAACTACATACGTTTGTGGACAAGGTCATTCAAGGTCAAATTAACACCTGCATACGTTCGCAACAAAAGTAATTTCAAGGTCAAATTAACGCCTGCATACGTATGCGGCCAAGGTCATTCAAGGTCAAAGTAACACCCAACACCTGCGTTCAAGGTCAAGGTCATGTGACATCATTGAACACCTGCGTTCAAGGTCATGTGACGTCAGAGGAGTGGGGGGTGACAATGAAAGTGTATTAATCCTCTACTCCCATTCTAGATCGTAAATAATTTTTAATCAACTTTAATTTAGAGAATGACTTCTCAGCTGTAGCTACAGAAACTGGAATGGTTAATAATATGCGCAATGCAATTTGTAATGTTTGGAAATAAATGGGTTAGGTTATTTATTGCAATGTAATTAAGTGTTTCTACTACAGACGTAGCGTTTTTGTCGCTATTTTGCAGAAATTGTAATTCGTGTAAGTTGTGTTCCGTCTATATCTTTCTCGTTTTCGATTTTTGTCAGTTAGGTTTCTTCAAGTTTTTTACAAAAATTAAATTGATCTTGGTCAGAATATTTGCCGAAATCCTCAACATTCCACAAAAAGTTAAAAACAACATCAGAATGACACGATAACAGTTTAAATCTTTCATGTATGGATGAAAGAGTAATGTCTAGCATTCCGAAAAAGCAATTTACTTGAAATTTAATTTGTTGATTTTCAATCGGCTGGTCGTCACCTTCGTAAGAAAATTGTTTTTTAATCTTTCGTTGCCTTAAAATTTCTGCGGATATAAATTTTGCATCAACTTCTAAGCAAGATGCTAGTTCTATGGCATCTACTAATCAGTGAAATAAAATACCTGGGCATAATTATTGACGAAAACTTAAAATGGACTAATCATATAAATTATTTAACAAAGAAGGTACGAAAACTTATTTATAAATTTTATCAACTTCGTGAAATACTATCTCGAAAATTATTAGTAACTATATACAAAACTCTGGCCGAATCACTCTTCCGTTATGGTGTTCTAATATGGGGGGGAATGTATAAGAATTCACTACAAAAGTTAAATATTATGCAAAATTACATATTAAAAATAATATTTAAAAAGACGAGGCTGTTCCCTACTGACCTACTGTATACAGAGGAAATTTGTAATATAAGAACATTGTACTTTCATAGCATCTGTATATACGCCTTTAAAAACAATTGTTTTCAAAATTATACAATTTCCACTTTCAACACACGTAGTAATAACCTTAGGCTTCTATCTACGCCCAGATTTAACAGAAATATTAGCCATAGATTTATAAATTATACTTTACCTAAAACCTGCAATATCTTACCTTTACATATTAAACAGTTAAATAACCTAAAAGTATTCTCCAAACTATCAAAAAAATATATCTTTGGAAATTACCGTGAATTTGTAAATATAATAGAAAATTGACCGTTCTTTTATTAGATAAATATGTATATATGTGTAATAATAACTTTATAATTTTCTTTTAGTTAGTTTTTTTCTTAGATTTAGTTTAGATAAATTTGCCTTCTTACTAAGGTATAGCACAACACAAGTGTTTAATCACTTAGGTGCTTACTTATAATATATGCATTCAAATTGAACAAATAATTAACATAACTATTTGACGTATATAACCTAGTGTTTAGAATATAAATTTAATGTACCTAACCGTATAATGTATGTACTATAAGCAAATAAATAAATAAATAAATAAATAAATAAGTCACTAAAGCCTTTGTCAGATCGGTATTGTTTTACAAATTCACTTAGTAACAACATCAACTTTACTTAGAATCTTGTACCACAAGACTATCATTCAAAACAGACCACCGATTGGTTGAGGCAGAAAAAAAATTATATAATTCTTGAACAGTTGAAAAAAATTATACTAGAAATATTGGATTTTACAGCATCGTTTATGACAAGGTTTAAACTGTGGTTACAACAAGGTACAAACATTGCTCGCGGATTAATGTATAAAATTCTTTTTTGTACACCTTGATGTTTACCCTTCATATTTGATCCATTATCATAACCTTGGCCGCGCATATTATAAATGTCTAAACGACAATTCTCCAAAGCTTTTAGTAAAAAGTTAGTTAAACCTTCACCTGTTGTATCACATATAGGGCAAAATGTTAAAAAACGTTTTTCGACACTAAATTTATTGTTTTTTAAATTAACGTATCTTAAGCAAACAGAAATCTGCTCCTGGCGGCTCACATCAGCGGCACAATCAAGTAATATAGAAAAATACTTTAATACTCGTTTTGAATTTTATCTCCAAGGTAAAATGGAATATTTTTTTGAGATCTATTAACATGTGCAGAGATGACTGGATCAAATTTTGTTATCATTTCTATACATTTTAAAAAATTTCCATTATTTATTTCAAATAATTTGTTACTAGGACCACGAAAAGCCAAGTTTTGTTCAGCCAAAAATTGAATAGTATAAATTATTTTTGCATTTCCGAATCAACAGTTCGATTAGTTTTTAATCTTTTTAGTAAATCTGACCAGACACGTAAATTTTGAAAATGAGATTTACTTTTTTCGTGGATTTTCAAATGTTCGCTTTAATGATGCCAATCATTGAAACCGTCTTGGTTACTTAATTTAGTGTTTTTAAAAGTCAATGGATTGTGGGGGTTGGAGTCATTGAATATTTTACAGCAGAAGCAGAAAACTGTATTTTTTCAATATATAGCAACCAATGACGCTGAACCTTTTCACAATTTAACAAAATTCGAGTAAAATATATATCGGAAAACTTACGTCCACTTTTGTCTTTAGGATACATAGTTTTATTTTGATAATGCATTGTATCTTTTTCGACAAGTTCTTGCACCTGGATTGGAGACAATACACTCGGTCAAAGACCTGGATCGTTAGAAAGGGGCGCTAAGATGAAGGTTGAATATGCGGGGTGTTTCATTTAAACTTTATAAAACGTCATCATCTTTTAACAATTATCGCTGAAAAATTCCCCTATTATTATAAATATATCAGTTTTTACGCCTCGAAAGATGCCAAAAAATCACAGATTTTTAATATTGCCGAATTTGAACACGTGTTTGTAAATTGGAAAATATTAAATGAACAGTAAACGTCAAGCTGTCAGAAAATTGGAGTTTTTAATAAATCTTACTGTTAATATTGTTTGTGATATTATTTGCCGGCTTATTGGAAACGCACTTTAAACATTGAGCCCTACATGTAAAAACATTTTTTAAATTTAACTTCTAAACATTTTTTTTTTACTTTCACACTTAGCTGTAAAACAAATATCTAAGGGGAATGGTGGTTGATTCGTAATAATGATTACTTACCGCTATATGTACTGTGTAATTTTTACACATAATCTGTCCTATACCCACATCGATGTGATCGACTATTCTGCCCTCCACAGATCGATAATCCAAGTCGATCGATAAGTTGAAGGTCACACGTGACAAAATATTTTTCTCGCTCCTTTTCGTATACCACAAGCAGAACTGCACGTCAAACGCGGTGTCATCCGTTATAGTATTGATGCTTGGTCGGAGAAGAAATTTATAATCGATCATGCTGAGGGATTTAACAATGAAAACTTGGTCCGACTTATAAGCGCCAATTGCAATATCTAAAAGAATAAAAGCGTATTAAGCAGTTTGCAAGGATACTATACCGCGTTAGTAGAAAGTACCGGAACGCTTAAGTATCTTCAGTATCTTCAAAACCGCTAAAGCTGCGCTTAAAAAATTCGTTAGTTCGCAGTTAGAGGTTTCTCGGCATGCGGAATTGAAAAATGATACCGGCACTGTTGCCAGATTTCCCAATTTCGCGCTACACATAGTCGTTTCGTTATTTTAAATTAAATGTCCCATTTATTTTTACTCCAATGAATTGGACGTCTTAAGCTTAGCAAAATCCTAATTTTTTAAAATTTTATCTCTACTAGTTGCTGAGATATGACAAGACCGCATTTTCAGTCAAAAGTACTGGAACGCTTAAATATCTTCAAAACCGCTAAAGCTGCACGTAAAAAATTCGGCATTTGGCATTGTAAACTTAGTAAGATCCCAAATTTTTAAAGTTCTGCTTGCACTATTAAATACTAGCCAGAAAAATTCTGGGATAGTTACCTATTCTAGAATGAGCATTAAACTTATCAGAAACGCCCGAGAAGTGAATACCTTATGAACAAGTATAGGCGCTGCTTCAGTTTTTTTTTTAAACAATTGCCGTCGCGTTACCATGCTACAACAATGACAAATTAAACACATCACTGTCAGTTAAGCAGCCTAATAACTGTATTGATTATAAAATTATAATTTTATTATGGCTTTTGTTCTCTCAGTGACCCAACGTATTGATATTTTGATGTTTCGTGGATATGGAAATAAAACAAGGACATATCAAGAAATCTGCGACTTGTTTATTGACCGCTATCCTAACAACCCCATTAGAAAATCCACGGTACACAGAACTTGTCGACGTTACCAGGAAACAGGGTCCATAAAAAGTTTACCTAAAACCGGACGTTCAAGAACTGCTACAAGTGATGAAAATAAATTAAAGGTTTTATTACGAATAGAGGAATATCCAAAAGTAAGTACCAATCAGTTAGCTCTAAATGCCGAAATTTGCCAAAAATCTGTAAGGACTATCTTGAAGGAAAACAAATTAAAGCCGTCCAAGATTAATTACACTCAAGAACTTTTAGGGGATGATCCTGACCGCCGTAATGAATTCGCCGCAATCATGATGGAAAATATGAACCGAAATCCTTATTTTGCGCACAACTGTATTCAGCGACGAAGCTACTTTTTGCTTAAACGGCCAAGGTAATAGGCACAATTGTAGAATTTGGTCTAGAGATAACCCCCATTGGATGGAAGAACTTCACACCCAATATCCTGAGAAAGTTTATGTCTGGGCGGAAATATTGGGTGACAATATTATCGGACCTCTTTTCATAGAAGGTACATTAACAGGACAGAAGTATTTGGAGCTCCTTAGAGATTGTATAGTTCCTGCTATTCAACGAAATAGAAATGTAGGTGAAATATGGTACCAACAAGACGGTGCTCCGCCCCATTATTCAAGGGTAGCCATCAATAGCCATGCAGTTCCTAAACAACCAATTCCCAGGGAGGCTGATTGCAAGACGTGGTGCATTAGAATGGCCACCTCGATCTGCTGATATGACTCCACTGGACTTCTTCTTGTGGGGTCATTTGAAGAATCGTGTCTACAAAAATCGTCCAGAAAATTTAAACGAACTCTGCAAAAGAATCCGCACCGAAGTTGCTCTTATAACACCGAATGTAATGAGTAACACACTTCGAGAGTTTTATGATCGATTTGGGTACTGTCTGGCAAATAATGGGGCCCACTTTGAGCATTTAATTAACAACTAGTGAATAAATAATAAATATAAATAAATTCAATGGAGTAAAAATAAATGGGTCATTCAATTTAAAATAGCGAACGACTGTGTGTAGCGCAAAACTGGAAAATCTGGCAACAGTGCCGACCTTATTTTTTAATTTCGCATGCCGAGAAACCTCTAACTGCCGAATATTTTAAGCGCAGCTTTAGCGGTTTTGAAGATTACTTTCTACTAACCCAGTATACAAAGTGAGTCGGGAGGAACGGATTAAACTCCAAGAGTGTGTTATACACGTGAGAACAAAGTGCAAAAAGCCATATGTTCTTATCCGATTTTTATTTGTTTTCAAGGTATAGCGTAATTAAAATTTTTATCGAGCGTTTCACTAGTATCCACATTTTCGCATAATCAGAGTATGCTCAAAAACATTTGAAAACTTTGTCGTTTTGACAATGTGTCAGTGTACTGAGATAGTAATTGAATGTTTATTTTCAAGTTTAAATGATTACTGTATGTTTTTCTGCTATATCTTCCACGGCATATTTCATAAAACGATGTTTGTGTAAATTTGCTATAGCTAATAGTTCCTTGTTTATCAAATTATTCTCAAATTCAATACTTTTGGTGGTTAACCAGTCGATAATTTCTTGTTTTCTCCAAGATGAAGTTGGGCTCTTCTCTGTGCGTCGTGAATGGTAGCCTGCGTTATCCATAACTACTACTGAATCAGCTGGAAGATATTTTATCATTTCACCAAAATAGTCCTCAAAAACATTTGAATTCATGTCCTCGTGGTAATCTCCCGTATTGAACGACTAAAAGGTTAGCAAACCTTCTTTTAAAAATCCCTCATCGCTTCCAATGTGTACGATTATTAGTATCTTTAACATGTAAGAAAAAACACACTAAGTTTTCGATTTTCACTATATTATGTATTATCAAAACATGACAGCTGTTTCGGTACACCGTACCTTCTTCGGATGATGAGTACTTAATACTAGTATAAAAATGGTTTACATGAAAGACAGGTAAATTAAAGGTATTATTGATATAATTACGGGAAAATACAACACAATTTACAAATTTAATAATGGCGACCTGTTTAAATCTAATTGATCGTTTAACAATAGATTGGAATTCTTAAGTTTGTTAATCTCCAGGGATTCTAAAAGGTTCAATTTACGGCCCTTATTCTCTACATGCAAAATGGTAAAAGTATTATTTAAAGTATGTTGCTCTTCTAACAAATGATTTGCATAATTAGAATCGTGTTTGTTATCTAATTATGCAAATCATTTGTTAGAAGAGCAACATACTTTAAATAATACTTTTACCATTTTGCATGTAGAGAATAAGGGCCGTAAATTGAACCTTTTAGAATCCCTGGAGATTAACAAACTTAAGAATTCCAATCTATTGTTAAACGATCAATTAGATTTAAACAGGTCGCCATTATTAAATTTGTAAATTGTGTTGTATTTTCCCGTAATTATATCAATAATACCTTTAATTTACCTGTCTTTCATGTAAACCATTTTTATACTAGTATTAAGTACTCATCATCCGAAGAAGGTACGGTGTACCGAAACAGCTGTCATGTTTTGATAATACATAATATAGTGAAAATCGAAAACTTAGTGTGTTTTTTCTTACATGTTTAACATGGATTTTCATCAAGTAAAGGCCTCGACAATCATGTTTTTATTAGTATCTTCCCTTTACCTGAGAGGCACCTTAATACCCGTTGACAGGCCTTCCATGAAAGCTTGGCGAGCACTGGTTATATTTTTGTCTTGCCACAATTTTGGTACTATATAACCTTCATTAATTCACGTCTCATCAAAATAAAAGATTTTTTTCTGCTCTCCTCTGTACTGCTTTATATTTCTTAAGTATTTTCGTCGCCAGCAAACAATTTCATCGCTTTCCAGTAAAAGTGATTTACGGTTATGCTTTCCCAGACAAAATCCATATTTTTTAAAGTAGTTCATAAAAGTTTTCTAGTTATAAACGGAATACTGTCATCCTGGTCAAGCTCCATTTGAATCTTATCTAGGGTGGGTATTTCTTTTTTAAAATAAAAAAAGGAAACTTTTCTTCGAACTACACTTTTGGTGTCTTCATCAAGGACTTTTACTGGTCTGCCTGGACTTTTCTTGGGAGGTTCCACTTGACCTGCTGTCTTTCTCTCCCGCAATAATTTAAAAACGGTGGACTTTTCAACTCCAGTCATTTGGGAACATCGGTCGACAGTTTCTTGTACAGTAAAATTCGGATAATCGGATTTTATGCAATCATGTACATTTAAAATAATAACTTTTCACTCACTGATAATGGAGAATTATTGGAACATCTTTATATTGGTGTGAATTTCGTCATTTTATTACTAATCTTATAATACTGTGAACACTATATACGGCTTAACAGCAAATACTGATGCGTGAAACTAAACAAATATACTTATTAAGGACATACACATACACGATATATGAAGTTTGTTCCAAATTACCACCTATTTATATGGTCCAGCCAAAGAGGCCAGAGCCAAACTCGGTGGCTGTTAAATGGTACCTGTTAAACGCAAAACGTAACTTTATAATCTACTACCTAACTATTCCGTACACAATATTTCGATTTTGACACTTTAGGCCAGAAAACATACCTTTCCTAATCATCTTACGCAATTACTTGAAATTTTAATATTACAAACAATACTGTTTTATCTTAATACCCGTTAACCTAATTCTCTAAAATTTTTGGTTAGTTATCATAAATAATTTAATTCACAAAGTTTACCTGCGCCTATGGCCGATACCGAAATTAAGCGGAACTGGACGGAATTTCCCATTTTATTACTTTACACTCTACTCTACACCTTTCTGAAATAGACTATAGCAGGTGCATGTTAATGATTTTTGACAGAATCGGAATAAGTTTACGCTCTTGCTAGTATTATATTTTTAGCTTTGATGTTTGTTTTGCAAGTAAAAATCCTCTTCCATAGTAGTAGGTACTACGAGTTTCTGGTCGTACGTTATTGTCCATATAAAGGGTATTCCAACAAGAGTTTCCGGATGTTTTATGCTGCTACTTTTCTTATTGCAAGTTATTGTGGTGATATATCCTTTGTTTGCTGCAGACCAGTACAATTTTAACTTGAAGAGGTACACGGTATACAGGGTGCTCCAATTAAATCGCCGGTTATTATAGCCTAATAACTTTGGTGCAATTATCCTATTGCTAAAATTCAAATGCCGTTTTATATAGAGTACCGAGTACCTGTCAACATTTTGTTTCTTACATTTATGCAGGGCTGGCCACAAAGTCAGAATGAAATAGAGGTATTAAAAACTTTCTATTCAGGAAAATATACGCACCTATCATTTTAGGAAAATAAGATAAATCTTAAATAATAAACACTTTGATAAAGGTAATGATTTAATGATAATCCCTTAGGTCGTTTTTATTGGTCGGTGCATGTCAGATAAGAATTCTGCAGACAAGTACAATTTAAGTATGGAAAGGTACACCGTAGAACAACACTGTTAAAACTTATTTTGAAAATGGGTCTTCCGCTATTAACACATATCGCAGAATTCGTAATTATTTTGGCGTACATAATGGTCCTTCAGAAAAAATATGCGCAATATAGTGCGCAAATTCGAAACCACCGGGTCTGTTAAAGATGTCAAATCACCAGAACATACACGTCGAGGTCGTCCGATTTCTAATGTTGAGGGTGTTCGTGACAGTGTGACTGATAATCCCCGAATGTTCATTGAACGATGTTCGCAACAATTGGATATTACCAAAATCACAACATGGCGGATTTTGCGAAAGGACCTGGCTCTCCATCCTTGCAAGATTCAGGTAACCCAGAAACTCGAACCAGAGGATCACGGGCAACGCTGTGCGTTTGCTAATTGAGTGCTAGAAATGAGGGCAGTTGACGATAATTTTTGCGAGGAACCCCATTTTCACTTAACTGGGTACGTAAACAAGCAAAACTGTCGCGTCTGGGCCAGTGAAAATCTTAGGTAAATTCACGAAAAGCCAATGCATTCCCACCGTGTCACAGTTTGCTGCGGTTTTTGGTCTGGCGGTCTTATCCGGCCATACTTCTTTGACCCCGAAGACGGACAAGCAGTCATGGTATGGCAATACCGAACAATGATAAAAAAATTTTTATGGCATGAAATAATGAATATGAACTTAAACAATATGTGGTCCCAACAAGACGGTATACAGCAAGAGAACCAATTGATTTATTGCGTACACAGTCTAAAGGGAGAATTCTTTCACGAAATGGGGACGTTAATTTGCCGCATAGACCATTCGACCTGACACCCTGGATTATTTTTTGTGTGGTTATATTAAAGTAAAGCATATGTAAACAATGCGCAAAAACTTAAAGAATTAAAAGAGGAGATTAGTAGCATAATTCGCGAGATAACACCAGAAATGTGCTCAGCTGTCTTGCAAAATTTCTGCAAAAGAGTCTTGTCCTGCCAGAGGATCATTTGTTAGATTTTGTGTTTCACGTATCAATCATACTACTTATTGCAATTAAAAGTTTAACTTTTTGTTATTAGGCTTTTGTTTTATTTAATAATAATATCCGGAAACTCTTATTAGAATACCCTTTATAACTCCGATATATCCCTGCATATTATGGACCGTGTTCATTGCACACGACTTTGACGTTACTATATGGCCGACTACGTACGACTAGAAGATCATACGACTAAATTTTTTTTACGCATCCAGTGGACGTCGAGCGTTTAATCGACTATAGGTTTGCTGTACGTAATTTTTAGAGATGTCTGTCATGTTTGACAGCTTTATTTCAAGTTTGTGTTCTTTAATTTCAGGACTGCCTATTATTTTATTCGGCAATATTTGCTGCCTCTTTAAACAATAATTTAAAAATAATTGCCGACAGCTATACTATTTTGCGTCTTATATTTTACTTAAGGCTTTAAAAAAAGTCTGCTAAATACTGCATGTTCAATACCATTACATGGCAGCGACTGGAGAGCTCCAGGGTAGGTAATTTTGATTCCTTAAGTAATTGGAAGGACAATATATTCTGGTATCTCAGGAGTTTCTTAATGAGAAGTAAAAATCAGTTGGTTTTAGTTTATTTCATACCATACCCACTTGATAATTGTACAGCAATTTAAATTTAAGTCTCCGTAGTATGTTCGCCTGGAACTAACCTACTTGATGGTTTTGTTACCAAAATTCTGTGTGTTGATTGGTCGCACACCCGTGTAATGGATTCAATACGATACCAAGTTTTAGAAAAGAAACTCACCGTTGTGCCCGTTAGCGTCAATGTCACTTCCTCTTGATATACCCATACCGAATCCCTGGACATTTGCACTGCGAACATTAAAATCGATGGGGGATAATCTTTGGCTGTAGGGATCTTTTAGGCCTTCTGCGCCTCCTCTGTATATGTATACAGCACCCATTCCATTATCTTCATAAGGGGCGGAAATAGCTACATCTGAAATATATACCTACAGTGTGTCTCAAAACTCTTAACTCTAAGAATAATGGGCTATGTTTTTAACCCCTTCTTGATGGAACCTCTTCTACTATATCGATGCAACTACTGGCCTTAACTGACCTGAACCAAAAACTCTGTTGACTGTACAGGAATTTTTACAAAATAATTTTTAAATTAGTGCATCAAGAGTGTTCAAGTTCTCTTCAAAATCTGCGACAGCAACAGGACAAGTCTGTAGGAATACATGTACAGGTTGAGTCAGGAGGAACGTACCAAACTTCAGGAGTATATTGTACTTACCCGTGAAACTAATGTAAAAAAACTTGTACGTTATTAGGTAAAATTGCTTTCTAAAATTCCAGGTTAATGGTACGGCTGTACATAATTTTCAGCTTAAAAAATTTAACATAAAATATATGTACATATATGTGAAGACAGAACTTGAATTTAGTGTCGATACTTGTACTAGTTCTGCACAAATTTAAAAATTCAGGACTATTTAAATCTATACATGCCGAATAATCTTACATGCCCGTGGAGGAGACGGTTTTAATTAATATATATCTTCGCATCATTTAACGATAGACTATAGGCAGCAACATCGTTTTGGTTTCAACAAATAGGTAGGAATTTTGGGAACAATGATAACTGGGCCAATTTTTTACCACGGAACACTAAATTCGAAGCGGTATCACTGTATAATTTACTGCAGCATAATTTGGAAGAGTGGTTCGATAATAACTTACCACTAACCGAAATAAATAACTTTTGGTTTACATGGGGCACCCGCTCATAATTCAAAAATTGTCCAAGAGTATTTATCAAATAGATTCCCTGACAGAAGGATAGGTACGCGTTCAGCTGTTTCTTGGTCTGCATGATTACCTGATCTTACTTCTTTACACTATTATCTCTGGGGGTACATCAAAAACTATGAACACCAAAGTAATTTTCAAATGGAGGAAGAATTACGTCAACTGGTTTTAGAAGGATTACACCAGATGTACTTAATAATGTTCTGGGATCCACAGTTACACGATGTTACCTATGCTTGGAAAATAATGGTCATTTGTTTGAATACCGTTTGTAATTAAGCCTAGTTTGTAGTTTGGAATTATGTTAATAAATGTTTTTCGAGCATCAGTGCTAAACTATGGAGATTTTTCTTGAATAATTTTAAATGATAGCTAAAAAGCTGAAAACATCTTTAAACCATTGCAAGTGATACATCAACTATTTTAGAGTTCAAAATGGCTTTCAATAAAAAAAAACAGGAACGTATTTAAAAAAAGAAAGTTGAAAATGTGTTTTCGAAAACCGAACGTCGTACTGAAAATCTGTAAACGCTATCTTACTCTGCTTAAAGAGTGAAAATGAAAAAGTATTATTTACTTTTTTTTCGTCTGTTAAAATAAATAAGTATAAAAAAATAATATAGAAAGAAATTATTTTTTTTTTTCAAATATCGAAGTCTGTTAAAGATAGTTTACTTTTGCAAGCACCATGTAAAAGGTATTTAAATTGTGCAACTTTTCCTAATTTAACCAACATTGTAATTCCTACCGTTTCCAAAATTCCAATGATATGCAATTCTTATCTTGGACACCATCTAGATTAAAACTTAAAATATGAACATTTACCTATTGCAAATAATGTGTGTTAAAAAATATTTTTACTGTAGGTACACTTAGTAACTTAACAAAGTTTTATAGATACTTTATTATTTTAAAATGTTTTAAGCATCTTACCATTATAACCATCCAAGTCGAAATCTCCAAGAGACGCTATCGCCGATCCAAATCTCCCACCATTTTGGCTGGAACCTGTTAGTGTTTCTTTTAGCATAAATGACTAAAAAAGTTTTTGGTTAGCGCCAATTCTTATGCAATTTTTAATTTTCACTTTTAGAACATTTTAACAAATTTTAATTCAAACTTACAAAAGACGAAATAGTGTGGGTACAAAATTTAAAAGCTAAATTTTCGAATTTTGATATTAAAATGTCTATGTATTGGATAAAAATATTAAAAAATGACAAAATTCTTAATGAAAATATTACTTCGAAGCGTATTCAAATTAATTTTCGCAAATATTTGAGTGATTAAGGTTATCTTGTCTTTTTTATGTTCATAACATATCATATAAATTACTTTAAAATCAAAGAAGCCATGTATCATCTCAAAGAGACCCGTTAAGACTTATGAAGCTCTTGTTTTCCTTTATATAAATATACTTTTGTTTTGAGGGATTAGTAAAAATTAAACTACTTAAGAAAGCTCACCTTCACCAATACAAAAATTGATTTAAAAAAAAGAATACAACAATAATGAACAAATCGTGTTTTTGTCAATTAAAGAAAATTGAAATAAGGTATCTTTGAAATTTATATTTGTAGGATTTAAAAAAATTTAGACAAAAAAGAATAATTATTAGCTTACATTTTCACTTCGGCCTTCATAAACCTGTACATTCCCTTCGTCCCAAGTTCTTCCAGCCGAAGTTGGAGCTCCTATCAATAGGTCTACGATTTCGTCGTTGGTTACGTCCAGTGCCAAAATAGATGCTCCAAAGTACGCACCAACTTCTTTACCATACAAAGTGACAACTTTATTCATTTTTTCTTTTATCAGGGGATCATAATAAAATATGGTTACCTTGAAATAAATAAATTTACGTCACAAACAACTATCAAAACACCGAAAAAGGTCTTGTCATCGTTAAATATTTTGATGTGTCAAATTTGCAGTTGTCAATAAATTTGTAAGAGGATAATTGATTCAAAAATGAAGAATCTATTTTTTTAAATGGTGGTCGGGCGGATATTTCCGTGTTTAAAATGATTGAAGCCATAATAATAGCCTAATTTGTCTATATATCCTTAAATACCAGCAAATTATCCCGTTCCGAAATGACGACAAGTAAAATTTTTATCATACGTAAAACAACAAGAGCTTTTTTTATCGGATAAACTTTTATTTTTTACGAAAACTAGATTGCTTAGAAATTTAACGAGAACAAACGAAATGATAAAAACGCGACAGCGAAGCTGGAGCGTTTTTATCTATTACCGTTTGTTCGAGTTAAAAAAAAAGATCGAGTGATTTTTAGCTAGAGAAATTTACGAATTTTGGCATGAATAGATAGTAAAAAAAAAATAATACTTCACTAAAAGAATGTTTGACAGCATCAAATTAATTTGTAACAATATGTCAGGTTGCCGAGCAATGAAAAAGAAAAGCTACTCGATTTTGAGCTGGAGAGGTTTTTACCATTTAATTTTTAGCTGGAGAGGGGTTTATCGCGATAAAAAAGGATGCACCTTTTTTATTGATGCCAAAGTGACGAAAATGCAAATGTCAAATGGACATTTTATTGTAGGAGTGAATTTATCAATTAAAACTTTTAATTTTTTAGAAAACCAGTTTTATTGTTTTTTAGTAGATAATAATGAAAGAACTCTTTTAGCACGCGTGGTCAATTTTGTATTTTTAGCAAAATCATGGGTTCATTCTTTTACAAGAAATGTAGGAGGAAATTCGTATACTAATATCGAGTGTCCCACATTATGATTAAAGCCAAATAATATTAAAAATTGGAGAATAATATGAAGAAACCCGCTAATTAATCTTGCACCTGGTGTCCCAAATTAGAACCTAACTAACTAATTTAAACAAATTAAGTAATCAGAGGTACCGTTTGATTCATAAGTATCTAGGTAATCAAAGTTTGTCTACTTACTTAATTTACACCCAAAAAATTAGGAAAATTTAAGATATTTTACAAAACAAAAGATTTTAAAGGTATCGATTCTTCGAGACACTTTTTTTGGGTTATATAATAGTAGTTTACAATTCATTCATAACTATTTTACATACGTCCGCCCCCCCCCCCCCCCCCGAACGAATTCATAATCATGTAATGCCGCTAAAAATCCCGCTATCCACTAAAATGGTTTTGAGTCCACTAGTTCTGGATTTTTTACTATATTAGTCGACGAAACTGTGGATGTGTCTGGTGTTGGGCAAATGTCGTTTTGTGTAAGATATACTCAAAACCTATTATCCGTGAAGATTTTCTGTCTTTTGTGCCAGTGTCTGATTAATCAGCTCAAAGTCTATGCAACTTTGTCCTTGACATGAACAAATGTGTGGGCCAAGGATACGATGGGGCAGGAAATATGGCCGGGCACGTTAGCGGACTTGAAACTAGAATTCGAGAGTTGTATCTGAAAGCTATGTACGTACACTGTGCAAATCATCGATTAAATCTTGCCTTGTCAAGAGTTTAATTACTACCAGCAGCTAGGAACCGTCTTGGTGTCGTGAACGAAGTGTCTAACTTTATCAGAAGCAACTCTCGTACCAATCACATCCTGAAACAGCAAATAACAGAACTTTTGCCTCAAGCCAAGAAAAGTAGACTAATTCGTTTGTGTGAAACTCGTTTTATAGAAAGACATGACAGCGTTTTGGTGTTCGTAGAACTGCTAAAGCCCGTTGTATCTGCTTTACAAATAATTTCTACCGAAACTAGAGATACTTCCTCTAAAGCTATGATGTTTTTGGCTACGATCGAAAGGAGCGAATTTATTGTGTCGCTGTCAGCTGATAGTTAATTTGCAAGATCGCTTCGGGACTCCAACGACAGTATTGTCAACATTTCAAGCCCTACTACCAGCGTTTGCATCGCGTGATAAAGCCACTCCAGCTACAACCCTTATCTATATTTTTTGATGAAGAGTATTCAGTGTCTGCTCTCCAAGGTGAATACTATATATGGTGTAAGCGAGTTTCTAAAGAAACAAACCTAAAAACACTCAGGGTTCTTGGGTCCTTGAAATATGCAACAGAAACTTTTTTCCAATCATCCATCATTTACTGACCATTTTATCCACCCTACCAGTGACCACTGCTACGGTTGAGAGGTCGTCTTCGACTATGAAAAGAGTGAAGACTTCAAAATAAAGTGTAAAATTATGTATACTTAGGATCAGGAACCTTCCCGAAACCTAATCCTGGATACGTGCCTGCCCGAGAAAGCTTGATGTTTTGGTATTGACAACAACTCTGTTCTACATACAATAATCTGACAACTTTACTTTTTACTAATTAAATTATTGAATTAACTAAACGTATAAAATTTTGCTTATTAAGAAGAAAGTGCGTACCTCTCCTGTAAGATCGTTACTACGGGGAGCACCAGCAATATACCTTAAAGCAGTCTTCTTGTTGAACTTTTTAAACTTCGCCGTTTCTACGGAATAACCTAAAATGCAACAAAAGGTTTAAATCAATGCATCCCAAAGAAAGATGTAAATTATAGTGCTATTTTGAAAATAAATTAGGGGATCGTAGAAAAATGGTACCTTCAAACATTTTGAGAAAATTACCTTCAAAGTTCAATAACTAGGAAAGCAGTATATTGAAACATCATACTGTGTAATATCAAAGAGGGTAGGACAAATATATAGGTAATGCACGTGAAGTAGCGAATAAATTCAATACAAATTAATAGTGGAGTTTATAAAAAAACGCTCTCTTTTTTTTTAATGGTAACCCCAATTTCTTATTGCAGAATTAGAAACAGCACATTTTTTACATACGGCAAAGTGGTTACATAAAGAAATTTTGAAGAAAAATTGTGTTAAAAATTAAAAATGTGAAAATAGTTTCTAAAGTAAATGTTCGAATGGAGCACTTGACAATCTGTTTTACCTGCTAAACATGCAGCACGTCACGAGTATTGTTATTTTATTTAATTACTTTGTTGTCAGTGTCACAAAAAGTTAATATTCTACATTTTGTTAGAATTATTTTAGGTATTAGCATATTAGCAACTAGTGTTTACTCTTTTTGATAGACGAAAGCAGGGCGATCGTAAGCTTATCTAGTAAAAAGAAAATACTTTACCTTTACTTTGTGAAAAATGACAAAGTTAAGCGAACGTGAAAGAATTGACATCTTCTGCATGATTAATTTCGGAGATAGGTCGACCACTCAGACAGAAGCGGTTCAGTTGTTTAATGCCACTCACCCTTATCGGCTGGATATTAACGAAAATATGGTAAAAGGTGTTGAGGCAAAGTTCCGGGAATTTGGGAATGTTCGAGATATTCAAAAATCTGGTCGACCCTCGATGTCTGAAGAAGATAAGCTCAACGTTCGGTGTAAGTGTAATCCTCAAACACCAATTATAAAAACGGCTTCAAATGTTCACTTGGCGCGATCTACTATGCATAAAGTAGCAAGAAAGAAAGCAAGGTTCCATCCCTACAAGATATTCCTAGTTCAGGAGCTGCCAAAAGGTGATTTTGCTCGGCGAATTGAATTTTGTGGGCAAATGCAATAATTTTGTAACGGTAACGATAACTTTGTAAAAGGCACAACAGCTTCAAAAAGTGCGATATAGTTGACGAAAGAGTTTTAAGTTTTTACTTCTTTGAAAATATTCTCACTGGTGCGAGATATTTGAAGTTTTTTCAAAATTACCTCATTCCCGATTTAATAACTTTGTATTCGGATTTAGAAGAACCCGATTTACAGGGTGTACAGTTTTCGATGGTTTTACGGGGTATCTCCGGTATTAGTATAGATAGAAGTATACGGTTTTCGCAGAACTGTGCTACTTTTTGTGAAACGAAAGATGCCGCAATCAGAATTTTTCTAGTCCTCCTTGTTTTCGATATGCGGAATGTTTTTGAAAATTTTACATTTTACCCTCCCCATATTTAGGTTAAAAAAAATGTTATTTTTGTAGTTTTTTACGTAGAACCCAGTGACGTACTCAGTTTTTTCTACATTCAATAGTTTCCAAGAAAAAAAAATTACTTTTTTTAAATGGGTCACCCTATTTTTTTTTAATGTAATTTAGCTTATAACAGGCTTCTCAGAAATATGTAAAACCTTATTCTTATTTTTAATATTAAGCACGAAATTTACGTTCTATTGAAAAATATACATTTTTTGTCAGTAGGCCATGACGAGTATTTAAAGAAACTATTACTGGTATGATAATTACTGCAGAAGAAATATATTTTGGATTAATTAGCAGTTATATTTTCAGTAAAAATAATAACAATGCGTAAATCGAGTTGTGTTTTACTACGTAAAACATTGGAAACATAAGCTGAAAATTTATAGAACATTGTCACAAATATTGCTCAAATTGTTCTCCATTATGCCTTAGACATCTTTCACACATAGCTCTTATTCACCTTAATAAATTTAAAATAATGAAACGCCGCGCTTGTAACTCCTTAAATTCTCTTTCAGTGCCTTTTCTTAAATCTGAAATTGTTTGGTATTGAATAGAATAAATTTTATTTTCAAGGTATCCCCACAAGAAGAAATCCAAAACCGACAAGTCGGGCGACTTTGGTGGCCATCTTACAGGTCCATTAGTTCTAATCCAGTGACCTGGAAAATTATTGTTTAAGTAGGCCCTGATACTTAGCGCATTGTAAGCGGGTGCTTCATCTTGTTGCAGATGCAAGTTATTGAGATCCGCTAAAGGCACGTCTTCTATTATTTCGGGCACAACATTTTCCAGAATTTCCAAATATTTATTTGCATTAAGGCTGCCTTCAAATATACTATAAATTATTTTGCTTCCTAGTATAAAAGCCAAACCTGCCTTGCCGTCCGAGTGGAAATATTACATGCTGATTTTCCTGGAACCAAAACCTCGTATTGTGCCAATTAAATATACCAGCACTGGTAAAATGAACCTCATCGGACCATACAGCGGTTCTCTCAAGATTATTTTTCCTGGTAATATTTTGCAAATACCCATTACAGAACTCTATACGGCGCTGTGCATCAGTAGGGTGTAAGTTTTGTACTAAGTGAAATTTATATGGCTTAAAATTGTGTTTCTTTAGGATTGTTTGAACTCTTAATTTAACTACTCCGACCGTTCTGCAAGAACTAGTTGGATTTGTCTCAATTGAAGCTAAAACATTTATTTCATCAGTCTCGCGGTTTTCCTTATTGTAGATTTTGGGCCGAGGTTTATAAAGTGAACCGTGTTCAATTAAATTTGATTTCATCTTTAGAAAAGTTTTTTATCCGGCTGTCGCCTTTCGAGATATCTACAAGTAATTTAAAAAATTTAATAAATCTTCATAAAGATACTACGAAAAGCCATATATTTACCTATTGAAATACACTTCTAAGGCTTTATCTGCATTTTCATTACAATGGACATAACAAACGAGCATCTCGTATTTTTCATTATTTTCAAAGTTTACATTTTCGGTCATAATTAGGACACACTGATTTTTTTCTATTAATTATATATTTTAAAACAACTTAGAGAACCTGAATACTCTGACAAAAACTAAAGAAGGTTTTAATATGACATAAACGAATGTGTTATATTCTTGTTTTAAATACCCGTCATGACATACTAACAAAAAATGTATAATTTTTAATAGAACGTAAATTTGGTGCTTAATATTAAAAATAAAAATAAAGTATTATATATTTCTGAGAAGCTTGTTATAAACTAAATTATATTATTAAAAAATATAATATAAAATATAAGTATGTTTTTTTCTCGGAAACTGTTGAACGTAGAAAAAATCTTAGTACGTCACTAGATTCTACGTAAAAAACTCCAAAAAAAACATTTGTTTCCTCTTTGATAAGCTACGGGTTAACCTAAATATGGAGGGTGTCTCAAAATGTAAAATTTTAAGAAACATCCCTTATATCAAAAACAAAGAGGACTAGAAAAATTCTAATTGCGGCATCTTTTGTTTCACAAAAAAATAACACAGTGCTGCAAAATACCGTATAATTTTATTTTTACGAATAACGGAGATACCCCGTAAAATCATCGAAAACTGGACAGCCTGTACACCAGCGTGACCTCTTTTTCCAACAAGATGGAGCCCCGCCACATTTACGCTTTACTTGTTCGCGCTTATTCAGATGAAGTTTTTCCAAATCATTGAATAGATAGGAGAGGGACGATTGAGTGACCACCCAGAACGCCAGATTTAACTCCTCTTGATTTTTTCTTGTGGGGACACTTGAAAAGTAAAGTATACGTGAATCGCCCAGCGACTTTAAAGGATTTAAAAACACAAATATACCAAGAAAAGATCTCATCGATAATATTCAACAAGAATTTATTTATCGCCTATTGTCAGATTGTCAACGGTGCTTAATTCGAATATTTACTTTAAATACATATTTTCACATATTTACTTTCTAAGACAATTTTTCTTCAAAATTTCCTTATGTAACCACTACCCTTAATCAAATCAAATCGAATCAAATCAAATGTGTTTATTGTCATTTTTTGCCAATAGGCTTTAGACATTTCAGCGATACAAAATAAATAAAATAACAGTAATACATTAATTCCAATACACACTAAGAGAAAGGACAGAGAGAAGAACAAATAAAAATAAAAAAATGTAAATAAAAATAAATAGGTAAATAGACAATGTATTCGAACGAAAAAACAATACTCATAAAATTGCAGGTACCATCAACAAATCCGATTATGGTTGAGAAAGTATTTAAACTCTTGCACGCTATAAAATATATTATCCTTCAAGATTCTCTTTAGTTTTCTCTTGAACAGATTTATGCTTTGATTTTTTAATTCTGTAGGTAACGGGTTATATAGTTGCATTCCTTGGAATTTACCTTGCCGTATGTAAAAATGTGCTCTTCCTAAGTCTGCGATAAAAAATTGGGGTCTCCAATAAAAAAAAAGACGTCATATCTCTTTTTTGATATACCCTGTACATTTCGCTGTAACGTTAAAAAACTCTAAATAAAAAATACAAATCGACGGGTCCGAGCGTCTTTATTACGAACTCCCCTCTTAATGGTAAGTAAATTAATTCGCTACTTTACGAATGCGCTGTATATGCTACAGATTATGGTATGCGATAAAATGTAAATAAGTAAATAATAAAATTTAGATTAAATGAAAAAGTGAATACCTATTTATTTACTTTTCTAAACAAGACATATAATGTTAACATGATAATGTGATATTAAGAAATCGAAAAGAGACACATAAACGAAATAATCTTTGACGATGATATAGCACTATTAGCAGAAACGGAGGAAAAACTACAATATAATCGTGAGGTATTAAATAATTAATTGAATATAAATATACTGATAAAGCCAAGAGTATGATTATAGCGTTGATAAACAAGAGACACAATATAATAATACGAGGAAAAAAATTAGAACAGTTTAGAGGTTTCAAATACTTAGGATCTGTAATAATTATTGATGAAAATGGTAAGCTGGATAATAAAGAGCTAAATGAAAAAATTGGGAAAGCAGGACAGATATTTAATAGCCTGAGTCGACATTTTTAGAAAGAAGAAAATACCCAAGGAACCTAAAAAGTTGTTAAAAAGTTGTAGGCACACCAGTAGTACCTACCATGCCACGTTAAAAAAAACTTCAAAACAAAACAGAACTAATTACGTCATCGTAAATTAAGTGTACTTAGCTACTACCAAAGAGTAGTGCTACTCTTTGCTACTACTTGTGATAATTGTTAAGACTGAACATATTATTTAAAATAGTATAGAATTTAGCGTCCGTGAAAAAATTAACATGGAATAGGTTGAGGTGAATCGGACGAAAAGTATCTATCAATATAAACGTTTTCTTTTGCATTATACACATACGAACTAACCTAAACTAAACTAACCTGAACAAGAAGTATGTAAGATTTGATGAAATGGAATAGAATTAATGAATTAAGATTGATGGTATTAAAATGTAAAGAAAAAACAGTAAACTTTATAAAAAATAACCGAGATGGTCGGTCGAATACAAAAATAATTAGTTAAAACAATGAGCTCCATCGTCGAAAGGTAGAAATTCTCCTTAAAAATGTAAATAACATCACTTACCGAAGTAAGTATCTTCCTCCATCTGGACCGGTTTGTGTCTAGACGGTAACAAGCTAGTACCTTGGTCTTCCACTGAATACGATATAGTTGCACCTAAATAATAAATCGACTCATGAAACTATATGAGTATTTTAAAAAATAATATAAATTAAGATTAATAAGAAAAGATTATTACTACAGTTTGTAGCTCAAGCAAAATACACTAAATCATTTTTTGTGGCACATTTATTGTTTTTAGCCTTTTGGCCTCTATTTTGATATACCTACCTAAAATTAAAAAATGGTTGTCCGACTACACTCTATTGACAATAGTCATAACCGAGAATTTGTTTACAATTTACACTCTTTAATTGTTAAATAATGTAGAAAGATAAAAATCTTACCGTTAAATTTCTTCACCCCTGGAGCTCCAAGCAAAACTTCTTTTGTCTTCAAATAAGTAAAAAAATATATAAAAACGTACGTACGTGCCTAATGCTAATATTATTTCAACAATGCTAACCTAACAATAATAGTTAGAGCCGCGGTGACAAAAATGCCTTGGAACAAAGAAACTTATTATAAGTTTCTTTGCTTGGTCCCAAACGGATGAAAAGCACGTTTTTGTATAGTTCGAGTATCGTTCTCGAAATCCGTGTTGTCGAGTAGGGGTCTGGCGCTCGGCGGTAAGCGGCTATAATATTTTTTTTTCAAATTTTGACCTGCGGTTTAAAAAAACATTTCCCAAACGGATGAAAATTACTGGAGGGCATCTAGGCAACCCCCCAATTATCGGAAAAATATTTTCATCCGATTTGATCCTTGCCGTAACCTCCAGTACAATTAAATGGACCCAAACTCCGAAATTAAAAAAGAAAATCAGCCGCATGCAAGCAACCGGACTGAAATGAATCGTTATTATTTATGTTATTAAAAAAAAAAGTTTTCATCCAAAATGGGCCTGCCTAAACTACGCCAAATAACAAAAAACCTGACCAGTACGCGTGATTTTAATCCCGGAGTTCTCCGTAAATTTTTTGCGAGATTTAGATGGAAGTTTCGTAAACTTATTTGTCTCTGGTTTAAAAATATGAAAAAAAATGAAACGCTCCTTAGAGGCGGTAAAATGTTGAGTGACTATTCAATGGTAAGTAAAAATAATCATGCATGTTCTGGAAGATCTGGTCTTGGCAGCAATAAATTTGGATGAAAATAATTTTTTGATGTTCTGTAGGTGTCAAAGAACCTGTGTGCAAATTTTCATCCATGTGGGAATACTTAATCAAATTTTGCCCATTTTAATTTTGAAAAACTGTTATAAAGCGATGGCGACACATGGAGCAAAAAAATTTTTTTTACATATTCTCAGACACGAACTCTAGCTCCCTGCCCAATTTCAAGTTTAAATGAGCAATTTTTTTCCCCCTTTCTTCCATTTTTTTTTAGCTCCTGGAAGAGCTCTTTGCAAAGATCAAATCGGATGAAAATATTTTTCCGGTAATTGGGGAGTTGCCTAGATGCCCTCCAGTAATTTTCGTCCGTTTGAGAAATGTTTTTTTAAACCGCTGCGCTGGTCAAAATTTGGAAAAAATATTATAGCCGCTCACCGCCGAGCGCTAGACCCCTACTCGACAACACGGATTTCGAGAACGACACTCGAACTATACAAAAACGTGCTTTTCATCCGTTTGGGAGTTCCAAGGCATTTTTGTCACCGCGGCTCTAACTATTAGGAAAGTATATGAAAACGGAAACGTTTACTGTATTTATTATCAAAAAAAAATTTAATAAATATATTTTAACGTATCTTACCTCTGAATCAAAAGAGATGTCAAAACCTGCCATGGCAAAAGCAAAATCATAATAGGATCGACCTAGAGCATCGCAACAGACGGAGTCTATAAAAAAAACACCTTGTATGGTTCGCTTCTTCAAAAATGTGTGTTTTTTATTTTATCTAAACTAATACGAAAAACGATACAGAGTGTTACTTAATGTAATGTACAATGTACATATTTCAATGGGTGAATCCTACACCAATTTTAAGTGGAAATGTTCATATAAACATAATATTTTTTTTGCCATATACAGGGTGAGTTTTTAAAGTGTTACAAAGCAATATTTTGAGAGCGACAAAATGAAACATATGTTTTACATTTACCACTTTCTCAATTTTTAGGGGTGGGGGGCAAGATTGGAATTTTATATGAGATGATGTGCTTTTGTTGCTAGAATTCGATTTTACGTAAGTTATCAAAAAAACCTTTGACTTGCTCCGCTAGTTACGGAATTATGATTGGCCAAAATTTAATTGAATTTAGTAGTTATTTATTATACAAGGGAAAAAAGTATTAGATGTTAGCTCGGGAGACAAACAACCGAGAGCTAAAATCTAATATTTTTCCCGTGTATAATACACTATTTTTTTCTGTGACGGGAAAAACGACATATTATTACAATATATTAAAGTCAGAAAAGTATCCATGTAAAATTTGAATTTTTAAACTAGTAGGCTGTTTTACTTATAGCGACAACTAGACCTGCGTTGCTAAGGAAACCTTTAAAATAATCAAATATCTATCATTTAAAAATTAAGAACTTATTGGTTGTTTAGTAGTTACTTTGAATAATATAAAGTTAAAAATGTCTGATTCCGAGTTTTCTCTGACTCCACCGGAATTAGTAGAAGCAGCGAAAGTAGCGTCACAAAAATTATTGGAAGCTAAATCGCGCAAAACTTACGAAACCGCGTATTCAAGATTTATGGAATGGAAGATGAAAAAGACATGCAGTTCTTTGTCGGAGACGGTGTTATTGGCCTATTTTTCAAAACTGGCCCAACAACAAAAGCCATCAACAGTGTGGTCGAATTATTCAATGATTAATAGCATGTTAGAATCCAATAATAATGTAGACTTTTCGAAATATTTTAAACTAATTACATTTCTAAAACAAAATGGGAAAGGTTGAAAACTTCGATTTTTACGAGTACAGATATTAGTGATTTTTTAGATAATGCTCCCGATGAAGTTTATTTAATGGCCAAGGTTGTTGTTTTATTTGCGATTGCAGGAGCTTGTCGAATTTGTGAAATCAGCCAGGTAACATTAGATGATATTGAAGATTCGGGAAAGTTATTAATTGTGAACATTAAGCAAGCAAAGAATAATGTAAACAGGAGATTTGTAGTTACTGAAAAATATAACAAATTTTACCGAATGTATATAGCCCTTCGTCCAACAGCAGCAAAGGATCGTCGCCTATTTTATGCATATCACAATGGAAAATGTATCAATCAGGTTGTGGGTAAAAATCAGTTTTATAAGGTACCTCAAACAGTAGCTAATTTTCTTCAACTTGAGAATGTTAACTTCTGAAGATCGTCTGCTACACTTTTAGTTGAATCTGGGGGAGACTTGATGACACTAAAGAAACATGGCGGTTGGAAGTCATCAACGGTCGCTGAAGGGTATGTTGATGAATCGGTAGCACACAGGACAGAAATAGCTAATAAAGTGTTTAGAACGTATGGCAGTGCTGAAATAACACCCAATTTGCGACCAGGTACATCAACGGCAGTGGTGTCCTTGGCAGAAAAGATTTTAATTTCAACACCAGAAAATTCGACTATTGTACCGAATAGTAAAAGGAACAATATACATTTAATAGTTGTACTTTTGATATAAAGAAAATGTCACTTTTTGTATAATAGAACATTCTAAAATTAAATATCTACCTTTACTTATGTGTATATACAGGGTGTTCATTTGAAAACTTCCCACCACGGAATTATCGAAAAACACCGAGACACGTCAAAAGATTTGCCAAAGGGGACAACTTTTTAACCAAAAACTACTTCACCCCCTTTTACCCTCTGCCCCCCGGGGTCATCCCCTTAAAAATTTTAAATGACAAGGGGTATCAAGTAATAGCTTGTTTGAAAGGTATTTTAAAGTGCTTTATTTTGACGTTTGATTTTTTAAAATCGGTCGGTTCGTTTTCGAGAAAATTAGAAAAATCTTTATTTATCTTAATTTGTTCAGATAGAAAAAAAAACACATGAAAATATCACTTTTTATTTCAATAAGTGTTCAAAAACCAACATAAACAGCAATTCGGAAGATTAGACGTGGCAGCAACCAAATAACAACCCGACTTTTTTTCAGCCATCTATTTATAAACACAGATAACATGGGCGAACTGTATTTATTCTTATACCTGTTTAGTTTTTTATAGTTGCTAAGGAAAAGAAAGAATTTAATTTGCTGTCAGTTACCTTTGTGACAATCTTGGGATAGTGAAAATTAATTTATTGATTCAGATTTTACTTCCAAAATGGTTTACACACTAGCCGAAAGAGTGGAAATAATTCTAATTTATGGTGCCCAAAATCAATGTGCTCGGCAAACTGCCGTCACATTTAACGCCAGACATCCGGAAAAGATAACTTCGCAAAGGTATGTTTTGGACCTTGTTACTAAATCTACTCAAACTGGATCTGTTGCAAATAAAAAACGTAATCATCGTAGAGTTTTGGATGAAGCCGCTCAAGTTGAAGTTTTGGGTCATTTTGGCATAAATCCTAATACTTCATTACGCAAAATTGTTGATGCGACCGGTATTTCATTAGGCTCTGTACACACAGTTACTAAATTACATAAATTTCATCCATTCAAAATGAAAATATTGCAAGAGTTAACCGAAAATGATTTCGATAGGCGAGTTGAGTTTTGTGAACAAATGACTGCAGCGATTAATGATAATACCATTCATGTAAAGAATATCTGCTTCAGTGATGAATGGACATTTTATCTAAATGGATTTGTTAATAAGCATAACTGCAGGTATTGGAGCAATGAAAATCCTCATGCTTTTGTAGAAGGGCATACTTAGTACCCCCAAAAAATTAATGTATGGGCAGGCATTTTAGGAAACAAAGTGATTGGGCCATAGTTTATTAATGGGAATTTAAATGGAGGCATTTATTTAGATATGTTGGAAAATACCATCAATCCGCTTATCACTGAAACCATTGAAAACCAAATCGAAGACGATGGAAACCCTATACTTGATAAGGCTGAAATATATTTCCAGCAAGACGCCGCTCCTCCTCACTATGTTCTTCCGGTTCGGCAATGGCTAGACGACGAGTTTCCAGATAAATGGATAGGGCGAAGAGGGCCTATAGAATGGCCTGCTAGGTCTCCTGAATTGACGCCATTAGACTTTTTTCGATGGGGCCATTTGAAATCTATTGTGTTCACTCCCGAACCTGAAAGTTTGGATGAACTTCGTCAACGCATCATCGAAAGCTGCCATGATCTCCCACAACATGTTTTTGAAAATGTCCGTCAGGAATTTGAACATCGCCTATATCATTGTTTGGCCAATAACGGGCAACATTTTGAACACTTATTGAAATAAAAAGTGATATTTTCGTGTGTTTTTTTTTTCTATCTGAACAAATTAAGATAAATAAAGATTTTTCTAATTTTCTCGAAAACGAACCGACCGATTTTAAAAAATCAAACGTCAAAATAAAGCACTTTAAAAGACCTTTCAAACAAGCTATTACTTGATACCCCTTGTCATTTAAAATTTTTAAGGGGATGACCCCGGAGGGCAGAGGGTAAAAGGGGGTGAAGTAGTTTTCAGTTGAAAAGTTGTCCCCTTTGGCAAATCTTTTGACGTGTCTTGGCGTTTTTTCTTTTAATCAGTGGTTTTCGATAAATCCGTGGTGGGAAGTTTTCAAATGAACACCCTGTATATCCGGGAAACAAGTAATCATTTTTTTCCCGGGGAAAAAAGAAATTTCATAATAAGTGTCATTTTGTTACCTGTCAACAGAGATAAAATGTCAAACTTTGTTCCCTTCACAGAAAAAAAAGAAATAAATTGTACTGATAAATCAAGCTCACTTATTTCGGAATCAATTTGCGTTCCCATGGAAATGCGTAATATTTTCTTATGTCAGTTGAAAGTTTTAATGATGATTTCTCAGTTTATTACTCAAAACATGGAAGCGAATTTTAATGTGCAAGTTGATATGTTGTTAATTATGGAGGAGTGCAGATAAACTACAGGGAAGCTGCAATAGTATGGGCAGAGAGGTTTCCTAACAACCCAAAATCTTACATGGCATTTAAGAGGCTGGAAACCAGATGTCGTACGACTAGCGGTTTGAAGGCGATATCACAACTTCGGAGTAGAAACCAAACAAACAAAAACAAGTTTGTGTTTTAAAAGCGGTAGCTATTAACCCTCATAAAGATTCTAGGCGGCTTGCTAGAGATGCTGGAATGAGTTAAAACCATATTGCACTTGTACAAGTTTCTTCCATAGCACATTAGGTTTTATCAAGAGATGTATGGGCGGGACTGCGAAAATCGCTTTATCTTTTGCAATTGGGTCACAAGGCAAATACAAGAAAATAAAAGGTTCTTGAAGAATGTAATATTTTCTGACGAAGCCACTAGTTGTGGGGAGGTAGAATTTTAAGGTATTCCTCATTATTAGAAATTTAATTTCTTATTTTTGTTTGGTGGTATTCCTTAACGTAAACGGACACAATATGCACTACTGGGCGCTGGAAAATCCCCACTGGACGAGAACTTTTCAAAATCAACATCCTTGGTAAATCAATGGTGAATCTGGTGTGGAATTATCGGGGATAGAGTTATTGATCCGCATTTCTTTGAAGGACATTAAATTGAAGAAATGTCTACATATTTTTTTAAAAACCAATTTTATTATTCAACCAACGCATAAATCTTGACATGTGGTTTCAGCTGAACGGGGCTCCACCCCATTACGCAGTACAGGTCCGTAACTATTTAAATGAAATATTTCAAAACAGGTGGATTGGTCGAGCTGGTCCGATCAACTTGCCTGCTCGGTACCCAGATTTGACCCCCTTCTTGTGGGGCTTTGTAAAAGACAATGTGATGCCGACTGCACCTAAAATTTCAGATGATATGAAAGACCTCCACTGGTTTATTAGAAATGTTATATTAAGGTCTACATGTTTCGAGCGTAAAAATGCTCATCATCGGGAGACAAGAGAGAGAGTTACGTTGCTGTTGGTATTTGCAATAGAGAAAATGGTTGGTGGTATACAATTTTAATGGAGCTTTGGAATTAGGTGAAATGATCGAATATGTAACAAGTTATGAAAAGATTATCAGCATATTAAATGGTAATGTGAAAAGAAAAATTAAATTTATTTATTTATGACCAACTGACTTGAGACGGATAAGAATTTTTTTTTATTGGGATGAAGATTTTAGTAAGGAAAGTCTGGTAGAATCTATAAACAGCTTTGAATTAAAAATATTTTTTTTTAATATTTTTATGTTTTATATTATATTATAATATAATAATTAATTAATATAAAACTCTTAAAAATTATGAAAAATTTAATTTATTCAAAAACTAGATAATAATAATTACTTATTGAGGAAAAATACATAAAGTAACTTGCAAATTCAACAGCGCAAAAGCGCCTAATTATCACTTACCGTGCCACCTGCTGTTGTCACTAAGAGGTTTAATTTCCACGGGGTGCTCCGTTATTTGTGAACTATTTCTTATATACATGCAAACACCACGTAAGGAATTGACATTGATATTGTTCGAAGTAACTGTTCTCGGGGCACATGCCTAGAAATTTAATAATTATTAGAGCCCGGTAAACAGATACTATTTACATACACAGGGTGATCTAGGACAAGCGTTAGAACTTTTGGAACAACTACTAAATTTTTTTGTGGAACCTTTGTAGGTTTAAGTTTATCGAAATGTTCTCTTCAACTAAAATATTGACTTATTTCTGTCACTTCGAGTTATACCGGCAGGAGCTGTCACCTTTACTTTTTCAAATACATCATGATAAGTATATTTATCTACAAGCGTGCAGTAAGTAACTACTTACCGCACTGATTTGAGTGCGGTAAGTATCACTTTACCGCACTAGTGCTGTAAGTAATTACATACTATAAAAACAAGTTCTTAAATTATTCAAGTGTATTTTTTATTTTTAAAAGAAACTCTATTAAACATTACATGTATAACAAATACTTACATATTTAAATTCCTAAACTAATCCAAACTTATAAATTAAGAAATATTAATATTAATTGTAGAATTTGTAACATTTCCAAACGATATCGATGAAGGAAGTGTTTTACTATCCGATGAGACACAAGAATTGAAATTTACAGATTTACTAAAACATGAGGTTCTTTCTGCATATTCTTCTACACCATTTATTTGCTTTGCAATTCCTATTTTATTTTGCACCGAATTTTCAATATAGCCCTCCGCAACACTGGAGGACTTCCATCCACCATGGGTTTTTAAACTCATGATATCCCCGCCAGCATCTACTAATAATGTAGCTGACGTCCTTCGATAACAATGTCCCGTATATTTTTTGGGACTGGACAACTTTAAATGATGCAATTTGAGAAGGTATTTTTTCAAAAGTATTTATACCCAGTGGTTGGATAGCCCATCTTCCTTTTTTATATGCAATTAAATAACCGTGTATGGGCAGTATGATCGGGTCTAAGGGCTCTATACTTCTTGAAAATTGAAATATTATTAATTTCTGATGAAAATTCTTCCACGTTTTGCATACCTGCTTATGTCGACATTATTTTTGATACTTATAGTAGATCAGAGCATTGAATAATAACTCTTGCTTTAACTTTCTTTGATGAACACCAGTCCATGAAGAGCCCATATTTCTTCTCATATCTATGCCGTGATTTATCCGGCAATAAATTAAGGGTAGCTGCTTTAGCAATGTCCAGAACTTCCTTCGGAATTTCATCATCACTGCTGCTACTGACTTCCATTTAAAGGACGTAAAACACACCTTCACGAAATTGTTACAAAAATAATTATCGTTTATTCCGTTGTCAAGTTTTACATCTGTCATATAAAAGCCAACTATTAAATTTCTATAATTTATTTCCCTAGCAACCTGATGTTAATGCATTGTTGATAACGACTTACGAGGCACCTACAGGGTGCCTTCGGCTCGTTTTGTTAAACATCACGCACATGCGGTAAAGACGTACCTACCGTACTCGTATTGTAATCTACTATTTTGGATTTCACATTAAACTGTAAGTACATTTTAAAGAACATATTTGTTGCCTAAGCGTATGAATCTTGGCAATTATTTGCCAAATATATGATGATGAAATAATCCTGATACATTTTTTAGCTTAGCTCCTGAACTAAACATTATTTGTGACCGTATAGAAAACATGCTTGATAAGTCAGAAACTTTACTAGTTGTAGTTAAGTATATATGGTGTTTCCTGTGTAATCCAAAATATTTTAAGTAACTATTCCTCATGTCTAGTTTCTGAAATACATGGTGTTGAAATTTTAATTTTAATTTTGTTATTGTTAGGTTGGGTTAGCTCCTTTAAGTTGTCATAGCCAACTTCGTACCACGGATTTTGATCTATTCCTCTTTGATTTCGTATTAAAAGGCATGTCCAACAAAACAGTTTAATTTTGGTTTTACGCCATGTATATTTTTGATACCAATTTTCTAAAAATGCCCTATTACTCCCTTGCCTCATAATCCCATTTTAAACTTAAAATGTATTGAACAATATCAATTTTTAATTCAGTTTAGGTTCGTTACCCTCAATTTTTCGGAATGTTCAAAGACCCAAACAGAATATTTTATTCAAAATTTTAAAACACTTACCTGAGGTCATAAACTTAAAAAAAATCAAACCAAAAGTTTTGTTTTTTAAAAGGTAACACTTACTCTTACTTATTTTACACTAATTTAGTTTGCTTCTTTTAAGAATAATCACAAACGCTTCTAAAACAACAGATGAATATACAAAGTCTTTCCTGTCGATAGTGAGTGTTAGACATAACCATGACCTCACGTTAAATTTAGCAGCTGATACGTAGTTGCCGACCCCGGGGGTTAACTTCAATACATGGTGTATATCTGGTTGCTTATGTTCAAGCCTGAAATTCTAGTCTTCGTTACTAATATTCTTTCGACAGAGTAGGCGTACCGACCCCAGCCCGAATTATTTAAAAAGTAAAGCAATTTATTGTATGGCGACTGTTGTTTGCGAGTATGACGTCCGGGGTTACAAGGGTGATTTAAGAAGTGGACCGGTTACTTGCTCGCAGTTTAAGAGGCAATAAAACGCAAATTGATGTAGATAATTTATATAATAATATACTGCCTGTTGTCTGTTTGACACTGGGTCGGCGCCGCCGACCCTGCCTCCCCTAAATAGCCGCCACTGGGTGGATGGAACAGTAGACGTTTATGGCAAACCAGTCGACGAGATAATCCAAAAATTTGGTTTCTTGCATAAACGGGCAGGCTCTACCATTGCTTTATCGTCATTGGGCTCTACTCAGCTAAAATATTTTCTAGAATGTGGTGTTACCGCTTCTACTACAATAAAGTAGCATCTTTGATATTTTCAACGAAACACCCTGTATATAAACCTATTTCTACAATCTATATTAGTTTCTTAACAACTTTCCTTAAAATTTCTCTATACTTATCTGTTACCATTTTGGAGATATTAATTAATTTTCTTTTTTTTTTTTCGAAAAACAAGACTTGCAATAAAATGTTGCAATTTTTTAATTCTGAGACACTAGCATACTAAAATTTGGTTAAGAATTAGGCAATGTCCGAGGGCTTTTTACGCTATAGCCAAATCTTAGTTGCAATATACAGGGTAGTTTTAAATTCAATGTTATTTAATTTTTAATAAATATATACGCCACTGATATTTTTAATTTTGTGACTTTTTCTAGTCGTGATTTAATACCCGACATAAGATGTCTATTGGCATTCTTTAAGTTGCTGCTTAGTTTAGGAGAAAAATGCTGTTTTATTAAAAGTAATGCAAGATTCAAATAAGTTTTTGAATTGTCAAGAAGTGGTGTTTAAGGGTCACAATGAATCTGACGTATATTTAAACAAAGGCAACTATAGGGAATTAATTGAGCTATTCAAGGAATATTACCGTGAGTTTAGTGAATTATTATTAGATTCAAAAACCTTTAGCGGGGTGTCAAAAACGGTTCAAGATGAATTAATTGAAATTATTGGGTACATTTTAGGCACAATCATAGAAAGAGAAATTAGGAGCGCGACTTGCTTTTCTATTGAAATTGTAGAAACCACAGACATTTCTTGTCAATCACAAGCGAAAATTAAAACCATTGCCACTAAGGCATTATTTACCCATTGTCACTCACACAGCATGAATTTAGTATTGCAAGATAGATACCATTAAGAAACACCTTCTATGTCCCCAAAACGTACGAATATCCCTAAATAACTGAAAGAAGATTGCCCATAGTAAGCCAAACGTCATGCCCAAAGAATATGATACTAGATAATATCATTATCATGAATAAAGAATATATAATTTACATTTGGCACTACAAATGTGGGCGTGGTCTCAAAAAAATTTCACCTGCGGTGGTATTCTTACGCCTTAGGTATTCCTGCCGACCCTGATTGCCAATCTACTAGCCACCACTTTATCCACCGTAAATCACCCTGTAGACATTTTAAAAGTAACTAAGTAACTCTTTTTAGTTACAAGTTGGTGTTTCTCTAGGCATACTGTATACTAGAAAATATAGTAATTTTTCTCCTTATAGACTTCAGTATGCAGTATTGCCAGAACTTATTTATTTTGTTTTTATAACACACTTGAATAGTAGTCGTTTTGGATTAAATTTGTGATATGGGTATAGAAATGTATATTATACTCATTTTAAAGAGTAATAATTTGTCATCAAATAAAATGATAATTTAGAGGGTGTTCTATTTAAAATAAAAAAGTTTTTATTGTTTGTCTTATCTCGCATTAACCATATGATTACAAAAAATATTTAGTCCAGAAGCTAAGGTTGAAAAATGTATAGGGAATATTTCATCGCCAAATAATTACGAGAAATACAGATCTCTCAAAAACTCGTCTTGTAGTCTCGATATGTTCAACAAAACTTATATTTTGGAGTTTTATGTAAAATAAAAAAAACAATGTTGTATTTAAAATACTAAAACTGACAGAACATGTCAATATTTTAATTGAAGAGAGTATATCGAAAAACTTAAACCTAAAAAGTTAAAAAAAAATTATTCTAATAGTTCCTGCAAAAGTTTTAATCCACGTAAATTGGAATATTTTTCTCATAACTTCTATTTTCTTCTTCAGATATAAACGAAATATCATAAATGGAAAACTGAACTAGCTTAGTATTGCAATAGTTTATTTTAAAAAGCGTCATGTTATTTTAAAGCCCGGGTGAAAACATTTTGTAAAAATTGAATTCCAGATTTACACCTATTTGAAACATTTAATGATTGAGTAAAATAAAGGGGCTACTTCTTTCTTATTACAGCAGTGGCTTATCTTCCCAAACTTCCGATAGCACTGTCAATCATTTCTTGAAGCAAATTCTTATATATTATGTCAATTAGAGCAACTCTCACTTTTTTTGCGTCTTGGACAGCAAAAGTTAGTTTCAAAAATTCGGAATGTATTCTAGCCTCAATCTTCTAACCTTTGTTTTTGTTATCATCAGCTGATACCGGTCATATAAAACTACACGAATCTATACTTAAACCTCACTATTATTGTCAGTAACGTAGCATTCGAAATCATGGAAACAAGTAAATTACTGTGCTGTAATGAAGTTTCTATTGGGGTTTACAGGAATTCTGTTAGGGGGTTATATAGGTATGTTATAGAAGAAGACTAAATTCAACAGGGGTTACAGAAAAGGGCAATCTTTCATTGATTTATTTCGGTTGAAAGTATGAAAGTCATTGAGGAATGTGTGATTTGTTTTTTATTATAATCAGCAGGAAAATCGCCAATCGGGTGAGACACTTAAAAAAATGTGATTTGCATTTCAAGTTATATAACAGTTAGGAAAATGAGTTTATTCTGTATCTAAACTTACCACTAGGGCTCCATTAACATAATCGTCGCCATCTAAGCTCATGCCAAAAAAATTTCCGTTTGTACCAGTTGAGCTTATACTTCTCCCTACAACCAAATGATTGCAGTAAATAAAAATTAAATAGTAAAATAATACACTTTATAAAAATTGAACAATGAAATAAAGATCCGAGAAATGGAGCCGTCATAGATAGACAAACAACAAGAGTTAATTTCAATTGTAAAGAATTATTTTTGCAAGCAAACACAAAATTTCCATTGAAAATTCGTCCATGTGAGTAAAACATGTTCTACATTGATGATATCCTTAACCACAGCAATGGAGTAAGCGTAGGTACATATCTCTCCGCATATTATTATTGGCTTTTGGCTAAAATTTGTGCAATGGTAATAAGGTAATAATTAATATACCTGTAGGATATTGAACACAAGAAGTTTCGCCACCTATATCTATATTACATTTATAGATATCTCCACCTGCCTGAAGGTTGTTGTTATTCCTAGGGGCTCCTATAATAAGGCTGCAAAAAATATTGTTATACTTTCTTAAGATTAAGGCTACAACATCAGTTAAATTAGGAAACTAGGCGTTTTTCCCGGCGATTAACGCAATTATCTCGAAAACGGTTACCGGTTAATTTTGCATAATAAAAATAAAGAAATTATTATTTGCATTTAAGACGTGTAATCTTCTAAACGTAAACAAAGAGTCGCAAGCAGCGCCCTTTACAATATATCTATATCAAAATTTGTAGAAAATTTAAATTTTCGATCCTAAGAATTCCTCAAATTTCACCAAGATTTGTGCAAATTTGTTTTTTCCAAAATTATTATGAAAAATTGAATGTTATCTCTAAGCTTTGACACTCTGAATCTCGGATATTGCTAGCTTTTGCACTAAAGTAAGTTTATTTAAATTACGCTATTTTTACATTGGAAATATGTGATTTGGTTGTGTACCTTTACTAGTAACTTGCGGATATCATACCCTATAAACTCTATGTAATAAATTATTTTAATATTTTTAGCCATAAATTAAAACTTACGACGATAGTGTCTCGCCACCCTGTAGTAACAAACTATATGAAAAATACGTATTTTTGACACTATTTTCACTGATAAATATCACATCGTTTGTATTAAAACTATAGCAATCCACATAGCACACAATATCACTTAATTTTAACAAAATCAGCACCACCGTATAATACATCAGGTCTTAAAATACAAATAATTGAAAATTTCACAGTAACCTTCTAAAAAGTAAAATTATGTTTGAGATATTATCTCACGTAATTCCAAATTATTCAAAATATCCTATAATCGCTTGAAAAACTGCATTGATAATAACTATAATTTACTTGTCTATGGATTGCTGACAAAAGTAAAATGAATCAACTTGTTTAATTATTTTTTGTTGTATTCATGAATAAATCATAAGTTGTAAATAATGACTGTAAGCGGAAACCATATAAAGATAATTTGGTTTACTTATAGGATAGGATGGACTATATATTTATACGGAGAGACAATAAGATGATAACAAAAATATAATACAGGGTGTTTCATAAGAGCAACTGGCGATACTAGCAATCAAAATAGGGAAATTAAGTGCCGGTACTTTTGACACTGATTAACTCATTTGATAGACAATTAAAATAATCAGGGTTTTAAATGTACCAATGTCAATATAAATTTAAAGGTTTTGGCACATTAGAAACCATGATTATTTCAATCGTCAGGTGAGTTAATCAGTGTCAGAAATACCGGCACTGAGTCAATTAGGGTGCGATTATGTTAGAGCTACGATAAGAGCAGTGTCATTCCATGTAATATGTGAGACTAGCCGCCTTATTATTTTTATTACATGCATTGACGCTAGTATCGCCGCTCTCATCGTTTATCGTATAAACGCACCCTTAGGCCAAAGACAGAGTGAGGCATCGAGCAACGAGTAAAGCAGCGCTTTACGCGTCTATACTTGTAATAGAAAGAGTGAGGCTCACCGTTTCATTATTTCAATTACATGCATCTCTGCTTTCATCGCTACTTTGATCGACACTGCACTAAGTTTCTTCCTACGTCAAACGTTCAATATGAAAAACAACAACCTGAAGTTTTTTTTTTGACATGATCCCCTCAAAGTTGCATACACGATTCTTCATTTAGCCAATTCCTGATGGAGCAGCTAAGGACTGTCCAGAATTACATTGTGCGGGTAATTTTTAGAAAACCCCGATTTTTTTCTACTTGTACTACTCATCGGAATTGTGCGATACAAAGACTTTGTATGTTGTTGCGGTTAGTGCAGCGTTTCTGAACCTTTTAGTATTCGCGACCCAATCTTCAATCACAATTCTCATAACAAACGTTAAAAATTACCACAACTAGGTAAATTTATTTATATGCGGCAACAGCGATCCGCTGCATTGATAACACCAGAAACGATGCCTCTCTATTCCTCTGTGTCTTACGTCCACCATACCGGACATTCTCGCGACTTTGCGAAAAGTTCCGATTTGTCACGAACATTCTAAATCCTCTGCGCGGCGTGTATAAATGCTGCGTCTGTTGTGGTATTCGCCACGTGGAAATCGGCTATAAAGAGCGCGATTTCACTGGGAATATTCAGTCGGTGCAGAACCATAAGACAGTAAACAACTAAATATTCGTTGAGCAGTAATTCTGGTTTTTAAAATCTGCATAAGTCTTTTCTTTGGACGACCATCGCCAAGTAAAATTGCCAGTCGAACTCGGAACTGCCGAGCACCTGGGTATGCCAAGAGGGCATACGTGAACCTGAAGTTAAAGCATAGCGTAGCTGAAGAAGCACCGGTGGAAGGACGCCGTAGTCGAGCCCGATACTGTGAGGAAACAGTGGTTCCTAGCTGATCCGCGGCGTTGGTACCAAGGTACCAGCAGGACCGAAACTTAATCTTAAGAATACTCATACGCCCCGGCCATCGCCGACATTGCCGACGTTGGACTAACTGTGCCACAACCGTAGCAACCGACGCCATCGCCGAGGAGGCGTATACAATAATTTACCACCTGGGCATAACCTGCACCAGGTCGGCAAAGAAGAAAAACCCTACGGCAAACTCAATTTAAGCCGAAGAAATACGGAACCGGTCATCGCCGACGTTGCCGACGTTGGACTAACTGTGCCACAACCGTAGCAGCCGACGCCATCGCCGAGGAGGCGTATCCAGTAGTAAACCACCTGGGCATCACCTGCACCAGGTCGGCGAAGAAGTAAAAGTACACGGCCACCTAATTTTAAGAAGAAATATACGGAACCCGGTCATCGCCGACGTTGCCGACGTTGGACTAACTGTGCCACAACCGTAGCAGCCGACGCCATCGCCGAGGAGGCGTATCCAGTAGTAAACCACCTGGGCATCACCTGCACCAGGCCGGCGAAGAAGTAAAAGTATACGGCAACCTAATTTTAAGAAGAAATATACGGAACCCGGTCATCGCCGACGTTGCCGACGTTGGACTAACTGTGCCACAACCGTAGCAGCCGACGCCATCGCCGAGGAGGCGTATACAATAGTATACCGCCTGGGCATAACCTGCACCAGGTCGGCAAGACGCGAAACTTACGCGGCAAACTAGTTTAATAAAGAAATACGGCGAGAATCCGACATAGCCGGCGTTGCCAGCGTTGGACGAACAGTGCCATACCTGCAACAGTCGACGCCATCGCCAGGAAGACGAATACAAGAGGATACCACCTGGGCATAACCAGCACCAGGTCGGCAGAACGTGAAAAGCCCATGGCAAATATCATAATGACCGAGAATATGGCATTATTCGACGAAACCCCTCCAGCCCGGATGGCCGAGGATGAAACTACGCACGACATGCTCTCTACCACCGAGGCCGACCCCAAACCAGTACCTGGGGCGGTCTCAAACTGCCCTGCACAGATCGCCGCCCCTGAGACAACGACTGACGCTAGCCGCGCAACCGCCAGGGATAAGCCCCTCGAAGGAGGAAGCGAAGGCGAATTGTGCCAGGACATGGCGCCCAACTCGTTGACTTACTCGAAACACAAGAGTAACAAAGAACCCTGTGACGACGTTAGGCCCGCTGGCCGAAGCGATCGAAAATCATTTGAATACCTACCCATGGAGTGCCCAGCGTTCAATACTAGAGCGAAACGCAGACTATGGGAGGAGAAGTACAGTGTAGACGTGGAGATTCATAGCGAATCCGAGGAAGACTCGGATGATGAGTCCGAAGACACGTCAAGTGACAAACAAATACCATGTAACCAGGAAGCCTCGGTTATGTTAAGAGAAATTCGAAGAAAATTATCAGGAAATGAAATGCCACCCGAAGAACAACGGATGCCACCTACCCTGGATGAAGAACTAAGAAGGCCAAGCTATGAAGACAAGCCTGGAGGTTCGGCGCTGCCACTGTTAAGTTGGCAAGTTCCGCCAACTCGAAGGGGAGTCCGGCAGAAGCCAGATCACGAAAGGGAAATTAGAGGAATGGCATTGCCACCTCTACAGGAACAACTAGCGGAACCAGGACAGGATTGGCAAGCCATGGAAACATTGAGATGGAAGACTATGGAGGGTTTAGCCCAGTCCATAGGGCAGCTAATTGACAAACCGAGGAGAATAATTCCGGCACCACCACCTAGATTTGCAGGAGCCGATACAGAGGACCCGGTGCTATTCTTAAAACACATGAAGGAATACTGTATAGAGAACGGAGCACCGGCATACCAATGGACGGACCTGGCGATAAGACAAATGACCGGACAAGCAGCCATCCGGATGAAGATTTATGCCGGAGGGCAGATTACTTGGAAGCAGTTGCAAGAAGCAGTGCTTAGGGCATATAACAACAGCGAATGCGTGAATCACTTACGCGCAGAATTATATGGCCAGGACCAAGCTAAAGGAGAAGGTGCGGAGGCATTTTTGATTCGCAAGAGACAAATTTGTCAACGGATAAATCCGAGATGGCAGGAGGAGGAAGTGGTACCGCTGTTGCTGAGTAGATTAAATGGTCCGTTGCGAGCTGCGCTACGTACTTGGAATTGTCAAAGCACAGAAGAACTATTGAACGCTGCAATTACGGTGGAACGGGATTGGAAGAGTTCCGAGGTGTACACCGCACCCAGAGTGAATATTAACACTCAAAATGGCAGGGATAATGGTGAATCTAGACAGTTCCAGTACCAGAACTATCAAGGCGGTCAAGGCTACTATAGACCGCAGTACAATAGAGGACCTCAACAACAAGGAGGTCAGGCGCAAGCACCAAATAGGCCACAGTATAACAGAGACGGTCCAGAAGAAGGAAGAAGGCCTCAACAACAAGGAGGTCAGGCTCAAGCCCCAAATAGGCCACAATACAGCAGGACGTGGGAGAGACGGGATATTCCAAATCCAAACAGACAACAAGCGAGTGTCGTTAAACCAAAGAAGCTAAAGTTTGTATTCCCAGATGGGTCACCGGTAGAAATCCCTGGTACTAATAAGCATGGAGCGATGATTATGCGCGCCATGCAATATCAAATTGATCATCCTTCGCAGGGACCGGACTATAAACGCCAAGCGTTGAGGGATGGAATGTGGTACGCGTTACATGCGGATGATGAGGACTATGACCAAGATCTCCTGCGTCAAGAATGTGGTATTCAAGGAAAAAATGAAGAAAAAGATACGTCGGAAGAGGAAGAGGAAATAGAAGATCCAGAAAAGATGCTGTTTAACTTCCGAAATAATGACTATATTTCTTGTGTGGATGACCTGGCAGATCCGGAAAACCGACACCCGGTTCAGTCAACAAGCCAGATTATTGGCAGTTTACCAATAAGAGTTCCAGCCACCATGGAAGATAGTGAAGAAACAGTTAGTGATACCACGTCAACTGATGAGGATACGCTAACAAATGAGGAATCACCGATGACGGAGATTCGAAGGGACCGTAGGCAGCACCGTCGAGTAAGACGGCTTAGACAGCGTCATGCTTCACCCCCAACTTCAGATTCAGAGGAGGGCGTGAAATTTAATAAAAGAACGTGCGTAGCGCTGTTGCAAGCAGAGAACGAGGAAATTGCAGCTGACCGTTTGTTGCGACAAGGGAAGCGAGTAAAATATGAAATTTTGGAGCCACCAGACGTGACCCAAGAAGATGAAGCGATTGCAGATAAAGTGTTGGAGCCACCAGACGTGATCCAAGGGGACATAACAATTAAAGATGAAGTATTGGAACCACCAGACGTGGACCAAGAGGTCGAGATCGATGTTATCTCGCCACCTCCGGATTTTGAAGACAAAATTGATATCAAGGAAGAAGAACTGTTCGATTCAACGGCCGCCACAGCTGCAGGATTTGAGCAACCAGTAGTTGCAGAATTAGCAGAAGCAAGAGAACCGGCGTTGACGGACCTACGATTAAAAGATGGGCAAGAAGGCCGATGTCCAAGAGAAGAGTATGTAGGGTGGACGGTAGTCGCGGTGAAACGTACGCCACTGCCAGAATCCAACCCAATAGCGGCTTTTGTAGAGCCACCTGTGACAGATTTGTACTTGTGTCCTCCAAGTTTGGAGACCCAGTATGACAAACGAGGTGTTCCGTGGAGATATGTGCCCACCAGAGTTCCCGCACAAATCCAGCTGCATAGCCAATCCCCTGAAATCCCTGAAATTCCGGCCCCTCAGCCCGAGGTCGCCGAGGTACCAGTGAGGCAGCCCAAGAAGAAACCACCAGACGTGGAAGAAACTACGGCCCCTCAATCCGAGGTCGCCGTCCCAGTCTTGAGGCAGCCAAGAGAGAAGCCACCTGAAGCCTCCGAGGAGTCCCCCAGGTCGCCAAGAAGCTACCCACAGGAGGCCTATACCAGGTCACCTGGAGGAGAGCCACCCATTGACGACATCGCCGTGGAGGTTGAGAAATCACCTCGAACCAGGGAAAAAGAAAAATCGTCTTAAGGAACAGAGTGATTTTAAATATGTTTATTGTTGTTTTTGGACTTAGTCGTTAGTTTTAGGGTTAGTTATGAACTTAGTTATTTGATTTGTTTATTGTTATGAAGTTAATTATTTTTAAGAATTTGAGTTGTAAATACAGTATAATTGTACCAGATGGGTACAGTTAAATAAACATACCATAATTACCGCTCTTAAGGGGGGGGGGGTGTTGTGGTATTCGCCACGTGGAAATCGGCTATAAAGAGCGCGATTTCACTGGGAATATTCAGTCGGTGCAGAACCATAAGACAGTAAACAACTAAATATTCGTTGAGCAGTAATTCTGGTTTTTAAAATCTGCATAAGTCTTTTCTTTGGACGACCATCGCCAAGTAAAATTGCCAGTCGAACTCGGAACTGCCGAGCACCTGGGTATGCCAAGAGGGCATACGTGAACCTGAAGTTAAAGCATAGCGTAGCTGAAGAAGCACCGGTGGAAGGACGCCGTAGTCGAGCCCGATACTGTGAGGAAACAGTGGTTCCTAGCTGATCCGCGGCGTTGGTACCAAGGTACCAGCAGGACCGAAACTTAATCTTAAGAATACTCATACGCCCCGGCCATCGCCGACATTGCCGACGTTGGACTAACTGTGCCACAACCGTAGCAACCGACGCCATCGCCGAGGAGGCGTATACAATAATTTACCACCTGGGCATAACCTGCACCAGGTCGGCAAAGAAGAAAAACCCTACGGCAAACTCAATTTAAGCCGAAGAAATACGGAACCGGTCATCGCCGACGTTGCCGACGTTGGACTAACTGTGCCACAACCGTAGCAGCCGACGCCATCGCCGAGGAGGCGTATCCAGTAGTAAACCACCTGGGCATCACCTGCACCAGGTCGGCGAAGAAGTAAAAGTACACGGCCACCTAATTTTAAGAAGAAATATACGGAACCCGGTCATCGCCGACGTTGCCGACGTTGGACTAACTGTGCCACAACCGTAGCAGCCGACGCCATCGCCGAGGAGGCGTATCCAGTAGTAAACCACCTGGGCATCACCTGCACCAGGCCGGCGAAGAAGTAAAAGTATACGGCAACCTAATTTTAAGAAGAAATATACGGAACCCGGTCATCGCCGACGTTGCCGACGTTGGACTAACTGTGCCACAACCGTAGCAGCCGACGCCATCGCCGAGGAGGCGTATACAATAGTATACCGCCTGGGCATAACCTGCACCAGGTCGGCAAGACGCGAAACTTACGCGGCAAACTAGTTTAATAAAGAAATACGGCGAGAATCCGACATAGCCGGCGTTGCCAGCGTTGGACGAACAGTGCCATACCTGCAACAGTCGACGCCATCGCCAGGAAGACGAATACAAGAGGATACCACCTGGGCATAACCAGCACCAGGTCGGCAGAACGTGAAAAGCCCATGGCAAATATCATAATGACCGAGAATATGGCATTATTCGACGAAACCCCTCCAGCCCGGATGGCCGAGGATGAAACTACGCACGACATGCTCTCTACCACCGAGGCCGACCCCAAACCAGTACCTGGGGCGGTCTCAAACTGCCCTGCACAGATCGCCGCCCCTGAGACAACGACTGACGCTAGCCGCGCAACCGCCAGGGATAAGCCCCTCGAAGGAGGAAGCGAAGGCGAATTGTGCCAGGACACGTCTCGTTCAGCTCCAGCCAGTCTCAGTCGAGTCGATCCTGGCGTGCAGTGAATGTGTATGTTGTAATTTGAGTGTTATCTGCAATTAACGATATTCGAGTAGCTCAGAATTATACAAAATCATGGATAAATATTTAAGTGGGCGTAAGCGAGCATTAGACCATAGTGAAGCATCAACAAGTGCACAGACAAAAGTGGTTCCGAAAATAAAATGAAGGAAATATTCTCAAGAATATTTAAATTTTGGGTTTACCAGCCCTGAAGTAAACGAAGAAGAAAGGCCCCTGTGTGCCATTTGCTAAAAAATTTTGGCAGCAGACAGCATGAAACCTAATAAAATTAAGCGACATTTAGAAACGCTTCATAGTACGTTGGCAAACACTGAGAATTCTTCGAATTAAAGTTAAAATCGTATAAAAAGCAAGAATCATTTTTTAAAAAAACTATGTCTGTGAATGAAACAGCTTTATTTACCTCAACGTTTCATGTCAGATAGCCAGAAGTAAAAAGCCCCACACCATTGATGAAGAGCTTATTTTGCACACGATTGCAGTCCATACCTCTATCAAATGATACTATTGCCCATCGAATTGGTGATATAGCTAAAGATGTACAGGGTCTTCCAACGAGGACTGAACAGGGGCTCATTTTTGAGCTTCCTTGTATTTAAAGAAAAATCCAAAATAGCCAATCGATGTACTTTTTCCTGCAGAATTCAAAAATGAAACCAAAAATTTATTTGAACCAGAAACAAAAGAGTTACGCTATGGATAAGGTGTTTTTTAAATGGAACATAGCTTTTTTTATACGATTTTTGGAACGAGTGATTTTTTTTTGTCCGTTCTGATTAAAATATTTAATATTGTGACAGCTATTTTTATTAAATTTTAATGTTATATCCAGTATAATTTAACTTTAACCTGTTTGAAACATACACTAGGTAATAAAGGTATAATCACCTTTGAATCCTTCAAAGTCAAAAAATTTGACAAATTTACTATAATATTGCCGAAATGAAATATTCATTAGATGAGAGATTGCAGATTATCTTGTTCTACAAATGCCAAGAAAATGCAAGAGAAGCAAGGAGAAGATGTATTGCAAATTTTCACAGAAATATATCCGTCAATACTATTCTAAGGATAAAGAACCTATTTGAGGAAAATAAAACATTACATGACAGAAAAAGAAATCCAACTCTATACTAATTAAAAAAAAAAACATTAATAATTTAATTGTTCAATGTGACCTCCGTTGTTCTCGAAACATGTGCGATAACCTCTTTGTAGCCTTTCCAAACTTGCTGTTATACTGTGATTTTCCTGGTTAAGGCGATTTATTTCATTCACAATTTTCTGCATGATCTCTTCAATATCGTGGTTTCGCTGCTTGTATACCACGTTCTTTATATGGCCCCAAAGAAATGTGTCTAATATTGACAAATCGGGACTATTGGGTGGCCAAGCATAGGTTCCATTTCTACCAATCCATTCTTCATGGCGTCCGTTTAAATATTGAGTAACCTCACGCACGACATGCGGAGGGGCCCCATCATGTTGCCAAATTAAATTTTGATATTCTTCCAATGGTAAATCTTCCAAAAAGTTCTCAATTTCGTTTTCTAAGAACTCGTAGTATCTCTGTCCATTTAAAGTCCCGTTAAAAAATATTGGTCCCAAAATTCTATTATTTTTTATGCCACACCAAACATGGATTGAAGTCCTTCCTTGAAATTTAATTGTCTGAAATTTTCTTGGATTTCCAACGGCCCAGTGATGATTATTATGTCTATTGAAAACCCCTGATGTTGTGAATGTGGCTTCGTCAGTCCATAAGATATTTCTGAATAAATTAGGGTCTTCGTTTTCTTTCCGAATCACAATTTGAGAAACAAATTGGAAGCGAAGTTCTTTTTGTGCCGGTGTTAGATGTTGAAGTGGAAGGATATGATAAGACTTAAATTTATGATTTCTTAAAGTCCTGTGAACAGTTCCTTGGGTAACTCTTCTGCGTCTTACACCGCCGCCGTATTGAACGTCCCGAACTGCGTCCGAAATTGATTTGGTTGGATTTAGTCGAAAATAATTCACAATGGCACGGTCTCGATTTCTATTCCTTTCTGGATTTCTTTTTCTGTCATGTAATGTTTTATTTTCCTCAAATAGGTTCTTTATCCTTAGAATAGTATTGACGGATATATTTCTGTGAAAATTTGCAATAAATCTTCTCCTTGCTTCTCTTGCATTTTCTTGGCATTTGTAGAACAAGATAACAATCTGCAATCTCTCATCTAATGAATATTTCATTTCGGCAATATTATAGTAAATTTGTCAAATTTTTTGACTTTGAAGGATTCAAAGGTGATTATACCTTTATTACCTAGTGTATGTTTCAAACAGGTTAAAGTTAAATTATACTGGATAAAACATTAAAATTTAATAAAAATAGCTGTCACAATATTAAATATTTTAATCAGAACGGACAAAAAAAAAATCACTCGTTCCAAAAATCGTATAAAAAAAGCTATGTTCCATTTAAAAAACACCTTATCCATAGCGTAACTCTTTTGTTTCTGGTTCAAATAAATTTTTGGTTTCATTTTTGAATTCTGCAGGAAAAAGTACATCGATTGGCTGTTTTGGATTTTTCTTTAAATACAAGGAAGCTCAAAAATGAGCCCCTGTTCAGTCCTCGTTGGAAGACCCTGTACAGCATAAGCTTTTCGGGAAGTTGCGTGACAATTTTTTTTCAATTCAGCTTTATGAGGCAATAGATAGCAATAAAAGATGCTCATATAATAATTGCCTTGGTATGCGAACAAAGATATAGAATTATCAGCGAGTAAATCTGCAAAATGGGCGACATGTCATCCGACCAAAATCTTTTCCAGTTATTTCATTTTTAGTAGGACTAATATTGACAGCAGTTTAGGGACAGAGCCTGGCTTAAAAATTGTAATAAAATATGGTTTTTTTCCATAATTAATAAATAAATAATAGCAAATGTTCAAAAAATGCTTACCAGCAACCAGCAACAAATAGTACGATGAAAATAGCTCTGAAAAGAACTTAGAATTAAATAAAGTTTCCAGGCACAAAAATGTATAAAAACGAATTGAAGTTGACCAATCAAAACATCAAAGCATTTAAAACAATGTCAAGCAAAGCCTGGCCTGTCTTGTAATCATATGATGGTTCCGTTTCATACACTATCACCAACATGTGTCTCTCTCTAACATGTACATGTTATACCTTTATGATCTATCTATTAAAAGTTGATTTTATTTACGTTTCGAATTGGATCTCAATAATTTGGGATGTGAAATCCTAGTAACTTTAGTCTTCAGTTATGGGCATGCTGACATGAATTGTCCGCCGCCATATTGTAGGATTGCTCGCTGAAAATTCTATACTTATCAAACCACCCTCGTATCAGCACTTAATTACTCTTAAAGCAGGTGTGTCAATAAGTATACAACCTAGGTGTTATACGAATAATCTAAATCAATATTTTTGTTATCGTTTTATTTACTTCTGGCTAATAAGTAAAATCAATAATAGAATCGATGATGTATGAGACGACGAGCTTGTGAAAAATCGAGTTTTGGTTTTTCCCTATGACAGATATTTGAACGTGTGTGTATGTGTGAATATACATATACAATGTGTCCTACGTTCGGGTTTCTATATTGGTATGTTGCTTATTATCCCAGTTACGTAATAATGTAATCAATGGCGTAGCGCTAATATTGCAAACATCTACCACCGCGAGGGGGATCAGGGCTCAACGGGCTGACACTACTTATTTCTCAGTTTAGTAGCGATTGAAGTCGGAGTCATACTTCTTGTTTTTAACTGTTTCTGATTATTTTATAATTTGCATTGTTTCATATGTGTTTTTCGCCCGGAAGTATTTCTATTATGAAGAATCTTTAACAGCCTTAAAATGATTAAATCCCACTCGATGGACCGGAAGGGTAAAGCCTGTCCAGAGATATAAGAAAGTTACACTTTGCCTATAAATGAGATTATCTAAGGGTGGCAATAAACAAACATGAATGAATAAATAAATGCAGGTAAATTATGGTCCGTACTTAAAAATGTCTTAAAGTGTTAACTGCAAATCCGGAAGACGTAATTTCAGTATTAAAGTTTGGTGATTTTAAACCGATTTTTACCTGTTTCAAAATGAGAGGGTTAATCCCACAAAACAAATTATGTTCTAAAGACTGTATATATAGCCACTCTAGTTAGTTTTAAGCTTAGTATTTATTCTTACTTCTGTGTAATACAGTGTTTGCTTAATCGTGTGTGAGTCATGGAAAATATATGCGAGCCCAATGTATCTCAGGAGATAACCCCGTCGAAAAGCAGAAAACACTTTTCTGTGAAAACTAAGGAAGTTATAAACAATGTTTATTCAACTCTCATTAAACGTGCGATCAGCAAGCAAGCAGCGTAAGAAGAAACGGCCACATTAAGAAAAATTCCAACATCAACTGTATGGGAAATTGTGAATAATCTCATTTTAGCGAGGAAAAAATAACCGATGCTGGCATCTTCTCGAAGGTAGATGAAAGTGATCAAGATATAATACGGCGTAAAATATAAGTAAGTTATACGAGGAACAAAGCGTGCCTTCATTAAATAATTTAATTAAGAGGCTTGAAAAAGGTGAAACCGGCGTTAAATGTGGCAGAACAACGTTATGGAAATGTATCCAACACATGGGTTTTAGATTTAAAAAAATTAACAAAAGACAAGTTTTAATGGAATCCAGTAGAATTCGGGAATGGCGATCCGAATATCTACAACAAATTAGGATTTACAGAGATCAGCAAAGGCCAATTATTTACTTGGATGAAACCTGGTTTGACACATATGATACCCCGCGGAAAAGGGTTGGCTTACTCAAGCGGCAAGTGTAAAACAAGCGCGTCATAAAAAAAAAGTAAACGAATTGCGATTTTGAATGCTGGATCTAAAGACGGATGGATTCCAAATAGACTTTCTCTGTCTTCAAAAAACTTTAAAGATTCTTATCTCGATTACCATGAGGTCACCACTGCTGATTTATTTGAAGATTGGTTTAAAAACAAGCTAAGTCCAAATATACCTCCGAATAGCGTAATTGTAATGGACAATGCAAGCTACCATAGTAGGCAGTTGACCAAGACTCCCTCCTTAAATGACACAAAAGCAACAATCCAAAACTACATGTATGATAATGACATTTATTTTCAGGAAGATTACACCAAAAGGCAATTAATTGAGGTTTTACAAAGTTTAAAACTACAATAGAAATACTTCTGTGATAACTATGCAAAAAATCTAGGGCATGCAGTTTTAAGGCTTCCACCATACCATTGTATATTTAATCCCATCGAACATGTTTGGCACCAACTGAAATCTGCCATTCGTTGTAACAATATTTGTCCTACTATTAACTCCAGTGTACTTGAGCTTACAGAAACTGAACTTTTTAACATCCCTTCACAAAGTTGGGTAAATTCTGTTACACATGTTGAAGAAGTGGAAAAGTTTTAAATACAAACCATGATTAAATTCTAAGCAAAATACGGACCTGTTCGGCCATATTTCAATTTTAGAGCTGGCCCGAGTCTTTCCTAATAGGGATCAGTTAGTCACTTTCTTATATCTCTGAACAGACTTTACACTCACTACTAGCTGTATAACGATATTGTTAATGCACTTTCAAAAATAAACTTAACAATTAAAAAGATAAGCGAGCTGAAACAGGCAGATTGTTAAAGTCAATTGAAAATTTCAAATTTATAATAATTTTAACAATACGTTCTAAAATTTTGCATGAAACCAGTGTAGCGGCCCAAATTCTTCAAGAGCGATAATTCAATTTAGCAAAACATTTAAATGTTAGCAATCTCAACCAATTTAGAAAAAGCTATTTTAACGTAAAAAAGGAAGCGGTTATCACTACAAAATCATGGAATATAAATTTAGAATTAAAGTATAAATGATAATGTAAGCCAAAGAAATATTTCGATGTGGCGAGTACAAACACAAACTATGATTTTTCTAGTCGAGAAAATAAATTACTTTAAAATAAACGTATATTACAAAGTTTGTGATATTGTTATCAATCAGATTGATAACCGTTTTGAGTGCATCAATATGTTTCTAAATAAATTTAACTTTCTACTTCCTCAATTTTGAATAACTTTTTCTGAAGAGGAGCTATTTAAATCAGCAAAAACCCTACACCAGACATATTCTAACGACCTTTCAACAGCAGTTTCTTTAAAAATAGTTGCATGCGTGCGCCCCTTAAAGAAAAATGGGTTCCTTAAAAAACATAAAAGATTTTGGTAATTTTTTAATAAATGAAAATAACACTTTAGCCTCAAATTTTGTGGAAGTGACCACTGTTTTGTTGTTATGCATCTACAGAGAGATCTTTTAAGTGGAAAATAGTTCAAACATTTTTTTAGCACCAATAAATATTAAGCCATTTGTATCTACTTTCCATAGAGACAGAAGATGCTCTCATAACGAACAAACAACACCTTATTAAATTATTTGCATAAGCAAAGATTCAAAGAAATTCGCTTTCTAATGATCTCAACTTAAGTTTTTTTATTTATCTACAGTAAGGCAGCTGAAACAACTAGTTCCACGGTCCGTGAAACGAATATACCTAATTTTTTAGTTCCTCTTAGTTTGTAAGAATAAGTTTTTTATTTATTTTATAATAACTTTCTTATTTTTTTGTTACTTTCTAGTTTGAGCTGTTTTTTATAAGTAAGTTTTTGATATATACAGGGTGGTCCTTAGGATATTCTAAGAAAAAAAGTTACTATAAGCCTATGTCCGCAAGTGCCCCAATTTTAAGATACAGTGTGTTAAAGTTTGGGCATCCCATTTCCGATCTTTGCTATTGCTTGTTGACTTTGTATCCGTTATAGTTTCAGAGGTCCCTGTAGTTAACCTCAAATTTGTAACATCCTGTGTGTTTGTTATATTGACGCACTACTTAAGCATGTAGTAGGTATGCCTTATAATAATTATTAGTAAGAAATGATTGTATCGATGAATATCGTATTAGTAATATTGCAGTAATCGTTATTATATTCGAAATTGATTTTCTAGTAAGTGATTCACAGCTTGAGTATTAATGGTTTGGCATTCATGCTCAAGTAATACAGTCTCTTGTAATTATATTATATGTAAGTATAATAAGTTGCACAATTTAAAAGAATAAAAGCAATATTAAATACTTTTCCAAGAAAAGCTGTTCTTGAATGCCTAATGAGGTGTTCTATTTTTATATATTATAACATACCACATTTTCGGTTGATTTAAATACCTTCTATGTCGCAATTTTTGCTACTGGGTTGCCCAAACTTTCATCGCGAAAACTTTGTTTATAAAAGATTTTGTCTGGTGTAGCAGCCTGAACTTGAAAATACGTAACAGTTAGGTAAAATGAGTAATGGTTGTTTCTCGGTATTTTCTTTCTTTTTCTACAATCGGTGTGTGGCTATATAAGCTGCGAAATTTTTAAAATCTGAGAGGCATACTTTGTTAAGCTCTAAACAGTAATAAAGTATGTTTTGGAACTCCTCTCTAACATTCCTGAAAAGTTCAAAGGGATGTGACCGGCGTGCGGCTATAATTCGCCTTTTAAGATCATCAATGTCAGCAGGATGTATTGAAGAAATCTCTTCTGCCAATCCATCTATACGGGAATCTCTCGTTTAGGACCGTAATAAAATAATGCGGTGGAACACCGTCCTGCTAGAAATGAACAGATCTTCCTATAAAACTAAATTGCTAGCTGCACCAATTTAAGTCTCTAACTTGTGAGTTTATTTATTTATTATTTATTTATTATCAATTTACGGACATGGTCCATTTTACAAAATATTATAACTAACAATAATAGATGAATTATTTACGATATTAAACATATTGGTATAATCAATTGCAAATAATATATATGTATCGGTATAATTAATTACAAATAAGAAAACACAATAAAACACAATAAAATAAAAGGGATGGATGAGACTAAACACAGGTTAATAATTGTCATTGCCTTAGATCTCTTAAAAACTCATTTTTATTAACAAATAAATCAAGCGTACCATGGCGATGATTGGCGAGTCTTGAAGACCGACCAATAAAATTATTGTAACAATAATTAGTTCTACTAAATGGCTGATGGAACATATTATTAGTAGAGCGTGTGTTTCTGGAAGGAACATGTAGTCCTACACGACCCAAGAGAGTAGGGCAAATATATTGCCCGTTAATAATATTGTACAACATCTTTAGGTCGTGCTGCTCTCTGCGCTGGAAAAGTGTTGACAGGCTCAGCAATTCCTCCAGATCGTTGTACAGCTGCTGTCTATGTACAAAGTCAAACTGAATATTCAATTTAAATGCAATGTATCTCAATAACAGGTGTTGTACGTGCTCAATTGAATTAATATGAACCTGATAGTGAGGGGACCACACACTGGAGCCATACTCTAAGTGAAATCCTGTGCCCATCTTTTAATAAACCCTAGGGATTTTAAGGATTTAGAAATAGCATGTGTTACGTGAGGAACAAAACTTAAAGACTGGTCAAGAAGAATGCCCAGGTCCTTTATCATATTAACCTTGACTAATACCGAGTCCTTAATTGTATAATTGGAAATGGTTGGATTTCTTAATCTAGAAAATGACATAAAGTAACATTTTGCTGCATTTAACTCCATCCCATTTAACTCACACCAATGTGAGACAGCGTTGATATCCTGCTGTAAGTTGATACAACTCTGTGGGGAATCAATTTGGGCATATATTTTTAGATCATCCGCAAAAAGAAGATAATTGGAGTGTTTAAGACAAGCGGAAATGTCGTTAATAAAAATATTAAAAAGCAGAGGACCCAGGTGGGAACCCTGGGGTACTCCAGACTGGCCGACAAGATTTTTCTAACACAGGTCAGATCTTTATTTTTAAAATGGAAATACCTTTCTAATAATAGAAAAAATATTCGGAAAGCCCCAACACGTACCATTTTTCAATAGCTTAATAAGACCATTTTACATTAGCAGGTAGTCAATTTAATTAGGGGACGGTTAAAATGGATGCATTTTATAACAGAAAAATTACCTGAACTGTATTATTTACAATATTAGACATAAAATCAACAATAAACGTTAGTATTCTGTTCAGTTTCGAAGTGAGTGGTTCTCTGTGTATAGATAAAAAGTGTTTTTAAGAAAGAAAATGTCGAGTCAATCGCGCCGTAGTTGCAAAATTTCTCCTGACAGATTTTGTTACATTTGTGGAGCATTTATGGTGAAATCACAAGCCAGACCATTTTCTGAAAATGTAAAAAAAGCATACCTTAAATATTTTGGTGTTTTAATTGGAGATCAAGACAAGCAGTGGGCTCCCCATGTGTGTTGTGTTAGTTGCAGCGTGTCATTGGTGGAGTGGATGAATGGGAAGAGGAAAAGCATGCCTTTTGCAGTTCCAATGGTATGGCGAGAACCCACTAATCATGTTGACGATTGCTACTTTTGCCTGACAAAGACGGAAGGTTATTCCAAAAAGGGAAAGCACAAGATTGACTATCCAAATTTGCCGTCTGCCATGCCAAATTAAAGGAAGGCATTTTTATTGGGCCACAAATCAGAAAATTGCTGGACGATGTCAACTTTACAGAGAAGCTTACCAGGCAGGAACTCAGAGCATGGAACTCATTTGTTAGTATAGTAAGGGGACTTTTGGGCAACAATATGGATGCAAACTATCAACAGTTAGTCGATGAACTTTTAGATTCCTACAAATCGCTTGGTGCCCGAATGTCATTAAAAATTCACTTCCTTCATTCCCATCTCTCATTTTTTCCTGAAAATTTGGGAGCTGTCAGTGACGAGCAGGGTGAAAGGTTTCACCAGGATATCAGGACAATGGAAATTCGCTATCAAGGACGATGGGATCCAGCCATGATGGGTGATTACTGTTGGTTTTTAAAAAGAGAAGATATGACCCCTCATAAAAGGAAAAGATAAAATTTAATTAGTGTGTTTAGTTAATATTTGTAATGTTTGTGTTTTTCTTAGATGTAAGGTATGTTTAGTAGGTGAAACAGTATAAATAAAGTCGATATACACAATTAGAAAATTCTAAAATTATTTTTTCAACAGATCTTAAATATTGTAACATTTAATGTGGTACTTTAATTGTATAAATGTAACAAGAAAACGTTACGTGTTACAACATTTTTTTTTTCATTTTCGTATTTGGATAGGTCCATTCTACCACAATATGCCATTTAGCTTTGTGTTACAACAAAAAAAAAATTTTTTGTTGACCTGTGAATTAGATTGCCAAGGCTATGATTGAGCTTTTCATATACAATTTTCTCAAAGAGCTTTGGTATGGTACTAATAATACTGATCGGTCTATAGTTCCTAATGTCGGCCCTACTACCAGATTTAAAAATGGGTGTAACAAAGCTTGATTTCCAAAAGTCTGGAAAACAGCCGGTATCAAGAGACAGTTGGAAGATTTTATGCAAAGGCCTTGCTAGTACAAAACTACAGCTTCTCAACAGACTGGGGGGAAAGCCGTCAGGTCCTGGTCCCTTATTAGGATCAAGACATGATAACTTTGAGTAAACATCGGAGCGGAGATAGAGATTTGACAATTAGTAATATTTAAATTGTTAAATGACGGATTAGAGATGAAATTACATTTACGATCACTATAGACCGATGAAAAATATTTAGCGAACAAATTGACAATGTCAACGCCGTTGTCTACTCTATGCTCTTCATATGATAGCTGACTTGGAATTGTGGCCGACTTACGCTTTGAATTAACAAAATTCCAGAAGGAATTAATATTATTAAAAATACCAGATTCCGTAGTTAAGACAAAGCCATTGTAACAATTTTTAGACAAGTCCTTACACAATGATCTCAACCTATTAAATTCATTATAATCAGCCTGTGATCCAGACATTTTGTAAGATTTGTGTGCTATTTTCTTTAAAATTACATAATTTTTGAGTTCGGCCGAGAACCATCTAGGAAATGTCCTGGATGAAAATTTTTTTACTGGCACAAAAGTATCAACAATGAAATAAAGAACAGAATAAAATGCATTTATCATAATATCCAAAGATTTATCATTCAATAATGAGTCCCAACAAACATGTTCTAGATATTCATTAACCAGGCGAAAATCGGCCGACCCAAAATCATAGTAAAACCCATCGTCCGTAAGACCAGGGTCATCATTAAGACACCCGAGCAGCGTAAGTTCCGAAACCAGCGGCGGGTGGTAAGCATCCTGCGGTACAAGGTGATGGTCACACAGCTCAACACACAAAGTCGAATCACATGACAACACCAGGTCAAGCAAACTGCCTCTGTCGTTGTACACTAGGTTTCTTTGGAATAAATTAAGAAAAGCACAGGTGTCAGACACTATGTTTATGGATTCATCTTCATTAACGGACGAGTAGACCAATGAAGCTGCCGTAGAAGAGAGGTTATCCGATGTCCAAACTTGGAATATTGAAGTCGCCAAATATATTGACCTTTGGATTAGGTAGCAAGTCACAAATATTCTGGATGGATTCGCTGAATGACCGATAATTGAGACTTGGTGCATTAGGTGGAATATAAACTGTTCCAATTATATGAGTATTTTGGCCACGTCCTATGGATATAAATAATTGTTCAATATCAATATTTGATTCCAATAAATTGCTTGATATAGACCGATGAACAGCTATCAATACTCCGCCACCCCGTCCACGGCAGCTAGTCCCCGGAGACCTGTCCTTCCTATATACAATGTAGTCGAAAAAACCCAACTCAGGATCGATAGTCGCTTCAAGCATATTAGGGTGCAGAGCGCCTATCAAGTTTTCTTGAATAACAGACGAAAAATGGCATTTCCAAAAACAATACCCCAAAACTTTTACTTTTTGTGGCCCTTATGTATGACCCGCTCAAAAAATATGCGGGATTTCGGCGCTCCAATAGCGACAACTTTGTTTAATTACATTGCCATTTAGAGAAAATGTAGGCACATTCATCGCTGAATCAGATATTTTGCAGAAGATTAGGGATGGCATTGACTAGATTGAACATGGTTATAAGGATGAAATTTATGTAATTTCAGTGCTTTTCTTACAGTCTCGTGTGACATTTTCGTCTGTTCTGCTACTGTTCGTAAGGAGCTGGTAGCCTTTGCAACAAATGATGCCACGACCTCAATTTCAGCTTCTTCATTTAGTACTCGCCGGTTATTTCTTTTTCTATTTATCACCGAACCAGTTTCTGCAAACTTTGCCACCAAATCAAGAACGTAATATACCTATGTGTTACATCACGATTTGGATTCATTGTGTGTGTTTAACGGTTTTAGCAGTTTAATTATTATAATTTTTTGATTTAACCGCGGATAATTTGTTTTATAATAAGTAAATTAATAAAGTACAATAAACTGAAATTTTTTTTGTATACGGCAGAGTAGTCTTGGAGCATTACTTTAATGCTCAAAATTATATGATGAGAAAAAAGAACCGAAGACCGCAGGAATCTGCATGGCACATGAATTAAAAATATAAATACCTACATTCTAACAATAATCTATGAAGAAAGTGCTGCATTTATCAAAAAGAATTACGTAGGTAGTAAGTTTTTCATTAAAACTGAAAATAACTTACCATTATTACTAGAAAGGATTTTCTCGCAAATGATTTCCTCTTTCAGGATGCACCTATAGACGGTTTCTATTAAAGATGTTGTATTTTTCTTACGAGCTCCCACAATAAGTCTAAAACAAATTTTATTATTATTAAGAAAAAATATGGAAATAATTATTGTTGCAACTATTTATATCGATTGTGTACCCCTAGTATATTAAAGAATCAATTTAGGTGCGGATTGGCCTTTAAGGCCTTTAAGGCCGATCCGCACCTATGCATGTTCACCTTGCAATTTTGACCCATGAATCCATCCAACTGATAGGTCCACATTTACGAGTTTCTTTATTTGAAATTTGGTTTTTGGTAATTTTTTGTTTAAATATTGGTGCAATTTAACATGGGGTAAACCAACATCGAATTGACTCTTGATGGTGAAGTGTTTAGTTAATTTTTCTAAACCGAGTTCAGTTCAAGTTTATTACTAATAAAGAATATGGCTGCAGAAGACCTATTATTGATTTCTTGTTTATTCTTTTTTGTTAAATGAGAGGTTTTATTTATCAGGGTTAAAAATGCAGGGTGAACATGCACAGGTGCGGATCGGCTATACAGCACTGAATTCCAGTGCATCTTTAATATTGATAATCACGAAAGCAATTGAAAATTTGATTTTAAAAGAACGATGCCAGAAAAGTATTCATGTATTTAATTAATAAATTTTTTAAAACAGTAGTTTTTTTTAAGCATGTGATAAACAATCATTACAAAAAATTAATGATAAAAATGTCAGTAAACTTTGACAAAAATAATATTAAGTTATCAAAACAACCAAAAAACTAACTTCAAAATTAACTGTTTTTCAACCACAATGAATAATTGACAAGTAGGCTTTCTTCGGTTGTTGTCATGGAAATGGTACGTTAAAAGTTAGCTTGTGTGTTTGATCATAGGACTGAATGAGATATAATAGGAGATTCTATATATTCGTAACGCTTAAATAATTTTAAGACGAACTTATATGTGTACCTAATACTATTTTTTGTATTCACTGAGTCCTAGATGAGAGGCCCGACGTTCCTAGGCAAAATCTCGCTTAAAAGCTTTTGGTAATAAACATCTCTAAAAGAAGTTCCACGAGCTAATCGATTTTACGTGCGAGTTCAACGCTCTACAGGTGGTGGAGGAATCGACTGTAAAATGGTCAAGTGCAAGAAAATCGAGACCTTTCGTTTTTACAAGTTCGTAAATTTGCTGTCGAGCCGCTGTTCGTTAAATTATTTTTAAATAATTTAAAATACTCTTTTCTTGGAATAAGAAAGCATATTCTTCCAAGTGGCCAAGATCCCGGTTTGATCAGTAAATTAAATAGTTTAAATGCCGATACTTTTGACACTGATTAACTCATTTGATTGACGATTAAAATAATCATTGTTTCCAATGTGCTAAAACCTACAAATTTATATTGACATTGGCACATTCAAACCCCTGATTATTTTAATCGTCTATTATTATGTAACTGTTAATTGCTCGGAACATTTACTGTTAACTAGCAAGTGCTTTAACGTTAACCGTGTTACAATATACAGGATGTCCCAGAATATGTGGGCAATCTCCCGGATTCAGATAGAACACATAAAAATAGTTTGACGAGTTCCTATGCATTTTCTTTCCTACGGCCCCCCTACGAAAATACGGGCCCATAAAGGACGTCCCTGGAAATCGTATGTTTTTAAATAACTTTTGAAGTACTAGGCGTAATTTAATAGTTTTTTAATATGATGGTTACTAGGCAAGTCTCCTTATAGTGGGCCCTTTTAATCACATTCGGCATATTTAGTTTGTCAGGAACGGACTAGCTCAAACACAGTAATGCTATTTTTCCTTAGATTCAGTACAATAAAGGCACAACAATAACATTTTTAAACAGCTTAAACCTTAAATTAAAAAAGGCACACACGAAGAAAAAAATATTTTTGTTCAATATGATTTTTATTGAATAATTTTGTATGTCGGTCAACATGAGCTCCTTCTACTCTTATGCATTCCCTAGCTCTAAGAATTGAAGATTGTTGGACACTCCACAATGCAACGCCTCAATATTAGTCCTTATTTCGCGACAATGAAGATTAACCATTTCCCATAAGTTTTCTCGATTGTCTATTGGATTGGCATAGACTAATGTTTTTAAATATCCCCACAAAAGAAATTCATGGATTTAGGTTAGGTGATCGAGGAGGCCAAGCCCCTGGTTCACCTCTTCCTATCCATCGATTCTCGAAGTTCGAAGGTGTTCTCGAACTTCTAAACTAAAATGTGGCGGGATCCTATTAAGCATAAACCACATATTACATCGTATTGGCAGAGGTAGAACTTCTAAAAGTACTGGCAAATTATTTTGAAGAAATTACCAATAAAGTTCACTAGTTAACGTGCTTGGCAATATAAATGATCCAATTAAATATTGCCCGATGATTCCGGGCCACACGTTGATGGGTTCAAATTGATGCTGATGATGCATTACCATAGTAGCATGGGGATTTTCCTCTGCCATAAATGCAAATTATGGGAATTTATGATGCCGTTTTTAGAAAATCCAGCTTCGTCCGTAAAGAGAACTGAGCCAATGAAATTTGCATCGTTTCTGTGCCGATCTAAATCCCAGTTAGAAAACTCCATCATCCGTGGAAGGTATTCAGGAAGAAGCGCATGAACTTTTTAAAGATACAACTGCTGCTCTCTAAGGATTCTAGAAACCGTCGATTTTAGGCACTCAAACTTGACTGCCAATTTTCGGACACTTGTCGAAGGATCTGCTTCTACGGCATTTAGGATGATTTCTTTAACACCCTCACCGCGATGGATTTGATTTCCACAATTGTGGCTGACTTTGACTTTCCTGAAATTGTTTACGACACTTTACATTAAATCTCTATCATTCGATAAGTACAAGAATAAAATAAAACATCGTAGTTTTTAAACGACGATGCACTCTTTCAACGGTTTTCGTATCAGGAATTTTATTGTTCTATTTGGAAATCGTTCTTAATAGAGCCTTTTGGCTTCTAGGCAATACATGATGCAATACATGATGCAAGCCCATACAAGGAAAGGTAAAGCTAATGATCACGGTAAAATAATGTTATTGAATTCTCAGAGTTTATCATCTAAATTTCCAGAAATATGTGACTATGTCTTGAAGTCCGGGGTTATTGCCGCGTGTCTGACAGAAACTCGAATAACAAAGGACTTTAACGACTTTGAGATAGACATACCAGGATATAGTATCATAAGATTAGATAGTGACAGTAGGCACACTGGAGGTGTTGTAATTTTTATTAAATGTGACGTAAAAGTAATTAAAATCGAAAGATTTGTCAGTCAGAAAAATTATTGGTTTTTGGTGGTTCATGTGTGTATGTTTGGTAGAGTTTATATTTTGGGAACTCTGTATCATTCTCCCAGTGCTAGTCATGCTGAATTTCTTACATTTTTTGACGATTGGTGTAATCAACCTCTAGATGGGGAACATCCACTTATTATAGTTGGAGATTTTAATATTGATTGGTTGGGTAATGGTACATATTCTTTGAATTTAAAAAAAATTTCATGTGACTCAGGCTTTGATCAGTTAGTTAAGGAGGTGACACACCCTAACCAAAAAGGTGTGGGTGGAAGTATTATAGATCTTGTGCTGGTAAAGGGGAAACATGAATTAAAGTCTACAGTGGAGGAAACTCCACGAATAAGTGATCACTATATAGTAATGATTGATCTTAGGGTTAGTAACTTTCAGAAAAAGAAAAATATTATGGTTAATACAAGGGGTAGGATTGATTACGAAACTGTGAACAGTGGTCTAAGAGAAATAAGCTGGAATTATAATAGGTTGATTAGTTTAGATGATAAGTGTAGAATATTTTTTGATAATGTGTTAGGTATACTGAACGAAAAAGCTCCAAGAAAACAAAAGCTTATTAAATTTTATTATAAAGAATGGTTCAATGATAGGGTAAAAATTGCAATTACTGAGAGGGATAATAGTTACAAGAATTATAAGGTAAATAAAACTGAAGAAAATAGAGAAATATATAAACAATATAGAAACAGGGTTTTAACAGTTGTAAGGGAAGAAAAAAAACATTTTTATCACAAAAAAATTGATGATGTTAAGAGTGATCCAAAAAAGATGTGGGAAACATTGGGCGAACTAATAACTGATAGAAAAAAGAAACAAATTGAAAGATTAGAGTTGAATAGGGTTGTTTGGGAATCAACAAATTCTATTGCTGAAGAAATGAATAAATACTTTGTTGATAGTGTTAGAGAAGTAGTGGCTACAATTGATATACAACATTCACTACCAGATACATTCATTCAAAACCAACAAGACACTCTTAACTTTTTCCAACTGATTGACGTAAAACAATTACAAGAAATCCTATTTAGTTTGCCTAATAAAGCAAGTCCTGATGACATATCTGTAGAGTTCCTTAAAAACACTTTTGAAAACATTAAGGAACCTTTATTACATCTAATAAATACTTCACTTGAGATTGGTAGGGTACCATTATTGTTAAAAATTTCACATGTTATACCAGTTCAAAAAATTAAGGGAGCAATTAAAGCAGAAGACTTTAGACCAATTAATGTATTATCAACGATTGAAAAAATATTAGAGAGGGTGGTATATAACCAGCTTATTAATTTCATTGAAGTGAACCATATTTTAATTGAAAATCAGTCAGGGTTTAGAAAAAAGCATAGCTGTGAATCTGTGATGCAGCACATTCTTTATGAATGGAAACATTTATTAGATGATAATTATATTGTTGCTGCTGTTTTCCTGGACTTAAAACGAGCTTTCGAAACTATAGATAGAGCAAAGTTAATATTAAAATTAAAAAAATATGGTATAGTTGACATGGCATTGGCTTGGCTTGTGGACTACCTTGACCACAGATTGCAGGTAACAAAAATCGGTGGGCAACTTTCATCGGAGATTGAGAATGATGTTGGCGTGCCTCAGGGTAGTACTTTGGGACCTTTATTGTTTATAATTTATATTAATGACATAGCGTTGGCGGTTAAGGAATGTTCACTGCATTTGTTTGCAGACGATACACTTGTATATTATTACTCAAAAGATCTGAAGACGTTGATTGACACTGTGAACGTTGATTTGGGTTGCCTACATGGGTGGTTCAACAGTAATACCTTAAAACTTAATGCAAAAAAATCAAAATTTATGATAATTGGTAACAAAAATGTACATGATTCTGGTATAGCAAAGAATATTCAAATTAGGGTAGGTAAAGAAGGAGTTGAACTGACTTCAAAACATAAATATCTGGGGTTTATTATTGATCATAATCTTAAATTTAAGGATCACTTGGAACATGTTATTGAAAAAATTACGAAGGGTGTAAATTTTCTTTCTAGGTTCACAACTACTCTGTCTCGATGGACCAAAATTACTGTTTATAACACCTTAGTCTTGCCTCATTTTATATTTAGCTCATCAATATTGTATTTGGGTAATGGGAATGAACTGAATAGACTTCAAAAATTGCAAAACAGGGCAATGAGGGTCATTCTCAATGAAAGACGGGACACTTCTATTGGGAGTATGTTAAAAAAACTTGGTTGGCTCCCAATAAATAAATTTCTTATTTACCAGAGCATGATCCTAATATACAAAATCCAAAATAACTTAACACCAGATTACTTGACTAACAAATTGGAAAACCATGTAATAATGCACTCTTATAATACAAGAAATAAAAGAAATTTTTATGTTACAACTAAAAATAAGAAAAGTACAGAGAATGGACTGTATCATAAGGCTTGTTGGAGTTTAATAAGCTTCCAATCGAAATTAAAAATGTGGCCAATGTTAAGCAATTTAAAAATGTGCTAAAGCAAAGACTATTGCGAGAATGATAGTTTAAGTGCATGTCAAGCTTTGAGTCGAGAGTATAGATTTATGATTTACTCCTATGGGTAATGCGTAATAACTTTACATTATAATAGTAAACTACGTTTTTTTTGTTTTTTTTGAGTTGTATGGTTTGTATATGTATGACTTTAGACATTAGGATGATTTTGTGCAGTATTAAGCTGATTTTTGTAAGCAAATTTGGATATAATGTTGTAATGTGTTATTAGCCAGGTGCTAAATAAAGGATCTATATATATATATATAAATGCATGTCGGCATATTCAGCAAACGTAATTTCTATTACTAATGAACTATCCAAGAAGAAAAAGGAGAAAAAAGATTGAGAGTTTTAAAACACTCTATTTTCAACTAACACTGGAATAAATATCCCAATTTAAATCGGTACATGTCAAAAAAACCATAGCAACAAAAAAGGAATTTTATAAAGATGACAACCGATACAAGAAATCATATTGAACAAAATTTTTTTTTTTCGTAAACAGTTCATTTTATCGATGTCGATCAAGAGTACCATTTTTTTAGTTTAAGGTTTAAGCTGTCCAAAAATATTATTGTTGTGCCTTTATCGTACAGGGTGTAAAAAAGTAGCATTACTGTATTAGAGCTAGAGTCCGTCCCTGGCAAACTAACCTAGTAATCCTCATATAAAAAAAATATTAAATTACGCCTAGAAGCTATTTAAAAAAAAATGATTTCCAGGGGCGTCCTTTATGGGTCCGTATCACCGTAGGGGGGTGGGGGCAGGGTGATAGGTAAAAAATGTATAGAAACTTGTCGAATTATTTTTATGTGTTCTATCTGAATCCGGAATGTAGCCCACATATTCTGGGATACCCTGTACTCTATAATGAAAAGATACAGAACAATTTACAGACTATAAGTTATAAATGATTTTTTTTTAATTGTATGCATTGAACAGATGAATATTTTTATCGTATTAATGTTGTACAGAAATATAAGTATGTAACTTCTTTTGGGTGTGTTTTACTTGATCAACCATTCAACAGATTTTCCAAATTCGTAAGCAAGAATACGTATCCACAATAAAATCGTCGCCTCCACTTTTCTCCCTTTCAAATCAGATATTTACGAAAACTAAATAAGATTACGTTAATTAATCAAATTCAAATAAATACTGAGGCGCGACATCACATTGGTCCAAATGACTTTGTTAACGGCTGATCTGACTAGTATGGTGTCTATGTGCCTGCGTCCAGGACCCCTTCTGCCCTCTATCTTGCCCGGCAGTATCAATTGGAGAAGACGATATTTATCGTGACGCAACGCATGCTCAAACTAAGCAAGATTCCTGAATTTGAATGTGGTTATGGGATTTCCAGGTCTTTCTGCATTCGTATCATCAGTAAGGGTCCAGGCCTCTGCTCCACATAACAGTACAAAAAAAATGTTATAACATCGGAGCACATGATTCCTTATTAGGATGTTAAGGCCTGGACAGAGTACCTTCTTCTTGCAATTGGAGGCTTTTCTGGCTTTCTCGATTCGAATCCTTATTTATTATTATTAAGGTTGCATTCGAGATACGTGATCTGCTCTATTTATTATTAGAATTATTAAATAAGAAACTGCAAGTAAAGAAAAAGACCGAATCGGGAGACACATTTTATTAGCGTAATGTTCGAGGAGTAACCGTTAAAAAAAAATAAATGGGTCACATGTTTTTTAAGACAAAAAATTAATAGGAACTTTAAAATTTTCTCATTTAAGCAAAGTGGTTCCCCAACAAATTTAGTTCCTAAGTTACAATATAATGGTCCAGTACCAATTGCTAAAAGGAAAAAGGGTCACCTAATGCAGCTACTTCCGTATATTTCCAAATTTCCAATCTATTTTAGGATTTTTACAGAAACCTTCCTACCATGGATGATGCAAGGGAAACAGATCTTGACCTGGTATCATAAGAGGAAGAAGACTAAGTTTAGTAGGTATAATTAGTTCATGTTTTTAGCTTTTGTTTTATCTTCAACTACATGTTATAGTTAAGTAGCAGCAAGTGTTAAGTTCTGACAATGTTTTGTTTTTGTTCTAGTATATAAAAAAAATATTATAAATGAGATAAGTACTCTTTCAGTTGGTTGATATAGAGGTAACCACAGTTTTTTCTTCAAAAACCAGAAATATCAGATGTTTTAGATACGTTTAAACTTAAAGTAACACTGACTATAGTTCTTGTATGAAAATACACTTTTTTTATGATAAATATTTTTGGGTTTTGAAAAATTAATTAGATTAGAAATTAGTACGTGAGTTATTGACCAAATGACCTTATGGACCAACCGCGTCTATATTTTATAAGAAACAATGACTAATTTCAGAAAAGTCTACCTATGCAGATATGTCTAATTGTTAAATTATCCCCAAGAGCGAAAAGCGCATGCAAAGCGGGTAATAAGCATCCCGCTATTTAAAATTAAAATAAGTATAGATATTAATTTAGTACATGTTTAAGTAAAGTAATACTTACACTGAATTATTAACTCCACTTTGTAACAGTAAATTGTAAGAAAAATAGGAATCTAAAGAACTGTTTGATTTGATAACAAGAACTTCGTTTGTAATAAAACTGTAGCTGAAAACATCGGAAAAAATCAAATAAAGTACGGCGAGAGCGAACGCTACACTTTTCATTATTTTAACGTGAGCTTTCAAAAATGCGCAATAATAAAATTATTGATGGTAACATCTCATGTAAGAAATATTTCCGTTTACATTAATAAACAGTATAAATTAACGTGTAGAGATAAGCAACCACAGTTAGTATCCCATTTCGATAATTTCGGTTAGAATTTGCATTTTTATCGCAAATATATACCTTCAGGACATCCGGATTCATATACGGGGGTGATATCTTAAGCTTCCTTTACACTTAGCAAATTTACGACGAAATATAGGTACAGTTGCCGCCAGTAAAAAACTTGGGATCTTAGGAACCAACCAATTTATCGCGCCAGTATTTCCATGAATATTGCTCCCAATTTAGAATTACACTTGGTTACGAAATTATTGCCATACCCTTTAATTTGCTTGTGGCTTAAAAAAGAATATGATTAATTATCTATCAATCCATAAATGTTCGCAATATGTGTAACGATTTTTAGCCAACGTAAAACATCAACTTTAAGTGGACTAAATTCTGGTATTATGGCAAATATTAACTGATATGGACCCACAGGTTTTGTCTTAATTGCACCTGCTGGCTGCACTACTATTTTCTAAACGTTTTTGTATATCATTATTTGTATTCTATCACTGGATTTTCTTTTGCTCTTTACTCTCCAGCAACGACGGCTTGTTTCAGTGGAAGACAAGGAATATATATAGCCAAAGACATTTAGTTCTAATACTTCTAATGTCTTTGCGTATATAGCAAAGTAAATTGTCGAAATCCGAGAAACTATAGTGGACGTGTAAAATCTCAACTTTTGCGTCGTAGCATTTTTATTAGTATTATAACTATTAGGTGTACAAATGTTCACACACATTACCACTATTACGCTCTCTTATTCTACAAAAAGAAGTTTTGGTCGGGACTGGGCGTCTAGTAAAATTTTTGAATGAATAACCAACGTCATAAGGGGTTCGTGCAGTGGAAATCGGTAACTTCCCTGACGCACAAAGATAAAAGGTACTTATTGTTGATTTAAACAGGGCAGAAGGGTTTCGTTTATCGACGAGGATAGTTAGTCGCGTTCTTTACGGAATCTTCAATAAAGTTTTTGTTGTACCAAGCTATTGGTCAGTCACGTGTCAGACATCCCGTCGGCACTTTTATTTGTAGAAGTTTTTCAAAAGTGTGGCAGTAACGTAGGTACTTCGTTTCTGTACTTCTAGAACGAGTGAAACTATAAAAATAAAAAGGTAGGATCAATCTAGCTTTTATTAAGCAGTTGATGCGAGTAGTTTGATGGTTTCATGGAAATATAAAGAGTGCTCAAATGCTCATGGTTGAACAATAATAATATTGTAAACTCTTTCTAAGGTTATAAACAATAAAGAGTTTATCATTTCATATTTAGTGGTATTCAATGGACGACGAATTTTAACCCATAAAAGCTTTGTATCTACTTAAATAAAGTGAATAACAAAAATAAGTAAAGCCTTTGTATGTTAAAAGGAGATTAAACGTTTGTACATTAGGTATTGTGTTCTAGTATTAAGGAGTTTATGTAAACCTGATAATGCCCTGTTCCTTTATAATTTACATTTATTTTATAATCATTTACGTTCAGAAAGGAATGATGAAATTTAATATATTATATATGTTATATTTTTGCATGTTTGTGAAAGAATGTAAGTATTTTATTTATTCTTGAGAACCCTCCTCCGTATTACAGTTTATTTTGCTTACTTATTAGATAGTCACCCCAAATTTATGGTTGAAAAGCTTAAAACATAAGATCTTGCAACTATATACATCACACAAAAAAAGTATCCCACTTGTGATGTTAGGGACTAACCAATAATACAATAACTATTTCCAATCAACAACAGACAAGAATACCACAATAAAAAATGTCCTTAAGAGAAGGTTACACAATGATAATTGTCTATCTTGTTGCGAAAATAGGTTGTACACTAGGGTGGGCCGAAAACGGCAAAAAAAATCCATTTTCAAAAATATCAGATACAGTAGTGCAAAAAAGCTGTGCTTTATGTTCCTTAATGCTAAAAAAAAAAATGGGGCATTTTAGTGAATTTTTCGCCGGGCCCCTGAGGCTCCAAAGGGGCTAATTTTTTTATTCTTTTTTTAAATTTGCGGTAGCAAAAAAAATGTTGGCAATAGCGTCTTAAAGCTTCAATCAAAATTTTATTTAAAAATAATGATGTTTAGCCGGGCCCCAGAGGGTCAAAAGGGGCGTATTTTTGTAGCGGGCCCCTCCCTATAATAAGCTAGAAGCCCTAATAAGATGTGCAGCGCTTCGCTTGGTAATACTTTTTTATGGTAAATATTTTGTTACTAAAAAAAAGTATTAAACCAACCCACAACTCACCACGTCGAGCTCCTCCCACCCTCCCACCCGTTATACAACTTACTCTCTCTTGGGTATGTCTTTTGTTTTGTAGTATTGTCCTTTATTCTCAAGATTCGGCAATACTTTTCTGGCTTCCAATTTGGCTCTGATATATCCATCTCTTGATGTTTCGCCACAAACTTTTAACGATGCCTCTGTTACAATTTTAACGCATCTTTCCACAGCTTGCCTGTGACATGGAAATGCGTCAATGTTAATTGTTAGTTTCTCTTTAATAAGTTGGTGCAAGCAGTTATCTGAAAATTTCATTACCAATAGGGGCTCTGTCACAGTACAATTTTGCCAGTCAATACCATGAATGTAATCTTCACCTTTAAAATTTATTTTAGGTAGCTTGAAAAATCTAACACTTTCATGTTTATGTGTTTGTTGTCTATGTCTAGCATTCAATATCCTGCGAATTGCCAATTCTCTCACGAAGTCACGGGGGTCAAACATCATTGCCAATAACAAATTCTCCGGGTGAGCAAAACAAGCATTATTTGACACAACTCTTTCAAAACTAATAGCTAAACAAATTTTATATAAAAATTGTTGGTCTGTGCTTAAATTTTTTTCTACAAGTTCCGGAAGTTTTGTAGTAACAGGTTGAAATTTTACTACCGGCATTTTTTCGCAATCCTTAAGAAGTGTTCCCAAAGGTCCTGAGAAAGAATAAGGGCCTTTAGTATTGCCATCCAACTCTTGTAATATGTGCCTTAGGGGTAGTTCATTGGTATGGAGCATACAAATACTCCAATGAACCGGTTTGCCAATGTGCGCTTCTATTTTTCGAATGATACCTCCTTTCCATCCAGTGTTAACATTGGTTCCATCGCAACCAATGACAACCAAATTTTCAAAAGAAGTGTTGTGTTTCTCCAAGTAACAGAGTAACACTTTGGTGATTTCCTCCGCACGACCTGCAGTTTGTAGCGAGACGTGTCCAAAATAACAGCCTTCTGATTCCTGAATGATTGAAATATGTTCCTCTTGCTTTGTGACACGTCGTCCCTCTTCCTGGAGTATAGTCTGGTCTTTACGCCCATCAAAATATAATCCTTGAATTGAACTAACCTCTACTAATTTTTGAATGGTTTCTCTGTTTTTAATGATTTCTCTTCGGATTTTATTTTTGTCTATTATGTTTACCATTTTATCTTTGGAAACTATTTGCAAATCTTCTAAGACCGCATTAGCTATTTTCGCGACAGCTCGATTCGACGTGCCAGTTAAATCAGCAACTCTTGCAGTAAATGGTAATGACAACCGCATTTGTGTGTTACATTTTTCCAACTTTGCTTTTTTCTTGATAGCTTTGTCGACGCAAGGGCATTTAAAGTCTTCATCGCTAGATGATTCTGCGATTTGTTCGTCTGAATACTGCCGTTTCTCAGCTACATTCACTGCTTGATATCCACTAGAGCCTGGAAGCGAAAAATCAGGTTCACTTCTTCTTGCTTCTTTTTCTTTTCTTTGAACTGTTTTCTGTATGTCCTTAGTTCGAGCTTTGTCAATACCACCGATTACCATATTTCTTTGATTTCGTTGATTCTGAAGGAATGACCATTCTAAGGTTGGTACTTTACGAGACTTCTCGCATTGACATTTTTTGATATCGGTGCATTTGCAAGGACACACATCAAAAATAAATAGCGAATCAGCTTTAAATTTGTTTACTTTTCCTTCAAAACCAGGCGTCTTTCGATGTTTCAGTGGTTTAATTATTGTTTGATATTTTTCATTAAACCCTTTTATCATATCAATTATACGCCACTGAGATAATATTGGTATTGATGCACGGTTCCATACTTCTATAATTTTTTTTGCTACAATGGTAGCAACCTCATTTGTAGATGGTTGCTTGCTACCCTCACCTTTAAGTTGTAACCGAACACTGTGATAACATTTAATAACTTGCAATGACTTGCAATGAAAATTATATTAATTTGCGCAGACTCTGGGGCCCGGCTAAAAATAATTTTAATGCGATAAAAATTTGTGTGTGTACTTCAAATTAGTTGGTAAAACGATTTTCCACTACCAGAAATCAAAATTTAAAAATATTTAATTTTAATTTTTGGGGGCCCCTGGGGCCCGGCTGAAAATAAAAATTTTGTGTTAAAATTTTCTGGGCATATAAATTTAGCAAGTACACAGCTTTTTAACCCTACGTCATTTTAATTTTCGACAAATGGATATTTCGGCCCACCCTATTGTACACCTCTCAAATCAATTTGCCTCCATTTTTATTATACCTACGCTAACTCAGCTGGTATGCCCATGATCGGACGAGCTCCTAAATACCAAAAAAAATACCTTCACGTTGGTGCCGCGAAATTTAAATTAGAAATAAATCATCAGACATTAATAAAACTACCTACGTTATTAATTTCATCAATCAGCGTTAAATTTATTAAGTAGTACTATTTGTTTGGTTGGATAATAATTAATAATAATAATCATTATAGACTTATATTGGTTAAACAGCGCTAACACGGCGTCTAATCCACCTTTTTGGTTCCAATTCGCCTTTTTCAAGTTCACCGGCCAATTATTTACCAGTCCTTTTTGAGTCGATCTACTTTAAAAAAAAATAAAAGAGTTATAAAAAACTTTAAAAAAGTCATAAGAAAACTAAAAAAGTCATTAAGAAAAAGTGCCCGAAACGGGAATCGATCCCGAGACCTATGGCATCACACCCAGATGCTATATCCACAGAACCACTCAATTGCTTACTAGTTTCAGTTAATCTAGTAACTAAAAGCCAGCGTATCTCCGAAAGGAGCCGAGACAGGTGACAGACTCGCGCATGCGCAATTTTAGGATTTCAGTTTGGTATTTAGGCGCTCCTATGATCGGGACCTCAGACGAACAAATTCGTCTGAGATCGGGACGGGTGGGTTGAACTGGGTTTTTAAATTAGTGGTTTATTGCTTAAACAATACTTGAGATTTTTAAAGATGATTTATTGCTTCTTGAGTTAATTCACTATAAAATACCATTTGTTCACTAAATTCCACAATTTAATGAATACATCATATATACTATATTTTATATAGAATTATACGAAAATAAATGTCATTAAAAACCAAGTATTGCTGTTATTTATTAATTCCGATGTAAATAACAAACAAAGCTTATGAAAAAACATTTAAAATTTATTTAAATTTAACCATAAAAAGTAGTGTGAACAAATTCTAACAAAAATTGGTACCAAAACAATAGAAATACTTTAAAGCTACAAATAAAAAATGTTCTCTATGAAATAAACCAAAAATCTAAATAAAAACAGTGACGTTACTACAATGGTTCCAACCTGGGCTTGCTTGAGGCCTAAGAAAGCGACAAATAGGTGAATTCTTAACATTTGGGCGTTGCTCCAAAAGAGATCTTTGCCTCCGGCGCTTTATCTCAAACCCAGGTTTTCTATAGTTACGCTACTGATTATTAATACGAAATAGCAATTAGCTGTTTACGTTTTGCACACTTACTTAGTTGAAGTTCAAGAAAATTTAGTAAGTTGCTTGTGTCAGTTTTGACCCATTTACATAAGAATCTTATTTTCTCCCTTGCTCGTCTCTTGAACTTAACTCACTGAAGTGGTTAAAATGTAAAGAGATATAGTCTCTGATAGAAGGAAAATAATAGAAACTATTGACAAATGAAAAACCATATTGCGACATTAGATATATTTTCCTTCTTCCAGTAGGTATATACCATTATGAGTATACCACCCTTTATTACAGACAAAATGTCTTTGATTACAGAAAATAAATTTTAAAAAATTGACACAAAAAACAAACATATAACTGACTAGGTACCTACTTGAAAGTGTATAGGCGCAGGTCTAATGTTCCATCCAGAAATAAATTGTCTCACAGTATTTGTTCGATAAGGAGTCCATGCAATAGAAAAAATGTTTATGATTAGTACCACAATGACTAACAAAATATAATTTTTAAATTGAATAATGATGCGGAGAAACTTAAGGCAGTGAAAAAAGTTCAATAAAATATAAAATGGCGAGGTGAGACTGATCTTAAAACATTGATTATTTAGTCCTCTTTACTAACTCCAGATTTACTTAAAACCTGAGCCTGCCTTGTTCGAGAAGAAAATAATATTTTCCAGACTGATTAAAATAACTGCCTTAGAATATCGGGATCAGTAATGTCAAAATTTGGAAGTGCGCAAGAACTGATCAAATTGGGTTTGTCCTCAACTTGGTATGAAATGGAGGGTATACTTGTGTCAAAAGTAGAGTGGATACGTTTAGAGCACTGAACGGAATGTTTTGGACTACTGGTAAAAAAATTTGAACTATCAGGTTCTACGGAATGTGGAAGTGACAAAACATCAGGGGGCAATAGCTCAGTGACAGCTTTGAGAACCGCATTCCAAATTAAGCCTTTTTTAAACTGACTTATAATTGAATTGACATTCATCGAAATGATCTTCACAAGTCCTCAAGCTTTTGCACTCACTGTCAGGATTAATATTACAATTACTCTTCCACACTCTTAGTCTTTCAACATCAGTAAGGGGAAATTCATAGAAATATGCTTATTGACACAATTATATAGGGTCAGATGAAGATCTAAATGCACTCTTGCAACCGGGATATTTACGGTAATAGTTGATTTCGGTCACTGAATAGGTGACATCAGGCCCGGATTATCCATAAAGCACATTAGGCATTTGCCTAGGGCCTACGAAACGCGAAGGGCCTACGGTCATAAAATATAATAAAAATAGACACAAAAAAGGATCAATACTGTATTCTACAATAAGAAAAAGAGGTCACAGACACAGAGACAAACTACAATGTGATACAAGAACCTTATAACAGTTTTAACAACCTTTTTACACATATTTTTACAATAAGTTTTTTTTTCGTGACTTTGATTCGACGAATTCATGCAGTATGTCGTCGAAGTCCATCTCGCGAGTCAAATCACTTTTAATACATAGTAGGCCTAGTGAGGATACTCTCTCTTGGCCCATAGTTGAACGCATACAATTTTTAATTGAGGTTTAGTTTAGAAAACGAGCTCTCACCTTCTGCATTTGACCCCAGCATTGAAAGGTATATGCGAAAGCTTACATTTGGGAAACTTGAGACTAGCAATTATTTTCGATGGCAAAAAGTTAGTTTTGTTCAATAAAAAGCTAAAATTTCTAAATTATTATATATATACCTAAGTTTTTTTTAATTAACAACTTTTGGCCATATATTAAATATGATGTTTTTAACTTTATCTGTAAAAACAGCGACGTTAGCGACTTCATCAGGGCATGGGCATCCATTATTCCATTGGGTTCTTCAAACGCATAGAAATGTTTAGGAAACCACTTAATTTGTAAATTTTGTTATTTCTTGGTAAAATTAGGGCGTGGCACCCCAAAAATTTTCGCCTGCGGCACATTTTTTTTCGCAGCCCATTAGTGAACCTCCCCGAATTAAAATCTAAAATTCACCACTGGTGCCTAGGGCCTACGAAACCTTTAATCCGGCGCTGCGTGACATAGGCCATGTTAGATACCAATAGGCAAATAAGGAACATACACTTAAATATAATAATTGAATCGCTTATTTCTGAAAGGATATAAAAGTCACCATTTTGGCGAAACATATACAGGGTGGCGCATCGAAAACGAAACAGAGTAATTTACTGGCAGCTTAGTTCTTTTTTGGAAAAACGCTCAGACCCGTCGATTTTGTTTTCGAGGGGGACACAAAATTGGCAAAAAATCACGTTAACACGTGCAGCCCCCAGGGCGGTGGTGGCACCACCCCTAAAATCTTAAATGGAAAGGGGGTCGAGTGATATCTTATTTTAAAGGTCCTGCAATTCCCTTTATAATGATGTAAAATGCATGTACTTCAGTTCAGTAGTTTTGGAGATTTATTGATTTAAAGCTTAAATAAAACTCTAATACATCATCAGTAGTGGAGATCAATACATTTGGCAGCAAAGTAGTGTAAAAATGAAAAATGAAGTGACCCGTCAGCCAAGTAAATGTTGGAAATGACCACCATGACTTTCCATGCAGTAATAAAGATTTTGCTCAAAACGTTGCCGCACATTTTGCAATATTTTTACAGAAAGAAATCCAAAGGTGATAAATCTGGCAATCTTGGGGGCCATTCATAATGGCACCTCTTCTACCAATCCATCGACCTGGAAACGTCTGATCTAAATATTGTCGAACACGTAATGCGTAATGTGGTGCATGGGGCACCATCCTGTTGGAACATCAACCTATTCGCAATATACCGCCGATCATTCTGATTTTCAATTATGGCTGTTAATGCAGAATCTATGGCGTCTTGCAGTAATTCCAAATACATTTCACCGGTCAAATTTCCAGGTAAGAAAAAAGGACCAACTATAAATGATCGCCGAAAATACAAGCCCACAAATTTAATTTTTGTGGCTGCTGTGTGTGTACCTCACGATAAATTCTGGGATTAGAATCGGACCAATATCGGCAGTTATGACGATTTACTACGCCATTTAAGAAAAAGGAACTTCTTCTTTTTCGCGAGTTGGCCTAATCTATATTGGACTTTTAACAATGTCTATCTTTTTTATAAATTAATAATATGAGAGAGATAATAGGCTAATATGCCCGTCGGAAACGTCGGAAAAGAGCACATGGTGGTGACCGTTCGTAACCCTCTGGTGGACTGGCCTCTGTTTTTCTTGTTGTTGAATCTTTTTTGCAGTTTGACAGGAGCTGCACTATTTCTGTCACCAACTTTTCTTGTTTGCTGACTAATTTGTTGCACGTTTCCATGGTTGGATGGGGTTGATGCGGGTAATGTTAGATTGTTTTTTCCTTTGAGGTCTGCTGCTCTTCGGTAATGCTTGGTTTTGATGGTTATTTCCACTTGAGGTATTGTGCTCTTCCGGGAATGATTGATTTGTTGATTATTTCCACTTGAGGTCTTGTGCTCTTCGGGAATGGTTGATTTGTTGATTATTTCCACTTGAGGCCTCGTGCTCTTCGGGAATGATTGATTTGTTGGTTTTTTCCACTTGAGGTCTTGTGCTCCTCGGGAAGGGTTGATGTAGTTGTTTACTTCCTCTTGAGGTCTGGGCTCTACAGGAAGGGCTGGTGGTTTAGCTTCACCATAGGTTATTCAATCCGGCTCGAAGGACCATGTACAATAGTGCATCTGGATGTGCCACTATTGTGGGGGGTTGGTTAGGGTAAATGTGTATAACCGTAGATAGTTGAATACTGGTTTATTAATAAAAAAACTGTTCCTATTTATATTAACATATGAACTTGCTTCAAGCATATAACCTTACCCGGTCTATTGCCGGTGCTGGCTCAGCAAGGTTGTTCGTAGGTGTTTATATAGTTTATTATTTCGTGTATGTGTGGTTATTATATGCAAGGATGGATAAATAATTAGTTTGGCTAGAATATTAAAAATTTGTAAAAAATGAAAATAAAAGGATGTTGGTTAAACAGTGGTGACCGTTCGTAACCCTCTGGTGGACTGGCGGGTCAAACTATTCAAACTAGGTTTGGTAACGGTTTTCTTGTTGCGAGGTCAGCCCTATATGAGGTTTACCCATGCATAAACTCTGCTCCCATTTGTTGTTAAAGGACATCGGACATGAATTTACACCGTATGTAAGTAGTATATATGTTCTATTTAAGTCTTCCCATGTATCCATCCATGATCGAGATCAATAACATGCCCTCTTATTCATGCATGAGAAGATATCTTGAATCATCCAAATCATATTAATTCATCAAAATGGTAATTTGTGTGTTCCGTTTCAAGATCTATTTCCATTTCCACATTATAAAGAGGTTAATCATTTCACGAAATAGGTAAGCAACTTTTCATTTGGCATATAAATGATGCCAAACAAAAGTAAATAAGTAGGAATACAAAATAAAGATGAATACTGTGACATACATAAAAAGGAACTTTCCGTTGAAATATTAAACGTTTAACCCGCATATATAACATAATATACCTAATTAGAAAGAAAGTAACACTTCGTTAAACTGATTTGTATTAATTGTTTGGTGTTTAACAATTTGTATTGGTACCTTGGAAATAGTCCGCCATTCTCAAAGAGACCTGATTTAAATATAATAAATAAAGACACACTAAGTCTCGGTCTCAGTCACAATATAATTTAGTTAGGTGGTGGTGGTTACATGTTTCGCCCAAACAATGGGCATCATCAGACCTAAAACCATAATCGTACGAAAACATCCAATCTACACATATAAAGTTTAAAAGCCTAACCTACCTTAGGAATAATAACTTAAAAATCCATGGAAACACAATCACAAATGACACATAACAGATTAAAATTTTTTAAAAAAACGTTACTGGACCATTACAAAATATGAAACGATACGAAACAATAAATAAACAATCTAAAAAATTATTCGACAACTATGGCGGGTTCGGGAACAAACCAGACGCTTGCGGAATAATAATTTACCTCTCAGGCGCGGAACCCTACGACCTGCCACTTATATTTTTAGGGTTCCGCGCCTGAGAGGTAAATTATTATTCCGCAAGCGTCTGGTTTGTTCCCGAACCCGCCATAGTTGTCGAATAATTTTTTAGATTGTTTATTTATTGTTTCGTATCGTTTCATATTTTGTAATGGTCCAGTAACGTTTTTTTAAAAAATTTTAATCTGTTATGTGTCATTTGTGATTGTGTTTCCATGGATTTTTAAGTTATTATTCCTAAGGTAGGTTAGGCTTTTAAACTTTATATGTGTAGATTGGATGTTTTCGTACGATTATGGTTTTAGGTCTGATGATGCCCATTGTTTGGGCGAAACATGTAACCACCACCACCTAACTAAATTATATTGTGACTGAGACCGAGACTTAGTGTGTCTTTATTTATTATATTGGTACCTTGGGTTGTGACGTCATTCAAATATACATCAATCAAATTACGTGGCCTAATTTAAGCGAATTTCAGATACACACGCAACTACCCACATTCTTGAGTTGAATAAAGGAAATTTGTATCTATGAAGAAAGGCACTGGACCTGGCTGGAGCGTGCAGATGTTTAAAACGAACGCCGCGATATAGGCTAATTAGCCGGTGTATCTAAGGTGCAAGCTGGGCTTTATTCGTCTCCCGCGTTTTATCCTTTTGACATCTCTCGGGGTGGGGATACAGACGCGCGCGAAGAAAAAAATCTGACAGAGGTCATTCTTCGCTGGCTTCTTTTGCTTTGTGCTGTGTTGGTTGTGCGGTTGTGCGTCTACTTGTAACCTTAGCTTGTGCTGATTTTAGAGTAAGTATATGAATATTTTTCTATTAATTGTTTAGATTTATTAAATATTAGCATTTGTAGATATATTCGACAGTTTCTTTTGATTTTACAAAGAACAATGAGGTATTTTTCAGAATGCAAAGCTGTGCAAAATGGCCGTCCTTGATTAGTGCAGCCACCCAAGCCGGTTTTGCATTTCTCATAATATCGATCTTTGGTTTATTCTGGGACAGGTATGATGGTTCTTTTGGGCGTTGGACAAAGCCTAATTAAAATTTGTGTAAACACCCGATTTTTCAGTTAATTTTTATTTATTTATTTTTTGGCGCCAAAGTTAGCGTGGGTACGGAAAAGTAACAAAGAAAACTTGGGGCTTTGATATAGTTGCCTAAGTATAATATTATTATTTTCTTGATTCTAAGCTTTGTTAAGGTGCTAAAGTATATAACGAGTTGTCTAATGGATTAAACGGTGCTTTTTATTTTAAACATTGGCTTTTTTTTTATGTCATCTATAATTCAGGGCGTGATATTTGAGATTTAAGACAAAAAGTTTGTTTTTTTAAATGAGCTGTGTTGGGTATCTTTTCTTTATTTTTTGCCTTAGGATTTTTAAAAAGAAACACAAATTTATTGTATATCACAGTATCGAGTTACACATACTGGAACAAATCACCTACCTACCAAATTTGGGATATACCTGTCACACAAGATGAAAACGACTCAAAAATCTCTTTAATTTTTTGCATAGGTCTTTGTCATAAGTATATAAGTACCAACATCTTTTAATGTAAGTATAAAACTCTAGTGCAACCTTGTAAATTAGAATTATTTTTTATAGTTACTCCAGGATGATATTCATACTATAAAGAAAAGGACCCAATTAGATTCCTGATTTTTATTTAAACATATTTTCCAGGCATTTTTCAAAACATACCTAAATTGATACTGACAAACTAAGTAAGTCCACTGCGTGTTAAACAACCCAAAATATTGTAACTGTATTTGTCTACTCTGTCTATTATTATAGATAATGCAGGCAAAGAAGAAAGGAAAAAATGTCTCGACACATTATAATACTGTGTTTATGAAATCCCTGACTTCCCCCCTTTCCAGTTGAGTATGAATTCTATTAAAAAAGGTATTAAACAAAGGTTACTTTGAATCTAGTTTTGCCTAGAATACTATATTCGTTAGATTATCAAGAGATTTTTTTAAGAATCCAACGCTTACAAGAACACATAATTATTGATTTTGACATTATTTATGGTTCTGAAATTTTTGATCAAGGGCATTACAATGAGGCCATTTTGAACTAAGAAGACAAAAAAATATCCAATTTTATTCAGTCATAATACTTTGTAATTGAAATCTTTTTTTCCTATATCTTTGAAAGCCAAATATCTGATAATTTGCCCTATTTGCAAGGTAATACAGTGCAATCTCTTTACTCCGGACACCCAGTAGTCCGGACGCGCAATTTTCAGACTAATAGTCCGTTTGGTATGTTATTTTTTTACTGACTATTTTTTTTTAAGTTCTGTTTTTTTGAAAATATGTTGTTGAATTAAAGTCTAGTTGCTAACTTCGGCGTCGTGTCGTTTAATAATACATAAGTACTATGTACTTATCCCATATATGCAAAACATTTATATGCACTTATTTGGAGAGACCCCTTGCATTTAATAATTGTCCGGATTAAAGAGGTTATACTATAGTTTTAGTGCAAGACACAAAAGCAAAATAAGCAGATCATTAATTATGTTAATTGCAGTTATTTTTTTTTATTCCAATTTACTTGATACCTTTGTGGCAGGGCCGAATTTCAAAAAATGCAATGTAATGTAAAATAAATTAGTGTCTATTTTAAAGGGTGAGCAACTGTGCAAGCTTGCCAATGCTAATAATAATAACCAAGGATTTATGAGTTCAAATTTTAGTCAAGTGTTCAAGATTAAACAGTGTTTTCAACAAGTGTTTATTGCAAGTTTTTTTCCTTTTTCTTGGAATTAAAAACCTGTTTAAAACAGAAAAAAACTTGGGTTTTTTCAAGCCTAGATAATAAATAAATAAAAATTAAGTCTTTTTTGAATTTTTTCTTACAACTTAAAAGCAAATTCTTAAATACAGTTTTCTTGTTCACTACACACTCAAATTTGCTGCATTACTGATTTTTGTCTCGTTTCAGTATTTAAAAAAATATGTTTTAATTTTGTTATTACATGGAATACAAATCAAGCAAAGACCTTTCATTTGAGGCATCACAAAGGGGTGGTGGTGACTAAAGTATTGTGGTTCTAGCCAAACCGCATTTTTGTGGTTGTCGAGATACATATTTGCAATTTGCATTGAAACTTCAAAGTTTACACTATTATATAAAAGTTAATTCAATACGAAAGTTTACCATGGTTTAGATTAAATAATTTCTATAAAAAAAAAAACAAGGCAATTTAAGAAAACTAAACGAAAAAGTGAGAAACTGTAAAATACTTTATTTAATTTCATGTTGAAAATTAAACCGTTAAAAAAAACAGTAGTTATATACGTATTTGACTTGTCTTACCTACTAATGTTTTAAATAAATACAGCTTGTGATTATTTACTTTTCCCAAAATTATTAAAATTTATTCTTTTGTGAGCAAGGATCCTAAACCGGATATCACATTGGTATTATTTTTTCAAAGAAACTGTCGATAATCTCAGAGACCTGTTTTAATTTAATCAAGATCATACATGTAGTTGTTTTATTTGGCCTGATAATGCCAGAAATGGTGAAACATGTAGCCTTAATTCTTTGATTGATTGAGTAAAATTATCTTGAGACAATGACTTGATTCTAATATAAGGATGAAAAAGAAAAACATCTAAAAAAGTTTACCAAAATTACGTTTTAAATTAAAAAATGTATAGCTACATTGGCTACATATTTATAATTTGATTTTATATTAATTTAGTCAAAATTTTGAACTTCATAAATAATGTGGTACAAAATTACCACTTAAGCTGTGATTGTCGGTAAAATTATTTATTTCTAATAATTATTTGATTTATATTTTCTTACGTTTGTTCTAGATTTTACACTAAACATGTCTGACGAAGAAGTTCAAACCAAAGCGCCTGCCAAGCGAGGCCGCGGCGGCAAAGCAACTGCTGAAAAATCCACTGCCAAAAAGGTACCTGCGCCAAGTTTTATTATTTCTGTAAAGGTGTTCAAGGATTACAAATTTTTCTTTCAAAAAAATTCTATTGTAAATTTGTAAAAAAAAAACATGTTTTCATGACATAAAAAGGCATGTCTGTAACTAAGCAGATGTTTTTTTAAATTAGGGGAGCCTGCGGTAATAGGAACGGTCAAACATTTCAGCTGAAAAAAACTCCTATAAATGGTTTTAAAAATACATATTATATAAAATAATTTATACAACTAAAGGTATCGTCAAAATAATTCATAGGGCTTTATTGTATCATTTTGTATTTTTTTTTTTGAAAATGTATTTTAGGTTGGTGTTTTCGGCTCTTGAGATTTCCGTAGCGGCTAATATAAAAATTTGTATTTTTAAGTTGTAACGGTTTGTACCTTTTATTGAACCTATCTCGAAGTTAGAGGTCTCCACCAAAGGGTTTCTGGTAACAAACTATTACAGCTTGTTTTATTTTATTTTTTTTTAGGTGAGTTCTTATTACCCGAAAAAAAAACGTTTTGGGGTAATAAGAACGTGGGTACATGGGTAATAAGAACTCAATAATATAATATTTGTTCCTTGTTGCAGATACTAATTTGATATTTTTAGGAAGATAATAATAAAGTAAGATAGGGACATGTAAGCCGTTTTGCTCTAAGATATACCGTTATAGAGAGCTAGAAGCTGTCAAAGTTCAAAAATGTAACTTTTCGAAAGTCGATATCTCAGACACTATTAAGTTTAGACTTAGTGTGCTTATTAAAAAATAATTGATATTTTATGTAGAATCCAAAAGATATAGGGCGCGTTTCATTTGAAAAAACGAAAGTTTTGTTTACCGTGACTGTTTGAGGCACCCTGTATAATTACAAGTTTTATAGATTTTCTTAAGGCCTACAACTTTTATACCGGAAGTTTTTTTATATGGTGCGCCATTTTGTAAATAATTGACCGGTCCGGGACTTTGTACACACAGTGTACTTATATAACTAATGTAAAAAGTGAAATTCTTTAAAAATATTTATCTTAACTCTTAACGTATGAAGATTTAAATAGTCACAACTTTTTTTCTTATAAACATATTTTAAAATTATCAATATCTTTAAAAATTACGACACTACCTGTATTGTCTCTAACACCAGTTGCGGTCTATTGTTGCTACTTTTTGTTCAACAAATTGGTAAATTATTACTAACGAATACTACCGCATATTTTTTAAAAACTGCCGCGTTTCAAGTTGGTTTGTTCCACAGCAGTTATTTTTTCAGGGTAAAAAGAACAAACATGGATAAGTTCTTATTACCCTACGCACCTTCAAACAAGAGCCATTGCAGTCCATACACTACCAAGTTCTTATTACCCCAAACTGGGTAATAAGAACTCGTTTTTTTTTCGTACAAAAAATAGGATTTAATATTCGTCAATATATAGATATCATAGACGATTTATTTATAATTTAGTTTCAAAGTCAACCCATTGATTTTTTTTAACCTTATTACCCCAGGCTCCCCTAGTGGTAATTTTTAGGAAAAGAAAATCCCTACGTTCATTTAAGGTTACAGAGTTTCCAGTAATAATTTTGCACAAATTAGACAAAGATCGTCATTATTAAAGTGTTCGTCCTGATGTGCTTCAGTCTCAAAAATGTTGTATTTTATTTACAGGACGTAGTGAAAAAGGACGAAGATGCACCACCAGCAAAGAGGGGCAGAGGGCGTCCACCAAAGGGTGCAGGAAAAAAGGCGGCGGCTAAAAGTAATGGCAGTAAGTGTTTTCTATAAGATTACCAACTTTTTTGGGTATGCTTTTCAGCATTAGTTTTATGTTAAGAATATTGTGGTAGGATGTGATTTTTTTGTAATCCGTAAGCCTTATCGTTTTTATCCAAACGCCCCGTATTAATTGAAAAGTTTAAAGCCAAAAAATTTTAAATATGCATATGATTTTTATAGCAACCGCAGCTAAAGGCAGACGCGGCCGATCAAAGAAAGAAGAAAAAAAAGAAGAGAGCTCTGCGGAAGAAGAGAACGGTAAAAGTAGCGCCAACGAGGAAGAAGAAGACGACGAATAAAGTCCCCTTTCCCCCGCCACCCCACCTACCAGTTAAATGAAATCGTTGTTTCTAAATTTTAGGGATCCGTATTGTAATCAATCTTTAGCATTTATTTGACGACATAAGTATGCTTTCTAATGTAGTTCTCATCCTGTATGATCAAATAGGTTAGATAGATAAAACACTTAATATTTGCATTAAGGTAAATTTAAAATAGGTAAGATTTTGTTTTTGTAAGAAAGGAAAGCTAATTAAGTTGCTAACATTCCTTTATTAACATTCTTTTTGTTGGTGCATTGTCCTGTTAACAAAAATTTCTATAAGTTTCAATAAAAATTCATATTTTCTAACGTCAAATGTATTTAATTTCAACAGAACTGTACCAACAAAGAAAGTATTAGGTAGTTCTACAGTACTGTACTGGGTTAATCAAGCCCATTTACGGCAACACGTTATTAAAATTATCCTACTTTTTTTTTTTATAGAAAAATGACTCATTTATGTAATTAGTTTAACATCCCTATTGTTACGAAACGAAGATTGAATATTATATTTTTAGGTTAAGTTGTGTTTTCTTAATATTTCCTGCCAGTTGGTAAAAATGTATTCTATAGATTTAAGGTGTTTGTTCATTGGTCGATTTATGTTTAAACATTGTTTTATCTCAATACCGCCCCCCATATAGCTGTGTGTAGAGGATCTGGTTTTTCAAAAGTAGACTGAATGTGTTTTTCCAAAAATTGTGTAAATATAATTTATGCCCTTTTCATTAATAAAATTTTGGAATTTTTAGTAAATTTTGTGGTTTTATTTAAAAAAAAAATCGAAATAGTAAAAAACAAAACGGGCCTGATTTTCATCAGGAAGATAGTGAAACGAGCACTTACAAAGTTTGATGTTATTTTTTGAGAACAATAAAATTCTTCAATAGCTATTTATAATTAATTTTAAAACAATAATAGTCCTAATTATATGGTAGTATGAATGAAACATTTAGTCTATTCGTTATAATGCTAGGTAAACTAACCTACAAACGATTATGATGATAGTGTTACAGAAATAGAACCAACTAACTTAATCCTGTTTTGAAGAGCCTGTTTCTCTAATAATGATAAAACAAGGTGTATTATAATAGGGAGAGTTTTGGGGGCAGAAAGAAAGGCTAATAAATGCTAGCCAACGTTTCGTTTTATGGATTTACAGCTTCATGCAAGCCCTACCTGTGTGCCTATTCAAATAAGATTTTACGTTATAGTAGCTAGGCCAAGTACACCATTTAGTAAGAAAGTTGGCATGAACAGAGCTTTTATTCTTTTGCGTACTTGCAAGCAGTGGCACAACCAGAAAATAAGTTCGAGGGGGTGGAAAAAAAAATAGCGGTGCAGGCGAAAAATTTTTGGGTGCCGTAAGAACAACAGAAAATCACAAAAACAGCCAAGCTTGTTTCAATTTTTGTGTAATTTTACCTATTTTAGGTAGTGCATGATCAGTTGGTTATAAGACCCGATCGCACGGGGGGGGGGGGGGGGGGCTATTCACTACCACCGAAATACACGGTGGTACTGGGCTATTGCTGAACTAACCTGGTTGCGCCACTGCTTGCAAGGTGTCCAAGTTAAAATATTAAATGATGTGAATACATAGGTCTTTTATTAAACAATTCCAGGTCAGTATTTAAAACGGTGAAACTGATGATAGTTCCAAAAAAATAAAATGTAGGTATGGCAAACTAATTACAGATTCTAAAAAAGAGTGATAAAGTGTCATCATTTTCTCCCATCTTTTACATTAAAAGCGCAAACTAAATTGACAATTTTTTTGTTTCTTTCAAATATCGCTGCAAGTAGGTACTTGGAATCTAAGCATCAAGTTACGCAAATTTGCCCCAATTTAACCATCTTACGGTTTACGAAATCCCTCGATGTATCTATACAGGGTGTTACTTAATGATGTGGCGTAATTTCAAGAGAGTATTCCTGAACCAAATTCAAATAGAAAAGTTCATATAAACATGTGTCCTGAAGAGTCTGGTTTTCAAGATACATGCAGGGTGTCAAAGTTTAAAAAAAAAATTGTTTTTTTATTAATATCTAAATGATCCTTTTACCGATTTTGTTGAAATCTGGCAGGGTTATTCATTGTAATAAGACGCTAAGTTGGCACTAACTAAAAGAAAATTATAAGTTCCAGTGGCGTCTCGGGGGGCAGTGTCACGAATAATATTGACAAAAAAAATGTACGCTACTGAGTTTTTTGAAATATTTAAATTTTTTTCAGATTGGGCATCTACAAATACAACTTTTTTGTCTCTTAATATCTTTTCGTATATTACTTCCTTTTCGAGGAAAGAAATAAAAACGACTTCATTGCATGTCGGAAAATTGTTAAAATAAAATCAAGTTAACTTTGATCGTTCAGTATATTTATTTCTAAGCCATTTTTTAAAATCTAACAAACGAAAAGTAATGCCTATTTACAAGAAATGTTGGAAATGACTACCTCCTGCTTCTATGCAGGCTTCTGCTCTCCTTCTCATCGAGCGACGAACTCTTTTGAAAATTCCATTAGTGTTACGAATGGTTTCACACCCGTCAATAATTCTATTCCTTAGTTGTTCTTCTGTCTTGATTGGTGTAACATAAACTAATGCTTTTAGGTGCCCCCACAAATAGAAATCTAGGCTGTTTAGGTCAGGCGATCTAGGTGGCCAGAATTGTGGTCCTCCACGACCTATCCAACGATTTTGGTAAGCTCCATTCAAATACTCACGAGCCAATTTTTGAATAGCACAATTATTAACCTTTTGACCAGAGGAAAAATAATAACAAACTGTTACCGAAAGTCAAAACCATTATGTACATAATAACAAAACAACATTTCCTAGCAACGATCAAAGTTAACTTGATTTTATTTTAACAATTTTCCGGCATGCAATGAAGTCGTTTTTATTTTTTTCCTCGAAAAGGAAGTAATATACAAAAAGATATTAAGAGACAAAAAAGTTGTATTTGTAGATGCCCAATCTGAAAAAAATTTAAATTTTTCAAAAAACTCAGTAGCGTACATTTAGATATTAATAAAAAACCAATTTTTTTTCAAAACTTTGACACCCTGTATCTTAAAAACCAGACTCTTCAGGACACATGTTTATATGAACTTTTCTATTTGAATTTGGTTCAGGAATACTCCCTTGAAATTACGCCACATCATTAAGTAACACCCTGTATATACCTAATATTAATCAAATTTGTTACAGCCTGGTATAACTAGTTGTCTTTGCGAGTATGTAACACTATATATTAATTTCTATGGGGTCGTTACTTAAAAAACAGAAATGATTTCATTGATTATTTACCTCATCCATTATAAAAGCGGGTTGATTTTCACCTGATTATTCAGCGATAATCTCCCGCTCTCCGGTGAAAATCACCCTTGTCAAAAGTGAAAATCTCACCCGTCAGAAATCGTTAGTTTTTTATTTGCTAAATAATCTTCAAAATACATTTCGGGATTGGGAAATAATCAGAAAATCATTCTCAGATTTTTTGCCATTAGGAAATCGCTCTCGGGCAAGCCCTCGAGCGATTTCCACGGCAAAAAATCTTCGGAATGATTTTCGATTATTTCCCTATCCCTTAATATATTACTACAGATAATCTTACCTTATTGAAATAAAAAATTATGGAAGCTCTTTACACTCGCGTCTGCATTTCTACGAGAACTTTCGAAAAATATTAAAAACTTTGTTCTGGTATGTACAATATGTTTATTTCAAAGTTATATCGTAAATGTTAGTTTTTAAATTAAGAACAATTTTTGATAAAAATTAGAGTGTTTTTTTTTAAATTTTGCGAGGATTGATCACTGTTCTTGTTCCAAAGATAAGCAAAACTATCAGAGATGACCCCTTTTATCATACAAAGAAAATTTGACTAGCGTGCCGTACCCCACCCCACTGAATGGGATCAGTCGATCAGTCTATGTATTCTAATCCTAATCAGGATACATATTATAAAGTTAGATTTTTAATAAAATACTACTGTATCAAAAAGCATTATATTACAAAATGTAAGGCACTAGGTTAACCAGCTGACATGTTACCCAATGAACAATTTTTTATAACAAAATTATATATATTATCTATCTATACGATTCTTGTTCTGTCTGTACTTCACAAAACAAGACACAAACATAATATATCTTTTAAAATGTTCAGATCCTAATGCAAAAAAAAGTAAACTAGAAAACGAACACTAATAAAAAAAAGTTTCTTAAACTATATATAACATCTAATTATGTTTATTAACAGCCTCCTTTGACTTTGACTACATCAAATAACTAATTGGTTTAATCTAAAATATTAACAAACATTTTACAGTAATATACAGGGTGTAAAAATTTTTGCGACAAACTAATGCTTATAATAGCCGAGACCAAAATTATTGAAATCACTAAATAAAAATGGAGCAATTGGAAATAGAAAATGGTCATTTATTATACCCAGAAGATCTCGTATATTTTTGGGTTGTTTGTTGTTTGGTCATCAACTTTTCTACAGATGATATTTCAAATATTTTTTTATGCTATTCAGTTTGATTGTGCTTAATTTATCATCTAAGACAAAATGTATATGTATAGGTATATTCTCATTTTTGCGCGAACGTTCTTAGGGACTATAAAAAGCGTTATTTCTTAAAATATTAAAACATAAACACATATACTGGGAAATGTTCCCAAACACGTTCTGTTCCAACTTATAAAAAAAAAATTGGTTTCTGCCTATGGTAGTATAAAATTAATCAAGACCCATTAAGTGATTTGACTATTAAAAAGTAACTCTTCCTATTTGTTTTTGACATTATTAGAAGAATTTTATATCAAGATATGCCCTTCATCAGTCTTAATGTATCTACAATAGTCTACATAATATAAAGTTTGAGGCGTTCACAAGCGTTATTGTTTAATTTATAAAGGCGGATTCCACTGAGGCAACATTAAGGCGACATGTGCATTGTTGCCTCAAAGTCCGCCTTTACATTATGAATAAGTACAGTGTGATGATCCCACGGATGTATCAAATAAAAAGAGATTCTGTCTAAACTATACCAGATAGTTACAAACACAACATTTTAATAATTACAGTTCAAGTACAAAAATAGATATCATCTCCACAGCTTTTTTGCTTTAAAGATCTTTGACCTTCAATATCCCCTTGAAAAGCGTTTGGGCCTTTTTAATGCCTTATTTCTAATAAAGATTGTTATAATTTTACAAAATGGCGAGAGAATACGCACAAAATACTTATGCAACCGGTTATCTTAAATGAGACATTCTTTATCACTTAAACATAAATAACACAACTGTACAAACAATTAGTTATAAAAACTTATTAAATTATTCCCTAGAACGCTTTGCCAGGGGTCGTTTGAATAGCAAAATGTGTGGTTCTGAAACAAATAAAAAAGTAAAATTAGTGCCTTTATAGTAAGTCAAAAGACAAATTATTTAACTGTTTCTTATACACGCACACACACCATTTATTACATACAAAAAAATAGAAAAATACAAGGTGTTCGCCGAAGTCCGCTAATTAATAGTAGGTATACAGCAAAATGAAAAATATTTTGTATCGAAAACAGATAAAATTTGATTCTGTACTAACAAGAATGACCGCTATTTAGACGGTTTGTCATTTTCGATTTTTGTCAAGTCTGTTGATTTAAGGGAATTGTTGGAAGCAAGCGGATTTCAAATTATAAAATCTCGAGAAACCATAAAAACCTACGTCATGAGCTATTATAAAAAAAAACTCGTGCACATACTTTTGACGAACTTCAACAACTGAAAGCGAATGGCGAAACATTTAGTTTAACTTTTGATGAGTGGACCTCGACCTCAAATCAAACAAAATTGTTTTGAGTGCATGACCATGCAAAAATGGCATATATTCTTCAAAAGTATGTAAAAAATGATAAAGGAAAATAGCTTAAACTTATACTGGATTGCAAAACAAGATGGAACAGTCTACTGGATATGCTCGAGCGTTTTGCTCTATTGCAAAATTCTATTAAAAAGACCATGATCGATTTAAATATGACACCGCTGCTGGATTCTGAATGTGAATTAATGCAAATTGTCGTAAAAGTACCTCAGCGTAAAAATACCAGTAGAGGCGTTGTTTAGTCAACGCGATATGGATCTATGTAAATAAAGCTGATGCAGCATTAAATCTTATGTTACATAAAATTTACAAAATAAAATCATTATACTTAGCGCCAATTTGGAGAGATCACTAAAAAAGAGAATTAACGAACGCCGAACCATTTTTTCCGGATCCTTAAAATATCTTTCCAATCCCAATTGCGCAAATACTGAATCAAATGATTAGTGTTCCAAATATTTGCAAAATTAGTAGGTTAGATAATGGAAACAGGATAATTTTAAAAATAGCGACGACGAAGATATTCCTATTGCTGCAATTATCAGAGCAGAAGAACAGGTTCCGTTAAATATAAATATGCAAAAAGTTTTAGAAACGAGCTCCGAACTGCCACAATCTAGTAAAATATTCAGATTATTCGATACTATATTACAAGAAATATAATTATTGGCTAATGGTAAAATACGAGAGCTCAACCTTTAACAGGCATACGAATTTTTAAAAAGAATTCCCCCAACAACTGTTGAATCAGAACGCTGCTTCTCGTCAGCAGGTCAAATTTGCAATAAGTTACGATCAACTTTAGAAGACGACACCTGGACGCACTGATTTTTTTACGTTCCTATTTTTAACATATTTAATGTTTTTTTTTTAATTGTTAACAGTATGCATTTACTGTATTTATTAAACAATAAAATGCTCTTTAACTTTACATGTTTCGTTTTTTCAGGATTGATCCCGGGATTATATACTCTTTATTAATCTTTATCCCGAAAATCCCGGCATTGGAAAAAAGCTTCGGAACAGACATCCCTAATTTGAGTATAGGGTGTCGAAATTTAAAGGTATTTTTGTTTTTTTTTAATGACTGGAAAAAAAAAACAGAATTTTTGGATATTAAATGATAACAACTTCGCCACTGTATTCACGTTTCAAATGAAAAGTTAACTAGTCTATGATAGGTAGAGATTTATTGCAGATAATTAGAAATAATACATAGAAAAAATGAATTTTTTGTTCGTTAATTTACCTAATGCTTTTAAAACAGAAAAGTTGAATATTTCACAATCAAGATTTATATTTAGGTTCCCTGGCAGATAAGACAACTGAAGTTCAGGGTGTTCGACAAAAGGGTTTCAAGCTTCTTAATTGCTAAAGCTTGTTATAATTTTATCGAATTTTTGGAAGAGCACCAGCAAAATACGTCAATGTAATGTCTAATTTAATTGTATTTTAACATGAATATTGTTGTGATCACTATGTGCATGTCACCAACCATGTCAACGTGGTTTTTCTGAAATGCTTTTAAGAAATTTTTTAATACTCTCACATTATGAGACATAAATGACCAAAGTCTCGCCCTTGAGGCCCCTCATGCACTACCCTCTGCCATGTAAGTGTTCCAGTTTCGTCCCTTTTTACACCATTAACCATAACCCTGCAGATCTGTCCTCTTTTGTTTAATATTCTACAATTTTTCACCCTATATATTCTACCTTCATTTCTCTAAATTGGCTATGGACCTTCACCTCTTCTACTAAATTGAATAATATCAACATTGAAACAACTTTTCCCTAACTTCTCGATCGTACAATTTTCCATTTCACGCCAATAATCTTACTAATGCAACAATATTTTAACTATCACAACATTAACTCGATCCCATATCTTTTCATTTTACTAAGCTGTAACAAAATTTAAAAATTTAAACTTCTTTTTATCATATACCTTTATTTCCCATCAATATAATACAAAAACTTTTCAACAATTTTCACCTCTTATTAAAACTGGTCATTATTAAGTATGGCTTTATATTACTGACTACTTAAAAGTTTAAACCAATGGTCACAATTCAGTGTAAAGTAAGGTGGTTAAATACCAATTTATTTTTTTTTAATAATAAATGCTTTTACCTTGGAAAATATTAATTAATTATATTAATTTAAGCAATAAATTGTAGTTTTGCTGTGTACCATTAATTAGCGGACACCCTGTATAGTTTAACTAACCTCTATTGTCAGAGGTAAATCAGCTTTGTAAAATACCCCGTAGTATTGCCACGCCTTGATCAAAAGCGAGAAAGTCAAAGCCTTTTAATGGTTTGATTATTTACAAGATGTGTTCTTGTCAACCAAACATGTTGATTCAATAGAAGGCTTTACCCACTTACTTCTAGTCAGGGTTGACAAAATCCCAGAGGAGTTTTAAATGTATTTTGGTTGGGTTATGTTTTTGGACTGTAAAAATTGGGACTGATTTTTAGATTTGTGGCATGTGTTTCAACTTTCAACCACACCATAGTATACCGGCGCCTTAATATTTATATATAATAAGCTAGTTAAAATTATCATTTAAAGAAAAAATATAACGTGTTTTTTAAATGGCCTATAAATATAATCAGTTATATAAAATATTAATAAATTGTCTATTCAAACTCTCCACTTGTTCACAAATGATATGTATGCATTTGCAATAAAATTGACAGGATATAGTGTGTTTTTAATAAGGAGTTTATAAATACAACAATGATTCTTTAATTACCATTAAAAAGGTTTGAATTTAATTGAATTTCTTAATCTCACTATGTTAATGTGATAGATAGAAATATATTGCACTGCGTGCATATACAATAAAAAATCGCGCGAAGAATAATCGTAGTGCCCGGTCAGCCTACAACTATACTCCAGGACAAAACGAAACGGACAAAGAAAATGTTAGGCAAATTCAATCTTCAGCAACTTTTAAATTTTTGTACCAATTTCAATAAAATTTACTGCAAGTGGTAGATTGATTTAGTTTGCCCTTCGCGATGCTAATGTGTTGAGCAAGGCAGTATTATACAAGAAACAAAAGTATGTTTTTATCCCAGTTAATACAGTGTTGTTTATAAGTGAACTCTGTTCCTAGCCAAATCTTTTTTTAACAATTATTTTTTTGATTCATATCAATATCTTATTAATAGATTTTAAACCCAAATTTCGCCAGAAGACAAACTTTAGTCATGTAACCAGAACATAATATACCTACCTTATGGAAAGTGTTATATTCAACAACTTTTCCTCCTCACCTGTATTTTTCCTAATGAAAACTAACAATTTACTTCAATTAACTAATATTACCAATAATTGTAAATATAGTTGGCCCAGTGTTCTCTAGAACTTTGTGTTTCCTTCTAGAATAAAGATATGATGGTAGGTATAAATTTTAAGAAAATTAAGCCAAGGTACATTTAAACAACATTATTTTACACTATTTACCCACAGGGTGTTTGAAACTAAGGGGTTAAAAAAACGATAATTTTGATTATTCTCGTATAACACCATCCTACTCAATGAATTTGACTTTTATGAACATCATAAAGTTATATAAGGACGAAAATAAGAAAGTTATGCTGGTCATTTGATTTCAGTCAGTGACATAGAAATAGATATAAAAAAAAAGTTGTAGTATATAAAGGAGTGTAGAGTACCTATCCTTTATTTACCCTACAGTTTACACAGTTGGTATTGTTGTAAAATATCTATGTATGTATGTATATCAATCATATTATACAGGATTGGCCAATGAAAACGAAACAAGCCCAATTCTTCATATTATCAGAACCAAAACAATTTTGTTTTCAAGGGGAAAAACATTTTGTCATTCGATTAGACATAAAAAATAATATTGGTTGTATAATGTTTTTTGAGTATTTTGTTTTTTTCTCTCAAAAATTTTATTTTTTCTTTTGACATGTTCTATCCTTAATTCGAGTTCTTTTGGAACTAATAAATATTTGTAATGTATTGTATTGTATTTAAAATAAGAGACTTCTAGGATTTTTTAAGTTTTTAATTGTTTAAGAGTCAAACTGACAGTTACAGTTTCTTGTTGTTTAATTCCCGCAACATTTTAAGTCGTTTTTATAATTTCTTTGTAGTAATATTTTTGTAAATGTGTGTTTTCTTATATTGTTTTTGTAAGTCAAGTGCATTTATATTAAGGAATCAGAGTGCGATCCTGTCTAGTGTAAAATAGGCAGTGCTAACTGCTTTAACAATTTATGAATTTACTTTGTTTACTTCTGGCCTCTTGATTTTATACATTAGACAATCATATTCCATAATCCAAATTTCATTTGTTTCTGTGGATCTGTACTAGAAAGTGATACTTACATGTTTTTTATGTACTACAAAACATCAAACTTATTGAAAAATCGTTAATAACTTAATAAAATCTATTTAATTTAGGCATAGGGTATGTTTTACAAAATTTTCTTGGTATTGATCAAGAAATCGAAGTGTCATAATACAAAACTATTTGGAACACCCTGTATAATTTCAAATAAAAATTGTGGACTATGTCACCCTCTAACCCTGTTTTTAAAATAGTTGAGTAGAGATGCATTAATTTTATTATACTGTAACCTTATATAGGGGAGCGACGGGTAATACCGTACACAAGATATCTTCTAGGAAGAGAACTGAATTTACTAGTTCTCTTACTTTAATGCATAGTCCCACTCTTTTAACTTCGGCAACAAGCACTTGACTTAGTCAGTCGCATATCATCATTGCAAGGACATGGCCTTTGATTTAGTACGCTCTAATTGTTAAAATTGTTTTTTACGAAACAAGGGGTAAGTTGATGTGCTTCAATTTAACTGAATTTATATGTGATTAATTTTAAGCTTTATTATGTGACTATCTATTGATGCAAGTCTGTTTTATTAAATGTTTTTTTTTTTTTAATTTTACTTTTTAAAAGAAAAATCGGGTAAAGATCGTACATTTGCACAGCATTTCTAGAAGGTGCACGGTATTAAACTACGGCATCATCTTATATCATAAGATGTTCTTATATTTTAGATAATACCTACATTTTTTTTAGATCGCGCCGCCGCATAAATGGAAAATTACATATTCTCCTACCAAAATGAATGATGCAATGAGCATTCTCTTTAAAAATAAGGTACCTACGGAATAATCCGACGCTTCGTACGGTATAATAATATATATTTCGGAATAGGTAAATACATCCTAATAATACAATAATAATAAATTATCTTACATAAAATAGAAATAAAAAATACAAAGAACAATGGATTATCATACATCACAATAAAATAGAAATAAAATACAAACAACAATGGATTATCTAACTTAATCACAATAAAATAGAAATTAGTTCATTTTAGGTAAATAGCTAATGTGTGTTTTTAAACAGCGAGGCTGCTGCTTTCTTTTACCCTAGTAGGTAATCCATTATATTCATTAATACACTTAAAGAATAGAGAATTCATAGTCCTTTTAAGGCTTGTTTTCCTAATATATATATTTGTACTATGTCTAGTATAATGATTGTGAATCTCATTGACCCGGGTAATGGTTTGACTTAAATAAGAGGGTAGGAGATTATGCAAAATTTTAAAAATGAAAACCATAGTGGAATACTTTAGTGAGAGTTTAACTGAACGCCATTCAAGGCACTGTAACATTAAATAAATTGGGGTGTATCGATTACAGCGAAGTATAATTCTCATGCCACGATTTTCTAATTTTTGCAACGATGCTTTACAATTATTATCTAGAAGGTAAAGAAGGCTAGAACAGTAATGAAAGTGAGGCTGTATTATGGTTTGATATACAAGCAGTCTGGAATTCATTGAGAGATTCCCTGCGATTCTAGAAAAGAAAAATAGTTTGGTGCCAATTTTTTTTTTTAATGTATTCAAAGTGATTTCTATAAGTCAATAAGTTATCAATATAGAACCCCAAATACTTAAATTTCTTAAATTATTATTATTTAGGTATTAGGTATTATGCAAACGTTTCAAGCAAGTTCCATACATGCAGCCCTTCAACAAATTATGTATTACCTTACCAACTTGTATAATTGTGTGTGCTTATGATATTGTGAGTTTTAATTAACACATAGGTACTATAATATGCTAATCATAGGGATAACCAAAGATATTACAATTTTAATGTCTTTGGGGATAAGCTTTTATCTGTAATATTTACAATTTAGGACTAATTAATTTTCAGCCTTAGGTGTACAGTGTACAGCATTACCCATCGCTCACCTATTCCTGAGGTTAGTTGCTGAAGCGAGTTTGCATAAAATATTGACTCTTTGAAGAATGGCGCCGCTTTAGCATTGAATAGTAAAATGTTTATATTGAAATGATTAAAGTTCCCAAATCATTAATTTATTACCTAAGTACATAAATATTTCAAGCCCATTGTGATATAATCGCTTATTTGCGAAAAATTATTACAGTTGTCTCTAATGTAAAGTGCATCTTGAAGACATTATACACAATTACCTGGAGTGTGTGTCATATAGTGAACCCAGCCTTTGCTTTGTTGTACCCCAATACTTCTCCATTCCTCCTCAGACATTAGGTGGGTTTTTGGAACACTTTTAACCAGCTCTCTGGGAAGAACAACATGACTAAAAAAAATATCATAAGTACCTATTTTATTTCTTCCAGCCAAAAAAAAAACAGTAATAAGTAGTAATCACATATTAATAGGGTTTTAAAAGTGGAGTTTCCAAATTTACCTACCGATATTCGTAATCATCGTCAAAATATTTATCTGAGTAGTATATATTGCGCTGTAGTTCCTCCTGATTCATTTTAAAAGAAATACACAACTTTTGCAAAACGCAGCTCCTAATTTTCAACCAAATGTTTGCAAAAAACAAACTTTTAAATTGTCAATTTTTTAATTTCGTCGCCAACATAACAATGTAAACTTTCCCCGAAAATAAAATTTTAATTTGTAATCGTTTTATGTGTCTGAAACGTGGTTAATCTGTGCCTTGTCCTTGTAGTCGCGAAATTGCGGAATGGCATTGACGGCTAACAATCATTAAATTGGTGATAATAAAGCCAGTTTTGTGATAAAGCTATTTCAAGTGATGAGGTTTACTGGACATTTTCAGTACAGTTTAATTCTAAATAAAAAAGACAGAAAAGTCATATCTCAAAACGCTAAACTATAAAAATGAGGACAACTTCTACTACCTGTGACTGAGCTTGTTTAAGTTTAATATTATTGTACTTTGATTTTGATTATAATATAACTTTATGCTTATGTGTATATTACTTTGTTAATAAGTCTTTGAATCTGAGAATAAAGCTTATTTGAATTTTGATTTTAAGTTGATTTAACACCTAAAGCACTATTTATCTGCCGTTAAAAAACTTCTACACTTTTCCAATAAACGTGAGGTCTAGATTCACTTTACAGTTTTCTGTGAATTTCAAGAGGCTAACCACTCAAACTCAAGCCCAGAGCCTTTTCTTTCACTCAACTTGAACTTACCTCTAAATGAATGTCCGCTCTTTCGCCCTAAAAGTGTAGAACTTCCTGTGGCCGAGTGCACCAGTTGACTGTAAGTCCATAGTAAGACATAATCCAAGATTTAAACTGAATTATTGAATATTTTTTAATCGACTGCTCCGCTCAAGGGTTACCTAATCCGAGATTAATATAATTTCATCATGACATCGCAAAATTTAGGGAAATTTCTTCAAATACAAAATTATTATAAATTTAAGATTTAAGACATATACTTATCTTTGAATTGCTTTAGTGGTAGCAATGGGTCAAAACATTAAACAACTTAGCGGCCAAGTATTTGGGGTCATCTTAACACCTTTTTAGACTGTTACTGTAATAAGGTCGTTTCGATCACGCGCGGGGAATCAAAATGGTGGACCTCTCCATTTGTTCTATGTTGGTCCATTTTTTTCTTACATACAGCAGAGGCTTTCCAGAATATAAACCAGGGTGCATTATCCTCTGTTTAAATCACTTAAACAAGTAAAATGGCTAAGTATACAAATTTAAGCTATAATTGTTGGTTTATTGAACTAAGGCCCATTTTATCAATGTCCTGTTAGCAATAACAGCCACGACAAAACTTCCATGCTACAATGGTTTTCTTGGAAATTATCTCGTACTTAGGTCAACGGAGGACTTTGATCAAATGGATCCTGCCCAGCCACTTGAAAAAAGATTGATGGCTTGAAGATTGATGGCTTGAAGATTGATGGCTTGAAGATTGATGGCTTGACGATTGAAGGCTTGAAGATTGATGGCTTGTCGATTGAAGGCTTGAAGATTGAAGGCTTGAAGATTGATGGCTTGACGATTGAAGGCTTGAAGATTGATGGCTTGACGATTGAAGGCTTGAAGATTGATGGCTTGACGATTGAAGGCTTGAAGATTGATGGCTTGACGATTGAAGGCTTGACGATTGAAGGCTTGAAGATTGATGGCTTGACGATTGAAGGCTTGAAGATTGATGGCTTGTCGATTGAAGGCTTGACGATTGAAGGCTTGCAGATTGATGGCTTGACGATTGAAGGCTTGACGATTGAAGGCTTGAAGATTGATTGCTTGACGATTGAAGGCTTGACGATTGAAGGCTTGAAGATTGATGGCTTGAAGATTGATGGCTTGACGATTGAAGGCTTGAAGATTGATGGCTTGAAGATTGATGGCTTGACGATTGAAGGCTTGACGATTGAAGGCTTGAAGATTGATGGCTTGAAGATTGATGGCTTGACGATTGAAGGCTTGAAGATTGATGGCTTGAAGATTGATGGCTTGAAGATTGATGGCTTGACGATTGAAGGCTTGAAGATTGATGGCTTGTCGATTGAAGGCTTGAAGATTGATGGCTTGAAGATTGAAGGCTTGAAGATTGATGGCTTGAAGATTGAAGGCTTGAAGATTGATGGCTTGACGATTGAAGGCTTGAAGATTGATGGCTTGACGATTGAAGGCTTGACGATTGAAGGCTTGAAGATTGATGGCTTGAAGATTGATGGCTTGAAGATTGATGGCTTGACGATTGAAGGCTTGAAGATTGATGGCTTGTCGATCGAAGACTTGAAGATTGATGGCTTGAAGATTGATGGCTTGACGATTGAAGGCTTGAAGATTGATGGCTTGTCGATTGAAGGCTTGACGATTGAAGGCTTGAAGATTGATGGCTTGACGATTGAAGGCTTGACGATTGAAGGCTTGACGATTGAAGGCTTGAAGATTGATGGCTTGAAGATTGAAGACTTGAAGATTGAAGGCTTGAAGATTGATGGCTTGAAGATTGATGGCTTGAAGATTGATGGCTTGACGATTGAAGGCTTGAAGATTGATGGCTTGACGATTGAAGGCTTGACGATTGAAGGCTTGAAGATTGAAGGCTTGAAGATTGATGGCTTGACGATTGAAGGCTTGACGATTGAAGGCTTGACGATTGAAGGCTTGAAGATTGATGGCTTGACGATTGAAGGCTTGACGATTGAAGGCTTGAAGATTGATGGCTTGTCGATTGAAGGCTTGACGATTGAAGGCTTGAAGATTGATGGCTTGACGATTGAAGGCTTGACGATTGAAGGCTTGACGATTGAAGGCTTGAAGATTGATGGTGTAGTGTTCGCTTACGCCCACCTTCCCAGGTAGCTCGGACGCATGCGCACCACAGTTTCTAATATGCTGTCGTTCAGCTAGTTCAACATAAACTGGTTTGAACTCTTCTTCTTCACCCAGTATTCCCCACGGCTGTATTTCTTCGCACCACGACCAGAGATCCTCTTCTTCAGGCTTAGTTGTTATTGCCTGCGGTGAGTCACCCACGGGGTTTGGGTCGCTTGCCACTTCTTCGCCACTCGGCCGGCAGTCGGGCGGAGGTTTAGAGAACCCTAACAGGTCCTGGACACCAGGTGCAGATGTGGCATCTCGGTCTGGGCCCTTCGCCACCTCCGTAACGTTGACGGACAAGTCGTAGCGAACTTCCTGGAGTTCTGTTTGTCCATTGGGCGAGTATGCGGCCATGGCATCATTGATCCAGGCCTCCAGAAAGCCGCTCGGCGAAGACGGTAGCAGCACGTCTTGCATTCTGTCAAAGACTGCTGCGTAATTTAAGGCCATGTGTCTAAATCACAACAGTCTTGTTGAAACGTAAATAAAATGTTTTAAAACTTTTCCCTAACTCTGTATATTATAATGGTCTTATTCTGACCCTTTATAATATCTAACTATTAACACTTTTTATGTCTAAGTATTTATTCAACTTAAAAACACAAAATTAAACAACTTCGGAACTTTAATAATTATTTTATTGGTCCGACTTTTATTTGGACAACACCCAAGAAAGTCCCAGATTATGCTTTAGGAACTTTCCACTGAAACTACGTATTACAATTTAAATCTTGTGAAAATAACTCATCAACTCGAGTTATGACGTCATATGATGACTGCAGCTAATTTGATCTTATCTGTTTGAACCCCCGTGAATGACTGAATAGCATACAAAATTGTCGGCTATTTATAGTAAAATCCAATACCAGAACACCACCCCCCTGAAGAGATCAAATTAGTTGTCGTCGAATGAACAACAACAACAAATATTTACAGTTACAATTTACCTAATTAATATATACACTTGTCTTCATCTGTTTCTTCGAGGATTGTCCTGGTGCTGATCGCCATCCCTCTGGCCGTAGCTCCATTTCTACTCTATGCTACGCTTTAGAACATTCGAGTCTGGAGGATCGTCTTGGTGTTCATCACCATCTCTCTGGCTGTGGCTCCGTTGAAGTCATCTCTGCGGCTCCTGGCTTGGTTCAGCAAGGACTGCAGCTGTAGAGGCCATTCTTCTCTGGTCATACTTAAAATTCGTGTCTTCATTCGCTGGAATGGTATCATCGTGGCGGCTACTAAACTCTCTGCCGTGCCAACCGTTGTTATGTTGGTTGCATGGGCTATCTTCTCCCTGTACTTGGCCACATCTGATGTTAGCATCAACAAACTGGGTGTTCCCCATCTGCTGATCACTTCGGCTTGTACAAATTCTATTAGCGAGGCTGGGTGAATACTTCTGTGTGGTCTTGCTTCTATGAATCCACTAAATACATCTATGGCACAGTACAGTGTTGTAAATCTACTGTGTCTGGTCCTTGGCAAATCTTCAATGATTGTAATTAAAACTGCGCCCCACGGTTTTAACATTCCGTGGCACAGGTCATCTTCTTTAAAGTGTTGGCAACACAAACACTGACTAAAGTGCGTGTCCACATCCTTCTCTATCGTCGGCCACCATAACCATTTCGTGATAATCTCTTTCATTCCTTGTCTCGTGTTGTGGCGTATTCCATGTGCTAAGTTGAGAATATTACTTCTATACTTCCTCGGACACCAAACCGCTACTGCTCCGTCGTCCTCCTGACGCCCCACAACTCCAAAGCGGTCTACCAGCGGCACCCCAGCTCCTTTTCGGATACTTTCACGTAGGTCCCTGGCAGCCGGGTCCATTGCTTGCGTTCCAACGATCCCTAGGAGTGCGGTGATCCATCGCCCATCACTTGGGGCCTCAGCCTTCAACTTGCCATGTAGCCACAAGACGGTTTCCTCATCTATTCCTGTTTGATGTGGCACCACTTCAGGCATGTCATATTTCAAAACTTCCTTAACTTCTTTAAACTTCGATACTTCTTCGACTTCTTTATACTTTAATACTTCTTTAACTTCTTTAAAATGGGTCTTTGACCTAGGCGCATCGAAGGGTTTTGCGTCCTTCCCGCCTTCAACGGTCCCTGCTCGGGCGCCATGTAGTGTTCGCTTACGCCCACCTTCCCAGGTAGCTCGGACGCATGCGCACCACAGTTTCTAATATGCTGTCGTTCAGCTAGTTCAACATAAACTGGTTTGAACTCTTCTTCTTCACCCAGTATTCCCCACGGCTGTATTTCTTCGCACCACGACCAGAGATCCTCTTCTTCAGGCTTAGTTGTTATTGCCTGCGATGAGTCACCCACGGGGTTTGGGTCGCTTGCCACTTCTTCGCCACTCGGCCGGCAGTCGGGCGGAGGTTTAGAGAACCCTAACAGGTCCTGGACACCAGGTGCAGATGTGGCATCTCGGTCTGGGCCCTTCGCCACCTCCGTAACGTTGACGGACAAGTCGTAGCGAACTTCCTGGAGTTCTGTTTGTCCATTGGGCGAGTATGCGGCCATGGCATCATTGATCCAGGCCTCCAGAAAGCCGCTCGGCGAAGACGGTAGCAGCACGTCTTGCATTCTGTCAAAGACTGCTGCGTAATTTAAGGCCATGTGTCTAAATCACAACAGTCTTGTTGAAACGTAAATAAAATGTTTTAAAACTTTTCCCTAACTCTGTATATTATAATGGTCTTATTCTGACCCTTTATAATATCTAACTATTAACACTTTTTATGTCTAAGTATTTATTCAACTTAAAAACACAAAATTAAACAACTTCGGAACTTTAATAATTATTTTATTGGTCCGACTTTTATTTGGACAACACCCAAGAAAGTCCCAGATTATGCTTTAGGAACTTTCCACTGAAACTACGTATTACAATTTAAATCTTGTGAAAATAACTCATCAACTCGAGTTATGACGTCATATGATGACTGCAGCTAATTTGATCTTATCTGTTTGAACCCCCGTGAATGACTGAATAGCATACAAAATTGTCGGCTATTTATAGTAAAATCCAATACCAGAACAATGGCTTGAAGATTGAAGACTTGAAGATTGAAGGCTTGAAGATTGATGGCTTGAAGATTGATGGCTTGAAGATTGATGGCTTGACGATTGAAGGCTTGAAGATTGATGGCTTGACGATTGAAGGCTTGACGATTGAAGGCTTGAAGATTGAAGGCTTGAAGATTGATGGCTTGACGATTGAAGGCTTGAAGATTGATGGCTTGAAGATTGATGGCTTGAAGATTGATGGCTTGACGATTGAAGGCTTGAAGATTGATGGCTTGTCGATTGAAGGCTTGAAGATTGATGGCTTGAAGATTGATGGCTTGACGATTGAAGGCTTGAAGATTGATGGCTTGACGATTGAAGGCTTGAAGATTGAAGGCTTGAAGATTGATGGCTTGACGATTGAAGGCTTGAAGATTGAAGGCTTGAAGATTGATGGCTTGACGATTGAAGGCTTGACGATTGAAGGCTTGAAGATTGATGGCTTGAAGATTGAAGACTTGAAGATTGAAGGCTTGAAGATTGATGGCTTGAAGATTGATGGCTTGAAGATTGATGGCTTGACGATTGAAGGCTTGAAGATTGATGGCTTGACGATTGAAGGCTTGACGATTGAAGGCTTGAAGATTGAAGGCTTGAAGATTGATGGCTTGACGATTGAAGGCTTGACGATTGAAGGCTTGAAGATTGATGGCTTGACGATTGAAGGCTTGACGATTGAAGGCTTGACGATTTAAAGCTTGAAGATTGATGGCTTGACGATTGAAGGCTTGAAGATTGAAGGCTTGAAGATTGAGGGCTTGACGATTGAAGGCTTGACGATTGAAGGCTTGAAGATTGATGGCTTGACAATTGAAGGCTTGAAGATTGATGGCTTGACGATTGATGGCTTGACGATTGAAGGCTTGAAGATTGAAGGCTTGAAGATTGATGGCTTGACGATTTAAAGCTTGAAGATTGATGGCTTGACGATTGAAGGCTTAAAGATTGATGGCTTGACGATTGAAGGCTTGAAGATTGAAGGCTTGAAGATTGATGGCTTGAAGATTGATGGCTTGACGATTGAAGGCTTGAAGATTGATGGCTTGACGATTGAAGGCTTGACGATTGAAGGCTTGAAGATTGAAGGCTTGAAGATTGATGGCTTGACGATTGAAGGCTTGACGATTAAAGGCTTGAAGATTGATGGCTTGACGATTGAAGGCTTGACGATTGAAGGCTTGACGATTTAAAGCTTGAAGATTGATGGCTTGACGATTGAAGGCTTGAAGATTGAAGGCTTGAAGATTGAGGGCTTGACGATTGAAGGCTTGACGATTTAAAGCTTGAAGATTGATGGCTTGACGATTGAAGGCTTAAAGATTGATGGCTTGACGATTGAAGGCTTGAAGATTGAAGGCTTGAAGATTGATGGCTTGACGATTGAAGGCTTGACGATTGAAGGCTTGAAGATTGATGGCTTGACGATTTAAAGCTTGAAGATTGATGGCTTGACGATTGAAGGCTTAAAGATTGATGGCTTGACGATTGAAGGCTTGAAGATTGAAGGCTTGAAGATTGAAGGCTTGGAGATTGATGGCTTGACGATTGAAGGCTTGACGATTGAAGGCTTGAAGATTGAAGGCTTGAAGATTGAAGGCTTGAAGATTGATGGCTTGACGATTTAAAGCTTGAAGATTGATGGCTTGACGATTGAAGGCTTAAAGATTGATGGCTTGACGATTGAAGGCTTGAAGATTGAAGGCTTGAAGATTGATGGCTTGACGATTGAAGGCTTGACGATTGAAGGCTTGAAGATTGAAGGCTTGAAGATTGATGGCTTGACGATTGAAGGCTTGACGATTGAAGGCTTGAAGATTGATGGCTTGACGATTTAAAGCTTGAAGATTGATGGCTTGACGATTGAAGGCTTAAAGATTGATGGCTTGACGATTGAAGGCTTGAAGATTGAAGGCTTGAAGATTGATGGCTTGACGATTGAAGGCTTGAAGATTGAAGGCTTGAAGATTGATGGCTTGACGATTTAAAGCTTGAAGATTGATGGCTTGACGATTGAAGGCTTAAAGATTGATGGCTTGACGATTGAAGGCTTGAAGATTGAAGGCTTGAAGATTGATGGCTTGACGATTGAAGGCTTGACGATTGAAGGCTTGAAGATTGAAGGCTTGAAGATTGATGGCTTGACGATTGAAGGCTTGACGATTGAAGGCTTGAAGATTGATGGCTTGACGATTTAAAGCTTGAAGATTGATGGCTTGACGATTGAAGGCTTAAAGATTGATGGCTTGACGATTGAAGGCTTGAAGATTGAAGGCTTGAAGATTGAGGGCTTGACGATTGAAGGCTTGACGATTGAAGGCTTGAAGATTGATGGCTTGACAATTGAAGGCTTGAAGATTGATGGCTTGACGATTGAAGGCTTAAGATTGATGGCTTGACGATTGAAGGCTTGAAGATTGATGGCTTGAAGATTGATGGCTTGACGATTGAAGGCTTGAAGATTGATGGCTTGACGATTGAAGGCTTGAAGATTGATGGCTTGACGATTGAAGGCTTGAAGATTGATGGCTTGACAATTGAAGGCTTGAAGATTGATGGCTTGACGATTGAAGGCTTAAAGATTGATGGCTTGACGATTGAAGGCATGAAGATTGATGGCTTGACGATTGAAGGCTTGAAGATTGATGGCTTGATTGATGGCTTGAAGATGATGGCTTGACGACTGATGGCTTGATGATTGATGGCTTGACGATTGAAGACTTGAATATTGATGGCTTGAAGCTTGAAGGCTTGACAATTAAAGGCTGGAAGATTGATGGCTTGAGGGCTTGACGATTGATAGCTTGATGATGGATGGCTTGAATGCTTAAAGATTAATGGCTTGAAGATTGATGGCTTCACGATTGATGCTTGAAGATTGATGGCTCGATGATTGATGGCTTGATGATTAATGGCTTGACGATTGAAGGCTTGACGATTGATGGCCTGAAGATTAATGGTTTGACGATTGAAGGCTTGACAATTAATGGCTTGATGATTAATGGCTTGAAGGCTTGATGATTGAATGCTTGATGATTGAAGATTGAAGGCTTGACGATTGATGGCTTGCGTGGATGATGGCTTGATTCATGATGGATTGATGGATTGATGATTGATTCTCTCAAACTGAATTCTTGAATATTTTTTAATTGACTGCTCCGCTCAAGGGTTGCCTAATCCGAGATTAATATGATTATAATTATAAATGACACTGCAAAATTTAAGGAAATTTCTTCAAATAAAAAATATAAATTTAAGATTTAAGACATATACCTATCTTTGAATTGCCTTAGTGGTAGCAATGGACCAAAACATTAAAGAACTTAGCGAAGTATTTGGGGCCATCTTGACACCTTTTTAGACTGCAGTAACTGTAATTAGGTCGTTTCGACCACGCGCGGGGAATCATAAGGATGGACCTCTCCATTTATTCTATGTTGGTCCATTTTTTCCTTACATACAGCAGAGGCTCTCCAGAATATAAACAAGGGTGCATTCTCCTCTGTTTAAATCACTTAAACAAGTAAAATGGCTAAGTATACAAATTTAAGCTATAATTGTTGGTTTATTGAACCAAGGCCCATTTTATCAATGTCCTGTTAGCAATAACAGCCACGACAAAACTTCCATGCTACAATGGGTTTCTTGGAAATCATCTCGTACTTAGTGTTAACAGAGGACTTTGATCAAATGGACCTCGTTGCTATTTCTAAAAATGAATACCTGTGGAGTGTCCTATATGGAGATATCATTTTCAAATATTGTTTTCTCTTACTTGCTTGGATGTTCTATAAGATCTTCCACAATTACCATAAAAAAAATTGTAAAACTTTTAGGGGAAAACCAAAATCTATTAATTCTAAGTTTCCATGTGTTCTGGTATTGGATTTTACTATAAATAGCCGACAATTTTGTATTAGATTCAGTCATTCACGGGGGTTCAAAGAGTAAAGATCTAATTAGCTGCAGTCATCATATTACGTCATAACTCGAGATGATGAGTTATTTTTATAATAATTAAAAGTTGTTTACGAATTTAACGGAGTTTCCTAAAGCATAATCTGGGACTTTCTTGGTAGTGTTAAAGCATCGCAGATCGGATGAATAAAAGTTTTGAATATATTACGCAGTTGTTTAATTTGTGTTCTTAAGTTAGATTAAATACTTAGGCATAAAAAGTGTTATTAAACAAAATATTATACAGGGTTAGAATAAAACTCTAATATCTTAATTACGTTTTAACTAAGCTGTTGTGAGTCAGACACATGGCCTTAAATTTCGCAACAGTCTTAGACCGAATGCAAGACGTGCTGCTACCGTCTTCGCCGAGCGGCTTCCTGGAGGCCTGGATCAACGATGCCATGGGTGGCGCCTCACCCAATGGACAATCAGAACTCCAGGGAGTCAGCTATGACTTTTCCGTCAACGTTGCGGAGGTGGCGAAGGGCCCAGACCGAGATGCCAAGCCTCCAATTGGTGTCCAGGACCTGTTAGGGTTCCCTAAACCTCCGTCCGACTGCCGGCCGAGTGGCAAAGAAGTAGCAAGCGACCCAAACCCCGTGGGTGGCTCAAAAAGGGCATTAACAACGAAGCCTGAAGAAGAGGATCTCTGGTCGTGGTGTGAAGATGTACAGCCGTGGGGAATGCTGGGTGAAAACGAAGAAAAAGAAGACTATGTCGAACTAGCTGATCGTCAGCGAATTTTAAACTGGAGTGCGCCTGCGTCGGAGCTACCTGGGAAGGTGGACGCATGCGAGCGCTTCACATGTTATCCTCAAATATGTCCTCTTGCTCTTCGATGTGTTTGAATATTTTGAAGTCTCGATTTCTATTTGTTTAGAAATATAGGTAGGTTGGGCTGCTAAAGCATATATAACCACAATGCAGCAAATGATTTGTTTCTTTTAACTCCACGTATTTGACGAGATAAAATAAATCCCGTGTTAACGTTTTTAACCCATAGATTAAAACACGGTGCACTACATTTTTAGTTAATCCCGGCATTAGCGATAGCCCAGGATTAGATTAAAAACTTTGGTGCACTCGGCCACTGTTGGTGAAACCATAGAATAGGGAACTAGTCGACAACGTAAGACTTTATTATTTGACAGCATATACAGTTAGGGTTTTTTCTTTACCATTTGTTGGCTATGACTTTGAATTTGACATTTGACTGAATAATACGTTAGTAAAAAGTTTTCAAATTACGATAAAAAAAGGGTTTTGACAACTGTTTTGGAATAATTCTAATTTTCAAACAAAATGAACCGTGAAGAATTACAGCGAAATATTTTCTATTCAGATAAATATTATGATGAGAAATATGAATATCGGTAAGCTTCTATATTTTAGGTTAGGTGAAGAGAATATTCAAAAACTGATAAGTTTTTCCTGGAAACCTTGCTTGAAGTTTAAATTAATAGCTTTTATATGCAGTAATAACGCTAAACACAAGTATTTTAAATTGGGTAGGTACCTAGGTATTTACTATTTAGTGCATTTAAGAGCAGGCAGCAGGCCAGAGTCCTGTACCCAAACTATTTACAGAAAAGTTTTTTAAAGTTATTGATATGCGTTAAATTACCCAAAATTGGTACATGGGTAACATTCTGGTAAAGTAACCAGGTACAATAGCTTCAAAGTCTACTAGGCACATTTCTTTTTATAGCTTACAATAGGAAAATACGGTACATACCTACCTAATAAATTAGCAATAAAATTAATTGCTCTGCTAGCTCACAGTCGACCAATAAATTTTTTAGGCATGTGGTTTTACCAAAGGAACTGGTTAAATTTGTGCCCAAGACTCATTTAATGAGTGAAGACGAATGGAGGAGTATTGGGGTCCAGCAAAGTAAAGGCTGGGTACATTACATGACACATACTCCTGGTAAGTTTTCATGTATTTAATTATACTGCATTATAAAAAATTGTTCCTATTAAAAAAAATAAAAACTCTACCTACTTACTACTTCAAGGTTGGCAAAAACCCATTCTTTTTCAATCAAAAAACTAAGTTTTTGGTTTAAACCGGGTTTATTTGGTAAAATCCTCGGTTAAATTATTTAATCAAAAAATTGTAAAATGATTCGAAAAATAACAGTGACAGTAGTGACACACAAACACAAAAGTTATATTAATTTTATTATATGTATACAGGGTGATCCTTAAGTACATGAGGAAAATCTAGGATATAATTCCTGGCATCATTTTAAGTAGAAAAGTTCATATGGACATATGCCCTAAAATGCTTACCCTCTAAGATACAAGGTGTTAAAATAATTAAAAAAAAAGAATTGAAGGTGGCCACTTTCAACAGTTTCTGTACATCCCGTTTGTTTTGTGTTTATAAATCTAGATTAACAAATAAGTTAATTATATTAGAAAAAATTTTAAATAAATTACTTGTAGGTAGGTACTATAAATAATTCATAACATTTGAAGAAGTAGTCCATACTTGCATTGGAGTGTAGGTAATGTAAATTAAAACAACACTTCTGTTTTCCTCCACAAGTTATATATTTTAAATTATATACTTCAGTAATTGTCCCTACATGTTTCGACCATATATATAGTCATCCTCAGGGGCAGGGTAACTAAATCGAGTGTAGTTTAAGTTATAGTTGCCTCAAATTAATGAGTACAACTTTTAAGATTATAATAACAAGTGAAATTTACTAGTCTAACTTAAGTTTACTCAACGTTGTGAATTTGTAGATAAGCACATTTTTAAATTATTTTATATTTTAAATTCATTAGTTAAAGTAAGAAGATTTAGTTATATGTATTAAGCATCATATTAATCAAAACCTGATGATTACCATATAAATAGTTTTTAAATATGATATAAGTAGTTGATGTGAAGAAATCAAAAAAGAAAAAATTTGTTTTTAGGGACAATCCCTGAAATATATTATTCGTGGAGGAAGACAGAAGTGTTGTTTTAATTTTCAATTCATAACATGTTACCTACTTATTTAATTAGTAATAAAAACTACTGTTTTTTACAAAAACATAGTAGAGATAACTTTTGTTCAGCTTGTATCAATATATAATGGATAAAAATGCTTCAGAGTAAAAAGAAATCAGTGGCGTATCAAATATTTTCACAAAAAAATATTGATGGTATCTTCACACACGTCACTGGTGGAAGTAAGCAAAATGTTTTTTAACGAAAAAGTGCAGTTTACGAGGCAGTTTAATACAAAATCAGTTGACACCAATTTTCAATACCTTCAAGAGCTTTCGAAATTTATTAAATTATACATGCATACATAATTATTATTTAAATTATTATGTATCTTAGAGGGTAAGCATTTTAGGGTACCTATATGTCCATACAAACTTTTCGTCTTAAAATTATGTCAGGAATCATATCCTAGATTTTCTTCATGTACTGGATCACCCTATACATACATAACCGAAGGGGAAAGAATTAACAGCAAAACACTAACAAAATCTTTCAAAGGAGTGCCATGCACATTACTTACATCACACATGAAATGAAATGAATTTTATTAATCCAAGGATCACAAAAAACGGATATAGGACAGGTCATTAACTTATTCCTAAGGTAGAAAATACAAATACAATTATTACAATCTAGCTAAAAATTTTCATAGTTTAGAAATTCTCCAATTGAATAAAATGCATTTTTTAGTAATATGGTTTTAAGCTTATTGATCACAAGATTAGCACTTGCATTTTTAATGGTAACAGGAATTTTGTTAAAAATCACAGCGCCCATGTAAAAGGGATTTTGTCTGTATAATTCCAATCTATGTTGATCATACTGAAGGTCATTGCCAAATCTCGTATTGTAGTTATGGAAAGCATTTAATGATGTAAACTTATTATAATTTGACTTAATAAACTTCACGATTTCAAGAATATAGAGACTCGGCAATGTCAGTATAGATTCGCTTACAAAAACTTGTTTGCATGATTGCTTAAATCCAAGACCAAACATACACCTGAGTGCTCTTTTTTGCATCAAAAATACCCTATGGGCAGCAGATGAACTTCCCCAGAGAATAACGCCATATCGAATGATAGATTCGAAATTTGAATAATAGTAAATTTTTACAACCTCCTTGCTCAAAATTTTTTGAGACGATGTAGAGCGTAACAATTGCTAGCACATCTTTTGCAGAGGTAATTAACATGTTCCTTGAAATTCAGAGACATATCTATATGGATGCCTAAGAGTTTAAATGAAGTAACTTGCGCAATTGATTCACCGTTTAATTTTAATAAATTACTTTTTATGTAATGTGCACCATATGAATGAAACTGCAAAGAAAATGTCTGTTTTTAATTGAGGGTAAGTTTGTTTGAAGAAAAGTAAGTTTGGAGAATATCCAGATTTTGTCCAATATTATTTACTACCGATGATTCATTGGCGTTGCAAGAAAGTAAAGTAATATCGTCGGCAAATTCACAATGGTAAGTTGTCAAAAAGTTAGAGATGTATTCAATGGATGTAGCCGTTACTTGATGAAGATCCATTATAGAAACTTGATAGGAAAAATACAAAATGTATAAATCTTCACTTATATTATTTATTCCACACTATAACAATTGTTTCGACACACAGTGTCTTCGTCAGATAGTAGAAACTGAATAGAATAGAATAGAAAAGAATAGAAAATTCAGTTTCTACTATCTGACGAAGACACTGTGTGTCGAAACAATTGTTATAGTGTGAAATAAATAATATAAGTGAAGATTTATACATTTTGTATTTTTCCTATCAAGTTAGAGATGTCATTTGTGTAAAGCAGAAATAACAAAGGCCCAATCACACTGCCTTGAGGGACACCAACCTCAACCCGTAACATCTTCGTTCACTTCCTGAATCTAACATTTTCTCTTTAGTTTTACTTAGTTGTTCCAAATAAGTTGAATACATTTGATATTGGAATTAACTGTACCCAACTACACCATGAACTACAGCGACTTGCAAGTAGCAATTTTCACTGACACGGGAATTCCCTCGACAAATAATTAACACAACCTCAAGCCCCACCTACTGATCAATGGGTAGAACTAGAAGGTGGAAACGCTGTACGTTGTACAGGAATTTATTGCTGAAGATAAGATTAAAGGAACCCACTTAATAAAAAAAAGGAAAGATGAAAGATAAAAAACTCAACCCTGGCTGACGGACCTATGTACCTACCCATTCGAAGCAGAATCATAGACAAATATTATACAAATAATAATAATATTAAATAGTAGCCAGAAAAGAAATAAATATCTAGGCACTTATAATTTTGCATAAATTAATGTCCCTAATATTGTTAACAGGAGAAACATTTCATTTTTTTACTATATGCATTGGTTAAAACAAAGACAAGGAAGTTATCACTAATATAGAAAAAATATCTGCTCCAGAAAAAAACAATCGTGTATACTCACCACCTTTTTCTTTTAATAATATTTTTCCAATGGTAAGTGCAAGTGTAAAAACTGTATTTAGTCACAGAAATACCTTTTAACTTTTAATAATATATCTACCAATACTACTTAATGCGCTGCAAAATTCAATCCATTTGAAGTATTCGAGTATTTCAAAGAAATTGCGAAAATCTAACACATTTAAAAAAAATGCACCCTAAATACCTATGTAAGATACCTATTTTTAAAAGAAAATATTTCTGGGCACATGTTCATAAGAACGTTTTTTCCTTAACATATCGTAAGGAATTACATACAGCCTGAAGTTACGGTCGATACTTAGGAATCACCCTGTATACGAGGTATTCGCTAATTAATGGTAGGGGAGGGTTTGGGCATTTTTAATGTTCAATATTTTGTAAGCAATTAACCTATTTTCAAATAACAGTTGCTATTGTTAGGATTATCTAGTACTAGTAGACTGTAAATATAAACCTAAAACGTAAAAAGGGTTGTTAATAAAACATAAATTAATAATAATTGTAAAGGTATATTTTAGTTCAATCTTACCTCTTGCAGGAAGACTTTGGACTAGTTTTATTGAATTATGGTTTCTTTCTTTATTAGTTTTCCTATTATACAGAGTGTTACTTAATGTTATGTATTTATTTTAATGGTGATTCCTAGACCAATTTTAAGAGTTCATAATGTATAAAAATATGTCCGCAACCGCTTTGTTTTTGAGATACCTATAAGGTGTTGAAAATTTGAAAGAAGAATCCGTTTTTCCTTAATATGTTTAAGACCGCTTTAGATAACATTTTGAATTTTAGTAGGTACTACTTAACTAATATACAGGGTCGTTGGTATGTATGGAAACGGTTGATTATTTCTTAAAGTACAACAGCTAGCAAAAAATACTTAAGACAAAAGTTTTAGGGTTTTTCATAGTCTATTAGAATTTTTAAAAGTTAAGTATACAGGATGAGTCAGAAAGCCGTAGAGAAATAAAGTTACATTTGTTTCAATGGAATGCCCTATATCTTTCAATATTTTGGATTTTGCATAAAATTACAATTGTTTTTTATTAAGTACATTATAAGTCTAAACCTAATAGTTTCCGAGAAATTGAGTTTTGAAAAATGGCATTTTTGAATTTTGACAGCTTCTAGCTTTTTAACGGTATGTCTTAGAGTAAAACGGCTTACATGTCCCTGTCTTAGTTTCTTATTGTCTTCCTAAAAGTGTCAACTTTCGGTTAATCCGGATGTAGTAACTCAAAACCCGGAAATACAGTACTTCCGATTTAACCGGAAGTTGATGTTTTTGGGAAGATAATAAAAAAGTAAGATAGGGACATGTAAGCCGTTTTGCTCTATAGCGTACCGTTAGAAAGCTAGAAGCTGTTAAAGTTCAAAAATGTAATTTTTCCAAAGTCGATATCTCGGAAGCTATTAGGTTTAGACTTATAATGCAGTTAATAAAAAATAATTGTAATTTTATGTAAAATCCAAAAATATTCTAAGATATAGGGTGTTCTACAGGGCCGTTCCTGGCGAGCGTGCAGCACGTGCATGCACGCAGGCGCAAAATTTTAGGGGCGCAAAATTGACGGTCATTCAGTATTCTTTATTACAAATTTTAAAAAAAATAATTTTTCTTATTTCATCATTTCAATAGGTATGTCTAAAAATTTTACCAAGCGTTTGCCTTAATAATAGCACAAATGTGTTCTCTCCGTAGTTTCCTTGTTGGACACTACATGCCCCGACTTTTAAATTTATTTGTTCGATTTAAATCTGGCATGATATTTTAGGAAAAATTAATATAGTAAGTAAATTACCACAAGATCCAAATAGAAACTTAAATGACTGCCATAAAGAAATTGAAAATCTAAATCTTTATTTTAACGAAAAACGGCCAGACAAAAATTTTGATTTGCTCATCAATAAAGCTAAAGAAGAAGCAGAAAAAAACGATGTAGAGCACTAGATATTCCCAATAGTACGGCAACGAAAAATTAAGCAACAATTTTCATATGAAAGTAAGGGTGAATCTGTAGCAGATCCAAAGCAAAAATTTAAAATCGATTTTTATATTCTAATTTTAGATACAACCATTTAGTCTTCACAAAAGCGGTTTGAGGGTATAAACAAATTTCAAAATTTATTTGGTTTCTTATGTTGTTAATTAAAGAATCGTGTAAACTTAGATACCGCATTGCAAGTTGAGATTAATGAAGTAATATCTAAAGACATTGACGGCTTAGATTTACATAATGAAATTTCAACATATAAAATTCTTAATCCTAAAAATACTACTGATTCATCATTTCCCATAGACATTTTAAATTATATAACTAAAAAAAATCTACAGTCTCTTTTTCCAAATTTATTTATAGTCTTAAGGATTACCTTACATTACCCATTTCAGTAGCTTCAGGTGAAAGAAGTTTTTCTAAGTTAAAACTAATAAAGAATTATTTAAGGACATCCATGAGTCGAGAACGCCTCATTCATCATCAGATTTGGCCCTTATTTCGATTGAAAATAATATTTCTGAGGCTTTTGATCATAATCAGATGATCAACGAGCTTGCATCCGTGAAAGTCAGACGTGTTTTGTTTCAGGTATATCATTCCTCTTTTGTTTTGTTCATTACAAAAATAGTATTTTTTCATTTTTGAAACGTTTATTTTTTTATCATTAAAATATTTCTGTAACCTACCATATATTATGTACTAGGTATAATATTGTTTTGTGTTTTTGTTATTGTTTATTTTATTTAGATTAATTTTATTCTCCTTTAATTTTCTTGTGAATGTACTGCTTTTAGCGAGGCTTTTAGTTCCTACTATTTATTATTTTATTTCATAAACAATCGAGTAAATAATCTTAATGATATATTGATTATAAGTACTGTTTATACCGTTTTTTTTTGTTTCTTTAGGGTATATTTTTCTTTTGTTATACTTACCAAATATTTTTTGTGATTTTGTTTGTTTTGGTAATTTAATAAATATTTTTTCTAATTATTTTTGATCAGTTTTCTTACATTTCAAATCATTTCCAGTTTTTCGCGAAATATATTTTAAAAAAATAGGACCATTTTTTTTAACTAGGGGCGCACCAAAGAAACTTGCACGTAGGCGCCAGACACCCCAGGAACGGGCCTGGTGTTCTATTAAAAAAAAAGGTAACTTTATTCACCTACGGCTTTCTGACTCATCCTGTATACTTATCTTTTCTTAATTCTAATAGGCTTTACAAAACCATAAAACTTTTGTCTTAAATATTTTTTGCTAGCTGTTTTACTTTAAGAAATAATCGACCGTTTCCATACATACCAACGACGCTGTATACAAAAATATTTGGTCTATATCCGCCACATTTTTTTTTTATCTTTTAATTGAAAAAAAGATGCGCCACTTAAAATAGATATTATTTTCATAATTAAATACACCTTGAGAACCTTATTACTAGCGAAATTCCTAGATAAGGAAATTAGCGCTAGTGTAGCCAACCAAAATGAGGTTGAAGAAAAATCTGATGAAAGTTGTATAGAAGAAATCCCAAGAGAGAACCCTTCTCAACAGGAAATTTTAAACACTTTTGGGACCATCCAGATATGTTTAACTATGAACGAAAGTACAACGGATTACATTTTTAGTTTACTTGCTCAAATAAAGAAATTTTATTAGTCAAACTGCGTAAAAAAGAAATTGTACATTAAAACTTAAAAACGGATTATTTCAAAAAATAATTTTTTTCTTGCATTAGTATGTACTGTTTTAGATAATGCATTTTGTAAGCATTAGATATTAAAATGTCTTTGTTATTTTTAATGAAATAAAAACATTTGTACGAAATATGTACTATATGTCTTATTTTCTCATTGACATTCTTTAACTCGAAATCAAAAAAAATTGGCGGTCCCCTGAAATTCGGGTTATGAAGGTTCGACTGTATAATATTCAAAAATTGAAGGCCAGCATAAGTTGCTTCTTTCGCACATACACCGCTCACAGAGCCAAAAGCTTCGTTCTAAAACAACATAACCTAATGACTAGATTGTCCCTTGAAACCTAAACATTTTACTATTTGTATTTTTCTTCCTGTCCTAAAAAACGCCATAGGTATACTATATTTTAAATAATCAAAATATATCCTTAAACTTTCACACTTGTATCTCAGATATTATGAACTTTGCACTAAGGTAAGATTCCACACTTAAAAATAATATTTTTTAAATTTTTTATTTATAAACTTAACAGGTATAAAGTCCTATTACAGAGTAGGAAAATATACCGGGTGTTGCATCGTCGAGCGGGACATAGGAAATCCCATGTAATTTTAAATGGGGTCAATTATTGGCTTCCCTAATTATTTTAGAGAAAAATTCTATTTAGGTTTATTAAAGAGCACTAAAACCCACATTCAAAAGAATAACTTTAGATATTTTTGACGAGCCCGTTTACGGGTTATCGCCGATTTCTTTTTAACTATTTCTCCTTTTTATGGCCCCGTATTTGCGGGCACCAGTCAAGGTAAAAGATGACTGTCAAATAAAGTTGTCATTTTGAAATGTGTGCTTTATTGTTATAAAAACTCGTACATCGAAAATATTAAAGGTGTATTTATGAGTACAAATTAATCTGAATAAAACTAAAATAAAGTATCCAATTACAAGGTTAATTATGACATTTTACATGTTTCAATATTTTACTAATTAATAGGTAATTAATAATTCTTGCATCTCTTCTTTGTTCCTGCCTTTCTTCACATCTGCAGTTATTTATTACAGTGCCTTTTGTCTCAAATTTCTTGATAGTCCTTTCGACTGTAGATTTTGCAGGTATCGGTCTATTCGGATACAGAGCAGCAAACATGTCTGACACATTTTGATAACTATTTCCTTGATAATACCATTTAATCATCAATATTTTTTCTTCAGAAGTGTAATTCATGGCTAATATTTTCGATGTACGAGTTTTTATAACAATAAAGCACACATTTCAAAATGACAACTTTATTTGACAGTCATCTTTTACCTTGACTGGTGCCCGCAAATACGGGGCCATAAAAAGGAGAAATAGTTAAAAAGAAATCGGCGATAACCCGTAAACGGGCTCATCAAAAATATCTAAAGTTATTCTTTTGAATGTGGGTTTTAGTGCTCTTTAATAGACCTAAATAGAATTTTTCTCTAAAAAAATTAGGGAAGCCAATAATTGACCCCATTTAAAATTACATGGGATTTCCTATGTCCCGCTCGACGATGCAACACCCGGTATACTATGGTAGATACAAAACACATAAATTATGCAAGAAATTTTTTTAATTTTTCATAGCTGAAATTAAAAATGTCACAGTCTTTTATGCGAACATTGGTTTGATTTCGCTTCGTTTCGCAGCTACAGGGTGTTAAAGTTTTAAAAAACAGCATTATTTCCAAAATATTAAAAAAAAAAACTACTCATAAGATTTAAATCAAATTTGCGTTATTAGAAACTTGCAGCTGTAGACATGTTCTGAAGTTATTTACAGGACCGAACTTCCAGTTCTTTGACATGTACAGTGTACAGCTTAAAACCTGGTTCAATTTTAGCTAAAAAATGTTCTTTGGCACTTTTTCGTTTTTGCTGTCATTTTCGAAATAATGACGGTTTTCATTAAAATTGAACCAAGTTTAGGTTACAAAAATAACCAGGATACATTGCGTTATTATGTAGTTGTTTTTTTTTTATCTGTACGACTTAGTGTATTATAAAATTGAATGGAATTAATGTTTTAGTTCTTATTACCTACTAACCGAAATTAAACTAAAATACTGTATTTTTGTTTGTAGAACCCCACATTCTACTCTTTAAACGACCGATGACAGAAATACCTCCCGAAAATTAATTTTATGGTTAGCGTTATTTAAAAATCGTTGTGTTGTCCAATTCGTAACAGTTCGTTATTTGCAAAATTGCTAAGGACATTGACTTTATATTTCAGAGTCTGATAGTACCATTTGATTAAATTGCTTTATGTTTATTTATTATTATTACCCAAGAAGCATGTTAAATGTTTTATTTTTGTCAGTTGTAGAAAGGATATTTATATTTTCTAAAGTCTGTCATATGTTGGTCCCTATTATTCGGTAGTCATTAAATCTGCACTTTAATCATAATAAAGTTTATTTTAGCTAAATGTTTATTGACCACTGACACGTCTCCTCAGTATTCAGTTACTTTTGGTTTCACAAAAATCATAAATTGCACTGCATCGCGTGATTATATCAATGTTGTCAAATTTATTCTCTTGATTTGGGAAACACACGGCACACGACTTCAGGTTGGTAACCTAAACTACATCAATAAACCTAGCAGAACAAGACGCTGAAAATTAAAAAATTATTACATTGCAACACTTCCTATATCATATTCATTTTTCCATCACCTAAGGTTTTTCAGCTATAGAGATGATTAGAAAATAGAACAGAATATTATCATTGTGTAAAAGTTGTACTGCTTTTAAGCTTCTTTTTTAGGAATTTAAAAAATGCGGCACGCATAAACATCCTATTCAATATTAGGAAATACTTATTGGAATTTTTAAAAAGTAGGTACTTGGTGGATTATTTAAATTATTTTATTTTATATTCCATAAGAAACAGTGGCTGAATTTCTGCCTAGTTTATAGAGGTTGATCGGAGAAAGAGGGAAACAAACCTACACTAATGAACAAAATATCGCATAACAAATCATTTTCGCACATGTTTAATATAAAAACTTACTCTTGTAAATTGGAGGATCTCCCCTTATATAGGGACTGTTAAGCAAGGATAGTCTGATTTAACTCTCTTTAAGGTTTGTTGCTAATATCTTCCACAGAGCCTTACGTTTACATTTTAACTCGGGTTGTTCGGAATGCCCTTAAGCAGCAAGTTTTTTAAACAAATTTTTAGTGTTATCTTTTCTCCGCAGTAAGTTATTTTTCAGGGAATATATTCCAATTTACAGCAAGAAGTTTTTACATTAAACATAATATGGTAGTTTTTTTTTTATTATGCGATATGTTTGCACGTGAATGAGTATATGTACAGAATAAACCCAGGTTTGTATAGCAATAGTATCTGTTGGTTTATTAGTAAGGGGCAGGCAGAGACGCGGATATCACTTTACACCACACTATACTCCGGTACCAAAATAACTGGCAGTGACTCATTTTTACCGGGGTGTGCAAGACGTAAGGGGAACGCCAATTCCAGAGGCGTGTCATTTTAAACAATAATAATTTAAAAAATATATCAATTTTTTTGTTTTATGTTATAATATATTTACATTTACTATAATAAATATAATATTATAAATTAAACTGAAAAATAAATTTAGCTTTTACATTTGGTGATCTAATGAAGTAATTAGAGAAACTAAATTATGCAGGTATAAAATCCAAAAAGAATAATAAAGCAACGGTATATGTTATCTTCATGTTTTTATTATACTACATAATAATAGAAACATATAATAGTGGATTAAGGGCAAAACCTAAACCTAAATTATAAATGTTTATAAATTTCCTAACTATTGTTACCTAATGAACACTAATTGATAATAATTTGACAAATTATATTCCACGCCGACATTAAAAAGTGTTATAATGACAATACGTTACAATTTTAAATTTATTATTACCATTACAGCGATTATTCACTATCTGACGATGAAAACATTTCATTACTGTCGCTACTGCCGTCATCTGCAGGATTTATAATAATAGGTTCTACCATGACTTCAACGCGTACATCTAAGTCCCTTATTTTTTTTCCTGAATTGCTAATATCCTTTTGATTGAAACTTGTCTACGACACTGAACATTGGTTAGAGGCGATAAGAAAGCGTGCGAGCGCCTTTAGGCATGGGTTGTTCCTACCTACGTTGCCAAATTAAGTAAAACAGGTACCGTAGGGTGAAAAGGCCCTTAATGACATGCCGATTTCGGTAAATTTTATGGAAATTTCAGTAAAATCTATTAAAACTTGGCAACATGTAATGACCTATTTATGCACATCTTCCCAAGCGGTTTGGATTGCTTTTATTTAACTTAAAAGTGGGCGAATCAATGTTATTTATTTTCGCCGCACACCGTTAATGGTTATATGACCAGTTTTGCCCATTATTTTGAGACCGTAGTATAGGTGTAATCGAAAAAATCGCAACTGTTTTCCCATTGAATTGCCTACCAATATATTGACAACTTTGATTTTTAGCACAGGCAACATAGGTTAGTTTCCGCTTTTAGCAATAAACCTTTAGCTGAGATAAATTATAATAAAAATGGTATGAGGATAAACTGGTGCAAACGCACATTCGTAAGTTTCTTCTCTGAGAATTTAAGAAGTTTTGCAAATAACCGTTTTCTGTGTAATGTATAGTTAATTTTACAGTTAGTTTAAGTGATTTTATTTTTATTTCCTATTATTAAGCACGCTAGGCTAATATACAATGATGTATTTTGCTAAATAAAAAAGTATTTGTTACAATGTAGTATCGAAGGCTGTTACTAAAATGTAAGTGATTTACAGTTCGGAATATTTCCAACTTTTCAATTTCCATTTATGTAAAATATTTCTGATTAAAATACGGCGACTGCACAGGTTTTTATGAATTTAAGTTTGTGATTGCAAGTACCTAAAACTCTTCCACATGGATATTTTTATGAATAGACCTGGTAAAACTGGAAATAGTACAGAACATATTTTATCATATTAGTTTAAGTTACAAGAGGTAATCTAAAATGCAAACAGAGCTACTAAACCTGAACTATCACTTTTTTCCGGGTTAACCCCTCAAATTTCCTTGTTAATTAAAAAGAGTTATTTTGTGTGCAAAGGCTATTGCCTTCTACAGGAAAAAAAAAGAGTTTCACAATAAGATGGAACAAACCCAGGTTTAACCGTAATAGGTCGCCGCCTCACTCTTATTGGAAGCATTGACGCGTGAAACGCTCCTTAGCGCGTAGCTCTACGCTTCACTATATTTTTATCCGAAAACTGATCATTCCATAAAGATTTACAGCTACTCACTATGCTTTTATATTCGAAAATTTGTATTTTTTTAATTAGGCAATAAAAGTCATTATCTTTTAATTTAATTGTTTTATTTTCTAATTCAGAAAAAAAAAGAAGATTGTTGACATCATTTTCGGCGAAAAGGGAACATTTTTAATAATGTGACATAATTTACCTTCCATTTCCTGCAACTGCAAAATTTGACGATCGATCCAGGGTTATAAGTTCAAGTAACCAAGTAGAATTTAATAATGAAGACCCAGGCGGCAGTGTTTTCTAAAAAAAGTTTATGTTGAAAAACCTGATAGTCACTCGATTCCCTTCGCTTCATGCAATTAGTTGCACACATCGATTGGCGCAAATTGTATGAGCGTCTAAAACATACCATTACAGAAAAAAATTAATATCATTTAAAAAGATCAAAGAAGGTGTCCATATTGCTCTAAGAGACCTGAATACATAGAAAAATGAACTTGTTCCATTTTTCTATGCCTGAATGTTTGAAATGCAAACATGGACAACACGAATTCTCGGTCTCAACTTCGCCAATATGATGGCATCATCAGAAGTCACAAAAAATAAAATTAAAAAGTATATAACACATTACAGTAGCACGCTAACCATACATAAAAAAACTAAGTACATACCTACCCATTTGAAAAAACACCTTAGTAATATAGTTTTATCCAAGTGTGTTTAAAACACATTAATCTATTTACCTAATAGGTACGTAATTCATGGCAACTTTCCTTTCAGCTTATCATGGATACGTCATATCCTATGCAACTTTGGAATAGAGTCATTCCAGTAAAAAATTGAAATTGCAATGGACACAGTAGACTCGTTTTTTTCACCTGCGAATATTGACGTGCGTGCACGTGCATATGTTCCCCTGGTATGTTAAGCAAGCACATGTAACACAACTTGATAAACACAATCAGCATACCTAAATGTTAGACAAAATTTAGTTCAAATTTATTGGTACAAAGTTTGTCATATTTAGTAGTTTATGAAGGAAAATGATGTTCTTCCTATGAAGATTGTTATGAAGGGATATATGAAGAGGATTTGTGGGACATTCTAGTTCATATCATGATATTTGTTTAATAGAATGTAAGAAAGATTTTGTTAGACTTTAAGTACCATTTCCATTTTGTTGAAGTCACATTTATAAAGGTTTAAAAAATACTTTTCAAAATTTTTGGGGGTACTGGAGACCTAACACTTGACACAGAACACGCTTCTGGTCTTCATTTTTAATTGTGTTTGTCTCCCTATTTCTACATCTTTAAGGGTATATAAATCAAAGATTTTATGTTTTTAACAAATTTTATTTATTGATTAATTTCTCTACAAAATGAGGTTAACTTAATTAAGGGTTACTGGACCTTAGGTCTCCAGTACTCCCAAAAGCTCCTCCTATTAAACTCACTCCAAAGCAGTTCCGTATCGCATGCGCCGTTCAAGAGTTAGAAGTGGCTCTAAGTCTATGGCATAACCTTTTCTTAGTTTTCCTGGTTTTTTTATTTATTGGGATTTTTGAATAACAATACAAATACAAAGGATATGAAAAAAATGTATTTAAATGACATGAAATTAAGTTAAAAACATACCTTTGGATTTCATTTTCTTAACTTTTACCACCACAAAAAAACATACTTACAAAGGAACAAAAACACTTTTATTTGCTTAAGGAGAATTTGCGAAATCCGTTCTTATTGTACTAAATTTTAATTGTATCATGTGATAATTTGTGTGATATATGATAAATATGCCCACATTTCTTTTTGACGGTCTCCTGCCAATATGTTTCATGTTCATGTACCTAGGTATGTTTCAGTTTTTAGTTGTTCTTGTCAATTATAAAAAAAAATAACATAAATGGTCCCGTAGGGTATTCAAGATTACCATTTTATGTATTGCGTGGGAATTCTGCCCACATTTCTCCTGAGTCTCTCGAGAGTTACGACCCTGGGCGCTAAATGCTCTATCGACAAGTGTTCTTACTATTCCATGATTCATGGTATTTGAATTATTTGAATTAAAATTATTAAGATGTTGACCTGTCTAAGTTTGTTTTCTTTGTACTAATTGTACCAGAATGGCTATTGGGGTGGTTTGGTTGTTTTTAGGGAATTTTGAAAGGGTGTAAATTGTTGAGTACCAAGCGTCTTTTGATGAACAGGCTAAATAAGAATTTCGTCCTGTACTCGATGCATTTTTATAAGGGTCAGCTAAATTTGCCCTTAAGTACTTAATTTTTTTGCGTGATGGTTTCTTACCTACCGACATGACCAAGAACGCAAAATTCTATTTTATTTTATATCCTCGCTTTTTAACTGGGCGAAAGAATCAAATAGCCTGGTGATGAAAATTGCATCTTTATTCGTTTAAATGTTTGTTGGACCTTAGCTGCTTTTTTGCTATGTTTATTGTAAATTTTAAATTGGGTACATCATAAAAAGCACTCGTAATTAATTGTTCATTTTTATAAAGTTATTGTAAAGATTCGCCGCGTTACCTCTGGCTTAGCAATTTCACTTTTTTTAGATTTACACTCAGGTATCAAACGAAGTACTAATAAAACCGTCTGTTTCCCGTCAATTACGTTTAATTTCTTCAAAACGATTTCTGCCAAACAACCCTCACCCCGACGATAGTCAACCCCACCAGCAGAGCAGGGGGTTTCGGTACATGTTTGAATAGTATCCCTGTTTGCAGTATTGTGTTATTGCAACTAAAGTTTTCATTTAATTTGATTAATATGGTGACCACATATTTACTGTGAATACCCAAAGTTAACCCCTTGGAATTGCCGAAATTTCCCAATTTAGTGTTCTACCCAATTATATACAATGGATAAATTGAAGACAAAAAACACGAATTGGGTAATTTCTTTCATTTGCAAAAAAAATTAAATCAAAAATAAATTAACTAGAAGACTACTTTTAAGAATCAGAACGAGTCCATTTTAATTTGCCTATTAAAGAATCGACGTTTGCTTGCAAACAATCGGCCCGCCACAGAAAATCTTCATTCGCTTTCACTTCTGTTACATAACTCGACCAATTCTCATTAGTAATCCTCAAATATGACTCGTCGATTAATTGCAACACAGCCTCTCTTTTAAGAGAACAGCTTTGTGATTTAATGGAATGTTCAATTTGATCCCAAACCATATGAATTGGGTTCAGTTCACGATGGTGCTGCGGCATGCGCAATACCTCGAACCCTAGTTGTTCACATTCACTGTCAATTTTATATAGATCGTCGCAATCGTCTTTAACACTATTTACAAGTTCTATCAATTCAGAGATTGATAATGTAGAATCTACTTGAATTCCTGCGTTTTCAAGCCACTCTATAGTATCGTCTTTTGGCCAGGATCTTGTCGGAACGTTGCCGACTTTTCGCGAATTATATTTGACGCTGTCCATTACGATCAAAGAACATTTTGGACAATTTGGTAATAGTTGATTGAAGAACCAATTTTCATACTTCTCCGTGGCCATTGCTTCACGTATATCGGTCTTGTCTGTATAAGAGAACAACGTCAATTTTGCACCTTTGATAAATCCTTGCATGTCACCTAAAATAATTGAGGGTTTTATTTCAACACTCGGCTATAGTTTAACTACCCTCTATTGAATCAATAAAGAAGAGGCTTAAAAACTCCTAAAAAGCAATTAAGAAGTACCGAAATGTCTGCGTACTACTTAAGAGGACATTACACAAAGCCGATTTACCGCCGACTCGATAGAGGTTAGTTAAACCATACTACAGTAGTGGGAGGGGAGGAATGTCGAGTAATACCTTAATCTTTTATATACGCATAAAAACAACAATATCCTAGAACCACCATCAATATTGCAATTGGTTTTTGGAATCGGTTTGTGTTGACATCGGTCAAATTTATAGGGAAAACTAAATGTTGCTATAAATTGCCGTTTTGTTCAATTATTACGGATTAAAATACATGACGTATACTCTTCAAGAAAGAGTTAAAATAATTTGAATTTTTTTTAGAAATAGAAATAAAGCCGCCGGCGCGGTATCTTAGAATTACACCCAAGTGAGCACCTGCTTGTCTTGCGTGCGCGAATTAGTAGCAATATTTCCTAAAACAGGATCATCAAAAAGGAAAGTAGCCATTTAAGGGAAGCAATATTAGGAAAAAAGGGTTTAATTTTTTAATACGTTAATTAATTAACATGTAAAGATATTTTTCTTTTTAGTAACCATTCCTTACTACAAACCGAACGCCTTTTTCTCTTCCTATTTTTACTTATAACCGCAACTGCCGCCGCCCCTGCCAAAAGTTGTGCCCTGTTCATCATAACCAGTCTACAAAACTGCCACTTTTATCACGAAGTTCGGTTAGGAGAAGAAAAGATTCAAAATATTTGATATTCGTTACCTTTCGCGAGTTGTCGATCGTCGTAACCGAACTGTAAGGCGTATTTGTTTACTATTGAAGTGGCACAGCTCTTCGAAACTTTGTATTTTGCCGTTTCATTGAATGCTTCAATAAGCCAAGAAGTTTGAAACAGGTGATGGAATTCACCAAAAGTATCCCTCTTTCAATTTATTTCGTAAACACAATATTTTTTCTCTTCTTTCTACATACTGACAATAAGGCTAAGCACAAAAAGGTTCTCGTCGGATGAAGAACTACTCATTGCACAAACTAAACGGTAGGTACAGTAATATATAAAATAAATCTTTTGGGTAGTGCATCAATCAACAACGCGACTCTTCGTTACGCTTCTCGTTGTCTATACCCAAAATCCACAAATTCTGTCAGTGACTCGTTTAATACCACCAAATCTGTGAAGCGATAAAATAAAAATATTGTACGAGTAAATGTTTTTATGCATATATTATTCTTTGCCGCTACAAATACAGTGAGGTTAAGAGGCGACGTTGTCATACAAGCCGCAATCAGCTAAATGCAATTACAATAGCACGACGATTCCGATACTGCGATTCTGATCGCGGAGACAATAAATGTGGCAATACAGAGAGACCGAATTCACAATGTCAAAGATCGGAAAATAAGCGTGCCGGCAGGGTTGTCGCACTGGTTGATTAATTTGTGTTTTTATTATTAATTTATTGACAGATTTTGTGAGATTTTTTCACTTTTCGTAGTATAAGTATGGGTCGTTCACATAGATATTGTTTTGTGTAAATATATAGTTATTAAACTTTATTTAGTGTCGTTAACTGCTTTTAATTGAGTAAACTATGGGTATTAGCGAGCAACTAGTTGTCCGCCTACTAAAAACATATTTTCAATTAGCACTAAAAGAACGAATGATTGTTAAAAACGTATACTATGGAATTCGGGAACGAAATCCTGAACTAACCACATTGGATGCTGCAGAAATATGTGGCACTTCAACAAAACTTTCGTCACGCATTATATTCAGGGTTTTGAAAGGCCTTCCTTAAGATAGTGACGAAAAAAAAATAGTCGGGAGAACGGAAAAAAATAATCCTGGACGATGCCACAAAATGCACCATTCGTCGCAAAGTCTATGGATCTTTTTCCTAAATGAAATATCCACAATAAAAAAAATGATGGCTGAAATTAAGAAGGCCACATCTTTACCTAAAATATCATTAACAGTTTTTAAACGAACTTTGAAATAAATTAATTTTAGGTATAATAAACGAAATTGAAAAAGCCTACTAATTGGGGAAAATAGGAACAAATTGCATTACACCGACAAAACATGGCTCAATGAAGGGCACACAGTTAAGAACGTTTGGATCTAAATATTAAAAGTTTTAAGGCAGGCATTTATCGATGGATTCTTGCAAGGACTAAGAAATCCTAGTGGAAAAGGTCGTCGTTATAGGATCACGTTTGAGGGGTTAATGAAATAAATTTAATTTAAAAAAAAACTGAATGACTTTCCGACGAAACGAAAAGGCTAACCTAAATATTAAAAGTTCAAGGTAGGCATTTATGGACGAATTTTCGCAAGAACTACGAAATCCCAGTGGAAAAGATCTTATAGAATCAGGTTTTAAGGAATAATAAATCAATTTAATTTATAAAGAATTATATAAAAATTCCATCATTTATTATTTTTTGAAATGTACACGCCACTGAAATTCGTTCCTCTGACGTCACACTCTATATGCTAGTGATGAGCCACTGACAGCAATTTTGGACTTGGAGTATAAGTGCGCGGACAATACCTAAGCGTATCACTTGTCGCGCACCTTTACTCAAATTTATTTTATTGCGCCTGAAAAAATATTCGCGGAAGCCCATGAGCAGGGAGGTTTAAATATGAAAATAATTCCCTAAATAGTAAAGTTTTACTGGTTTGAGCGTTTTTTGATTTATTAACCTAGATTTCGGTGGGACACCCTGTATATCTAGTTTTGCCTTTTTCTTCAATCAAATTTTTTTTTATTAATGGATTGGTAAAAGGTTGAAACCTATGTATGTTATAGGGGTGGACGAAATTGACCAGGGAGTTCTACGAAAAATTAATTTTCTTGTATATTAAAACTTCACCTGCAAGAATTACCAATCGCTTTGGCATGAACAGTCTGACCTTTGTAATCCATTGCACTAATAGATGTAGGTAAACTTATTTTAGGTATGTGTCAATTAATACGTTTTTGTATACTGCAGAAACAAGTCAAGTACTGTGCTTGGATTGTTTCTGCAATAATCGGTTTGAGTGGTATATGGAAATAAATCATATATTATGTGGATTTGAGTTGTTTGTATCTTCGACAAAAAACGAAAATGCCCAAAACTGTCCCTTGGCTTGTTTTAACAATAAACAATTCATTTTTTAGGCAAATGTAACAACATTTCTAAAAATAGGCAACAACATATCTTTTACAATTGATATTTTCTAGTTCTGGGTATAAAAACGAACAAATTAAAAATAGAAAAAAAAGTACGAACAAATGACTTAATAGGGCTTTTTTAAAAAGTTTAAAAATATTTTTATAAAAAAACACAGGCGTCTGCAGAATCATAATTATGTCATTGACATTGACAAATGAGCATTGGATAACAATTCCAGAGACAAACTAATGATATAGCAGCACTTTTTTTTTTTAATTTTAAAATTCACTTATTAAAAAAAAGCGACCGTTTTATCAGCCATGTAGCCACCACCTTCCCAACCATTACAGTGAAGAAAGAAACACATGAATGACTAGTTCCAACCACTTAGGACCTTAAAACATTAAACACACTATTGAAAATATACCACGTCATGTTGCACTTAATCTGACTTTTTATTTCAATCTGTACTGACAAAGTCGAAAAGAACACTTAAGCGAGGTTATCTTTAGAACATAATGCCATTGATTGATCTTTAAGATAAAATAAAGATTACTGGATTATCACTAGTTATCATTTTGTCTTATTTTAAAGTTCTGGGATGCTTATTGGAAAAGCCTTTAAGTTTATTTTTCCAAAAAGTATTACCATTTGTTATGCACAAGAAATCAAAATAGAACTTTTTAGTTTTGATGTGATGTTTACTTAACAAATAATTAGTGGATATTGTCAAATAATTATAAACACAACTATACTATAAGCTTTGTTGTCTTCCATGAGATCAAAAATAATTAAATAAATAGTTATTCAGAACTACAATATGGTATGAAATATTTCTTTGGTCTAATACATGGGCTCGTACATAACACATGAAATATATTCAAAATATTTTATATTCCTGAATTTTAAATAAATTTATTTGAATTTGAGCGTACTAACCTGCGTTTACTAACACAAGAACTGGACTGACTTCACCATGAAATCTCTGTTCTATGGGTTTTTCTTCAACCTTCTCCTTTATGAGTTTTCCTTTAACCTCCTGCATTATGGGACTGTCTTCATCTTCCCGCTTTAAAAGTATTTCTTTAACTTCCTGCTTTACAGCTGTATCTTCTACTCGTGGACATAGCTTGGCCAAGTTAAGCCACAATTCTCCCGTATAAACGATCGGTATGTTCAGTTCTCTCGCGTCCCTTATTCTTTGCAAATAACTGTGGCGATCGGTTAAAACCGAGGCATTTTCAACAAAAATCCCCTTGTTACCTCTCCGTTCGTATTCAAACCCCATATCTTTTAAAAGATTATACAAAGTACCTCTTTTAAATGCGGGATAAAGTTGTAAGGCATTTAAAGTCTCCATTATCGTGGTCAGCACAGGAGGTAACTGTTGCGTAAAGCAGCTATGCACAATTCTTCGTATACACGACCTTACGTCGCCCTTATACTTCATGATCCGCATGTGGCTTTTAACGTGGGGCCTTTTCGACCTTTTTGGGGCCTTGAGGGTCCCTTCTTCCTTTTCTTTAGCCAACTTATAAATCATTCTTGTTGAGCGTCCCGTAGCTTCGCTGCAAGCTTCGACGGCCCTCGATTTGTTCATCGTCTGTTGGAAATGTTCCAAAACGTCTAAAACCTTGTTTCTTTCGCTTAAGGCAAGCGGTTGCCCGCGTCTGCTTTTTGTACATTCTGATGACATGTCGAATATAGAGGGGAGATCTGAAACAAGATAAAGCTGAGTGCAGTAATTGGTCTGTATAGAAACAAATCTAGAATAATTACGTAAACAATAAACTTGTGTTCTAACGTAAATTTTTTTCAAACAAAAATAAATTAAATTAATCTTTATTAAATGTGGTCAGGTAAAAATTAAACGGTATGTCGGTTCTATTTTGTTTAGGGGAGAGTGGAAGAGCAATCAGTTAACAATGGAGACGGACCACTCAATTTTCACAGACGGTTCAAAAATGGACGTCGGAGTGGGAGCTGGTATCTTCTCCGAGAGCATGAAAATACAGAGGTCATATAGACTTCCGGACTACTGCAGCATTTTTCAAGCAGAAGTGATTGCAGTAGATAAAGCAGTAAAAATCCTGCAGGAACGTCAAGACCTGAGAGCAGCTGCGTCAATAGCTATCTATATAAATAGTCAGGCAGCGATAAAGGCAATTCATTCCAACAACATTAAATCAAAACTAGTAAGGCGATGTCGCAACAATCTTCACATACTTGGTGCCCGGCATCGAGTTAGTCTGTGTTGGGTTGCTGGTCATCACAGCATAGATGGCAATGAGTCTGCTGATGCGCTTGATAACAGGAGGACCGCAGCGTTATTATGACACAGTCAGAAGGACCTGAGAAATTTCACTGCCGTGGTTACCGGACACTGTCTTTCGGTAGACATGCCGAAAGTATGCAAATACCAGCTAACGACTTCTGCAGAAGATGCAGAGACGAAGAAGAGGAGGAACGTATGCAAATACCAGCTAACGACTTCTGCAGAAGTTGCAGAGACGAAGAAGAGGAGAAAAGTATTCAACATTTCTTGTGTGAATGCCCTGGCCTTGCAAGAAGAAGGTTTAATGCCTTGAGCGAACCATTCTTCAATAATCTGGAGGAAGTAAGCAGCTTACAACTGGGTCGACTTACTAGGCTTATTAACAGTAGTGGCTAGTTTGAGTGAGCTGCCAAGATTCTTCTGATGCTGATAGGTTCCGCAGAACATGTCTGGTAACACAACGGTCCTTATAGGACTACGTGAGACTGTCTGGGTAGACCAGAAGTCTGCCACCCTAACCTAACCTTCTATTTTGTTCATGGCTGTTAAGCTTTCTTAAAGACACTTCCCTGCTAGTGGCGATGGACAGTAACAGTTCCCTCTCGGACACCTCTACCATCATTGTCGGAGTCCCTCAAGGGTCCATATTTCGCCACCCTCTTTCTACTACACATTAACCACCTTTAGAGAACACTAAAACTCAAATTCCTACTTAGCTTGTCTGACAAGAGTATATTTGTTTTATCTGTTACATTGGATGCTCAAACATCAACTGCCAATGCACAATTCGCTTCTACAGGGAAATAAGCTGACCCAAGAATTTGTTCAAAATGTATAAATATTCCTATTTTCTACACCATGAACTAAGTCTTACTAAAGTAAGGTAATTAAAACTTATTATATTGAAACACTACAAGTAATTTTATTTCTACCAATAATGGATATACGGTTTCACCGAGAATGTAGCCCAACACAAGTTAATTACTTATTTTCCATTATTAGTTTAAGGGTAAGTGTTTAAAAATCAGGACCTGTGGGCTTCTTGATAGAAGTATACGAGGGGTTTCAATAGCTTCGTTTTAATATGCAGAATAAGAATATCAATGGTGATACGGTGAAATATTGCTCAGAGGCCCGAAATCGGGATGGCGGCAAATTTGCTGCCAAAATATATAAATATTTGTGTTTCATTCCTCACTTATAAATTATTTGTAGTATTTATATTTAAATTCTTGGACCTTCTGTTAAATTTTAAGTGTTTTTTTTTTTCTTGGGTATTAGGTTCCTTGATAAATCAATCAAGAATCAAAATGAAACCATGTAGTCTCGAAAGTTCTTTAATTCTAATTAAAATACGTTTCGGCCGTAGCGTGGGCCTTCATCAGATTTTGAACATCTGTAACAATAGAAACCTGTATGTTTTAATTTTAAGTTGTCATATGTGAAACAATTTTTTCATTTTGGATGAAATTGAGACAAAATGTTAATTACCTAGTGTATAGGCGTTCAATAGATTATAGACAAGAGTTATTACCTTGATATGAATGATTTTCGTCATCTCACAACCACAAGTTGGACAATTACATGTACGTCACAAACATTTTGTTTAAAATTAGGGAAATTAAAACTTTACAAACTTAAGCGTGGCCATGCTGTTATCAACTGAAGAAATTCTTTTAACTTTGGAATGTTTTTTTTATTATTATTAATTTAATTTAACAAATGGTGGCAAGTGTTACCATCTTATAGGCATGTACGAAAGTAGGTGAAAAGACCAACAGTTTAGGTCAAGAAGAAAAAACAATTTTTTAGTATTGATATCAAGAGATCTGTAATAATATGTGGTTCTGTGTTTAAAAAGAAATCCATCTATATGAAGATATATGATTTTGTATGTTAGTTTTGATTAAGGAGGCTAGGTGGCAAAACAGAGAGTATAATTTTTTAAGTTTTTGTTATTATTTTAATTTTAAAAAAGACAATAGGACAAGTTAGTTAATGAGGTTGAAATATATTTTGCTTAAATTTTTTGTGTCGGTCTTTAGGTTTACACAGTTTTTGTTTTTTTGTATATATATATCATCTCCAAGAATTCCCTTTTTTTGGTGTTTTTTTCGGTTTTTAGAATTTTTGTGTTTTCGAAATCAAAGTTGTGTTGTTTGTCCTGTGCGTGATTAGTAAGGGCTGTCTTGTTCTTTTTATCGTATTTGTGGCCGTTAATTCTATTTTTAAGGTATTGGCTTGTTTGGCCTATGTAAACATTATTGCAGTCTTTGCACGGGATCTCGTATACCACATGATTTTTTTTATCTTTGTTAATTTTGGATTTTAATCTGCTGAAATTGGTGTTAAGAAGGTTATGACCTTTATGGGCGACGGTGATGTTTTGGTTTTTACATAGTTTTTGAATATCTTCAGATAAATTGGGAATATATGGTAATGTCATGTATCTGTCTTTTTTGTTTGTTTTTAAGTTTGTGTCTTTTTTGTTGATTGGGTTGTAGAACTTGTAAATTTCTTTTTTAAAAATTGGGTCAATTAGTTTTTTTGGGTAATTATTTAAAAGAAGTGCGTCTTTAGCTTTTTGTATAGCGCGATGTCTATATGCAGGACTGCTTAGTGTAATTGCTCTATCTGCGAGACCTATAATAACAGATTTTTTTGGGACAGTGGATGTTGAGAATTATAATTTAAATATCTTGATGACCATGTTGGTTTTGTATACCATTCTGTCGTAATGATTTCATTCATGTTATATAATGTTAGGTCTAAAAAGTTTATTTTATTATTTTGTTCGATTTCCATCATAGTAAACTGAAGATTTTTATGGTATTTATTGAAACAGTCCTGAATATAATTTATTTGATTATTAGGTATTGCTGTTATGCAATCTTCGACATATCGATAAAAGAATGGTAGTTTAAAATTTAGTTTTTTTATTACTGTTTCTTCTAAGTCTTCCATTGCCAGTTGTGCTGTTTGTAAAGTTTTAATTTCCGTAATTTTAAACAAAATGTTTGTGACGTACATGTAATTGTCCAACTTGTGGTTGTGAGATGACGAAAATCTTTCATATCAAGGTAATAACTCTTGTCTATAACCTATTGAACGCCTATACACTAGGTAATTAACATTTTGTCTCAATTTCATCCAAAATGAAAAAATTGTTTCACATATGACAACTTAAAATTAAAACATACAGGTTGATTAGAATTAAAGAACTTTCGAGACTCTACATGGTTTCATTTTAATTCTTGATTGGTTTATCAAGGGACCTAATACCCAAGAAAAAAAAACACTTTTAAAATAATAATTATTTGTAGTTGATATAGTGGGAAAATTAGTGTCTAATATATGTATGTCGGTTCATGGAATGAAAGTAAAATATTAATCCAATCCAATCAAGATGGCCGCTTCTGAGAAGAAAATTATGAATTCCTTCTACTTGGGTGTTATCATTAATCGAATATTTTTTTTGGGATGTACAAAATTCAGAAAGGTGAAGTATATTGTTGTTATATATCAAACTTAATTAAAACTGCCCTTGAAATCCTTAGCTAAATTTGATATTGGCACACTTGCACTATAAATAACAACGCTTGTAACAAAAAATAATTTATAATTTTGCATAAGATGGATAGTCTTAATCCTGAGTTTTCAATCGAAGTGAAGAAAAGAACACTGTCAGTTGAGGTTGTGTGTTTCCTTTGTGACATTAAGTCTACAGAAGCACTTTTATTAAATCCAGCTAACCCTAGCTACAAAAAACTTGTGACGTGCCTCTTAAATCGGCTACGTTTGGAAGATATAGTGCAATTAGGCGTTCTTTTGACGAATGACAATTTCTCTACTAACAATCTGAAGTGGAAGAATGTAAAATGGAGCAGAAGTTGTTACTTACCCATAAATGGCTCTCCAGGAAGATTTGGAAGCGGTTGTTCGTTGGTGTAGAGAGCACAATTTGAATATAAACACAAATAAATGCGCAGTAATGTCCTTTACATGTAAAACACACAAAATTCTATTTAATTATTCCATAAATAATATGCCCTTGAAAAGAACGGATTTGCACAGGGACCTTGGAGTTTATTTTGATCCCAAATTAAATTTCAATGGGCACATCGAACATGTAACTGCTAGTGCTGTAAAAATTCTTGGATTCATCATAAGAACTTGTAAATATTTTAAAAATATCAATACAATAATGGCATTGTATAAATCATTGGTGGTTGCAAAGCTTCAATATGCATTTATCATCTGGGATCCTCAATATGCCAATAAAATATACAGTTTGCAGGTTGTGCAGAGAAGGTTCTTGAAATTCTTGCATTACAAGGCTTTGCAGCAAAGGCGTATTGAAGCAGGTATGCTCTTTCTCTGTGGGATAATTATGAATAATATTGATAATAAGGAGTTTTTGCAACAACTTTCATTTAGAATAGGACGTATTAACAGCAGAGCTACAGGTTTATTTTATATTCATGCACCCAAGACTAACCTTTATAAAAATTCTCCACTTGTAAGGCTCTGTGCGCATTTTAATAATTTTAATAATTATGGTGGTGCTATTGATTTTTTAAATATAACTGGTCGGCAGTTAAAAAGACAGATAAAAAGCGAACTGCATAGACAATTACAGTAATTGATTAGTAGGATTTAAACTGTGTACTCAGTATATTGATGTATATATATTTATAGGAATTTAGACTAAGTTATAACTGTATCTATGATTGGCTTTATAAAAAGTTGTTGATACATTGAACAAATAAATAAATAAACAAGTTTCTGAGAAGCGACGAAAAAAATTTTCTGAGTCGTCACTGGAGCCAGGACCTTCCGAACAAGAAAGTAGTGTCCAATCCAAATGCTTTTTCTGTGATGAAGGAGATTTGTATAAAAAAAAAACTTGATAAAGTTGCAACTGAAAATGCCGGACTCAATTTAAGTAAAGCTGTCCATACAAATGGCATATACCGAGTCAGACTAAACGCTGCTCATCATCCCTCTGATGCCCATGCAATAGATGTTATGTACCATCCCAAATGCTGGGCAATGAATGTTATACATGTACTTAGGAAACAAAAAGTAATATTGCACTTGCCTGAAAGTAATTCTATCTTGGGGTGACATTTACCAAGTATAAATTTAATGCTAAAAATAACCCAGGTAGAGGTTTCTAAAAAAGTAATAGTAATACTCTGAAACTGCTGAATTCCATCTCCAGAAGAGGAATTCGCGTGATCGGCGACCATAATCTGATAAACAACCAAGTGTTGGACTGATATTGCCCGCCCGACGAATCACTGCACCTGGAGATCGTCATTACTCTGGAACGACCTCCCTGACGTTGTGTAAAACCAAAAATTCAAGACCAAGGTGAATGGCTCCCTTTGCACATGCACCACTTGCATAGCGTCATGAAGGATTTTTCCTGTAATACTGTGTTAGTAAAGTAAGCATAATGATCAATACCGACCTATAATAAATTTGTTACATATTTTTAAACAAGAGAACTGTATGCATTTTCTCTGTACTGCAAATAAAAATTCAAAATTCCAGATCAATATCATCAAATCAGACCAAAAACGAAATAGTCAACCATAAAACTTCAACCCCATCTGAAAAGAACAAGTATTAGAAACATGAGTAAAAGGCAGAACCCCAACTCAAACATGAATGCATACGATCCAGAAGAGCAAATATCCTTTTTGTATTTTAAAATTTTGTTTTTAGGTAAGTTTAGTCACAAGCGATATTTTCTGTGGTTTAGTTTTAAAACACTGTATTGACGTTAGAATACCATAAATAATAATAAAACTTTTACCAATGTTAGCAAGCAATAGGTATATTTATTCTAACACTGATGTTTTTTCTCGGATGTGGTAGCTTCAGTCATGCTGTTGTGGTAACTTACTTTTATACAGTATGGTTTAGGTTTCATTTAACCTACAATTTTAGAACATGTCTGTGAAAATACTCTTCTAAGTATAGAAGTTATAAAGCCTACCAATCCTTTTTCCATCACAAGAACTCTAACTAGGTTTGTTTGCTTTTAATAGGCACTAGGTAGATAGGTTTTTTAGCCTACCAGTAACAACATTTAAAAACAGGGTAGTCATACATAGAAATGCTTTTTACTCTTTTGAGGAATGTTTTAACTATACGGGTAACATAAATCCAACATAATTCAAGAATTTAAAATTGTAATTTTCCTTTTGTATAGAGTATGGTCATTGTCTTATACTGTATGTTTTATCTTAGGACTTGTATGTTTGTTTTTAACTATACTTGGTTCTGTATAGTATTTTATTGACATCTGTAAGTGCAAATTGTATAATATACAACATAAATAAGGATCAGTTTTATGTTTAATTTTATATGTCGTAAGTAATTAAAAGTAATTTTTCTGTACCTTAAAATTAATTAACGAAATTCATTCCAGTTCCACAATCAGGCATTAATTTGCTAACTTTTATTTTCCTGATTTCCTCCAATATTTCCTGTGTTTATTTGCATAGACAAGGGAGATGCGCCTATGGTTTATTTGTATGTAACATAACATAACCACAAATCCACAAAACAAAAAATTTTAGGACGGACGCAGGAAGTCTGTGAATTATAGTGATCACCACAGAACTCGAAAATTGTGATCACATTATTTTACGTTGAATAAAAATTTTAGTTTCTTGTGAGAAAAGTGAAACAAATTAACATTTTTCATTCAGAACAACAAATAACTTTTGAATTAACTGGTGATGACGGTATATATATGATGAAATTGTCATATAGATGCGAATAATGCTTTAATTGGTAAATTTCAAATATTTCAAAGAAATTGATCAATCAAAGCATTATTCGCAATTTTTAAAACCACATAACTAGTCACTACAGTTGTTTAGTACATTTGCTGGGTGCCTTTTTTTAGGCAATGTTATTTGTTTCACTCCGACGGAGAGAAACCACGTGCGTTTGTTGGCATACGACCTTGCTTTATCAAAGCCCAAAGTGTAGTGGCATAGAAAAAAGAAACAAATTATTTTTTCTATGGTGTAGTGGAGTAGAAAAAGGAAAACTATTATCTGACAGCAAGATTACGCCCCCGCTGTCACGACGACTAACCAACAATGCACTCTGATAGGCTACACAGCCGCCATGTTTCCCTTTAACCAATCGGACGGCAATCAACAAATGTACGGTTTTGGACATACTTAGAAAATAGAAGCCAGGTCGTTGCTACGGGTTCAGCCAAGAAAATATTTGAAATTAATCAATCAGAGCATTAGTCGCAATTCGTGATTCGGATCTATGTGAACTGTACTTTATTCGCAATTCGTGATTCGTATCTATATGAACTAAGCTGTTATCGTCAAAAATCGCCCCGCATCTGCGATTAAAATACCGAACACACTCTACTAAACGCCAAATGACAATGTCAAAATTAAAAATTGTCAAAACAATAAGGTTAAAATTAAAAGGAAACTAAAAAATTCCCATTTATTAGACAAAAAAAAATCGAAATGGCTTCAATTTTACTAAAGAGTCGATATTTAAGGCAGTGCTGCACGAATTTGAAGTAAATACTTAGATACCTAAAATGTTTTTTAAAGCTGTTGTTAAATTATTTTACTGTAGGTCTGTCCCAAGTATTTCAACATCATCAGTTCTACAAGGCGATGCCCCCCTAAAGAGTAGTGACTTAACTCTTTTAAAACCCGAGGAAATCGAGCACAGAAAGAAATTACAAGGTTACATAACCGTTGAAGGTCCTGTAAGTATAGGCACATAGAAGTTTTGCTTCTTTGATTTATCTACTACCTTATTCAACAAAATAAAACCAGCGTTTTACCTAAACTACATGTGATTAACCGAATTAAAGAAACACACACTATACCTAAAGGTGGATTTATGCAGAAGCAGAACAATTAAAAAAATTAAATTAACATATAAACATTCCTTGTGCCATGGGTTTTTATGCACATCACCTAACAATTAAGCAAAATTGAGGTATTGTAGGTCTGCATATATGAAGGTTAATTTGTACTATTAGGGTGCTTATCAATGCCAGGCAACTAACATTATTTTAATAGCATCTCTAAAATTTAAATTTGCACTCATTAAATTTAAAACACTTTGAAAAATTGTGGTTTATGTGATACTGGAGAAAAGTTCTTGTGGCACCAACCTGATCGCTTAGGGAGCTAGCAACAAGAAATTTAGGTGTTATTGTACAGTGTCTTTGATTATATTTTAACCTGTATCTGGAGCCTTTATTATTAAAGATAGAAGACAATGTTATATACAAAAGGTTAAAGTTTTTTTGTATTATCCGAGGTATTATCTAAATAAATAATTTATATCCATTTCAAGTTATTACAAAGTAAAAAACTTGAAATCAGAATTGTTAATATTAACGTATGCTACATATATCCTATCCCCTAACAAGCAGGTCTTCTGGGGAATTTATTTAGAGATCGACGGATACCGATATATCGGGCGTTATGCCGGTCATCGGTATCGGCCGATATACGGAAAGTATATTGGCTCTTTTGCCGATATATTCTACTACGAAAAAAAAAATTAAATAATATCAATACACAGTAAACTCCTTAATTAACAAAAACTTTATTGAACACTTTCAATATAAACACAGTAGAAAAAATTATTAAAATTAAACTGAAAATTAAGTTTAAATTAATATTGATAATTTAACTCAGATTATCATGTAAAAATATTAAAGATTCAGCTGTATCTGGCTTCAAATTATTTCTTTTTGCTGAATTTACAAGTCCAGCCTCTGAAAACATTTGTTTACTAAAAACATTGCTTGCTGGGGCACTCAAATAAATAACAGAGGCAAAATATCTTGTTTTTCATTCCACCATACATATGGATTAGTTTTCCAGTTTTCCTTGATACTATAGGTAAGCTGTTGTAAAATAAAAATTAAAGATGAAAGGAAACTATGAATGAAAGTAAACAAAACTTATGAAAAATATCATAAATAATCTGTTTTAAACGTTTTACCAAAGAAGGTCTTTGCGTTTTGCTAATATTTATTTAAAAAAACTAAAATCCGATACGTTTTGCTCTCATTTAATTCCACCGCCGCTAAAATCCCGTTATACGTAGCGGAGTTCCGTTACTGTTGGCAACACTGAGCGTCATTGATCCGGGGATTTACCGAGGATATGTTATTAGCGCCATGCAACGTTGTCACACTTAAACTTAAATAATTCGTTGGTGTTTGATTGTATGGGCCGATAGACCGATATATATCGGTATCGGCCATAAACTTCAAAATCAAAATCAAAATAGTTTATTTGTGTTAATATAAGTACATATTATGTATTTACACAAGTCAATATATTGTAAGTCTATTCTATGTTATTCTATGAGCTATGCTAAAATTATGATAAATAAAAGTCCAGACATAGACAGGTCACAATTTAAGATTTTAAAATATAACAAAAAAATAAAATGACAGGACTGAATAAAATGTAAAAATAGTAATAATAACAAATACATTATACACAAAGATATGTGGTAAACCGTTTAGCTAAAAAATCACACAGCATAGGCCACACAATTTACACAGACTATAGTTTTAACTTACTAAAAATTGCATAAGACTAGTTACATTTAAAATATTTTAAACTTCAGTTTAAGTTAAAATGCAAATTCAAAGTCTTTAAAATTAAAATGTAAGAACTTGTCAGTACTATAAAAAGCCTGACTGATGAGAAAATCCTTAACCCTCTTCCTAAATACATTTAGTGTTAAGTCACTCATTACCCTGGGTAATTTATTAAAGAAGGTTATGCCTAAAGAGCTAGGGCTATCGCGACATCTCTGGAGCCGTCTATATGAAGGCACCAATCCACGTTTATTACGGGTGTCATGATGGTGTATCTCCTCATGCCTTAGATGTCCGTCGAGATTTCGCTTAATGAAGGTAACGCTCTCTAATATGAACAGGGAAGGTAGGGTTAAGATACCAAGGGATACAAAAGCACGCCGACAGTCCGCACGATAGGACAGCCCAGCAATCACCCTCACCATCCTTCTCTGCACACGAAAGACCCCCATAGCACCCGCACTGTGGCCCCATACCAGGATGGCATAACCAATATGAGAATGGCACAGCGCAAAATATGCCTGCCTTAGGGTAGGCCGCGAGACACACTCAGAGAGTCTCCTCAAAAGAACAACTTATCGGTATCGGCCGATTATCGGTATCGGCAAAAAAAAAATCATATCGGTCGAACTCTAGAATTTATGAATAAGTTTATTGAAAAATAACATACCTATTATTATTATTATTACTACTACTACTACTAAATCCTAAAGATGGAACTCTAAACCATAGGCATCGTAATTATAGATCCGACACGCCATTCATAAATGCTATAAAATTGTGATGCCAAAATCGTTTGGTGGCGAGACGTTGTGAGGAGCTAGGTGGGGCCGGGAGTGGGGATTACGCTGACTTTACATATGCATGCGACAAAACTCCAGGAAAACAACATCCGCTATGCCGAGTATTGTCGAGTCGATGCGGATGGCAACGAAAATGATGAAATCTGGGCGGATCCGTTATTGCTGCGTTCCATACTACAATTTTTTTTACAAGGTTTTAGGCAATGTTATATATTTCCCACATCATGTTAATCTAGTTAATCATAGAAGTTAATACTTGTAACAGAGTAAGCCCAGAAAACTACGTTTTCTGTGGCGTAAGTCTGGCAAACCAAGTGGAGGGGAGCAGCTTGCATGTTGATTTACTTTACACTGGAATACATTGATGACAACACGTTTATTTGTTATTGTTTGGTCTAATAGTTACGTAGTTACGATGTCTATGGGCGGAACCGTTATTGCTGCGTTGCCATACTACAGATTTTTTACAAGGTTTTAGGCAATGTTATATATTTCCCACATCATGTTAATCTAGTTAATCATAGAAGTTAATACTTTCAAAAGAGTAAGCCCAGTTTTCTGTGGCGTAAGTCTGGCAAACCAAGTGGAGGGGAGCAGCTTGCATGTTGATTTACTTTACACTGGAATACATTGATGACAACACGTTTATTTGTTATTGTTCGGTCTAATAGTTACGATGTCTATGCTCTAAACAGTAATACATAAAAAAAAATAAAATTTGACAATTAAGGTCCTAATACTAAAGGCAAATTATTTCTTTAAGCCAAGGAGGCCTAATTAAAAAAACTACAGTGCCAAATACTTATCAACACCATAGAAAGCTTTACTCACCAAAAAACTTTTTTGTGAATTAACATGAACATCCTTACAATTTATACAAATGTAAGTTAATTAGGGATGGTTGAAACAGGGCTTTTTTAATAACAGGTAGGGGAGCCTGGGGTAATAAGAACTTGGGGTAATAGGAACGGTCAAAGATTTCAGCTGAAAAAAACTCCTATAAATGGTTTTAAAAATATATAAAATAATTTATACAACGAAAGGTATCGTCAAAATAATTCATACGGCTTTATTGTATCATTTTGTATTTTTTTTTTGAAAATGTATTTTAGGTTGGTGTTTTCGGCTCTTGAGATTTCCGTAGCGGCTAATATAAAAATTTGTATTTTTAAGTTGTAACGGTTTGTGCCTTCTATTATGAACCTATCTCGAAGTTAAAGGTCTCAACTAAAGGGTTTTTGGTAACAAACTATTACGGCTTGTTTAATTTTATTTTTTTATTTATTATGAACCTATCTCGAAGTTAAAGGTCGCAACTAAAGGGTTTTTGGTAACAAACTATTACGGCTTGTTTAATTTTATTTTTTTTTAGGTGGGTTCCTATTACCCCCAAAAAAAAAAACGTTTTGGGGTAATAAGAACGTGGGACATGGGTAATAAGAACTCAATAATATAATATTTGTTCCTTGTTGCAGATACTAATTTGATATTTTTAGGAAGATAATAAAAAAGTAAGATAGGGACATGTAAGCCGCTTTGCTCGAAGATATACCGTTAGAGAGCTAGAAGCTGTCAGTTCTAAAATGTAATTTTTCGAAAGTCGATATCTCAGAAACTATTAAGATTAAGTTTAGACTTAGTGTGCTTATTAAAAAATAATTGATATTTTATGTAGAATCCAAAAGTATTGTAAGATATAGGGCGTTTCATTTAAAAAAACGAAAGTTTTGTTTTCCGTGATTGTTTGAGGCACCCTGTATAATTACAGGTGTCCTAGTTTTATAGATTTTTTTAAGACCTACTACTTTTATACCGGAAGTTTTTTTATATTGTGCGCCATTTTGTAAATAATTGACCGGTCCGGGACCTTGTACACACACAGTGTAGGTATATTATATAACTAATGTAAAAAGTGAAATTCTTTAAAAATATTTATCTTAACGTATGAATATTTAAATAGTCACAACTTTTTTTCTTATAAACATATTTTAAAATTATCAATATCTTTAAAAATTACGACACTACCTGTATTGTCTCTAACACCAGTTGCGGTCTATTGTTGCTACTTTTTGTTCAACAAATTGGTAAATTATTACTATCGAATACTACCGCATATTTTTTAAAAACTGCCGCGTTTCAAGTTGGTTTGTTCCACAGCAGTTATTTTTTCAGGTTAAAAAGAACAAACATTGATAAGTTCTTATTACCCTACGCACCTTCAAACAAGAGCCATTACACTCCATACACTACCAAGTTCTTATTACCCCAAACTGGGTAATAAGAACTTGGTAGTGGGGTAATAAGAAGTCATTTTTTTTTCGTAGAAAACATAGGATTTATTATTCGTCAATTTTTCCTCTTAGCCACAAAAGGTCCACCACTAGAAATATTTGAAAAAAAAAGCGATATCACGGACGATTTTTTTATAATTTAGTTTTAAAGTCAAACCATTGATTTTTTTAACCTTATTACCCCAGGCTCCCCTATAACCTATTCCAGTTTTAAAAAGTTTCAAGAAACCTGTTTCAGTTCCAAGCTGTTCCAAAACGTAGATAATTTATTATTTTACCTACCTGTTTCGCGCTGGCGGCTGACACTGCTCTTATCCTGTTGTGATCACGCCAAAGAGTAGCACAACCAATAATTGTGTTACTCTTTGATCACGCGGTGTCCGTTGTTCAAGACAAGGTTGCCGGTTGTCGCGTTAATAGCAGAGAACGTTTAGAGTTGAATTAAAATATTCGCTTTTAGGGACTTCCCCACTGTTTTCTATTTGTTTCGTTATATTTACTATTTATGTTCTATACGTCGTACGTAGTAAATCGTGTTGTGTCGACTGTCTATATTAATGTCGTCGATTTAAGTAACTAAGCAAGGACATCAGTTTTTTTTCTTAAACAAAATGTATAATGAGTTTAATAAAAAGTTTAACAATGCGAAATAAAAGTAGCCCAGTGTGAAATTTTTTTACAATCTTCGATAAGACAAATGCACAGTGCAAATTTGTAAATTGCAAATCTCTTATGAATATTCGATAACAATCTTAAAAAAACACCATTATTGGGTAATTAGGTATACTGTATTTAGTTATTTATTATAAATTTTGAGAAAATTAAGTTCCTATATACTTGCTAGTTTTCACTCCACTTACTTTATTAATATGTCCTTTTATCGTTATGGTACAACCTAATGTACTTAATAGTTTTATTGTTACAATGATGATTTTTTTTGTATGTTCTTTTTATTCATAGACATCGTAACTGTTAGACCGAACAATAACAAATAAACGTGTTGTCATCAATGTATTCCAGTGTAAAGTAAATCAACATGCAAGCTGCTCCCCTCCACTTGGTTTGCCGGAGTGACGCCACAGAAAACGTAGTTTTCTGGGCTTACTCTATTAAAAGTATTAACTTCTATGATTAACTAGAATAACATAATGTGGGAAATATATAATATTGCCTAAAACCTTGTAAAAAATCTGTAGTATGGCAACGCAGCAATAAAGGATCCGCCCAGATTCCATCATTTTCGTGGCCAGCCGCATCGACTCGGCAATACTCGGCATAGCGGATGTTCCATTCATTTGTGACAGCGTTTTTCTGTGGGTTTTCCTGGAGTTTTGTCGCATGCATATGTAAAGGCAGCGTAATCCCCACTCCCGGCCCCACCTAGCTCCTCACAGCGTCTCGCCACCAAACGATTTTGGCATCACAATTTTATAGCATTTATGCATGGCGTGTCGGATCTATAGTTACGATGCCTATGTTTTTATTTATATTTCTATTACATAGGTACTAATATTTACTGATAGTACGGAGTTTATACAAAGAGTTTTTATTTTCTATTTTTGTCAATTTTCTAAAAAATAATGAACATCGACAATACCGCGCGAGCCAAGCCACGGGTTCTCGTTTATGCACCGAGCATCGCAGCACTCGCAGCCCAAGAATTGAGAATAGATTCTCTGTCGGAAGCGTCGCAGCAGACGAGGTAAAATATCCGACTCACAGAACAGATAAGAGGTTATCCAACTGGACTGCTGCAACAGAATAGCACGGCTCGAACGGCAACAAGTAAACGAGACGACTGCGATACCGCGATCGCAGTTAGTTAACTGTTTCATCGGAACAGAAACACCTCTCGATTCATACCTGTTTCAACCTGTTCAATTTTAAAACTTGTTTAAAAAAAAATCAGATCCTGTGCCAAAGCGTCATCTCTAATGTTGATATAAGTGTATGTTAGGTACCTAGAGGTGCTACAGTGCATCTGTATTTGCCGGTAAATAAGATTAATATAACTACCAAAGAATATTACAAAAATCAAACTTGGGTATAACAATTTAGTTTATTTAAAACCCACACATCACAAATAACGGGGTCCATCAAATAAAGCTTTTGAAAGTGACATTGTTTCAGGTTTAAACAAGCTCAAGTGCATTAAAATTGAGCCAACTATGATTTATTGCGAAACTCTTGATACCCTAGCTACCTACATGTACTAGGTACCAGTAATTTCGTTTTTTTAATGCTGTGAAAGAATAACTATATTTTAAAATAGCATGCAAGCACATTCTTATTTTAATTACTTATGTAGCCTGTTTACTGAATTTACCCACTGCAGCAGTATTTTTTAATCTCGAAAATGGTCGACTATATTAGTTATATGACCCAGAGGACCTTTTTTATGTAAAAATGTACACGGAACTATAACTTATTTAAAAAATTACCAAAATACATCGCCGAAAAAAATATTACCTTAAATATCCCACCACCCTGTTCTTACCATGCCAGTGGTTGCAATATTGGTCCTCGAATATCTCTTATACCTAAAAAAAAACTTTGATGCCACCATCTTCAAGAGCCTATACCTCCCTATACAGGGCGAGTCGGGAGGAATGGGCATAACTCTAAGGGTGTAATCTATGCATCAAAATAATAAGAAAAAACTCAAATGTTGTTATCCAATATTCATTTGTTTTCAAGTTATAAGGCAAAAACAAAATATTGCATTTATTTAGCTTTCCTGTAATAAATGTTATTATTGTTTGCTTTTCATTGTTGTGCTGTCACCAGGGTTGAAAAAAAAATGTTTATTTAAAAAAAAACTTAAAAACATGTTTTTTTTGTTTAAAACTGTTTTTTTTTTAACTGTTTTAAACTGTTCAAGAAAAAAACATGTTTAAAACGTGTTTTAAACATGTTTAAAACATGTTTTAAACACATCCAAAATTAATTTAAGGTTTGAATAAAAAAATCCATCTATGTTGAAAATGTGTGCCATTTATGACTTGACAATATCCAACGCAATCAATAACTTTTTGCACGTTTTCAACCAATTCCGGAGTTATGGCAAGCATTTCCCTTCAGATCATCTCTTTCAACTCCTGCAAACTGTTTGACCGGCCAACACACACTTTCGATTTGAGGTAACCACACAAAAAGAAGTTCAGCGGAGTTAGGCCTGGCGATCTAGCTGTCCATTCGATAGGTCCTCTCCTTCCGATTGGGAAAGGTTTTATCTAAACATGTACGCACAGTGGCAGCATAGTGCGGAGGAGTACCATCTTGCTGGAACATCAGTTCTTCGTCGGGGGAGTCTGGGTTCAATGGATTCGGAAATAAAAGTCACTAATGCTGGAATTAATCAAGTTTGAGAAATTCGAGATATATTTGTTCAGTTAAAGAAAAATGGATCAATTACTCCTCCGCGCACTATTTCACACCACACATTTGTTTTTTGAGGGTACTGGCTGTGAACCTCCATCATCCAATGCGGATTTTCTGTTGCCCAACAACGACAATTTTTTCTGTCCACATTACCAATCAAGGAGAACGTAGCTTCATCGGAAAAAAATAATATTTTTTACTAAATTATTATTTTCACTCAGCTTCAGCTACATCTGCAGGACTCAAACGCCTTTTCTCGACATTTGGCATAATTCATAGTAAGCTTCGAAATCGATTAGGAACAGAAAATGCCGCGAAACTTGTAACCATATTTAAGCAGCTTAATTCAAACCAAGAGTAGAGTTTAGTAGAATGACTAGGAGACTTTTGGTTTAGTTTTTAGTTTGTCTTTGTTACTTTTATAAGGTGCTTTTATATGTTTACACTTTTTATTTGCCTATGTTATTGGAACCCGGTACACAGACTGTAGGTAGGTATATAAACTAAGACCTAGAGCTAGTCTTAAACGTGTTTTTATAATTATGTACTTTTAATATTAAACGTTAGATATAAATATTGCCATTTTTGGTTTTAATTTAATATTTTTTGTTTTAACAGTTTTATGTGATTTTCAGTAAAGCTTGACAAAAAAAACAACTTAAAAAAAAACACTGTTTTAAACATGTTTTAAACAGTTAAACAAATCTGTTTAAAACACTAGTAAGTGTTTTAAACATGTTTAAAACAAATGTTTTAAACATTTTGTTTTAAACATAACAACCCTGGCTGTCACTATCCTATTAGTGTCAGTATAAAATGTTACATTGATTCACCGGTAACTTTCGGATTTGTATCATTTTAATTTTATAAAATGCCACACATTTATTCACATCTCGAATACGCCAATATGGTTTTTATTTATGGTTTGTGTAATGGAAATGCTACAGCGGCTGCTAAAGAATATCGTGAACGATTTCCACATGAAAGAACACCGAGCAGAAAGGCCGCCTTTATCAGAGCTTTCAACAAACTCTGCGAGGCCGGAAAGCTTCCAAGTGCTAATGTAACATCCGAACGAGCCATTTAACAGGATTTAGAAGAAATAGAAAGTGTTCTAGCTTTAGTAAAAGAAGATGCGACGACAAGCTCACGAAGAATTGGAATTCAGTTGGGTATTCCCCACAAAAAAAAGTGATCAATACGCTTTACGAGCAAGGCTTATACCCGTACCATGTACAGCGTGTACAGAATGTTCAATCTGGAGACTACGCCAAGCGTATGCAATTTTGTGAGTGGATAATTAATAATCGTCATCTTTTACCGCACATGCTTTTTACTGACGAAGCTACATTCACCCGTGACGGCATCAATAATAATCGAAACTCCCATGTATGGTCGGACGAAAATCCTCACGCAATAGTCGAAAGTAATTTTCAACACAGGTTTTCAATAAACGTGTGGTGCGGCATGATCGATAATAATTTAATTGGCCCTTTTCTTTTGGAAAATCGTCTTGCAGGGGATCACTACTTAAGTTTTTTACAAAATGAATTGCAAGGACTACTGGAGGAGATTCCTATAAACATCCGAATTAAAAAGTATTATCAACACGACGGAGAGCCTGCCCATTTCGATCGTCGCGTCAAGCAATATTTAGACCAAAGGTTTCCAGGGGTTTGGATTGGTCGCGGTGGTCCTATTAGTTGGCCTCCTAGATCGCCAGACCTCACGCCGTTGGACTACAATTTATGGGGTTGGTTAAAAACTGAGGTTTACAAAGTAAAAGTAGATACTAGGAATGCATTAATTAGACGCATTAGAAATGCTGTATTCAATATTAAAGAAAGGCACGAATGAATTAGAAGATTCACACGCGCCATTCGTTAACGAAGCAGGAAATGTTTGAAAGTCAATGGCGGTATTTTTGAAAATTTACTAAACCAATGATTTATTTAAAACAATGTAAATGTTGGAAAGTTTGGTTTTTTGGTTTGACAATATTATTATTATATCTAACGCTGTAACTTGAAAACAAATAAATATTGGATAACAACATTTGAGTTTTTTCTTATTATTTTGATGCATAGATTACACCCTTAGAGTTAGGCCCATTTCTCCCGACTCACCCTGTATATGGAAGCATTTGCATATTTTTTTCATATTTTATATGTAGAATCAAATAACCCTGTATAATATGTTGATGATATTTAGTTGACTCGTTAGTGTTAGTATTTAGTATCCTGTTTTACGAGTCTTTATGGTCTGTTGAATTATACAATACATGTCAATTCAAAAGTTAGAGCCAAAAAGGTAAGTCACTGGGTACCCCGTTGGGGCTCTGTATCTCCGTTTAGGGGCACTTTAGGAATTTTTTTTCTTTGACAAATTAGGGTTATTTTGCCCTCACTTATACGCTCCCGAGAGTATGCTATATACTTACCAAACACACTGTATACCTAGTGTAATATAAATAACTATTTAGAGTGAAATGGGTACTAATTATGCATTATTGCACTTTTTTTTATACGGCAAGCCTCGTGCTTCGGAAAATAAATATTGTTATGCTGTAGAGGTACTTGACAATTTGAATATAAAAACCGTGAATTTAATAAAATTGATAAAATTTACTTGGTTGTTGGTTGTCTGATTCTGAATTGGTTAGTGTTCAGTGATCAACAACATCTTATATGCCACACCCTCCTCCCTATTTCTATTTTTTATTTGTCAGGGATTTTGCACTGCTTTGAAGCATTGATAGAATTTTATATGTTTCTCTTTTTGAACTCTTCAGATATTGCAATTAGATACTGATTTTCAATTTTGGATGAAGGTAACTTAAAATCTATATACGTTTGGGTTAATACATTTTTCAATATACCTATGTGAAAGATCTAATTATTACCTAAATAAAATGTTTAATATCAATATTTTAACAATTTATAATTTTTTTTATTTTTTAATTTTGTGGGTTTAAGTTGACGTTTCGGTTTATTTCAAATTTAAATCATCATCAGAACTTCATTTGCGTATTTTACACGGTCACTTATACTTATATTTACATGTTTATTTGTTGAGATCTATAACCTACAAAATCCAAAAATAAAAAATTTCCATCAAACGCTCAAGAAGAAAATGTATAAACTGCCATTTTAGGGAGCTCTAATTTTAAACTGAACTGCTGAACCGAACAAAAAGGTTGAATTTACGATATTTTACTAACCTGAACTAGGCTCTTGTTAACAACCAACCTTTTAATTAATTAATTTATCATGGTTTAATAATAAATAATAATATTGGACAACTAGTAAATGTAAATTTAACCTCCTAAAAGGGTAGTTTGGTAAAATGAGTAAATTATTGTTTTGAAACATCAAGGAAAAAGAGCGCGGACCGACAAATGCTCTTTTTTCTTGAATAGACAAACCCATGTCAATGACAATAATATGCTAAAAAAAGGACATTACCTTCAGGAGTCATTTAAACTTTTGTTGATCATTTAGTTTAATGTTTAATGGAATTATAAACGTTTTCCCAAAAAAGGAATTTTTGGAATACATGCCATTTTTACTACAACAATGCTCTTTTAGTTTAATACATTTCTTACCGATATTGTGTGCCTAGTGGACTTTAATGCAGTCAACTATACTTCTTTCAATTTGATATATTTTAAAATGTATTCTATGTTTTATATGGACTTAATATTAAACTTTTGGGTGGGTTTCCTTCTAATAGTGTATGATAAATAAATAAAAATGCAATGTCTTAAAAATTGGTTTCAGATTGCACATTAATAATAATTAATATGCAACTATGAAATTTCGATTTATATAATGTACAGTATTATAACTTGGGGGTAAATTAATTTTAACTTTTTTATTATTACTAAATTAAAATTCTTCTTCAATTGTTGTAGACGGATTTATCTCCTATAATGGGAGTCCCGGAAGAACACGTCAAAACTCGACTAGTAAGAATTTATGAACCTCCGAAGAATTGTATGCAAAGTGGTACCAACAACATTGGACACTGGGAATTGGACTTTGACACTAGGGAGAGATGGGAGAATCCCCTCATGGGATGGTGTTCAACGTAAGTCAATCAATCAATTAATCAAATCAGTTTATTCATGTAGTTAAATATGAAATGCTTACACACGTCAGACAATATGTGAATATAAATTTTGAGAGCTAGATCCTAGATATAATATTAAATTGTCTAATAAAATAAAATTACAAGTTCATTATATAAAACATAAATAGCTTAGTACAGACTAATAAACAATACATGAAAATTAGGTTCAAAGACTATTACAACGGATTAAAATTTGAGTTGACGTACTCCTCAGGGGAGTAGAAGGCTTGACTAATTAGAAACTTTTTAGTTCGACTCTTGAACATAGAAAGTGGCCACTCTCTTACCCTCACAGGCAATTTATTAAAATACTTAACTGCCCAATACCCTGGGCCATCCTGACACCTTCGCAGGCGCCGGCAAGCAGGAACCAGATTAGTCCTGGCTCGGGTATTATAGTCATGCACATCCTGGTGCGTCAGAAACGAATCCAGATTCTGCCTCACATACACCAGGCACGCAAACACACAGACAAGGCACAGTTAAAATTTTCAGATCAATGAAAGCATTCCTACAGTCCTCTCCATAAGCCAAACCAGACATCACCCTAACAGCTCTCCTCTGTAGTCCAAAAACTCTATGCCACCCCCCGAATGTCCCCATGTAAGAATTGCATAGCTAATATGAGTATGAAAAACTGCAAAGTATGTTGTTCGTCTTACATCAGCGGAGATACACTGAGAGATATTCCGGAGGAGATAAAGGTTCCTGGCTAGCTTTTTTGCAAGGGCGCTGACATGCTCGTTCTACCGCAATTCCGGATCCAGTACCACACCCAAAAATGACACTGCCGACACATTTGGTGTATTGTGTAGTTCTCTGAGGGAGAAGGTCACCATCTGGGTTTTATCTGCGTTTATCAGCAGCCTGTTAGAGCAAAACCAGTGTTCCGCCCTCTCCCGTGCCAACCTGGAAGCCTCCAACGCACCCCCCAACATATCAGCAGCAAGAGACACGGTGGTGTCATCAGCAAAGAGTGTATATTTGGCAATTCTGTCATTGCAGAAAAGATCATTGATATATGTATATCAAGAATAATATGGGTCCAAGAATCGACCACTGGGGCACCCCTTTCTTGATTTGACTCATTGCTGAAGACATCCCAGCCACCCTCACAACCTGACGTCTGTGTTCGAGATATGAACGAATCAGTTTTATATTTATAGAGTCAAAGTTATAATATTTAAGCTTGCAGAGGAGGATACCATGGTTGACACAATCAAAGGCTTTGCTCAAGTCTAAGAATAGGACAGACTCGTATTGCATCCTGTGAAAAGCATTCAAAATGGCAGATACAAGATCCACTATTGACTATGCCATAAACTGTACTTCTGTTTTTTTCTAAATCCAAACTGACAGGGGGAGAGAATATTTTCAGTATTGAAAAAATCTACCATTTGAATAGCCATACATTTCTTCAAAACTTTGGAAATCACAGGCAGAAGTGATATTGGCCTGTAGTTATCAGGTTGTCCTCGGTCCCTTTTCTTCAAGATAGGAGTTACACATGCAACTTTAAGAGCATCTAGGAACACACTATTTCTCAAACATAGATTGACCAGTTTGGTCAGTGGGACCAGTATTTCATTTTTAACAGATTTTATAAGCTTTATGTTAAGACCATATATGTCTCGACTGTGTTTATTATTTAGCAGATCTAAGATTTCTCGTATATAATTGAAACTTACCTCTACAAATGAGAAAACTGTTCGAGGTTTAATGACATTATGTAGGTATATTAAGGGGCCCGTATCTGTATCCGGAATACTTTGGACCACATGGTCCGTTATATTAGAGAAAAAGTCGTTGAATTGATCTGGGCTGGGAGAGGGCATATTCTGGTTATCAGGGGTCTTCTGTCAATGCTTATTTATTATTTGCCACATGGTTCTACTAGGGTTGACGAAAGTGCGAATTAAGGTGTCATTTGCTCTGATTTTAGCTTCTTTTATAGATCATCTATATTTTTGTTGATGGTGTTTATATAGACTATCAATATCTGGAAAGTTATATTGAGTTTTGAGCTCCTGCAAAAGATTCAGTATATTTCGCATTGCCCTAAGATTGTTGTTAAACCATGAAATATTACAAGATTGGTCAGATCTTAATATTACAAGATTGGTCAGATATTACGACACATGATAACAAATAGTTACTACGTTTTCATTAGGATTACATTTGATTTAAATACTTTTCACGGTACTTATTCCACAGCGTTTTCATTGAAGTTTTGATATCGATTTTAATATGATTGGATTTTCCGGCATTTGTCAGCTGTCATGTTTCGTTTTTAATATATTTCTTGGTGTACTTTTTTGTTAATGTTTTTATTTTTTATTTTTTCTATCAAATATCTAAATTATTTGGTGGTTCATAAAAATTCCTAGTAATATCCGTACGAATTCAAACCTAAACCGCAATGTATTTGTAGATTATTGCGCATGTTCAAATCTCAATTCGATTTCAAAACGTTTTCTCGATTACAAATTTTGTTATGATCCCGTTATAATCCCAAAAATTGGTAAATTGACCTTGAACTGGAAATGAACTCAATACCTGTTTTCATGTGTTTAATTCGGATTCAAATCAAACTCGGAGCTCAATCCTCATGGATACACGGAGGAACCTCCATATATGTTAGGGATAGTATTAGTGTAAAATCATTAGACTTAACCAATTACTGCCAGGAAGTGGATGCAGAGTTTAGCGGTATTTTATTTCCAAAATCTCAGACTGCCGTTATTTGCCTTTACAGGTCATGTCTTGGCGATTTTAATAATTTTATGAAAAAATTTGAGGAACTCCTGGATTACCTTATTACAATATCTGAAAAAATTAATATTTTAGGGGATTTTAACATAAATTTTAGAATGGTCACCCCCAACAATAACCTAATAGAACTTACACACTTAATTAGTTCTTACGGCTTAAAAGTAAGTATATCAGAATTTACTAGAGTAAGCTCTACCTCACAAACTTGTATTGACAATATCCTCACTAATATCGAGGATGATAATTATGAAACAGAAGTGGTAGACCCTTGTCTGTCTGATCATAAGGGGCAGGTAATTTGCGTGAGTGGGACCGCTTTGTCACAAAGTTCCCCTATATTTGTTCGTAACCTAAGTGTAAAAAATTTGAACAAGTTTAACGAGTCATTACGAAGTTCAAACTGGGACTGTTTTTCTGATCCTAGTGTGGATTCGAATACCTTAACTAGTAATTTTTTAAATATTTTTACCAATCTTAGTAACAAGCATTTTCCATACAAAAAACTTAAATATAATAGTTTCAAACCGAGTGGATGGTTCAATGATGATTTACGTAATATGAGAGATACTCTTTCCGCCATAAGGATTATCGCTGACGCATCAAAGTCACCAGAAGACTATGGTGCATATAAAACTTTTAAAAACAGATATAGAAAAGAAATAAATGAGGCTAAGGCCGCAGCCTATAAGAGCTTTCTAACTAATTCGGTGAATAAACCTAAAGATTCCTGGAAATTGATTCGTCAAGAATGCAATAAAACTCGTAAAACATCAGAAAGTAAAATTAGCTCTAATGAATTCAATGATTTTTTCTGTACTATTTCTAGTACAATAACCAACTCTTTAGCAACACCAAGTAAAACATATTCTGAATACCTGCATAAATTAAATCGGCCCAATTCATCATTCTTTTTATCACCTGTATCAGAACGTGTCGTTGAAACTGCAATAAATAATTTAAAAAATTCAAATTGCTATGATATATATGATATTCACACCAAAATGTTTAAGCACTGCAAATGTACAATTGTTCCTTATCTGACTATAATAATAAATAAATGCTTTGCCGAGGGTAATTATCCGGATGCACTAAAAATTGCTAAGGTGTTGCCAATCTTCAAAAAAGGTGACCCAGACCGGCCAGAGAATTACCGACCTATTTCAATCTTACCGTTACTGGGAAAAGTTATCGAGTCTATATTAAAGCATAAGCTTGTATCTTATTTTGAAAAATACAAAATGTTAGTTGACAATCAATTTGGCTTCAGGGGTGGTCGCTCCACCATTCACGGAATTCTAAAAGTAGTTAACGACATTGTGGAGGGCTTGGATGAGGGCGAACTGCGAGCTGCTGCTCTGTGCGACCTCAGTCGAGCCTTCGATTGTGTCTCCCATCCAATACTTCTGGATAAACTGAAATATTATGGAGTAAATGGGATACCTCATTTGCTTTTCAAGTCATATCTAACTGCACGGAAGCAGGCTGTCGCACTTAATGGTGATCTCTCTGATCACGAACACATTAAAACGGGGGTACCCCAGGGTTCAATCTTGGGGCCCTTATTATTCATTATTTATATTAATGACTTCAGTGCAGCTGTTACTCCGAGCAGCTGTGTGCTATATGCTGATGATGCGACGATAATCACTTCTGGCGAAGATCAGAGTTCTCTTATCAATAACACTGAGCTTGCTCTAAAAAATGCGGAAGATTGGTTCACAAGTAATAGCCTTAAACTTAACAGTGATAAGACTCAAAACATTTCTTTCAGCTTTAATCATATTCATATTGAGGGCTCCCATGTTAAACTATTGGGTGTACTCTTGGACGATGGACTTAGGTGGTCTCCTCACGTAAATGAACTATGTTCTAGGTTAAGCAGCCAGATATATTTGATCAAACAAGTTAAAAAGTCTTTTGACATTGAAATAGCAAAAATGGTATATTTCGCTAACTTTCATTCGCTGTTGAGCTATGGTGCGATCCTTTGGGGTAATTCAACAAACGCCAGTAAGGCTTTCAAGCTCCAAAAAAGGGCTATTAGAACAGTTGAAGGGGTGGGACCTTTAACGTCTTGTAGACCACTATTTAAAAAATTTAATGTAATGTCACTCCCATGTATTTATGTATATCAAAGTCTTTTAGAAATACACAAGAACATTCATAAATTTGATAGCTTATCAGATCAGCATAATTACAATACAAGACATTCCAACCGTTTATTGCCGCCAAGGCATCGACTTGTGAATGCGTCCCGAAATTGTTTGAATGTGTCACTATACAATAAAATTGACAACACCATAAAGTGCCTAGATTATTCACAGTTTAAAACAAAAATTAAGCTCTATTTAATACATAACTGCTTCTACTCAGTGAATGAATATATGGAGGCGCCATCCGTAGTATGAGTTTTTTTTTTTGTTACATTCCTATTTTTTATTTTTAGACTTTTCTGAATTGTTTGTTTAATATTATCTTAGAAAATATCTGTGATTATTGTAATGATTCTATACTTTAATTATATGTTTGTTTGTATTATATGCTTATGTTGTCTTGTAGTATGTATTTTAGATATATGTATATTATCTTATTAGGTAATAGGTAAATTAAATTGTATTTTCTTTTTTTGACTTGCAACAAGCATTGTAAATGTAAAGTTGTCAAATAAAAGTTATCTATCTATCTATCTATCTATCTATCATGGAAACGTAGTAAGTATACAGATTAGTTCAAAAGCCCCAAATCCTGAAAATGACAATTTAATGGCCGAAATAGGCAGAGTTTAATTCATATTTAAAAAAAAAGAAAAACAGATTTTTTTATGTCTTTTACTTGCACTGTAAAACACGCTCCATCATGGAGGCATTTGAAATAAAAATAATATATTAAGATAGTGTATTTGGACCACAAATATATATTATGTATATATTATTATATAAAACTGTGACAATAAATGAGAGAAGCAATTTAGTGACAATCATCCTATGCCTGTAATACAAATTCTTATTACCTGTATTCTGTATTCAATGTTTAAACTAATTATTTTTACTCAAATAATCATTATTATAATAATAATGGTTATAGTTGTTAATAGAAGTTTGGACGTAACACGTAGGATACTGAATTGTTAAAGCACCTCTGTGATTACACGACCCGGCCTCGTGGTACAAATTTTCACATGAATACGTTAATATACATATTCTACTTGTTACGTAAATGACTATTAGACCGCTTTCAGACAAGCGACTTTTTGCAGTCGAAGTGGGCTGCAAAAATGTCGGCATTTGTGGTCGACTGTCGCTACTTGCAGTCGCAATTTAACAATGCAAAGAGCGTTTCCTTTTTTACATCGGCGACATTTTTGCAGCCCACTTCGACTGCAAAAAGTCGCTTGTTTGAAAGCGGCATTAGATCTCCACTCATTCCTAATTATTTTATGTACAGGGTGTCTCTAAAAGGTCTGTACAAAATCTGAGCACATATTCCTTAGGGCTAGGCCAAAATAAGGCGATTTAAAGCAACTTACCTTAGTCCGAAATTTCTCCGTTTCCGAGATACAGGGTGGTAAAGTTAAAAAATAAAAATAGAATTTTTTAAAATTAATTAACATTTTTTAACGTATTACTTTAAAAAACTTGGTACCCGCCTAACTAGCATTTTATACCCCTATAAAGGTTGTAAGAGCCTGTTCTACAAGTACTTCAGGCTCCATAAATTACTCCCCGAAACGTTCTTACAACCTCTATAGACAGCTTATAAGTGTCAAATGGGCACCGGCTTATAGAGCAAATTTATCATGTTGTTGCTCTAAAAGTGTCACGTAACAAGACATTTTTATCTCATAAGATGTCTTAGAGCGTTCTATACCACCATTATACAGTATATTACAAAGCTCTCATAGGGTTGTCTCACCACGCAGAACGTATGGAACATATTGTACTTATAAGATTCCGCGTACAATATCATCTGCTTATTGTTTTAAATGATGTATAAGTATCTCGTCGAAGAATAAATTAGCAAGGCAAGGGCCTAACGAGACTTAAAGCATCGGTTCCCGTCAGATCACCGAAGTTAAGCGGTGTCGAGCGCGGTTAGTACTTGGATGGGTGACCGCTTGGGAAACACCGCGTGCTCTTGTCTTAGGGAAGAGTGTAAAATGAATTAACATCAAAACCATCCTATTCACGCCGGACAGGCCGGATGAGATCGGATATCTCGTAGGATGTAGGTGCCGTTTCACACTCCCCAGTCGGTAGACCGCACGATTAAAAACCGTACGGTCGATGACCGGTTCAAGATGGCCTCTGATACGCCGACGACCGTAAAAAATAGTAAATAAAAAAAAAATAGCAATAATATGTAAAACATTATTTTAATAATTTTACAGACAATATGGTGTTTAAATGGAAACAGCTCGAACCAAAAATACTTCAAATCCTACTTTCATAGTTTCTGTAATATGTCGGAACTTAGGTGGTACTAATATTATTTATTGCTTGGAAATTGACAAATTAAAAATTATCTTTGGCTTAATATTTTCAACGGAGGTCAGTTTATCGTTAAAGCATAGGTGATTTTTGGGCATTATCTTCACGCGCCGAAATAAAACTAATTATTTATAATTTTTTTCAGTCGAAAAATAAAACAATAAAATAAAAACAATTTACCAAAAAGCAAAATATTGGTCTTAAAATATACTAGCAGGTAATTTATATTGAAATTATGTTCAAAGCCTTCGCCTGGTTTTCAAAATAGCGAATTAAAAGCAATATTAAAAAAAAAATACCATAATGGCCGCCATGGAATATTATTTTTAAATGGATGATTTTTTTGAAAACCGTTTCCTCTTCCAGCAAACACTTATATCACTAACTTACCCCATAAATAGCATTTACACAGTAAATATTGCATTTCTACTTGGCCGTATTATTAAAAAGACATTTATAGAGCAAACTAAACTTAAATGTGCAAATATCGTCAAATATGTAATAAAGTTACACAGGAAAAAAATATTTTTTTTTGAAGTCGACAATATAACAGGTGCATTTTTATAATAAATAGGTACCAGTATTTAACTATTTCTGCTGTACCTATATAGCATAATGGATAAATTGTCACAACTGCTACGTAGACGCAAATCTACATTGCCTTGCCAGTGAAGTTCAAAATTTCAAATGAAGTGTTTAAGTCATATTGCCTGCAATGTACCAAGTTCCTTTAAAGTAGAAGGGGACTGAATGCTTTAAAAATAATTGTTATTTCATTACTTTTAATAACGAAAAGAAAAGAGGACGTATGCGTGCATGTCGTCTGTTGAAAAAGCCGAAAAATGACAGGTGTGGCATCTCGGTTGGTATTCCTGAAGTTTCCGACAACTTAGTTAACAATAAAAATCCTCGTATAAAACGATCGACAATTTGACAATTTCTTGACTAATAAATTGTACAGTTTCTTGGCCAAGAAATTGACGAAAGATATCCCGGGTAATACAGGCTTAAGAGAAAAATAAAAGACATTCCAAATTTGTTAAAGAATATAATATACTATTTTTTCCAGTGTAAAATAAGTACAGGAAAGGGAATCATTTTATCTTAAAAAGCTTTCTACAGAACAAAATTGGTCCTGCGTGATACCTTTAAAGAACGTTAATAACAACTTTGTTTCTGCAAAGAGAACATTTAAAGAGCAAGTACAGAGCTATTAAAGCTGTTTATAGAACAAAAATGTGTTTAAAAGATACATAAAGAACATTATCTAAAATAACTCTGCTTGCGGCCCCTACACGGTAAATAAGCTCTTTCTGCGATAATTATACACCAAAATTGTTATTTGGATTATCTGAAATCGAAGCATAGTTTTTTTTTATATCTTCGAACCTCTTCTTCACTTTTCTCCGAAATGCACCTGATTTTTAAAATTTTTTCCACTTTGATATATCCATATTTTTATGAAGTTGCACCACTCATGCACCAAACAAAATACCCATTTTATTTTGTGATTCATTATAAGAATTTATAGTTGTGTTTCGCTTCGTTTTAAACCGAAATGCTCGATAAAAACCATTTGCCTCCATTAAATCTTGTTGCCTTAAAAATTCTGTATAATGTTTTTTTAAAGAGTATTTTGGCTGTACTAACGTTGCACAATATTACCCATATAACACTTTCTCGTAACAGTGGTTTAAAGCTTGTCACTTTCGCTAAATACTCTTAACGAGCACATAAATAGAGTAAAAATGCTTATAAAGCTTCTTTGCTCTATAACAAATACTTTATAGATGTTCTTGGAAAGCCCCATATAACACTTCCTATTATTTATGTTATAAGGGTGGTGTAAAGCTTGTGAGTTTTGCTAAATACTCTTAACGATCAAAAATGCTTATAGAGCTTTTTTGCTCTTTAAGAAATACTCTGTAGATGTTCTTGGAAAGCCCTTTAAAAAGCAGATTTATTGAGAACGTTTTAGAAATGTTCTTACAACCAAAACTTTGCTAGTTGGGCGGGGGTTTTTTGGGACGCGAAACCCGAATACGGACACCTTTTCACTGTGGCCATTAGAGCCATTAGAGGGCGCTTCACAATGCACTTCTTATGGTTTAGAATGGCCAAACTTTTTTATCAGTGTAATTTTTTTCCTTTTTTTGTTAAGGAACTAATTTTTTGAACATTTTGAAACAAAAAAGGTACTTTTGTGAAAATCCGCTAAAGTAACCCGTTTTTGAGATATTTCGGTTTTTAGTGTTAGTGTTGACTGCATTTTGAATTATTCCCCACAATTCCCCTTCATTATTAATCGGTCTGGAGTATACCATCGTTTTTAAAGTCCCCCATAAAAAATAATCCAACGGAGTCATATCCGGTGAGCGTGGCGGCCACTTTACAGGAGCGTCATTTCCTCTACCGATCCATCTGTTTGGATACTGTCGATGCAATATTTAAACTAGAATGTGGTGGAACACTAAAAACCGAAATGTCTCAAAAACGGCTTACTTTAGCGGATTTTCACAAGAGTACCTTTTTTGTTTCAAAATGTTCAAAAAATTAGTTTCTTAACCAAAAAAGGAAAAAACTACACTGATAAAAAAGTTAGGGCCATTCTAAACCATAAGAAGTGCATTGTGAAACGCCCTCTAATGGCCACAGTGAAAAGGTGTCCGTATTCGGGTTTCGCATCCCAAAAAACCCCCGAGTAACAAGTTTTAAAGTAATACGTTAAAAAATGTTCATTAGTTTTAAAAAATTCGATTTTTATTTTTTAACTTTACCACTTTATCTCGGAAACGGAGCAATTTCGGACTAAGGTAAGTTGCTTTAAATCGCCTTATTTTGGCCTCAGGAATATGTGCTCAGATTTTGTACAGACCTTTTAGAGACACCCTGTATAATAAAATCATGTACTATACAGGTTGTGCCAAAAAAAGTGTGGCGGAGCAAAGTTGTATCACAATAATAAATATAATAACCAGAAAAATTTATCTGAATACCGCATCGCCGGCAACCGTTGACCTTGAAGCGTATTTACCCCGAAATTCTCGCCCGAAAGTGTCCGTGCAGTTGTAGCAATACGGACAACGGAGCGTGCAGTGTTGAAAACACGTGTTTGGATCCTTGGACAGGTGACCAAATAAAGGTAGTACGTTTTGAACGTTGTCCAGTGTATAGGAATCTAAGAGTGCAGTATTTGAGAAGTGCAAAAACGTCGCCAATGGCCCAAATCTTAATTTTTATGGCAATCCTGCTTATTATAGTTCCAATTACGCAAAAAATGTCTCGACTAATCAAATCAAATCAAAATATGCTTTATTGGCATAAAGTATTGTTTTTATCGACAAAGCCTTTTTTAAAATTAAATTAACAATAAAATATAATAATATAGTAAAACTTAAAATATCGGAGTAAAAAAAAACGCAAATAATTATGACAGAGTATCACCAAAATATTCATCTACTAGAGTATAATAAGCTTTTTCCAATAATAAATTTTTAACATTTTTTTAAACATTTTAAAATTTGACATTTTCTTAATAAAATCTGGAAGGTAACTAAAAATTTTTTTAGAATCATAAATTATGGATTTTTTTTACAAGACTTGAAGAAGGAATAGGTAAACATATATTAAAGGTTTGTCTTGTATTATAAGTATGTGAAATAATACTATTTCTATGCTTTTTATGAATTAAACAAACTGTTTCCAACATAAAAATTGAAGTTATTGTTAAAATTTTCTCTGAGATAAATAGTTTTACAAGAATCTCTAGATCTAGCTTTGCACAAATATTTGATAAGCTCTTTTTTGTAAAATAAAAATTGAATTTAAAAGATATTGGCTTGAATTTCCCCAGAAACAAATTCCATATCTCAAAAGAGATTCTATTAAAGCAATATAAACATTTCGAAGTACCGCCATATTCATTTCATGAGAAAGTACTCTCAGGGCATAACATCCTGAAGCTAATTTTCTACATAACTTTTTGATATGTTTATTAAAAGAAAGATTTTGAGTAATATAGATTCCTAAAAATTTTATAAGTTTGGGGTTTTAAGTATGAGATTGTAAAAAATTATATTATTAAGTGAACATTTAAAAGTTAATATATTTGTTTTAGTGATATTAAATGAGAGTAGATTAGAGTCACACCACTTTTTAACATTTATTAAATCTTCATTAATTATTTTAATTAATTCAATACAATATTTACTATGCCAAAGTATTGTTGTATCATTAGCAAATATGGTAAATTTACCATTTATAAAAATTGACGCAAGGTCATTTATATATATTAAAAATAGTAATGGACCGAGAACTGAACCTTGAGGTACTCCACAATCAATTTTATTACTTTTTGATTTCTTACCATTTAACAATACTACTTGAGATCTTTCAGATAAATATGATTTAAACCATTTAAATGATATACCTCTAAAGCCATAAAGCTCAAGCTTCTTTAGTAATATATCATGGTTGACACAATCAAAAGCTTTAGAAATATCACAAAATATTGCTGCAGCAAAATCTCCTTTATTTAATTTAAAGTAAAGATGTTCAAGAAATGAAAAAATAGCATCACTAGTATTTTTATTTTTTTGAAATGCAAATTGGTTTGTATTTAAAATATTGTTTTTATTTAAAAAAGAAATCATTTTATTTTCAACAAGTTTTTCAATAATTTTAGAAAGTGTTGGAAGTAAAGAAATGGTCGAAAATTAGAAGCAGATTCACAATCACCTCCTTTATGAATTGGAATAACAATAGCTGATTTACGGCATTGTGGAAATATCCCATTTTCAAAAGAAACATTTATTGCCTTCGCTAAAGCTTCTAAAGCAGAAATAGATAGTTGTGAAAAATTTTTTATTGATAAATTATCCCATCCAGCAGAATTTTTATTTTTTATCTCCAAAATGATTAATTTTATTTCTTGAACATCGGTTGGACTAAAGAAAAATGTATCCTTAATTTTAAAATTCTTCATGTACGAAAGTGGATCAATGCATGGATGAATATTTTCAGAAAGATTTAAAGCAATCGAACAGTAAAAATCGTTCAGCTCGTCAGAAGATAATGAAGTATTTATAGGTATTATGTTGTTTTCCCCTCTCAAATCATTAATAATTTTCCAACATTCTTTTAGTGGATTTAATGATTTACTAATACGATTTTCAAAATAATTTTCCTTGGCTTTTTTTATTAGTTTTCTATAAATGTTTTTATAAATATTAAAATATGAAATGAATGAATTGTTTGATGGAAATTTTTTTTTTATATAATGAAGTGAACGTAAATTCTTAGAACTTATTTTTATACCCTTTGAAATCCAAAATTTTCTATTATCTTTTTTAATAATTGTAATTGGAAAAGCTTTAGTAAATGTGTCTAAAATTGTGGCATGAAAATTACTTAAAGGCTCTTTATGAAGACCCATGAATAATTTTTTATAGCATTATTAAATTTGTTGAAATTATTTTTACTGTAAATACGTCCCATATGTTTATTTTTCCCTATCTCACCGTTAAATTCACATAATATGGCTTCATGGTCCGATAAAAAATTATTTATTACTTCACATTTAACATTTTTTTTATTAGAACAAACATAGTCAATTATAGAAGACGAATTATGAGAAAATCTTGTTGGTGAATTAACATGCATTTTAAAATTAAATGATATTAGTAAATTTTCCAAATTTATAGTGTAACAGCTAGGTATTTAAATCTTCAAAATTAATATTAAAATCTCCACACACAATACGATATGATAAGGGGGGAAGTTGTGGTAAAAGATTCTCAAGTCTTAAAAGAAAAATGTTAGTACCTATTAGATAACGGTGAAAAGCTTTAATAGTTACTATCGTATCAGAAGAGCTTAGAGTAAGAGATTGAGTTGCAGATTCAAAGAAATAAACAGTGTAAACAATAAATAATTAATTAATAATTTCTGAGTGCCGATCATGTAAAAAAAAAAAATGTCAAGAAACAGAACGATAGAAAGTTACCGAAAAGCAGTCCTGCCGAGCCAAATTATACGAGATTTGTCTAGATGGGTGTAAGCTAGTTTGACTAATTTTTGGCCATGTGTCTTTTTGACTGGTTTTCTCCGGTTTGCAATACGTTGTCATCAATACCGGGTTTAACCATTACAACGTAACAATTGACTGAATCGAACTTCCCGTTTTATATCCCTTAGTCGAAGCAGTTGGCCTACGCTGTCCGTGCTGATTACTTTATATGCTCCTCGTATTCTTAAAAATGTGTAATTGATAACTCGTTTTTATTTTGACATCCCTGTAACTTTTTATTATTTTTCCAGCGGAGACCCTCTATCAAATATGAAAATACAATTTGCCAACAAAGAAGAAGCCATAGATCACTGTGAAAAAAATGGATGGAAGTGGTTCATCCAGGAAAGTAAATTGGAGAAGACATTCAAGCCCAAATCGTATGGTATTAATTTTTCCTGGAACAAACGCACTCGTGTTTCCACTAAGTAATTATGTATTATACCGTTTAAATAAATATAGGTATGTGGATTACAGTTTAACTGAAGAAAAATAAATGTTAAATTAGCAGTGTTTAAACTATTTAGTTTTTTTTTGGTTTTCATAATATCTGTGTACAAAATGATTATTTAGAGTATAAATAAGGTTGGTCTTGAATATTGCAAAAAATCACTACTAATAGTGTTAATAATTGTGGGGCCTTTTATTTGTATATATATCCTGGTTCTTGTTCTAGTTCTACTAGGTTACGATGACCTCTTGTCTTATATCCTTGTTTTCTTTGGAGTTAAGTGTAGAATACACGACCATATATACATCTTAGGGAAAAAGTAGAACTGTTCGCAGATAGCCTCTAAGAACAGTTAAGCGAAAACCCGACGATGGATCCAAGGAGAGATGCGCGCGTTGAAGAAATCAATAAAACTTGCCTGACATAGTTAATACGGACGCAGTGAACATTACACACACCCCATAATTGAACAGGGCTGCTCCCCCGCTCCGCAAGTGTGGAAAATGCAAAGGTTGGTATCTCATTTCAAAACCTGGACGGCCCTAAAAAAATGGTTAAAAGGCTTATACTGTATGGTTAAACGACTTCTATTCGACAATATTTTAGCGCCAGAGCGGTTGGACACGATTAGGCTGGCGTCCTATGTCCTTAACGCTTCAGTTGTCGCTTTCACACGGAAGCGGTGCTTTTCGACGTGAGCAAAGCGTTTGACAACGTCTGGCATGATTGACTAATAAGGTAGGTATGCCTAATAAAGGTAAGTCACTTATTTCTTGAGGACTTCCGTGGTTCGCCAGAAAATGCTATATCGTCTGCGAGTCCCACACGGTTCTCTTGCGTCGACCCTGTACCAATATCTATACCAGCTCAGAATAGTAATCTCGAGGCTGCAGCGCCATGACCCTAAAACCCAAACTTTTCAAAGTCGAGAGTACGATATCCACAAACCCGAATGCTATTCAAAAACTCCAGGATAAATTGGAGCAACAGTGTCAAATACTTTGGCCTTTACTTGGAACAAAAATTCCGACCAGAGCAGCGCTTGAAAGAAACGAATGATCAACTTTTAGTGCCATTTATTATTCCCTTATCAACAGTAGGAGTAGAATTGACTTACGCAGAAAGACGCTACTGTGCAAGACTTTCATCCAATTAGTACTTATGTCTTGTATACCAATATGGTGTACCGTAAGCAAGACGCCTTACAAGAAGTTACAAGTTTTCCAGAATAAAGTTTTAAAAAGTATTACGAATGTCCCTCGCTATGATACACGTGACTTGTGATATACAATGACTAGCAGACTATTACAGAACATAATATCGACAAACTCATCGCTAACTACTACAAACGGACAAACGTATCATTAAATCATCTAATTACACATTCGCTTTATACAGCAGAAACCTTATCGACTCCTAGAGACTTACTAGCTCCTTCTAAGACCCCCTCCAATCATCATCATTTCGATCAATTCCCGATGACTAAAAAGAGCTGCTTCCTTTCTCATTACCACGACTACCACCAAAGAAGCCCCCTTTCAAACCAAGTTTCAAAAGGATTATTGCTAAACAGCGCCACAATCAATTATTAAGAGTAAAAAACAGAAGTCTGACTCAAGCGAAGAAGCACATATTCCTGATTAAACATACCAGTTGTGACAAAGAAAACAAAGACATTATTTTTACTCAGATGGAATACAGAAGCTTGTACTTCGATTGTGATAGCCTTTGTAGCCAAGTAAAAAATAAAAAAAAGATTTTGGATGAGAGTGGTTTGTTGAAATGTACACTTTATTCGCTTCTGTCCCAGATTTGATTCACCTCTGCTTTTTTAAATTCACGCCTGTGGGCTGATCTTAGCAAATTAATTTTTCTTTTCCTGACGGCTATATCCACATCAGAATCGCTTTTTATTTGAATTACCGACCATTTTTCCCTTTAAACGTATTTGGCCAAAATCCCACACGAACGCCACTGATAGAAATAGAAAAAATGTTGTAGTCTGAATATGCCAAATTAATTATAAAAAGTATTTTTTTAAGTTTTAGTTTAAAAGGTTAGGACATACGTTAATAATATGAAGTTTTTGATTAAAATGGTCCCAAGAAAAGCACCTTGAAATACATATTAGCATATTATTAAGCAAGTATATTATTATTTTGTTTTCTTTTTGATATTATAATCGCTGATTTTTGAACTGATGGAGTTTGCAATTTTTTAAATCTCATCCTTTTTGACATAATTTTAAATTAATTTGTTTACTTTTTACCAAGCTACAATATCTTTTAGCGTATGAGAAACATTTTATTTCATATTCAGTTTTTCTCGGCTCAAGTTTTTAAAGATGGCGGCAAGACGCCATTTTCAATAAAATTTTTAAATGGGGTTGAGTGATAGAATAGAATAAGAAGCCACCTCTTCATCTACATACACCACAGATTATCGATCTCGAGCGACACGAGATAGGAACAGTTTAAATTCAAAGTGAGATATAGAACTTGTTTTACGTTTGCACGCTAATGATGTGGTGACCTCTTTCTTAGTTGTTTTTAACTTTACCTCGTTGGAAAGGTATTTTCAATCTACAAAGAATTTTTTCAATAATATTTGATCGAACTTTTTATTTAGTCAAGATGGTGCCCTGGCGCAATGATAATGTTAATGTAAGTAGGTATTTTAGTTGCTCTAGAACGTACCAAAATTTTATTATTTTGTAATAGTTAAAATTATTTTTCTTTTTGTTCTGTTACTTATTAAAAAAAGCATTTTTTTAATTAAAAAATTAATTAAGATCCCTTAAATATCAGAAGAAAACTAAAAAAAAAAGCCCACATACCGGTGTGGAAATCCGTTGTCCGCCCATACCCTAGTACCTAATAAGTAAGCAGAGTAAAAATATGTAGAGCTTACAACCCAACAGGTATTAAGCTCTACCGCTAAGCAGTACTGCCTTAGATGCAAAGCACACTTCGATGATAATAATTTTTGCTCGCACGGTATTATATACATTGAGTCTCAGAAGTAATGTCTAAATTCATTTGAAATTCAACGGTGTGTTTTTTGGAAAACGCTCGGACCCGTCGATTTTTATTTCTTAATATGTTTTTTTTATATTACATTCATTTATAAAGGGTCGCCCAAAAATAAGTTACGACCATCAACTTAATTTTTCCAAATGAAAACATATATTTTTTATTTCATTTTTGAGTTTTGCATCGAATTCCCAGTATGTTTCATGTACCATGTCCTATACCTAAATTCAACAGTTATCGAAAAAATTACGATTGAACATATCAATAAGCAAGACCTGTTTATTTAAAAAGAACAGAACAAATAAAATTAAATATTGCAAATGTGCGCCATTTACGGCTGGACAATATCCAAGGCGATCAATGAACTCTCTTTGCACTTTTCTTTCAACTCCTGCAGATTGTTTAGCTTGTCAACAAATACTGCGGATTTGAGGTAACCCCACAAAAAGAAGTCCAGCGGAGTTAGGTCTGGCGACCTAGCAGGCCATTCGATAGATCCTCTGCTTCCTATTCACCGATTGGGAAAGATTTCATTCAAAAATGTATACACAGTGGCAGCATAGTGCGGAGAAGCACCATCTTGCTGGAACATCAGTTCTTCATCAGGGGAGTCAGTCTAGTGGGAGTCTAATACTGAAATTAATTCAAGTTGGAGAAATTCGAGATATTCTTGTCCAGTTAAAGACTTTTCAAAGAAAAATGGACCAATTACTCTTCCGCGCACTATTCCACATCCCACATTCGTTTTTTAAGGGTTCTGGCCGTGAACCTCCATCATCCAATGCGCATTTTCTGTTGCCCAATAACGACAATTTTGTCTGTTCACATTACCATTCAAACAAAACGTCGGAAAAATATTCTTTTTTACTAAATTAATATCTAGATTGCACATATTTTGCATGCGTTCACAAACTCATTAAACTTATTAATTTAATTTTCTGGTATAAAAATAAATGTGACATGGCTGGTTCTTGTTTGTTTTAGATGACATGACCGATTTCTTCCCTGTAAATAAACGCAGTTTGGATGGTTTTTTTGCCATAAATTCGTCACAAGTTTTTTGAAGCCCAAGTACTATAAATTATAATATTTTGACATAATGTAACTTTAATTTCATTGAAACTATTTAATTATGTATCTTTTCAGAATAAAAATGTTTCGTTTTAAACATTGTAGTTGTATTTACTCAATTTGGAAACAATGTGACATGTCTGTTTTTTTCCCTGTGCCCTTCAATTATGACCTTGACCTTTCAAGGTCACGGACAAGGTCAAGTTCAATGTCAAGACCAAGTTCAAGATCACTTGACTAAAATTTGGGTTTGACCTTGTATGTGACCTTGAACTTTCAAGGTCACGGACAAGGTCAAGGTCAAAACCAAGTTCAAAGTGACTTGACCAGAATTTGTATTTGACCTTGTATGTGACCTTGAACTTTCAAGGTCACGGACAAAGTCAAGTTCAATGTCAAAACCAAGTTCAAGGTCACTTGACTAAAATTTGGGGTTGACCTTGTATGTGACCTTGAACTTTCAAGGTCACGGACAAGGTCAAGTTCAATGTCAAAACCAAGCTCAAGGTCACTTGACTAAAATTTGGATTTGCCTTGTATGTGACCTTGAACTTTCAAGGTCACGGGCAAGGTCAAGTTCAATGTCAAAACCAAGTTCAAAGTCACTTGACCAGAATTTGGATTTGACCTTGTATGTGACCTTAAACTCTTAAGGTCACGAACAAGGTCAAGTTCAATGTCAAAACCAAGTTCAAGGGCACTTGACTAAAATTTGGATTTGACCTTGTATATGACTTTGAAATTTCAAGATCACGGACAAGGTCAAGTTCAATGTCAAAACCAAGTTCAAAGTCACTTGACCAGAATTTGGATTTGACCTTGAACTCTCAAGGTCAAGGACATGGTCAAGTTCAATGATAAAACCAAGTTCAAGGTCACTTGACTAAAATTGGAATTTGACCTTGTATATGACTTTGAACTTTCAAGGTCACGGACAAGGTCAAGTTCAATGTCAAAATCAAGTTCAAGATCACTCGACTAAAATTTGGATTTGACCTTGAACTCTCAAGGTCACGGACAAGGTCAAGATAAATCTCAAAACCAAGTTCAAGGTCACTCGACTAAAATTTGGATTTGACCTTGTATGTGACCTTGAACTCTCAAGGTCACGGACAAGGTCGAGATGAATCTCTAAACCAACTTCAAAGTCACTTGACTAAAATTTGGATTTGACCTTTATGTGACCTTGAACTTTTAAGGTCACGGACAAGGTCAAGTTCAAGGTCAAAAACAAGTTCAAAGTCACTTGACTAGAATATGGATTTGACCTCATATGTGACCTTGAACTCTCAAGGTCTCGGACAGGGTTAAGTTCAATGTCAAAACCAAGTTCAAGGTCACTTAACTAGAATTTGGATTTGACCTTGTATGTGACCTTGAACTCTCAAGGTCACGAACAAGGTCAAGTTCAATGTCGAAACCAAGTTCAAGGTCACTTGCTTAAAATTTGGATTTGACCTTGTATGTGACCTTGAACTTTCCAGGTTACGTTCAATGTCAGAACCAAGTTCAAAGTCAATCGACAAAACCTTGGATTTGACCTTTATGTGACTTTGAACTTTCAAGGTCACGGTCAAGTTCAATGTCAAAACCAAGTTCAAAGTCACTTGCTTAAAATTTGGATTTGACCTTGAACTTTCAAGGTCACGGACCAGGTCAAGTTCAATGTCAAAACCAAGTTCAAAGTCATTCGACTAGAATTTGGATTTGACCTTGTATGTGACTTTGAACTTTCAAGGTCACGGACAAGGTCAAGTTCAATGTCAAAACCAAGAAGTTCAAAGTCACTAGACCAGAATTTGGATTTGACCTTGTATGTGACCTTGAATTTTCAATGTCACGGACAAGGTCAAGTTCAATGTCAAAATCAAGTTCAAGGTCACTTGACTATAATTTTGATTTGACCTTGTATGTGACCTTGAACTTTCAAGGTCACGGGCAAGGTCAAGTTCAATGTCAAAACCAAGTTCAAGGTCAATTGACAAAACCTTGGATTTGACCTTTATGTGACTTTGAAATTTCAAGGTCACGGACAAGGTCAAGTTCAATGTCAAAACCAAAATCAAAATCACTTGACTAGAACTTGGATTTGACCTTGTGTGACCTTGAACTTTCAAGGTCACGGACATGGTCAAGTTCAATGTCAAAACCAGGTTCAAGGTCACTTGACTAAAATTTGATGATGATTTGACCTTGTATGTGACCTTGAACTCTCAAGGTCAAAACCAAGTTCAAAGTCACTTGCCAAAATTTGGATTTGTGACCTTGAACTTTCAAGGTCACGGGCAAGGTCAAGTTGAATCTCAAAACCAAGTTCAAAGTCACTTGACTAGAATTTGAATTTGACCTTGTATGTCGAAGGGTACAGGGAAATAACCAGACATGTCACTGTTTACGGCGAATTTAGGTATCGGTGCCATTAAATTGTCCGATTGAAGGCGTATATTTGAGAACACTAAAAAATGGGAAATAAACAATAGTCTTAATGTGTAATGTAATATCTAAAATATAGCGTACAGGGGAAAAAACAGCTTTGTCTATGCGTCCCGGTAAAAAGCCAGCGATGTCATGTAAAGAAATTATTATAATGCAATATTTTGCAAAACGTTTCAGTGCTATTGTGGCCGGCAAATGGTGAGCTTGTTCTTTGTGCAAAGTTATTATAGTATATTATGGCTAACAGTGATTCGGAGTCGTCTGTAAATCCTAATATTATAGGTGGGGCAAAAAAAAAGGAAGAAAACCGGCCGATTGTCAGAGGTTTAAAAAAAAACGAAATTATCGACGCATGAACCTGGATTACCCTGTAACTGCAAAAGATTAAAGTGTTTTGATGAGTTTAATGAGGAGCAAAGAAAAAAAATAATAAAAACTTTAATTTTCTGCTCTCCCACGATGAGCAAAATTCATATCTAGCTGGATTGATTACGGTGGCACCTGTGAAACAAAGGAGAGGCCACGTTAGAACGAATCTACTGCTACTCTTCATGGTGCTAGTTATGCTTACCGAGTTTGAATTCTCAATCGTGATATTACGGTATGTGCCAAAGCGTTTTGTTCCATGCATGGGATAACAAAGAATAAGCTGACTTATATTAAGGAAAGCATAAAACGAACTGGTGCATCTCCCAAAGGTAGACGTGGAGAGCATAGTACAATCCATAGAAAGGTAGATGATTTAACAAAACGTTTGGTATATGACCACATCAAAAGTTTTAAGGGTCGCCAAAGTCATTATAGTCTGAAGGATACGAAAAAGACATATTTACCGGAAGAACTTACAATTAAAAAATGTTTAACCTCTTTAATGATAAGCATCCAAATGTTAAAGTCTCGTACGAAACGTACAGAACAATTTTCAATAAAGATTTCAATATTTCGTTTGGATACCCTCGGACAGATACATGCGCAACGGGTGACGAATTTCAGATTAAGGTTAAATGCTTGGCTGCTGAAAATGATACAGATAAGACTGGGTACTTAACGGTTTTGAATGAAGTGCACAAGAGGGCAGCTGATACTTTCTATTGTAGAAAGAGGGAGGCAAAAAGAGCTGCAAAAAAAAAGTATTAAAAAAGAAGCCATCTGCATTGACTTTGCAAAAAATATTTCTATTTCAAAAATTGCTACAAACGACGTAGGTATATTATAAACGGCAGTTGTCGATGTATGCCTTTAACATACACGTCCTGTCTACTGGTCAGTCGATGTTTTATACCTATCATGAAGGAATAGCTAAAAAAGGATCGAACGAAGTTGCATCGTTCCTTTTTCATTTTATCAATACTTACTTAGAAGACGACATTGAAGAACTGCAGATCTTCTGCGACTCTGCCGGAGGACAAAATAAAAATTTTACCATTTTTCGATTTATTCATTTTATTGTAATCAACAAAATTCATGGATTGAAAGAAATAAAAATTACATTCCCTGCGAGAGCACACTCCTATGTAGGTAGGATGGTGGAATTTGAGGAGTTTTTTTGAAATTCCAGAAGAGTTTGAGGAAGTTATACAAGATTCCCGGTGCAAACCATCGCCGTTTATTGTAGTGCGTGTGTCACAAAACATTATATTGGATTGGAAATCTTTTTTAGACTCAATGTACGTACAAAAATACCCATTTAAAAGACAACGTATTAAAGAAATAGTGGCAAAATCTGGCCACAGCCGCCTTATTTACCACCGTTCGGCATACAATGGACAAGTAATGTCTGGAATAATAAAGAAACGCATCGACACAAATACAGGTTTAAGAAGTGGAGAGTTTGGATTGCCTACTACAGTATACGATGGTAAGTTATATGATGTTTTTAAAAGACCGATATAGAACAGTTTTTTTTTAACTTTTGTTACAGGTCTTTTGCCGGTTGCAAAGGCTAAGTTTGAAGACCTAATGAGCCTTTTGGGTTTTGCAGTCCAAAGGCGGTGACATTTTTCAAAAACCTGGTCCATCATTAACAAGTAACTTCAAATTACTTCTAATATTATGCTGATGTATAACATAAACACATAATAATTATTAGTAAATGCACTTATTAATTTAATTTTCTGGTGTAAAAATAAATGTGACGTGGCTGGTTCTTGTTTGTTTTAGATGACATGGCTGATTCCCTGTAAAAAACGCAGTTTGGACGGTTTTTTTGCCATAAATTCCTCACAAGTTTTTTGAAGCCCAAGTACTATAAACTATAATATTTTGACATAATGTAACTTTAATTTCATTGAAACTATTTGATTATGTATCTTTTCAGAATAAAAATATTTCGTTTTGAACATTGAAGTTGTATTTACTCAATTTGGAAATAAAGTGACATGTCTGCTTTTTTCCCTGTACCCTTCATTTCGCCTATCGAAATCATCTTCAAATAACTCATGCACTGGAATAACTTTGTATGGGTGATATTTGTGCTTTCGAACTATTCGGTGAACAACAAATTTCCGCATGTGTAAATTGACCCCAATGTGCGACACAGGAGTTCATGGATTTTCTTCCAAAGAAAGCAAAACGTCAAGTTGTTCATTTTCATCTTGAGCAGGACGACGAGATTTAGGCAAAGCTCTAACATGACTTCTATCACCAAACCCAACCATGCGTAGAATTTCAATCTTTTCTCGCTCCGTTAACTTTACCATTGTGAAAACCGCAACTTTGCAACTACGATTGACAATTACTTATTTGAAGTATAATTGTCACACAATTTCTATGGGACTAAACGGCGACAAGTCAACATTCCAAAAAACACACCGCTGAACTTTAAATGAATTTAGACATTACTTCTGGGACTCACTGTATAGTAAAATATAATTTTTCGCGTTTTAAGCAGTTTGGTAAGTAAATACCGTTTTAATATATCTAATTCGAGAGTAGGTATTCGCAAAACATAAAAAATGTCGCTTTCTATAACTTTAAAAAAAAAATTCGTTACCTCTGACTGAATTTGTATGCAGCACTGTCTGGTTCTGACATCACGAGCCACCACTGCTGCTATTTCATTTTTAGTCAATCCACATATTTTATGGTAATTACACCACTGCACCCAAAGATTTATTTTAGCTTAAACCAAACACCAGGAATGTAAAACAAAAACTTTATTTTAAAATCACATTTCGTCATGAACAATAATTTTAAATAAGAATAATTTACAGTAACATTCTAAAATCGTTCACCATTCAAAACAATCTCTTTTATGACACAGGAAGAATCGGCTTTGGTAACTAAGTCGTTTTACAATGTATCAAAATCCGGCTTAACTATCATCATCGAAATGATGGAAATTTATTAAACATCAAAAAACGTATATTTATTAGGAATATTCGGCAAACTCTACGGATAAAGTAAAGCATAAATGAAAAAGACAGCATGATAAAGATATTTTAAATCTACAGTGTGTCTCTTATAAGATGAAGAAACTCAATCTTCCTTTTTAAGAGCTAATTATTTGTGTAGAGATTCATAACAAGACATGCATCTTTTAAAGTATCAAACTCAATTTTGGCGTTTAAACTTTGCTTAGTGTAACTAGCTTTATTATTCTGGTTCTTAGTGGAGGTATCGAAAAAATTGATTAGGAGAAGCGATTGAAAAATATCATATACTTGTAGAAACATACTTTCACGCACGCTGATCTCAGGTGCGCACTAGGTTACGGCGCAAGGGGGAAAATCAGTCGCTTCAACACTGGTATCCTTGGGGCTACCCCTGTGCTAAAATTCAATTCTCTGACCTTAAAAATAAAGAAATGTTGACCTGTCGTCATCTTATATGAAACACAACGTATGGATGTTGGAATAATTAAAGTAACTCCATTGTCAGGTGAACTTACTGGTTACTAATTTAACTACCATAAACCATTCTTTAAACCGAATCTTGTATTTTTAGAGAGTAACTTAATGAACTCAGATTAACTTCAACACGTTCAGAGTACTCCCTTTTTTTCTATAACAAAATGTCAAAAATCAAACAACTGCCAATAACAAAGCAGAAAAATAAGTTTACGGTTTGTAAATTGTAACATTTAAAAAACAGTATAGATTAGGATATCATGCTGGTAACAAGCAACAAAAGAAAATAGACATATTAGGATTATTTCATGGGATTAACAAACTTTTCAAGTTCTACTCTTCAAATAGAGAATTATAAAATTTAGTTCCCCATTTGAAACATAACTGTGGTAAAAAATGTAAATTAATTAAAAATAACAACACTCCCTCCCGCGAATCATTTTTACTTTACTTTTCGCAGACGGAAACAAAACTGTGTTGCCATATAATAATTTAACCACCATTAACTGAGAAACTCATCCAGTATAAATGCAAAAATAAAACTTTATTAACACTTTATCACTTGCACATATCGTTTACCATTTTTTCCATATCTTTGTCTGTGTCAATGTCTTTCGTTTCATCCTCCTGTTCTATTGTAACTTCCATGCTATTGGTCGGAGTGGTGGGACTCTCTTCGTCCTCTTCCTCCTCCTCCTCCCCGTCCCCCTCTTCATCGTTGCGGGGGTGCTGCGGACGGTCCGCCGGCGCTGCTTCCGCTTCTTCGTATTCATTACCGGGAGGTTTTAATTTAGAAAGTTGTTCTTGCAACTGTTTATATATCTGAAAAACGGACAGAGCGGGATTTCAGCAATTTTAAAATCGTCCTTTTGGTTTGGATTCACATGTATATTAATTAAATATGTAATATTTTAGTGTTAGTAGTCGAAAAAAATATATATATACACCTCAGTTGAGAAAGCTGTTATACAGTGACCGGCAGAAAGTGCGCAGCATATGGGAAAATTTTTTATCTACGAATTTAATAAATACATTTCATTTTACAAAAGTTCTGCATGTCCTCAAATCAAAACAACACCCATCAAATCCGGTAGAAGTCTTATGGTATACGAGGAAGAGCCAAAAACTGGTAATACCGCTAAGAGTAAAGTACCTCCATTTTTCATTTTAGAAAAAAAATGGTATTAAGAAATATGGTTTCAATTTTAAAGATATACTCAAATAGCAAATTTTGCTTATTTTTTACAAAAAATAGGATTTAATCCTTTTTCTGAATTACCCTGTATAAAAAGTACATCGCAACCATACAGTACGCAAATTGTATTTTCTGTATACTTTGTTAGAGATAACCGTAAATAGTATGTCAGATTAGTTACTTTTAACAATATTATGGCGTTTTAAAATAAAAACAAAAATAATAAATATTTTTGCTGCACGCCGTATTTTATTTTATGATGAAACAAAATAATTTAATCTAGCTGATCTTGTGTTATGCACTTTAACTTAAAGCACCTTCCAAATGGTATATCTATACCTAAAAGTACAAAGAATTAAAAATTGAAAATATTTCTTGTACGGATTTTATTTGCCACGATAATTAATAATATAATAAGAAGGATCAATATAATTTTGTATACCTCAAATCGAAACATTTCAAAATCTTTTTTTTTTTCATTTAAAATACAAAGGAGTCTTTCTTTATATCTAAATTTGAAACCCAAATAATAATAATACAAATCATTTTTCTTCTCATAACCAATACCGCCGTACATAAACGAAGACTATTTAAGACCAAAGCAACAACCATGGAAACAAGTCAATAATTGAAATTAAATTAATGACATTAAGTTAGTTCTGTTGTAAAAACGGAAGTTGAAAAGTTGTCTTGACAGAAAAAAATTGAAATAGTTTTAATTTTATGGTGACAATTATCACAGTTATCGCGAGACAGCAATTATTTTTAACAAGATGGTGCTTCTATTCATAATAAGGGAATGGCTAAATCAACAATTTCCTCACAAATAGATCGGACGGTTTTCAAAAAATCCCTGGTCTGAAGGTCACCAAACATTACTCCTCTAGACTTCTTTTTCTGGGGTTATTTAAAAACCAAGTGTATAAATGTCGGCCTTTTAGAAATTTAGATCATCTGGAAAATATTATTAGAGAGTCTATCGCTAGATATAATCCTACTTTTTTAAGGAACGTAGCCAAAGAATTTAACAAAAGAACCGCAAAATGTATAGAAAATGGCGGAGGACATGTAGAAACATAAAGTTATAGTTATTGCTAGGTGCATAACAAAATATCAGTTACATTAAATTATTTTTTTTCCTCATAAAATAAAATACGGTGTGCAGCAAGAATATTTAATATTTTTATGTTTTTAATTTAAAAGGCCATAATATTGTCAAAACTAACTAATCTGGCATACTATTTGCAGTTATCCCTGACAAAGTGTACCGAAAATACAATTTGCGTACTGTATGGTTGCAATGTACTTTTTATACAGGGTAATTCAGAAAAAACGATTAAATCCTATTTTTCCAAAAATAAGCAAAATTTGGTATTTGAGTATATCCTTAAATTTGAAACCATATTTCCTAATACAATTTTTTTCTAAAATGAGAAATGAAGGTACTTTACTCTTAGCGGAATTTCCAATTTTTGACTCTTGCTCGTATACCATAAGACTTTTACCGAATTTGATACGTGTTATTTTAATTTGAAGATATGCAGAACTTTTCTAAAATAAGATAAATTTATTAAATTTATAGAAAAAAAAATTCCCATATGCTGCGCATTTCTGCTGGTCACTGTATATCTCGCACATTATATCCTATGGTGTTTCGCGCCTCAGGATGTATAAGCGCTCGCTATATATAACAGTTCACTTCTCAACCTAGGTATATAATATAATATTAGTAAATAAATATTACAGTAAAGCTTCTAAATACAAGAACTGTCGAAAATTGATAACGCCAGCTAGAATGCATTAATCCTAGCTGACAAAATGACAAGTCACGATCGAGACGTAATTAACAACATTAACGATTAAACAATAATGGTGCTTGCGATATTTGCACCAGCCTGTTAAGTGCAAAAAATCGCCGCATAATTTGTGTACAATGCAGACTCCGTGCAGTACTTAGGTTACACTAATTATTTTCGAAAAAAAGAGAAATCCCCAAGGAAATTAGAACACAGATACATAAAAAAGTAGGGCAGACCCATGGACGACCACTGAAAAACAAGGAAACAAAATGAACATTAGTAGGGTGGATAAAATCAGAAATGTTACAAATATAGAATAAAAGTAAACTCAATCAAAGATAAAATCAAGGACGGTAAACTGAAATGGTAACGCCATTTAAGAAGAATGGCAGCTAATAAAATAGTGAAAGAAGTGTTTGAATGCAAGTTTAATAGATCAAGAGCAAGAGGTAAACCAAGAAAGACATGGTTAAGCTACGGTTTTCTCGAAAGCGGCCGTCAAAATACGGTGAATTACGTCATATAGCGGTGAAAAAATGCGGCATAGTCGGCGGCGTCAGGTGTACAGTCAGGAAAATGGTTCCGCTTTTTTAAAACATAATTTTAGAAAAAGATGAAAAAGAAGTTAAAAGGAGAGATTGGATTTGAATCCGAGTTATATTAAAAAAAAAACATGTAGAAGAAGGCGCATATAAATTTACCTCAACCTAGATCAGAAAACGTTGAGCCAACTGTAACACTGACACAGCTTTGAATATGAGGGCAACGCTATTTTACGTTATGGGGTTGAGTAATGCTCTGTTGGAAACCGCTTGTATTTAAATCGCACAGCACCTTTTGTTGTGACGTAATTCAGCGTATTTTGACGGCCGCTTTCGAGGAAACCCTAGCTTTAGAGGAAGTGAGGAAAGCACCAGTGAGAAGAGGGATGACCTGGGAGAAAGCCGATCAGAGCACTCAAGTTAGGAAGGAATGGAACGAACTCTGGAGACTTACAACACAGCTAGCTCAGCTCCACCAAAGCCTGACACCCGATATGGTAGATAGGTTGAGGATTAAAATTAATATTTTTAAAAATATCAGTATTGTTCTTATCGATTTATTAATATAAAAATGACATAATATGGGTTTTAGGAGAATCAAAGAGGCACGCAGCATACGTCAAAAATAATATTTTTAATAGTTGGGAATCAAATGAATAATGTGTACCAGGTGGCCAAATAAGAATGGACGCCGGCCATATCTCAGGAATCGTTTATCGCAGTTTTTAAATAAAAAAAATTATCAAGTCTATTAAAATAAATAGCTGGAAATTAAGTTTCTAAATTGACCGCTAGAGGGCTCCAACCTATGACTAAGAAAATATAAGTATGTCAAAAATATAGTGTTTTATTCTTTGAAGTGTACGAAATAACTTTACGTCCATACATTTTACTACAACTCGCAAAAGAGACTAAGGGGAGGAGGGGAAATCTCTTTTGACAGAAATACTCATAACTCCGGTTTGCCTTAACCAAATTTAACAAACCTTATCTCGTTTCAGAGATACTATAGTAACATTAAAAATTTTGTATGCCTATTTTTAGTTATGTTCGTCGCCACTAGCAGGCACTATTTTTTCTTAATTTTAAATGTAACCATATATAAATATTTATTTATATAAAAAAATAAATTAAAAACTGAGAAATCTGGTGAAAACCGCATGTCAATATCTTAAATCCAAGCCAGAAATACAAGATAAAATATTATGAAATCGGTCGCAGGTAACCCATATTTTAGAAAATACGTATTGTAAGCTTTAAGAACACAAATATATGATCTAAAACGGTTTAAATAGAGTCGCTTATAATATTATTGTTAATAACTAAATTTACAGCTAAAAAGAATATTCCCACAAAAATTATTTATTATGCAAACAATTTCCCATGTAATTTTCTGTAAGACTTTTTATTCTGCTAGATACATCTGAAGAAGCTACAGTGTTGGCGAAACAATTATGTGTTAATAATAAAGTTTTGTGAAAATTTAGAAACTAGTTATTTCATTCTACAAGTTTAATCAGTGGCGGAACTACCGGTGTGCAGTGTGTGAGAAGCACACGGACCCGGGTAAAAAGGGGCCCGGGAGCGGAGCCACAAATATAAAAAAAATGCAAAACAAAAAACAAAATATTCTCATAGAAAACAAATGCAATACTCCGGAAACGGACCCACAAAACTTCTCTACTCAATACTTTTATAGATAGTAACTGAAATAATCACATAAAACGACATTTATTGTTTTTATTAAACTACAATTCGCAATACCGGCATTTAGTTTAAAGGGCGGTGTACGTGTCGCGTGTCGGCGATTATTGAACTTAGATTATTTTTTCATTTAAGCTTTCTTTATTTAAGTTGAAATCCCGCAAGATATGACTCCGTCGGTGTAGAACGTTGCACTACCGAGCCAGAATCGAGTTCCGAGACTGGTAGTGTCAGTGACAGTGACAATATTAGTGAAGAATTTCAATGGGAAAAAACCGAAAATATTGAAACAAATAGTACTGCCGTGTCGAGGGAATCAACGGTTTAAATAAAAACTGATAAAGGGTATTATGATCCAAATGGGGTATTGACGGATAAACAAAAAAGATTTTTAGTTGCTAATGAACCTTGTAGACCTTTCCTAAAGATGATAAAGGTAATAGTTTCTCGGCTTTTTACTACACTAAAACTAGTATGTCAGGAATAAACACTGAGCGTTTGTGGCTTTCTTACTCTAAAATCCTGGACAAATGCTACTGCCTGCCTTGTTGGTTATTTGGACAAGCTAATGATGCCATTGGCAGTGATGATTGGAGGCATCTTCAGGTTAGTGGTGATGTGAATAACCATTATCAAGTTCAAACAAGTGATGATTGGTTTAGAATAAATGTGTTTTTTAAAACTATAGATATAATACAGCTCGATTAAAAAATCCGAAGTTCTGGCCTATACAAAATTTGTTTTTTCTTCTCGTTTTGTTCCCCAACGTTTTACGAGATCCTTCTCTTTCTGATAAGGATATTTACGATATGAGTCAAGCCCTGCATCTTCAATATCCAGAAGACATCGCGGATACAATTTCATCCCAAGTGCTTTCATTTAGAGAATGTTTTAAGAATGGTTTAGATAATTTAACTTTTATTTTTGATTTATTACATTTTATTTTGGTAAAAAATTATTATTCACCTTCCAGTTTTAGTGAAATTGTAACTGTCTGTATTATTTTTTTGACCATCCCTATTTCGGTTGCATTAGCTGAACGGTCTTTTTCCATGTTAAAGTTAATTAAAACTTATTTGAGGAATTGCATGACCGACAAAAAAATTATCAGCTTTAGCAATTATTTCTATCGAAAATGAGGAAGCTCAAAAAAATAGACATTTCTAATCCTATTTCAAATTTTGCGCATGCAAAAACAAGAACAAAATATTTTACTAGTTAATTCGTAAATATTTGAGAGGTTTTTCTTTTTTTGTTGTTGTTGAAGTATTTCCAATATTTTATTATTTCATGTTTAACATATTAATTTAAAAAATATATTTTTGATTTTGTTACTTCTACGTATATAAATTATTATTCTTATCACACATTGTTTTTGATTTGCACTTGCAGATATTTTTCTATGTTTAGGAAAATAAATACTTATCAGTATAACAATTGCGTTTTTGTACCCAAAATAATTCATAAATTAATATGGTTACAAATATTCCGTATCGTAATGGGGGCCCGGAAAAATTTTCGAACACAGGCCCGTGGCTACGTTGTTCCGCCACTGAGTTTAATATGAATTTTAATTCAGTATCGGCTAACTTCATTCATTATTTCATTTTAATGATTAATTGATATAAATTAAATTCTGTTGAGGATACAGATGCGATATCAAGGTATAAGTTATGTGAAGTTTTCAGTATTTTTTTTTGTTTATTGAAAATGTAACTAACCTTCTTAAAAGTTTCCAAGGACAAGCTTCTGTTCTTTTTCGTGGTCCTTGTATTCTTCTTCTCTTTTTTAGTCTCTATCTCTAGTTCCTGTATCCATCTATCTACTTGCGCCAATATTTCATGCCGCTTCATGTAGAAGTGAGCATGTATCACATCTTTGAAACAAGGACACGGATTCACGATTTGATCCAGCATAGCCCATCGTACCGTCGCCTGACAAATGTTCAGGTTGTAGTCCTTGGAGTTGGCCGAACCAGCAGGAGTACCTAAATGCGCAAATTGTATATTATCAATAAGTAAAATTAAAATTCAAGGTTTCCTTACCTCTGGCTCTTTCGTAACCCGGCTCGTTAAAATAGGGCTCCGGTACTAAAATTAAACTTTGAATAGAAACTAATACTTGCAGAAAACTGGACGTTTGGGCGTTCCATTTTTCCTCTGGTCTACCATGCCACGTATTTAATACCTTAAATAAACAAATATCTTTTACAACAACTTATCCCATTGTCACATATAATGTGATTGTTACTTACTGATAAGCACACTTTTCCATCATTATATAAATTAGGATTAAATCTGACTGTGTGATGGCCAGTAGTTTCTAAGTTTATTAACATTGGCGACAGCGGATAATCTGGCGGAAAAAATACATCCAATTCGAAACAACCGTTGGCGTATGGAGTGTCAGCTGGCCCCGTGATAAGTACCTTGAAAGAAAAAATACAATACCATTGTAAAGTTTAGTTAGTACGGTCCAAAAGACTAACTTTATTTCTCGATAATATATTGAATCCCCTTTTATTTCAACAAACTCTTTAGAACGGCTAAGGTCGTCCAAGTCTCTCGATGACGCCGTAATCGGAATTTTTGTCTTTAATCCTCTTCTCGCTTAAAAATTTACTGTCACGCAGATCCGTTTCAATTTTTCAAACACTCGCCACATTGACGAATAATAGCGTTTACAAGAATTGAGGCGTGTACTTAATGACCTTACACCGAATCGATTATACACCATCGAGACGACATTTAAATTCTGTCAGGGCTTTCCCTTCCTTATTCAGAAATTTAATGACAGCCCCATATTATAGATAAATTTGCGCAACAATTCTTTGTGGTGCTATAATTTAACTGCTACCGACTCTAAAGCCACCAAATTTTAACGGCCGTATACAAGGATATGAATGTCATCAGGGACTGTCACAGTTAGGCAAAGGAATAACATAGTGGTTTAACTACGTAGTTTAGTACATACAAGACACGAGTAGATAAAAGTGTCATGTGACATTTTTTGAAACATTAATTTTCTTGGTCTACACATGGTGGTCTTTAAGTACGTTTAAGTATTTTAGGGAGTGGTTCCCTAGGACATTCTAAGAAAAAAAGTTCCAATAAACTTATGTCCGCAAATGCCCCAATTTTAAGATAAAGGGTGTAAATTGTTTACAAAATCGATTTTTTGATAATATTTTAAAAACCTTTAAATATTAATTTTTTTAAATTTGCTAAAACTAAAAAGTGGTTAAAGTGATACATTTTAGGACTATTTAAAAAACTTTCTGATTTTGCCATGGGCGTAGATACGGTTAAGCATGTTGGGTTTTTATAGGAAATCAATGTTACGTCATTGCTCTTTTTTTATTTTAGAATTTCTTAGATACTAACAACTAAAAATACAAAAAAAAAAATGTAGCTTCTCTTTTTTTGATAGGATAAGTTGTTTTTGTGAAAAAAATAAAAAGACGTTTTGTTTCACGCCACTCCACCGTTTCTAGTATTTACTTTTTCTTAAATTTTTAAAGTACTGCTAGGACTGATTTACTTTTTCTATTTTTTGTTCAATGCCTGAAATATATTAAAAGTTTTCATAAACCTATTAAGAAATATTTATTATCGCTTTAGTTAAATAATTAGTAATTCAGTAAAAAAACTTCCTTTAGTTAATTTGAAGATTTGTCTTTTATTTATTAGGAAGGCTATGGATTTTAAAACAAACGAAGTTTTAGTTAATAAAACGTAATAATTAAACAAAAAATTTAAAATTTAATTAAAATTGATGTTTGTGTAGCTACATTCTTGGTGAAACTGGATTGTTTGTGTTTGCAATGCCTGAATATACAAATATGGAAATGACAGACATGCATTTTGCACATGGCTTGGCTAATGGCAATACAGCGGAAGCGCGTCGTATTTATGAGGATAAATATCCTCGTCGACAAATTCCTTGTGCCAAAACATTTTAAATATTCAGGAGCGCCTTTAAGACACGGGAAGTTTTGCAAAATATGCCGATTGCAGCAATTGTACCCATACCACATACGAGGGTACAAATATTATTACTTGATTATTTTCCCAAACGAGTAAATCTTTGCCAATGGATGCTTCAAAAAGCAGCAGAAAATTCTGAGTTTTTAAACTTGATTCTTTTTACGGACGAGGCCAACTTTTCCCGTAATACGATTCAAAATTTAACAATCATCAGGCTGGAAACAATCCTTAATTAATTAATTCTTTCATCCTCATTTTTTTTTTTTATATCTTTTTGTTTGTGTAATGCTGAGATTTTTAATTGTTGACGTTGTTGGTTATCATAGTATTTAAAGTGTAATTGTACCTTTATTTTGTATCATTTATTTACTGTTTCTTCTAGGCTTTGTCAGCGAAAGTTTACTTTTTAGACAATAAAGCATATTTTGATTGATTGATTGATTGAATCCTCATGCTGTAATAGAAGTGCACCATCAGCATCAATTTTCATTAAACGTGGGGGCAGGTATTATTGGGGACTTTCTTATAGGGCTTTTTTTTTCCTCCAAGACTCGACGATACGTATCGCTATTTTATCGAACACGAACTAGCTAGATTATTTGAAGATGTTCCGATCATGGTTAGAAATCAATCATCGTTTATGCACGACGAGGCTCCAGCTCATTCTAGCTCGATTGCTCGAGAGTTTTTGGATAGGGTGTATCAAAATCGCTGGATTGGTCGCGGAGCTGTGAAACAAAATCATGTGTGGCCGCCTAGGTCGTCATACCCCTGGTATATTTCTACGTGTCCGTGAGTTCATGGAAATAATAATAGAAGCCTGCATTATTGCAAACGGTGGTCACATTTAGCAGTTTCTTTTAATTTTTATGAGAACATGATTCAGCGTATCTAATTTTTCCTTTTTGGTTATTCGGTCCCTATAATACGTTTTAAGGCCTGTATAAAAATAGTTTATATTAGGAAAATGTCACAATACATCGTATTAGCGTTGTTTGTATGTAAATAAATGAGTATAAAAGTAAATAAAATAAAAAATGCTAGATTACAATTTAATTATTTAAACTAGAGCGGTAATAAATATTTCTTAACAGGTTTATAAAAACCTTTAATGTATTTCAGGCATTGAACAAAAGATAGAAAAGCAAATAAGCCCTAGCAGTACTTTAAAAATTTAAGAAAAAGTAAATACTAGAAATGGTGGAGCGGAGTGCAAGAAAACATAATTTTATTTTTTTCTCAAAAACAGCTGATCAAAAAAAAAAGATACATTTTTTATGTATTTTTAGTTGTTAGTATCTGAGGTTCTAAATTAAGAAAAAAAAAGCAATGGCCTAACATCGATTCCCTATTAAAACCCAAATACTTACCCGTATCTACGCCCATGGCAAAATCAAAAAGTTTTAAATAGTCCTAAAATGTATAACTTTAATCACTTTTCAGTTTTAGCAAATTTCAAAAAAGTAATATTTAAAGGTTTTTAAAATATTATCAAAAATCGTTTGTTTTTTTTAAGAATTTTAAGACCCTGTATCTTAAAATTGGGGCATTTGCGAAAATGGTGGACGTTACGGACCATCATGTATATTTTAAATAAGCTGATTAGGTTCCTTATGAAGTTGTTAAATGTCACCTATACCTACCTATTTTTTGCTGCAAATGAAAAGGGATAAAAGTGTTATGTGTAACATGACATAGTAATACTTTTAGCTCTTCTTCAGTGGATAAAAGAGGCATGTACGTTCGAAACATGTTTAAACCAAGAACACATTTTTTTTATAAAATATTATTTTGCCAAAAATGTGTTTAAATATTAAAAGAAAATTAAAGAAAAAAAATCGTTTTTAAATTCATATAAATTAATTAAATAACCCCTAAGCGTTTCGGCCATTAAATGAGCATCTTGGGAGTTCTATAAGGAACGGAGGAGGCAAATTTACATGAAGCAGTTTTGTCTTCTATGTTAATGTTAATTAAGTGACGGTACACACAAGTAGTGTGTATGGTGTATTCGGTGCTTTTAGTGGTTGATGATTATAATGTTTAAATAATTTCTAAACCCGTTAACAGTTTTTATAAAATTTACATATTTATTTTAAAAGTACATTTTTCATTCTTAAAATTGACTAGTGGCGGCATTAGGATGACATTTTTCTCGATTTCTTCCTGATAAATTTTAATTAAATGGTCGCTATATGTGCTGCTAAACCCTGCTTGTATTTTTTTGGTAGAGACGACCGACGCCTACGGTTTAAGCCTAAATATTATTTTTGTTACGGCGAAATAAAATAACCACAAAATTTGAACCAGAGCAGAATGTTCTCCTGGTGATTGAGTTTAGAACCTAAGTAATTTTGAATCACTCTGTATAATGATAGATGAAACACTTAAACTAAATCCATACCATACCTTCATAACATCTAATCTGGAAGTATCGTAGCGGACGAATACGGAGCTGCTATAACTGAGAGGCAAACTGGTCGAGAGCGTGACCGTTTCTTGCGCGATCCTCTTCACTCTCGTCGGATGCGATTGTTCCGGCGTCGCTTTCGCCATCGATTCGAAATGATGAGATATCACGAACTTGATACTGCCGTCTTGCTGTTCTTCGATCATTTCGAACGAGGCTGTGTTAATTAATTAAAAATACGTCAATTACAACAGTTGAATTTTATTAGGTCAGCTGCAACTACTATTTATTTATTTTGCTTCCAAGATCACCATCTAACCTTTAAATAACAATATTTTATAACTAACCGATAGAATCCAACATCTTAGGCTTATACGCACTATACAAATTTGAACAAAAGAATTGTTGCCTGCCAAGAGGTCATTTGACTGACATTATTTTTGACATATACTGCCTGTAGAACTACCGCATACGTAATAAAAATTTGTTAAACTTGAATCTGTCTTATTTTAAAAAACATGTGGACACTCCTTAACATTAACAACTAAAACACTACTTTTCGAATATTAGTCAATTCTTCACAACCGCCGCGGGAGCCATAAGCTGTTTAAAATATAAATATATCTTACCAAACTGTAGAGTTTTCATTATCCTCATGTACTGTTGTTCGGGAGAAATTGCCATTCTCCTTTCCATTGAATTATCCCGATCCGAATCGCTCTCGTCGATCATACCGAACGTAACTTTGGCAACAAGGTTTGCAGTATTTTGTATATCGGGCATCAGCGTTGCCAGCCCTTCTCCCTGTTCCAGATCCTCGATTTTGTCGATAAAATTCGTTGATTTCGTGGTTTTTCCCAGATGATTTGTCGATTTTGCGTTCTGCACTCTGTAATATAAACTAGAAGTTATTGGAACACCATTTTCAAAAATAAACGTTCCTTACCTCAATTTGTTGGCATAAGTATCCACGCAAGTCTTCATGTTCTTAAGCAACGAACTAACGGATGGTTCACTCATTTTCGATTTTTGCGGTAATAATAATTCTACTAGCTGAGAACTGACGGCCAACGCCCGTAGGATTTTAAGCACCCCCTTATACAAGGGTATGTGCCTCGCCATATCTAACACTGAATCATTTCTGAGATACGAGCTGATTGCTGGAAGCAGCGAACTAAGAGAGAAATGAAAATTATACAACAAACCATTAACAATTCTATGCCAATTAAAATTATAAAAAATTAAAAACACTTACAGGCAAGCATAAAGCATTAAAAATTATTAATATTAGGGTACTTATATTACTTATACTTATACTTATTATTACAAATTAGTAATATTATTACATACATTTTCACATAATTGACAATGACATCAATTTATTACTAAAAGACCAGAAGTCAAAGTAGTATGCAGATAATTAGCACGGTCACCTGACTTAACACATTGAGACTACTTTTCTTTGTAGGACCTTTTAATGCCAGTATTTTACACTGAAACCTCAAACAATTTGGAAGATAAACGTGTCTTAAGAGCAATTTCTGCATAAGTGATGAGGACTGCCTGGACTTCGGAACTCATTAGAAGATACCAGACATGTCAAACCGAAAATGGTCGTCAGATTGAGCATGTCTTATAAGACCATCGTGGTTAGTTTTGTTATCTTATTATCCTTTTAAATGCACTCCAATTTTATTATTAGACAAATGAGAAAATTTATTTGTCATTAAAATTAATAACAATAGGCATAAAACAGTATAGATTTTTGGCAGAGGATTTAATAAAGAAGCAAAATTTGACAATTTTTTGTCCTGTTAAATTAAAAAGTTCATACGTAGCAGATACTGTTAATTAATAGTTTACTGACTGTTAAGACTACATGTTGTTAAATAAATACACCTAGACCAGTGCAGTTATAAAATTTTATATGGAATGCCGGGAACAAAATCACATAGAGTGGTTTTTTTTGGGAATGTTTAGTTTTTGCCGTCCTACTCATCATACTAAAAGTCCCCCCCCCCCCATGTACATTTTTTTGGTTTCTTAAAGTTACCTCGGTTATGGTTACTTTTGCGAGAAAAAGTGAAAAGGAAAAAAAGATAGCTAATAAAATGCTACACTACAAATTATTGTATATAAAATAGTTTTATTAAAGCAGTGGCGAACCACAGAGACCTTTAAAATATTCATCATCCAAGTTCACTGAAATGGTCCTAACCGTCAAACTTAAGAAATAATACTTTTGTAAAAAAATCATTAGATAATTTAATCAGTACATCCAATAACAACACAAAACATTGGGATTTAGTAATATTTCTTTAGATTTAGTGTCAATATCATCAGAAATAGTTGCTACACAACAAATAAATTGCAATGCAACTCAAGAAGTAGGCGAAAGTATTGTACATAATTTAACTGGAGGAAATTTTTATGACCTGAAACTAAAAAGATATGGCAAAGTTTTTATCATTTATTAATAAAACTACGCAACCTGTCATCTTTTTAACCGAATTATATGTACATACAGGTCCCAAGAAGATCTAAAAACATGTTTTCAGCATGAATTGGCACCCTACCTACTAGCCCTGTTTGAAAATGGATTGCAACAAAAAACTAAAAGATCTACATTACTTGGGGTTTTGGACAAAAAAAAATGCCCCATTAGATGCGACTGGGTTCGTAATTCACAAAAATGACACATAGTCGTCCTAAAAATCATTAACTTCTTTGGTTCGTTACTTTAAAGCTGTTGTGGGAAAAACTTATTTTTTTATTTAAACACGATAGTTTTGAACATTGAAAAGCCAAAATCCTCCAGGGTACCTCAAGGACGATTCTTGGGCCCTTATTATTTATACTATATACTTATTGAATTAAATTACTCAAAGAAAAAGACCGTAAAATAAAAATACATTCTGATTCAGATAAGGCAGGTAAGTAAATATGTTTCGCACAACGTAAAACTAAATCTAAATAAGTCTTACCTTATGGTTCTTGGAAATATATTTTTTTTATCAGATGGAAATTATAACCAAAACCGGTAATTGAAATTTGAACGTTAATTCAATAAAAAAATTTAGGAGTTTACGGTGACCCGGACTTTTTTTTTTAATAATAATAAGTTTATTTTAAATAATTACAATATAATAAACATGTTAATATGATATTCTTGAATAAACTTATTCATAAATTCCCCGGAAGACGTGCTTGTTACGGGCAAATCTTATTTATTTAAAAGTATTTAAAATTATAAATATTTAGGAATATTTCTATAAAAAGTTGCAAGTATTCAATAAACGCTACTTTCTTGATGATAGATTTGAAATTTATTTACAGGTGAACCATGTAATAAACGGATTTTAGATATATTCTTAAAATGTTATATTTCGCTGTGAATCGCTTACCGAATTTTACGTCCTTTTAAGTTTTAATTATTGTGTTATTTCATTTCAACCCGAATAATAATTTTTATTCTGTTATAAAGAACTTTTTACAGCTTTTGTTTGGTTCAGATTTTATTATAATAAAATTGTTTGGTGCAAATTGGGTTAAGTGCCTGGAATAGCCACCGAAACTAACCTTGGCCTGTTTTGTATTCATTTGTTCCATAAAGACGACTTATTAGTACTATTATTAATAATAATTATAATTGAATGAAGGTACCTTTTCGACAAGAATTCAGCAAACTGAGGCGGTAACACGGGACCGCCGAGTTCTTCGCCAGCCTCGTCGTTCGGATTGATGTAACTGGCCAAGACCTGCAGCAAAACGGTCACGTGCTCCTCTTCGTTTTTCTGTTTCATCAGAGCCTGCTCGACGTTCCAACTTTGTTGAGTCGATCCGGTTCCAAAACCAGTACCTACGCGACAGTTTAAATTTATTCTATCTAATTCACCGCAGTAATTCGGTTGCTAGTATGATGGTTTGCTCATGAAAAATGACTGATGTTATTACACAGTGCGTTTTTTAACTCTAGTCCTAGGATTCCACGAAAGTTTAGCTTTCAAGACCATCTATCTGCTAGGTGTGTGTGTGTGTACATTGCGGAGGCATTGAAAGATACTATTTATCAAAAAGTTTTATGTTAGAAAGGGTCCCAACATTTAGTATGGAAAGTCTCATGGCCCAAGGTAAAAAAAACGCACTGTAAATTTGTTGCGACAAGGAATCCGTGCCTAGTTTTTAATTAGAAATAGAGTCGACCGGATCAGTGCAGTGTGGCAATAAATGTTTCGATTTTGGGGAGTTATTAGGCAGATAATAATTATACCCTACCTATTTTGAGGGCAATTCGTAATATATATTTTCTCAGAATGTTATATTAATACGTATAATACGCAGAACCGTGTAATTCTAATGTAACCGACATTAAAGGATATTAAAGATTTTTTTGATAACAACCGCCTGCTCTTACCTTTCGCCCAATAAAGTTGACGCTCCTCCTTATTCTTGGCATCTTTCTGTGCGTCCTTCTCGCTGTTACCAGACGAATGATGCGTCAATATCGCCAGACAGGCTAACAACAGCTGAACGACGCCCGTCGTGATGCTGATCCGCCTAAGGAGACGGCCGTCGTCCGAACACAAGGGCGAGCCGTCGTACAATTTCTGTAATACTTCGAACGGTAAAGTGGGCAACGATGCTGCGACGGACGACTGGAATATATCGCCACCTATCGGTAATAATCGTGACGTTAAAAATAGTTTGTGACGAAATTTAAAAATGGACAAGAAACAACATGAAATAAGTTGAATGTTGGATAACTTTCGACATCCAAGACTAATATTGAGTGAAAACAACTTCACTGAGTTGACACTATGTATTCCAATTTTTATAGTCATTTCTCATTATTTTGTTTTTAAACAGGAAAGAACCAAAGTACGGTTTTTAGACCCAACTTCTAAACACCCCGTGAAGAAATTGGGTAGAAGGATAATGTTCTGATGTGTTTTATTTAGAAACCGTACCTTTTCTTAACATTATCTTTTTGATTCATCATAGTAATAATGTGGTTTCTTAATATTTGTTTTTGTTATTAATTTTTTCTATCTGCGAAAATAGGTACCCAAAAAAAAAGGAAACAAGATAGCCACGATTTGATAATAGAATTAAATTGCAATAAAAATCTAGCTAAGAATTTGGATCAGATATTCTGTATCTACCCTAAAACTAAATGGAAAAAGTACAAATATAAAAATGTGGTTGAAATTATTTAATAGTCAAAATGTTGTATTTACCTTCTCCATCGTCCGTAACGCCTAGCAAGAGCCGCAACAGACAAAGGGCCTTCTTGGTGTCCTTCAGCAATACTTCCGCGTAACCCGGCAACCTCAAAAACAGACTAAAGGCAGTCAGGGAATGTGGTGGAATGTGTGAAATTACCCCGGCTGCTTTCGACGGAGAACTGTTTCCTACCGTTTCTTCGATGTCTTCGTAAATTTCGTCACATTCTGAAAAATAAGGAAATATTGACAGAACCTTCAAACAAATAATGCTTCTTGATGTACAATGTACAGTATTCAATCAATAAAATCTGCATTACATGGGAATTAATTAAGAAAAAAAAAATTGTTGTAGTGTGCTTTAACCTCCAGGTCAAATGACACTCCTTAACTATGGCAGACAACAGTTTTTTTGTCCAGGTTGGGTTCTATCTATTTAGTCCGACCTAAGTTGGCAGAATCGTCTACCGACAAGACCAACCTAACCTACAATTATTAAGAGGCTAAAAACGATATTTAAACAAAATTTATGTTTTGTGTGATCTCTTTATCTATGTTATTCAAAACAACACACTGACAAGCTGCTACTATCGCATTTTTTTTCGGTTTTCCATAATTACAGTTTAAGGTGGATTACTGACTTGACGACTATGACACATCGTTAAACGACAACAGTCGGTCGTGTTATCTTGACGCAGCCTTAAGAGCCAATTATTTTCATAATCTCTTGTAGTGGCGGAGAACTATCGATAGTCATTACTATCAATGGTCGAACCTTTCATTATCGATTATTATCAATAGTTTTAAAAAAACAATAAAAAATATCATTGTCAGGAGGAGTTTAACAGATATATTTAAAATAAAACATATACCGCTATATTTTGTAATAATAATATGTATAAATATTGAGTTCTGAAGCAAGTTATTACAAATATTAAAAGATATTACCTAATGCTGGTATTTCACTAAGAATTCCTTCCCGCGAATAAATTCATGAACTCGCTTCGCATAAAAACTCTCAAAAGTAATAGATATACACCACAAACTACTTAATTAAGCTGAGCCAGCTAAAGATAAAAAAATCATTCTTTTATATTGTCTGTAATAACTCCTTTACTGAAGACACATTGTGATAGTTTTATAATTGCAATTTAGGATACGTTAAGTTTCTTAAATCGTGATACTAATGTTTCTATTTCTCTGTGAAATCAGGATGACAACCAATTTCTTTGTGTCTGTTGACTCTTATCGCATCTTTTAGTGTATTTGTTATATTTTTGTACAATTAATGGAGTATTGGCATTTAAATGAAATTAAAATCTTCACGATGCCGACGGTCATGACCAGTGCAAACTTCGCGAAGAAATTTAGTGCAATACCGACATACCCTAAATTTTGTCTAGCGACGAGCACTAAAGTCGACTATCGATACATTTCGATAATCAAAACTATTAATAGTGGCATGACTTGCTGCGAACGAAGCGGACTCGCCTAGCAAGCGCATAGACCCCTGGAATAACACGTCTCCGCTGCTTCAAAGCTACTTGTAGGTCGACGGTGGTTCTCCGTTACCTTAAATCAACAGAGTAGCGCCCGAAACAAATATTCCTAAAATAAAGGAAAGCCCAGATTTTCTTCACAAAGGAACGTCGTGAACGACGATTGAGCACCCAGCTCCGACTTGAGACCATCACATGTTGTAATATTAAATAATGTTAAAATGTGTCCCAACGAGTACTGCATTTGTTTTACTGGCAGTTAGTATATTTCCATAAGTGTTAAAACAAATCACAGCCAATTTTGCTTAGTTTAGAAAAGGCGCAATCGATCGAAAATTGAAATAAACATTTTGTGGACTTACCTTCCAATTTAATCCATTCGGAATCAGACTGGTCGGACGTGGATTTTTCCACATTCGGCACTCTGACGGCTTCCGGATAAATCGTGGGCAAGTTTTGTGCTAACAAAGCCAAACCGCCCATCGAACTAAACACCTGTAACGCACTGCAGATCGGTTGTTGTTGTTGAATCAGGTGTATGGCGTCTTTATTTTGATTTTTATCTTCATTATCTGAAAAATATTAAAATGAAATACTAGACAGTTTGCTAATAATTAAGGAGTTTTCCTGATACAGGGTTCATCTGTCAATGGACCACTATTACCTTTACATCTATCTCTTTTTGTGCAAAAGAAATTAAAGAAGAAATACAAATACAATATACCATTTAAAATCTCAATGTTGTTTAGCCAACACCCCCCAAAATAGAAAGAAAGTGTAAATGTCAAAAACATGATTAAATATGTCCCCCTCCCCCAAAAAGTCATGAAAATATTCCAAATATTTTTCGAGATTCACAGTGGTTCTTAAGTTTTTCAATGATTTCTATTTTTAATAATATTATTATTATTCACACCTCAAACAGAGGTTTTAGATATAGCATTATTTTATAGTGCTTTGCCGTTGCGATATGTCCTGGATGACGATTAAAATACTGCATCCTCAAAGAATGTAGGAGTATGTAAACTGTTACAAAATAGACTTTTATTTTCGTTCTTAGAACGTAGCTTTTGCGGAGCACTGACTCTAGAATATGCCGTAATTCCACTCGATGCCCCCTTTCGTCTTATGCAATCTCTCGCTCGCTATACGTTATTGTATCTTTTGATAATAAAGCTGTTTTGAGTTCGAGTTAATCCCAATAATCACCTTGTTTCCATATGGGAAAAAGTTTGAATGGAACATGACTTCTAATTTTTGTAACAGATTCATAATAGAGCCATAATTTCCCAAGCTTCTCTATGAAAAAGTGCGTATTTTATACATAGTGCTCAAAAATAACAAAAAGCAATATAAATAAATTTGAAAAACATAAATAAATTAACTCCATATAACAACAATAAATGAAAACTACTTACTTTTACTTTGACACACCGTCAAATGGATATAAGGCCAATCGGTGGTGGCGCTCCGAGACTCCATCAATCTGAGCAACTGCCCCAGGTTCAAATTCAAAGGCAGCGACTCGTCCGAAAACGCCAAACACTTAATCAACCTGCCCTCCATCACGTCCGTGGCGCCAGATGTCGCGTCGGTGGCGTATCTCTTCTTTTTAGATTGGGGCGTCGCGGTCGCTTGATTTTTCATATCTTTGGCACGTTTATCTTTGGCTGTCACGCCGGCGGCCACGCTCAAATCGGAGAAATCACTCACGAAGAAATCCTTGAACATGTCCTTTTTGGCCGCCGCGTTCGATTTTTTGATGGACGTCGAATCCGCTTTGTAGGCCGTGTTGAAAAAGAGGTGTTGCTCCAAAATGTCCCCCAGAGTGGTGGTGGTGCTGAGATACAGCATCGTTCTGTTGTAAGTTTGTTTGAAGGCCGGGTGGGCCGGGACGTAGATCTGAGCCGCCCGGGACGTTTTGTACAGGGTTTCGTCAGCTTCGATGCTAACAGGGACTTTTTCGTTTTCCAACAACAGTTGCAGAATCAGTCGCCGTAAAAAGCCGGATATGCCGTTTTGCTGGAGCGATATCACTTCGCACAGAACGTTGGCTAACCTGGCTTGGTTCGCTGGATGGCACAGGCAACACTTGGATAAAAATTTCACGCAAACTTCCTCTAAATGCACGTGGGCTTCGGACTGGATGCTGGAACTGCTGAAAGGCTTTTTGCAGAGCCAGTGGAGCAAGTGCGGCCAAAACGACGAGCCATCCGGCGATCCCAGCCAATCTCTGAGCATTTTTTCGTCGCACACGTCAGTAAAAAACTGTAAAATGACGGTAACTTTCTCTAGTTTCGCCATCGGTATACTGACACTTTGGTCGTTTGTGTGACAAAATTCGTAGATGGCGCTGTTCAATAACTTGGGCAATCCCGAGTCTAAAAGTTGCTGGATGGCTGTGGGCGATCTGCTGGCAAGAGCCACCGTTTCCAATTGTTCTTTAGTCAAATTCAATTCGGACAATTCGCCTATAATCAGGTGGCTGTACCACTCGCAATTCGCATAGTAATTCTGTTTGTGATCGTCGGTCATACCTTTGCGATCGTCGCTGATGGAAGCGCGCAGATCGGTTGATAAATTCGGCACGAGCACGCCAATTTTCTGCAATAAAAGCGGAAACAACTCCGAACGGATGTAACACAACGAACACAGTAACGAGTCGAAGGCGTACTTTAAACTGTTGTTGGACGTTTGCATTTTAAGATTGTAGATCGTATCGAAAAAGTTCACCGATATTAAGGCTTTCAAGTCGTAAGACACTTGCGATTGATGACTGAACCACAATATCGAGGCGATGCTGGTCACGTAAGCTGCGTTGCATTTGCTTGTGTTGCCGCTACTCAAACACTCGTTTGCCGTTTCCTCCAGCCATTCCAGAATCATTTTTACGCGATCTGCTGTGTTGACGTCCTGAAAAATGACGACAAACGGACATGTTACTATTTTATTATTATTTATTTATTTATTTATTACTGACCTCGAAACAGATAAATCTGGTAATGAGGCCTATATATATATAATAACAATACATTTTTAACAAATTCCTTAAATGGTAAAATTAATAGTTAAAATTCTAATGTTTACATTTTACAGAGAAAGTAAAAAAATGTCTAAATAACATGTTAAATTTTCTATATTACATATATTAGTTTGGTACTGTTTCTTTAATATATTTTTTCAGGTTGGTATGCAGTATTTTTTTTTTCGGTGTTCATTAAGAAGTTCATCAGGAATATTATTATAGGTTTGAATGCTTCTCTCATATGGAGAGTCTTGTTTTTTCTTTGAGCGAGCAAATGTATTTCTTAAGGCATCTTTTGATCTTATATTATAGTTGTAAAAATCTTTGTTTTGTTTAAGGACTGTGTTTGCTTTAATTAATTTATTTTGTACAGTATGTATTAATTTGGTTTGCTCAAATTTTCTAAGTTGATTTATAGTAAGAAATGGGTATGTTCTGTACAAGTCTTCACTGGGAATTTATGGCAAATAAAGCTTTTATTGATTTATTTTGTAGCCTTTGTCGTTTCTTTATTAGATATTCACTAGCATTACCCCAACAAGGTATTAGATGTCTTAAATGTGGTTCAATAAAACTGTTATACAGAAGGTATCTTGAATTATCATTGAGTTGGTGGGAGCATCTCCTAAGTGCTCCAACAATAGGTGCCACCTTATTGATAATGTTATTTATTTGAGAATTCCATGTTAAATTGTTGGAAATTATGAGACCAAGATATTTATATTCTGATACTTGTTTTAGCAGTTGATTGTTTAATTTTAATTTTGGATTACACGTATTTTTTTCTTTTTGTTTAATTATCATATATACACACTTTTATTTACATTAATAGTCAACTTGTTGTAGCACAGCCATTCATAATATAGGTTTATGTCAGAGTTCACAATCCGTTCCAGTTCTTCTTCGCTCCTTGCAGAAAATACTAACACTGTATCATCCGCGAACATATAATATTTGCATTGGAGTCCTACGAATTTAAGGTTATGCACATATAAAAGGTACTGCAATGGTCCAAGAACTGATCCCTGAGCTACCCCCACTGAAATATCATTTAAACTGCTAGTATTATTATTTACAACTGTGAATTGTTTTCTTCCTGATAGGTATGATTTCAACAAATCTCTACATTTTCCTCGAAAGCCTATGTTCCTTAATTTTTTTATAAGAAGATCAATGTTGACCGTATCAAAAGCTTTTTGCAGGTCAATGAAGACAGTTAGAACATATCTGTTTCTGTCAATTTCGTTAGCTTGTCTCAAACCATCAACCAGATTAATAGTTATGTTAGGCTTCATAAATATTTTCCTTTAATTAGTAACATTATGTTTTATATTTAAGTATTCTTTTTCTTTTTAATAGTTGGTAACAGTTAGTAGCCAGAACAAGTAGAAAGAAATTGTAAGAAAATGTTCTCAGAAAATAAATGATTATATTAAGTTAGGTTAGTTGTGACTATAAATAATATAATGGAAATAATACCAAAAAAAACATTACCTGATGCTCGCAAATCTGGTACAACAACTCGCACGCCGACTGATAACCGGACACATTGATCATTAACCGATCCTGCCACGTGTTATCCAGCGACATCATCGGCTCCACAATGCTCAGACGGTTATCCAGCAGGATTCTGATCGTTTCAATCCCATTTTCCGGATTCAGGAGAGCCAGTTCTCTGAGCACTTTCTCCAAACAGGGCAGATAGACTGGTAAAATGTGGGAGGGTACGAGAAGCAGGCCGCAACAGGTGCTCAGCAAACTGGAATTTCGTGAGGCGCATTCGACGAGTTGTCGCCGTAGTTCTTGCTCGATGGAGATGGTGAAGCAGTGATGGAGCAATCGGAGCCATCCTAAAAGTTGCTCCATTTAGCATTTTCATTTAATTTCATTCAACATTTCACACCTTTCGATACAGTTTCAAACGTTTTAACCGTGCTTTTGGTATTTAACCAGCTCTATGTGCAATCAGTTAAATCGATTTTTGTATCGTAAACTCACCTAAACTATGGTTACAGTATGATTCGTCCTCGTTCTCGATGCTGCTTTGATTGGAGCTCCTACCAAAAGCGTAAGTGCCGAGCAACCGGATTTGCAAGAGGCCGATGTTGTTGCCGACTCTCGGCTTATACAGCCGAATCAGGACGCAATTTACCACTTTGGCTGTCGGCAAGTGCAACCTTATGTAGGTTAGGCCGCTGGTGGGCAAAGGATGGCAAGCTGGCACTAATCTGGATGGTCCGTTTGCTGAAGTCTGAAAATACAAACGCCATTTACCTCACAAGTAGTGTTCCATTTGTTTTTTTGATGAATGATAAAGGTATAGGCTACAACAGTGTCCATTCAAGACCGGTTAGACAATTTCCTATATACTATGGACAGTCCGATTTCTTTAATCGAAGCACGGGATTTCGTGTGTTAAATGATGATGGAAACATCGAATTTTTCACTAATTTTTTGCATACATTCTAATTTGTGGTCGGTGATTAGGTTAATTTGCGGCGATCTCAATAGTTTTTGGGAGAAAAATTATTTAGATTTTTAAATTTTTTAAAAAACAAGCAACATAAAGAGTGCAATTTTAATTTCAATCAATTGTAAGGAAATCGCAATTTTACAGCAATATTTCAAAATGTGCGGTGTTGGCATGTTAACAAAGACATTAGAACTTGCATGTTAATTAATTTTAATAAAATGTAGGTTATTTCCACTGCAGCAAATTTTATTTTCTTTCAGGGCAACGGAATGAATTGGGATGTTGTGAGTTGATCGGCTAGCTTCGGTGATTTCTGGACAGTTTCAATGTACTTCCCACGTCGGCTATTTTGGTGGAATCATCTAAATGTTCTGTTTTCTTACAATTTTTCACATTTTTCGGCGATTTACCCGCATTTTTTTTTGTCGCAGTTTGGGTTCATTTTATCAGAGAAGCGCATTATGAGTTGTGTGTGTATGTAACAAATTAGTGAAAAGATCGTTTTCGTATTTATCTTTCCGAATATTTAAGTTATTGACTACTTCTTGTGACGACATTCATCTGATGAAGTTTAAGACCATCTAAATATGTTCTCCTGTAGTGTAAACCAACATTATAAACATGTTTTAGACACTTTTCATGCACCAACACACAAATTATTTTATGAAAATACCTTACCTTTCAGTATGAGAAAATGTGTCACAAAAATCAGTTTTGAATTATTAATAAATACGATAATTGTCTATGAACCACTATAATTACTTACCTCGATGGCAACATAGGACGGACATGTTGCTAATCCTCCTGCATGAGGCTGCAGTTGTACTTCTTTCAGTAAAACAGCGTTGGGCAACTGAAGCAATAATTCTGTGTGCGTTTCCTCTTGATAATAATTGTACGACCACAAAGGCGTCCTAGCCCTGCGATGAGTGATACCGGAAAGACCCTAGAATATATAATAGGATTTAGTTTAAATTGCAGAGGCGACTGACGCAATGGAATAATTAATGACTAAAGACTACAGGCACACTTTTTGTTTGAACATAAAATGTTTTTTTTTTAATAATTTATACAGTAGTCGCGTTTATCAGAACAAAGTGCTACCTCATAACGCGTGGTTCTCATTCTAACCCACATTAATAGCTCAGCAAGTGGGAGTGAGAACCACCTAATATAGAAGTAGAAGAATTTAATCGTTTTATCTGCAACCTTAAATCTAAAAAGCTTTATCTAGACTAAAAAAAGGTATACATCAAGGGCAGTATACCTAAATTTCATGATAAGGTCCAAAAATAATTCAAAAATATTCAAGAGTAAATATGAAAACCGCAAGCCACTACGGCTTTTCGTTTTTAAACCGCTTGACAACAAAGTGAACGTCATCTCGACATCGCTAGTCAACTGGCAGAGCAGTAGTTTGCGTTGCCATGCTACCGTAAGAATTCCACGCGTGCCATAGTTAGAATAGAATAGAATAGGATATATTACCATTTAAATACAATTTGTACATTGGGTCGTCAACAGTAGAGATATAAAATATAATATATTTTTAAATTAAAAATTAATTAATTAGGAAATATAAGAGCAGTCAGTATAAAATAAATAAAATAACAAATAAACGCACAAACAGATATGATTTCCGCTAAAATAAAATCAAAATTAAAATACTTTAATAGAATTACTAAGATACATATACAGCGTGTGTATGAATATTGGCAACATATGGAAAACTTTTTTATCTTAGATTCTAGGAGAAAAACTTATTCTTCATAAAAAGTTTTGCTTACCTTAAAAAGTAATATTACGTTAAAAAATCGTAGATATAACGTACAGGGTGGTTAAAAATACAAAAATATGTTAATATGCTAAGAGTAAAGTAACAGTAATCTACGTGCTACAAATAAATTTATTGAAAACAAGTTATTGAGAGTTAAATGTTATGTCAGAATATAAAGTCACAGCCACCTACTAAGAATTTTTTTTTACACTACGTCGCCTTAGAAACAAGCAAGTGACAACATAGATGTCAATGTAATAGTTATATTCATTTCTTAAAAATGCGACTTAGTAACCAGGAAAAAGTAGAAATTGTGCTTATTGTGGGTAATAACTACCGTTCATTAAGAGATGCTGCAGACGAATTTAATGCAAATCATCCCGACCGAGACAATATCACTCATTCCACAATAGCCCGTATCATTACCAAATTTAAAGATTGTTTTTTAAATTGAATGATGTAGCAAGAAATGAAGATGATAGCGAAACTGAAGATGAATTAGATGTCCTGCTTCATGTACAGGAACATCCTAAAGTAAGTTTAAATCAACGACATCGGGACTTGGAGTTAAAAGTTAATTTTATTAGAAAAGTTTTAAAAAAGCACCACTACAAACCATTTAAACCAATATTTATACATACGTTGTTACCAGGAGATATGGATAAAAGGCTAGATTTTTGTTTTTGGATGATGGGACATTTTGAGGAAGATAGAAATTTGGCTTCTAAAATATTGTTTTCCGATGAGGCGATGTTTACTACTAATGGAGTTTCTTCGTCACAAAACTCTCGCCATTGGAGTACAGAAAATCCTCACTGGGTGGTTGAATGCAGAAGCCAAACTGAAAAAGTAAACGTATGGTGTGGTATTGTCAGAAATATGATTTTGGGACCGGTATTTTTTGATAATAATTTAAATGAGAACATTTTTCTAAATTTTTTACAAACAGAATTTATGGACTTAATTGAAGAGTTGCCATTAGCAACAAGGCATGGATTAATATTCCAACTTGATGGAGCACCTTGCCATTTTTCCGCACAAGTTAGGGAATGGCTTAATGTAAACTTTACAAATAGATGGATTGGGCGCGCTACGTACAATGACAACCAATTCACAAATTGGCCTGCAAGGTCACCTGACCTCACCCCTTTAGATTACTACCTATGGGGAAGAATAAAAGAAATCGTTTATAAGGACAGACCTGCAAATGCCAATGAATTAAGAAATATAATTACAGAAGCGTGCAATGACTTACAAGAAGTTGAACTTATAAACGCAGTTCGAAGATTTAGAAAAAATCTAGTGAAATGCATTGAAAATGATGGTGGCTCAGCTGAAGCTTTATAAGATAAACAGTTTTTTTATTCTTCTAAAATTCGCAACAATAAAATTTGCCGTTATCTAGACAAAAGAGTGTGAAAAAAAAAATTCTTAGTAGGTGGCTGTGACTTTATATTCTGACATAACATTTAACTCTCAATAACTTATTTTCAATAAATTTATTTGTAGCACGTAGATTACTGTTACTTTACTCTTAGCATATTAACATATTTTTGTATTTTTAACCACCCTGTACGTTATATCTACGATTTTTTAACGTATATTACTTTTTAAGGGAAGCAAAACTTTTTATGGAGAATAAGTTTTTCTCCTAAAATCTAAGATAAAAAAGTGTTCCATATGTTGCCAATATTCATACACACGCTGTATATTATAAAGAAATAAATATATATGTACTTAAATATGCTTCTAAGACTATTTTAGAAAATATTTATATATACATTTCAAGTAGGTAAGTTTAAATAAATAAATTAAAATAATTAAGAAATATATAAAAACAGTTACTATAAAATCAATAAATATAACAAATTTTAGCATAAACAGATAAGATTTTAGCTATAATAAAATTCAAGTTAAAATACTTTAATGGAATTACCAAGATACATATATAAATATAGAAATAAATATACATATAGTTAAATGTGTTTTTAAATTCTCTTTAAGAAGTAATTACATTTACATAATAAGTAAGCTTGAATAAGGATGCCAGGTGGACTATAAGGTTAGATCAACCTAAAGACGTCAGTCAAATAAGAAAGAAATACCAAAATACAATGATCAGTACGACTAGGCACTGAATGACATATATTCTGTCACAGAATAAAATTCATTAACCAAAAGAAAATGATTTGCCCTTTTGGCAAATCTCTCACCACGTCGTGCTCGCAATTCAAATGGCAGCCCATTATAAAGTTGTCCTATGATAGGGTATTTCAAGCAAGTCGCTTCCATGCGTATTGTGAGTACTTGTAGATGCCAGTCTAACAAACATCGATCGATTGCCATTTATAAACAACAAACATCGTAAAATATATATGCAGGGGAACGTTAATAGTTTATTTTGGGCAAAAGTACCTCTACAGCTTTCTCGAAAGTCTAGATTAAAAATACGTCTTATTATTCTTTTTTGGTTTACAAATATGTAACTGCTGTCCCACAATGACGCCAATAAGCTCCTCCTCGCTTACTGGATTAATCACAATAGTATTACAGATTGGGGGATGAATTTTACAGGTTGTGCCAACAGTGTCATACTTCTGCTGAAGCTTTTTTTTTATCGCTACTATACTAAAATAGGTTGCAAATTCATTAGCTACTTGGTACGGGTCGATAATAATCTCATCTTTAACATGAAGTGTATTTTGTGGGTGTTTTGTATTTTTCCTATTTAGCTTGTCATAAATAAGAGCCCATTTAGTTTTACTTTTACAGTCAGAGTTAAATATTTTGTTTTTATAGAATAATCGTGTGGTTTCTTTAATTTGATTTTTGTAATATTTTTTTAAATTTTTGTATTCTAGTTGTATAGTAGTATGTTTAGTGTTACGCGCTATCCAATATAACTCATCAAGTTTGTATTTTATATGTGAGAGATTTTCATTGTACCATTCACTTGACGATTATTTTTTCTTATATTTTTTATATTTGTACGGGCAACAACAATTTAAGCAGTATATAACACTGTTAACAAACCCTGCCCATAACTCATTAGTATTTAAGGAAAAATCCAAAACATGCCACCAATCCTGCATCATTATCATATTAGAAAACAGGGATATATTTTTATCTGATAGGTCTCTAAAAAATTATTTACTCTCATGTTCCATGCTATCTTTATTATTTATCGATAAGTCAAAGGTAAATTTGTGGGCCAAGTGGTTGCTTATATGGGGATTAAAGATATTACAATGAAACAATTCATTAGGGATGTTGGTAATAACATAATCTATAATTGTCGAACTAGTATGACCATTATAATTTGTACAAACCCTTGTTGGTGCAGTAGTGGTCACTTTTAGCATAAAAGATTCAAACACATCACAAAGGTACTTTTTAGGGACATCATTAACTCTATAATCTATATTTAGATCCCCACATAAAATTAAGTATCTGCCGTGTTTACAAGCCGTGGAGAGGGCAGTACTTACCGAGTCTATAAACACATTCAAATCCCCAGATGACGGACGGTAACAACGAACAATACAACAGTTAGCAAAATATACACCACACATTTCACTGTGCGCCTCCACGGATGTTGTGACTATTTTATCTAGTGACTTGAATAAATCCCTTATATCATTCTTTACAACAATCAATGATCTCTATGCAATGATCCTCCATGCTTTGCTCTATCCCTAGAAAAAGAGGACACTATGAGCTGCCATAGCGGCAGGAAGTCAGGCAGAAAATAGAATTTGAGCTCTTTTTGTTAAAGCCTGTTGTTACTGTAGCCCTCAATTTGTAACTCAATATCGGATTTTAGGTGGTTTATATTTTCAGAGTTGAGCAAATTTTCTAATATGTCCATCTTGTTAGAAATACTTTTAATATTTAAATGACACAATGTCGGGCCCATTTTTGCTTTAGAAGGAAGTTTGCATGTCAATTTTCTTCCAGATCCCATTGGGATAGACGCGGGTATAAAAAATTATGAGAATTTGGACTGAGGCTGGCAGAAGGCTTGCCATTTCCATTCACGATACAATCAACAATCTGAGAAATCACCTCAACATCCTGAGGTTTAGCTAACGTTTGTTCTGCGACTCTATTTTTGCGGTGATTGCAATTTTGCTCACAAATGCCTAACTGTTATGTTGTCGAGTTGAACAATAATTTAAAAAATTCTAACGTGACGTTGCATAGTTTCTCGAGACATACATAAAAGGAGCCGCGATAATATAGTCTGGAAAAATCGAATAAAGCGACAACATTTTCAGCCTAATCATAACTACGTAGCTTGTAGTATACATTTTAAAGACAAAGATTGTTGGGAGATACAAGAAGGACCTGATGCCTCAGCATGTACTTTTGGGAAGCTTATCAAAAACTGCGGTTCCTTCTTTATATAAAAACTAAACATTTTTCAGGATTTAAAAGAATTTTCAGCAAAGCCAAGAAACAAGTCAAACATTGTTCTCTATAAAAATAAAAACTTCACTACGTTATTGTAAAATATCATTATCATCATATTCTCTAAATCCTGTGTAATCTTCGTTAATTTCTGGGCACTTCTGTCTAATTGAATTTACCACACACGAGGGAATTCCATCTATTATGACGTCCAATTGATGCCCAACTGTTATTCCGGCCAAATCGAGTTGCATCCCGCAGAAGGTAGGTAGAGAATTTGACAATCGAGTTGCATCCCGGCCACAACCGAATTGCATCCCCGAGCTAAACTTGATTTTTAAGATAAAATTGAAATTATTCTTGCAGTGTTGCCGAGCTTTAAGGATTAAAAAGAAGTAGAGGATTAAAAAGAATCAGAGGATTAAATTAAAATTGATAATTTGCAGGTAATGCGAATTGAACCAAAAAGGTGGATTAGATGCCGTGTTAGCGCTGTTTAACCAATATAAGTCTATAAAAGGGGCAAACAATTAATAATAATATTCCCCGGTGAACTTGAAAAAGGCGAATTGGACCCAAAAAGGTGGATTAGATGCCGTGTTAGCGCTGTTTAACCAATATAAGTCTATAATTCTTTTATAATATGATTTGTGATTGACGAATTATTATTCCAATAAACCATTCTTTTATAAACTTGGCAACGTTGCTTCAATTCTCCATCCATAACTGGCTATCAAACACATGTAGAGCTTTATCTACAAGGGATGCAACTCGGTTGTGACCTTTTTCGACCGAGGTAAGAATACCTTTTTCGGGATGCAACTCGATATGGGCCGTTATTCCAGGAAATAAAGTTTTTGTAAGCTAGGTGACGCCACAATGTATTAGACTCATCAAAATTTCTCTTTGTTCTGTATACTACACTTTAAAATAAATAGCGCAAGTGATATATAGTACATGCTTCTCTCGGTGTTGGCATTACCACACAATTTGCACACCTACACCAAGTTGTATCTTTTAACTTTGCCACGATTTCGTCGTTTTACCGGTTGTCATATTTCATCTTCAGCTCGGTTTTAATTCGTTTTTGCTTTATCTTGCTTCATAGCCACAAGCCATCTTGCCTGCAAAATAATGTAAATACGCAAAATTTTCTTGGCTCTCAATTCGCAACTCTATCCAGACGCCGATGCCGGGTAGTCCGTAATCTGTGGTGCTGCCCTCGTACTCGGCGATGTCGAGACGACGTCACGCGTAACGCCGCTTAAGCTCTAATAATTCAAAAACTAGTTATCGCAACACGGTTTAAAAATTTGTTCTTACATTTTTTTTAGCATTTTTTTTTCATTTTTAGGTATACTACCCCTTTAAGTCAATAATAAAGTATGTAGGATAAAGCTACCTCAAAGCAATGGACCAAAAATACATATTTTATATATCAAGGTTATGTAGTCCTTATTTCACAAATTACATAATTGTAATGACGCACGTGTTTATACACTAAATTCGCCTTCGCTTAGTTTTTTTTTCTTAAAACTTTCAAGTTAATGAAATCAGATCATAGTTGGATGTTTTAAAATAGTTTAATGCAGTTTTCGCAGCTGAAAAATATTATCAAACGAATTTATATCTGGTTCAACAGTTTTAGCACTTTCTTAAATTCAGAAATGATACTTAATTGAACAGTGATGCGTAAGAATGTAAAATTCAATAGTGCAAATGTTAAACCCATTTATATAAATCAAAACTTTTAAAAAAGAACGTAGACCTCACCTGTATGAGCACATCGGCGGGTTGAGATGTGACCGACTGGCACGAAATCGTACAGTACGGAGCGAAATTAATCAGGGAACTGTTTTCTACGGAAGCCTGAAACATTTTGTTGGCGGAAGCGGGAGCGATGGGAACGTTGTTGTCGGGCTGCGAAGAAAAGCCGTTAAAATGTTGCATCACCGTCGATATGGTCCCGTTTCTCGAAATCGTGCTGGGCGTGTTGCTACTGCTGACTATGCTCGATGATAGTGTTGATATTCCACCTAAAATAGTCTCTTATTGTCAAACTAAGAGTGTCAATTGCTGGGCGATGATTCAGGACAAGCCAAGCAACCGCAGAAGTGGGGAAATGTACTCTTCCTACGTGTTGCAGGCTCTGCTCTTTCTCTTTTTTTAATAAAAAATGAAATTTATCTAATTTGTATGCTTCTTTAAATGTCTACAAAATTATAAGTTCTTTGTGTTTTAAAATCGATAAAGAAAGAAAATGTCGCTCTGTAAGAAAGTGTATCTTAAAAATTGGCAGCCAATTATATTCAAAAAACGAAAATAAAACTTTTAGTTTTATTTTACCCCGTATAGCAACAGGATCAAGGAAAGCAAAAGGTTTTTTCTGACAATTAAAAGGTACATTCAAATTATGAACTACTTCCTTACCAGCCATATAGAAAGACCTGAGGGCGTCTTCGTTGTCTAAAACTTGAAGAACGAACCAAATGAGGGGCTCACTCAATTGCGGCGTGTGCGAAAGGAACATCAAAAGCGGCTGCATGATCAATTCTTTCCGGGAGGCTTTCTTCGCTAGCAACGTCAGTATATGAAATACAGCGTCGCCCACTGTGTTGGGTTCGTTTAGGTTAGGAAATGCCTGGAAAGCGTTTAACTAGAATTTATTCGGATTTTATATAACAATTCATTTGTATAGTCCAGTTGTTAACCAAAAATAAGAAATATAAAGCGTACCTTCTGCGAGAGATTCGGTAACATACAGAGGGACGATGATTTGCAAGCGGCCAGACATCTGCATAAAGAGACGACGGTCGGATGGTGCTGTAAGACGGTGTCGGCGAAACAAGGCATCGATGACGGTGACGCCATATTCTCCTGGTGTATTTGTTCGGCTTTCGATTCGTCTGTTTGAGATGACGACACAGAAGATTCCGTTTCCATGGCTTCCTACAGGAGAACGTTTATATTAATATCGTAAGCCGCGTTTCCACAATGCATTGCGCTGTCGCTAGCTGGCGCGACAGTTAAATTGGCTGCACAGTTGTTGCCGCATTGCAATTGCAACAATGCCTCGCCCGTCATACTTTCGATTCGAAAAAATATCTGCCACAATGGAAACGTGCCTTTTGTCATATTGTCGGATATGGATTGGCACCTCTTAAATAAATAATTTTCCAATAAAACATTTTGTGTGTGTGAGGAGAACTGTTAACAACTCATAATAGGTAAGAGACAGGTGTATTAAACAAAGATAGTTGCATAGGGTGATATAGTATGACAATGATAAATTTCAAATTCAAATAGTTGATAGGATATATTAAGTTTTTTCAATTGGTTGCAATAGAGGGTTCCATTTTGAGTAAGGAGATCTGAAGATAAGTTTTTGCAAGCTTACAAGAAACACAAAAAGTAATTAAAAATGAACTTCTTACTCAGCAAAAAATACCTCTTCTTCTATTTATTAAGGGTTACAAAACACTAAAAAAGTTGGATATAAAGACTTGGGTGGTGTGGATAAATTAACATCTAGTTGTTAGACAAATCCCTGTCAGTTTGATTTTTGAATTAAACATTCAAATCAATTCATAAATTTGCCGATTATTATAATGATATGTACCTTGAAATATAAATCATATAGTAGCGGCGGAGAACTATCGATAGTCATTACTATTGATATTAATATATAGTCGACCCATTAACTATCAATTATTATCGATAGTTTTAAAGACAGTGTCAAACAGTAACAAATCACATTGTTTAGGAGAAGTTTAAAAGATATATTTAAAATAAACTACCTATATACCACGAAGGTTTGAAAAAGATAACTAAGGATATTTGTTCTTACCTCATGGGCCTCAATATAGTACCGCAACGCAGGAATAACGCCAAAACCTAAATATAAAGGCTAAAATAGGTCTGGCACACTCTAACATCTAAATTATCCCAACAACCCAACCGAACTCAATCGCTTTTTATCGATTACCGCATGTAAAACAGAATTTCATTTGCACCATCGTTACCAGGGTTGTTCGAGAAGAGTCTATGTAAAAATTAATTGCTGATATTTCACTGATTATTTACCTCATCCATTATAAAAGCGGGTTGATTTTCACCTGATTATTCAGCGATAATCTCCCGCTCTCCGGTGAAAATCACCCTTGTCAAAAGTGAAAATCTCACCCGTCAGAAATCGTTAGTTTTTTATTTGGTAAATAATCTTCAAAATACATTTCGGGATTGGGAAATATTCAGAAAATCATTCTCAGATTTTTTGCCATTAGGAAATCTTCGGAATGATTTTCGATAATTTCCCTATCTCTTAATATATTACTACAGATAATTTCCTCGCGAATGAATTCATGAAGTTGCTAAGCGAAGAAATTCTCTAACGTTTTTCGTGATATTCTTCACGACAAAGCGCACGTTTCTATTTTTCCGAGGACTTTTACGTAAAATCACGATGATAACCTATTAAGTGAAAATATATTTTTTCAGCATTGGTGTGCATTTTTTTTGTTCTCGTCGTTGCGAATTGGTTTGTGCATTTAGTTTCTTTAATTTTTCATTGTATTTTTAAAGTTAGATACAAAATTATTTTCATTTGTTGATGCAATGGTTCATTGGCATTTAACTTGTCAAAATCTTCATCAGGTCGACGCTCTTGACAAATGTAAAGCAGACACAAATTCATGAAGAAAATCGAGAAGAAATTATCAGTGTAATAATTGTAATGGTGTAATACCAGCATAACCTAACTTCGGAGAGATGTGCGCTTAAGTCCACTATCGATAGTTGATAAAAATCTTAATGTTTCGATAGTCAAAACTGTCGATAGTTCTTCACCACTACCATATTTCAGATGTAATAATAGTCAAAACTGTCGATAGTTCTTCACCACTACCATATTTCAGATGTAATAAACAAACTTGAAAATCAACTTCTTAGAGCATTATTAAATTTTATCTGCTTATTGGTAAAATTATTTGAGCTTTTCATCAGTTAAACGAATTGAAATGAAATTAGACACATTAGTATAAAAGAATGTAGCTGTTGTTTCTTTCATTGCTAGACAGTGCCAGTCGTAAATGGTTTAATATAAAATTTTCCAGTGTTTCACTTACCGGATGCTCTGGTGGCATTGGCGTTTGCACCAATTTCCCCAACAATTTCAACAGATTTATAAGTAGATCTTCGTACGACACTGGTCTGTCTTGTTTGTTCGAATCCGCGCCCAAAACGCTGGCGAAAATGTCGCCGAAAGTGTTCGACATGACGCACTGTTTCTCGCCCATCGTTACGCATTTGATATTGTCGATGTTTAGAAAGTAAGAACTCAAAAGAACGGCTAAAATATAGAATTGGAAAAATAATAATTAAATTATTAACTAAAAGCAAATAGTTCTTGATTCTTTTCAAAAATGGCAAATAGAAGAGAATTTTATTCTTAGCGCATTCCGCGTTTTGTTAATTTTTTACCATCCTGTATAATACCAGAAAATATATTGTTTTTGACAAATGATTTTTAGAAACAACAAGCGTATGTGAAGAACGACTATTTTAAATGAAAATTTAAGTCCATGTCTTCTTGTACATCCCTTCTGAGAACGGACTTGTATAATTTTGACATTGTATTGAATTACAACAGTTTGCAAATAATAATAATGACAAAAAAAATTATTAAGAATTGAAGAAAAATAAATCAGATAAATACATTTTTAGTTTACATAAGAATCCTTAAATTGCGAAGTTCAGTTGAGAAATTTCAGGTACTCAACATTAACCCTATTAAAGCTTATATTGCATAACAATAATTACACAATATACTGTGTAGCGCCATTGTAGAAATTCTCACAAACGCCAGAAAGCAAGTAAGGAGAGAGTGTAGCTGCACTAAGTACAGAGTCTAATATGATTTTAGCACTATTACCAAACATTTTCCATATTCATTCAGTAGTTTAGTATCAAATAATACTCCCAAGTTTCTGGTCTTATAGACAAACTTGAAGTTTTTATTATTTAGCTGAAAACAAAGATAAACCTCAAAAAGCAAAACTATTTCCTACTGTAATCACTAATTCACTGTAAAGAAGAATTGATGTTTGACTCAACGTCAGATGGGATGGAAATAAATAAACAATCTTAAAAATATCCGCAATATAATTACCTGTACTCTCCAGCGTACTCATCCCAATACTGATATCGATATGCGAAAAATCCAAATACAAAATCGACTGCAGTAACTTGCACTGGGCGTCCAGAGGGCCCATTCGGGCCGTTATAGGGCCGCCGGGACGGGCCAGCTGGTAAACGACGTTCAGAAGAAGAGACTTAAACAGATTGCCCAGTTTACTTGAGGGACTGACTATATCGCATCGGACCTGTAGTCTAACGAGAAAGTCGTGCAGGGCCTTGCACAGGGTAGGACCGGCCTGAAAAGTTAGTAAAGTGGTTAGATGGGGTTTTAGACGATTAATATCTAATCAAAACTAAGGCTAGCCGAGGTTGAAAGACACGTAGCCGGGTCAAAAATTGTAATTTCTGAAAGTATAAATATAATAGAAGAAATAACTTACCGCAGCTTTTTCCGTAAAGGCCAATCCACTGCCCGACAAAAGACTAATGAACATCTGTACAAAATCGCGGTGGCTTACGATCGCGTTCGCCATACCGGACAAGTCGAACCACTTTTTTCCATTGTTGTTTGTATTGCAGACTAAAGTCATGGCCTGCAATTAGAATTAATAATTATTAAAAGTAATGGTTTAAACTTGACAATTTACTAGACGATCTTCGCAGCAATTTCGAGAAGTAGTCTATTATATTGCGTATTGCATTTTATCGAGAAAAAATTCGACCGGTCTCCCTTTTACGTCCATTTGTGGCTAAAGGGCTACCCGTCGTCTCTAGACGTCGACGATGTTAGAATTAGTACATGTAGGTGCACAACACTTTTTCGCAGACATAAAAAAGATGTAAGCACTTTGAAATGAGATACGAAAAATGAAATAGACAGTACTGGTCTCGTTATGTAACCGGCACGTCACGATTAGGTCGACATCAGCGCTTGCGGTGGAAGGACTTGTCCCTAATATATTTTGGCTAAGAAAACTCTCTATGGGATATACTTTATGACGTAACATTCTCCGCGTAACGAATACATTTATTAAAGAAAAATATTATTTTAAATTGAAAATGTAAATGGTAAATAACATTCGTCTAAGGTAATTGTAATTCTACTCTCCCTCTAGTAAACTAAGAATTAAAATTGTTTGATTTAAACAAAACAAAACGATACCAAGTCGACCGCCAAGCAGTGAAGCGCGGCATTTCAGTGGGAACGTTAAATCGCGAGTGACGTACTAACATTGTACGCCACATCAACACGTGCCATACAAATTGGAGACCAGGCCTGAAGGGATACACGTGCCATACAAATTGGAGACAAGGCCTGAAGGGATTAACAACGTCACCGTTAAAGGTTAGCGTAAAAATTGATTACCTGTAAGCCGAGGCACCACGTCGTCAAAGACAATCCCGGAGTCCAAGCCAATGCCGATATCAAAGAATTAACAGACTCGATCTTTATCCGGACCACAGGCATAGCGGACGAATCAAACTTCTCGTCTCTTCTCGCACTGTTCAATGTCAGCCACAGGTGCAAAATATTTTCGATCCTGTTCGGGTCTAAGGTGGGCAATTCCTTAAATAGGGCATTGAAACAATGCGCCAACATCTTGTGGTTCGATAAACTACATTCGGGTTGAAACGGTCCTATAATCCATTCATAATTAAATAAAATTCATTAATATCTGCTAATATTTAAACAAGGTACCACAAAGCGTAGCAGAATTTAGTATGTAAAGAATTGCATAAACTATTCAAAGAACTGATATTTCATATTGTTATTGAAGTATGCTGCAATAAAAATAGCCGGCGTAAACTGGCAATAAAAAGTATGTGAAAGGTATTTCTGGTTTGATTATAAACTTCCGGATTAATTATTGTATAAGTTTTTATTTTAATAGGAGCAGATTAAAAGTTTAAAAAGATGGTTAAGATACTCTTTCGTTTAAAAATGCCCCTATAAAAAGTTTTAAAGGGAAGTCCAAAAATGAACCCTATAAACCGCTCCAGCTAGGTGGATTAGTCTCAAACTACCAGCTTATATGAAATTACAGAGTAAACCATGGCACAATTGAACAAAGTTTAAACCATGATACCAAAATTAATTAGTCGCAGAAACAAGGATCACTTTAACGGTAGATGTGACATAAAACGACAGCTAGTAGCCATCACCTGACCTAATCTAAAGGAAATCAGTGAGAAAGGTCAGAAAGTTGGTCCCTAATTTTACAGGAGTCGCTGCCAGTTTAGTTTCAATGACACTCCGTCATTCGGCAAATGCAAAATGCAAGACATCCTAAACCCTGTTTATAACATAATCACGTATGTTCCGATTTGTAATTAAAAAATATACACAATAAATTATCTATGTTTGGAAAAATATTTCGTTTTTAATTAATTTATTTTCTATTCCCGTAGCGTCGCTATTGAAGCCGACGAACGAGATTTTGAAAGCTGGGATTGCGAGGTTGACATGACTACGGGAGTGAACACAAGTGGTAGCAATCAAAGAAGTTTGGTGCCATTTTTTCTACTTTCAAATGTGAAGTTTTGGTGTATATGATGAAATGGTAGATGCATCAGATAACATTTGGGAAGAATAAATAGAAAATATTCAGTAAGTAAACACGACTCGTTTTTCCTGTCACTAAAACATGGCGATTCTGGTAGTTATAACCAATGAATTACATGTGTAACCACAGTAATAGTAGAGTGAATGTGTTTCGTGTTTAATCTAAGAAGTGAAACAAAGGCCACAAATCAGTCCAAAAAGGAAGTTAGGAGTTTATAAGCTAAGCACGCAACCGTGGAGGCAACAGGAACTCAGAGCCAGGGATTTTCATTGTATGAAGTATTGGAACTTGTAGCTTCTTGGTTAGTTGTGCTGCTACGGACTTTATACGGCAGTGATAAAGTAAAAAGCCAATTCACAGAAAAATTGTAAACGATATCAGGAGTTCAAATCTAATTTAAGAGCTGGCTACTTCACCGGTTTCAACAACATTTTCTTTCACTGACCCGAAAGGGAAAACACTATACTATTCAACTGACTTACCTATGGACACCGGCCAAGGAGATAGTGGGTTTTCCACCTCTTTAAATTTATCGTTGGTAATGTTTTGCAGCAATTTTTGCGTGTTTCTTCCTATGAGCTTGCGCAGCGATATTTCCGATGATGAATATACTCCCGTTTCTAACCTGGCGTCGATCGTGGTTGAAACAGTAGATGATGTGCCCACTGTTGCCTTGTTGCCCTTGGTCGTGGTACATCTGACTTTCTCAAAGTCTTCAAGCAACTCCTCGATATCGGAATCGTTGGAGTCCGTTTCGAAAACCGACGGAAGCGGCGGAAAGGAAAGATTGTTGGTCGTTATTTTCGTCTTGGGTTTCGAAGGCTCCGATTCTTCGAGGTTGATAAACACGCAAGTGGTTTCGGCGCCGTCGTTTTCGGTAGTTATATCGTCTGAAACTTAAGCATACATAGTCAAGAGCCGTATAAAATGAGAAATTAATGCAGAATTTTATTATCTATGCCCTGTCCATTGTACAATAAGAATGATGGCATATACAATAGTTTGCATTGTTTTTTGTTCCAGTTCTGACAAAAACACTAAGAACCTATACTCTTTGACACTTAAAAATATATTCACCTTTATTGTGTACAAAATAGGATACTGCTATCATAATTCACATTTTAAAATGGATGTAGGCAATGTTTCCAAAAATATGTATTTAATGCCCTATATCTGGCCTGACTTGACTTAACTGACAGAGCACGCAATTCGAAAGAACATACATTTTTTATTTTTAACAACATAATTATATATATATACATCTATATTGTTACCATTTTGTGACCATGTAGTGGCAGATGTCGATGCGTCAGTATCCATTTCCATACTGTCCGACTGATTATTCGTGACCAATTCCAGAGTGTCTTGTAAAAAGCAAGATAGAGCGAACGGAGCCCACGGAACTTTGCACAACAAAGAGAAATTAATCAACTCCAACAGCTGACTTTCCGTTAACAATTGACACAACTGTAGTTTCGCCATTGTTACTAGTCTTGAGACGATCTAAAATTGAATATCGATTTAATGCAACCTAAAAGGAAATACCTCCGAAATATCTTTACACACTTTTACAGGGCTAATTCACAAAAAGCGACTTTTATATACTTTTTTTTTCTAAAATTACAAGAGCAAACACCTTGTTGAGTCATTTTGCAGTCTTAACTCTACTTAATGTACTTTTCTGCGGACTCTCAATTATTCTTAACATTTTTGCTTCTTTATTCATGTCAATGTCTTTCTCCGTTGAAGAGATATGAATGAACTAAAATCAAACCCGGATGTGTCCTTCAGTCTTCTTCATTACCAAAAAGTGCCAACGTGTTTTGGTCTACTAATCGACCATCTTCAGGGTTAGCAGATTAAAATTCAGCATCCTGAACAGTCAGGGCGGCACAAATTAAAGTGACAAATAATTAAACGTACTATAAGAATCGCTCTGGTAGAAAACCGCCTTAACACAGCGCAACACTAGCTTCGGATGCCTTGTCAACAAGACTTGTATGTTTGGACAATAAAGTATATTCTCTCTCTCTCTCCCTCGTCTCTAAATTATTCGTGGCTTGTTTCTGTATGATATTTATAAGGCCTTTTATATGAGGTGACACATGATAGTTATTCCTTTTTTTTTCAAATTGTATTTAAGAAAATTCAAAAAATAAATACATATATATTTTTAAAATCAAGTATTTGGTAAAAGATCGGACCCACCATTTGATATCTTAAAAACATGGCTAAAAAAATCACAATTTTACGAAAATAGTCAAAAATTGATTTTCAGAAATTTAAAAAAAAAAATATCTACAAAAAGTACACCTCAAATGAAAGGTCATTTAAAGACATTTAAAATGAACCATCATTGACTTTCCTCGTGTTAGTAGTTCTGGTGATATTTTTAGTTTTTTAAGTGCATGTTTTGGAGCAACATCATCATCAAATGAAACATTCAATAGCTGATGTGCGTACTAACTCGTTATATGTATTTCATCCAACCACCACTTCGACTTATACTTATTTTTTTGTCTATTTTTTCTAATAATAAACAATAGAAAAATAGGTGTAACAGAAACAAATTGTCACCTTGCCCCATTATCTGCGATGTCTATTCTCTAAGATTAATTCTGTCATAACGAAGTTTGCACCGTGTGGACAACGGATTTCCGTCCTTTTTGCGCAAACTACGCCGTGCAGGCAAGTCGCTGCCATGTGGTCGGCCCTTGACGAATTGCTTAGAGGGTCTAATGTTGAATAATAATATATTGAAATAAAACTAAAACGTTTGTCGGTGGTAAGAACTGTTTTAGACTTACGATAACAGTGAGTATTCGTTCGAACAAACCGTCGACTTTAGTGACATCAACGGCCGGTGGATTGCACGTAAGGACAAATGGGGGCGTATGCCAAATCTATCTGTTATATATAAGAAGGAAACTGATTTCGTAAACAAATTTTTGAATTCTACCATTACTAACTTGCTATGGAACACCCACTAAATTCCTAAATAAAAAAAAAAAATTTAACAATCTTCTCACTAAAAAATATAATTTTTTATTAAAACAAAACCACAAATGCTTAGGTAACTCTATTACTCTTTACTGTAGACAAAATAGTTTCTTCTTCTATCTTCGACCTAAATTTATACACTGTCAGGTCCCTAAAGGTTCTTATAACTCAATTATCATTTTCACCTTCTTATGAGACATAATTACTCAAATCTGCTACCAAACATTGAAACTAAGTTAATCTTTTATATAACATGCAGAAATTTAAACCTGCTTTAGACTCTTTCCTTGTTTATGTGAAACAATGTTGATATTGTACTTACCCCTCCCTTATAATATGTCAACCCACCTTGATATTTACCTACTTTTAAGTTTACAGACTGCACTTAGATTGTTCTTTCTCCTTCACTAAGGTCGAAACATGTTATAATTGTTGTTATAATTTTTACGATCAATTGCTTAAAAAAGATCGTTTCACCCCCCCTCCGTTTTTACGATTTAAAGAAATTTGTGGGCTAGACAGACTTTCATTTCTACCATTTTTTAAAGACTTCAATATTCTTGATATGATTAATGGCATACCAGATGAAGAATGAATATTCAGAAAAAAGTTGATCTACGAGCCGGATTCGAACCGACAACCTTCGGTTACTGAAGCAAGATAATTCTCACCCTCACATTGTAAAAGTTGTTACCCAATATATTTAGACGACGTAGAAGTACGAAAAATGGACTGGCCACTACGTAGCCCAGATCTTAATTAAATAGAGCATGTCAAGGACATGATGTGTAAAAAGATTCTAAGCCTAGTTTCGGCTCAGAATATCCTGGAAGAATTAAAAGAAAACTTAATATAGTTTTGTGACTAATGCTGTATTTTTCTAAAAATTAAAAAATGTGTAGTTTTCTTAAAAAATTCATGTCTTGAACAGAGAAATATATCAAATTGAATGAAAATTTAAACTGTTAAGAATAAATCAGACTCCTCAGAAAAGCATGTTTACTAGAGTTTAAATTGCGAAAGCAACTTGATCCACAATAAAAAAGAAAATCATTTAAATCGGACTACGAAAAAAAGTTGCAACAATTATATTAAATTTTGTTTGGATCAATTCTTACGTCAGTAAGTATACTTTATTATTGACTTTTTCCTTAGTTTCTAAAATGCACGTAAAAAATCGACCATTTATTCTGTAGAAACTATACTTTTACCTTAAAAGATAACAGCATCATATCCGCACTGCCTGAATGATCCATGGTAATGATAAATTTCAACAAAATCTTGGAGACGCCCAGGCAATGCGTCGCGTCGATAAACTGGGGCATTCTCTGAGGCACTATAATGATCTCTTTCAGGCTCGCGGGATCCTTTTGCTCTTCGGCGCCCTTGGCGGCGGGTTCGGCCATGAAGGTTTTTTTCAACAGCTTGAATTTATTGGGCTTCTCTTTGGACCAGTGGTGTTTCTGCCACGTTGCCAACAGTTTCGACTGGACCTGGGGATCGACGGCGTTTTGCATTACCTGAAAATAGCCAGGAGTTACAGGAGTCTTGGTCGTTTAAAAAAAATAAAGTTATTTTCAAACTATTATATTATTTGTTCAATCAAATATTTTGGAAGGACATTGTTTGTTATTGGTGTGTTTATTTGAACTCTACGTTGTATCCAGTGCCATATATGGAACAGCCAATAGGATTGTCCAACAGTGTTCGGGCAGACATTTATTGTGTATAAAAGGAAACTCGACAAACATAGAAATTAAGTAGTATAAACATTAACCGCTGGATCGCAGCATCGCTGCATCTAGCAGGTAATTTTCTCGAAATTTTCTGCGTCGTCGTGAATTTAGTTAAAATTAAAATAAATCTATTTGTGTAGAGTTTTAAATGCGGAACCAGGATCATGATATGTTGGAAAAGCTGTGTACTAAGTGACAGAAGGGTGTTTTTGTGTTTAGGAATTGATAAGGTACAGTCTTTGGACGTGTACCACAGTAGAAGAAAAATATCTTCACTGTATTGTTTCTGAAGAAAAATAAAAAAATCATACATTGTAGGGTTAAAAATAAGCATAATTCCAAAATGTTTTTAAAGTAAAATAAAGTACTTTAACTGGCTTTCCCTACCAATAGTTTCGACTATTATATAATATATAAATATACCTTCACTTATTTTTATTAGGTTGTGATTCTGACGGCAAGAACTTCGAAAGAAAGTAGCGTTTATTGAATAGTTTTTTTAAAAATATTCTTAAATATTTTTAAAAATTTTGAATACTTTTAAATAAATAAGATTTGCCCCTAACAAGCGCGTCTTCGGGGAATTTATGAATAAGTTTATTGAAGAATAATATATTAACATGTTTATTATATTATAACTACTTATTGGAAATAAACTTATTATTATTATTATTATTATTATTATTATTATTTTAAGATTTGTAATTGCGTCAGAACACAACGTTTATGCACGTTATTCGGACAAAATGTGTTATTTAGATACTTTATTTTAATTTATCTTTTAAACTACTCCTAAGCAATGCTATTTTTTATTCTTTGGCAAAAAACTATCAAAAACTATCATTAATAATCGATAGTCGAAGGTTCGACCGACGATAGTTCTCGACCACTGTTAGGTGAACTACTAAATTTATTGAAATTTACCAACCCTGTATGAGCATATAGGGTGTTCTATTACTAAAGGGCGTTAAAACAACTGTCGATGTCACAGATCAAAACAGGGAAATTTAGGTAAATAGTAATAATAACCTTGAAATTAAAGAAATAGTCCATACTTTCAGTGGAGTCAAAGTAATGTAAATAAAACAATCCAGTCTTCCTTCACAATTTAAAAAATAGTTCCCTACATGTTTCGAACGTCTAGACGTTCATCCTCAGGGGATACTAACATCGAACAAAAATGAGAAATAGAAATAAAGGTCTGTCTTTACCACCAAATAACTTTATTTGCCCCTCTAGGGTAGAAAACAAGGGTTATAAAAATACATAAAATGACGATGAATTAAATTAAATTTCTTAATGTATGTGTGGTACTAGTTTCGACTTTAGAGAAAGTCATCCTCAGCAACTAACTATTTAAGAGATTTTTATATGAAAAGAAGTTAAAACAGTTGGGGGAGCAGAGAGGTGATTCAATAATACAATACAACATAATGCAGATTATGCAACCTTTGGAATCGACAGGAGTTTAGTATAAGAACGATGTACCTCCATGTGAAGGTAGGGGTTGATTTATACGCAAGTAGAATTAAGGACCTTAATCATAGTCGAGTGATTTAAGTAGTGTTGAAGTCAAAACGTGTTGAAAAAGAAGAATTGTAACATATCAATTCATTCTCTTTTCAGTGAAACTAAAGTTTTAGTTATGCATATGCATTGTTTTCTACCCTAGAGGGGCAAATAAAGTTATTTGGTGGTAAAGACAGACCTTTATTTATATTTACAATCTCGCCACAGAATATGGACTACTTCTTAAATCTTAAAAATGAGAAATATAAAATTGAAGACATAGTGTAATAAATAATCACATGATGAATGTTAACATATTAATTATTCTATGAAGATTTTAATATAAGCGCAATTTTAATTATAAACGTGCAAATTTTTATTTAATGAAGAAACATTAAAGATGAAATAAGATTATTTGAGAAAGAATATTGAGAATAACATGATTGGAAGAAAAAAAAAATTATTAAATGTTTCTTAGATTGTTAAAAAAAATTAACTTAAAACTTTTAAATGCAGGTGAAAAAATATTTTTTTTTTCTTTTAATAAAGTAGATGGTTATAAAAGAAAATTTTTAAAGTAAGCTGTGCTAACCACAACCAATACATTAAAATCTCACTCAACTCGATGTTAGTATCCCCCGAGGATGAAAGTCTAGACGTTCAAAATATGTAGGGAAGTATTTTTTACGTTTATTAAATTGTGGAGGAAGATTGGATTGTTTTATTTACATTCCATAATGTTGTTAATTATTCATGAAATACAATAATAAATATTTGCAATCTATAATACTGACTTTTAAACTATATGCACATTTCTTTAATCGGCTTATAACTGGTGCATTGCGTTCTCTTTTCTTCCCGTAAATAATATAACTATTTGTCAAACATGTATAAACTTAAAATTTTTTAAAATTCAAATTCAGAGACAAATCAGAAAATCACAAAGCTATTTCCCAATCCATCAAGAGATGAAAATTAAACTAGAAGATATTGAAATTTTAATACTGTTCAAAAATCTCTTCATTTGGTGATGAACCCCATAACTCTGGAGCGACCTTCCTGATTCAAGACCAAAGTGAATCGTTTCCTTCGGATAAAAATTTTACCTGAAGTGTTGCGCCTGATCATAAAAAAAAAATAAGGAAAGGAACGAAAACTAAAATTATGGTCCAATCCTCTAAACTGTTAAATAAAAATGAAAACCAACTAAATGAAAGGCGTATTTGAGCCAACCTCCTCATTTTCATATCCCTTATCGACAATTACTCTATGGCCCATTAATAGTACACCCTGTATTTTTTCATTTTAAAATATCAAATGTTGAATTTTCAACTGAAAATTACAACCGAGTGGTACATGAAGGATTTCTTTAGGAAAAAGGAGGAAAGGTTTGGGAACCGCACTTATTCGAATAATTAAGGTATCACCCAATTGGATAAAAAAATAATCATTTAATACTTGGTTTCCTTTTAGGCGAAATTTAACATTATCTGATGAGAAAAAGGAAAAAAACGCAATATCTATCAAGCTAGCAGTCACCTCTTTTTCCTTATACCACTACGCATTTAACTACGGTTAGGTAATGTAAAAATATAAAATAATCTTAATCATGTGATGTTTCGAACAATATAGATATTTACAAAATAGTTAAATATATTGTGATGAACGTATAAAAGGTATAAACGAAGTCGGGTCAAGATCCACGCCGAGACCGAAACGTTCAGTCCTTCGTCCGTCCATTCGGATATACCGTCGAATAGAATTCGTGTTGCATCTCTTTCTATCTTTCACAGTTGCCGAGATCCGTTGTCGTTTATACTATTCAACAGTTGTTGTTTACGTGTGATTATGGTATTTAAAATGGCAGATACCGAAGCAGTTTCCATTGCCGCTACTCCTCCTACTCAATTGTCAGCGAAAAGTGAAAAGAAAGCAAAAAGTTAACGCGCAAAACTGATACATTTCTCACAATGGTAAGTAACGCCATTAAAAGCAAGTAAAGAGTACATAGCGAACACAAAAAAGTAGATGCACAGTTTAGAGATGGTAGTGGAACAAGAAATTGAGGAGGGACCAATTATAAACGAACAACCAAAAATTCCCTGTAAATCCGAAAGCAAATTTATCATTTATTTATGTCATGGAATTTTGCGTGCCCGATTTTGGGGATCTTTTCTACAGTATCAATACAACAAATAAAGTTCAGGGTATCTGTTAGCTTGATCGACATGAAAACCAAAAATAAAATCCGAGTTTAGCTCTAATTTAGCTTAAAAGGAAGCCGAAATAAAATATCCTTACAGGCGATAGCACGCAGTTCCCCGTAGCACTCGTCCCGAAAGCAGGAGCCACTCTTTTAACCGTCTTTTTCCCGCCGTTATTTTTACCATCGGCCCCATTTACCTTTCCGACCATCTCGCCGAGCACCCAATCCCAACGATCGTTGTTCCGACTTTTGCCGAACGACAGCTGAAGCGACAGATACATCAGCAGCCACGACAGCAGCGACAGGTCAACGTTGACGGCCAAAAGTAGCGATCGGTTCGTTTCGAGCGGCTTTAACGTGTCGTGGACGACGCGCATGGCCGCGTCTATGACCGCACTACGTTCCGGGCTCTTTTTGCTCAGATAAATCAGCAGGATGAACAGACGGTCCTGGGGAAAAATCGACGAGCACGACGTCGAAAATAAGTCCACCAGAGTGTCGGCCAGAAAATTGCCCCAGAACGCATTGGCGCCGCAGGATTTTTCCAGAAACACGGCGGCCAGGAGTTGTAATCTCGAGGATTGCGATACGCAGAGGCCCTCGAAGAACTGCTGGCAGAGTTCTTGACTGACGTCCGAGTGGCTCTCAGTGGACAGCAGGACCTCGAGCAGGCCTTCTGCAATTGAATTTAGTTTGTCGGTTGATATGGATGGCGCCGTTGTAGGTTGTGGTTCGGCTCCGGGCACGCACGCTTCGATTCTTGTCATTACGTTTCGTACGGTGTTAAGTTGGTGCTGGTAAGTAAGGGTTTCCTGAAAATTACAAGAAAAAAGTTACCACCATAACTTTTTACTAGCAGTAAATTATTAGGAAAAATTAAGTATAAACTCTTACAACTAGAAATTTTCCCTCCTCTTTTGAGGAGGCAACTGTTGTATCTTTATTTAAGGGCGATGATTATAAGGGCCTTTCTAATTATATTCTTAAATAATATAAAAAAAATAAACAGTAATTTCTTAATCATTAAGTTCGAAAATGTTAATTACAAAAATCTACCACGCCACAGTTCAGGAACATTTTTAATTTTTTAATATTATATTACAAAGTTGGTTAAAATATACAAGCACAAAAATTAAAAATGTATATTAGCCTTTGTCTTGTAACTTTTAGTGTCTGTATCTCTTACAACTGACCAATGGTACCCTTTACAATTTTGTTCATCGCCATGCTTGTCGCTCACGTTTCCGAGGTTATGAGGAAAGTCGAGATGCGAGTGCGAGTTTTAAGTTAATTCAGTAATTACGTGTTCTTTCATTATTTTGAATACATGTGAATTTTTCGTTAAATTTTTTGTAAAATTTTCTTTTATATAAACTCCAGGACAAAATTAACGCAACATCATAAATTTTCCACACATTGAACAATTTTTTTTTGAACTAATGATCAGATTTGAATGATTTTTTTTGCATTGTAGGTCGGTTTCTTGACGTCATAGTTTTCGTTATTTTTAATAGAAAATTAATTTTCGTTTTATGTCGGGTGATTCATCCTGTTATACGCTACATCTTTTCTTAAAATTTTCATTTTTGGTTCAATTCATTATATTAGGGGTTCAGATACACCGTTTTATAGCTTAACATTTTTTTATAAACTTTATTATTGCATACGTTCATTCTTAAATCTTCTGCAAGTAGACTGTAGCTAAGTGCATTGATGGAATGGCCACCTCCGAGTCTTAGATTCAAATCCTACTATAGAATGATTTCACAAGAATCGATCGTACGAAGTACACCTGCACCTGTTTACCCCAATCAACTGATGGACACAGTAAGTGCAGAATGGGAGAATATTCCCAGTATGTAAAATTAGAGCGCCGGCCGTTTTGGCGTCAGAAGTAATTCTTAATGCTTTTTTTGTTAAATAGGCGCTAACCAGCTTAAAATCCAGCTTTTTGTTTCCAATTCGCCTATATTTTTAGAAAAAAAACATCCAGCGCCAAAAAGTTTCGGCGCCCAAATGTCCCGTTCCGGTATATTCTTTGAGATATAATTAAAAATCTATATGCAGCAATTTGAAATAGAGTGGGACATACACGAACAACTTGTTAAATCCATCAATTCTATTGTTCTCGTTTTTTTTTTTAATTTTTACGTTGTGTCAAAAATCACACGTAGTTTTAATATTGTAATAATTACAAGCTTAATTTAAAAAAAAAACGACTCGTTAATTCTGTTTTTATTTATCAAAGCAACCAGAAATTATACCCTTTAAAACTTAATAAACCAAGGTGGAGGTATAATGTGTCTCTTCTAATCCTAGAGATAATGAATTATTGAACTAAAAATCAGAAGAATGTTAAGGAAAAATGGAACTACAGTCTGTAATAATATATCACAGTTGCTAGTATACCCCAAAGAATGCAACATTTTTATTACACAGGGTGTGAAACTTATTATTAAAAATGAGGTAAAGATGTTGCGTTCAGCTTTATCAAAAAGATTTATGTATCTGCGATAATAAAGCATATTTTGATTGGGAATTGATATTACATTGCGAACAGAAACTAACCTGATATGCACTAAATATTTTACTGTGCTCCGCATTCGTAACGTTCATGTTCTTATCCTTCAATATGTTAATGTAGGTGGACAAATGTAGGGTGTTTTTCATATCGGCAACGAGAAACGGTTGAAGATAATCCTTCAATTTGGAACATGCCAAGCTGTATCTGCAGCTGATATCCTCCAATAATTTGGACAGAATGCCCAATTGTTTCTCGTAATCGATGCATTTGACGAACACGTCGCTCGGCACCTCTTCGGGTAGGACGACCACGTGGCCGTAGAAATAGCCGAGAGGAATCCGACATCTTGTGGTGGACATTCCGTATCGTCCGACGAGCGTAATCTACAAAGACACACAAATTATACAGCATGTTCGGAAAAGATTCAGATATACCCGCAGAATTCGTCCTCCATTTGGTAAACTTATTTATTACTAATTTATTGATAACAGCACAAGTTTTTTTAATATAGGGCGAAAAAAGTGTTACCTTCATATATTTACAAAGCGGAGGCGGTTGCAAGTCGCTCAGTATCAAGTTCTTCGTTCCGATGTCGGATGCGGTGACCAATCGCACGGCGTCCATCTCCTCCCCGAACAGCCACACGTCGATCGTCAACGAAACTAAATCGAAACAGGTCGGTATCAGGATGTCGGTCAGGGTGACGGATTCACCGAAATCCAACGTCACGTGCCGCCTTGCGCCGGAATGCATGCGCTCGACGACTATCACTTGTTTGGGCGGGGGAACCTAAAATTAATTTTGAAAAACAAAATATTTAATTAAATCAACTAAATCTTACGCAAACTCTGTTCAGAACTGTATTACTATTGAGTTTTGTAAATAAATATAATTTAGTTTAGGTCGAGAGCAGAAAAAATATACGCAGAGCGGTTAGTCTACAGACTAACCCTCCTCCCACCAGTTGGGCATGGTACATGTAGCATGTTCTCAACGAATGTCCAGCACTCAACAGGCCAAAAATGAGTCACTTCGGCGGACCAACAAGAGCTCTCAAAAACGGCTCGTCCGGAAAGACTGGTAAAATACGCAAGGGCGATCGATCTTCAATATAAAGCTATTCATTCTTGAGCAATGGGAGACAACGGGGTCATTGAGGACTAAGCAAGAGTTAACGGCTATGCTCCCATTTATTTATTCGAGGCAGGTTAATTATAAAAGGTTTTTGGAACTAGAGTTAAATTTTCAATTTTGGTTTTTCTCGAAAAGGGTTGGTTACTGGTTGGAGCCCGAAATCCCAATATCCTCAGGAAAAATCGATCTCGAAAATCGCGGGATAAGGCCCTCAAATCCTGGGATAAATTATATAAATATTTTCTTAACCCCAGTTGCGCAAATATTGAATCAAATGAATGCCTCAGTGTTCCAAATATCTGCATCAGATCTGATTTGAAAAAGCTTCTAACTAGGTTAAATCATGGAAGAAATTCCATATAGGCAAATTCTGAAAATATTCCTCTTGCTGCAATTATCACAGCAGAAGCACAAACATGCTCTAAACAGCCAAAAATTAGTAAAATATCCAGATTATCCAAATGAGGGCGCAACCTTCAACAGACATACGAATTTTTTAAAACGATTCACTAAAGTGGAGAATCAGAACGCTGCTTCTCGTCATATTTGCAATAAGTTACAATCAAGCTAAGAAGATGGACACACACTGGACACACTGATTTTTTTATTTTCCTTTTTTTTAGAGATCCTTAAATGTTTTTTCTTGTTTGTTAACAGTAGTTATTAAGTATTAAATCACTTGGGGATATTAACTTTTCTAAAAATTACCTGGCTCAAAACATTGCCACTAAGTGTGAGCATACCCCTCTACTTCGCACGCCACTGGTTATAATCTATCAACTAATAATATTTCTTAGTTATCCCTCAAAACTCATCCCTCTTCTCAAAAGCAGTTAATAGTACATTATATACCTAGGTTGAGAAGTGAACGCTTTTATACTCTGAGGCGCGAAGCGCCGAAGGACATAATGTGCGATGGATTTTCTTCTACTACTAACTTGAGTAATCGCCATTATTTATTCCATTTCTCTACACACGGAAATAACGATAATAAATAATTACCTACTATTATTGAAATCGCTCCATATTTGTAAGTGTTCAAACATTGTAGTCCAACTTAAAGTATTATCTTTTTTTATAAACTTGTATGTCTTTATTATACTTTACCAGGAGTTGTTGCCACGGCAAATTATGGTTTTGTGATGAGCCTTGACTCGGTAAGCTGCCGGCGGTCGCTTGATTAGATATCGAGCTGGATGCCATTTGACTCGCTTGACTGTTTGTGCTCTTTGACGCCAGCGAATCTTCGTATTCAAACAGATTCTTGTAAACCACCTCTGGAATTAAAAGAAAATATTTTGGGATTATTAAGCATCGGATGTTTGATTTATTATCAAACATGTAACAACTGTAACAGAAGTAACACAAGGAGTCCTATACTAACTGTACACTTCTGATGCCCCTAGATGAAAAAATACTTTAGCCACTTTTAATGATGGTGCTGACATTCTTGCAGTAGGATACTTATGTACCGAAGACTGTGTGTTTATTTTAGAAAATGTATGATCGCAAACAACAAACATAATTCATTAAACTATTGTAGTTGTTCTGTAACTCACACACTACTCCATTCCTTCTTGGAGACTAACAAAGAAGGCTTTATTTGCATAATGGTAAAAATAACTTATTTTATTCTCTCGCAGCTTATATGAGGACTGAAGGTAACAAAAATTTTAAAAGAAAACTTCATACACTTTTGGTTACAAAAGCTAATTATACCTTGAATAGTTTTATAAATTATTATGATATAAATTAAAATTTTAAACATTTTTTATTTTTATTCTATTAGACCCCCAATGGGTCGTTTGTGTATTTTAATAATTTTACTTCCATTTTAATGTTTATTTGTAAGTATTTACCCAGCTTTTTTTAATCTGGTAGTTAGTTTATATTATGTTTGAAATGTTTAATTTTTTCCGTCAATTTACAAATTTTATTGTTATTTTATGTTTTTTTGAATAACTAACCTAACCTAACCTCCCTTAGGATTGGTCCTTTCATCTACGGATAGCACTATTCGTCGAATAATGTCTATGGAAACAATTGTCTACACAATTGAAACTATAGCAATTATTCTGAGAATAAAGATATTTGGACGTGAAATTAACGGACCTCAGGGTTTTACTTTTTACAATTCCACTTACCCATTTTTTGATCGAGCGCCTGTTCAGCTTCCTCGAGCATCTTGCTGAGACCGAACTTATCTTGATCTAAAATATCACTTAATTGGGTTGCAAAACTTTGATTTTTCTCCATGTATTTCTGAAGAAATTGTTGCAAATCTTCTTTTTTCCCGCCGATCGTTGAACTTTGTCCCGCAGATATTACAATCGGCAATATGTTGTTTATGGTCGATTGAACGTTGCCGCTTATCGAATCTGCCATTTCTAATCTAGTCCCTTCACTCGTGCTTATACATGTGAAGTGTAAGGGTTCCGTTTCAATGAGACCTTTCACCAGCTTAGGAAATGCTACATTTTTATACTTCAGTTTACTCTCTGTGTTTGATAAGATGTCTCGAGGACTAATGCCTAAAAAAAAGATTATAGCATAATGTACGTTTATCAGTATTAATACCAAAAATATGATTTAGCTCTTTTAGTTCAAATAATTGTTAACTAATAAAAAAATAACTCTTATCAATTTGTTCCTACTTCTTTTTCTTTTTTATTTATTTATTTTTATACTCAGAACTAGAAAATAATAAGTGCAGAAGTGTGTGTTGATGATTTTCAGAAATATTAGTACATTTGCTTAAGTAACTATATTAACGGAATTTTGGCATGGGTTGTCTAAACTTAAATTAAAGCTACTTAAATCTTGCATTAAATTTTCATCATTGATCATTCATCTCAAACATAAAACACTTTTGCTCCACTGAATAATAATATCTTACGTTAGCTGGTTTCTACAAAAAAACTTTGCTACAAAATTCGAAACGAGTAATAACAATGAGAATAACAGACTGAGATATAAATGAAGACAAAATCCATAGCAACAAAACTGTTGCATAGCTATCTTGATGCTTTTTAACAATATTATTTTTACATATTTTTGTCAATGTTTGATGGAATTAAGAGAAGAACGCACATGTGTGTTATATTTCTAATATACAGTGTGTCCCTTCAAAAAAAATAAAATTTTCGCATTTAAATGTGACATGTGACACCTACTGTCATTTTTGACAAAACCTATAAAAACTTGACTAACAATTCTATATCCTTAAACTCAAAAAACAAAAAAGTCACAGGTTCTTAAAAGTGGCACAAACTAACATGATAACAATATAGTAAAAAAATCAAGAAAGTTGTTTACTAAAATACGGTTACATACACTGTCTTTTTTTAATGAGTATTTATTTGTTTCTTCGTATACACTTTTATTGTGTATACGAAGCAATATATATACAGGGTCGTTGGTACGGTCGATTAGTTCCTAAAGTAAAACAGTTAGCAAAATATGTTTTAGACAAAAGTTTTAGGGTTTTTTAAGGTATATTAGAATTTAAAAAAAATAAGTATACAGGATGAGTCACAAAACCGTAGAGAAGCAAAGTTATTTTTTTTTTTAATGGAACACCCTATATCTTAGAATATTTTTGAATTTTACGTGGAACAGCAATTATTTTTAATAAGTGCAATAAGTCTAAACCTAATAGTTTTCGAGATATCGACTTTAGAAAAATTACATTTTTGAACTTCGACAGCTACTAGCTTTCTAACGGTACGCTATAGAGCAAAACGGCTTACATGTCCCTATCTTACTTTTTTATTATCTTCCCGAATATGCAAACTTCCGGTTAAACCGGAAGTACTATATTTACGGCTTTTGAGCTACATCCGGTTTAACCGGAAGTTGAAACTTTTAGAAAGAGAGGTAAAAACTAAGATAGGGACATGCAAGCCGTTTTACTTTAAGACGTACCGTTAGAAAGCTAGAAGCTGTCAAACTTCAAAAATGTATTTTTCAAAACTCAATTTCTTGGAAACTATTAGGTTTAGACTTATAATGCACTTAATAAAAAATATTTGTAATTTTATGAAAAATCCAAAAGTATTCTAAGATATAGGGTATTCCATTGAAAAAAAAGTAACTTTATTTCTCTACGGCTTTCTGACTCATCCTGTATACTTAACTTTTTAAAATTCTAATAGACTATAAAAAAATCTAAAACTTTTGTCTTAAATATTTTTTGCTAGCTGTTGTACTTTAAGAAATAATCGACCGTTTCCTTACATACCAACGACCCTGTATAATAGTAATATAGCAGTAAATAACCTACAAATTTTATCTCAAACCGTGTGTCCTGATTAGTAAAACTAGACACACACCGACATTATTTTATTCTACACAGCACGTACGGTAGTGTTCGTCAAGAGTCGGGCAAGCTCGAATGCGGTTATACTGGATGCTTGATATAAAAATGCAACCTTAAAAAAACGACTCCAAATGACTTACCTTCTTTATTGCCAGAAATCTGTTGAGACAATTCAGGCGAAATCGTAACACCAGAAGTGGCCTCGTTGCTGGTGCCCATATTAGGCGAAGAATTATACATACAAACGTACAGAGAGGAACTGGACCCTTTCACGAAGGGTGGCGGTTCGACGTCGAACAATTCCGGCTCGGTCGGTAAACCGTAAAGGCCGTAACGACTGCGCAACAGCAAGTGATACGGATTGGTGCGCTTTATCAAGTCGTCGGACACTTCCTTCAGCAACGATATGCATTTCCTGGTGACGAATTGCTCGGTGTCTTTTTTGGTTACTTTGAGCAGAAGTGAGAGTAGCCAGTGCAGGCCGGCGGCAGATTTAACTTGCCTAATTTCGTCCACGATTATTAGCAGGGAATTCAGTACGCTATTGTTGAAATGATCTCCTATGGATTTATTAATATTTTTGGCGCCGCTAAAAAGAAAAATGATAATATAATTTATTAGTAATTACAGAAAAAAAAAGTATTTTTACTGAAAATTACACTTTTAACGATATTGTACTGCAATACTAATTATGTATAGCTAACAAAAAAAAACACCTTTACTCACCGACAACACGTCATCACATAACTCATACATTTGTGTGCAATACTCCTGCCTCCCAACAGGAGGCACTGTCTCAGCAATCCCGTCATATTTTCCTCGATGCCATTGATAAACATAAATTCGAGTTGATGATTGGGCGCCTCCCCATTATTGCCCCGATTGGGCGTCAATCTGATGGCCGCCGTCCAATTTAAAATGTCCATCACGTTCTTGAGCACTTCCCTGTTGGTGTTGTTCACCGCAGTCATGATGAGTGATTGCACGAACACGTTCGATTCCAGCATGAGGTTTCGTAGCGTTTTTTCGTGAGCGATTTGCATGGCCGCAGTGGGCGTGTAAATCGCTATGCTAAGCTCGTGGATACAGTCGCAACCTAAATATTGTTCATATTTACGAGTTGACATACCAAACTTATCTACATCTTATATTACCTTTGCTGTCTTGCCGTTTCAGCTTGTTGGTTTTCTCGTCTTTGTCGTATACGGCTCGTATGTGCAATAGTAAATTTCTAACCTGAAATTTAAAAGTTCCGGTTTATGTTTATTTATTTATTAACAGCTATATTACTTTACAACTTACATAATACAAAATGAAATATTACCCAATCCATATAAAAATAAAAATAAAAATAGAAGCTTGAAAAACGAAATACAGATTTGTGTAATGTAAGTTACTAATATAATATTATATTGGTTTAGGTTAGTAAACACTTAATAATGATTTTCTGAAGATCCAGTTAAAGGGGGGGTATTTAAAACGGAAACAGGTTGAGTCGGGTGTTTATGCTAGTCGTTATAAAGATGTGGAAATTGGAATATGAAAAAAAAAAAAATTTCAGGTAATTTGCTCTCATGTGAGGATTTTTAATTGCGAGTCTTCACAGACGCCTGTGTAACTGTTTATATTTTTTGTTCGAAAAGTTACCAAATCTCGTTCCACTAGAGATTAAAAGATGTAAATTTGTTTTATATTGCCAAAATTCTTAGACCCCAAAATTTTTTTAAAACTGTTTTTTTTGTACGACTAATCTGTGGTTTATTGTTGTTCTTTAACAGTATAAACAAGTCTAAAAAAAGTACCAATAACAATAACATTTAATAAAAAAATAAACAATAGTAGCATGTCACTGACAGTATTCAACTGAACTAGTGGGATTACTGTTAATTTAATTTTCGAAAATGCCAGAAAATATAATAATCTACATTTGATAGCGCAATAATTATAGTTGTAATCGTTACTCAAATTTTACAGACTGTCCACGGAAAGGGTTTACAATAGCACAAATGGATGAAAAATTTCATTTTTCGGGAAAAAGTCATTATTGATAAAAAGTCTTGCTTGTAAAAAAATGCATATCACGAAGAGAAAATTTTGATTTTTTATACAGGGTTCGAAAAAACTTCAAAAACATGATTTTTCTCCAAGAGTAAACTACCTTTATTTTTCATTTTTGACCAAAATGCCAATTTTTTAGAATGACGTTTGTAATTAAAATCCGAGATTTAAAATAAATCTTCGATTTTATTAGTTTTTTTCAATTTTTAGAGGTAAATGAAAATTTTGCTGCTCAATAAAAATATTAATATAAAATTTTATTAAACTCTATTTTCATAATGGGTGGTGTGTATCTTATTTTAAAATTTTAAATGCATTCCTACCATCTTTTGTGAAAACAATAATTTTTTTCACTTTTTTATTACTTTGCTTTACGTATGGGGCAAATTTGAAGTTGTCAAATAGAATTTGATGTGTTTTAAAAATGTTGACCTTAGAACAAAGGGTTTATTTAGTTCAATGTTACGGTGCGGGCGAATGTTCTTACAACTTTGTAATAGAGAAATTTAATCAAAGATATCCTAACGTTTACGTCTCAAAAATGGGACTTCATAAATTATTAAGAAAATTTCAGCAAACTGTTTCCAATTAAAAAAAAAAAACTATGATCAGAATGACGCAGCTTCTCTAATCGTATTGCAGTCTGTTGCTGACAATACTACCCTTTTATTAAGAAATCGAGCTCAAGAACTTGATGTAGTAAAAAAATCTCACATTCGGAATATTTTAAAGGTAAACAAAATATTCCCATTTAAGCCAACTTTTAATCAAACGTTGGAAGAAGGAGATGAAGCCAAACGTTTAGATTTTTGTCTTTGGGTCGGAGACAAAATTGTAAGTGGAAACAGTAATTTCCATAAATTTATCATGTTCTCCGATGAATCGACATTTTCAACAAACGGGAAAGTGTCTTCTGCGCATATTAGATACTGGAGCAAAAATAATCCCCGTTTTAGAATTCCTGCTAGAAGACAATATTACAAAAAAGTAAATGTCTGGTGTGCGATTTCACATTATGGCATTATTGGCCCATACTTTTTTGAAAACACGTGTAACCGTAGGAGTTACCTTGAAATGTTGGAAACATTCTTTTCTGACAACCTAGAAGAATTGCCTCTCCAATTTAGGAACGTAATGTACTTTCAACAAGATGGATGCCCTGCGCATTTCGCAATTGAAGTGAGGGAATGGCTTGATAATACATTTGGCCACAGATGGATTGGTCGGAATGGTCCGGTTCTGTTGCATCCAAGGAGTCCCGATTTAACTATTTCAGATGCCTATCTTTGGGGGCGCCTCAAACAATTAGTGTACTCCCGTCCAATTGAGAACGACGTACAGCTTCTAAAACAGCGAATTGTTGAAGCTGTTCAAACAATTTCCATTGAAGAAATTCGAAGAAGTTTTGACCACATTCGTTTACAGCTGGAAAAATGTATTGAATATGGAGGGGGGTGTTTGAATAGCAAATTATAAAATTATTATTTGTTGTTATTTTAAGACTTTGTTGTGATATTTCCGGGGTCATTTCATTTGTGAAATTCAAAATAATAATAATTTTTTGATGCCCCTCTGTAAGATATAAAGTCATTGATAAAGTATGTATTTCGACCGCTAATGCTATTCAAAAAAAAATTTCATTTACCTCTAAAAATTGAAAAAACTAAAAAAATTAAAGATATATTTTAAATCTCGGATTTAAATTACAAACGTTATTCTAAATAAGTTTTCTAATTGACATTTTGGTCAAAAATGAAGAATAAAGGTAGTTTACTCTTGGAGAAAAATAATGTTTTTGAAGTTTTTTCGAACCCTGTATAAAAAATCAATATTTTCTCTTCGTGAATTGCATTTTTTTTACAAGCAAATTTTTCTATCAAGATGACTTTTGCCCGAAAAATGAAATTTTTCATCCATTTGTGCTATGGAAGCTATTGTAAACCCTATCCGTGGACAGTCTGTATATAAAATAAAAAATCACTTACTTATCCCGATTTACAAGGTGTCCGGTAAGTATATGGCAGACTCTAGTGAGCGTATAGGGGAGGTCAAAATAACCCTAATTTGTCATAAAAAAAGTGCCCCTAACGGAGATACAAAGCCCCAACGGGGGACCCAGCGACTTACCTTCTCGACTCTAACTTTTGAACCGACATGTATAATAGTAATAATAAGTTTATTTCAAATAGTTACAATATAATATACATGGTTAATATGTTATTTTTTAATAAACTTATTCATAAATTCCCCACAAACGTGCTTGTTAGGGGCAATTCTTATTTATTTAATAGTATTTAAAATTACAAATATTTAAGAATATTTCTATAAAAAGTTGCAAGTATTAAATAAACGCTACTTTCTCAATGATAGATTATTAAATTTCTGAAAAAGATTAACATTATAATTGATTTACAATATTTTTAAATAGCATTAATTAGTTATAGCATTTCCAAAAATATTTTAAAGCGTTTGTTTTTAATATAAATGCTTCTTTTTCAATTTTATATTTTTTTAATGAAATATTTTTTTTATTATTCGTTGGTAAATAATTGGTAAATAATCATTTAAATAAAAGCATAAATATTTAAAAGTTTTTTGTCCTACGGACTTATTTATTTTAGGTTTTATTGATATTTCATTTTTATAACGTGTATAATGGTTATGTTCTTTGTATAAGGTTTTTATTTTTAAAAATATATATTAAAATATTATAAATGTAAATTTGTCTAACGTTTATCCTTTTTGTCTCTGAATATAATTCTTTTGAGGGATAAAGAGTCCTTATTAAATATAATTTTTAAAAATCTCTTTTGTAATACTTCTAATTTTTTAATCAAAGTTCCGCTTATTTCTCCCCAACCTAAAATTCCGTAATTTAAATGAGTTTTGACTAATGCATAATATAATATTTGTAGAAGTTTTATATCCAGAAATTTTTTAATGTTTTTAAAAATTGGTAATAAACTTCTCAATTTTTTAACCAAATATTCTACTTGAAAATTCCAATTTAATTTACTGTCAAAAATTATTCCTAAATATTTTACATAATTAACTTTTAAAATTTGAATGTCATCGCTTATTTTTGATGCTATTCATATTTTGTGGTACATTATTTAGGTTTAAAGTAAAAGGAAGATATTTTGTTTTATTAAAATTAATAAAAAAATAATAATTTATTATTGACCTCAAAACAGTTTACAATAAAACTGGCACCGAGGCCAACAAATTGTATGGTATAATTATTAACATTCAAATAAAGTTATTCCGAAAGGCAAACAAATGTAGTTTATATTTCTTTATCCTGCCACTTAAATGTCTATACTCTATTTTCCTTTACATATTTCTTAATATTGCACGTCAGTTTCTTGGTATTTCCATGGAGTATTCTTTGTGGAATCCTATTATATTCCTGTATACTTCTATATATTGGTGAGTCCTGTCCCTTTTTAGTTCTAGCATATGAATTTCTTAATTCATGGTTTGTTCTTGTGTTGTATGTGTAGAATTGTCTGTTATTTTGTAGTTTTACACTGGTTTTAAGTTTATTATTTTGTATATCATGTATTAGTTTGGTTTGTTCAAATACTTTCAATTGATTTATTTTCAGGTATGTCACTTTTTTATATATTTCCTCACTTGGCGTGTAGTAATTTATCCCGAATATCACTTTAATCGCTTTGTTTTGTAGTCTTTGGAGCTGATCCAACTGTCTAGTACATGTATTTTCCCAGCAGGGCATTAGGTATCGCATATGTGGCTCTATAAAACTGTTGTAGAGAAGCTGTCCAGATTTTTTATTGAGTTGGTGAGCACATCTTCTAATAGAGCCCAACATAGGAACTATTTTGTTTATCACACCATTTACGTGGTTTTTCCAGGATAGATTATCTGTGATAGTTAGTCCAAGGTATTTATATTCAGTAACTCTTTTGATATTTGTTTCATTAATTTTGATTTGGGGATTGCACGGTGGTTTACTTTTCTGCCTAATAACCATAAATACTGTTTTCTGGACGTTTAAAGAAATTTTATTGTAACACAGTCAGTTAAAATACTTTACTAGATCACTATTGACAGTTTCTTCAAGTTGTTTTTCACTTTCTCCAGAATATATTAGCACTGTGTCATCTGCAAATTTGAAATATTTTGCTGTCAGGTTGGTGAATTTCAGATTGTGCACGTATAACAAGTATAACAGTGGTCCGAGAACAGATCCCTGTGGGACACCTGTATTTAGTATCTGTTCTTCGCTATGTTCAACATTTATTGCAGTGTAGTGTTTTCTACCGCTTGAGTATGTTTTCAGTAGTCTATGGCATGTACCTCGAAATTAATTGTTAGGTAATAAATTATTATCATTTATAATTTTAAAATCTTTTTTAATTTTCTTATTTAAATTGTCCCAATTTATATCGCTATAAAAAATAGCAGTATCATCTGCAAAACTATGAATTTTCCCATCGCAATTTATACTAAATAAATCATTAATATAAATGTTAAAAAATAATGGTCCTAAAATTGTCCCTTGAGGAACACTATATTTAAATACTTTTGAATAGCTTTCTTCTTTATCTATTTTAACATAAGTTGGTCAATCTTTAAGGTAGTTTTTAATTAATTCTAATTGGTTTCCTCTAAATCCAATATTTTCAATTTTTTTTAGTATTAAATTATGGCTAACCGTTGTAGAAGCAGGATCACCACACCGTATCAAAGGCTAAATCCAGAAAAATACCAATACAAGGTGTTTTATTATCTAAGGCATTATATATTTGTTCTGTTAAATAGCAAGTAGCATCTTGCGTCGATTTATTTTTTTTAAACCCAAATTGTTTAGAAATAAAATTTATTTTTTCTAAATAATTATCAATTCGCATTTTTTAAATTTTTTCAAAAACTTTAGAAATTTGCCCAATCTGTTTTTGCCATATATTCTTTTAATTTATAGTAATTAACATAATTTTTATACGTTAATAAAGGTTATTTATTGCCATTATTACCAATACGTATTTTTTGTAAAATTATTGGGTAATGATCCGTTATTTGATATTTAAAGATTATTGAATTTTCATTTGTTTTTACAAAGATATGATCAATACAAGAGCCATGTTCTTTTATTTCTCTCGTACTTTTATTCATAAATGATGTAAATTTATATTCACTCAACAAGTTTAAATACTCATTACTATCTTTAGATTTTGAAGAAATATCAATATTTATATGACCTACTAGAATTACCGTTTCATTTTTACAAGTATATTTTTGATATTACCAAAAAAATTCTTTAAATTTATAGTAAATTTAGAAGTATCTAGTGGGGGAGGTTTATATATAGTTATAATAATAATAATTAAAATTAAAATTTAAAAATTTTAATATTAAAAGAACAGAAAAAACAAAACAATATAACTCATTTTATTTAGAAGAACTAATCATCAAGAAGTTGAAAATATAATTGATAGTCTATAATTAAAAAATCTCCTGGTGTCAATGGTATACAATATAATATATACAGTGTGTCTACTTAAGTTGGCTACATATGGGAAACTTTTTTATTATTAATTTTACGAAAAAAAGTTATTTTTCATAAAAAGTTCTGCATGGTCCAAAACCTAATAAAAATATTAAAATATATTTTTTCATTTTGAACAACTTTTCATAATTACAGTTTTCGATATCGTCAAAAATAAAGGTACTTTACTCTTGAGCAAAATTCATATTTTTTTACACTCCTCGTATACACATGGAAAAATTTAATATCTGATGATTGCATTTTAGGTTTTGGACCATGCAGAACTTTTTATGAAGAATAACTTTTTTTCGTAAAATTAATAATAAAAAAGTTTCCCATATGTAGCCAACTTAAGTAGACACACTGTAAATAATTTTTGAAAAAATTTTTAAAATACGAATTGATAATTATTTAGAAAGAAATCATTTTATTTCTGAATGAAATAATGCGCTATAAGTTAAAAAATCTTAAAAAGAAATCAATCTTTGTTAAAGCCTACTAACCTTTAATTTAAACATTCTGGGACTGGTGAGCGTAACGGTACCGCTCTGCTCGGTCAAGTCCAAATGATGGGAGATATTGACGGGTCCCGCCAAAATATCGGCGTTGTGTGCCCTCAAATATTCCTCAGAGATCACGGGGTTCTCCACTCGCCTGAGCAGGTCGATCGTCACGGTATCGTCTACAGAAAATTTCACGTCTTTGCTGTGACCGATCCCGCTCTTGGTTTGACGTAGCAACGATACTTCCACGCAGGGTTTGGTACAACCGCTTTGTAGAGTGAAATGTACGTCTACGTGTCCCAATACCTAAAAACAACCACAATCGAATCGTCCATTAAGAAACAATAAAGACGGCAATGTATGCAATATTGACTTACAACTGAGGAAGGCAGAGTAATTTCGAAAATATGTTCCTCCCAAGTGGTTGTGTCAGTCTGTAACCGCCATGTTTTCGTGAACGCCTCGGTGTTTACGATAGAAGAATTTCTTCTTTGCCTCATCGCTTGTTGAAATTCGCTCCAACAGGGGGGAACCACCACATTATAGACAGACCTGGAAAAAGCATAAAGGAGAAACCTCTCTTATATTATTAGACACTAAGTGTACAAAAAAACACGAATTATTACCTTATGGGGCTAAACAGGGACAATTTCTGTAAGGTTCTTAAATCCTCCAAAGATATTATGTTGGGCGGTTCCCTAAAACATCTTATGGTTTCCAATTTGTCCAGGGACGTCAACTCCTTGATGGAGTTGTCAATATTCAGACCGAATAGATCGTCTTCTTCGTGATCGTCCACCGATTCGTTATCGCTGTCGTTCAGTGCGAAAAAGTGCAGAGAACCTTCTTTAGTGGATGCGCATAATCTATCTAAACCTAGAAAAATCACAAATAGAACGTTATAAAGAGCAGAATCAAATTAAATGTATTTGTAAATGGTATGGTACAGCATTTCACAGCAATCACGTCCTTCACAGTGGTGTTGGGACTGTCGGTAAGTGCTTTGTACAGGGTAATATTTTATATTTGCGCACTCACCTACATGAGTTATAAGTGTTAGAAAAAAAACTTTTAATACAAAAGTTACATAATTTCCTCCGTGTTATCTTTTAGGCTTGTCAAAAAAAAAACATTGGATTGGAATCCGTATAAAAAACAACTTAAATAAATCGTTCATCCACTCTGGGGCAGTTATAACTCACAAACTTTCAAATAAGCTGAAATATCTACAAATCCAAAAGGATTTTAGAATAGGTTTTGCCTTAATGACGTATCTCTTTTCATGTTAGTATAACCAACAGTCAATAACAGTCGCCACAAAAAAATGTAGAATGCCAATTTCCTGGAAGCTGTACTTTTTATTAAAGTGTTGGGGATTATTTTTCACCCATGTATTAGTTCTTCTAACGAATTTTGCCACGATCGTGACATCACTACTACAAATATGGGGGCCTACTTATTAGGTTTGTTCATATTGCCTGAATTTTTAAGGATTTTGTGATACAAAACAATTAAATCAAAAAAATATTAAGGGTTAAAATAGTGGCCGTCACCCTGGTGCATAGTTGTTGTCAAAAAGGCCCTAATAATAATTGTACAACAATGCATGGGTTGATCATTTTTCTAGTATTCTGCTTTTTTAATGAAAATGTGTGTGTCTCCTAATGTACCTAAACTTATATATGTCGTAAAATAAAGATAAACAAATAAAAAGGAATGCTTACTTCAATAAAGGACAAGCTTAATCTAAGTGTAAATAAAGTTTCCATCTATTCCAATATTGAAAAATGTATTGAATGTTCCTGTATCTTGATTGATGATTTTAATTTGTATGTTTTAGCTGTATACCACTCACCATCAGGACACTTTGACACCTTCTTGGAAAACATGGAGGGTATCCTGACTAATCTTAGGGTTGATAAATCTGTCATAGTGGCGGGAGACTTTAACGTTCACTTCAATACAAATTGCCCGGAGGCAACTAAATTGGGTGACCTTATGAGTAGTTTTAATTTACAAAAAACAATACATGAAGCCACAAGAGAGAACTCTTGTATAGATAACATCTTCGTAAGTAACAATATCCTAATATTCTCCACTAGTACCCTTGATTTAGCAATCTCGGACCATAAAGCCCAGCTTGTATCATTTTTTGCTGAGATCTCTGGGCCGGGTTTTATATTGAGTGGTAGAGCATGTAGACCGATCACCAGATTTGGAATGGGTCAATTCTTTGCTGTGGTGGCTGAGCAGTCCTGGTCATTCATCTCTGATGATATCAGTGTGAATGACGGGTTCTCAAAGTTTATGCGCATACTTGAGGATGCTTTTTTGAAATCATTCCCAGAGAAAACTTATTCTGTACGCTCTGACCAGGCAAATAACATCTCGTGGTTTACTAACGAACTAAGGGAAATGAGAGAACATCTAAATTTTCTCAGAGATTTAACATGTCAATATAAAAATAATCCGGGCTTTAAAAATCAGTTTAATGAATATAAAAAAATCTACAGAGAGGCTATTCGTAGGGCTAAAATAAACTTCAATGATGAATTGATAAGTTCCTCAAACAACCCCACCAAATCTATGTGGGCGATCATAAATAAAAACAGAAATAAGGATAACACGCCAATGCCCTCTGGTTCTCTGACACCGGATGACTTTAATACATATTTCTTAAACATTGCGCGTAACCTCATTGAAAGTATACCGGACTCTGATCGCGATCCCTTGTCATACCTCTCAGATTTGAACATTATGCCTCCTGAATATGGAGATTTTAAATTTACTGAGGTCACTTTTAATGGGGTGAGGGATATTATCGAGGGCCTGAAGAACAAAAACAGCTCTGATAGGTTTGGTTTTAAGGTTAGAATAATTAAAAGCATAAAAAATCTTATATTGATTCCATTGACTAAGCTTATAAATCTATGTCTCAGGAGAGGTGTCTTTCCGACTATATTAAAGGGAGCAGTAGTAGTTCCACTTTTTAAAAAGGGTAACCCTGACTTGCCGGAAAACTACCGCCCCATCTCACTGCTTCCAATTATCTCCAAAATTCTAGAGAAATGTATCTCCCAGCAACTTGTAAACCATTTCGAGTCGAACAACTATTTCAGCTCCTCCCAGTTTGGTTTCAGAAGGGGAAAAAACACAGTGCAGGGCATAGAGGCATTGGTTGAGGACATTTTAAATAGTTTCCACTATCAGGAATATAACACTGTGGTATCGTGTGACCTAAGTAAAGCCTTCGACTGCGTCGATCATGGTGTCCTTCTCCAAAAGCTCTTTAAATACCATATCTCTCCGGAGAGTATTACATTGATAAAATCATATCTTGAGGGGAGACTGCAGACCGTTAGGGTTGGTAGTGTGGAGTCGGCAGAGGGTGCAATAAATATCGGGGTGCCCCAGGGTTCCATTCTGGGGCCTATATTATTTCTCATATATATAAATGACCTACCATCTATTGAATCAAATGCTAAATTCGTACTATTTGCTGACGACACATTATTTTCCTTCTCTGCGGACTCCCTCGCTCGATCACGAGAGGGCTCGTTGGGCGGACGGTCGGGGGCCAAACGATGGTTTGACACTAATAAACTTCTACTAAATAACGCCAAAACGAACGAATTGACCTTTACAATGAGGAATCTCGGGGACGAGGAAGCAGACAATTCCACTATGAATTTCCTTGGGGTCACTCTGGATCGTAGACTGCATTGGGGCAGTCATATGGATTCCTTAGCTGGTAAGCTCGGCAGCTCATTGTACCTTTTGCGTAACCTCAGTAGCTGTGTCTCACAGAATATACTACGAACGGCATATTTTGCCGACTTCCACTCCCGCCTGTCCTATGGCATTTTAATCTGGGGTCACGCACCTGTTGCTCAGCGTGTATTTGGGCTACAGAGAAAGGCTATACGAGTGGTCGCTGGGTTGCGCTTCAGGGATGATTGTAGGGACGCGTTCAGGCAGTTGGGAATACTTTCAATGCCATCCTTATTTGTTCTGGAATGCCTCCTCTATGTTAAAAAAAACTTAACTGATTTTGACGCCCATAATAATATCCACAACTACAATACAAGAAATAACAACAATCTTGTACCGTCATACTCGAGAATAAGAAGGTGTCAGAGTGGTCCTAGATACTGGGGAATAAAATTTTTTAATATGTTGCCTGTTGTTTTTAAAGAAATGCCTTTTAATACATTCAAGGGTAGGATTAAGGCTATACTTTTGGATAGTGTGTTGTACAACATTGATGAGTTTTTTAATTGTGTCTTTGTGTGATTTTAATTCTGTAACTGTAAACGTATACTTACTTTTTTATTAATTAAAACTTTATGACGTATGTAAATCGTAAGATTGGAACATAAATAAATTGATTTGATTTGATTTGATTTGAATCAATCGAGGTGGTTAGTTGCCATAATATAAATCTGATGCTCAAAGAAGTTGTAACGCTTTGCTTCTGACCACCTAAATTATTACACCAGTTAACGTAATACTTACTGTTGCAATACGCAGCCGACACGAACTTCTCGGCCTCGATTTTGGCGAAACAAATCGTCCGCAACGTCGACAAATCCACCACCCTGACCGCCCCATCAACGCACACCAACACCGCACTCCCCTCCACGCCTCCGCCGATTTTCGTCGCCGCCGGAACCTTCTTGTCTACCGCCGGCAAGAGACCAACCTCCAACGGCTTCTCGAACGTCAACATTTCCCGCACCGTAACCGATTCCTCCGCGATCTTTACCATTTTGCAGGAAAAATCCAAAGCGTACACCAACAGGAAACTTTTATTCGACGATTTACTGCACACAGTCACAAGGATGTGGCCGTCGTCCTGTGTCGACAGCACGCTCGATATCTCCAAATCCGCGCAGTTCTTGCACTGATCGGGCAAAGATATGCACTGAACCGCTCTGGAGTAGTTCAGTTTTTTGTTCGACTGGTTGTTTTTCAGGTCGACGATGTGATCGGATATGCTCGTTTCGTTCGGTTCGGAGAGAAACGGTCCGTTGGTCAGGTTGCCAAGGATGTCGCTGGCCGACGAGGAATCGGCCTCGGTGCTGTTGATGTCGACCGTTAAAAGTCTGGGGCCGGTGTGCGAGGGTTTTTTAGCCGTGCTTCCTATGGTCGGCGCTGGGGGTAGAAATACTGCGTCGCTTTCGCCTAAAAAGTTCATTATTTCATTTTTTTTTTCAACAAATAAAGTAAAAAGTAGCCAGCAACAACACTTGATTAATTTCGTTGAAACAAAAAACACGCCCACTCAGTTATCGAAGGGTAAGTCGGTAAAGTTAAAAACGGGTTACCAGCGTAACTAGAGTAATAGCAATATTACCGCTTAGGTGCGAATTAAAAATACAGGGTGTCAATTTGAATAACTTGACACTGTAAAAATTAGGTGAAACACTTCAATTTAGATCTAAAGGTTTAGAGGTATTTGTTGTTGTATTAAATTCAACCCCCTGACCCCCAGGGCATCTACTCTGTATCATCTACTTTTGTTAAACAATTGGGTACCTGACCGCATATTTTCACCAAACGCTCAAAATCGGAAACGTAGTAAATTTAAAATTGAAATACCGTAACTTTTAGGGTGGTTGCATCCCCTAAGCGGTCACAACTACTTATTTTAAAATATTGAGTAGAACACTAGGTTAAAACTTAGGGTAATAATTTTTGTCATCGCCACCATTCAATGCCTCCTACGCCAAAATGTTCGAAATTTATTAACAAGAGCTTTTCTGATTAGAAACATGGGAAACCATAGTGTGATATAAATCGTTAAATTCGAAATAGGAAATGCTATCTAATACAGGGTGTACTTTTTTAACGGGTCATATGAAATAAAAAAATTAAGTTGATGAGGGCTTTTTTGGAACGCAAAGTGGTACTGAAAATTTGTAAACGCAGTCGTGTATAGCTAAAAAAGTGCCTTGTGTTTTTTTATACATTATCAAATAACTTCATAAAAAAATAAAAACGAAATCGCAAAATTTCGAATTTAAAGGCACTAAAAACCTGTGAAAAAGTTTGGTGCTTATACGAGTGAGTATAGCATTGCGATCTCATAATTTTTTTGTTCTACTTGAAACAAACACTTGAAAGGGCTTCACACTTTAAGAGGGTTCCTAAAAAAATTAAGAAAACCCAATAAAATTTCCCAACTTTTAAACTTATTTTCAAAACATGAATTATTACCAATAATTTTATTTTTATTATTACATATTTCCTTTTGCTTAACTTATGACATTAAAATATTTAGACCCTTAGATATTGTAACTGGATTCATTCAACACGGCATACCATAGATTATGCACGCCAAAAAGAGAATAGAATAGGGCTGATTACAATGGGAACAAAACATGAACACATAATAATGTGTTTATATCTTTTCCAGAAGTAAAGTGGATATGCTCCAACTTTTCCCGGTTTGCTAGCAGAGTAGACTGGAAGAACACTAAGTTGAACAACATACTATTTGTAAATGGGAATTTTAAATAAATATCTTCCAGCCGTAACAATTTAAAATGCCTATTGAAATTTTAAAAAATCTTATTCCTACCTGGTATCAAAGTCTTGTAAAAGGAGGTAAGTTCCTTGATCAACGTGTACTCCTCGGCGTTGCCTATCTCTCCGGGCGTAATCGTATGGATAATATTCGTAATCTGATCGAACTTGTGCGTCGACGTCAGATTACCATCAGGAAACAGCACCATTTTACTCTCGTTCATATCGTCGGCGTCAAAATCAAATTCACCGCTCTGCTTACTATCGTGACTTCTATCTTCCGTCTCTTCCTGCTCTTTATTGTACATGAAATCGTAAACGACCAGATAGAGGCGCCGCCTCTCGTTCCCCGCGTCAACTATCGCATCCGTCGTGTTTTTGGTCAGATAAGCGTAATCGAGAATGGCGCTGTGATGAATTTCAGCAACTGGGTTTACGTCGACGATGCTGCTCTGAGCAGGTTTACCCTGTGATGATGATATGGTAATGCCGCAGATTATGGTGGGGCGAATCGATTTCGATACGGCTTTTTCTTTGTTTGCTTTATCGCTCACGATGGAGAGGGCCGTTATGTGCTTGTCGACTGGATTTTTTTCTGAAAAATAAATTAAATTTTGTATCGATTGGGTACAAATAAATCTTAAAACGAGACTTTCATCAGTGGTATTTACTTCAGAATAAGCAGAAGCGACAGTTATTAATTTGATCTTGAGGACGCACGCTTCAGCCACAGCAATAGTTTTCTATTCTTGTGCTTCAGCGTCCTGATGTAGTGGAAAATGCGGAACGCAAAGTGCAGGTTCTGCAATGCCATGAATATTAATTATTTCGTTTTAGATCGGTATTTTTGAAAAAAAAAATCGATACGAAACTGTAGTAGACAAATTGTATTTGCTTTAAATAATAAAAAAAAACTTAAGGAAAGAAGGTAGTAAACGTTTAACATTTCGTAACAAAATAAGTAATGACACTAAATCCTATTCAAACAATGGTACGCGGCGACACATATCGAACGCGAAGACTTTTATTTTGTCCGTTTGTAAAAGTAAAGCCTTTCGGAAAAATCGTCCAACATAATCCCTTAGTTAACCGAAACATAAGATTGTTATTTAAGAGATAGGATAACAACCCAAAATGAAGTTATTCATGAGAGAGAAATATCCTAATTTACAACTCACATACCACAGTACTGTAAGGAAGATTGAAAACCAGGTGGGTGTGGGAAAACAAGCACGTAAGAAAGACACCTGGTTTCATAGACGGAGGTGAAAGATGTACCATTAGCTGTTTAAAGAGAACACTAATATTCCCATCAGTTAGCGACACGAAATAAACCAATATTTAATAAAAATAATTCCCCATGCGCAAAAATGTCATCCTTACAAAATAACTATCCTACAAGAATTGACAAAATATAATTCTGATAGGAGATTTCACTTTTGCTCGCAACTGATGTATCTATTAGACAGGAATAATCTAAACACGGAAAACAGAATGTTGAGTCAATGTTTCTGATAAATGATTAGGCAAACCGACAAAATTGTCGTTAGGAATATTGAACTAGAAGAAGGAAGGGCGCACTCAACGCTCAGAAAAACTCAATGTTGGGCAGGGATTGTTTGTTCAGTTACAGTACCAATAATTTTGAAAAATCTAACTGGGGCAAGATACTTAGAATTCTGGCAGGACAAACTTGTTCCGAATTTGGCTATTATTGTTCCAAATAGAAATATGTGGTTTCACCAGGATGGTGCAAGAACTTCAGAATTTTTTTAATTAAATTAATTTTTGTTTAATGCCTTGTAAACGACACATAAAAAACTTGGGTCACTTACTGCTTTTAAAAAATCGATGACGTCATATCTGATTTGGAACACACGGTTTAATTATTTTTTATAAAACAGACCACAATTTACAAGACTGACACAAGTATCCGAGCATTTTTCGAATAAAAAAAACTTTATATTACTGAATTTATTCCAAGCTACAAACTCGCAATTAGTATACAGTGCTAGTCTGCGCATATAAAGTATTAACCCACCAACGACTAATTCGTTTTGAGAGAGTTTTATTACCGTCTGAAGACTGAAAATTTACAACTTTGCAAAAAGTTTACATTTTACCAGGCAAAACTAATGCAGGGTATGCATAAACATTCTCTTTAGGTCAAAGTGGCAAAGGGCTTAAAAAACAAAGCAACTCCATTAAATACAATGCATAGTCTGCATTTCGCACATGTAGTGCCCGCGCTCTCCGTCCTACCAGTGACAGTTGTTTATTTACATAGAAGAGTTGAGGTTAGTTTGTTTTTTAGTATCAAAATGCCTCCCAAAAATAGAAATAATAGGGTAATTGACTGTATTTACAAAAAAAATAACCTTGTGAAAAGGTAGATAAGATGATAAGAACACGCAAATAAAATTTTATTATTTAATATAATCGCTGAAATATTTTTATTTTATTAAATTAAAATTGTACTTTTTAAACTGTACGTCACGTGACCGCAAACGCCAATCACAACTCGTGACGTCATTTTACCCAACAAAGTTCTAACAACTTGTCAAAAGTGACGTATTGTCATAAAAAGCTGACATTTATTTTTCTGTATTGTCATTGGTTCTCTGTGTAAATTATTTCATTTTCTGTATTTAGTGAAAATGAAGATTCCAAAGACATTTAGTTCTAATGTCATTGGAAGATTCAGAACAAGACACTTTACCAGTGCTGATACATATTGCAATATACATATATATATATTATATATAAATATAGCAGGTACAGATGAAAGACTGGGCTTTTTCACTAAAACTTCATTTATATATCTCCCAAGATTACACTTTACCCGAGGAGGTAGACCAGCATACTGTAGGGCATCGCGTCGGGGGCTCTGACCGGCGACTTATGATGGTGCCTGGAGGGTGGTCGGACCGGCGGGAACTTTAGGAAGGTAGGTGCCACGCAGCACCCTTGCAATAAGAGCCAAATGCGAGTACTTATAGGTGGGGAGATGACCAGGCTATGAACACCGCGTGTGGTAATAAATTTTGGACTACAGTGGTTTAGTTAACAATATTTCACAACTAATTCTTCTGTTTTCGTTTTTTTTTTTTGAGCTTAGATAACAAATTATAGTTTTTTAAAGATAATAATACAGGTTATAACTTCTTCTTTTTCTTAACTTGCATACCTGGTTTTGTTCTAGTAAAAAGACGTCACGCTACCTGACCTCGGACTGGTGTTCTTTCGGGGCGAATTTTAAATGTGGATTATTTTGTAGCGTATAGCTTTATTTTTTGAACGATTTGTCTTTTCCATTGTTTATAACTGTTGTTATTACCTAACCTGAATAATAAGTAAAATAAAGTATTTTTTTAAATTTAGTCAAGTATTCTACTGTGCCTTCCGTGGATCATTACCGTTTTACAGTAGGAACATTTCTTGGCAAAGTGACTTTATGAATTACCTCACGAAGAACCTATCATTGTAATATCGGTAATTCAAAAATAAGGAGCAGCAACATCAAAGGAACCAATAAAGACTGTCGCTTCTGTTTGCTCTGGTGTAGATTTACAAGCTATTTAGAAAACTTTCAGTGCCAAAAATTAACCATTTTTTAAGAATATATCTAGTAACAAAATGCAATATTAAATTTAACCAAATTTAACACAAAAAATAAATGATCATACAATGACTTAAAAAACAATACACTTACTCTCGTCATTCCAAAAGCCTGGTACACCAAAATCTTGGGTGAATCTCTCTAAAATGTGCGAATCAAACTGCGTTACGAAAAAGGAATGCGTTCGTTTAATTTTTCCCGAGACATCAAATACTGATATGAGTCCATCACTGGTACAGGTGGGGAGCAATTTCGGTATACTACTCGTCCCCAAAATATTGATATTTATTCCTCTAAACGTGGCATCTATAGCTGGAGCTACAAAAATATTTATATAATAGGTACAGTATTCTGGGCAGTTACTAAGTGGTAAATTTAACCATCAGAGAGATTTAGGAACACCTAAAATTATCTAATCAAGGAGCTAGGAATTTTATTTGATAATAAATTGTCTTTTGTCCAATACATACAAGCTATTTGTAGTAAAGCGTTTATAGTGTTCGGTTAAGGAAATTATGATTAATAAGGCAAGAGTTCTGTATCTTCTTTTCTATATTTTTTTTTCTCCGACGTATATACATTGTTATTTTGTCTAGTCTAACATGAATAACGAATTTGAATTTAAAGCCCACCCAATAACAGGCTAATTTAACATGTCATTGAAATAAATTCAGCTTATAACTATACAGGCTGTTACAAATTCGACATACAAGCATCGGAATCTCGGAAACCATAGGAGTTAGAGAAACGGTTAAATGGGGGCAAAGTTGTGCAATTCGGTGCTGATTAAAATGCCGCTTTAAAATTCCGGATACTTGCCAGGACCGGGCTGACAAATGTAAAATATGAATTTAAAAAAAATAAGCAAAGGCAATTAATTATTAGGAGAAAGTCATACTGCCATTACATTTTGAGGGTAGAAGGGTTTAAAAATTGGTAAAAAAAATCCAGGTCCGTATTTGAAAAAATAAAGTTGATGTTGGCCGCTCGGAGACGAAATGTCGGATTTTTAGTTTAATAACGTCATATTGTAGAGGAGAAAAAGTTGCAATGACAAAGTCATTTATTTTTAAATAGCTATTCAAATGAGGTCAGGAAAAAATAAAAACGATTTTGCAAAATTTCGGTTTTTTTCGAATAATTTAATATTTCATTAGAATAGAATAAATGCAGCCCATAAAAATAATATACATATACAGGGCAAGTCGGGAGGAATGGGCCTAACTCTAAGGGTGTAATCTATGCATCAAAATAATAAGAAAAAACTCAAATGTTGTTATGCAATACACCCTGTAAAAGGCTTTAATATAAAAGCTTACCCGTTGCATTCGTCACGGACATCGGTACGTTCTGAGTGTATTCTCCGATAACGAAAGGACAGGTCGGAGAATGACGTTCGTGTTCACTCCACGGTTCATCTGTCCGTTCCCAACAAACCAGACACACAGTACATGTGAAACACATCGCTCGGTCGTCTCCGGATGCGTTCGGTTGATGGTAGAAACCAGCTTGAGCCATTTGTCCCGGTAAAGCCCATCTAAAAATAAAAAGACCAGATGGATTCATTGGAATTATAAAGGTTTTTTATATTGTTTCTTAGGGTGCGTTTATTACCTACGATAAGAGCAACGATCCCAGCGCCAATGCATGTAACATAAACGCACCCTTGTAAGCAAAACCGTAGAATCAGTGTAAAGTCCGTCTATCTATCTTACAAACTCATTATAAATGCTAATCCCTTACCGTCATATTCACCTATCTGACTTCAGGTACGGATCTATTTAAAGACTATTATATTATTATATTTTCTCAGTAATTAGGGTAAAATAAAATAGGCTTATTTTAGTTATTTAAGCATGCTGATTCTTGGTTTTAAAATTCAGTTAGATGTTTTTATTGGTTAGACAAGAAGTTATTTGTTGCCAATTAAACGCGATATCTAAGAATGTTTCGTCCGTGGGAAGAAACCAGTACGTCAAGTGGATCTACGGGTCGTGATAAAAACCAACTAAAGCGTGATATTTTATCAGTTGACACAAAAAAAATAATCTACGGCGTTTACACCACCCCTCTTGAACGTCGTTTTTCAAAATTTGGTGCAGTGAAGGAAGCGGCAGCTTTGACACGCAGGCCAGTGAACACAGTGTGGTTTGTTGTAAATAAACCTATAGTGGAGAGAAGAAAGAGGACGCGACGGATGTCGATATAATTCGTAGAAAAATATATGCCATGTACAGGGAACAAATGATCCCCACTTTAAAAACCCTATTGCAAAGATTTAAAAAAGATGATACATGATACAGGAATAGAGTGTTGTCGTGAGACTCTAAGGGTCTAAGGAAATGTATTTTAGGAAACGGCTTTAAAATGAACGAAATTAACAAACGACAAGTAATTATGGAATCGGCCCGGTTAAAAAGATGGAGGATGACACACACAATGTTTCAGATAAACAAAGGTTGGGTAGATTTATCGGGTCAATGCAGAACCAAAGCTCCATCAAATAAAGGTAAGCATATAACAATAATTCATGCTGGGACAAAAAACGGATGTATACCAAACGCTTTGGCCTTAACAGCCAAAGTATAAAGGGCTCCCTTGTTGATTATCACGATGATACTACGGAAGAACTATTTGAAGACTGGTTTAAAAACAAATTGTTACCAAATATACCACCAAATAGTGTGATAGTGATGGATAATGCGAGCTATCACAGTCGTAGGTTAAATGAAGTTCCGTGTTCCAATGACACAAAGTTACCATTCAGGACTATATGATGGAAAATAATATGTATTTTGAGGAAAATTACACAGAAAGCAATTGCTCGAAATTTTAAAATCATTTTCAATAAAAAAGCAATATTATTGTCGTTGGTGGCAGAAATGGGTCATACCGTGTTAAGACTTCCTCCTTATCATTGCATGTTCGACCCAATTGAACATATATGGCACCAGCCATACGTAAATATAGATCTGTTGCCCAGAGAAAGAATTATTGTGAACTTGGATGACGACAGTGACAGTGAAACTGACTTGGGTTAAAATTTAATAATTATTTTTCTGACACGGTACTTTTTTGTAGGTATAATGTGTATTATTTGTTTTAATTAATAACCGTCCTATATGTTATAATTTCAATTGTATTGTATCTTATATACTGTTATATTATTATTTTATTATTATTACTTATTATTAAATTACGTTTAAAACATGTTTTTGCGTTTTCTTTCTAACATAAAAAATCAGTATGACACTTTTGTTGCATACAGGTAGATAAAAAAAATATTTTTTCCCACGCTTTTATATATTATTATCTTAAAGCAGCGCAACCTTTTATTCTATCAGCAACGAGTGCATCCCTGCTTTCTTTCGATCACCCGCTGGGTCTTATCAACATTAGGGATTAGCATTTATAATGAGTTTGTAAGATAGATAGACGGACTTTACAACTATAACCTGGAAACAACTTTAAAAATATTAAAACTAAACGTAACAACTCACTTATAATCCATATGAGGCCATTGAGAGAAGGTCTCTCTTCTTCTGACCTCGCTGGCCATCATTTTTCTATCCGCTGCGTTTGTTTGCTCCCCTAATAGCTCAGAAATTCTTTCCTGAACGGCCGACGCTACTTGTAACTCAGGAGTGTGAATTTTTTTTGTTGTAAAGTCTGACACTACCGAGGTGGTGGCCAGTCTAAGGTCTCCAACAGGCAGAGAAAGGCAGGCGGTGTTCCACTAAAATGTAGCAGTGATAAGATGAATGATGTGAAATGTAGTAAAAACGCAGGGTATAAGCCAAAGTATTTAAAAAATAATTTTATTTGTACTCCATGTTGGATTGGACCTCTACCACAATATTGATACAGCTGAAACTTTTTTTTATTGTTTATTGGTGAACATACAAAATGAAGTAAAACAAATCTAAGCACAAAAATAAAACGTAATAATACTAATAATATGCTTCCCTGACCCTGTATTAAGTCGCCAAAATCATTTATAAGGCATTCGTTGACACTATAAAATACCATACTCTTTAGGTTAGTAAATTATTTAACTTAAGTTTCAATAGGTTTTTATTAAGATCTTTAAACACACCTGGAAGTAAATTAAACAGCTTTAGGTCATAATAGTTGCTACCAGTCCTACTGTGTTGCAAAGTAAATCAATCTCGGAATATAATTTTGTAGCCGCGAACGTCACAGTTACCCGTAAATGTCTTATCAGAGAAACAACTTGATAATGTATACTATGCTCTGGTCTACAACCACCCGAAGTCTTTGATCCTCTACTGGGGTTAAGCTGCCGAGATAACATGTATCTTTATTCTTCAAAACGGATTAGTCAGGAAAATTTTCTCAACTCCTTAACTCTTGTAGAACAGGTTTCCAAAGTAAGAAAATTCTAACCTTACCGAGTTAACTGGTTTTAGAGGCAGCTTTGTATGTTAAAAATTACAGAAGATTATTTCCTATTGTGGCTACTGCTCATTTCGACTTCCAGCATGCAGTTATATTTTTATGTATTTATTCTATGTCTTAATTCTTTTGACAGTGGATACTTTACAATGCAAGCAATAAAACAAGAAAAGCTCTGTTCAATGAGACTAAGTTTGTTAAATTCGGTGAAGGCAAACAGTAGTTGTCAAGCAAAGTAACAAAAAACAATTGACGTCCTCCCACCACTTAATTTATTATTAAAAAAAAAAATGCCTGAAAAAAAATTTTGTCAAATTTTCTCAGTATTAGGGTGCAAATATTTATAATGCATCGTTATTGGGCAAATTCCGGATATAAATTATCTTTTCTAATTGACCATGGGTGTTACCCTACCTAGCCGGATTAAACAACCTTTGATCATCAAAAGGTACTTATACATTTCCTTTTTTTTATGATAAGACACAGCACTGCAGAATTAATTCTTTATGGCGCTCTTCACGTTAGTCTTAAATCTTTGGAGAATATACATGTTATACTTTCGAAAATCTTGCCGAACATAAGACAATAGGTATTGGCAATCTCATCGCAATCTCCCTTCTTTACAACTGATTCAACTCGGGCCAACTTCCACCAGTCTGAGAATATATTTATTGTTCATGTTAATTATATAATAAATATGTATTAACAATCAGAATAAATTGCTGATAAGACGCATTATTATTACAAGATATAATATTTGATTTTGATTTGAGTGAATTTGTTCAACAACTATAGGCTGATGAACTTCAGCAGCATATACGACACGAGACACTATAGCTTTTGTCCGCAAGTTTTTGATGACCGACTGATAAGTTTGCATACACAATTCGAGTTTCCTCCTAAGACCATAGGTCACCTTGTTTGACGATTATAGATCATTTTGTGTTCCCTTACTGGAAGAAGATAATTATCTGAACTACTGTACATAATTTGCAAGAACTGGAACAAAGGGTTGGTGAAGCATGTGCAACCATAACGCAAGAAGTGCTTTTGATACCATAAGGAGGCGCGTCAACTTATGAACAAGTTTATGAAAATGACAGTACATCACTTTTACTTGCTCTGGCGGAGAGAACAAGGCTATGAGGTGCATAAAAAGTATAAATTTCTCTATTGAACAAATAAATTTCAAAGATATGTCTAAGGGTCTTTTGGCGCAAAGATAAAATTTAACTAGCCTGATACTTTGCCTGTTCCAAGATTAAGCTATATTGTTTCAGTAAAACGGGCTCTGGGCATAGGCTTGAAATTTTAACATCCTATGACTCGGGTTAAAAAATCGCACTGTATATTATAAAAATCATTTTACTGCCTTTTTTTACTAACCTTTTGGGCCTTGATGCCTTTCTTATGCGACTTTTGTGCATTAATAATGACATTGTCCAATTCATTAAGCACCTGTTCTGAGTTAGGAACACTAGCATTGCTTAGACTTTGTTTAAGAATAATAGCCTGAAAAAAATATAATATTAGAAAAATAACGTAGGTATTTGTATTAAATGCTGTGAAAAAAAAAAAAACTTTAAAATCAAGGAACAACTCAGCAATTTGATTAATTTCAAACTGTTTATGAACTAGTGGAAGAATATAGGGATAGTAGATATTATCGAGTAACGTGTGACGAACTATAAAGCCTTAAACAAGCTCGCCTTTATGAGAGCCCATATTTATTTCTTCTTATATAAGGATTCACAGCGACCTGCTCTCGATTTTTATTTAACATAATTCCCAGGAACTTACAGTCAGCCACCTTATCAATATTTGTCTGATCTATTCTCACTAAAATGGCCATATCTTTATTAAATGACATCCATTTTGTTTTTTTTTTCAATATTAAGCAATAATTTGTTTGCATCAAACCAGCGCTTTACTTCTTTTAGGTCTCTATTAATTACAGATAGTAATAGTTTAGGATCCTCCCAGGTCCAGCAGACTGAAGTGTCATACGCGAACAGTGTAAATTGACCTGTAATCTGTAAAGCAGTAAGGTCGTTTATGTAAATAAATAACTTCACTTCTGCATAATCGGATCAAACTTGTTCTTGGTTAAATCCGGTGGCTTGTACAGTTTGCTTCCTGTCAAAAAAGTACGATTCAAACCACGTTATTGCAACCCCCGAATTCCCAACTTCCTCAATAGTATTTCGTAATTTACGCAATCAAATGCTTTTGCCAGATAGCAAAAAACCGCGATTGTAAGTTTTTTCTCATTTAACCCCGAATAAACCATTTCTAATAGAGACCAGATAGCATCTCTCGAATTTTTCTTATGCTGAAACTCGTACTGGAAATTCAACAAGATTTTGAATTTACTGGGGAATTCAATAAGCGAGCTTTTATTGGCGTCTCTATAATTTTGGAAAATATTGACAAAAGGGATATTGGTCGAAAATTTGCAGAAGTCCTGACATCTTCTTCGGGCTTTCAGAAAAAACGCCCTCAACAAAAGAACACTTTATGATCTCGGCGATAGTTTCACTGTGTATTTATCCAATAACTAAAACATTCCATCTATAATAAATCGGTGTACTAAATCGGTTTGATCCATTGCCCAGAAATTGTTAAAAAATTAGTTTCTGGTCAGCAATTAACAAATGCGGCACCCATATTCGACTACGCTTCCTCATATTTAATTCTTGATGTAAAATGTACTGTCGATTGTCGATCGTCAAATGGCATATTGAACAGTTTTTCGATGTTTTCGTGTGTTGATGCAGAAAATTTGCTTGTCCCTTACGTCGATCATCTTCAATAGATGTAGGACCACGTTTACATTCAGCCGCCCATTTCTTAACAGGTGAAAATGGAGGAGCTATTTATAAACCTTTACAAACTCTGGATCGATTTTCGTTAGCGATAAACCGTCCAAAACGAAGAATTTTCTGACAGTACGATATTCCAGTTTATCCGCTTCGACGAAATGCATACACTAAAAGACTAGTTTAAAAAGCCATAAAATTTTCCACAATGTAATTTCTGTGCTAAGCAGATAATTTTTGACCCTGCCCTCCTAATACACTACAATAAGCACATATTTCAATCAATGCACATAGGAAGTACACCTCAAATTTGATTTGGGCGCTTCAGGAAAAACTATTTCCTTGCAAAAACCAATTACAGAAGGAATTATAAACTAAAAAACAATTTATATAAAATTTAGATTGTGCTAACTTAAGTTTTAAATGACCGTTATAAACAAAAAAGTTTTAACTTTTCCCAGCAATAGTATGAATAAAACACTTATTAGATCCATGCATTAAGGGAAAGGGATACTTTTTATATTATGTTTGCTGAGTCAGATCAGAACTGATGAATTTCACAGTAAATGGCATAAGAAAATAATCGTTACTTAATCAATATTATGCATAATAAACAAAATCGCCATACTCATAAATAAAGCATAAACGTCTAACAGATCATTGACAAATATGTAGTTTATATCCTAAACAACAAAAATTTAAATGCAACATTCAGTCATACACAGAGAATATTTCAACTACAGTAAAGCTTTTATGGTTAAAAAAAATATAAGTATTACATCACAACAAAATAGTGGAAATGTGCCATAGATGATAATTACACATCATTAAACATATTAATATACACTCACGGACAAAAAAATTGTATTACAAAAAAAACTATAATGTGTTTAATACACAATACTTGTTACAAAATTGTTAAAGTTTCAAATGCTTGCGACAGCTAATAATATCCTCCAGGATGTTTCTAATCTTCATGTCAGTAATTAAAATTTCCGGACACCAAGCATTAAGATAAAGCGTTACATTTACGGTTTAACTCACGCCCTTTACCAATTCTAACAATTATTCAGCTGTTTATTTGGCTATAGTAAAAATGCTAAAGTTACAATTAACCGTGAAGTGTATAAATTTAAAAATTTATGATTTTGCCAAAAATGAATACCACCCTATTAGCTGCAGTAAACATTTGAAACCTAAATAAAACTGCATTCAAATTTCTTCTTAACAGTCTACTCCTTAATTGATAATTTTACATCCATTTTATGGGAAGATACTCCAATTTGTAAGTTTTTACAACATAATATTATGGCAAATTTTTTTGTTATGCGATTTTTTTGTCCGTGAGTGTATATTTAATCATAACATTTTTAAAAATAAATGGGTTTATCCGTTATGTACAGAAAGGTTAATACAAATTTTATCTATCGCGCTAAACTAAAATTTATGGAGAATCCATCCCAAATTCTTATGTACCTCCCCACTTCCCTACCCTTCCTTTACATCAATTTTCTAGTAAAAACATATTTCCTTTTATTTATCAAATGACAGGAAAACATATGGAAAAGGTATAAATTGCCTCTTAAAATCACAATATACTTACAAATTAAAGATCAACCTTGTATCTTGGCCATCAAAAAGAATGGCACTTTTAAACGTGGTTATGGTTAACAGGTTATCATTTTAATTATGCGCGTGCTCAGAATGACCATAACGTTAACGGACGAATGGAAAAAGTAAGTTCAAATCGTTTTATTGTAAACATACCTCCGATAGGGGCAATTCAAGTTTGATAATTTCCTTGCCATCTGTCAAAGTTTTTTGCAAAATACTGTCAAGTAGTAAAACACCATTATAATCGGTTCGAACGCCAATGGCTTGTCCATCGCAGAAGAGGATTCTATCTTCATTTGGAATGTATTTGCATTTAACTTCGTTTCCATTTTTGGCTGCAAAAAAAATCATAAAGATAAAAAAGGGGCATGAGAATTTAATTTTGAATTGTTAAAATAAAGATAAAAGTAAACCAATGAATAGACTCGCTTTTGTTCAGAAGTCTTAAATATTTAATTGGATTAAGGTTTGATACTGCCAGCTTAAGAGCTTGCACCTCTCTTAATGAATATTTACTCAAAACAAAACTAAAAGACTGAACTAACCAAAAATGAGTACTTGATTATTTATAAAAAAAAATAGGATAGAGCCCAATATATGTGTGGGTGAGAATTTTAAAGTATTACAATACAAAATCCGAAAAACGGCTGGAAATATTTTATTAAAATTTTAGGACGCCAATAGGGAGGTTGCGGACATTTAACCCCCTCCCTCAAGATTATTTCTGGCTGGTGACAAATTTAAAATGTGTTTATTTTTTTCGATAATTCGATTCTTCATCAACACTGAGTAAGCAGAAAATTGTCACATTTACTTTACTGGTTGCTTAGTTACGAATTTTTTAATAAATAAAATTAGAATACTTAAAACTACACTTTTTAAACTAGGATACCTACCCCCGCTGATTATTGTTTTAACTTTGACAAAGTAGTAATCTGATTCGAAAGTATTCTTTGAGTTTGATAGAGTTTTTATTCAGTGCAGTTATGGAACAATCATACGACATTGAAACAGACATGTTAATAATTCTGGGAGAATGCAGAAGGAACTACCGAGAAGCTGCGCTAATAGGTTTCCCGATATTCAAAACTCTCGTATGGCATTTAGGCAATTGGAAGATCCGAGGGCGCAATACCAGAAAAATTCGAAATAAAATGAGAACAGAGTTCGGAGACAAACAAAAACCAATAACGATATGGCCATTGGAGTTTTGGGTGTAGTAGCTATAAATCCCCATGTTGGTTCAAGGGATCTGGCTCGTGATTCGGGAACGTGCCAAAAATCGCCACTGTCTATTTTACATAAGCACAATTTTCACCCTCAACACATGACTCTTCGTCAGAAATTATATGGCCAAGATTTTCAAAATAGGATCACATTTGGTAACTGGTTAAGACGAAAACAATGTATTTTTAAACACGATAGTATTTTCTGACAAAGCAACATTTACCAATTGTGGTCAGGTAATTATTTAAATTAATCAGGATTATTATTAATATTATCACTGGATAAGAATTATGCCGAATCAACATCCTTGGTCAGTTGATACCTGATATGGTATAGCCGAAGATAGTCATTGGGCCATCCTTTTTTAACCTAAATGGAGAAATTTACAATATTGTTCTAAGGAACGATTTGCCGCAACTTCCGGATAATAATGCAAATCAGCAAACACTATGGTTTCAGCAAGATAGTGCTCCGCCACACTTGGCGCGACAAGCTCGAGATACACTAAATAAAATGTTTAAAAACAGATGGATTGGTCGAGGCGGTCCTGTGAACTGGCCTGCAAGGTCAGCGGATTTAACTCCATTGGCTTTTCTCTTGGTGTTGTATAAAGGATAAAGTTATGGTTATACCACAGATTACTCCTACCAGATACGAAACTTACCCTTCAGACGGTGATCCAATTTAAAGAATTGATGGGGTGGACACCTCCACCCTACTTAGTCTGTCGTTAAACGTTGAGTTGCCAGCTTATGCGAACGTGTCGGTGGAATAGATAGCAAACGACAGTGCAGTGTAATTTTAAAATAGATAAAAGATATAAGTACCTACTTTTCGTATTTGTTAATAAAACAAAATGACTGGATATAAATGTGTATACAGGTGTTGTTTGTCAAGAACTGGAGGAGAGTATTCACTTTTTAAGTTACCTAAAGATCGTTAAGGGTATGTACAAAACTGCATTTTCTATTCTACTTCACATAAATAATTAAGTAAAATTATTTTCAGATGTGAAGCTTGGCTTAAAGCTGTTAATGGAGAAGATCCACTGGGAAAAACTGGATTAATAATATCTTGAAGAAATACAATTCCAAAAGTTTTTCACAATTTTATTCAATTAAATGTGATGGCAAAATTACGAAATTTTCATAGTTTAGATAATACAGCAAACAGCAGCAAATAATTTATATGACGCTATTGTCCAAAATTGACGTAAAGCTGGACATAACAAATAAAGATTATTTCACATTAAAAACATATTTTCGTTTCACCAATCCGGCGATCACACATCCAAAATAAAAGACCCCATTATGTTTTTCTTACTAAGCCTTTAATTTAACATAACATACCTAAGAGTACAGGTTTTCACAATAACATTAATTAATTAACTGTTCAAACAACCCTCCATTGTCAGCTAAACAATATCTTAACCGATCATAAAATTCATTTCTAACATGAACCCACAGAAAGAAGTCGTTTGGCAGAAAGGTCAGGAGACCTGGCTGGCCAAACGATTAGATGCCGTGGGCCATTAATATTTCCGTTAAAAATATTTTGCAAGTATTCCCTAACCATGGGAGAATTATGGGCAGGACAACCATCAATTTGATACCAGATCTCCTGATTTTCGCGTACAACTTCTTCTAGTGCGGGTTCAATTCGATTTTGTAGTAAGTCTAAATAGGTTACTGCTGTAAGGTTGCCTTCCATAAAAAATGGTCCAATAATATAATGTATATAATGTCCTACAATTCCCGCCCAAATATTAATTTTTTGTGGATATTGCGTCCGAATATGAATAAGACGATGTTAATTTTCTTGGCTCTAATACCGGAAATTTTGAACATTTGGTTCGTGGTTGAGGGTGAATGTACATTCATCGGTAAACCAAATATTTCTCAAAAAATCCCTATTATTATTTGCTCTTTCCATTACCTCAAAACAGAATACCATTCTCCGTTCTTCATCACCTTTTCGTAGCTCTTGATGCTTTTCATACTTGTAACCTCCACGTGCAGTAAAATATCAAGATCTCTATTATCCCTTTCTTCAGCTCTGTTGACATTCTCTAGTTGAGCATTTACAGTTATTTATTACAGTGCCTTTGGACTCAAATTTACTAATACGTTTAATTAATGATATGTAAGGGATGTGCTTATTAGGGGAATTGAACTAAAAACATCTCAGACACTGAAACTGTTTCTTGTATAATACCACTTAACCATAGTTACCTTTCCCTTAATGGAATAGCTCATATTTAACAATAATTAAAGAGCCTTCAATGAAAATGTTGTCACTAACGCTACTTTTCGTTTTGTCAATGTCAAATAATAATTTGCTGGTATTAGCTGTATTACCTAAACTATGAAAATTTCGTAATTTTGCCATCACATTTAATTAAATAAGTTAGGATTGGCTTACTAACATTTATTCAAACTTGGCACATGGGTTTATTATATCGGCCTCTTCAGAAAATTACAATACAATTTTGCTCTAAAATATACACGGGAGCCAATATTTTTCGAATATATTAACCTTACAATTGATTTTACAAAAACAGTATTATCTAAACTGATAGTTCTGTATAGTATTATTGAATTTTAAAGATGACTTAGAAGTTTTGCTATCCCTGGTTAACTGTAGCGAAAGCTCTGTATTTGAAACAAATACTACTATAACAATTTAAAATGAAATAGGTGCTATTGAACTTCCAGATTACGATTATCGTAATGAAAATATAATATTACAGAATAGTTTTAGTTATGTATGTAGATGTTTAATAAAGAAAGCATTTCAAATTCACAAATGTGATATATCTACTTTTTTTATATCTCCTTTAAAGCATAAACGATAATGAAGGCAGTTGTTTTGGAAGTTCTTAAACTCCTAATAAAATTTTATTTACTTTATATATAATCTTGAAAAAGTATTTCACTGTCAATTTGACAAACTTTCTGTACAAAATAATATGTCTAAAACATATTTTGAAATAATGCAAAGTATGCCATTTACCAAACATTGTAAATATATTCCCCTCTTATATATCTGATTAAACTTTGTATAAGGTTGAGAATATTTTCAACGCTGCAGTATACGAGCAGAGAACTTAAAAGTTTGAAAAGTTTAAAATATTGAATGGAAAAATTTCCAATCTCGTCCATCTTTAAATGTGTAGACGTCTTGTACACCTGTTGAATAAAGCTATTTTTTTTTATTATTTTGTTTACCTATTGTACCTCACCACTAAAACATAAAAATGTTCATGTGTGATTTCAAACAATATATTATTGAACTAACCTAAACTATTTATATAACACAATATCATATTTGCATTCTGAATTAAAACCCATGGCGCAATTCGCTAATTCACAATTTTCGCATAATCAAACGATACGAATGGCGGAAGTGCCGCTGGCGCCGCGAAGAAGGATGAGAGGAGAGGTTTACTATACAGGGGCTCTTAAGCAAGGTATGGGGTAGTTGTCAAGCCCATAAAAGCCTACGAAAGCAAGGAGACAAAAAGAATTATTAGGCAACAGATCAAAAAAAGGGTTCATATTTCTCTAAGAGACCTAAATATAATATTCAACCAAAAGAACCAACACAAATTCCGGGTCTCAATTAATTTCATATTCACAATTTATAGAAAGATAGAAACCCTTTTATTACGGGTAAAAATCGTAATGGCACCTAAGATCACAGATGGTCAATATAGCCAATGATCTATCTGAAGAGATTTGGGTTTCAGTCCAACTGAAAAATGGTAACAAAAAAATGTTGTGCTGCGTATACATTCCTCCAAACTCAAAAAATCAAGTATATTCCATGCATTGTGAAGCAGTAGAGAGTGCACACCATATACAGGGTTGTTGGTATGTATGGAAACGGTCGATTATTTCTTAAAGTATAACAGTTAGCAAAAAATATTTTAGATAAAAGTTTTAGGGTTTTTTAAGGTGTATTAGAATTAAAAAACAATAAGTATACAGGGTGAGTCAAAAAACCGTAGGGAAGCAAAGTTACCTTTTTTTAAATAGAACACCCTATGTCTTCGAATATTTTTTAATTTAACATGAAATAACAGTTATTTTTTAATAAGTGCATTATAAGTCTAAACCTAATAGTTTCCGAGATATCGACTTTTGAAAAATGACATTTTTGAACTTTGACAGCTTCTAGCTTTCAAACGGTACGATTTTGAGTAAAACGGCTTACATGTCCCTATCTTACTTTTTTATGATCTTCCCAAAAACGTCAACTTCCGGTTAAACCGGAAGTACTATATTTCCGGCTTTTGAGTTACATCCGGTTTAACCGGAAGTTGATGTTTTTGGGAAGATAATAAAAAAGTAAGATAGGGACATGTAAGCCGTTTTATTCTAAAAGGTACCGTTAGAAAGCTAGAAGCTGTTAAAGTTTAAAAATGTCATTTTTCAAAAGTCGATATCTCGGAAACTATTAGGTTTAGACTTATAATGCACGTAATGAAAAATAATTGTTATTTTATGTAAAATCCAAAAATATTCGAAGATATAGGGTGTTCCATTTAAAAAAAAGTAACTTTGTTTCTCTACGGTTTTCTGACTCAACCTGTATACTTATTTTTTTTTAATTCTAATACACCTAAAAAAACCCTAAAACTTTTATCTAAAATATTTTTTGCTGACTGTTTTACTTTAAGAAATAATCGACCGTTTCCGTACATACCAACGACCCTGTATACAGCGACCATAGCTTCTGTATAGCTGGAGATTATAACTTACCTAATCTAAAGTGGGACAATGATTCATTGGGTGTGATGATCACTGGACACACCATGGACACTCTAGGCATTGCTAAAACTTTTCCCATGCTAAATTTATACCAGGCTAATCGGATTCCAAATGCAAGAGTTTTTTTAGACCTTGTCTTTACGAGCTGTGAAGGAGAGAAGTTAAGAAGAAGAGTCAGCGCAGCCTTGGACACCTTGATAAACTCTGAGTCACCATCCAACCCTCCTCATAGATCTTTGTTGCAGTGAGGGAGCAGAGATCATTGAATTTGAAGATGAAATTTATAACTTTCGCAAGTGCGATTATGTGGAATTGAATAAATACTTGCTACTTACTAATTGGGACACTTTACTGATCAATGAAATTAATCATGACATAACAACCTTTAATTCTATACTAGGACAAGCCATTGAGTTGTGTGTTCCAAAGGTATCAATCAAAAGCAATTTTAAATTTCCTAGCTGGTTTAATACTGAGCTCAAAACAACTGTTTTTAATAAAAAGATTTTACATAAAAAATTCCGTCAAACCGGTCTAATGGAAGATTATCAGAACTTTTGCCATGTGCGAGCTCTTTGTAAAGCACAGGCGGACGTTTTGTATAGGAGATACATAGAGGATGTCGAATCTAACATAGCTAAGAGTCTGAGGGTTTTCTGGAAGTATGTCAATTAAAAAAAAACAAAATAATGAAATTCCTGCTGTTTTAACACTTAGTAACAAGACCTCTATCGATGGAGGTAGTGCAACACAGCTTTTCGCAGAGCACTTTTCCTCTGTTTATGAAAATACATCTAATAGAGAATATAATGTTAAAATTCCTAATAAACTAAAAAATATAGTAGACATAAATGGGTTTAGTGTTACAATTTCACAGGTATATGACAAGCTATCATGTATTGACACTGGTAAGGGGCCGGGGCCAGACGGCATAACTCCTTTCTTTATAAAGAATTGTGTATATATGGGTATGAATGAAATGTATGAATATCTTGAGAGACAGGATTTCAGCTTTGTGGGAAATGAGGGAGATAATATAGAAAATAAATTCAACACATTCTTGCTTATTTTGAAAAAGGGCATAGACTCATGCTTTCCTGTAGTTAAAAAGAAAAATCATACTCCTAAAATACACTGGTTTAACAACCATCTAAGAGGTATGCGGGAAACGTTACGACTTCTTACAGAATTTAATGAAAATAGACCATCAGAAAATTTAAAACAGCTTATAAAAGATTTTAAAAAGAATTACATACAAAGTATCAAAAATGCAAAAAAAGTAGGTTATACCAATTACATTATCAATTCTTCAAATATGATAAGGGCATCATGGGAGGTTGTGAATACTTATAGGGGCAAAGGGGGCGCACCCAAAGGGGATGATGGCTTATCGCCAGACGATTTTAATGTATTTTTCGCAAACATTGCACAGGAAACATTGCCGCAAATCTTGCCAACAGATAAAAACCATCGGGAATACCTAGCTAGGAAAGACATAGGAACTCACAACAAATTCAGGTTCAAGGAGGTAAGTTATAACCAGGTAAGAAACGCCATAGACTCGCTTAGAAACAAGAGCAGCAAAGATATCTATTATATGAACGTCTCGATGATAAAGCAACTAAAAAATATCTTAATAATTCCCATCACTAAACTAATCAACCTAAGTATAAAATCAGGTATCTTTCCTACAGGGCTGAAGATGTCAAGGGCGATTCCAATCTTTAAAAAGGGGGATAAAACCAACCGGGGCAACTATCGTCCTATTTCATTGGTACCAGTCCTATCCAAAATTTATGAGTGTCTACTAAAAGAGCAATTGTATGACTACTTCGAAAATCACACCCTATTCACCAACAGTACGGCTTCAGACAGGGCCGGTCAACAGTATTGGTGGTTCTCGAGCTTGTGGAACGTATAGTCGACGCTTTTGAGGGGGGGGGGGGGGCACCATGCGGACGTGGCGTGCTGCGACCTGTCTAAGGCGTTCGACTGTGTGTCCCACGAGATACTTCTGGATAAACTGGAGTTCTATGGTGTGGAGCGCGTGAGTCTAGACCTTCTCGGTACCTACCTAAGAGGGCGTAGACAGAGGTAAAGCATGGTGTACCCCAGGGTTCCGTACTGGGTCCCCTGTTGTTCCTTGTATATATAAATGATATTAATACTGCCTTGCCGGGCACCAGAGTTTCATTGTTTGCGGATGACACGTCTATCGTTGAATGCGGGGAGGGCATAAACACCCTCAAAATAAGAATGAACGATTGTATACATGACCTGAATGAATGGTTTAGAGCAAATAAACTAACATTAAATGAATCAAAGACAGAAAAATTGTATTTAGCCTTCGAGAGGTGGCTGAGGCGAATGCAGAGGAAGTGAAGTTTCTGGGCATATACCTCGACCCGGGTCTAAAATTTGAAGCACATGTAGATAATGTGGCGCAGCGACTTTCCAAAAATATTTCCCTATTGAGAAACCTGACAGGTATCATGCCGGAGGCCTTGCTGCTGCAGACGTATCACGCTGTCTTCCAGTCGGTAGCGGTGTATGGTGTATTGGTATGAGGCCACTCGGCACATCTCCAAAGAATTTTCGCATTACAAAAAAGGGCTATCAGAATAGTGGCGGGTATGAAGTATAGAGAGGACGTAAGGACAACCTTTGTAAGGCTTGGAGGTATGACCTTGCCATGCCGTTACATTTATGAGTGCCTCTTATATTTCCATAAAAACCTACACCTATACAGTCCGAATCAACTTTACCATCAGTATCCAACTAGACAGGGACATCTTATAAGGGTGGAATATCTACGATTCGAAAAATCACGCACAGCAACCAACTACTATGGTCCTGTATTTTATAACAAACTTCCCATCCGTATTAAAGATTTGCCAGAGAGACAGTTATGGGTGCTGTCAAAAAGATTCCGACCCAGAATGCCTTCTATAAAATAGATGACTTTCTGAGTCACATATTTTAACATAATTTAATCTAATTGTTTGTTTCCTCATCTTGCGGGGAAACTGCAGTGTGTCCTCTGAACAACTAAACGCTAGTGATTATTTTATTTTTGTGTGCTGTAAAAGTAAACACTAAAGCTGGATTTATAAACTCGAAAAGTTGGTGAGGTTGAAGTTATGGTCAAGTTGTGAGGTTAGATATTCCGAATTCCGAGCATAAAAATTGATTATCTCGAACAACCCGGGAAGTTTTCGAACCTTACATGAGCTTTACATGAACAACATGAACGAGTGTATAAATAGAACTCAGTGTTCCCTTTAGTTTAAATTGAACTTCTATTTCCAACACCAACTGAACCTCAACCTCGCCAACTTTTCGAGTTTATAAATCCAGCTTTAGTCTGATATTTTCATTACTAAATTTTAATATGTTGTATATTGTATAGCTGTGTTAATAGAAATTTTCTTTGTGTTTAGTGTAAGATTTTAAACAGTTATTTTATTTTAACTTTATTGTGATTTTGAAACATCTGTTGACGTAAGGAATTATTATTCATTGTAATCAATTACTTGAATAAAGGATTTGATTTGATTTTGATTTGTGTATTTGCACTGTCCAGACCTCTCTGGTTATTATACAGTAAATCGTTGTTATCTGGCATTTTTCCTGATGAATGGAAACTTTCGTATGTTACCCCCATTTATAAGAATAGTGGCAAAAGAAGTGAAGTGAAGAGTTACCGACCTATCTCAATCATTTCACAATTTCCTAAAATCCTAGAGTCTCTGGTTACAGATCATTTGTCTGCAGCATTTAAAAATATTATAACTTTCAAACAACATGGATTTCTGAAGAGTAAATCCATTGCAACGAATCTTTTGGTATACCGCGAGGCATTGTCGAGTGCCTTGGAGGGCGGAAGTGTTGTTGATTCAATTTACACTGACTTCTCCAAGGCATTCGACAAGGTTGATGTGGGCCTGCTTGCTCGTAAGCTTGAAGCATATGGTGTTGGCGGAGTCATGTTGCGGTGGATTGATTCTTATCTCACTGACAGGGCACAGATTGTCAAGGTTAAGTCTTGCAGGTCTCAAAGCTTCAATGCTACCTCAGGTGTACGCAAAGACATTGGTGTACGGCAGGGGGGGCACCTGGCGCCTTTATTGTTCAATATATTCATAAATGATGCCACTCAGTGTTTTCTACATTGCAAGTTTCTATTGTACGCAGACGACTTAAAAATGTACATCACTGTTAATGATTAGCAGGCGGTTCAATATCTGCAGGAAGATTTGAACCGTTTTCAACAGTGGTGTGTCGGCAACTACATGTATCTTAATATAGAGAATTGCCAATATATACAATTATCAAAAAGGAATGACTCAGTATTGAATTCCTATAATATTAATATCCATACATTAAAAAATGTCAATATTGTTAGAGACTTGCGAGTCTACTTTGACTCTAAACTTTCATTTAGTTATCATATTGAGTATTGCTGTAATAAAGCATATAAAATGCTAGGTTTCCTGAAAAGACATACTAAGGACTTCAATAACATTTTTGCCCTTAAAATCTTGTATAACTCCTTAGTCAGATCACAATTGGAGAACTGTACAACGGTATGGTCTCCATATTTTGCAACATATACTGATGCGATTGAACGCGTTCAGAAAAAATTTCTATACTACATAGCTTTCAAACTACACATACCTAAGGAACATATTAACTGTGGCGATCTGTTGAAACTTTTGAATTTGGAAACACTTCAGAAACGCAGATTTGATTTTGATATAGTCTTTCTATGGAAACTTGTGAATGGTGTTATCGACTCGCCAGATCTTTTACTTCTTTTAAACTTTCATACTCCTATGCTCACACTAACAAATAATTTAACTTTTTATAACAATTTTCATCGTACTTTGTATGGCCAACAATCTCCTATGGACAGAATAATGTCTAATACTAACAAGACCAAACTCGATATCTTTAACTCAACCATTAGCAAATTGAAGGGTTTCTTACGCAGAGTACCTATTAATTGATGTGAACTGAGATGTATTTTTTTTTTCTTTATTGTTTGTTTGCTGATCTGTGTATTTGTTTTTATAGTGTGACAGTTGATGATTCGTATTGTGATGTATAGCGTACAAGCTTAAGCTTGGTTTTTATATTTTTATATTTTTAGAGTTTTGTTCTTTTATGATAATACATGTATACATTTTTTGTAAATTGGGTGTTAGCCCGTTGAATGAATAAATGAAATTTAATATTTAAAAAATAATCGGTAACATGTTTCGCCTTTAAGGCATCATCAGACCTAAAAAGATTCCAATTATCAGGCATATAAGTGAGCAAATCTCACTAGTCACCAAAAGAATAAACTCAGCCCAAAGTATAACAACCATTAACACAAAAGTACGAGCGTACCAGAATCAAAGACGTCAATGTTCTTAATCGATAAAATTAATTTTTAACAACTTAAATACTAACAGCTGACTGCTAGTGTCCAACATTTAACCTTATAAATTTTCTCCGGCCCGCCAATTTTATCGATTGACAACATTGACGTCTTTGATGCTGGTGCTTTTACACTGTTATACAAACTAGAACATTACAATCTAAATCAGTTCTACCATCAATATCCTATAGATAGAGAAACCTTAAAAGATTATAATATTTACGATTGGAAAAAAACGCGCATAGCAACCAACTATTATTCTTACTACCCTCTTCTGAACTACAAAAATGCTCCGAAGTAAGCTGTGGCTTCCCCAAAAAATAATCCCATACCACATTACCGATTCAAAATTAGCAATGACTCGTATTCCGTAGCAAATTGAACTTAGTCGTTTCTCCATGTGATATCTGTATGATAAATTGATTAAGGGGAGTGACGTTCATGAAAGAGCTACGCGCCATCGCGGTCCTTATTCCACTCCAAAGCATAAAACTGCATTATTCCAACGATCTTTCACGTACAATGCAGTCAAAACGTTTAACTCACTGCTCATCGATATCAAGTCTTGCGTATCTGTTGACGGGGTACGAAGAAAGCTAAAAAAGTATGTAACCAATGGAAGAAGCTTACTTCATAAATAATATTTATAACTCTTAAAACGTGTCCAATAATTACCTACTCGTAATATTGTGCTCCACTAGTTATCTGTCATTTCTATTCTTGTATGATTAGGTATAATTTTAGAGTATATTTATTTATATTACAGTAGTGTTTACAGTTTATTGGTCTTAAAGGGTGGTTAGGTAGAATAGCTATGCTAGACCTCGCCACCAAGATATATTATTTTGTTTTGTATCTAGTTTTTTTTTTTAATTAAATAAAACCTGTTTATTTATTTATTTATTATTTATATGATAAGACCAGTCGAAATGTCCATTAATGTATATGCCTCAAAATTTTGCCTCTTCTGAGTTTCCATCTTTCATTTATTTCCTAACAAATACGTCATTAATCCTTTTGCTATTATGATGTTAATAATTTGAATGTTATTAATTATTTGTTATCAATAGCACAACTATACAATCGAATACTTTGTTTAAAATGCATCATAGGTAATATTATTAATATAGGTACTAATTATTTTTTTTTGAAAATACACTTTTTTAACATAAAATGTCTACAGCAGAAGATGCATATTCCATGTAAAAACTACACATACATGTCACACTTCTCCTTATAGACCATTTAATTTTAATTTTTTAACATAACATAACAACATAACATAATTTATTTATATTTTGTTTTGAACTGTACAAAAACAATTAATAGCTTACAAAACTATTTATAAATCAAAAATGGGGTAGTTAAGGTGCACCTAGCAAAATTAATCGCTGTGTGTGCATCTAGTGTTGTTAACGCTATAGTACAATTTTTATTGAAAAACCAAACTTGTCAATATTTTTACAAATATAACTTTTGCAACTCTTGCTGAAACGGTTTATGCTGTAAATTTTCCTTATTTCATTTGGGATCACATTATAGAACTTCGGTGCCAGACAATTTATAAACCTCTGACTCTTATTCTTATTTACATTTGGAATCACTATCTGCCTATTCCTTCTACTTCTTGTTTCATATGTATGATTATTTGTAATGTTTTTTAAATTTGGAGATTTGTGTATATAAATACAGGTAAACAAGATGTACAATGAGCGAACACTGAATATTTCTTCAGAGTATAACAACTTAGTTGAATATCTCTTTTTCCTCCCATAAATAATTCTAAGTATATAGTTCTGCTGGTTCTGCACCACTTCAAGTTGTTTCAGAGAATTCCTATGTAGACCACCCCAGACTATTGTACCATATCTTATCACGGATTCAACCAAAGACCTGTAGACATTAATCAAGTACATGGTTTCGCTTAAAATGTCCCTCAATAAATAAAATTTATGGATTAATTTTCTTATGTTTGAGGTTAATTTTAAAATGTGTTGGTCCCATTTTAAATGTTTGTCAATAATTTATTTATTTATTTATTTATTCCATAATAGTTGTACAGAAAAATACAAGTGTTCTCTAATATAAATCTAGCTCATTAATATACATAATACTAAATATTTAAATTAGATGTATATCTATATTTAGGAAGAAGAAAGCACCTAAGTGAATAAATCACTTGTATTGTGCTCCCAATAAAACGATTAGTGCAATACAGTAAAAGAAAACAATAGATATAGAAAGGTAAGAGTGAAAATAATGGAAAAAGAATAAAAAAAAAGAAGAAAAAAAACAGAAAATCAGTATTATCTAAAACACTTTTTCAAGAATCAATCATCCAAAATTCATTCAAATATAACATAATTGTCAAAGATAAATTTCTTAGAGCTACATGCAAAAGTTTTTGGGTTTTTTGTGTTTTATATGAATAGGCAGTAGGTTACAAGTCTTAGGTAGGGTATATTTTAAAAATCCTTGACATATATCTGTCTTAAATCTAGGGGTAGGCAGAAGCTCATAATTATTACTGAGGCTATTGTATGTAGAAGATGTGTAATTCTGAAATGATTTATTTTTAAATGCATAAATGCAAATGCTATGGAAATATAAAGTTCGAATATTGCTTATACCTATCTTCTGTGTAAAGAAGGTTAGTATGGTACAATCTTTGTTTCTTAAATATGATCTTTAGAATATAATTTTGAGTTGTATTTAATTTTTGTAAGACATTCTTGTACAATTATTCCTAAATATTTAGTAAAAGGTATTTGCGGCTGTTATGGAGAATGCAATGTAATGTGTCTTTTCTATATTTAATGTGAGCTGAAATGAATCTAACCAATTTTTTATTTTATTCAGACCACGTGTTGCCGAACCTTTGGTTTGGGCCCAAGTATCCCCTGAAAACATCACAACAGTGTCGTCCGCGTATGAAATCAAAGAACCATATTCTATATTTAGATCTGTTAAAGAATTTATATAGGCGATGAAGAGAATTGGACCCAATACGGTACCCTGGGGTACTCCTATCTTTACATCCAAAGGCTTGCTGAAGGTTTCGTCAATTTTTAGTATTTGTTTTCTATTTCCCAGATAATTCCCAAAGACACTCAGAACAGTTCCCCTTATTATAGAATCACAATTTTGTACTGAATACCTACCTACCTCATTTTTTAAACAAACAATCTAGTTGTATCTATGCTCAACTACAATTAAGTATTAGGGGACATAACCAATAAAGATGTGCTGGCCTGAACTTACTTAAAACTAAATAAATGGATATAGATTCTCCATGTCCATTCTATCCCCTTACTTCAAATCAAATCCAATAGTAAACTTAGTAGGTATATTAAATTATTATGTAGGTATATACACACACCAAACATAATATCCTTAAATGTACCCCATTGTGTTTCGAAGGTGGTAATTGAGGAATAACTAAATTATTTCCCATACTGTCTCAATGCAATAGTAAGCTTACTAATCAAATAAATTAATAGCCTTAAAAAATATTGCTTAAATACCAGCTTCTACGAAATGTTGGTGTAATTTTACAAGATAACCTTAGTAAATAGAAGGTAGATTTTGAGTTAAATTTTAACATTTAAAACCTTTATTTGATTTTTTTAGGTCGCCTAGGATTTATCCATGGAGTCGAGGGGGCCTTCACTTTCCTTTATCCTATTATAAGTTAGTAGTATTTAGGTGTTGTAATGTAAAAGCTAGAACTAGGTAGATTTCAGAATATGAGTTGTTTAGGAAAAGACAGCATGCATTGTTTAATGTAATTTTTAACCAAAAAAATAACAATAAATTAATACGCATAAAACATTACTTGTACGATTAAAATAGTCTCGTATTGTCTTACCTGAAAGATTAGTAGATTGTAAAATAACACCAGAGTTAACGTCCAATACTCGAACCACACCACTGTTAGTGCATATCAGAATAACATTTAGTGAAGGGTGGTAGATAATTTCTTTAACATCAGTGTCCACTTTTAAATAACCATCCTCGTTTAATAACCACGGATCCTCGGCCATTTTGCTAAACACATCTTGCGCCATCAAAATCAAGACATTTGTCACTTTCGTTTGAAAAATCAAAAAGGTTCAAGAGAACGAAGTTGTCGAAGTGCGGGCCGAATGTCATAAAATAAATAATCAGGGCGATCAAAAGTAAATATCCCTGAATTTTATCACTAGTATTTTGAATTTCTCATATTGGTAACATTGAGAATCAAAAGCACTGGACCTAGGGATGTCTAAGCACTCGACAAAAACTAACCGTAATTTATGCACACGACACAATAAAGGTTAGTTCACAGAACAATGTTGATGTGTACTCGACACTCGAGTGACTCGACAGCATAAATAGGAAAATAGGAAGGTTTTTCTATCTGAGGTATTACGTATTTCTATTTCTATGCTCAACACTACCATCGAATAGGAAGTAATTCTATGGACAGTACTCGACCTCGGAAAGACCACAATAAAATCGTGAGTAAAGCACAGAACAATAAAGGGTTAGTTTTTAGTAAAAGGCACTAGGGACTACAGAACAATAAAGGTTAGTTCTAGGGACGTCTACTGTCATTGGTTAAAATGTTTGTATCGTGAGCGGTCAATTTAAATTGGATATTTAAGTGCTCTTAGCTCTGTGGCGTTCGTCGTTTATCTCATTTATTAACCTCATTCGTTTTCTGACCTCTTCCATCTCACATAACTGACAAACTGACCTTAGTCTTAGTAATCGTTGCTGCTAACTGCCAGTACTGGTACTACTGGTTTTATATTTTAGGTCCAGAGAAAACTCTCGATTCCCATTCGAAGATTGGTGATGCAAGGTAACTGTAATATAGAACACATTTTTTGTCACGATTGCGAGTAGATGGCGCCCGCCATTGTGTTTTGTGGTTTTCACAGCAGAACTCACTGAATTACTGAATGTTTTTTTTTCGACTTGTAAGGCCCAATTGTATAGGTTGGGATTAACTCAAAAGTGGAGGTCAATCCAGGAGTAAGTAGTAAAATGCATTGTATAACCAGGGGTTACCTCCAGTCCTAGGATTAACCCTCAACTCCTGGATTGGGTATGAGTTAACTCGCAATCTTGGGATAAAAATGTCGTATTTTAACATTTTTTTTATTTTATTGTCATTGTCATTATCATTCAACCTAACGTATTTTCTGATTTGGTTTATAAAATAATAGGTTGCAGCAGGTTTAAGTGTTTTATAATAGGTATTATGGATGCTTTTGATATTGTTTACGATTTTCTTTTGGATGATGAAGAGGATTTAGATATTATTGATATAGTAGAAAGCGCACGGAGGCCCCGAATATTCAGGCCTCGTATTAAAAATATGGATTTCTGGATAGATCCTGAATTTATTTCAAGATTAAGAGTGTCGAAGGCTTTAGTTGAATTAATAGTTCAAACGATTGGACTAAACCTGCAAAGAAACACTGACCAGTAAGTTTTTATTACATTTTTATGGGCATTTTAACACTCTACGTTTAAACCTTATCTGATGCAAAGCTTCGTATAAGGAATATAGTGGCTCAGTGGCCAGGTGCCACAAATGATAGACTAATATATAACAACAGCAGATTAAAAGCTCAATTCAATAATGGCGAATCAAAAACAGCTTTATTTTAGGCGACTCTGGATATACCCTAGATGAACATGTTATGATCTTAGAAGCAAATCCAGTTACAAGGGCTGAAAATTTATACAATTTTAAATCCCAAATAAGAACCCGTAATGTCGTGGAAGGACAATACGGAATTTTGAAAAGAAGATTCTAGATTCTAAGGCAAGAAATGAGGGTGCAACAAGAGACTCTTTAGCTATAATTGTAGCAACTGCTATCTTGCATAACCTTGCAATAGATGATCGCCAACCAGTTGATTATTATCCTATTGTAAATGATAATCACATTGGGGATAATAATAACTTTGAACTCCCTCAAGGGAATGGAATTTAAATAAGAGATAATTTAATTAACTATTTTGAAAATTTAGCATACCATTTTGTTAAGAAAATGTTTAATTAAATTAAATAGGTTTCCTTAACAATGCAACTATTTGTATTTTTAATATATTTTTTAGGAGTATAATTTTCTCAAATAATATTGGAGTGCTGACAAAATGTATTCATTGAGATCGGGAAATCGTAATTTTGAAAAAATTTGCGTCTGAACCGATCCTATTTTCAAAACTAAAATTTATAAATATATGTTAGAACTGATAGAGCTCTCACTATAGTAATCTCATTAAGGAAAAGTAAATATAAAAATAAACAAAGTTGTACTTTTCAATTTTTTACATTTTTTAAACAAATATAAAAAAAAATATATGACTTCAACAGCTAATAAATGAAGCTTGGACGTTGGAATAATTTACAAGTGGGAAATAAATTTTACCTTAGAAATAAATTTGGATAAGTTGTGTCATACTGAAGTTAGCAGCTAGCTAAAAAACTATTTTTTAATCCAAACCTATACAACTGGCAATATATTTTACCTTGAGTTAACTCACGGATTAACTCAAAGGTAAAACTTAGGTTTAACTCTAAGATTAATTCATATCTATACAATTGGGCCTAAAAAGTGATAAGAGCATAAGAGCATAGAAAAATTGTTTCTTTATTCTATGGTTAAGAGCTAACCGTTGTCTTTTTGCTTGTGAGCTGTGTTTGTGAGGGCTTGGGAGGAGACGTTTCGTTTCAATATTTTTACGAATTCCTTTATTCTGTCAATTCTGTGTATTTTATTTTGAAGTCATTATAAATTGTATGATATTGTAGGTATTGTATTTATTTGTACCAAACCAAAATGATGAAGGGTAGAAGAGTCTTCACTGCAGCCAAGAATAAGTCGTGCTATTGGGGGTGTTGGGCAATGTGTATTGCGTGCCTACCAAAATATATGGATAAGGATAACCCAGCCCCTTCCAGAAGTGACGGTTTCCAAAAAATGACGAATAAATATCCTAAATTCCTGTTTCCACTTTTGATGAAGACCAAACTAAGGAAATAAATAGGTAAATAATAAAATTATATACCTATCAAATATGTATCAGGTATCACAGATTTCCAATTTTTCTATGGAAAATCTGGGTTCGTATATAAATAATAATATGTTGAAAATGCATGAAAAACATCTTGACCCAAAATAGTATTGTCTCATATCCCAACTTACAATAGGTGTTTTAAAAAAATGCAGTTTTAACTTTCCACATAATCAATTCCTTGATAACTAACAATAGATAACTTTAACTTTAGGGAACATTTGTAGCATTGTAGCCATGGAACTTAATATTATGCTGTTAGTTACCACAGGCCAGATATAGCCAGTCCTATATAGGTGTAACAAAAAAAGATAAATTTCCCTACTTGATATGAACACAGAAAAATTAATCTAAAATTAAATCCAAATTATTGATGACTTGACCTTAATAATAAGGTCGCCAAAATTGATAACCATGCAGGGCACAAAATAATGAGTTTATGTTACTTGGCTATAAGGGATAATAAAAAAAAAGTGGTTTAATTTGTGCTATTTCCAATATCAGTAATTTGTCATGCAATGCATCATGAATACAAAAAAAATATACAGGGTGGTCCAACGAAAACTTAACACCTCGATTTTCCTGCTTTAAAATGAAAATGTGGAAAATCGCTCGGACACGTCGATTTCTGATTCGAGGGGGAATATAACTTTCCGCTTTTTTCGTCTCCGTAACTTCAACCCCCTAACGGAGGTGAGCACGACCCCCTGATTTTGAATAGGGATGAGGGTTGTTGCGATACCTCATTTTGAAGATCTTATCGAGTACTATCTGCCCCTAAAATTTCGCTTCAAAATTTTCATTTTTAACGAAATGACAGCTAAAATAGTGGAAGACTACTTACTTTTGTGATTAGTTTATTAAATTTTAAAAATTCACGATAGACTAAGGTAAATCAAAAACATGGTCCGTCTACTTTTTTGGACAAAAAAATTAACAAATAAGTAAATAATTCAAATGCGTCTGATAAGAGTAATATCCTCGAGATAAATTTCACATTCTCTACTCATACACCAGCGTTCTTTACTGCATGCAAGTGAATGGTGGCTATTTTCAGCATTTAATAAACTAATCACAAAAGTAATAAGTAGTCTTCCACTATTTTAGCTGTCGGTTCGTTAAAGATGAAAATTTTGAAGCGAAATTTTAGGGTCAGATAGTACTCGATAAGGTCTTCAAAATGAGGTATCCCAACACCCCTCATCCCTATTCAAAATCAGGGGGTTGTGCTCACCCCCGTTAGGGGGTTGAAGTTACGGAGATGAAATAAGCGGGAAAGTTATACCCCCTCGAATCAGAAATCGACGGGTCCGAGCGATTTTCCACATTTTCATTTTAAAGCAGGAAAATCGAGGTGTTACGTTTTCGTTGGACCACCCTGTATATAGATCAGTTCAGGTACACATCTCATTAACATACCTATACTTAAGTAGGTGTATATAGGTACAGGGTGTTTGGTAGGAAAGGGAAATATTTTAATTAATTAATTAATTTATTTATTAAAAAAAAAAATTAATTTAAAAAAGTCATTTAACATGGTCCTGAAAATGCTTCCCGAGATGTTCCCTTTACGAGATACAGGTTGTTAAAACAAGGTAATAAAAGAAAAAATGATTTTATTTTTTTTAATGCTTCAAATATTTAATATTGGTAGGCATTTTACTATAGAGACATTCTCTTGATTCAACGAGTATTGACTGTTCTACAAGTGACATGTACTTGACAGCAGGAAATACTTACGCACCTACCTACTTAGTACTTTTATGAAAGAAATGGTAGGTAAGGTTTTCAAAATAAGTAAAAAAAAATAGGTATATCTGGTGCACCGCCAGACTGGCAATAGGAAATCCCATGTAAATTTTGCTACCTTCAAATAATATTGACTCCCCCTATTAATTTTACATCAAAATCGTAGAAGACTTTTTTGAAAAAGCTTCGTAAAAATCTTAAAAATTGAATACGGCTCTGATACATACTTCAATAAAACCACCAGTAATAATCATGATAATGTCAAATGTTTCTAGGTATATGTTTTATTTTTTATTAGTTTCAAGTTATGTTTTATAGTATTCAAGAAAAAATAATTATTGTACGAAATAAATAAATATGATTTAATTGGCTTATTAGAAAATATTAAAATTTGGTGTGTTAGTCCATTATACAAGGACCTACAAAAAAGTTTAATATAATTATTAATTTTGATGTAAAATTAATAGGAGAGCCAATATTTGAGGGTAGCAAGATTTCCTATAGCTAGCCAGTGTGGCGGTGCACCACCCGGTATGTTTCATAATGGGCAGTTATTTCTTAAAAGAAAAAGGCTCTTGAGTTTTTCTTGTAGGAAAAGAATTAGGCTATAGGTAATATTAGGTTTCTCTGAATAATTTTTATTTTTAACAACTTAAAATTAATCTAAACTATAACAAATGTTTTACGTTTTACTTTGCTTCTTTTAACATTACGTAGGTACCCCTCGTTTTCCTTCAACCATCGTTTTGTAACTTTATAGGACTGAACACTTTTTTATGCATTTTAAAGCGAAACCGCGTTAATACCAATAATACCAGATTTACAGTGGCCATATATTTACTTTTGGGGCGGGATACCGAAAATAACTATTAATGTACCTTTATCAGTTGGTGGGAATCGGGAATCAAATACTTTCACTTTCGGTGTTCTGTTCTGAAAATAAAAAGCAATACAGGGTGGCCGCCGAGGTATGCGAGATGCTTCGTATATGAATTATATGACTAATTTTAAGCAAAAATGATTCTGTTCAGTTTTCCCGAATTCCTAACGGTTCTTGAAATATCGCGGTTTAAAGTTTCCCGATCTCCGGATCTAAACCCTCTTAGATTCTTTCATGTGGCGGACATGAAAGACAATTACCTATATTCAATGGGAAAGCCTAATGATAGGGACCAACTCATCCAGAATATTCACGAAGCGTTTTATGAGGTAAATAACATGGAAACTACGACTGGGAACCAGAACTCCGATGGAAGATTGAGTTATGCATTGCACAAGGCGGTGGTCACACTGAGCAGCTTTAATAATTGCAATGTCATTAAGCTTTTATTAAAATAAACCTCATTTTTTCCTAAGCCCTCTATAGTAGTTTAGTGCAACTTGTATTACCTATACTATGAAAATTTCGAAATTTTGCCATCACATTTAATTGAATAAGTTAGGATTGGCTTATTAAAACTTATTTAAACTTCGCACATGGGTTTATATAACATCGGCCTCTTCAAAAAATTATAATACAATTTGTCTCTAAAATGTACAGGGGAAACAAAATTTAGCCACCTCAAAATTTACATGGAATTTCCTATGTTCAACTAAGCCATGCATCACCCGGTATATGCTATGGATAAACCTAAACGAATGTGATTTTGGGGATATCTTTAAAATACTCTCCGACTGTGAATATACTCTCTGTTTAGCCTGCCCCTTGCTCTCCGAATTCGGCTACGTATTGGATAAACACAGAAGAACTGTGTGTACACAGGGTGTCCGGTAAGTACCTTCTAATTTCTCGGGAGCATACAGAGGAGGTCAAAATAACCCTAATTTGTCATAGAAAGAAAATTCCTAAAGTGCCCCTTAACGGAGATAAGGAGCCCCAAATATTTGCCCAGCGATTTGCTTTCTTGGCTCTAACTTTTGAACCGACTTGTATAATTTAATGATATTTTAATATTTTATATAGGCTAGAAAGAGTCATTAAACCATACTACAGTCAAAAAGAATATAGTCTTGCAACATAACGCTGGAGACCTGGTAAGAAATCAAAGCCGAGATAGGAAGCCCTTTGCTCTAGAGACGGCTTCCCACGTGGTTTGTAAACGGCTTCTCACGGTTTCTGTTCATCCTTTACCGAAAAGATGTCGTTTGCGCTTGTTCATACTTGCCAAATGCAACGTCGCGTTAATAAATATAAGAAAAAATTAGATTGATTACAATGTAGAGTGCTCGCCGATGTAAAAGCTGCTTACATATCATATCAGCAAAGAAAGCTGGCTACACGAGGGCTATACTTGACTAAGGATATCGACGTAGTAGTTTTATTAATATCAAGTACCTACCCTAAATTTAACTTTTAACTATTGGGGGGAGAAATATGAAATTTGGCATAAATGTGTAGGTATAGTTATAAATACACACTGCTAATTTATATAACATTCCAGGGACGGACTTTTATTTTTTTCTAGAAAATGTTTGAAAATAAAGGGAGCCTAGGCAGTTAAAAAATATTCATTCATTTTGTAATTTGTAAAACAATAAAATTTGTTTTACATCGTCAGGGAAGTCAGGTACGGACTTGCCATCACACTCGTTGGTCCAATATTTTAACCGATGTCATTTGACAAAGCTGAAAACTGATTTTCTTAATACTCTGGTCATTCCTCTTCAGAAAAGGTACTTTTAATTTATTTCGATAAAACTGGCGGTTTTCGAGATAAATCGGTTTTTATGCGAAACAGTCAAAAGTTACTAATGCTAAATACAAACAGGTAAAAATAGAATGCACAGGGTATGCTGTTGTACAGGGTTTTTGCGTATATTTTGGAGCACCCCTAGAGCCTTTATTTTAAACGCTAGAAAGAACTTTAAATTACGAATATTGAATGATTTTTTCTGAATCGTCAATATTTGTCATCGGATAAAACAAATGAACATCGTAAATTTGTTTAAGACACCAAGTAGTTGTTTTTTTAAATGGAACACCTTGTATATTACTGAATATTTTATTAGGTCTTAAAATTACATTTTGAAAAATATATATGTTTACTATAATCGGTTCAGTGGTTTTTGAAATATTTAATTTAAAATTCGTCGAAACATAACGCATGGATCGATAAAAGTAAACGAAAGTTACGATTTTGAAGACAGATTTGCATCCCAAATGTTATTAACTGACAAGAAACTTATCTTTTAATTAATTTAAATATTTCAAAAACCACTGAACCGATTATAGTAAACATATATATTTTTCAAAATATAATTTTAAGACCTATTAAAATATTCAGTAATATACAGGGTGTTGCATTTAAAAAACAACTGCTTGGTGTCTTAAACAAATTTACGATGTTCATTTGTTTTATCCGATGACAAATCTTGACGATTCAGAAAAAATCATTCAATATTCGTAATTTAAAGTTCTTTCTAGCGTTGAAAATAGGGGCTCTAGGGGTGCTCCAAAATATACGGAAAAACCCTGTACATTTTATTTTTGGGAAGCGCTTTCCAACTCTTCGAAGGCAAGAAGACTTTATGCTGAAATATTTCCAGCTCAGTCATTGTCAAGTCCAAAAGCCTCTCAAAGGGTTAATCGGAGCTTAATTAATTTACAATGTTATTAAAATACAAAAATAATGAAAACGTTAAAATGTTATTTTGGCAAATGTTCAATATGAGCTCCATGTATTTCAATTTTTAACATTTTCTTAGTCTTTGAATATTTTTCCGCTGCACTGCAAATAATATTCCTGCATTATTACGAACTTCGTTAGAATGCTGCGTTACTTTCGCTAGTAGTTCTCTAATATTTATTGGTGTTGAATAAACTACTTCTTTTAGATGTCCCCAGAAGTAAAAGTCTAAGGGATTGAGATGTTGAAACCTTGGTGGCCATAAAACAGGCCCACCTCGACCTATCCATCGAGGGCCAAAACGCTTGTTAAGTATTGACGTACTATACGGTTATAATGAGTTGGAGCACCATTATGCATTTACCACATTTGCATTCTTCTATCAAGAAGCACATCTTCCCATAAATTGTTCAAATTTTGCTGCAAGAATTGTAAATGAATCTGACAATTGAGTCTTTCTTCCAAGACAAATGGACCTATAAGGTTATTTCCGATAATGTCGGCCCTCACATTTACCATAAACCTTCGTTGGTGTTTGTTTTGAACTATGGCGTGCGGATTTTCATCAGCCCAAAAATGTAAATTTTGTGAATTTATTATGCCATCTCTTGTAAAACCGGCTTCATCAGTAAACCAAATAAGGTTAGAAAAATTTAGAGTTACGTTATGTTGCTGTATAAACCAGTTGGAGGATTGAAGTCTTGCTGGATAATCATCCGGAGACATAGCGTGTACTTTTTGAACATGGTACAGGTGAAGTAACTGTTCTTTTAGAGTTTCATGTACAACCCATTTTGTAACATTGCTTTGTGTCGCGATCTTTCTTATGCTGTTTGAAGGGTTGTCAGCATTATCTTGCAAAATGTGTTCCTCTACTTGAGGGTCTCGTGCTCTCCTGAAAGGTCCCTCACCGCCACGTCGCGGCAAAAATGAGCCTGAATAAAAATTTTTAAAAATTAATTCGTTAACTCTAATAAATCTTTTACCTGTTTCTCTTAGGCTCCTTTGAAAGGTTTTCGGACTTGCCAATGTCTAAGCTGGAAATCTGTCAGCATAAAGTCTTCTTGACATCGAAGAGTTGGAAGGCGCTTCCCAAAAATTAAATGCACATCAGCATATCCTGCGTATTCTATTTTTACCTGTTTGTGTTTAGCATTACTAACTTTTGAGTGTTTCGCATAAAAACCGATTTACCTCGAAAATCGCCAGTATTATCGAAATAAATTAAGAGTACCTTTTTTGAAGAGGAATGACCAGAGTATTTAAAAAAAATCAGTTTTCAGCTCTGACAAATGATACCGGTCAAAATGTTGGACCAACGAGTGTGGTGACAAGTCCGTTCCTGACTTCCCTGACGATGTAAAACGTCCACTGTAGTATAGTTTAATAACTCTTTATGGCCTGTATCAAATTTTAAAATTTTTAATTAAATTATACCTACAAGTCGGTTCTAAAGTTAAAGCCAAAAAAGTAAATCGCTGGGTAGCCCTTTGTTGGGCATTTGAGGAATTTTTCTCTATGACAAATTAGGGTAATTTTAACCTCCTCTGTATGCTCCCGAGAAATTAGGAGGAACTTACCGGACCCTGTATACAAAAATATATCTATAAACTCAATTCATTAAAATGTAAGATTTGTTAGTTTTGGCTAGACCTTAAAGTCGAGGGCTCTCATAAAAGCGAGATTGTTTTCTGCTTTCTAGTTCATCACACGTTACTCGATAATATCGACGTGCTTTCTGAATGGTCTTAAGTTTAAAATATGAATCCACAAAGACTTATTATTCACCATAACCCATTTCCAACACTATGCAACTGTATTTAAACATCTCTTTTTAAGTTGTTGTTGTGATAAAAATAAATAAAGTCAAGAAAGAAAAAAATTAACGACGCCCATGCCCAAAACACTTCATATCTCAATTGACCATCAGCTTAAACCGATGTAAAGCTGTTCACAAACTCCACCATCATCAGTTTAAAGAACGATATCTCTCGATCTTTTGCCCATTCATTCGCATTTATTACGATGCCTCTCGTGAAATGATTTATCTAAGCTCTATTACGACCTATTTACACCACCGGCCGTCCGAACAGATTAGTTTTGTTAACTAAAATAATCCCTTTTTAATTCACTGGATCGAAAACATAATGGTTGCTTCTTTTCTTCTCTGTCTTTTGTCATTTTCTACGTAATGTTACTATTGCAGTGGTCCCGATCAAAGGCACCACGGCATTGAATGAATTGGATGGTTTACTTGAATGGGCCACACAACTCCGAATGGTTTGGGAAATTTTACACCACATTGGTTTGTAATTATTATTTGACAGTTTTTAGTGCTTATTCTTTAAACAACTTTGTATACAGTGAGGACAAAAAGTCTGGATAAGTATCTTTTTCAGGTAAGCGAAGCACCTGAGTAAAAAAAACGTTCGGACACGTCGATTTTATTTTATTTTCTTGCATCTTTTAAGACTTCTGAAAATTATACCTACAGGGTGCTTCAAGAAAACTGGGCGACTGTTAACTTTATTTTTAAGTGGAACATCCTGTATGTTATTGCATTTTTGGATTCTACGGAAAATTCTAAGTACATTTCATGTAGGATGTCCTCTACCTATATTCAACTGTTTTTAAAATATTACCAGTTAAAAATTGACATTTTTTAATTTAGAGAAAAACCATGATGCAACGTGGCATTAGTAGATATCTAGTTAGTATCTGGATTGTCACTTTAACTCGTTGTCACTGTGTCAATTTTCAACATATTGTAGGAGAATTACTCTTATCTTATTAAAAATACTTTCAGAGCGAGAAAGAATTGAAATTCTTATGATCTTTGGCTTGGGAGATCGCCAAAGACATTTGGGCGAAGTTTGTGAAATTTTTAATAACATATCCCGAGAGGGGACAAGCAATCTCAATATCTACAGTCAGCAAAATTGTCAAAAAATTCCGTGAATGTGGTCGTGTAAAAGATCTTCCCAGGACAGGTAGGCCAAAACTTGATGATAATGAGAAATTAGATGTTTACTCAGTTATAACGAAAATCCACATTTACCTACAAGTCAAGTAGCATCAGATCTAACCCTTAGTCAATAACCGGTAAAAGATATTCTGAAAAAGGCAAAGTATCATCCATACAAAATATGGTTAATACATGAATTAAATGAAGACGACTATGGCCGCCGACTCCAGTTTTACGCAAATATGCAAGAGCGGAGCAACCTGTATCCATTTTTTTGTAGAAATATTTTATTTTCCGATAGAGCGACCTTTTTTCTTCATAGTACTGTCGACCGACAAAACTGTAGATACTGGTGTACAGATAATATCTACTCATTGGGCTTAAGTGGTTCATACACAACATCCCGAAAAAAATCAATGTTTGGGCTGAAATATTGCAAGACAGGATTATAGGTCCGTTTTTTTTCGACGTAAACTTGAACGGCGAAATTTATCTCTTGACTTTTTGCAACTGGAGTTGATTCCTGCGTTAGCTTAACTGTATCCAGGTAATGAGCCCGATATACCCACTTCAACTATGTGGTTTCAACAAGATGAAACACCTCAACTAACCTCACTACGCGCTAACTGTTCGGCAGTATCTCAATGAGATATTTCCTAAAAGGTGGATAGGACGTCATGGCCCCGTCAAATGGCCGGCCAGGTCTCCGGATTTGACTCGCCTAGATTATTTTCTGTGGGAATATTTAAAAACCAAAGTTTACTTCAACAGACCTCTTAATATCGATGCGTTCAAAAATCGTATAAGAGATGAAATTCGACAAATCCCACCTTTTTTCATTCGAAACGTGAAACAAGATTTCATCGATCAGTTAGAATATTGCTCGGAAATTAACGGACAACAGGTTCAGCATTTCTTTTAAAATGTGTCATTTGGATTATTGTTATTAAAAATTCAGTAAACTAGTTAGGTTTGTTTTATTATTTGGTTGTAATAATTTTAACAATACCATCTGTAAATTCCATTGAATAGATATTGAAATGTTAGGATTAGGGCAAAGTTCATTTTCCTTCACCTTCAAAGGGTAATGAGATAATTTGGTAGAAAGTCCCTTTTTTAATATTATTGTTCCTATAGTTCGAAAACATCCTACCTGAAATGCAATATCATACAGGATGTGCCATTAAAAAAAAAAAGTTAACAGCCCCCCACTTTTCTTGAAGCATCCTGTATAATTTTCAGAAGTCTTAAAAGATGCAAGAAAATAAAATAAAATTAGGGTGTCCGAGCGTTTTTCATTCAGGTGCTTCGCTTACCTGAGAAAGATACTTTTCCAGACCTTATGTCATCACTATAACAATTTCGTTCATGTATAATTTTGGAAAAACAAAAACCGAAATTTTAACAAAAATAATAACTTAAAGTCAAGTTCATTAGGTTCATAATAAATAACTATGATATATTAAAGACTTACAAAGTAAATAGATACGACCTCGGACCAACAAATATCTGAGGATACGACCCATACACCAATATGCCAAGCTTGACACTGACTTTAAAAGTGGTTAGGTACTATACGAAGAAAAATGCGCCGCAGGCGAAAATTGCAGCCAAAGTTTTAGAAATTATGACGCGTTCGTGGGGGTGTATAACTCTTTACCGCCTTGTATACGCGCATAAATAAAATAATAAACATAATATCTCAATATTTCCAAATAATTTAAAGCCCCAAAATGGCGAGAGAGATCGCAGAAATTTAATTTGTTCGTCTACTCCTTTAAAAACGTTTTTTTTTTTCGAAATCCTCAATAACAGCACTCAATAATTCTAAACTTTAAAATTTAAGAATGAATTAAATCCTAAAATCGCTATACTTTATATAGGCATAGGAGGAAATAACCTAAAATTTTGACGCTACATTACATCAACAACCTGTAATTTAAAATTTTAGGCCTCATTGTACCTACTTCAAAAAGAAACAGGAAACAGATTTAAAATCACTTTTAGGATTACCTACTTATGGCGCAAATACTGAATGACTTTCATGAGGCTTTTGTGCCGCTTAATGATGGGTTCACTTTTCTCCACATTTGAGCTACAATACACATCACCTGATTGCGTACAAGTTGCAATACAAAAGTAATTAGAATACCTAGAGGGGTAGTTCCTGTTTTCTGTGCTTCGGGGGTGCTTTTAGTATAGTAATTATTGTCGGATTGTATGAAATATACTGAATGATTAGGCCCTGCCCTAACGCTTAAAAAAATGTCTATCGTTGCTAAAGTTTCAATTACACTTATGTTATGATTTACCAGTACCAATATGTAATCCCGTCTAGTATCCCCGGAAGATGAACGTCTAAACGCCCGAAACATGTAGGGAACATAACAACCCTTTTTATAATTAAATTTGTGAAGGAAGACTTAATTGTATTATTTTTATTATAGCACACTACCACTACGCCACTCAGTTAAAGTAGGCGAAAACCTGAAGTGCCGTTGTCGAGTAATGACGTCGCGGTGTTATTCTTGCAGTATTCGGATTCTACAGGATTTGCTGGTTCAGAAATGTATTTTGTATTTTATTTATTTACATTCGACGTTATAAAAACCAGGGTTGAGGGGTGATTTAAGTCTTCCAACCTTGATAAAAACTAAACACTGAAATATGCCTTTTCCGATACGATGTATCGTTATGTCGGCACGTACCTAAATATCGGTATCAGCCGATATATTGTATCGATAATAAATATCATTTCACAATGATACATAGCTGTTACTAAATAGTATGTAAGCTATCTCGTAGATTCATCTCCAACGCCGCAAAACACCCTAAAAGTGTTATAGTTAAAAAGTTTTAATTTTATAGGTTGAAGTTTAATGAAATGTGCAGACGAATGGCGGGTTGCTGTCGACCAGCAGGAGTGCCCGCTACTACCTTGACTAGAAAGTTTAAACAGCAACGGCAGATCTGATGGGTTCTTCTTAAGGAGGAGGAATAAATATGTAAGTTGACTTTTTGTAAAATTCCAAAAATGCGGTATTATTATATCTGCAAAAATTCTAATAGAATACGCATATAAACGGAATATTAAATATTACCTTACTAACCTGAACTAACCCAAATATTATCGACCCTCTTGTAATTGATTGGTCAAATGCACGACCCAATAAGTTTAGCGTCCGTCGAGTACCGGCAAGTGGGGCACGAGTGCTCTTAAAATACGTTTAAATAAATACGATTATACAGGATAGCGCGAAAATAACTCCCCGCTTGATATTATAGAGGACAAGAAAAATAAGATGCATGATAATTTGGAAATACACAGGTTATACCCTTCCCTACGACACATAAGTAGGTATTTTCGTTTTTGATGAGCAAGGGTGTTGATGAGTAAAGAATATACCTATTTAATTGTCAGTTGAGAGGAATCAGAGATTGGTGAGGTATTATTAGACTAAAATTACTTTGAAATTTGTTTAGACCACAGTGTAAAAAAGTGCGTCCTTGTATTAAAACATTTGACTATCCCGCCATTTTTCGAGATGCACCGAGGACAAGACACTTGATCATGGACGACACGCCGCGTGTCGCTTTGATTTCGCTCCACAAAATATTACGTAATAGCAAAGAAACTTATAGCTACGCAATAGAAAACCGACGTAATGTTAATAATTCGACCTCTCGATGTATCCCGATTTTCAAAGCGGGGATCCTTTTTCGTTAAGCGGTCGGGCTTTGCCGAATGCATGTTCAGGGTTGTCGTCTTTCCGGGTGCGAAGCAACGGATACCAATATAATATGTAATAATAAAGTCTTTAGGATTATTAATTGAATTTTTAGACTGGTTATTGGGATTACTAAACCCAATAAAACAATAAGACGCGGCCGGCGCGAACCAATATTTTCATTTTAGGGTTTACCAAAGAGCTGAGGTTAATATAAAAATGATTAAATCTAGGAGTTTATTGTAATCTTTAATTTTACTACCTCAATCGATTTGTTTGTACAAAGTGTTCACGAAATATATTCCTTTAAACTTATACGAAATCTTTTGGCATACTCTCCTGACGAATTCTAGCATTTTTGAAATATGTACTACTAATACTTATAAAACTGTCTAGTTATTAATTTGGTCCAATGACGGAAAAACAAAATAAAAAATGTAGAAAAACTGTATTAATAACATAAAAAGGGATATAAAATGTACGTTTATCTGCATATAAGGTGTTTCAAAAAATATCCGTTTGTAAATCTAAGAAACTTTACAGTTTTTTTTTGTATCTGCCGAAATTATTTTATTTTACTACACCTAGACGTAAGTAGTAAACGTTTTTGGTCATAGGTCTAAAACGGCCAGAACAAGAAAATTGTAATCTTCCTTGTTGCCACAAAATGACCTAACATTGAAATAATTTGTTTTAATAAGTTTTAATTAGAGTCGTATTTAGTTTCGATTGGAAAGTATGAATTACTAACCCTTTTTGGTCATAAGTCCTAACCAATAAGGGGGAAAAAGTTAAAACATTGCGTCATTTTTATTTAACGTAATATTTATTATTGGTAGATACGTAAAAAAAAACTTTCTGATAAAAAATTTAAACTACTGTTTTTTACAATTAGGTACAGGGTGATTCACCATAATGTCCCATCTTCTTAATTTTTTTATTTTCTATGCTAGGTAAAAATTTTTAACATGTAGGGTATTTGAAATAGTTTTTGCAGGGGTGTCCATAAATTCCCTTAGTCGCTTCATACATAAGGATATAGCATAAAGTTATATTTTCCTAAATATATTATCCAATATTTGAATTCTACCTAAAATTGTAATCGTATTTCATATAACATCCGTTACACCTTAACCGAAGGATTTTCAATATATTTACATTAAAATGGAAAAAGGTGCATCAAAATATTAGGGATTAGGGTATAACGTGTGTTACGTAAAATACGTTTAGGATTTTAAGTAGAATCCAAAATTCGAATAATAAGCGATAACTATAACCAAATTAAAATGAGATAACAAAAAAAATGTTATGTAAGAGTTGTAGGGTTTACCAAAAGGCATATAGAACGTAAAAATATAGTACCGCATAGGTACTGAGTGGCCTAAAAAAACTATTAAATAGGAATATGTGTTTTTTAATGGAACGCCCTGTATGTTATTTACTTATTTGATTAGGTGAAGAAATGCCTTTATAATCGTCTTGTGATTTTTAAATTCGCTTGCGACGTTGCCAAGTCTGTTTTCCTGATATTTAAGAAATGTTCAGGGACTCGTTCAAAAAATCAGTTTTTCGATAATGTTATGGCCAGTGAGCCTCATCACTAAACATAACATTTTAGAGAAACGGATCTGTTAATAAGCATAACTTTCATTATCATGATACTAGTAACCCTTTTTCAAGGGAGAAGTTAATTATCAACAGTAATATACCGATAGAGGAGGCGTCTTATCGGTAATACCGATGTTTTTAACAAGAAATCGATTTTCTGACAAATTTTTACGAAATGTAATTTTTACTTATAATCTGATATGATCCCGAGAGCTTTAGCTCGAGGGTCTTATCTTTGATTATAAGTAAAAATTACATTGAGTGAAAATTTTCTTGGAAAATCGAGTTTCGAGTGAAAAACGAAGGTATGAAGATAAGAAACCGCCTCTAGAGGTGTATTTTATTGGATAATTTACTGAACATAAAAATGAAGGCCGTCTGAGAAAGGTAAATATACAAGTTAGAGGTGTTACTAATTTTTTATTTAAGTAAAAAAGCTACAAGCGTCTTTTCGAAAGCGTCTTTTCGAGCTAGCGGTAGTCTTATCGGGTAAGACGACCGTTACCAAGGTGGTTGCTATGAAAATGAGCGTTTTGATTGGTTCAATAAAAGTGAGGTGAATTATCAACACAAGACCGCTTAATGTATGGGCCGGTATAATAGGAGATCATAATACTGGGCCACATTTTTTATTAGAAATCCGACTGGTGAGGTTTATCTTTATTTCTTACAGCTCATTACAGTCAAGCGTCAAGCAGTAAGCCATCAGCAATACAAACGTTTTAACGCAGTTTAATGAAATGTTACTTTAGTTTAATGATCATTGTAAAGGCTCAGTGTCTTGGCCATCAAGATCTTCGGACTTAATTAAGCTACATTTTTTATTGTGGGATATGTGATAGAAATAGTGTAGGTACCTACAAAGCGGCTAATACTACAAGAGATAATTTTTTAATTAATTTCTTTTAGTTCTGTTTAATAAAATAATAACATTACCCATTTTGCGAAGCATAGGATAAATTATTTCAAAAAGTATAAGATTTAGATAGTGAAATGTTTCATAAAATATTAAAGTATTTAAAAAAAAAACCCTTCAGTTAAATAAATACAATGTGTTCCATTTGAAAAAATCGAAATAACACATAATATTTCAATTACCGAATCTGTCAAGTCGCCATGTACATACAGGGTGGTCCATATGAGATGACCCACCACCATTTCTCGGAAACTGTAATAGTTATAAAAAAAGGTTCAATAAAAAAGTTAATTGATTGTACAAACATTTTTATTTTATTATATTTTTATGTATACAGAGTAAGTCGTTTGGCTGGAGTTGATACCAACTTTCGTTTTTTAAATAAAGCACCCTATATTTTACAATACTTTTTGATTCTACATAAAATAACAATTATTTTTTAATAAGTGCACTATAATTCCAAACTTAATAGTTTCCGAGATATCGATCTGACATTTTTGAACTTTGACAGCTTCTAGCTTTCTAACGGTACATTTTAGGTGAAACAGCTTACATATCCCTATCTTACTTTTTTATTATCTTTCCAGAAGTGTAAACTTCCGGTTAAACCGGATGTAACTTGAAAGCCGGAAATATAGTACTTCCGGTTAACCTGGGTAACCTGAAATTAATATTTTTAGGAAGATAATAAAAAAGTAAGAAAGGGACGTGTAGGCCGGTTTGGTCTAAGATGTACCGTTAGAGAACTAGAAGCTGTCAAAGTTCAAAAATGTCATTTTTTAAAAGTCGATATTTCGAAAATTATAAGGTTTAGACTTATGGTGCAATAGTTAGAAGTTAGTAGTTAGAAAAGGTTGAGTAGCGGACTTTGTCAAGTTAGACTTCGGCTTTGGAATTAATAATCGTATTTGTAACTTTTAATTTCAATTTGAATTTATTACATTGCATTTTGTAAGGATCTATTTATTTATGATTTTTAAAACTAAATTTGTATTTTTTTTTTGTTTTAAATAGTTTTAATAAAACACAACTTGATTTAATCATGTTTAAAACATAGCAACCCAGTGTCAGTGTAGCAAACTATACATATATTAGATTGGCCCTGTTTTGCTCTGCTAAATCATTTTTTTCAATTTTTGAGTTTTAAAAGAAATTTGTATCTACACATCAAAATTTGAATGAAATATTTGGAACATAAAAAATGTAGGTTGGCATACCGGGTGTGGGGGTTTCACCAGAAGTTACGCAAAGGTCTTATTGGTAAATGAATGTTTATTTAAAATTTCCTTTAAACTAGTTTTTTGTGCGTCTGATGAATGGTTCATTCAATCTATGAAATCAGTATTAAAATAATTATTTATATTTACATTATCGTAAACAAGTGGTTCTTGTTTTACTGCACTGCAAACTTAAATACATTTTCTTTTAAGTTAATGTCAGCATTTACCGTACGCAAAATACCAATTCCTAAAATAACTGGAAAAGTTAGGTCGGTAATAAGTAAAAATTCATGGCAAAATTCCAAATTATCAATCGAGAAGTCTAAGAGTAATTGATGCATCACTCTTCTCTTCGAAATGTATCTAGGTATAACGGGTGAGTCGGGAGGAACGGACCAAACTTCAGGAGTGCATTATATACGCTAAAATAATGCGAAATAACCGGTATGTTCTTATCCGATTTTAATATATTTTCAAGTTATAACAAATAAACAAAATTTTGTACATTAACATTTTCTTAACCATAGCGTTCTTTTAATAAATGTTCAAAAATACCTTGCTCTTCTAATTGCTTCATGTCTTTCTTCTTTAATATTGGCTGCAGTATTTCTAATTAGTGCATCCCGGGTGTCCACTTTTACTTTATACACTTCATCTGTAAACCAGCTCCATAAATAATAGTCTACTGATGTGAGGTCTGGATCTTGAAGGTCAATTAATATGGTGTTAAAATGTTGCTTGACCTGACGAGCGAAATGTGTAGGAGCTCCATCGTGCTGATAGTACATTTGCATTCTGATATATACAGGAACATTCTTTAGTAGTCCTTGTAATTCATTTTGTAAAAAATTGAAGTAGTGGTTTCCTGTGAGGCGATTCTCCAAATGAAGGGGCCAATTAAATAACTATCGGGCATACCGCACCACACGTTTACCGAAAACTTATGTTTAAAATTACTTTCGACTGTTGCCTGGGGATTTTCAATTCACCATTCACGAAAGTTACGAGTATTATTAATACCGTCACGGGTGAATGGTGCTTAATCCGTGAAAAGTATACGCGATACAACACGATGAATATTATTTATCCACCGACAAAATTCCATATGTTCAACATAATCTTCCGGTTTTAGGTGCTGTACTCTCTGAACATGGTATGAATATAAGCCTTGCCCGTGGAGTATGTTTATTACTATTTTTTTGGGGAATGCCCAATCGAGTACCAATTCTTCATGAGCTGGTCGTTGCATCTTCTTTACTAAATCCAGACTGTTTTCTACTTCTTCTAAACCTTGTCGAGTAGCTCGTTCAGATGTCTCGCACAATTTGTTGAAGACTCTGATGAATACGTTTCTATTAGGATGTTTCTGATGTGGAAACCGTTCACGATATTCTTCAACAGCAGCTGTAGCACTTCCATTACAGAAACCATAAAGAAGCACCATATTTGCGTATTCTAAATTTGAATAGGTGTTTGACATTTTGTAACACTTTAATCATTTAAGCTGAAAATAAACGTCCAATTACTATCACAGTACGCTCACACATTGTCAAAACAACAAAGTTATCAAATGTTTTTGACTCTAAAACATGGCATACTCTGATTATGCGAAAATTTGGATACAAGTTGAACGCTAGATAAAAATTTTTAATTAGGCTATAACTTGAAAACAATTGAAAATCGGATAAGAACATAAAATATGGGGGTTTTCACATTGTTTTTATGTGCGTAATACACTCCTGGAGTTTGGTCCGTTACTCTCAACTCACCCTTTATATATAATAAGTATAATATGTCTCCCCATAGATAATGATTATTAACATTAACACGATTTTATTTTACACTTTTATCAATTTTTAACAATAATACCTAATATAAGGTTTGAGGTTTTTTATATCCCCCTCATGACGCAATTTTGGCTACACCACTGCTGAAAACAAATTAAAGTGAACAGACACCTACAATTTTTGCATTTAAACTTAATTATACTTATGTATTTGAAATAAGAATTGAGTGCAGAGGGTGGGGGTGTCAATATATGAGGAATTTTCCTTGTATGTCTGTTTCTGTGTATTTCTATATTAATCCCAAAATATGAAAAACTCAATCCGTATAAACGAAAAGTCTTAAAAAGAACGTAATAGGTAAGTATGGATCAAATTTAATATATTTCTATATGATAATTTAAAACCCTCTCCAAACTTTACCGTACGTACAGAAATGTATAGAGGTACATTAAAATCGAAAGATTCATAGGAGTCAAAGAGAGTGCTCCAGCCTGCTCAAATCAATGTGCCCAATAAAACCATAAAACATACACTATCAGTGTGAAGTACGTCCCTTTACGCCTCTCGAAAAGAACCCCATTTTACTTGTTTTGCGATAAGCGACTTTGAGATGCTCCACGTATAAGGTCGATTCACAACGTTTGCGTATGTACAAGCCACAGCTTTACGTTTCGACGTCGATACGATAGAGAATCGCGTGGCGCTTTGGGACCGCCCGTATGAAAGTTGGCGGCTCACGGTTGGCGGGCGGCATATAAACCGCGCCCCTTTTGAAATTTCGAGTACCCAGAATGCAGCATAGTGCCATGTACACTTGGAGGGCACTCTAAGAGTACGCTTAGGCGAGTTAAGCGCTCTTCGCAGCTAAAGAGTCTTACATCAAGGGTGCTCTATAAAGAGTGCTATAGCCCGATCGCTGATTTATTTATATAGTTAGTCAGTTTGTTTATTGAATTCGGATATCGGTTCGAGTGGTTCTCTGAGTAGCACGACGTCGACGTTTCGGGTTCTTGAATTCGAGTGGGTGCGTTTATTTCCGGCGAAGTTTGCTCTCGGTCGCGCGTTGTGCTCTTCGTTTGAATGGATTAAAAAGTAGGCGATATTTTTGCCACGACAGGATCCTATTTTGCGGTCCTGGAGTCCATGTCTGCAGGTAATTGCCGGTTTTAAATTATTTAAGTATCGTCATTTGGACTGGCTATGGTGGTAATGGCTGAACAAATGGTATTACTTACTGTGAAAAAACTTGTTCTTTCGGTCTTGAACCTTAGATTTTTAAACTAACCTAAACTTTACATTATTTGGTACACCGTAAAATGGACTGCCGGATATCTGAGCTGGTTTGTTTATAAATGTTTGTTTTTTATGAGATTATTGGGATAGGCAAACCGTCATTCTTTTATTACTAGGTAGTCTACTTACGATTTTAAGTTAATTTCAAAATTTTTATTTATGCGTATTTTTTTTTAGAAACACTTAACATAGTGCAGTCTTTGCAAAACAGAAGTAGAAGTTTATAATATTTTGCAACATAGTTGCTCGCCCACCCCAGTCATCTGAGTAATTCATCACACAGCTCGGATCTGCTCCGCTGCCCCTGTTTAGCAATGCATAAGTACATATACGTAACTTTTTTAGAGAAGCCAAGCTTGAATTTTTTTGAAAAATTTCCTTTAGCAGTTATCCAAATTTTAACTGAAAATGTTAATAAATAAGGGAATAAAACGACACTGTTTTAAATATATAGGTATACTAAAATATTTTTCCAAAAGTGCAAATGGATTTAGATATGCTGTTAAGTTTGTCGACATTTTAGCAGTTGTCAACTTTGAGTAACGGATATTTTTATTTAAAATTAGTAACGCCCATACCTATAGGTATACCTTAACATTTAATTCCATTCTATCTGATAAAACCCCGTAATTTTGCAAGTAGGTACCTATACCCGCCTTAGTTATAAACATAGACAATATCCAGAGAAAAGAGATCAGAATTTTATTATAATTTCCAATTCCCATAATTTGTGTTTTCAATTTTAGAGTAAAAATCATTTTAGAATAAAAATAACCATTTGCTGGGAATGTTGCCGTCTCATCGCAAATAGAGCATTTAAATTGCTTCCGCGAATCTTAACGTGGCCTTCCTGCACCTGTTTCATTCCAGATCCGTTTGTAATTATCTGTATATCTTCACTATATAGATACTAATACTGTGCTACTTTCAAGGTCAGTTAATTTCATTCTTTCGTTTACCGTACCTGTTTAGTTTTTTCGATACAAATAAATGTTTCACTAGTTTCGTTTTCATCTTCCGATGTTATGCACGTATAAACTACGTTTTAAATATAATACCTTATTTGACACGAGCATTTCTTCGTTATTTAACAAGGTCCACAGCTTACTTTACTTCTAAGGCAACATGGAATACAGGGTGTCCCAAAAACATACCGGCAAACTTTAAGGGATGGTAGAGGACATCAAAATAAACTTGTTTTGTTTAATAAACATATGTTCGCAAAAGAGCCGTTTTGGCGGAAATAAGGAGAAATGGTTTTGGTCAGTTTTGTTTATTTCAGTGACACAAAGATTGCACCGTCGGTTAATTGACTCGCAGACTCTATTGAACATTCGGGGAATAGCTTCTAGATGTGTACAACTGGCCATTATTCTTGCTAAGAGACTTCCTCATTACGAATAGGCGTTTCGTAGACTAGAGATTTCAGATCACCCCAAAGGAAAAATCCAGGGGGTTCAGATCGGGAGAACGCGCGGACCCGCCTACGGGACCTTCTCTTCCAATCCATCGGCGGGGAAATCGTTGGTCCAGATACTGGTGCAAATTGAAACCAAAATGTGGAGGTGCTCCGTCGTGTGGAAACCACATGTTATTTCTAATGTCTAGAGGGACATTTTCTAATAATAGAGGCAAAATATTTTGCAGAAAATGGAGATAAATGTTTGCGTTCAAGCCACAAGAGTGATGTAGTATCATGCAGCAACTGAACTATTAGATTATCTACAAGAATAGCAGCCCACATGTTTACAGAAAATTGTTGCTGGTTTCTTCTAGAGACCGCACAGCGTGAGGATTTTCAACATCCGAAATGTGACTGTTTCTAGTACTTATTAAAATAACCATCACACGTGAAACATGCCTTCAGACAATACTATTCTCCCGAAGTGAAGTTCTATTAAATTGTGACCCAAAAACCATTTACAAAAAGCTAAGAGATGTGGATAATCTTCAGGATTTAAAACTTGTACGCGTTGTAAATGGTAGGGGTAGAGGGTAGAGTAGTTGTTCATGTAAGGCACGCTATACCGTCGACTTAGAGAATCCCATGGTGTGCACTTGCGCGAACACTTGTGGATTGATTCTCCTCCACACGGTGTAGAACTCCTTCAAATGCAACCCTACGAGTTGCTCTTTGACGGCCACCACCACCAGGACGCGCTAGGTTCCCACTTTCTCTAAGGCGACGATAGATGGAAGCAAAGGTTGTATGATGAGGTTGGCGACATTCCGGATATCTGTGTTCATGCAAGCGTGCAGCTTCTCTTCCATTACAGTTTGCTGCATCATAAGCAAGGTGCATATCGGTAAATTTTTGAAATGAGAAAGTATCGTCCATTTCAATACGAATTTTGAATTAACAATCAACAAAGCCAATGTTACAATAAATAAGTCACAAATAATACCACGGTCTTAAAATCGGCATCTTTGGAATGTTTATTGCGATAAAGAAATGTTTGTGCTCCTCAACAACATACGTAGTTGAAACAAAAAATGTTGAACGAAAGACAGTGGTATCCAACTAAATCAAGAATTACTTTAATTATTTGGATATGATTATTGTTCTACAGCCCAAGCGGCCAAGTTGCGAATATAATATGTTTATTAAACAAAAAAAAAGTTTGTTTTGATGTTCTCTACCACCCTTTAAAGTTTGTCGGTATGTTTTTGGGGCACCCTGTATATTGCGCGTTATACATTAGCAAAAACTACATATTATTATAAATTATAATTTACAGGCAAAATATTCCGGATAATTTCTAGACGGAGTATACCTAGGTTAGATTTGCAGCAATTTAAGTTGTTTTTATAACACAATTCTATTTAACATTTGGATACTAGGCATTAAACAATCAAAACTACAATCATATAATTATATCAGATATTATATTAATTAAATAGGCTTTTTATTTCATTGTTAAGAATTTCTTAAACCATACTTTAAAGTAATTTTATATAGCAATATTTTCGATTTTTTTTTTATTGTAAGATGATAACCTGTTTTGTTTTGTCATCTTTGCGGATTCATTAATTTAATTTACCAGACTGACATTTTAAATGTATTTTCGTTAGCGCTTTAATTGGGGGTTTCCTACTTTATTGATGATTGACGTTTTTCGCAAGTAAAACAGTTTTAAAACTCTTTACAAACATAAATATTTAAAGAAAATGAAGATTTATATTTTAGATATGATACTACATCACTCTTGTGGCTTTAACATAAGGCATTGGACTACTTAATAATGATTTATAATATTATAGGTACCCACCTACATGGTTACAGATTTATTTAGAAAACTCGAACCTTGTTCAGGTTGATATCGGTGAACATATAATTCACCCAAGGGCATATTTACAAAAGTGTGTGGGGGTGAAAAGCTCGACGCGAAATTTTTTTTTGGACCGCGCCCACATTTTTACAAAACATCTGTTTAATAACTTTAAAATTTAGAGTTGCCTGCAATTATTTTGGTGACCCCATAAATAAATATCTAAAGGATGTGAGCTGGCCAAGCTTGGGGTCCTGCAGGTCGAATACAGCTACAGGTGTTGTCGATTTAGAATTTAGATATTGACGATCAACAAGGATAAAATGAGCTAGGGTCATTTGCCTATTATCTCTGAGTTGTAGAGGTACAATTTCTTAGGCCCAATGGTATAGGTTGGGATTAACTCAAAAGTGGAGGTTAATCCAGGAATTAATAGTAAAATGGATTGCGTAACCAGAGGTTACCTCCGATCCTAGGATTAACCCTCAACTCATGGATTGGGTATGAGTTAACTCGCAATCTGCTGATGCGGCTCGCCAAGGAGGGCGCGGGCATGTCCGCCGATCTAGTAGAGAATACCGTGGCTAGACCACTGGGATCGGTCAAAGAGGAGATAGATCGTACAGCCAAACAACTTGCAATAAGCAGATGGACTGAGCTAACTGCCTGTAGGATCTCCAAGCAATTGTGGCCCCTACTTGATAAAAGGAGGACCGCAGCGTTATTATGACACAGTCGGAAGGACCTGAGAAATATCACTGCCGTGGTTACCGGACACTGTCTTTTCGGTAGACATGCCGAACGTATGCAAATACCAGCTAACGACTTCTGCAGAAGTTGCAGAGACGAAGAAGAGGAGGAAAGTATTCAACATTTCTTGTGTGAGGCCTTGCAAGAAGAAGGTTTAATGCCTTGGGCGAACCATTCTTCAATAATCTGGAGGAAATAAGCAGCTTACAACTGGGTCGACTTACTAGGTTTATTAACAGTAGTGGCTGGTTCGAGTGAGCTGCCGAGATTCTTCTACGCCGTACTTCGCACTAGCCATCAGGGAGCTGATGCTGATAGGTTCCGGAGAACATGTGTGGTAACACAACGGTCCTTATAGGACTACGTGAGACTGTCTGGATAGACCAGAAGTCTGCCACTCTAACCTAACCTAACTCGCAATCTTGGGATAAAAATGATAAAAATGGCGTATTTTTAACATAATATGTTTGTTTTGGAACCTATTTTACCATCTTTACGTATTGAAACTCGACTGGTGCGTAATTATATAGTAACCCTATATGGATGTTTTCGATGTTGTAAATAATTATCTTCTCTCAGAATGACGATGAGGATTTTGGGATTATTAACGTAGTTGAAAATGTGCGAATACCTCGGGTTTTTAGGCCTCAAATTAAGAATATGAACTATTTGGATAGAACTAGAATTCATGGCAAGGTTTAGAATATCAAGACTTTCTATGGGAATGCTAATTCAAGTGGCTGGCCAACACCTGCAAAGTAATGTCTTTGCAACTTACAAATCAAAAAATATTAAATAAAATAAAGTTGCAACGTTAGGTTACCTCTAAATGACCTGAACAAATTGACAAATGAAATGTGAAAACAGTAAGCAATTTTGATATTCTCATCCATCTGAAGTTAGCAGTTTTATGTATTAACCCCATCTTATACAATTGCAACGAAAACCTACCTTAGATTAACTTTAGGTTTAATTTAAGGGTAAATCTTCATATTAATTCTATAGTTAATTCCAACCTACACAAATGCGCCTATCAGAGCCTTTAATACTTTGCTAAAAAAACGGCCTATTCGACTACACACACAAAAAATGTAGTATCAAAGTGAAACTAATAGTTTTATCATGAAACTAACGTAAGCATAGGCACAGTTTGAAAATAAGAAATTTTCACTATTCTTAAAATGATCATATTGTACAAGAAATATTTTTAAAATCATTATAATTTTATGACATATCTTCAATTTAGCACGTTGGTTGTTTTTATGTTTATTCTAAAACTACTCTTATGTTATGTTATTTTTCAAACTATTCCAGTTAGGTTTCATATTTAATAAAGCTGCTATACTTGAAATAATAATAAAGTAGATAATTTTTGCGTTAGTTTGGTGAAATTAGATTAAATGAAAATGTTTTTATTTTAGGAAAAATATGTTATTATAAAACAATACAAATTTATATTTATTAACAATAATATTGGTAAGATGATATAATTTCAATGTTTTTAACTTAAAACTAAAAATTTATTTATTTATTTATTTATTATTACAATGTACAATAGGTATTGGTGATATAACAAAAAATATATGTGCAATATGGACTGTGTGTCTGTGTGTGCACAAGGAGACGATTTTTCTCTCGATTAACAATAAGAAAGAGAAAAAAAAAACCAAGAACAAAAAAAATATATGCATAATCATTATGAATAATTAACGTTAAATTATATTTTTTAATATTAACGTATATTTAGACTGAATCGAGTTCTAGGCTTAAAGTATAGTTTATTATTTTCAATGTAAACATATTTTTATAAAAATAGCAGTATGTTCTCTTTGAAATTAGATTTGTATGTGTGTACGAGTTCCCATTTAATTGAGCTAATAAAAAATTTGATTCAGTAAGATAGGTGTAGGCACTAATATCTAATGATCCTTGCTCATATGTTGAGCGAAAATTGTTGCTAAAAACGACCTTTTCTTACTTTCCAAAGATTTTGTTTACTTACTTGAAGCTGCAGTGCAATCTTCCGGCTACTATAGTAGGTATACCTATATTGGTTTAAGAATTTCCATACCTAGTCATGGATTTCGCCCAGTTCTAAGTAGATCTATGACTTTGGATATAGAAACCGGAAGTGGTGGGAAACCCAAAGTTTGCAATGCACAAAAGATAGAAGAATTTAGGCAACGGAGCCTACAGCACAATGCTGGAATGTCATATGCATATGCACGCTTATCGTCTAAGCTCAGTCAAAGAATTTGTACCAAACGACAATCTGGAGCGAATGCAATTTTCGGAGCGGTTTATGGGTAATTTGCTTAATAATGACAAAGCCTTTAAAAATACCTTTTTTACTGACGAGATATGGTTTTGCCTCTCTGTGTTCTCAACAAAAATTCTGAAAATTTTAGAAAAATGTTTAACACATTAGAAGATGAAGAGATACTATAAAGCTACTTCCAGCAGGCCGGCGCACCAATTCACGTAACTTTATAATTTAAATTATTTGTACAAATTTTTTGAAGAATGAATAATCATTAGTCGTAATATGCCAGTAAGGGAGTCAGATTGCCATCACGGTGGTTGTGCGATCTCACGCCGTGCGACGTCTTTTTATGGCCACACGTTTCACCAACGTTTTTTTCGTTTCTGAAAAAAAGAGAGAACCTGTTTGGATCTAAAAGGTGGACACGTATTTAGTTTAAATTTATAATTTTTAGGTTCTTCGTTTTATATGTTTTTTTTTTTTTTTAATTCCGCATTATGTACAATAATATCATTTTCTAAAAAATTAAAACTTATTGTTAAATTAAATATTATATAAATTTATGCAAAGATGGTTGGGGGCTATACCGGGGAGATACCTGAATTTTTCGTTACATTCAAAGAATACAGCAAATTTTGAAGTTTAAGTTTGACCCACCCTGGAAACATGTCCGAGGCCTATTTGCATTTTCTGATCCTATGCAAAATGAATAGATTCTCCTATCACAGACCGTCAGTGGCGTCGCATACGAAGGACCAGGATTCGCTTAATTAAAAAATTAAAATTATTTTGAAGATATTGACCTTTTTAAACGTTTATTTTAATACATCTATTAAAAAAATATCATTACTAAGCAAAGCAAAGATTATTATATATTTATGGGAAAAAGTACAATTTAAGTACCTACATAAATAATATATCCTTCAGCTGTTTATCAACGTTATACGAATACTTAGTAGAAATATCTTCTGCCGTACTGATATAATAATGGGTTATATTTATTTTTCCAACATGTTGCCTAGTTGCCACATGCTTCTTTATTTTTATATTTTCTGCATCCACATTTTTTATAGCATTCTGGAAAATTGTATACATACAGACATTTAGCAATTCCTGCTTCTTTGTACTTATAGCCAAGAGTTTAACATATATTTTTCAAATGCTTTTAGAAAGGCCATTCTTTAATGTCTTCTTCTCGCCATCAGGCACTTAAACTGCTTTTTTTTCTAAATAGTCATTGGTTATCGTGTCACAAAACTTCCCTTAATGAAATTGAAGGTTTATTTTTAATTACCTAATTAACTTTATAACACTTTAAAACAAGTGAAGTTTTATTAAATAAAACGTAATTCATTTTTGTCAGTTTGTGGCTGCGCTTTAATATTTCTTTCAACATTTTCTAAATTTAAAAAAATATCAAAATATTTTAAAATTAATTGTTCGGAATGTCCGAATATACAAATTAAATGTCAGACTTGTATTTTGCTTCATGGCTTAGCTAATGGCAGTGCAACGGAAGCGGGTAGTGCAACGGAAGCGGGTCGTAATTATAATGTCGAGTAGTTTTTAAATCTTATTCTTTTTACCGACAAAGCCCGTGATGCGTTCAAATATTATTAAAACGATCATATGGGCTGAAGACAATCCGCATGCTCTAATGAAAATTCACCATCAGCATTAATATAAGATATTGTAAATGACTGTAAATAAATATAATACACTAACCTTCGAAATTTAACGGGAACAGTGTTGCTCAATCTTTTTAAAATTGCCACTGGAGCCGCAATTTTTGCTTTGAAGCTTGTCTATGTAATAATATTTGCATGCACGAGTATAAGCCATATTACTTTATAAATCTCGAATATCTTAAACCTTTATTATTAATGAGGATGTCCTCAGTGCCAACATGTCATTTGTCAAACATGTAGAAAGATATTTCTATATTTATTGTAAGGTTTTGAGTTATAATAATAAGCAATTTCGTTATTTCATTCAAGTCATCAACAATATATCTTGTCTTATTTGTTTAAAAGTATTATTGGAGTAAAAACTTTTAGAAGCATCTAGCCACATAAAATATAACCTATATTTTTTGTGCTCTGGCGTTGTTACAAGTTTGCCAGGAACGAATCCATACTATCCTTAAAATTCGCAGTTTTGCCTAATCTGGCGTTTATTCTGTTGAGATAAGGTTCTTGCTAAGTTTTAAGTTAATAAAGTTACTAATTTTAGAATTATTGTATGTCCAGTGCGGAGCTTGGATTGACTTGAAAATAATGTAAATAGGTAGGTTAATTCAAGTAATAAATCAAGATAAACATTATTTGTTTAAAATTACTTTTATAGGCAAAAAATACATATTGTACTTATTATACAGTGTTAGGAGAGTTTGAAAATACCAAAAAAATAAAACAAAAACAATTATTGTCTTTTTACTTTTTATGGAGAATACATCGACTAACTCACTCTTAACTACGCTAGATAAATATTGACTTTACGCTAAAAATGTAACGTAAAGTAATTGCAATATTTTGAGCACCCAGTAATGAGGGTTGAAAATGTTTTCCAAATTTTCAACTCTCGGAATGTAAGCGTTTCCGGAAAAAAAAACCTTTTTCTCATGAAATGTAAAGAATTAATACCCGGGAGTTTAGGTCCGTACTTACAAAACCCCACTGTATTTTACCTTAATATCTGAATTCGTTGGGGTTAAAAAGACTAATCTAGACTATTTTCCTTTTACTCCAGGTGGCAACTACGGGGAAGGTCCCGTGGTGCCGGTGGACCGGGGCGGCGCAGGAAACGATCTGCACGGGCTCTTGCCCGAGCTCAATGGCGTGGAGCTGGCAATGAGCCTGAGCCCCAAGGGTCATTTAGGCCACCAGGGCTCGCTAAGCCACCTGCAACAGCTACATCATCATTCCACGCCCTTTAGTGTCACAGACATTTTGAGCCCTATCGAGGAGTCGTACCGCAAATTGGAGTTGGCAGCGAATCCACCGTCACCGTATAGGTGAGTGTATGTATGTACCTACGTTTTAAACATATAGGGTAGAAATTTACATTTCAGTGCTCAGACGATAGACATAAGATTTTTCCAAAGCTCCTAATCTTATCAGTTTTTTCTAGTAGGTAGGTACAAGGTTTTGGTGAACGCTTATTAGGCGATTTAAACGGTTTTCTCTTGTAGACGTTAGTCATGTTTCGACACGTCCTAAAGTGCTATATGATCTCATAATTGTACTTGTCGAACTAGGTTGCTCTGCTGATATCAGCAAAATATTTTTTATGGCGGCGAAATATACGTCGACGCCTATTATATAATCATCTACAGATATTTTAAAGCTGCTTCATTCTACTTCCATAACCTACATCATACCAAAATTTAATTTCAGACAATTTTTATTGTTTTTGTAAAATTTTACAAAATATTGTGCTTTCTGTGTATTTGTCCTTTTTGGTTATTAAACTCTTGCTGCGCTTATGGACACCATCGATATATAAAAACTAGCAACCAAATTTGGTAGAAGTGGGCTTTCCTAATTACTGAATTTGAATTAATTGATTTCAGATCGACTTCGAGCGGGAGCAGTATCAACTCGCCCGGCATCACCGCCACCAGCGGGGGTTGCAGCATGAACGGCGGTTACCCCGTGATGGGGCAGTTCGGTGGCGGCCAGTACTGCCCGGTTTCCGAAAATTTAGGATTACCGCCGCATTATTCGTCGGGATGGTACCAGAGTTCCGCCGCGGATCCCAGATTTGCAAGTAAGACAAAAATTAAACTATTCAAACCTCTGTAGGTACCTACTAATCTAAACTAGATTTAGATCTTAAATTTGTTTGTTTATTAACAATATCTAATTTAAAGAATAAATATAAATATAAAGACAAAAAGTCACTGGGATTTCATACCACAAATTATTAAAATCCAATTCAAAACATAAACAAACCCAACTTTTAATAGATAGATCATAATATACAGTTTGTCAACGAATATACTTTACAATAGGTGTAATGGACCAAAAATTTCACATTGCAAGAAAATTGCTTGTGCCATACGCTTTTGCTTTCTAAAAATTCACGATAAAATGAAAAAAAAAATTATATATCTATGCAAAAACTTAATAAATGCGATGTTGGCTGAAGAGAAAAGTATCCTTATTTTTAATATTTGATCAAAATGCATGATAAAAAAGTCAGTTGGAATCGAATTAGCATCCACAATTTGAAACTTCAGTTAAATTCGTTTACTCACTTTGTTATAACTAAGTACAACTAATACACTTGCCAAACGTAACTGTCTCAGTTTTTCAAATACTAGTTCATAAAATAAATTATATTAATAATACATTATATATTGACAATATAAAAAATATACTTACTTATTATAATCAAAAAATTCCCCCATATTCAAGAAACTTTTCCAATTGTTTCCTAAGATGGTTGAAGCTAATTCGAATTACCTCGCCTGATATTGACCGAACAGCTGGGGTAATTCTTTTCTTTAGGATGTTCATATTGTTGGGTATTGGAGTAGATTAAATTAGTTTTTTTAAATGCCCCCAAAGACACATCTCAGCCAAAATCAAGTCGGGGCTTCCTGGGGGCCACAAAACTGGACTATTTCTCCCAATCATCCTTGCTCTAAATTTGCGGTCGAGCCATTCCACTACTTTCCGAGCGTAACGAGCGTAATGAGCTGGACACCTATCCTTCCGAAAAAACTTTTTATTCTGGTAATCCAACGGCAAGTGTTCAAGACCTCTGTATTTCCACTCAAAATTTGATCACCCATCCATAGACAAAAGTCTAGCCTTTTCGCTTCATCGCCTTCTTCCAGAGTTTGATTCAAATGGAGTTTATAAGGAAAAATATTGTTTTGTTTTAAAATCTTCTGGATTTGGATTTTTGTTATAGCCGCCAAATGTTTTGAACGATTTCTGAGGGGCTTTACCGGATTTTCGTCAATGGATTGGATAACTAGGACTATCGCAGCGTCATTTTTATCAGTTTCATAAAACTTCTTTATTAAATTGCTAATAGCCATTTTCGTTATATTCACTCCGTTCCACTTTCGTTAAACTGTTCCTCATACATACATACTGGTATGAAACTTGTCCGAAACCCTGTACTACAAAAACTCGTTGTTTAATAGTTAACATTTAAAGCTAGATTTATAAACTCAAAAAGTTCGCAAAGCTGAGGTTTAGTTAGCGTTAGAAATAAGAGTTCAATTTAAACTAGAGGGAACACTCAGTTCCATTTGTAAACTCAGTTCATGCAAAGTTCGATAGTTTCGAAAAGTTCCCGGGTAGTTCGAGATAACCAATTTTTATGTTCGGAGTTCGGAAAGTTTGTTCCGACCAATAAAGACGCTATTTTAAAGTCACGTGGTTCGTTGTGTACGTCGCCACTTTGCCATTTGTATTTTGTTGCAACGTTAGTTTGTGTTTCGTGCCGGAAAATTGGAAAAGAAGAAATGGATAGTATGGAGAGTGATGACACTAATTTGTTGTTACTCGACTTTATTTAAAATTGTGAAATATTTTAATTCTTCTATTGGACATAAACTTCTACCAATCAAACAACAATTTTTTCTGACATTATGAATACCATATTCTGAACTGTCGAATATCGAACCTCACTAACTTGAACATAAATTCAACCTCGCCAACTTTTCGAGTTTATAAATCCAGCTTAAACCGAATGCTTTTGAAGTTCTCTATCACACAACTGACAAATCGAGACAGCTAAGACAATAAGACATATTAGGCTGTTCAAGAACTTTTTTAATTCCGAAATGCAGTTTTCAAATTCGATCGAATTTAACTGAAATTTCAAATTATGGATGCTAATTCAATGCCAACTGACTTTTTTTATATTGCATTTTGGTCAAATATTAAAAATAAAGGTCTCTTCAGCCAACATCGCATTTTTAAAGTTTTTGGCTTCCCCGTACAAACAATTTTTTTGAAATGTAAATCTTGTGGTCCCTTACGCCTCTTGAAAAGTCCATCCTTGGACATACTGTATATCTGTCATGTTTCTTCGTAATAAGTTAAATACATATTAAAGAGACAGAGACACATATTGGTATTTACTAAAACAAAACCATCAAAGGATTACAGGGTAAGCCGGGCTTTGCTTCTTTCTTGCCATAGTTTTAAGCTGGATTTATAAACTCGAAGCCGGCGTCGGCGCTCGCGCTGGCGTGGGCGCTGGAACTTAAACAAGTGAATCGTAATTGAGTGATTTATAAACTTCGCCGGTGTTCGCGCTGGCGCCGGCTGGCGCTCGACATAAACCATCTTTATCCTTCCAGCGCCGGTGTTCGTGAAAAATCCGTAGCGCCGCGTCATAACCAATGGGATTTTAGCATTTCTATCAAGTCATGTTTGGCGTCTGCCAATCTGTCAATGGCCAATCGTCATTTTAATTTTACTACCGCTAAGACACCTAGTAACTTCTTCTTCCTTGCTAAATCCATTTATTTAACTCTTTCTTTTTGTTGTAATAACTGGAGAAAATACCACCTGAACTAAAATGTCAGAAGTGTCAGATTATGTTTTTGTTTGTCAAAACTGCGAACGCGAACGCCAAGTTTATAAATGCCCACTATGCTTGTCTACGACGAATGCTGGCGCCGACGCCAGCGCCGACGCCGGCGAGAGTTTATAAATCCAGCTTTAAAATAGTAAAGGTACCGGCAAATAAAATTAAAAATAATTGTGTGAAGGCCAATGTCAATATCAGGGCATTGTTATTAAATTCCTTTTAACATTTTACGTGTAGTACCATATTGCACTCTTGCGCCAAACAAGGACGCAAAATAGCGACACTAGTGGTCACGCAGAACACTTTGAATCCTGCATTTCTGACACAAACCACGGTGATCGTACCGAAAGCAGAAAGAAATGTCAGCCATTGCGGATCATAAAATTACATGAGAAATCACAAATATTTCAAAAAATTGATATCATTGTTATGGAAAATAACATATTTTATTACTAAAAGTTAAATAGCTGGAACATGACTTTTCATGCAGGTTTACTCGCTGAAAATACTCTAATGTACACATAAAAAATACCTGTAGAAGTATTAAACTAGAATAAAAATAGAGTTTTTTTTTTAATTGATCGCTCATATCCTAAAAATGGTTTGAGCTGATATAAACAAACCATATATTTTTGGAATCAGAAAAAAAATGATCTTTTATAAAAATCAAAAATATTAAGGGTGCAGGCATTAAAAAAAAAATAATTTGTTAATTTTTCATAACTTTCAGATCGTGTTTTGTTTCTTTTCTGACGGTTCAGGTTAAAACCTACAACTCCTATTAAAGTTATTTTGTATCTCTTATAGGAGACTCTGTAGATATAGCGCAAAATATTTCTGAAATTCCTGTACCTATACAGGGATTTCCTTATAAATTGCTACCCCTTTGAAAAGTTTATTTGTTAAAAAAAATCCCTGAAAATATTTACCTAATACTTATATTAACCAGAAAAACAAAAGACGGTCACAAAATTTAAAAAAAATATGCATAACTGATGTTTTTTTTTAATGGAACACCCCTAATATTTTAAAACGTTTTGTGTGTTTTCGGAAACTCCTATTTATTGCGAAAATAAAACTTTTAAAATCTAATAGTATAGATATTATCATTTTATTGACTCTTATTATAAAATGATATTATCTATCGTGTCGAATAGGTATGTACATAACGTAAGATTTAAAAAAAACTACCTTGTAGTGCGCTTTGAAAATTTTCCATGTGTCTTTGATTGAATTCATTTTATATTATGTCAAATTTTTGACAAGAGTACTTTGTCATATAAATTGAATTAATTAACGAACCGCGGTAAAATTGCGAAGCTTACTGGTAGGTTGTTTTTTACTTACGTTATAATAATTAGTACCTATATTAATAAAATTCTGAAATTAGATTTTAGGTATTTGCCTAAGTGCCTAACCAGTATTCTAAACTGCCTCATCTGAACTTCGCCTTTTTCTGAACATACCATTTTTTAAAATTTCTTTTGTATGGGATTGTTGATGAAGTATTTGTGTATTTAGTAGCTTCATTTTCGATGTCTTGCATTTACAGTTTTTAATTGTGTAGTAAATTTATATTTTTGCTTGCTTAATTTCTGAAGAACGAAAATGGAAACCTATTTATAAATTTACAAAATATTTGCAGGACGGCATCTTGCAAAATATTAGAGCCTAGTCTGGATATCATGATATGCTCTTACAAATTACTGAATAAGATTTAAACGGTGCTTTTATTTTATACCTAGGTATCCTATATTTCGTTTTGCAGTGTTTACTGAGAATCTTTTTTGCAATATCTTGCACAATGCACACCAAGCAGACACAATTAAGTGGTCTGTTTTCCGAAATCGACAAACACGATGCATTATGTTGTTCCATCAACAAATCATACACAAACACAAACAAGCAGTTCGTTGTCATGGATAGAGTAATTCATAAACGAAGCTTTAATGATTTTCACTAAGAGATTTATTTTAAAATAGTAGGTACCTATATTAAACACGTTACTCTCACGACCGTGCGTAGTTCTTGTACTGTCTCAAGCAAGATAAGACAGCTGCTTGCTGTCTTATCTTGCTTTTCCAAGGTCGTGGAAAAATTTGTAAAAAGTAGGATCTTGGAACACCTCTCACAATTTAAAATTTTGACGGATGCACAGTTTGGGTTTCAACATTCTAGGTCTACGACCGACGCGATATTTTCTTTATTGGAGAGTGTATATCTGTATTTGAATGATGATGATGTTGCGGCGGCAGTGTTTTGTGATTTTTCGAAAGCCTTCAATTGTGTCAATCACCAGACGCTGCTGCAAAAACTAGAGCGTTATGGGTTCCGTGGTAGAACGCTGGCGTGGTTCGCGTCCTACCTTTCCGGAGGGAAGCAGCTGGTGCAGTGCAATCAGGTACGATCGGCCATTCGGGATATTGCACGAGGAGTCCCTCAAGGATCCGTGTTGGGTCCTTTATTGTTTCTTATTTACATAAATGATCTGGCTTCTCTTAGCATTTCGGGTAAATTTACATTATTTGCCGATGATACAACGATTTTCTGGCGGGGGAGGGAGACTGAGGATATGAGAAACATCATCTCTCGCGATATTCAGCGTATAAAGGAGTGGTGTGATTCTAACTCCCTATGCTTTAATATAGAAAAGACTAACATAATGTCATTCAAGTCATCATTGGCTTCGCTTACTATTAACGACCAAATAGTGCACAGTGCACCTTATATTAAGTTCTTGGGTATCACATTGGATGACAGACAAGTTTCAGGAACACATAGTTAACCTTAATTCAAAATTAGATTCTGCGTGTTATGCTGTGCGGGTGGTCTCTGGTGAGTTGGGTGTGTCATCCGCAAGAATGGTGTATTGCTCATTGATACATTCTAGGCTGAGGTACGGAATCGTTTGTTGGGGCCTGTGCAGTAAACAGCTTTTTAACTCTGTTTTCGTGCTTCAGAAGCGAGCTATTAGATATCTGCGCGGGGCGAAACCTAGGGATCACTGTAGACCTTTGTTCTTATCATTGGGCATTTTAACCTTACCGTGTTTATTGATACTGGAAACCGCATGTATTGTCCATATAAGACGGTCTCGAGATGTTTCTGATACACCTGAGTCATATCAGACGCGACAGTCCGGAAGGCTTTCGCTACCCATCCCTAGGACAACCCAAAATGTATAACCATTTACCACAGACTTACAGAAGTGTGGCCGAATTAAGTTTATTTAAAAAATTAGTAACAAAAATACTAGTAAGTAAAGCATATTACAACCTCCAAGAGTACTATGATGACACGCTTTAAAGGATAGAGAGAGGGAAGAATGCGAGGAGGAAAATGAAAAGTATTATTTTTATGTCGTTTGTTCCCAAACTTAATTTATTGTCTGTTTCATATTCCATAATTGTTGAGTGTTATTATTCTGTTTTGTTTTCCCCTTTATATAATATTTTGACTGACTTTTTTGACAGTGTGACTTAAGCAATGACGCTGTTTGTAATGTTTATGATGTCCTGATTTTGGGTGCAAAATCTTATTATAGTACATTTAGGGCTATAAACTGATATATGATCTATTTTTTACATTACTATGTACATTTTTTGTCAACGCTTTGTCAATGAAATTTCAAATTTTGAGACAATAAAGTATATTTGAGTTTGAGTTTGAAGGATGAATGTCTTGTCAGTTTTACAAACATCTAGATCTAAATACATCACATTCTGTTCGGAGTTCAAATGACGCTATCGCTACCACCGCTTCTCGGCCAGCGAAAATCGCGATACAAAATCCATAAGTTCGCCGGATGCAAGCAACACCCAACTCGATCAGCCCCGAAAGATTTGATATAACAGGCGACATGTAACTGAGCGCTTCGCTTGGCAGTAAGTTCAGGGACGCAGGGCCGGTTTAGAAATTAGAAATAAATAGGTATTAAGGATTAAGGGCGATTGTCAAAAATTAAATTAACTTTTGTTGTATCTTATGAAAGCAAGAGAAGCGCTGCTTGCATCGCTTCCATGGGCCGCACGTAACTGGTTGGATCGAAATGAGCAAGAGACGGGCAGTGTATTTATTTTTTGTAAAAATCCAGATTGAAACATTAAGCAGACTGCAGACTATAGGCCTGAAGAAATTTTGAATATTTGGAAAATTAAATTTTAGCACTGTCTAGTGGTGTTTAGAAAATAACAGCTCCACAATATTGACTTTTTACGTAGGTACTTTTTATTACGCTACTTTTATATTGGCCTGGTTTCCTATACTTAACTTAAACACAATATCAAATTACCCCCTAGACCAAGTCGAAATAGTTGAAACGTCCTTTGTGGCTCGAAAAGATTCTCGGCATGTAATCAATATCGGGGCACTTAGCTGGAATGTGTGCGTGAATCGTAAATGTGAGATATCGCTTTGGTAACCAAACACCCACGGCGTGTCGCGAAGACCGGGGAACGTATTAAGGAGGACAATAAGGCGACACCCTTGTGAGAGTGGCAAAATACAATGTTATACAACTAGAGTATATATTATTGCGCTATAGGAAAAAATCCTAATGGCGTTCTGCGAGCGGTGAGTGTACGAAGAAGCTGATTCACGTTGAAAGATCTCCTTATGTCGATGGTCTATAGAGTCGAGCAACCCTATGTAATACAATATTGATTAATGATGCAATGCAATACAATAATTATCCAGTCCACCAATACCTTTTGGTGGCAATCCTGTTTTCAGATTTAGGCTGTTTTAGTTCATATATATTTTAACATTATTCCCTCTACCATTGACCAATAGGTCAGTTTTTAGTACGAAATTATATTAGACTTAAGACTCTTATCATTCGCGTATTGTAATTGACAGTACCTTGAACCGTGTGATAACAGATCTCATCATTAGACAAGATTTTTTTCGGCGCTTAACAAACGATATGAAAAATGAAATCTTTACATTGAAACTCGTCGACCTGCTACACACCCCATTGTGCACATTATTGTAAACCGTCTCTGGTTTTTGTTCTGGGTATATTAGCCGTGTGAGTGGCACTTCTTTGATATATTGTATTGTAACCGTTTAATGTACCTACTTAATGAATTTTATTCGATAATGACGATGAAACAAAATAGGATTTTAGTTTCACGTATATACTAATCTCTTGATTGATTCAAAATAATGAATGTATAGGTATAAAAAGGTAAGTATGGTATATAGCAATTTTGAAATGACCATTAAACACAAGACATGCATGCATAATACACTTAACCAGAATATCAGTATGATGTGTATGTGAAAAAGTACCTGTTTCCATAAGTTTTTAAGTAAACATTTTATATTTCTAAATTATGCTTTTAACATAACATTTTTTACAGTAACTTGTAACTTGTTTTTCAGTCATATCCTCACCTTGTTTTTTTTCTTTATTGCACCTTTACACAAACATGTTATCTTTGGAGCAAACAGTATTTATAATCCAAAACTACAGGCTTATTTTGCTACCCTTAGATATTGACTCCCCTTTTAATTTTACATCAAAATTGTATTGGACTTTTTTAAAGGTCGTTGTATGATGACTCGCACACCTTATAAGCCAATTAAAAGTTATTTATTTATTTCGTTTTAGGTAGGTACTTGCGTTTATTAAATTAGTACAATCATTATTTTTTTCTTGGATAATGTAAAATATGTTGAAACTAATATAAAATAAATGGTCTAGTAACATTTGGCATTATCATAATTTTTACTGGTGGTGTCATTGAGGTATGTACATACAGCAGAGTCGTATTTAATTTTTAAGAATTTTTCGAGAGTTTTTTCTAAATAACGCTAAAACCGCGCGACGGGCGAAATGGCGAATACAAACCAGAATGCTATAAAATAATTATCCCACCAGTACGGATCTTTAGAAACGATTTATGCCCCATGACGATGTTTAATGTTCTCTCCTATAAACATACCTGAATGGGTCTTTTGTTCCCTCTATTTGGGATCACTTCCTCCGATGAGGGCGCTCGATATTATTCTGTGCGGTTTCCGAACAAAAAGATAATATTCAATAAAGGGGTGTTCGTGTTTAATTAACGACGTCGGATGAAATTGCTCGTTTATAAGATAAATAATCCGTCTAATTTAACAGATGTCGAAATGTACAATTATATTAGGTTGGTATCTAACAGTATGTATAAGAGTATGAGCAAATGCCTACACCACCGAAAACTTTCCACCCAGGTGTAGGTATTTTCTTCCAAATCAGTAAATCTCAAAACGCTTGAGTAGTCAAAGTTTGAGAGAACTGCGGATCCCCCCTCCACTTTTTATGACCTTGACCTTGACCTAACCCGAATGACCTTGAATGGCCTTGACCTAACCCGAATGACCTTGACCTTGGATGACCTTGACCTAACCCGAATGACCTTGGATGACCTTGACCTAACCCGAATGACCTTGACCTTGGATGACCTTGACCTAACCCGAATGACCTTGGATGACCTTGACTAACCCGGATTTGACCTTGACCTTGAACTTGACCTTGACTTTGTCCTTGACCTTGACCTTGACTTTGACCTTGACTTTGACCTTGACTTTGACCTTGACCTTGAACTTACCCTTGGATTTGACATTGACCTTGACCTTGACCTTGACTTTGACCTTGACCTTGAACTTGACCTTGACTTTGAACTTGCCCTTGGATTTGACCTTGACCTTGAACTTGAACTTGACGTTGACCTTGACCTTGAACTTGACCTTGACTTTGACCTTGACCTTGAACTTGACCTTGACCTTGAACTTGACCTTGAGTAGCTTGACCTTGACTTTCAAGAAATCACCTTGAGTAGCTTGACCTTGACTTTCAAGAAATCACCTTGACCTTGAGCATGCGTTGTTTCTGGTAATATTCCCCCTCCTATGACTTTGAAATTGGATATTATAAATATGGAGCTCTTTCGAAAGGAAGACCATAGTCACACAGGCATTGCTTGTTGTTGCCTTGAAATAGAAGAATTGTGTTTGTGGTGTGTTTTGTGAAAGTTATTAAAGGTATTTTATTACATATTTTAATAATGAGTCTTTCACAGCAGACTTTGGCTGAAATTAATAATATGATAAACAAAGATGTTGAATTTCTTGAGCACCGAAAAATTTCAACACTAACGGTGGGAAAAATTTATGTTATAAAACAGATATCATTTGTTTCAACACGTTTTGGTAAAAGTATTCTTGTTACTTTGTATGATACAACACATAATGTAACATTTCAAACTTTCTTACCCAAGCGTGTTGCTGAAACATTATCAGAGGCAACTGTTGACATAATGAATAAATCAAATGATAAATTTACCCTAACATATTTGGGGCAAAGCTCACATGTATTTTCTGGGGGTAATACTAAAGCATTAATAAATTTTGGGTGTTTAGAGTAAACAATGTTGTGTAGAGAATATTTTAATCTATAGTTTATCATATTTTTAATTTTAATTGATAATGTAATAAAAGTGCAATACCTAGTATCATAAAACACAATCACAATCTCATTATTCTATTGTAGATGTGTGACAATGTTGTTGAAAAACAAGATACGTATATAAGTTGGTTAGCATGCAAATTAAGACGTATGGCTCAAGATATACTACAGTTTTCGATGTTTGATGGTTCCTGTTTGGATTCAACTGGCTGTCAGTACAGAAAGTATGTGCGTGATGCAATCAATTTTATGGCTGGTGCGCATCTATGTGGACAATATCTCTACGGATCCATAAACCTAAGTCAATTTTGTGCTGAAATGATTGATAATGATCTTGCCAAGTTTGTCATTCATATACCAGATCTACCAAGTGATTTGGTAACAAAATTTAATTTGGTTGATTATGTGGATCCCGACGATATTACTTATATCGTAAAAGATGGTGTAGTCATCCGCAGCGATGGCGCAAATGGTTGTGAAATTATGGACAAAGTAGAAGATCAAGAAAAGTAAAATTAATTATTGGAACAACTTTTATTTGTAAAAACACGTTCTGAACTATATTTCCATAAACCAGTATAATATATAATATAATATATAAATGTATGTATGTATTATTATAAATAATGGTCATGTTTAAAAATAAATGTTATGGTTTAATATATAAATAAAACCAATAGGAAATAAATTGTTTGTAGTAAAAGCATTGTTTTATTTTTCCCAACATAACAAACCCTATATAAGAGTTTGTAAGATGAAAACCTTATGAAGTTATATAAGTAGAAGGTAAAATAGCAAATTAGTTTAGTTTAATTTGAGGATGAGTCGAAGTAACAGCACAGTTGATAAGTTTGGACGTAAGAAAACCAATGAAAAATGTCGGTTTTTACGTGGACCACCTGGAAATGGATTCAGGCTTACTCTCGATGATCAGTATGATATGCAAGGAAAATCCCTAGAGAATGTTGCATCACCTAAAAAACCAAATGATGCTGCTACTCAAGAATATGTTCTCACTCAACGTGATCTCCTGCGTATACAACTAACTGCTGTAATTGTTAAGAAATTATCAGATCTGCGCATACAAGTTGCTGACGAAATTAGTAAGGATGTTATACAATTTTTTGAGCGAAAAATCATAGGATTGAATACAGATATTTCTCGGAGATTCGCTGTATTGAATGAAGAAATAAATAACTTAAAGGAGAAAGTACAGAAAACTAAAGAAAAAGTTGTTAAAAATTTTCATCCAGAATTTACATTCGGAAAGTAGACAGAAGGTTTTATCATGATAAATAAAAAGTCACTCCAAGAGAGAGAGAGGTCACACGTGAAGGTCATCTGTTATATATAAATACACGGATTCAAATTATGGTGACTTAGTTCATTTGTAGCATTGCTTTCACAATCATTTACAATATGGAAAGTAAAACAACATTAGTGTATCCGTTTTCAATCAATGGTCGTCAAATGTGTTCAAATTGTGAACATTGGGAATTTTTAAGTGGGACAATGGGATTATGTAATTGGTGTCAAAACGAGAGCAATAGAGGATCTGTACCTGCTGACCAACCTCAAAGTCCCATTATCTTAGGTGGTGGGCATCAACAACATACTGATACGTCCACCTCTTCAAGTCAAGAAGATGAAATAATGGAAGAATCGCCATCACCGCAGCCGTCATCGTCAAGTCCAACGTCGTCGCTACCAAATGCACTACTCGATTCTTCAAGTGATTAGTATATGCGCTAAAAAAGTAGTGATGAAGAAGTATTTTTCCGGACCATATGTATTAGTGAAAGTGAACTTAGACAATTTGGTTATAGTCCCTAAGTGTTTTTGGTCATTATGTATTATTGCTTAAATGTGAATAAAACATTTTTTAGTACTTCATATTATGTTTATAATTATATTATAAATTAATAAATCGTTCATTAACAATTTTATTTCTAAAATTACTTTCTAAAATCATATCCAAAGTTGTTTTGATTTTCTCTATTCGCCGTTGGAAACGGTACCTATCAAGCATTAGCTGTTGAAAGTCGCTCTTTCGAGCTTCTCGATATGCAAACGCCCAAACAAATGTTTGGTGGACAATATTTTTCTCTTCATCAAATGTTACGCTCTTCATGGTTATTAATTCAATGAAAACAATTTTTAAAATGATAGCAATATATACTGATAAATAAAATTCATATGTTTTAAATTACATGTTTATTTTATCATTCAACTGATACAATAATTGTAATAGGAAATACAAAGCTGTTTATACAATATCAGACTTATCTATCCAAGAATTAAATTGATTGGGGAAACCCAACCATTTTACAAACAATTGATCAATGTGATTTTTCTGACGTTTTCTAAGAATTTTTTCAACCAGATAAACACCTGGACTGGTTGTCTTTTGCAGTTCAGCTTCATAGAAACTACCTTTAATCGGTTCACCTTCTAACGATTCCAGTATGTAGGTGGGTGGATTGGTAATGTTACTTTTTACAATTTTAAACAGTTCCGTTGACCATGAAGGTGTATACCCCTTTTCAAATATGGTTTTGTATTTACTGATTCGAACTATATCGCCAAGACGAAATTTATATTTTTTCGGTTTAACCTTTAAATAATCGTATGCCCTAATTTGTGTATCTTCTAGCACATTTCTGGGCTTCATGCCAATTGTGCGATGTATTGTATTATTATAGACACTTGTTACTGATACTAAAATTTCCACCCACCTGTAGGAACCTCTAATTGAAAATTGCTTATATAAATTATTTTTTAAAGTTCTTATCACACGTTCAACAATTGCCGCCTTTTTCGTGCTGAATGTAGAATAATGATTTATATTAAATTTTTTCATAAGGGCTTGAAAGCGACTATTATAGAATTCTTTTCCCTGATCACTTTGTAAATTGTCTGGTGTATACGATGCCTCTTCAATTATACTCTTCATTGCATTGGTCACTTCAGCGCCGGTCTTGTTTTTGATTGCTCTGGTGTACACAAATTTGGAGTAACAATTGATACATACAAGGATGTAGCGATAACCATCGTTTTCATCAGCATATTGTTGCATTTCAGCTAAATCTATTTGCCATAAATCCTTGTATCCTTTAATAATCGTCCGCCTTCTAATAAAGTTTTTTCTAGCAGTCCGGTGCAGTTCATTAACAATTCCAATTTTTCCCCTGCTTGCCTTCATATTTTGTAGCGAAGCGAACACGTCTCATTAGACACTGAGCAAAGGAAACAAGGTACATAATTTAATATATTATTTGTTCTTCGCGAAGTTCCTCAACAATTGACATAATCTCATTGTCATGCCCAGTATTACCAGCTAATTTTGAACTCCACAACAATCTTAAGCGATCAACCAACTCCTTTGGTTTATTCCAATAAATGTATTGAGGTGATTTGGAAGAAAGTAGTTTCTTGTTGAGCATTTTTATTTTTTTAGCGATGTTATTTTTTACAACAGCGCCGCCTGATTTAGTGCTCGCCGGCATCAGTAGGGGTTTTATAATATACAAATATTTCAATAATCTGGTTTCTCGTAGACCCTTATTTTTGTCATAATTTTCATATGCTGCACTAGTTAATTCTAAAATTTCCTTGTATTTCTGTAGCACACCATCATCGGTTTTATCGTGTTGTGTTAGGAATGGTGGATTTCTTAAAAAAAGCAAATCGTAAAGTTGAGGCGTTCCATCAAATACAGCAACATTTTTTCCGTTTTTATATAAAGTAATTTTGCCATTTGGAAAACGCACTTCTAGGTTACCAATATATCTTTTAAGGTTATTCGGCTTTTTACCGAAATGTACACCATAAATGGTATCATATTGGGATGGTTTATTTTTTAATCCATTTAAGTATGCTTGAATCTTGTCGAGTGGTGGTGAACTTGTATAACTTGAAGGGGAAGGTGTCTCAAACAATGTAACATTGGTATCACGTTTCGGTGTTGTATCGATGTGAGCTTTTCGGCTTATCCGCGGTGTAGACGATTGAAATGATGATATGTGATCGGATATTTCCTCAGGCTCCTCCATTGTGCTAGTACTACGACTATATTGCTTTCCTTGGGTTTTGGGTTGCTGCTGCTGCTGCTGCTGGCGTTGCTTTACTACATTAGATATAGATGTTAGTGGTTTAGTGATTGGTTCGTAAAATTTATCCAAGTCGAGCGCACTTTGTGTCTTCGCCGCCTTGAATTGTTTAAATTTTTTTCGAACAGCATTGGTCGTTTCCACTAGTTTTCGTTTTAAGTCAATTTCTTCATTCATGGTGTTGACAAACTACCGAACAGCAATGAAATGAATGCATTCATCATTGTTAAACAAATATATAGCTATCAAGTCCCTTGCGATATCTTCCCGAATTCACATCACTATCTTTATCGATAACCAAGAATCCATATTTATTATCCCAACATTTCGAGCACATTTCCTGAAATTGTGTAAAATTCAGGTCGGGTGATACATGATCGGAAAATACGTGTCTCATATTCATTTCATCTTGTTTAAACATAATAATAAAGTTGGCATTATCTCGCACAAGCTGTTTAGGAACTCGCGAATATGTTTGAGCCAAATAAAAGGCATCCACATTTTTGTGACGTCCCATACAGAAATATGATCGTATAACATCCTGCTTCTCACACATAACATCATCAAATATAAATATTGAATTGGGTCTTGCATCTGAGGGTTCCATGATATTCGTGGCATCGCTGAAAGCATAATAACCAAGACCTTTAATGGGTGTAAGAATTTTCTTCAAATATTCATATTTTGGTTGGTACAGTGACTTGGAGTAGATATAAACATTTTCAAAACGTAATCCCAAGGGGTGAGTAAGTAGTGAAATCATAACATTGGTTTTGCCACAATTCGAAGGTCCAATTATTATTCCACGAATGGATGATGGAAGCAAAGGACCGTGTTTCCTTAATAATCTCTCTCCATGTCCACATCCAACTTTTTCGTCGAGATTGTCGATGGAAAATTTTTGTTTCAAATGTACTATTCGCATATTGAAAAAATAGGTACTACTTATAGCAAACTTTTCACTTAAATGGTCATTCAGATGCTGATCACCGGACGAAGTAGATCGTCTCGTTTACAGACTAAGACTGGAAGAGGAATTGTTAATTCCTTAATTAATAACCTGCCGGTGGAGCTGCATATCCCCGGTTATCAGTATTGCGGTCCCGGAACAAAAGTGATTAAACGTGTGAAAAGAGGTGATCAAGGAATTAATCCTTTGGATGTGGCGTGTAAGAAGCACGATTTAGCTTACTTACGTAATAGAGACGATATAAGTGAGCGACACCGAGCAGATTACGAGTTGGAACAAAGTGCTTGGAAACGAGTGAAATCTGCAGACGCTAGCGTTGGTGAAAAGAGTGCTGCGTGGTTGGTAACAAATATTATGAAAACAAAGCAGCGTTTTGGTATGGGTGTGTCATCAAGCAAAAGGAAGAGTCGCTCAAAAATTACCAAGAGGAAGCGGCGAGCTGGTAAGCGACGTGTTGGAAAGCGGGTGCGTATGCAGAAAGTAGCTTTTGGTTCTGCTGTTCGACGTCCGATTCGAGCAGAGTTGTTAAGAGGTGGTGAAAAGAAAATGAATATTCTAAATGCATCGAAAATAGCCGTTACAGCAGCCCGTAAATCAGTAAAAGCAGCAGGTGGTAAACGAAAAGTCCGCACGCCTAGAATTATTCCGATTCCTAAAACTGGTGGAGTATTACCATTAATACCAATATTTGCTGGTCTGTCAGCCTTAGGCTCGTTAGCAGGTGGCGTAGCAGGCATTGTTCGCACCATCAAGGACGTGAAGAAGGCAAATGCAGAAAAGACAGGTGCTACTTTAAAACTACGTGGAAATGGATTATATCTGAAACCAAATCGTTCAGGTATGGGATTGTTTATGAACCATAGGAATATGTCAAAAAACTAATTGAGTCTCTACCCAATAGACCGCTATCAAATGTCGATCTGAAAAAGTATGTTTTAAAACTGAAGATACCACACTTTAGGGGAGTTTATATGCGAGATTCATTACCTGCACGTGGTCCCCGACGGTATGAAGCAGCGATTATTAATTTGGATAGCGCATCGGGGGTAGGGACGCATTGGGTGGCATATCGAAAAGTCAACTCTGAAGTAACATACTATGATAGCTTTGGCGATTTGCCACCACCTACCGAATTGGTGAGATATCTGCAAACAGGTTCGAACGCGTCGAGAAACATTTACTATACATACGATCGTCAGCAAGAATTCGATTCAGTTTGGTGTGGCCATCTGTGTTTGAAGTTTCTCTCCGATATAAAATAATAATAATAATAATAATTATGTCTTTGACGTCACAAGTTGAACGTGATAACTACACAAAGATCTTGCACTCACTTAAAGTGTTTAAACATGTGGGTGGATTGTTGAAAATGACTGCCGAACAATTAGAAAACGTTCCGAAGGAAGTAATGATTTCGATGGCACCAAATGAAATTGCTCTAGTTTGGGATAAGCTGTCAAATGAACTGAAAAGTGACGAGGATATGATGAAATATCAGTTTTGCTATGAACATTACAATAGCGACAGTGACGATTCCAACAAGGATGTGGGTGATGGGCCATTGCCTCGGAAATTATTTTGTTGTTACTGCAAAATTAGTGATGTGAATATAACAGCTGAAAATTCGATTAACACGACATCAGATGAGAAGAAAAAAAAAAGTGTATTAAACCCATTGAGCTGCTGCAAATCATAATAAAAACCATAACAGATAGCTACTTAACGTCAGTCATGTCGCATACATTCACGCTAACAGGATCCTCGAGCGTGTTAAGCGCCGACTTTTATCCACCCATTGAACTGAGTACAACAAGTAAATATGGTCTTGCACTTGTCGGATTTTACACATATAATTCAATTTTTAACATTGATGAAAACAACAACTCCTTTGGTTACATAAGGAAGGATGAAAAAATATCACATCTACTGACCATTCCACCAGGAGCATATGAAATTGATGAAATTGGTCAAGCTATGTTGACAGTTTTAAAAGAGTCAACCCGCAACGATAGTGATGAAATATTTTCGTTAACAGCCAACAATAATACGTTAAAATGTGAGATGAAATCGAAGTATGACATTGATTTGCGTGGTGACAAAAGTATTGCCAAAATGTTGGGGTTTGACGCTAAAGTGTTAAAAAAAAATGAAAAGCATCAGTCAGTGTACAATGTGGATATTATGAAAGTACGCATTATACGGGTGGATTGTAATATAATCTCTGGTGCATTCCTGAACTCGTCAAAATGCCACATCCTATTTGAATTTGATATTGACGTTGAAGCAGGTTATAAAATTAGGAAAGAGCCGCAGAATATTATTTATATGCCGATTATACCAGAGGGACGTCAGTTCATAGACAACATCAGTCTGCGAATCTTGGATGACGACGGAGATCTGATTGACTTTCGAGGTGAGAAGATAATTATTAAATTGGAGTTAAAGAAAATAGCATAAGTATGGGTTACTGCTTTAACACTCAACAACGTTTGTTGCATACTGTGAAAGATTCAGTTAAACATAATAAAAGTAAACAAAGTAGGCAAACCAGGCTCATTCGTAATCCAGTCATTAGATCGAAAGCACCTTATCGGCGGCAGCAGCAGCAGCAGCAGCAACTTTCCCGTGGAGATTACAGTTTTTTACGATCAATTGGTTTGAAAATACGAAAATCTAGAAAATGACGGCTACCAGTGAAAAAATCGAGGTTTTCACCGAACCCATCTTCGAGAACTCCATAATAAGTTTACAGGAACATACTTATAAACCATATGGTTCACCAACCTTTAAGAACTCTGATGAAATTCGTATTCCTGTGCACTTTCAAGACATAATCTTGGATGTTTCCGAAAGTTACATATACATCGAAGGAAAGTTCACACCTAAAGATGCAACAAAGAAATGTTATTTATCTAATAATGCTATAGCATTTCTTTTCGACGAAATTCGGTATGAAATGGGCGGTGAACAAGTCGCAGTTGTCCGAAAACCAGGTATTACTACAACACTGAAAACGATGGCATCCTTCGGCGCCTTACAAAACAATTCTCTAATGGTTTGTGGATGGGGTCTAAATGAAAATAATCAAGCTCTTGTTGATGCCACAAGCCATGTATTTTCCGGAAAGCTCCCGCTAAAGTATCTTATGGGTTTTGCAGAGGATTATACGAAAGGAATTTTTAATGTTAAGCAAGAGCTTATTTTAATTATCGCTCGAAATTTTACCAATTGTTATGTCGGCGAAGTGGAAGCAGACATTGGTATTGATAAAATCGAATGGAAAATTCGTCATATAATTCCAGATGATCGTCAAAAGCTAAAGATAATGTCTCGCATGAATAAAGGCGTAAATAGCGCAAATATTCCAATGGCATATCGTAAATGGAATCTTTACGAACTACCTGCTTTACGACAAACATCATCAGACGTGTGGGCTTTAAGGACTAGCACGAGTCTTGAAAAACCGAGATATTTGATTATTGGGTTTCAGAATAGTACTTATTGCGACAATAAAGCCAAAGATGCCACTCAGTTTACTGCAGCCAATATAAGTGACCTTCGAGTATACCTTAATTCTACTGTTTACCCATATGAACGGTGGAATTTAGAATTTGGAAAAAAATTATATGCGACAGCTTACTATACCTATGCGAATTTCCAAAGTAGCTACTACGGACGAGAAATGGTCGACCCAATGTTAAATTTCGTCGATTATCCTGACAACCCCATTTTCATCGTTGATTGCAGTCATCAGCCAGAAGCTATCAAATCGTCCACCGTGGATGTGAAATTGGAGTTTGAAACACGAACCAGTAAATTTCCCAAAGACACTAAAGTTTATGCGTTGGTTATTCACGACTCATTCTTAAGTTATAATATCTTAAACGGTTCAGTTACTAACAAATCTATATTTTAATCTAAGTTTTGTAGTTTCTTTTTATAACTTTATAATAATAATAATAATAATTATAATAATAAACTTAGATATTTAGTATTTCTATGGTTTTATTTTATAATACCATTGGGCAAGCACACAGACACACGCCATAACACACACAAAATAGCTAGCATATTTGTAAAAGTAGGTGGGGATAATGAGATAAAAGCAGCACAACTTTCAAAGTTTATTTTATTTCTAACTCAAGCATCACGATGGCAACAAGCTCTGATGATGAAGGTTTCGCTAGTGATGAGGGGCAGAATAATAATAATATCCCATTGGAACGAAGAATAAACTTTGTTAATCGGAATGTTAATATTCCAGCCCAACATCTGGGTGAAGTTTACTGCCGCATGTTGTCCTATGTGCGTGTTGGTGGTTATCACTTGTTGTGTTTGGCGTGCTATGCCACGGCTCGTCATGGAACACCTGAGGATATCCACTACCAAACACATTCGACGCATAGGATCGGTAGGAACTTACGAAACCACGAGAAGTGCTTCGTTTGTGATGCGAGGTTGTTTTTGATAACACCTCAAAGGGTTTGTCTTATTTGTAATAGAAGGTAAATTTTATTACAAGTAGGACAAGTTGGGAGAGCTTATAACGTTTATGCAAACGATGTTCATTTCAACATGAAGTGGGGATGGTTTGCTTAAATGCTAGAGCTGGAGTACACAATGAAAGATTGGTCTTTGGCTGGTGTACACAAACAGAGGCGTTGTCATATGGGGCCTCTGTTTCTCTCAAAACTCATAGTTAGCACGACATTTACAGCGCCGATTTAACCCTCATTCTCACTCCGAAATCTTACTATATAAACGATGACAGAACATTCAAATATTATTATCCCCCACTACAATGTTAGCATATAAATACTAGTTCCGCTTCACAATTAATTCATATACATCTTGGACATGGCCCAAGAAAGACCTGCAAGCCGTGGCTCGTCGCTGTTTAGCGATGAGACTGAATATGTTCCTCGACCCCAAGAAGGACCTGCAAGCCGTGGCTCGTCGCTGTTTAGCGATGAGACTGAAATTGTTGCTCGACCCAACATACCACCACCATCGAGGCGAGTTGCAAATGTTGAGACCACTGGACCGGCAGACTCCACATCGGATGCGGGACCGGTAGAAGTCAGCGATGACTTTAGCGGTTCAGCCGATTCCACATCTTGGTGGGATTTTGAAGATGATATGGATGCCGGTCCTGCGGACTCAACCACTCCGTAGAAGGACTACGATAAGTCCTATTTTCTTTCCTATGCGACCGCCCGAACCCTGACCCACCCCAACCCCCTTCCCCAGGTCCTCTTCGGAGGGCCACATAAAGACTTGAGCGTAGTTAGTTGTTAAATGTCAATTTCGTTGATCGGAATATTAGTACACAATGAAAGATTGGTCTTTGGCTGGTGTACAGAAACTGAGGCGTTGTCATATGGTGCCTCTGTTTCTCTCAAAACTTATAGTTAAGTCGTTTACAACACTGATTTTACCCCCACTACCATTCCCACTACGAAATTTTACTATAAAAACGATGACAATACTGATGTAGCTCATACTTGGTTCAATCTTTCAACCATTACGATGGCTGATGAAGGAATTGAACGCGACTTTGAAGGGCGTTGCTGGGTGTATTCCTACTATTATGGTGACAGAGACGCTGTGGCATGTGTGAAATGCTGGGATTCGTGGTATCGTGTTCGGGACTATAGCCCCGAAAGAATCATCCGCCATGTCTCGTGGCGTAATGAGGAGGCGCAGCAGCAACCGCCATCAACCATATGTAAGCTTTGCAGTAAACCTGTCTTCATCATAATGGAGACGGAGAGCTGCTTGGTATGTAACAGTAGTTAAGTCTTCACTTAACCATTGTTACATATCAAGTAGTATCGATACACCCCCAACCCCCACACCTACCTCGGTCCCGAAAGGGACCAAAAAAAGACTTTGATCGTAGTTTAGTTGTCACTTATTTGTGTGCAATATTGTGTTTAAAAAATATGATATTTACATGCTAAGTGTATAAGTTTGGTAACATGTGAAAACATAATATGTTTTATACAGACTTTTATTTTTTCGAGCAGTCTAGTTCTTTATTGAATAAATTTAGGAATTTATTATGATTTATATTTTTATATCACAATTAGGTGCAAATTAATGCTGGCTAGCTAGCTAGAGAAAGTGTATTTATTACTAACGAATAATAAAAAAAAAAACCAAGTAAATAATCATATATTTTTTATTAGTAGCAGTTTTTATAATTGTATAATAATTTTACGTTGGATGCAGCGCAGTGCCAGGCCTGGGCACTTTTATGGAAAAAACACTCGGGAATCTTCTTAAATGTACTTAGTTTCGGTTGTCGCTCACAGGGAATATTGATGATAATTTTTTCACTTATAAACTTTTTAAGAAAATTTGCTTTCTGTGTTCCTTTTACGTAGATCCTGGGTATTTGATACAAATCCAACACATGTTTCAATATATTATTAATTTCGCAGAGTTCCAAATTTCCGGAATCCCACTTCAGTCCATGGTAATCTTCGGCATATTTGACAGTCTTAAGCTCATCAACAGACAACATATTTTTATGAAAAGGAGCTTTAAATAAATAATTTGATATTCGAACGCCATCGTAAATGGCTAATTCTTTTGGGAAAAATGCAAAAGAACATTGAAAGCCCTGTATGTCAATAAAAAGATCTGAATGATGTTCCGCCATGGCAGCTTGCAACTAACTGATGTATTTACCGCGAGAATGATGATTTTACCTATTCGATTGGATCCGTGCTTTAATCTGTTAGTAGTAAAATTCCTTATAACTTAGTTTGTTTATGTGCGCGGTCTCGTAATGCGCATGTGTGAGCCCTTTTTTACTCTATAAATACGTTAGTCGCCCCAAGAGAGCACCATTCCATCACGAACTTCAACATGGAAAACATCTTGAAGTATCTGCAGGAGAGATTCCCCAATAAGGAGTTTGCGGTGGTAAAACCTACCGCAATTAAGGAGCGGCGGCAGTGTGTGAAATGCAGCAAGTGGCGCATACACATGGACCCTTCGGGATTATGTCGCAGGTGTTGTGCGACATGCAAAAGGTTGCGGTTGAGCACAAGAAGATGGTGCTCACACCACCCGAGGCCGGTTGCGCAGCAGTCAAGACGTGCTGCACCTAGACCAAGACCGGTCGCGGCAACAACTCCACGGCCAACACAGGCCGCCGTTCCCGATCCCCCCCAGCCTTATCGAGCTGCACCCCGCTCGATCTTGGTTGCCCGTGGTGAGGTGCCTAGGAATTAGGCCCTTACAACTACCCTGCACTACCCGGCCCTTTTCAGGGCCACAGAAAGACTTATCGTAGTTTAGTTGTGACCTAGTGTGTCATATTGTGTTTAATACAAATACAATATTTCAATGCAAAGTGAACAAGCTTTTGTATTTTAACTTTAAAAAATTTTTTTCGGGCACTTACAGGCATTTTACAAAAAAATGTTATAGTGCAAAATTATTTCATTTATTGAGAACAATCGATTCCAACCTTTATTTTGTGTAAATATTTTCAAAACTGTGAATTATAACGTCTGCACATGATTTTCAACTTTAAATAATTTTTTTCGGGCACTTACAGTCATTTAAAAAAAAAATTTTATGGCGCAAAATTGTTTCATTTATTGAGAAGAATCGATTCCAACCTTTATTTTGTGTAAATATTTTCAAAACTGTTAATTATAGCGTCTGCGCATGATTTTCAACTTTAAATAATTTTTTTCGCGCACTTACAGACATTTTACAAAAAAATTTTATGGCGCAAAATTGTTTCATTTATTGAGAAGAATCGATTCCAACCTTTATTTTGTGTAAATATTTTCAAAACTGTGAATTATAGCGTCTGCACATGATTTTCAACTTTAAATAATTTTTTTCGCGCACTTACAGACATTTTACAAAAAAATTTTATGGCGCAAAATTGTTTCATTTATTGAGAAGAATCGATTCCCACCTTTATTTTGTGTAAATATTTTCAAAACTGTGAATTATAGCGTCTGCGCATAATTTTCAACTTTAAATAATTTTTTTCGCGCACTTACAGACATTTTACAAAAAAATTTTATGGTGCAAAATTGTTTCATTTATTCAGGAGAATCGATTTCCAATTTCATTTCTTCGATTTTTTAAAAAATTAGCGCTTTAAACCCTACTGCGCAGGCTTTGAGACTTATATATATATATATGGGGCTCCCGCCCGGCCCACCGCCCCCCTACCTAACCGTCCGCAAGCACCGACATCCCTCCTTCCCACCCCTTCCCCCAAGGGTCTAACAAGCGTTTTCCGGATAGTCCACTTCACTTTTTTACTTCCTTGTATATGATATCTGCTTCATTTTCTTGAAAATTTTGAGATTTTTCCCCATATCATATGTAAATTTTAATTTTTTCCTGTTATATTTTCAAAAATATTTGACCCGTGTCGCGGCGTTTTTTTCTATTTCTATCCGTTCCGACGCTGCGAGGCGTCAAAGTTGCAAAAAAACAAAATTTTTAAAAAACATTTTTTTTTAAATTTACTTTTTGAATTTTGAAAATTGGATTCTTATTCACAAAGCTTGCCTCTACAACTTTTCCAAACAGGCTATTACCCTTCCGTTTATCGTTTTTTTGCAAATGACGCACAAAGTCAACATTTGTCATTAAAAAAAAATGGGAAATTATATCGGCCGTAAAAATTTTTTCCTCACCTTTTTCATAATTTTATGACAAGATTCCCGTAGAAACGGTTGCACTCTAAAATTTTTGCTCTAACACAATTTTCCCTAAAGTGGACGGTTTTCCTCCAAACAAATTCTAAACTTTCTTGCAATTTTCCGAAATTTTCACGTTTTTCCCAAAAAAAAATTTTTTTCCCAGTCATGCTTTCAAAAATATTTGACCCGTGTTCGCGCGTTTTTTTCTATTTCTATCCGTCTCGACGCTATAAGACGTCAAAGTTACAAAAAACAGGGTTGGCTGAAAACCCCGTTTTTAAAGCTCAATATTTTTTAAATTTGAAAATTGGATTCATCAACACAAAAATTCTCTCTATAAAATTCCCAAATACATTTTTTCGCTAAAATCTATAGTTTTCCTACAAATTGCAATTATTAATAGGGGCGGTACCATGCACCCTAAAAATAAGGGTTTATTTTCCATATGAATCCTACGAAAAATTTTTATTCTCTAAATAAAATTAAAAAAAATGGGAACTTGTACTTTAAGACAGGCCAAAAATTTTTAGTTCTATACTTCATGTCGCTAAAATGAAGGGAAATGCCTTAAAAAAATTAAAATTGTTTATAACAATGATGGTACTACCTGGATTATTTAATGCAATTAATGAAATTTAAATATGAGAACTTGCACTTTACGCTAAGCTAAACATTTTTAGTTCTATACTTCATGTCGCTAAAATGAAGGGAAATGCCTTAAAAAAATTAAAATTGTTTATAACAATGATGGTACTACCTGGATTATTTAATGCAATTAATGAAATTTAAATATGAGGACTTGCACTTTACGCTAAGCTAAACATTTTTAGTTCTATACTTCATGTCGCTAAAATGAAGGGAAATGCCTTAAAAAAATTAAAATTGTTTATAACAATGATGGTACTACCTGGATTATCTAATGCAATAAATGAAATTTAAAAATGAGAACTTGCACTTTACGCTAAGCTAAACATTTTTAGTTCTATACTTCATGTCGCTAAAATGAAGGGAAATGCCTAAAAAAATTAAAATTGTTTATAACAATGATGGTACTACCTGGATTATCTAATGCAATAAATGAAATTTAAAAATGAGAACTTGCACTTTACGCTAAGCTAAACATTTTTAGTTCTATACTTCATGTCGCTAAAATGAAGGGAAATGCCTTAAAAAAATTAAAATTGTTTATAACAATGATGGTACTACCTGGATTATTTAATGCAACAAATGAAATTTGAAAATGAGGACTTATACATTAGGGCGGCCCAAACAATTTTAGTTCTTATTTTCTTGCTATAAAGTTAAGCCAAATACCTAGAAAAATTAATAAGAACCCATTCCAATTAAGTAGGTGCACGTAATGCTTTCTTCCTGATAATTTAGTCTATTTATGTGTGTCTCTATGTACAGTTACATGCTGCGCATGTGGTTGACTTTTAAATTAGTTATCCTACATCCTAACTTTATTTAAATAAAACAACTTATATTTTATTATTGCAACATTTTTAATTTCCAAGTATATAGTATATAGATATTTATATATTTACAATTATTACATACATACTGACTAATTTTTAAAATTAAAATTCTTACAACAATACACAACATACATTACTAATATCTACTTCTAAATTCTAAACAACAAACCTAAAACTAACTGCTAAACAATATATTACATTTCGGCGGAGTAGGGAAAGTGGCTAAAGTGTTTAAGCCGCTGCTTGCACTTTGCGACTTTCTCCTGCGCCGCCTTCATCTTTTGCCTTAAAATTAAAATTTGTCTATCGCAGTCCGTCACTACACTTTCACTTTGTTCCATCTCACTTATTATTGTTTGTCGCACTTTCAACGCTGCCGCAAGCGCGTCCCTTTGGCTGGGTGTAAATTCACCCAACCACTGAGGCTCGCCTTCCCCACTTGCAATATTTTCAATCCGTCGCTTCTTTAACGCTTTTATTGCAAGCGGAGATTGGGGTCTCTTAAAGGACGGCCTGTGCTCTGTCTCCTCATCCCCCTCGACGACAATAATTTCGGCAGTTGACGCTGCGGAGGAAGTTGGTTGGTCTGTTGGCGGAACACGAGCGGTATTTTTCTTCTGCTTCTTCTTCAGTGACAAACTCCGCAAGGTAGGCATCTTGAGAAGTTTCTCTAGTTTGCCGCCGCCACCACCACCACAACCAGCTGCTGGACTCGCCTCCTTCACAATTACGTCGCTGAGAATGACGACGTTCGACTCACGATCCTGCTGTTGACGGGTAGAAATCTCCGCCACCATCTCAGCACATGCCGCGTCCTCGGCCTGTTCCTCCGCACCCTGCTCGGTCAAGTTGCGCTGCTCCGACACCCATTCTTCCACCGTGCGTGGTGTTAACACTGATGAGGGGTCAAACCCATCTAGCATTGCTTCTTCAGCCGCACTACCGAAACTAAATAAAGACATTAGGTCACTCTCCATTTTTTAACTTTGTTTTTGGTCTTTAACGCCACTAACACAAGTCGTACAACAACTGCGAACTGATCCGCTGCTCGTGCGTCGTCTTCCTTTATACACGTCAAGACCACCCCCACTTCTCAAACCCAGCCAACAAGTTTACCCTCTTCGGTCTTTCTTGACGTCACGACTTCCCAAGGACGAAACTACTTCTACAGCGGATCGTTCGGGTCTCAACTAATTGAATAACTTATTTTATTCTTAAATTTACTTATTTTCCATAATTTCAGTTATATTACATATAAACACTTTTTTTTTCATCTTTCACTTACTAATGCAAACATGGCATTTTGGCTACTTTACATTTAAACTACTAAAACAGTTAATTAAAATATTATTAATATGGACTTTCCAGCGGGCAATTTTTTTTTTTATAAAAACAATTGTATTACGCGCAATAAATTTTCTGCATTACGTTCAGGGTCTGACTTAAAAAACTCTATGTCTGCATGCCCCCAAGGTAGCGTTTTTGTGCTATTTGGAATTACATAACGTTTATCGTCGTTGTGCGACAGAGCAACTTTATTTATAACCTGCGTATAAACATCATGTAATTCACTTCGAAAGGTTTTCATTTTTCGAAATATTAACCCACCTTGTTCGACGATTTTCCGGTAATCATCTTGATAAAGTTCTTTCTCGATAACACACTTTTTAATCCCTTTAGCTTTTTTCAATTCGTTGCCTACAGATTTTACATAGTAAGCTTTGGCTCCAGTGCCATAAAAAGAAATTATTGGATCACCTGGAAATTCATCCTTCATCCTACCCAATACGGATTTACTTTTAACTATATTGAACTTATTTTCTTCTGGGTAGTTTGATGTATCGAACATGTTTGGGTTTTCTGTTATTGTGCGATAAAAATTATCGGTCGACACTTTTATTATAAGCGAATCCGTGTCGGTGTAAAGTAGGGAAGCATTATTGCCAAACTTTTTCTTAATGAAGTTATAGAAAAAATCATAAATTACTGTTTTTGATATGTCCAATATGGAAAATCCTATATATATTGGTTTATTGTACATAATTTTTAATTTATCCATGTGAATCGCAACAAAATTTTCAGAAAATATGGAGCGGCTATTGAAATTCGGGCGAGAAATTAATGCCCTAGCTCCAACTTTACCGCGACTACTTTCCCATTGAGTAATCAATTTAATGTCTTTTCGCTTTTCCACGTTTTCCATGGTCTTACCAAAAACAGCATTTATTATTAATTTAAAAAGGTCTTTACCAAATTTTGTTGTGGCTGAGTTTCGCAGTTCAGTGTTAAAGTCAATGTATTTCTTTAGCCACTTAGATTGATCGAATTTTAACACTCTATGAGTTTGCATTACCATTAGACCGTTGCAGATGGCTTGTTTTAGCGTTCTATAGTGAACAACATATCTCTTTTTGTCGTTTAAATTCGGAATTAATTTTGGTAATTTTGCTGTCTCGGTAGGAGGTATTATGTTTTCTACTAAGAACGGAAGATCAGAATGTGCATCATGTAATTCTTCAGGGTAATGAACATCCACTTCGAAAACATATCCTTGCGGGCTATCATCGTCAACAGCCAAAATATTTAAATCAAGTATTTCACCTGCTGAGAGCCATCTAAAACCGCCTAATGGTAAAGTTTGGGACATACTATGACCGTATAGGTTTGTTGCATCCAGATAGCTTATAAATGAAGAAGGTTCGTTGGGGTCAAAATTTGGTAAAAATGAATTATTGGCAATATGCATTCTATCTGTACACTGACTTATGCCACCGCGAATTCCCTTTTGGAAAAAATGAATTATATCAATATCCGTTAGCAGTTCTAACTCCACCTTGGTCATGCGCAACATACAATCAAATGATAAACTTGGAAGGGTAAAATACTGCGCAGGATCGAGTTTGTAAACTTTTAAACATGTATCGCGAAATTGCTCAAAAACATCAGTTAATAACAATACGTCAGACTTTAAATATAAATCCGAATAATCACCCAAATTCTTACATGCAAACAAGCGCCACACTTCTTTAGCCCTTACATAGCACTCATCACTGATATGCTCTTCTCGTAAATTATCATAAAATTCATTTTTTGTTGGAAGATTGCGATTATTCATTTTATCGATAGAATCAATAAAACTATAGGGAAAAACGCCTTTTTGACGCATTAAATTAAATTCATCATCGTTAACAAAATGTTTTCGAGTTTCTCTAAATTCATTAGCATTTAAACCATTACCCAAATTTTCCAGAGATGCTGATAAAAATTTAAAGCTGTCAATAAATCGCAACTTTAAATTTTTCCGCTTGGTTTGCCCGGTTTTTCGATCAATGTAGTCATGCATGTAAATACTCTTTGTGAATGATACATATTTCTCCTTACTTTGAGCTATTACTTCAATTTTGTCACCATATCGACATAATTCCTTTATAAACATGTGGCTGTCATAACCACTTAAATTGTGGAAAATAATGGGGATAAAGTTTGGTATTTGATAATTTAAATTACAAATGGAATGTGCGGCACCATATCTTTTCTTGCCAGTTATGTGGCAATGGTCTTTAACTTTACCATCATTACCCTCAAAGGATCGCTCACATATCCCACATGTCGTAGCATTTTCAAATTCTTGTTGCTCAGTGGCTGTTAAATGGTGCATTGGTTTTATATCTTTCAAATATGTATTATAAAGGAACCTTAAATCTGTCTCGATACGATCCACAAAAACTTTGGCGGCATCAGTGCCCCGATATAGCTCAAACTTGGATAAGGAATCATCAAAAGAGCATTTAATTAAATATGCAAAAGAGTATGGCTCATGTTTTAAACTTTTAACAGTATAAGAATTTTGATTATTTGGTTCTACTGTCTCGATAGGTTTTAAAACGGATTCAAAATCCGCGTAAACAACAAAGGGAACACGCATTTGTTTTTCGATACCCTCAAATTTTAAAATATTTTCAGGTACACTCTTTCCAAATTTATCTATTTTGCGATCCATTGAGGGTGTCAGCGCATAGATATGCTTACAGTCATGCTTTTGATGTAATATTAAAGCTCCTGGTGAGCCGAAGGAGATTAAACACCCATCACAAAAATATAATTGCCCATTATGTTTCGATATTTGACTGGAAACTAAACGAGACAAATCTTTTATCCAACAGTAATGACTTTTTATACAGTTTTCTTCACAAACATGCTCATCATCGGAATTTTTAATATTACAATCTTCAGTTATTAACAATAAATTTACATGTATTGGTAGCTTTTCTGTAGCATATCGTAATGGGCCGACAACCTCATAAAGTATTTTATTATTTTTAAAATAAGATTCTAGACCATATACATTAACGGAAATATTATTTAAAGCCTCAAACTTTTTTATGTCACACAATTTTACTGGAAAATCCATACCTGTAAAGTTCAATGAGGTGCTGTAGTGCGGGTAGGAACTAAGTTGTGAGGGATCTGCGACTACCGGAAATAATGCTGACATGATGGCCCAAGCAAAACAACACTGGTCCTGATTCATCACATTGATAATAGCTTTCTTGTATTCGATAAATCTTGGCAACTTTATGTAGGATGAACCACCAATGGGTGCATACTTATTAATATTCACCTCCAAGTATAGAATTTTTTCTAGGGCCCACCCTGCAAAACAAAAAAAAGGATAATTAAATTATCGTATTTCACATTAAAACTAACTATAAAGGGAAACTTTTTTATTCTACCATACCTGAATCTTTCTCTTGAAATTCTGTAGACTGCACCTTCATTGCCTCTACAAATGATTTGTAAACATCCTTCAAATCGCTTCCTACCGCAACTATTTCATTGCTGGTATTAAAAGATTTCTCACTAAACAGTTCCTGCGTTGGAAGAAAATATCTGCCGACAACCACCATATTTATTTTCAACGTATGTTCTCTACGTAGTATCTCCATTATTAACTGCAACACTTTCGATTCAATTTCAGCAAAAAATGCTGAATAGTCCACATGTTCATTTTCACTGCTAATATGATATGATGCGATTCTATTTTTAAATGCAGAATTTATTAGCTGAACACCATCACAGAGTGGCACACAAGATTTATTTTTATGGTCTGACGTTCTTGAATGGGCTGACATCTGTCCACGTGGAACCATTACGTCACATACTGCACAATTCTGCATAGTTGATGTAGATGCACCACCATCAATTCTTCGCCGCTTATCTCCAACAACAGCATTATCAAATCTTTTTCCACAAGATTCTCTTTGATGTCGTAACATATTAGCTGAGCGAGTAAACGACATATCACACTTTTCACACTTGTAATAATTCATGATTGCTAACTATACAATTCACAAACTCGGAACTTGCACTAAGAAATGAAACGACTACAACTCGTTTATATAGATGGCAAGCAGGTGTGCACTATAATTGTCAAGGTCACAAAATCAAGTTCAAGATCAAGGTCAAAGCCGAGGGCAAGTTCAAAGTCAAGGTCAAGTTCAAGGTCAAGGTCAAAGTCAATGTCAAGGTCAAGGTCAAGGTCAAATCCAAGGGTAAGTTCAAGGTCAAGGTCAAGTTCAAGGTCAAGTTCAAGGTCAAGGTCAAAGTCAAGGTCAAGGTCAAGGTCAAGGACAAAGTCAAGGTCAAGTTCAAGGTCAAGGTCAAATCCGGGTTAGTCAAGTTCATCCAAGGTCATTCGGGTTAGGTCAAGGTCATCCAAGGTCAAGGTCATTCGGGTTAGGTCAAGGTCATCCAAGGTCATTCGGGTTAGGTCAAGGTCATCCAAGGTCAAGGTCATTCGGGTTAGGTCAAGGTCATTCAAGGTCATTCGGGTTAGGTCAAGGTCAAGGTCATAAAAAGTGGAGGGGGGATCCGCAGTTCTCTCAAACTTTGACTACTCGCTTGGACCCGTAAGATTTAGTCCCCCCCATACGCATAAAAAGGCAAAAATTGAAACAATAAGTCTTTGGAATTCCATTTCATCGGTCGTAAAAACATTTTTAATTTTGCTATAAATTTGTCGGTTCATTCAATTGCACATTAAAATTAGTATTGTAGTTCTACATAATTCTAAGTATTGGTCGGATTCCAGTCCTAGAATATTTAGGGAACTAGGGGAGGCAAGAGTAAACTATGGGGCAAGAATTAAACAGTTGGATAATAATCGACAGGTTTTAGAAACATATCAGTCACGGTAATGTACGAGTAATATCATCGTATGTTCAGTGCAGATAAAACACCATATATCGTGAGAAAAACATTAACATCTTAAGTTTACTTAGAATGAAACGGTAAAATTTTTGTTTCTGATATTATCGTAACTATAGATACAATGCTTTTTAAAAATAATATTCACCGCAACGCATTTTTAACTCTAAATACGATTAAATTGTTCACTTTGTCTGATGTGTAGTAAAATTGTAAATATTGTTTTAAATGAGACACTACATTTTTCTATGTATAGGAAAGTGATCTTAACTAATTTTTGCTAAAAATCGAGATACATTATTCTTATTTGCGAACGTCGAAATTCACAATAGTCGATAATAGTACCTATTTAGGGTCGCCAGTACGTTTTTACATTTTCTCCTCCGACGTACAGGGTGATTGTTTATATTTTACTCAATGGATATTTCGGTTAATATTAGTCTTACAAAAAAGTTTTAATTAGCAATAATTTTGAAGTATTTTTATGAACATTCAGAATTCGTCATCAGAAAATAAGGTAGGTGCGGGTAATAAGGCCTGTCGGCTTATAAGGCCTAAGTAACAAAAATACCATTTAAAATGATCGACATCCGTTAAGGTCACACTCGTAAGTAACTAACAGTCATAGATGGCGCCTCGAACTTGTTGCGATGCGTAGCTCGCTCACTGCCTCCAGTGCGACGTAATTCATTCTGAGCGGCGGTTGCGTGGCACGTATAATAAGAAATCGTCCCAATCAATCGTAAGTATTTTTTATAATATTACACTTATATATATAATTTTGCGCTATAGTTTTCTATTATTTCATGCTTCTACGACCTTTGATGTTTGAATAATATATTATGGTCTGAATTTGAATTATTTTTAGGTTTCTTTACACAAGTTGTCAGCGGCTATTAAGGCCTACCAAATTTGACCGTAGGCCTTATTATCCTCCTTTTTTTTTATCAACATTTTTCTGTTTTACAGATTATTGTATGTCTTTTTCAAAATGTTAGGAGTGTAAATAAGTAATAATACTACTGTTTACTAATTTATTTATTGTTACTTTTAGTGATTACAACCACGATGCCTCCCAAACGAGCATTGTGGTCTGAAAATGACTTGGTGTCGGCTGTCCAAGCAGTAGAAAGAGGATTGCTGAGCACATATAAAGCTGCTGGGAGGTATAAAGTTCCCAGAAGAACCATTAGAAATCATCTTCAGACTGGCAGTTTGAAAAAAACACTAGGTCGAAAATCCTTACTCAGTGACGACCAGGAAGCTGAGCTTGTTAACAGAATTATGAGGTTTGCTGAAGTAGGATTACCTGTAACACCACGGATTCTCCGACGTTTGGTCTATAAATTTTGCGAGCTTAATAACATCAAGCATAACTTCAACGAACATGCTAGAGTTGCTGGTAAAGATTGGTTTAAGGCGTTCATGAAAAGACATCCGGAAATATCTAGAAGAAAAGCCCAGTTCATGAACCCGGCTAGGGCACAAAAACTTAATAAATTTATCGTTGATGATCATTTCAAAAGAGTTAATGAAGTTTATGATAATCTAGATTTGCAAAATCATCCTGAAAAGATTTATAATATGGACGAGAAAGGTTGCCGTCTAACAATCCACCACCAACAGACAGTTTTGGCAAAGAAGGGGGCTAAAAGAGTACATTTACAGTCTTCGGAACACGCTGAAAGTGTTACCATCGCGGGTTGTGTAAATGCACTTGGTAATGCTATACCACCAATGATAATATTTAAAGGTAAACGATTGAAGCCAGAATTATATGACAATTTGCCAGCGGGATCATTGGTAGAAAAATCTACAAAGGGTTATATGACTAATGAACTTTTCAAAACCTTTTTGAAGCATCTAGCCAAGTACAAAAGTGCAGGAAAGTGCCTTTTAATATTTGATGGAGCAGCTTGTCACTTGGACCTATCCATCGTTGAAGTTGCAGATTCACTCGACATATCATTATACTGTTTACCTTCAAACACCACCCATGAACTGCAACCCCTGGATAAAGCCGTTTATCGATCCTTTGAACACCACTGGGATGCTGAAGTTTTATTATTTATGGAACAAAATCCAGACAAAAAACTAACTAAAGCACGATTTAATATTATCCTATCAAATGTCTGGTCCAAATGCATGACCCATAATAACATTACAAGCGGCTTTAAAGCAACTGGTTTATACCCATTGAATTCACAAGCTATCCCAGAAATAGCTTTTGCTCCATCTTTATTGACAGAAGCTCCAGCTCCTCCTGTATCTGATGAAGTTAATTACGAAAATTCGCAACCTCGCCTCTCCCCCAGGCCAATTACCCCACAGCCATCGACATCAACAATACAAGAAAAAAGAATTAACCATATTATCCCAAACAGACTCCCTGGAAAGTTTTATCGCATGGTTTATAGAAGTTCTAGTTCGGACGATGATGAAGATAATGTGCCACTCGCGCAACTAAAAAAAACAGCATTTCAGCAGCTTATGCCCACACCGGTCAAAAATACTGAAAAAACACCAACAATTAGAAGAAAAGCCATAAATTACAGGGGAACTCCAGTCACCAAAGACCTATTTGACAAAAACAAGGAAGAAAACAAAAACAAAAAGGCCTCAACCCTCAAAGATAGAAGTGGTACTAAACAGAACCAGGCGAGTTGGTACTGTCACGGTTGTGAGGAGAATAAGATGGCTGATATGAGGCAATGTCCTAAATGCGGCAAGTGGTATCATGAGGAGTGTGTCGGTCTGACAGCGGATGATACAGATGATTTTGAGTGTCCTGATGGCTGTTAAACAAAAACAATTGTTGTTGAATTTGTTGTTTTGTTGAGATTTTGATTATTTATGTATGTTTAAGTCTTAGGCCTTATTATCCTACTACAGTATAATAAGGCCTACTAACAAGGTTTTAAACAATGTTTCATTTTGTTTTTGTTTACGGCAGAAAATGCCATTTTCTGTTTATATTTTATAGTAATTGATCTATAGGTTTAATTAACATTAAAATTTGTTGATTCGGATACATAGTTTTTATTTTATTTCAAATCTCCCTTAGCTAGGCCTTATTACCCGCACCTACAAAAGTATCAAAAAATTCAAAATTTTAAATAACCTGGTGTTTTTTAAATGAAACATCCTCTATCTAGATTTTTTCATATAACTATGAGGTTAAAATTAGCAAAATTATTCATAATAAACTATATACAGAGTGTTGCAAATTCTAAGCGCATCATTGGAATCCTGGGAACGGTAAAAGATACGAGGGAAGTTTAAATTGCGCAATTTAATGCCGATCAATATGCCGTCGATTCGTGTATTCCGACTACTTCCGAAGATATGGGATAAGACATCAAAGTAACAATTTTTAAATTTTTTTAATAGAGGAAATAAATTTTTATTTCATTTTCGCTTATTGTTTAAAATAGAGATGATAATTAAATAAAAATTATGAGCATTAGCGGAAAAAGTCGATGCATACCAACGTGCAAACGTTTTGAATAAAATCGTCATAATATTTTATAGTGATTATGAGTGTATTATTTTATCTTTAGAATTTAAAATTAATACAGAAAAATGTTTTACGGGGATTCCTAAAATATCTTAAGATCATAGTAGAAAAATAAACAAAAACATTATTGTAAAATGTTTTTTGTTGAATCCGAATCAAAGTAATGCAACAATATAATGCTGATTTCAAAAATAAAATAAATAAATCCAACGGGGCCCAAAGAAGAAACGTCGGATTCGAAATCTGATACCAGTTTAATAGAAAAGAAAAAATGGCAATGAGAATCTTAAATTTGTTTTCAATTATCTATTCAAATAAAGGCAGAAAAACGCCAAATTAGGGTTTTTTCGAATATCTTCGGAAGTAGTCGAAATACACGAATCTTGACGGCATATTGATAGGCATTAAATTGCGCACTTTGCCCTTATTTAAATTTCCTCGTATCTCTTGCCGTTTCCAGGATCCCAATGGTGCGCCTCGAATTGGTAACAGCCTGTATATTTGAAATCAGGCGAACGAGCTCTAGCAACTAAAAAAAATAAAATGCACAGTTACATTTAAAAAATACCAGATTATTTAAACATTTAAAGTTATTAACGCGTTTTTGTTTTTTTTGATAATGGATTCTGAATGTCCATAAAAAATACTTCAAAATTGCTAATTTAAACTTCTTTGTAAGACCAATATTAACCGAAATAGTCATTGAAAAAAATATAAACAATCACCCTGCAAGAATAAAATCCATGAAAATTTTGTATGTGATTAAATTGTTCTATAATTTTTTACCTTTTGTCTTTTTTATACCATAGGTATATTTTTATACAATTTACGGTTGAAATCGTCAGTGCGCGAGGCGAACCTTCCTAAATCCTTCACACGATATATGGTAAAACGGAACATTTAAAAAATAATCATCATACCTTGTAAAAGCATCAGCATCCGTTTTCCTCGCCCGAAACAGTGGGCCCGCATTTCCTCGGGTTAAAGACGAGCCGTGCTCCTACGGGAAACGATTTCCCAGCCATCAATCATCTCCCGTTTCCTGTTTGCATACCGATATCCGTGTATAATGTCATTTGTGCGTGTAAAGGAACATTATGCGATGTTATTGGATGATAAAGTACCCGATAAATCTTATAGTCAATATTAAAGCGTCTTATTCCCGTCTACCCCTTAAGTGGTTTGTTTTTTCCAGCTACTTGTTTATATGTTTTACAAGCTGCTTACTTCGCTATTGTAGGTACGTAATCAAGAAAAATTGAAATGTGGTATAGAAACACTAAAAAGGCTGTAGGTACAGTGAAATTCTAAAGGTTGAAGCACATTCATTTCAAATTCGAATGTTTTGTTAAACGCTACCCTTATTTCTTATTTCAATTTTTAATTCTGCATTAAATTCTAAACGTAATAACATAATATTATGCATCATATTTGCATTATTAACCGATTTATTATTATTATTATTATTTAAATCAGTGGTCGCCAACCTGTCGATCGCGAGCTACCGGTAGCTCGCAAATGCAATTCTGGTAGCTCACAACATAATTTAGATTTTAAAAATACAAAGGTGTAAAATTCATAGAAGCTTCCGTAAATTGCATAATAAACACAAGCAGCGGCAACACTGCGGTAAGCGATCTGCCGCCGTCTCTTTACTAGAATCGGCTAGAACCGACCAGCGCGCTAGTATTTGAGAACAATCTGGGTTGCTTTGAACGGGATACATTAAATACGCATTGTGCGGCGACATTACGCTCAGTTTAAAACTGAACGGCATAATCAACGTCCAGCAGTTGGGTTAGTAGAGAGCGATAAAAAAATATCATGGCAAGCAGTAGGAAGAAGGTGAAGACATACCATTTCCATTCGGAATAGGAAGAACAATACTTCTTTACAGAAGTTAAAGGTAAAAATATATGTTGGTTGTTAATACTTCTGTCTCCGTTGCTAAAAAAGGAAATATTGAGAGGCATCATAAAACTGTCCATTCGAATTTTGAAAACTCATTCCCACAACATTCTGCATCCGGAAAGGAAAAACTAAAACAATTAAAAAAATTTTTAAGTTAATTGGACAACAATCAATATTTTTAAAAACAGTCGACAAAAATAAATGCTGCAACTGCAGCGTGATACCGTGTGTCCCAGATAATTGCACAAAAGAAGAAACCTTATGAAGACGGAGAAATGATAAAGCAGGCGTTTTTAGAAGCTGCAGATTCGTTATTTGTCAACTTTAGAAATAAAGACGAGATAAGTTCAGCTATGAAATCTGTGCAACTTTCTGCTAATGCAGCGATGAGACGAGTAGAAGTATTGGGCCATGATTTTTTTTACAGTTAAAAACTGACTTAGATAAGTGTTTTTCTTTTTTACTGCAACTGGATGAATCACCAGATGTGGTTGACACCTCCCAGATGGCCGTGTTCGCTGGTTTTGAGTGATTTTACGATTAAAGGAGATCTTTTGAAGGTTATTCCACTGAAAGGACATACTACTGGGCAGGAGTGGTTTTCTCATTTCAAAAATATTATTTCTTCTGAGAAAATTCCAATATCGAAAATGGTAGGCTTGACAACCGATTGCGCTCCAGCCTTGGTGGGTTGTGATAAGGGTCTGGTGGCGTTATGTCGTAAAGATGAAAGTTTTCCGCAATTCCTCTGTTACCACTGCATTATGCATCAGCAAGCATTGTGTTGAAATTTTCTAAAACTATACAACGTTATTAAATTAGTAGTAAAAATTGTGAACAAGATTAGAGCTCTTAGAAAGAAGATTTTTCAAAACCTTGGCCGATGAAATTGATTGTCAATACAGGGAACTACTTCTTCACTCTGAAGTCCGATGGTTAAGTAGAGAACGAGTGCTGAAACGTTTTAATGATGCCCTATCTGCCATACTTCAATTTTTCAAACATTACTTATTTTACTTTTCAACTCTATAGAATTGAGAGAGAGAAATTAAGAGTGTTAAATAAATACTTAAATTAGGGTTTTTTAGTAAATAATAAATAGTGGACGTAGAAAAAATAGGGTACATTACTCGTGCGAAAGGGACTTTCTGCACTTGTTATGTAAGTACAAGTACCGAAAGTGCTATTTTACTCGACGAGACGGCTAATAAATATGTGTGGTATAGGTGAAGAAAGTAATAATAATAATAATGTCTTTATTGCCAACTAAATCTGTAAGATGACAAAGCAACCTTAATAACTGGATGATCGACAATTACAAACATATCCTTTTTTTTTTAAATTAAAGTCACTGTAAATAAAATGAAACAAACAATAAGTTACCTTAAAAGATCAAGAATCCAATGAGTAAAGTAAAATAAAATAGACAGTGACATTAGCAGCCTACAAATTAAATGAATACAGACACTGTTCCATGGTTCCATCAAAACGTTCGTAACAACTGATTCAATTAAAAAAAACCTATAGCATTGTGTAGAGTTTAGAGTTTAGGTAGTCCAGGTGACGACCGAAACAACCAAATTTTAATATCAGAACCGCATTCAAAAATCTACGATTCCTCTCGATACTGATAGTATATTTATCAAGTGAATAGAACACCTTTAGGAATAATCATAGCTTTCTCCTGAACATCTCTTCGCTATGGATATTCCTAATATCATTCGGTAAGGCGTTAAAAATCTTAATGCAATTCAAATGCGGACCTTTTTGAAACATTCTGGTTCTATGTAGAGAAATGCTAAGGCTGCTGTGCCCCCTGGTAATCACCTAATCAACCCTGTATTTAGATTTAGGTAATTTTCCGAACACCCAGCATCCATTTTTAACACTATTTCTGTGGACGTTTTTGAAGCAGCTGATATATCACTTTCAACCGTAATACACGAGGTGTCATCTGCAAATTGAAAGACAAAATCTGCGCCCAATGAGTCCGCCAGTTCATTGACCAAAAATAGGATAGGCCCCAGAATAAAATTGATCCTTGAGGAACGCCAAAATAATCTAGTACCATATGCTTGTCACATTATGCCCATTACATGTGTACCTTAAGAGTCCATCACGGTAACCCCTGACCGGCACGCAACCGACCATACAGCAATGTAAATTAAATGGGGTCTCTTGCGCTCAGCTGTCTACGAATTTCGAGAAAACTGGTAAATTATTTAGCTTTGGTTAAAAGGATATTAAAATGCAACTCTATTTGCTAAATTAACCATGTTGCAGGTTTTTCTATTTGGCTTTCGTTCTCAAAATGTATGCAGTAATATATTTATCGCTGTTAGAATTGCAACTTTACGCCTGATTTTCTCCACATGTAAGTCCTTAATAAAAAATCTGCAACATAATAAATCTAGCAAATAAAGTTGCCTTTCAATATACTTTTAACCAAAGCTAAATAATTTACCAGTTTTCTCGAAACTCGCTAACAGCTGAGCGCAAGAAACCCCATCTAATTTACATTGCTGTATGGTTGTTTGTGTGATGGTCACGGGTTGCCGTGATTGACTCTTAATACAGTTTTCCCTGAACGATAAATTGACCGACACGCGACGGGTCCAATTGAATAACCGGTCAGATCTCCGGATTTCGGGTCTAGGACTATTCAGCGCAGGCGTTTCAGCGCCGCCGTTTTAGAGCCGCCGTTTCAGCGCCGCCGTTTCATCGCTAGGACATTTCAGCGCCGGCCCATTTCAGCGCTAAATTATTTCTCAAGATTTTATTATTAAATATTTATAATAAAAATGATCTAAATAGAATTTATTAAATAAAATTAAAAATAGATAAAATATTGGTAATACAAACTAAAAAAAAAAAAACAATAACTAAAATTTGTTTAATAAATAAAATTTATTAAATAAAACTACAAAAAGATACAATATTGGTACTACAAACTAATAACATTTTTAATATAATATATACAATTAATTAATCAGTCATTTGGTAATTGTGGGCTATTCCTCTTAAATATTCTATTGGAGTTCTGTTGCCGTATTCGGTAACAATGCGGAGTATGCGTTCATCTGAGAAATAATTTAGCACTGAAATGGGCCGGCGCTGAAATGTCCTAGCGATGAAACGGCGGCGCAGAAACGGCAGTGCTGAAAAGGCTGCGCTGAATAGTCCCATTTCCCCGGATTTCACCTCTCTATTTTACTTTTCCTATGTTATCTCAGGTCTAAGGTCTATAACCGACCAAACAATAATAAAGACTTAAAGAATAAGATAACAGACGAAATAAGATTGATAGATATTACATACTTAATAACGTTCTGTTGCAATTTGAAGATCGTTTGGTGAAGGTCATTGCCAACATTTCTTAAAATAACTTTTGCATTTTATTTTTCGATACCAAATAGTTTGTTTAGACACAATCTACGGGGAATTTTTTTTTTAATATCAACCTTTATCATAGTTTTGACCTTCTACCAAGAGTTTCAAATTTTGCTTGCGTTTCCTTAAAGGGACCAGCACAACTTATCACTTACCGCACTTCGGCTTAGGTGGTTAAGTAGAACTTAAGTGTCATCTGCAGCCAATCAGGTTTTTGTTGTAGCGTAGCGACATTATGTTTCACTTGATGTGTTCGGAGTAACTCGGTGCAAGTAGACCTAACCTTTTTACGCTCGAAAAGAAAAATTGAACGAGGAACGATAGGCACAACGCAAATATAATTTGATTTTACATGATTTTTATAGGGCGCGGCGTCTAAGAATCGCAACTGTCGGTATTTTCTGGATTGGGGGTTTACTGCAATAGCTTGACTACTTTAACTTTTGGGCAATAAAGGATTAGGTGAGACGGACTTTATTTTCACAATCAAAAATGTTAAAATTCTGAATCTTGACAAAATATTCTACCTAGCATAGATGCAGTGCAGCTGCAATATAAAAATATATTGTTTCCATCTCACACCTCGCCAGATTATTGCAGAGAAGCTTTATTACTATCGTCAACCATATATTTATATAAGAGAACCCCACTTTTGTGCACCGACACGGGGTAAAAGGACATTTCGAAAATCAATATTTACTTTGTACACAACGTGAATGCATATGAACGTAGGTTTAGAAGAAAAATTCCATTCCTATTGGAATGCCATTTTTTGTTTAAGGATTTTCTGTATAATGATTTATTGAAATTATTATAGAGATAATTTTATAATGTACCTCCAATAGGTTAGTCATTATTCATCGCAAAAAAAAGACTTTAAGAAATAACATGATGTACCGAAGTCACTGTCAATGTCAAGAACCATGTATAGGGTGTCCCATTAAAATAATCAAAGCCATATATTAAAATATTTCTTCTGAAAACGGAATATAAATATTAAAATAAAAATATAAAACTTTTGTGTTTGAACTTTTTTAATTACTTTTCAAATAAATGCTATAAGGAGGTGCCAATATATTAGGAAATACTTTGTACCACGTATCATGAGGTACTTATGGCATACATTTTATTTACTTAAGCTGAATGTATACAGGGTGTCCTAAAATGTATGGTCAATAATTGGGGATTGGGTAGGTCGGCTTAAAATAGGGTCCGAAGATCATGTAACATTTTGTCCTATATCTTCCCATAACCGAGCTACAAAAACTCCTAAAGGGAAGACCATGAAGATGATTTTTCTTAATGTTTTCGAAACTAATAAAAATACAAGCTTGAAATGTACGTATTCCTAGTAAGCTTTACACGGCAAATAGAAATATTGTGGTTAAAATGTCAACAATCTAAAAACTGCGCTAGAAATAGGGGAGGACGGAGTCAAAATATACCTAATTTTTTCATATTGATTTTTGTATTTTTTTTATCTCAAATTAAAAGACTTCAACGTTTTTTGCAAAGGAAAGTTACTCCTAGTTGGACACGATTTAGAGATGCATTTTCGCAACTAATCGATTTAAAAACTACCTTGCATGCGAAAAGGAAAACATAATTAATATTGTTCACACGTATTTTAATACTTTTTATGATCTCATTTATTAAAAATGTCATGACTAAACTCCTGCTACAGTATGATCCTTTTTAGAAAAATGAAATAAAATTTACTTATCTTTTCGACATACGTCTATTTTTAAACTAGCTAAATACAATAATTTTGGAAGATAATATTTTGATCGATTTATCTCGAGAACGACGCCCTAAATCGTGTCTAACAAAAACCACTTTATTTTGCAAGAAACGTTGAAGTTTTCTAATTTGACATAAAAAAGTGTAAAAATCAATGACGCGGCTTGTAAATTGTCGACATTTTAACGACAACGTTTCCATTCTGCGTGTAAAGCTTACTAGAATACCTAAAATTTAAGTTTGATTCTTTATTGATTTCCAAGATGTATTTTCAGGGTTTACTCTCTGCAAGGCTGTAGCTCGAGGTTGGGGGGGGGGGCATACGACAAAATGTTACACGACCTATTTTGGCTCAATATACTCGATTCCTAATTATTGTCCATTCTTTTTGGAGACCCTGTATATACCTAACTTTATTTTTTTAAACGAGTGGCATAGGATTCCTTAAATATCCAAAAAAAAAAATAATTACATGGCAGTGCCGCCAGCAAAAATATAAAGGCCAAAGAGGTACAAAGATATTTCTTTACTGAATCAATACTGAAAAATTTATTTATATTATTAAAACCTTGTTTTTGGGCCACTCACTTTATTTTTCTTTTGGACCATGCATAGATGGTTCGAATGTTAAGTATATTATTTTTGCTATATAAGTTGCAGGCATAGAATTTTCAGCGAGTAAACCTGAAAAGATGGGCGACATGTCATCTGACAAAAGTCATATTTTATAGTCTGTTATTAATGCGAGAGAGTAATAAATCATTATTGAACTATAAAACCCAGTGGTCTTCGCCGTATTCCATAATTATTATTATTGTATATATTATATACCTATAATTATTTTCAAGGGTCCCGAGATCGGGTAGGTAGAGGCACAGGTAGTTTACTTACCTGTGCCTCACTGTTTCAAAATATTTAGTTACTTTCCGGCAGTTATTGGAAAACTTCGCTCTTGAAAGTCGCTAGTGTTTTTAAATTTGTTGCTGAGAAGCGGATTAGTAAAACTGCGGCGCTTTCTAAAAGTGAGAGAATTATTATTCTCAATGTGTTCAACGCTCTTCGCCACCAAAATTCAACATTCGGAGTTGCAAAAAATAGTAAAAATGTGTTCGAATATGACTGAAGTCGGACAGTCAACAATATACCGACTTGTGCACGAGGATAAACGCGGCCCTATAAGGTCACCAAAGAGAAGTACAGGAAGAAAGGAAACTGTAATAAATGAGGATGAAAAGACTGCCATCAGAAGAATCATACACTCGTTTTACTTAAAAAAAGAAATACCTACCTTGGACAAAATAATGTCTGAAACGAAAGAGGATGATTTCATTCCAGATGAAACTATGGAAAACTTTGAAAGAAATAAATTTTTGTTATGAAAAAATTAAAAACAGAAAATCACTTTTAATAGACGGCGATATTTGAGGGCAGTTAGACAGTTTCGAAGGGAAAACAGGAATATCTATTATATGGCCGAAACTTGGTTAAATGAAGGATATTCCGTTGGTAAAATATGACAGGATAAACACATAAAAAGCGCGAGGCAAGCTTTCATGGAAGAATGGTCCACTGGAATAAAAGCACCCTCGGGAAAAGGTAAAAGATTAATAATTACTCACATTGGTGGCAAAAATGAATTTGTCGATGGCGGCTTACTAGCATTTAAATCAAGACGGACTGGAGACTATCATGAAGATGTGAAGACTGATGTGTTTGAAGAATACTTCCAGCAAATGCTGAATATTATTCCTCCTGGGTCTGTTATAGTCATTGATAATACCAGCTATTACTCAAGAAAATTCAAAAAAATACCAACGTCTTCTTGGAAAAAAAATTACATCATTCGTTGGCTTACTGTAAACAAGAAGCCATTTCATAAAGATATGCTGAAAAAGGAGCTTCTGGAGATTGTAAAGTTGAGTAAACCTCTTTGTACGAAATTTGTTGTCGACGAAATTGCTCCAAAACGAAATATGACGGTACTTCGCCTTCCGCCATATCACTGTGAATTAAACCCCATAGAATTGGTGTGGGCGCAAGTAAAAGGGTTTGTAGCAAGGTATAACACCACTTTTAAAATGAGAGACGTTGGAAATCTCTTGCAAGAGGGAATAAAGACAGTGAACAATGGAGTAGGTGCGTCGAACATAAATGATTGAAATAGAAGAAAGAATGTGGGAAGCTGCATGATAGCATGCTAGAAAACACTGTAAAGCCTCTTATTATTTCTCTGGACCCCAGCGACGATAGTTCATTGGACTACTCGGAACATGATGACTAAAATTTAAAAATTAAGTTGTTGAATTGTACATAGTAGATTTTTTTTTATAAATAATAATATTTATTCCAATTTATCTATTTTCATATTATTCTTACTTCTATATAAGTTTTTATCTACTTAGTATTAGCATAATTAATATCTATTATCTACCTATCTCTATAATTATAATCAAGTATAATTATTATACTTTTATTCTAATAAACTATACCTGTAGTAACGCCCCTGTTACAATACTTTCGTTCACCAAACTCGTCTTTCTTTTGTATGCAAATTAGGGTGACCCTAATTTAGGGGCGATTCGGGTGTGTAGGTCTAAAATACGGAATTTTAAAAAATTTTCATTGCAATTTACCTGAAATTTACAATGCAACCTTGTGGTCCACCCTGCTTAATGACAATTGACATTTTATTACTCTCTGGCATTAAGCAACAGAGTATAGCTATTTGATTTTTAGTAGGAATAATATTGACAGCAATACAATGGCAGACAGCCGTTTAGGGACAGAGCCGGACTTAAAACGTGTAATAAAATATGTTATTTTTCATAATTAGAATACTTGAAATGAATAAATAATAACAAATGTGTACAAAAATACTTACCAGCAACATAATAGTACGATGGAAAAAGCGCTTAGAGGAACTTTTTTAAAAATGAAATAAAGTTTAAATAATAAAATAATAAAAACAATATCAAGCAAAGCCTGGCCTGCCCTGTAATCCTATGATGGTTCCGTTTTATCGTGTCACCAATATGTCTCTCTCTCTCTCTCTCTCTCTCTCTCTAACATGTATTTAACTTTAACACAAAGAAGCATGACAGAAAATATAATATATATGATTTCTCTATTAGAAGTTGGTTTTGTTTATGTTTTGAATTGGATTAAAGTAATTTGTGATGTGAAATCCTAGTAACGTTTTGTTTTCAGTTATAGGCGATTGGAGTGCGCTGACATGAATTGGCCGCCGCCATCTTGCAGGTTTACTCGCTGAAAATTCTTTATTGAGAGTTCTGACATGTTAATTAATTTTTAAAATTTAAACCATATAGGTAGTGATGCAATATCTTTTAAAGATTCTACTAATACAATAAAATTAGTAGGTATGCAATTTTCCTTAATTGATAGAGTGTATAGTAACTACATTTTCCTATTTTTCGTACTTTACTTAAGTATGTTACATGTTCGGCTCACTTGGCGTTAATCAACAAATAAGTACCCCTAAGTATTTTTTTTAACTTTACGCCAGTTACAACTTATTTCTTCTACGGTATAGTGTTGCCAATTAATAGTTATAAAATGTAATTTATTGGTTTATTAGCAATTGTTGTGCAGAAAATGTCATAAAATAGGTTTTTCCGAAATTAACTTGTAATGTTGCCACATTAATAATAATAAATTAAGGTCCGGGCAAGAAAAATATTTGTTAAGTATGTGTAAGTATACCTACCTATACTACTTAAAATTTAAGAATGTCCTAAGACGAAGTCTGCGCAATCTGCGATTTTATAAGAAGACTCTATATTGAAAATGGCATTTAAAACCATTTTGTAAATATTGAGTTTTAAGTTAGGAAACAGTATAAAATTAAATTTTGGCTCCAGTAACAATTTAATATTAATCCGAAGACAAAGTTTGTTCAAGACACATGGCGTACAATAGAAAGTCATTACAGCTAAGTAATTACGCATTCCTTGTATTTACCAAATGCTCGAAGCATGGGAATGGTGGGGCAGAAGCGAGGGGGCCCCACGTCGTCGTCAGCTACTGTATTGTCATAGGAATTCGAGTGCTGGGCAAACAAGCGGGGCTCGAGCACTGCAGCAGCGTATTTACGAGCCTGTCATGTTATACGGGACGCGGAGAGGGTCCAAAACGGATTGCAGACTAAGACTTTTCTGTTGGTTTAGTTTTCATTACATTTCTTACGTTCTACTTTAGAAAATAACCAAATCAAATAAACGCATCGATTATAAAAGTTTTATTCCAATTTTGTTGCCTCCTGGTATAAAAGATAATACTTTTCTTATGATACCTACAGGTTGTCGCACCGCGTGATGTAGGGAATTAGTTCAGGGGACTAAATCAAATCGAGAAATAGGAGTAAGAAAATTGCCGATATTATCGTATATTATTGATAAAAATGCAAATAATAAGTTTGATTAGAATGAAGCTTAAAATAGTTAATAATTCAATTAGGTTTCTAGTTTCTATTGCGACGTAAAAAGACCTCGCGATTGCATACCTACATGTTGAAACTATTAGGTGCCGCCACCCTGATGCACAAACTTTAAAAGTTACTGGAGGTAATTAATTTAAATCGCAACGGAAATAAGGTAAAACGTCATTCCAGAAACAATAAAGGACGGGGTCATCCCACACTAACCCCGACGGTTAGTGGGGGATGACGTCCTTGCTCTTCTTGGTCGACATGAAAAGGAGCAAATTCTTATTAAATTTGTTGAAGGGGAACCAAATACAACATTTTAAAAAATATATAATTCATGGATTATTAAGGAGAAATGATCTGTATCCATTTAGGCCTCAAAAAGTTGAGGTTTTGCATAATGTCGATACGAAGCTTCGGGTCAATTTTTATAGATGGTTATTGTTACAGAGCGTAAACAGTTATTCACAATTCACACTTCCAAGTTATATGTGTGGAGGGATGAACACCTACCTACACTTAATACGAAAATGATTTTATTGAAGACGATGGCCATTCAACTTTTGGACTTGATTATTTCATAATAGTGTAATTGGTCTACGCATTCTACCTGACTGACTCAATTCCGCTTTGTTTCTTTAATTTTTAAAGCCATTACTCGATTAAGTTCCATTAGCAGCAGCTATAGAGAATTATTGCTTCTAACATGATGGTGTCCCGGCTCATTATAGAATACCAGTGAGAATTTGTTTAAATCACAACTTTGCTGAGAAACGGACCGAAAGAGGTGGAGCCAAAGCATGGTTTCCTAGATCTCCAAATCTATACTCTATTTCAAAATGGTGCAGAGTAATAAAATGGGAAATTCCGTCCAGTTTGGCTCAATTTCGGTGTCGGCCATAGGCGCAGGTAAACTTTGTGCATTACATTATTTATGATAACTAACCAAAAATTTTAGAGAATTAGGTTAACGGGTATTAAGATAAAATAGTATTGTTTGTAATATTAAAATTTCAAGTAATTGCGTAAGAGGATTAGGAAAGGTATGTTTTCTGGCCTGAAGTGTCAAAATCGAAATATTGTATAGGGATTAGTTCGGTAGTAGATTATAAAGTTACGTTTTGCGTTTAACAGGTACCATTTAACAAGTACCGAGTTTGGCTCTGGCCTCTTTGGCTGGATCATATAAATAGGTGGTAATTTGGAACAAACTTCATATATCGTGTGTGTGTATGACCTTAATAGGTATATTTGTTTAGTTTAACGCATCAGTATTTGCTGTTAAGCCGTATATAGTGTTCACAGTATTATAAGATTAGTAATAAAATGGCGATATTCACACCAACAAAAAGATGTTCCACTAATTCTCCACTATCAGTGAGTGAAAAAGTTATTATTTTAAATGTACATGATTGCATAAAATACGATTATCCGAATTTTACTGTACAAGAAACTGTCGACCGATGTTCCCGAATGATTGGAGTTGGAAAGTCCACCGTTTTTTAATTATTGCGGTAGAGAAAGACGGCAGGTCAAGTGGAACCTCCCAAGAAAAGTCCAGGCAGACCAGTAAAAGCCCTTGATGAAGACACCAAAAGTGTAGTTCGAAGAAAAGTTCACTGTTTTTATTTTAAAAAAGAAATACCCACCCTAGATGAGATTCTAATGGAGCTTGGCCAGGATGACAGTATTCCGTTTATAACTAGAAAACTTTTATAGACCACTTTAGAAAATATGAATTTTGTCTGGGAAAGCGATGAAATTGTTTGCTGGCGACGAAAATACTTGAGAAGTATAAAGCAGTATAGAAGAGAGCAGAAGAAAATCGTTTATCTTGATAAGACGTGGATTAATGAAGGTTATATAGTACCAAAATTGTGGCAAAACAAATATATAACCAGTGCTCGCCAGGCTTTCATGGAAAGCCTGTCAACGGGTATTAGGGTGCTTTTAGGTAAAGGGAAGAGACTAATAATCGTCCATATTGGAAGCGAAGAGGGATTTAAAAAAAAAAAGTGTAGCTAATACTAGTACATAATGCCTAATTTTTATTCTGTTAAAATAAAATCTTTTCGTTTTTACGAATATCCTACCGGCACGCCTTTGTCACACCATTTTCAGTGTTTGTGAATGGATAACAATAGGCAAAACCCATAAATTGACCCAAACCCGGGTGGTACTACCTGCACTTGATTAAAACAAAGAATTTTGCAATGAAATCGATGCCAAATTATGTAAGCGGCTTAAATATTCGTTGGGTCACTCTGTAGTCCCTAATTATTACTCTACACCTTTTTGAAATAGACTATAGCTCCCTTTTTAACTAACCTGTTCATAGTGCGTGCTAACTTAGCGTCTTATCACAACAAACAACACTTTTTTTTTATTTATGATAAACACTGCCAGATTGCACTAAAATCGACAAAAGGATCTTTGAGATATTAATAAAAAACCGATTTTTTTTTAAACTTTGACACCCTGTATCTTAAAAATCAGATTTTTTAGGACACATGTTTATATGAACTTTTCTACTTGAATTTGGTTCAGGCATGCGCCCTTGGAATTACGGCTTATCATTAAGTAACACCCTGTTTAGAAGAGTTAGAGCGCTGTTTTTTTGTGTGTTAGAAATGACTGTTTTTTGATGCTTGATGCTGCTATCGTTGATTTTTAATATCATACTGGAAAAATGACACTTCCGGTTAGACCGGAAGTTAGTGTCAGCAAATAGCTTATGAGAAGTTAGCTGGGAAGGTGCAAAGCGTTTTGGTTTAACTCAAGCCGTTTAAATTCTGCAGGGTTCTAAACTTCCCCAAATGGCAATTTCCTAACGTAATTATTATAGAAAAAGTTGAAGATTGGTATAGAATATGAAGTATAGACATTTCTAGAATTGAACATAGAATCCAAAAATACAGTGAGGCAGACGACGAGACTGGCAACCAGAAGTTGCTCCCAATTATCTTGTTAGGATTGTTGCTTCCTTTTTGGAAAGAAGGAGTTTTGCAGTCTCGTTAGAAGGCGCGCTTTCTGAGACCAAACACATCCCGGGAGTCCCGCAAGAGTCTCCTCCAGCTCCGATGCTGTACATTTGTACAATGTATACATTCATGATATCCCGAGGGACAGATTTAACGAGCTGTCCTTATTTGCTGACGACACTGCAATTACTTCAGTTTCAGGTCATACCAGTTTTAAAAAAGTGGCTTTCGAGATGGAGGATTCGCCTGAATCCTGCCAAGACGAAGGCCATTTTCTTCTCGAAGAGCAGAGTTAGAAGACCCGAGACTAGGCTCTTGATTAATGGCATTCAGGCAAACTGAGTTCAGGTAGTCAAGTAGGTACTTGGGACTTGTTTTTGATGAGAGACTAAATTGGAGAAAGAACTCCCAATGAGATTAAAGGAAGCTGCCAATCAGCTTCGTTCTATATATTGTCTGTTAAAATAAAAGGAACACGATAGGTTGTAGAATTAAAGTTAATTTATACGAATTATATGAAGTGCCAACATGGTGCACCATAAGCAGGACATCGCATAACAAGTTCCAGGTGCTAAAAATAATAGAGCGTTAAAAATAATTGTGGACGCTCCGAGATATACTGTAAATAGAGTACTACACAGAGACTTTGAAATACCGACGCTGAGGGCATTTTATGACAAAATATTAGCGGATTACTGCAAACGTACGGACATATCCACCAACCCACTAATTACAAGATCACATGTGCAATCACCGCCGAATTCTACCTATAAGTTTCCTAAGAATTGGCTGCCTCCAGCAGTAGTGGAGAGGCACTAACGATGGAAGCCTCGACAAATCAAGCGTTTTTAAGCTAAGAGAAGAATAAGTAATAAAAGCTAGTTATAACGATTAACGGGATATTATCAAGTTTGATTTTTTTTGAATCAGTGGATCAATTTTTGTGTTTGCATGTCATTTATTTCGCGTGAAGAACGGGCTATGCGGTCATGTCTCTCTATAACAGCTTCAACAATAAAATTGAAAATTTTTTAACTAAGGACTAAACTGGCCTGTTTGTTTGTGCCAATAACGCACTCGAAATTTAAACAACAGCAACAGGCGATGAAGTCATAAACATGAACCTATAGTAGTTAGTATAGTACGAGTTCACAATAATTACTGAACCTATATATTAGGTAAGTTTACCTGCAACCACTACTGTAGGTAAATAATAAAATATACCTCCCATCTAATTTATCTCATGGTAAACATAAATTCATTAAGCATTATTATTATTATTATTAATATCGCTGACGTGGGCCCAAAAGGAACTTACTTATTTTTAGAAGCTTGTCAAAGTGACGTAACATTCATTGAATAATAATATGCAGGGTGTTTCATAATTGAATATTAATATTAAAGGAGGTTAATCTGTGCATGATTCTAAGACTAATAGTTCATATAGGCAAAGGTCCGCAACCGTTTTATTTTTGAGGTAGGTACAGAGTGTTATATTGGCATTGAAACAACGTTTATTATTTTGTTTAACCTAGAATAAACATATTTTTTTCTTAAAACATTTGAAATCTAGCAAGTAAAGTAAAGCTTTTTTGTCCAATAATTTGTTTATTTTCACCAAAACGGATTGAACGCAAAATATCCATGAATTCCCTTTTTACAAGACAGGATGACTATTAAGCGACTTGCGGTCTTGAGCTTAAAAATCCCAAACACCATGTTTAAGCTGAAAATTTTACACCTGTCACCTTAAGTCAATCAAAAGCTCTTATTGTGTCCTTTTATGTCAAGTATTTTGGTATGAAATACTACACCGTAAACTTTACTACGATCTTGGTATATTTTCTATAATATCTAGTTTATTTCCCAAGATATCTGGCACAGCTACAATTATGTTATGATTTCAGGTTTTTGTCATTGTGTAGAGTCGCCTGGGAAAATTTATACAAGCATTAAAACCGTACTAAGACGCAAGGTAACCCCCAATACGGTTTCTACTCGCAGAAATTCTCGTACTTTCTGCTGGTGTTTGAATCATAATTATATCTTTATACATAGTGAAATAAAGTCAATTTTAAACGAAAAAGCACTTTTTATGCAATAAAGAAGTATTAAAAAGTACAGAATATCCATACAACTAAGTTTTAGTAAGGTATATTCACTTAAAACGTATTGGTAAAAAATAAACAATCCTTAAAATTATGCATTAAATATACAGAACAATACCTACGTAAAAATACATTTTTAACATTAAATTTTTGCGTTCAAATTTCAGATCATGAAATATATAAACTCCCCTTCAAACGCAAGTTCTCTTCGGAATTTTACCACATCATTTTCTTACTATAAGGAAATATCATCTTCAATTGGGAACACGAAACATTTACCATTTTTTAAAAGTACTTTTGCTAATAGTTCTGGTCTATATTATTTTGGTTCTCCAATATTTGGCCGAATGCTTTTTTTAGTTGGGAATGCTACCACGATACATACGACTAAGTGGAAGGGCATCATCGAGATCTGCTTCATAGTCTAGTTCAAGGGCCTCTTCAATAGAAAGGTCATCAATGCTGTCCTGATCTTCATCTTCAGATATTTTGATCTCTTTACTTTCTGGCTTTGCACTTTTTACGTCTCTCCAGAGTTCTTCATAGGAAACCGATTTTCGTGGCGCCACTTCCAACATTTCTCCCGCTTTTATTCTCCCCAGACACTGACGGAGATCTTGTTACTTTTAACAAGTCAACGTGTTCATCTGCCCTGGGGCAGCTTTTTTAAAACATAATTTCTGTTCAGAAGAGTAATCCCTGTTGCCCTGAAGGCCCTCGCAATATTTTGTTTATCTTTCAGTTTAAAATCGTTTAATAGCTTGTTCAGGAGGGATGGAAAAGTACATTTATTTAAAACCTTTTCCGCTGGATTTTGCAGTTTCTAATCATTTTCGCCAGGCCCTTTTCATTGGAGCATATCCCCAATCTAGGGGCTAAGTAAGCTGCGTTGAATGAGGAGGCAAAAAAACAAATCTAATGTTGTTACGCTGGGATGCTACAATTATTATATCAACATTTACGTGTGACGAGAGGACGAAATCCCCAATAACCACCTTGGGTCCAGGTCTGGATTTTGCCCGTATACGTATACGCATCGAACCATTCGAACCATCCAGACTTGGATCTATTGTAACGAGTTCCCGGAGGACCACATGACCTATTGATCATAAAGTATTTCGACTTTATTAACAACGTAAGGACATTCATATCACCCGTGATAGCAAACATGACAGATATAGACGTTTCTTAACTCTTTTAGGATATTTGATACCTCTTTTGATAATTCACCTCACTTTTATTGAACCAATCAAAACGCTCATTTTCATAGCAACCACCTTGGTAACGGTCGTCTTACCCGATAAGACTACCGCTAGCTCGAAAAGACGCTTTCGAAAAGACGCTTGTAGCTTTTTTACTTAAATAAAAAATTAGTAACACCTCTAACTTGTACCTTTATCAGACGGCCTTCATTTTTATGTTCAGTAAATTATCCAATAAAATACACCTCTAGAGGCGGTTACTTATCTTCATACCTTCGTTTTTCACTCGAAACTCGATTTTCCAAGAAAATTTTCACTCAATGTAATTTTTACTTATAATCAAAGATAAGACCCTCGAGCTAAAGCTCTCGGGATCATATCAGATTATAAGTAAAAATTACATTTCGTAAAAATTTGTCAGAAAATCGATTTCTTGTTAAAAACATCGGTATTACCGATAAGACGCCTCCTCTATCGGTATATTACTGTTGAGGATACACTTTTTGGCACCTGGATCATCCGAGCGGTTGGTTTCGTCGTTATTGAGTAGAGTAAACCCGGGCAAAAGTCCGCACCTAGTTTATTAAATGGCATAAACGACATATCATTTAGAATTTGGTTTTTACTATGTAGTAGAAAGATGAACCAAACATGAAAGCAGAGGTTGCCGTGACTAAAATCTATACTTTCCTGGATCCCTTTGCTGTAGGTACTTACATAATTTAAATTTAGTGCGCAAACGGACTTTTGCCCCAAGGTCCGGGGCAAAAGTCCCACAAGTATGGGGCAAAAATCCGATACCAGGGGTAAAAATCCCACTAAGGTTTTTACCTAAATGCTAATTATTATTGTTAAAAACATATTATTTTAAAAAGGTTTAATTATAAAAAACATTACAAAAATAAAACAAACGTTTTATAAACTCAATAAAACTAAGAATAAATTTATATAGGTTGTGTTTATCTACACGCCATAACTTAGAACATACATAGGTCACCACACCACATATAAATTTATCATTCTTAGAAAAATAAAACAAACTTCTTAAAAACTAAACGAAAACAAAGAGTAAACGTATACGTTTTACATTCTATAACTCTTCAGAGCAAAAGTCACATATAAATTCACCAGTCTCATAGCAGGAACAATTTTCGTGCCACCATCGCTGGCACCTATCACATTTAATCCAGTCTTCTAGTGGGGGAGTCACATATTTTTCGTCACATGCAGGGCAAAAAATATCTGTTTGCTTGGATTTCTTAGCAGGGCGTTTGTTAATTAAAAATTGGGTTGCCCTTTTTGATCGCTCTTTTTCCATTTTTATTTGTCTTTCCATTTTTAATTCTTCTTCATTTGGCGTCGAGGTCAATATTTTAGATTTTTTTCCTTGTTCGCTTTTCGGAAATTTTACGAAACGGTAAAATATCACGTGGGGATTTAAGACCTAGATCCTCGATTTTCTGCGGAGCAGTTGTTCCAACGTTACCCTGATGGGCTCTACGTATAGACGATTGTGGGGTAACCCTACCTGAAGCAGTTACTTTCTGATTCTTATCAGCTCCTGAAGTAGACGGTTGCGGAATAACCCTATCTGAAGCAGTTAATTTCTGGTTATTGTGAGCTCCTGAAGTAGACGGTTGTGGATTAACCCTACCTGAAGCAGTTACTTTCTGATTCTCATCAGCTCCTGAAGTAGACGGTTGCGGAATAACCCTATCTGAAGCAGTTAATTTCTGGTTATTGTGAGCTCCTGAAGTAGACGGTTGTGGAGTAACCCTACCTGAAGCATTTAGTGTCAGATTCTCATGCATTTCTAAAGGAGACTGTTTTGGAGGAACTATGGCTGAAACTAATTTTTGTCTTAGTGAGCTAAGTGGAATCTCTTCGTCGCTAGACATATCTTCTGATTGATTTTTGCCTATATGACTCTGTTCTTCGTGTTCATCGAGAGCATTTGGTTCATCTGGAGTTCTATCAGTTATATCGTCTTCCGTCTGGTCCGTCACAGAAGAAGGTAGAAAATCTTCATCCGAGAAGATATACCTATTAAGTGGAACTATTCCACAAGTCCTGAATGCGTTGGCAGCTCTTTCAATGGTACATGTCTTTGAATATGCGTCACCAAATAATTTAGCTACTTCAGATTGGGTGATTGTTTGACCAGGGTTATTAACCAGCCACTGATCACAAAAATCTCCATAAAAATCTTTCAGTGATTTAAAAAAACCACGATCTAGGGGCTGGGTTTTATGGCTGGAATGAGGCGGGATACTCAATAAATAAATATTATTCCTTTTGCAAAAAGTTACCGCCTCTAGAGTACAATGAGAGGAGTGATTAATAATACTGGGTCTTCTGCCGATGCCCTTGCATGTTTCTGAAAATGTTCTAGCCATTGACTAAACAATTCCATATTTATGTATTCTGAATCAGATATAAACATTTTTGATTCTGCAGGAGCTCCATTCATAAGTTCTGGTTTCATCCTCTTCCTTGGGAAAATTAGAGCTGGGGGAATGTAATGGCCACCAGCGCTGAATCAGCAAACAGCGGTTACTAACTGCCCTTGCTCAGCAGAGGTAACTTTGTTGACACTCCGTTTTCCCTTATTAGTAATTACTTTAGGTATTTTATTTGGTACAGTTGTGATTCCCGTTTCATCCATATTGTACACACGACTAGGAGAAAAATGGTGTTTGGAATAAAGTTGTGTCAAATTATCGTAAAAGGTTTCAACTTGTTGTCTATTGAACCCCATAATTCTGCCGACGCTGGTCTTTTGAGGAATCCTTAATGAAAGTTTATGGCGCGATAAGAAAGATTGGGTACAATGTTTGCCAGCCATTTTCGTGGTGTTATTGAAGTGATGTGTGATGTTGTTTTGTGAGGCAAATTGATAAGCTAGGTGTCTAAATAATTTATTAGTAACCCCGTAAAATCTGAGGTCCATCTGACCACAATGATCAGCTAAAGAAGCCTCCTGTTCATCAGTAAAAGTTCGCTTGAATTTACCCAGTTTTGTAACCCCAAAACCAAGCTTTAGTTTCTTGCGTAACGACGATTCATCAACCTTGAAATCTTTAGCTATGGATCTAATCGAACAGCCTTGCCGTTGCTTTGCCTTCGCTTTATCTATCATATTTAGCGTTATTGGTTGCCTTGTTGTTTTTCGTTTATAATTTCTGCAATAAAATTTTCAAAATTAGCTTTGAGGTAAAAGTCCGCATACCTGGGGCAAAACTCCGCACAGCGCGGACTTTTGCCCCGAAGTGTCTGGCGATATATTAAGGAATGTAGCCGCCATGTTCAATAAAATTAAAACTGGTCCAGTGGAGATTATGAAAGCTTTAATATCACTCTTCGAAACTACTGCATAATTTTTTTGTTGTCACTTATTTTATTAAATCTACTACTTACGATACACGTACAGAAAATTACATTAAAAATTGAAATTTACGACTTACCTCATTTTCTCGAAGCGTGCACATTCGGTCATCACCTAACTCGCACTGGAATACAAACTGCAGAAGTGTATTCTTTTGGTAGACGGGATGAAAGAATTATTACTTCACACGCGGCGGCGCTGTAAGCAATAAGACTTTTACCCCGGTGCGGACTTTTGCCCGGGTTTACTCTATGCTCTTAGTTCTCAACCGGCACACTATTTAAACTATAAGGTTGTAAAAATACATGTTGATTCTATCCTAACTTTTCAAAGTTCTTACGCCCTTAATATTCTGACAAGTTCTTTGTGATAATTTGTCCTTGTGTAGATCTATGAAATTAAGTGCCCATTCAGTTCCAGGAAGATTGTCACTAAATTTGATGATTTGTTTACCAGAAGAATCTAAATATTTTTTGACAATCATTTTACACTATAGTGAGGTTATTGGGCTTCCATATTAACAACGTTCACAATTTGACAATACACAATGGGTTAATGTAGTTTGCCCGCAGACTTTGCAGTGTGCTTATCATTAACTTTGTTCCATGCAGCCTAACAGCTTCATAAGACATTCCATGATTTTTGACAGCTCGTATAAGCTAAGCTGCAGTTGCTCAGCCCTATGCATACAATATCTTCTGGAGGTCACTCTTTTTTTATAAATTCGACCCATATTTAAATAGCCTGGAACAAAAGTATTAACATGTAAAGACACTGGCGACCCCAATACGACTAAAATCACTATGACACAGTTGCATAATTTTTGTTCCTTACTTCGGTCATTCGGTCCGCTGGGAAGTACAGCTTTAAAGTCTGCAATGCTGCCGATGTTATCATAAAATAAAAAGTATTACAAAAAGGGTATTTGTATATAAGGTCACCTATCCATGTAAAGTAACGACTCTCATTTTATCTTTCTCAAGAAACCATACAGGCTTTAATTAACTTGAATTTTTAACTAGAAAAATAAAGGGGCATCAAGAGGGACCTGCTTTAAACTTGTAGGTAGGTAGGTATCTTAGTATCTTTTAAACGACATTTTGACTAACAAAAACTTGTATTGTAAGAAAAACTTTTTTACTAAATTGTTGTCCTAACCTAGCCTAAGTACGACATGCTCAATTTTTAATATTAGGTCTGTTCTAACCATCAGTCCCTGACAATTTGAAACTGTCAAGTACAAGCAACCAGTTGCAGGACTTGTCTACATGCAATATTCATCTGGTAGACTCTATTTCTGATTAAAAATAGTTCTGGACTGCTGGTTGGAACAAGCCTATGATACTATCTGTTTTATAGTTAACCGGTATACATAATTTGTGTTTATGCCTAATAACAATTTAAATAATATACCAAAATATTATTTAAAATAAATTGCCTAAACTGTTGATACCTATTTACCAGTCTGGTTGCCCTTAGTCCCCTGACTAAAAACTTTTTCTCAAAGTGCTTTATACAAACACGCTGGTACATTTTCACACTACTAAATCATCTCTTAGGATCCTTTTTATCTACAAATAACATTTTGTTACATGACTCGAAAAGTGAAAAACAGGAATCTTTTCACAGACATTAGGTATCTATGCTTCAAAACATGAATTTGGGATTTTTCGCTATTTCACAGCAACTTAATCGAATAATTTATTGTTTTACACCAAAAGGTGTAAACTACGTTAAATAACTAAAAAGTGGGATCGACTAGAACCAGCTGATTTTTGAAGGTCGGCGCGAGCATGACGGCCTGTTCATGGAGACGGCAATGGGCCGAGTCACGAATACCAAGTAACTAAAGTAAATTACAGCACCAAGCCCAACATAATCGGCCTTTTGCAACTAAACCGACCGCATGTTCGGCTCACTTTGCCGTTAGGAATTTCAAGGAGAAAATCGCTGTCAATACTCGGCGGATGGCTTGATCGTGTCTACGGTTTATTACGCCCAATAGTATACTCAGTTGTATACTTAGGGCATTTGGTGTAGAATTAGGTAGTAGATATACTAAGTTTAGTGAAATTACCCATAATTATAATGCGATTTAAAACGTATTAACCGGTATTAACTGATGGTTTTGGTTATTTGGTTTTAAAGGTTTAGTGGTTCTGCAGCTCTGCAGCCTTTATACAGGAGCCGCCATTGAAGTATTTCCGGTTTACAGTATCTGGAATTTTTCCTCGATCATGAATATTTCGAGCCGTAAGCGTGGGATAATTTTCAAAATATTCGAGACCTCGAAAAGAATTCCGACAATAATAAATTTAAGTACTATATGAGTGATATAAGTAAAAATTAAGATGGTATGAAACGAAAATTCTTAGTTTCCAGATTAATGGGCACCTCCGCCGCTTCGGCCAACATGGGTCACGGCCTGAACGGTGGCATGCCGGGACTTGGTCCATGCGCAGGCGTTCCCGATAGCAAGCCGATGCAGTTCCCGTTGGCGCAACGGCGCAAGAGGCGGGTCCTCTTCACGCAAGCCCAGGTAAGCCCCTCGACATGATCGGTCGGCCCCCTTTTTACGTGTGTCCGACACTCATGCAGCCCCTCTTTCCCCACGCCGCTCAACGTTGCCTAGAGACGACAGTAATGGCACGTAATGGTCACGTAACAAACGAAAGGCGGCCGGATGCCGACGGTAAAAGTCTGATCGCGAATCGCGAGTGCCGGACGTCGCGGTGTTTTGGAAAGTTGCGAATCATCGTGTTTCAAATCGTGAAAAATATTTTTTCTCCGATGGCATATACCTATGAAAACACATTTTTCGGTGGCAGTGATGAAACGTCAATAACGGTAACTTTCGTCTTTAGTGACGAAAGTAAGTACTTATCTATAGTTACCTATTTATAGTTTTAGATATTGTTATGTGACAAGGAAACATTTTAAAATAAGTTTACACATTTTTTTACGAATAGAACAGACGTTACCATATTTTTTAAGGAGATTTGACAACACAAAAATTTTAAACGTTCTTGTAAAAATCTACCGACCTAATGCTTTGTGCATGTGATTGGTCATTGTTAGATAACCGTTAATTTTTCTGCAGAAAACCTTTTGTCTCCAGTATCTACCTAATCTCGCCTCAATGTGATAATTCTCAGTACTATAGTTGTTGCAGTACGTATAGGTATCTAGAGACTGTTAGGTCTTATGATACAGTGTTGAGCAATAGGTAAAATAGGTACCTAAGTAATTTTAATAAGAATTCTTCGTTATTTTTTCAGTTCTAAATTTTCGTAACGTCGTCACTCAAATTGCTTTATATAGGTATTCCTCTATTTTTCAGCAATTTTTGAATAGCGTGTAACCAAAAAATGGTAATAATCGCTTTACGTCCATTCAGTTTTGCTAAAAACCTTCAAAATACCCATTTATGGGTGAAAATTTTAATATTTCAATCATTATTTGTATGTAGATATAGAGAAAACGTAAAACACATAAACAGGAGACATGCACGGTTCACGCCATTGGAGTCTTGTCAGGGCAACTCCTAAACTAAGATGCAACTGAAAAAATGCAAAGAAACTTCTTATTTCAGATATTGATGAGGATTACAAAAAATGCTTACAAAATTAAAACATAATTCCTTCTGATATACGTGATTAAACATACTTGGCATAGTCACGTTGCGGCCATTGCTAAGGCAGCCTCGCAGAAGCTTGGAGTACTTTTCCGAACAAAGAACCTCTATACACCCCAACAACTTTTGATGCTCTATAAAGCCCAAATTCGACCATCACTGGAGTACTGTTCGCATATTTCGGGCTCTGCTCCAAAACATACCCTGAGATTGCTAGATTCCATTCAAAGAAGAGCCATTCGCTTGATCGGTGACCATAGTCTGACAAACAACCTGGAAAGCCTTGAACATCGAAGGCAGGTTGGCGACTTGAGTCTATTTTACAAACATTTTCATGGCAAGTGTTCAACTGAGGTTGCCCGCTTGATACCACCCAGAGCGGTGCATGGTAGAAATACACGACGAGCCACTGCAGCCCACCAGTACGTGGTTCAGCGTAGTGTCCCTCGAACGACACTGTTTCAAAATTCTTTCATCTGGAGAACGTCATCACTCTGGAACGATCTCCCTGAGATCGTGTTCCCCAACGAGTATAATCTCCAAAGATTCAAGACCAACGTGAATCGTTTTCTGCGCACACGCACCGCTCCTAGAGCGCCATAAAGGATTTATCCTGTAGTGCTGTGCCTTATAAAAAAAAAAAAAAAAAAAAAAAAAAAACGGCAAAAACTGAAGGAGTTATTCCCTGGACTATTCTCAGAATATTTTGTCCTTTGGTGATTTTTAAGAAGCCGCTTCGTTTTGAGATACGGGGCAAGAAAAATTTTCGACAATAATAACATGTTATTACCAAAAAGTACATGTAAAGTTTCTAAATCTAAAAGAACTGTTGAAAATGACTACCTCCAGCTAGGATGCAAGAATAAAATCTTCTCCTCATTGACTGCCGAACTCTTTCAAAAACACCAGGGTCGCTTCTTATTGAGTTACACCCAGCAATTATCCAATTTCTTAAATCTTCCACATTCTCCACTGGAATATAATAAACTTATGATTTTGGATGGCCCCATAGGAAATAATCCAGGGGGTTTACGTCCGGGGATCGAGCAGAACATAAGTGAGGTCCACCTCGACCAATCCAGCGATATCCGTATGTTACTATTAAAATCTCAGGAGCAACCACACTAAAAGGCGCTGGTGCACCATCGTGTATAAACCACATTGCATTTCTTGTTGCCAATGGTACATCCTCCAGAAACTGAGGTATCGTTTGTTCCAAAAACTGGCGACACCTGGTAGAAACACCGGTCCAATTAGCCAGTCACATACAATTACAACTCAAACGTTCAACGAGAACTGATGTTGAAAACGATCTTCAAGTACCTCATGTGGATTTTCTTCAGCCCACACATGGTTGTTGTGAAAGTTCCTTATTACATTTCTTAAGAAATTCGATTCGTCGGTAAAAAGAATCAGCGTCAGTAATTGAGGGATTTGAACCAATGTGCGCAAAAGTCATTGACAGAATGCAAGCAAATAGTCACTAAGGATTTTCCAAACAGTCCCATTACTTACAGTCATTCAAATTATTTGCAATTTTTCGAGTAGAAATACCTGGATCTTCCTGTATTATGTCCAACACATTCTCTTGCACTTCTATATACCGTTCTCACTGTCATTGGCCTTCCTGGTTCCCCACTTCGTTTCAATACGCCTGTTCTATGAAGACGTTGAGGAATACTTTGGAAGGTTTTCTATCAGGAACACTGTGGTCAGCAAATCGTTCAGTGTACAACCACCACAGATTCTGTGGTACCACCGCCTAGCTTGTAATGAATTGCCATCAGCAAGTCCGTAAATGAAATGCATTTCAGTCGTCTCGGCGTTCGTATAGCAATTCATGATAAAGGACTTCACTAACGAAACGTCAAAAATCAGTCTCAACAAATTCGACGCATACAAAATAATAAATTACGAGACGTACCTATCTATTCAAATGAAATCCACGTTTAAACTGATGTACTTAAAAGATAACAACGCATTTAAAAAAAAATTATACTCGGTAAGCCCAGTGTAAATCGGTTTTGTCGAAAATTTTTCTCGCCCTTTATCTTCGAAACAAAGCGGCTTTTCAAAAATCATCAAAGGACAAAATATTCTTAGGATTCAAATATTCCCGGAAATCACCCCTTCAGTTTTTGCCTTATGTTTAAAAAACGCCCTGTATACATACTACTTATCGTTGAAAATTTAATAAAAAATGAAAACCTATAGGTACCTATATCCGTTTTTAGGAGAAAAGGAAATGTTTAACGCTGTATTTTAGAAAATAGACATTTGTTTAATGCATTGGAATATAAAAACGGAATTTCGGGAGATCCTGGTATAATTAACCATAAAGAATAGGATAGTGCCAATTTTGTTTCCAGCGTTCGGAGATTACTGAATTTGAAACGGACATTCCTACTGAATGAATATTACAAGATACAAGTCAGATGAAAACGATTTAAAATTTAAGTTCAAGCATCACTTCGTCGAATTATCCAAACGATCTGCCTCTCACCCCGCCTGACCGCTAGGCTGGTGGCAGTGTATCGACGTCTGCCGGACGATACAGGATATCTTACGAGGAAGTGTAGACAGTGTCCCTAAAAATAGTTTATTTAATTTTTCTTATACATCAAAAGAAGTGTAATAATGAGTTGGAATTTTTATATAACAGAGAAATAAATTGAATACTTATAGAAATACTTTATCCTCATGTGTATGTTTCCATTAAAGATAAATATATAAATAAATGCTTGATCATCAATTTGAATTTATTTAACTTTGTTGCATCCAATTCTCATAGCTTTTATTTTAATGTTAAGTAGCATTATAAAACAATAATTTCCTTTTGTCTTGTTCAGATCCCTGCCGTTTGTTAGTTAATTATTATTAATCTCTGACCTGGGTACAATAAAATTATTGTTATGCGGTGTATCCCTAATACATAAACTAAAACGCTTTAATTACATACACTACCATCAGTTAAATCGTGTTTGTTTGTAGAATAACTGGCCGTATGTAGCACTTTTGGACAACCTCAGGTAGACACATATTCTTCAGGAATTAAACTACGTTTCTAAGTCCCCCGTAACAGAGCTTGTGATCTCAATATATCAAAGTACCGAAGCAAAGTGTTGCAACTTATATCTTATTCTGTAAACTTTAGTTTTAGTTTAGATAGATAGATCAGCATTTATTTCAAACCATACTTTAACAGTTTCATTCGATAAAGGGGGAAAATATGCAAAATTATAAAAATGGAGATTGCCGGCTTTAATTCTATATTTTTAATTTAAGTATTTTTTCGTTTAGGTTTACGAATTGGAAAGGAGATTTAAGCAGCAAAAGTACCTTTCAGCCCCCGAAAGAGAACACTTGGCATCATTAATACATTTAACGCCAACACAAGTAAGTTAATATTATTTAATTTTTTTGACAACGTTAATGCCTAATACTTATCTTAAAAGCGCAGCAGTTATAAAGTTATCGCAATATGTACAGGGTGGCCAACTTAGCGAGGTAATTTCTATACCGTTGCGCGCCGAGCTTCCGAAAAGCAATAAATTGCCAACAACAATAATTCGGTTTAGCTCCTCTCAGGCTTTTCAAAAATGTGTAATAGTTTTAACAGCTCACCCAAAATTTACATTCTTTATAAAATTGGTCTATTCCATTGTAGGTTGTGGAAATAAATTACTTCAACAGGACTTGTGAGTCCCAAGTTGTTAGGTGGTATTTAGATTGGATTGGGACATAACCTTGTAAGATCTCTAGGTTGTCTGATTTTGTCAGTTATGTTTTATGTTGTTACAACATAAAATTGACCACACTACATGTAACACCGCAGAACAATAATTGCGTAATGTCACCCATCAGGCGAGAGTTGCAAACACGCTTGTATAATGAGTTGAAAAGCACTACGTATAAATACGAAAATGTGTGAGGGGTGTTGTTGAGATACTAGTAAACGATAACAATTGAACGATTTAACAATAATTATTATTTTACTTTAATGTAGGTTTTATGAATATTGTTTCTTTTTATCTGAGTGTTACTGATTTTTCATTTTCCGTTACTACATTTTTTATAATCTATTTATTTAAGAAAGATAATGTGATATAATAATTTATTTTCTGGAAACTTTATATTTCCTAGTTTATTTAAAGCTTAAATTATTTCAATTTTTCCTACTACAATGCGCTAGACCGATTTTATAAACAATTAAACTTGGGCTGAGCTGTTAAAAGTAACCACCAACTATTAGGTATATATTTTTGAAAAGCCTAAGAGAAACTGAACCGATTTATGAACAAATAAGATTTAACATAGGGTTGGAGAACAAAAAAAAAGCACAAGTTTGGTTGATTTCAAGTAAATGGGGAACATATAGAAAAAAAACTCATTGCGCTTTTCAATTATAGGTACGTCAAAATTTACATAGTTTACATTTACATAATTTTTACTTTTTAATAAGATATTTTTTATGAAATAACCGAAATACGAGGTGTACGCCAAAATGGAATATTTTCAATTTCGCTCTGTAGATAGTAGACAGGCAGAATTCTCGCTCCATATGGAAAACTTTTAATTATATTATTAGTAAAAGTTTCTGCATCCCCTTAACCTAAAAAAGCGCTCATTAAAATTGAAAAAAACTGTAGGGCATACGACGGAGTTTCAATTTTTTAAAAGTTGCTTACTCTTATTTTTTGTTTTAGATACATTTTTCATTTGTAAAAGTTGTTTAAAATCAAAAGTTATGTCCGACTACGAACTCACGGCCTTCTATTCAAATACCGAAAAAATTATAAAAATTAACGAATTGGGCATAATTTTTTTGAATGGAAAAATATACTTAAGAGTACTTTACTTTTGAGGAAGTTTTAAAAAATTGTATCTCCATCGTATGCATTAAAGTTGTTTTGAAATTTAAAGGGCGATTTCTTGTTTAAGGGGACGCAAAAACTTTTATCAAAAATAGAATTTTCTGAGAGACCAATACTAATTCTGCCGATTACTGTATGTAAAGGGCTATAAAATTTTTGTAGGTATGCTGCTTGAAATGTAATTGCCGAAACGTTAGCTATAATTTCGATGAACTGACAAATCAATAACTGTAAACTTTTTATTTTTGCCCTATTCCGATAAAATTTTATGTTGGGGCATAACTTTACATTTTTACAATTCTAACAACCATTTATTTTATAAAATTTTTAACAAGGTTCAGTCTTTTGCAAAGCAGTTTTTTAAATTTGAGTTTGGAATTTGGGATAAGCGAAGGCTATCCACAGTATTGCAGTATTGTGATTTTTTTTTTAATTTAAACTAGAAATTTTCTCATATAACGCAACATTCCTACGGGCCACTGTATAGGATTATTTTTTTTTGCGCACCCACCCACAGGGGTTAATATAAGTGACAGAAGAAAACTTTTAGTACAATAACTCGATTGTCATCAATTCAATTTATCAAAATTGTAAGCTCAAATACGGCTGAACTAAAAGTTGACATGTCTCGTGACATGTTATATATTTTTGAAATCAGAGCAAAGAGATCTTTCATCCTGGTGAAAAATATATTTATTATACTTTTGTACTAAAAGTTTTTCTCTGTCACTTATATTAACCCCTGTAGGTGGGTGCACCAATATAAAAAAATAACCCTGTACGTAAACCTATATTGTGCTTTTGACAGTATTATATATATACTATAACAACTGCAAATTTAAAAGTTATAATAAGCCAATATTGGAATATTAGAGCTTAAAAGGGTGGTTTAATTACCATAAGCCCTATTTGATAGGGATTTGCAACGTTAGGCCGAAGGTAAATCCTGATATTTAATCCTTCTTTAATAGCAAATAGAAGCGGTGATGAAGTGTGACATTAATCCTCAATCATAATATTTTGCTTGCTAGTTATTGTAGGTAGAAAGATTTAATAAAGAAAATATTGTTTTTGGTTCGAAGGATGGGAGGAGGGAGCATAGGTAACGGTTGTCGGCACCAAAAGTTGTGAATTAGCCACAATGCATTTTTTTAACCTGTACCTTAAGTTACACTCTGCACAGGATATTTTAGTATTTTAACATTTGCCAAATTTGAACTGGAGGTTGCTTAACCAAAAATATGCCAAAAAGTTCGTATATTTCGTTCGTAAACGTAGGTATTAGTTTTTGCTGTAATTAGTTAGAATTCTTAAAATATGAACATTTTTTAAAATGTTTTATATTACATAGGTATTCTCATATTCACCATTATGACTATGCAATCAAATAAACGCATCTAGTGTGCCATAAATAAAACAAAATTTAGACTATCATAAAAACAACTATTTTGCAAGAAAAATGTTTTATTACCTTTTCTATCCATCAAAAATTAGGACGTTTAGGAAACAAGTGTGTTTCGGCTTATTTGTGACTAAGAAAGCTCAAATTCAAATTTGACAAATGTATTTTGAATACTCTCAATATGGAAAGAAAACATACAAAAGTTTAACCTATAAGGACGGTAAAACGAGGGTCCCAATTTATTACTTCTATCGCTCGCTAAATATCTATATTTGCAACTACATTATTTGAGGGGTGTAGGAAACAAATCTAGAATTTCGACATGACAAGCCCTAAAGTTGTATATCAAAAATCAGGGACAATGAAACTCTACAGCTGGATGGAGCCACACCACAATACTAACAATTTACTTAATTCCCTTTGCGACAACATAAATCAAAGAAACTGTACTTACAACATTTTTTTATAAATCTTGTAACCTTCATTTAAAATTAAAAATGTAAAATTGTATTAGGTAATGACGCCAACAGGCGATCAAGTCAAAAACCTTAACCGGTACAGGTTGTTTATAGCCGAGTGCGCCGATTTACTGTAACTCTAGTAATACATAATCCGAGATTTAAACTTAAGTCTTGATTATGTTTTAATCTACTGCACCGCTCAAAATTTACCTAATACGGGATGAATATAATTTTATTATGACAACGTCACAAAATTTAGGGAAATTTCTAATTTATTGTAGTGGGAACACTTTATTGCCCATTTACCTAGCCTATTAAAACCTTTCGAAAAAAAAAGAAATACCCATACATAGATTTATTAATGTTAATAAATCAGAGTGTGCTTTGAATCTAAGGCCGTACTGTTTTACTGTTTTTTTTTTTAATTTGTTTTGTACTCGTTCAAGCCTATTTATATGACATTGATAATACGGAGTCCAAATTACGGAGCAATATTCTAAGATACTACGAACCAAACAGTTGTAGAGAGCTTTTAGCGCCTTTGTGTCATGGATGTGCCTAGTATGTCTTTATAAAACCTAACAATCTAAAACTCTTCAGAACAAAGCTGTCTATGTGTAGGGAAAAGGATAAACTACAATCAAAATTACACCGAGATCATTAAAATGAGGTACCTCTTCTAAATTTACATTATTGATTGAGTACGGTTGTTTATGAGGATTGGTACATTTAAAAAATCGCAAGATTTTACACTTGTTAACATTAAGTTGTAAGTTGTTATATATCGTTACACCACTCAACTAAATTGTCCACATCTGTTTGTAAGTGATTGTCATGTGACGAGACGACGGAATAAAATTTTAGATCATCCGTATACAAGAGACAGGATGAGTTCCCGAAGCACCGAAGAACATCGTTTATAAAAAGAAGAAACAAGATTGGGCATATATGGGACCCTTGGGGTACACCAGATGTTACCATCACTTCGCCAGAAACAGAGCCGCACACAGTAACACGCTGGCTGCACTCAGTCAAGTAAGATCCTATCCACTTGAGGTATGTCCCACAGATACCAATACTAGAAAGTTTTCTCAGAAGCAGTTGGTGACAAACACTATCAAATGCCTTTGACAAATCGGTGTAGATAACGTCCACCTGCTTTCCTGTCTCTAGAGTGGACACTAGATAGTTATGGTAAACTGCTAAATTAGTGGATGTTGAGCGTTCCCTGTAGAATCAATGTTGTTCAGCTATTATATAATGTTTGTATGCACTGAAAATTTGATCGCCTATAATTATCGCTTTAAATATTTTAGGGATAATGGAAAGTAGAGAAATTCCACGATAGTTTTCAATGTTTCCCTTGTCTCCTGCCTTGAAAACTGAAACTAGGCTTGAGTATTTCCAAATATCTGGAAAATATCGGCTGTCGAAAGATTTCTGGAACAGTGCACATAAGGGCGCCGCCAAGGATTTACTGCAGTTCTTTAACAAAATTGGGTGAACTCCATCAGGACCATTCTTTTTAGATGTGTCCAAATTATTTAACTTGGTGAGGATTTCGTCTTCGGTGAAGCGGTGAAAAGATAGCAAGCTCGAAAATCCCACTGGGTGTACATTTCTGATTTCAATGCTGTCATGCACGGAATAACACGATTGAAAGTGCTTAGCAAAAGCGTTAGCTATAAAACTTGGATCCGTTAATTCTTGATTTTGAAATCTCATAACTTTTGGCAAATTAGAATCCCTTCTGGGATTGTTTATGAAAGTCCAGAAGTGTTTGATATTTTTAGGAATTGGGTGCTCTGCTTGTGTTACATATAGCAAATAACACATATCTGTTCTGTATTTAACTTCACGACGAACATCTGAGTATACGTTATAATCTGAATTCATACGAGATCTCTTAAATTTTTGATACAATTTGTTTTTGTGCGCAATTAATTTTCTTAGAGGACCGTCAAACCATTTCGGGTACTTGTGATATTTAATCATCTTCCGAGGTACATACATGTCTACGCCCTGAAACAGTTTTTCATAGAAGATGCTGACCATCTGGTTAACATCTGTTTCTAAAGTTAGAAAAGACCAGTCCATTTGGTTAAGGTACTTGTTTAAGTTATTGAAATCTGCCTGAAAAAACTGATAAACTTTTACCTCAGTTTTGCTCTTAAGAGGAAGAACACACTGAATAGAGATAGAATTATAGAAACGCACACTGCCCTGATGTAGACAGAAAGTTTCTTGTTGCAGTAACACAATGTGATAAATACTGTTATCTACTAAAATGAGGTTTCTTGGTGTAGACAGAATGTTTACGGTAATGTTGTTGTTTCCATAAACGTTACGGCAACCAACAATAAAAAAAAATGTTCCACTGTGTTTCTTTGGTGTGGACATACCTCAACTTTCTCTACCTGACCCGCCGTATTTAGAAGACGGTCATATCCGTCAGATCGTGTTCAGCAACTTGGACTTGAAAATGAAGCTGATGAACAGCATACTAGTTGGGCAAAAACGGGTAAGCGATTGCCGTTAGCAAAAACATGTGACCCAATTTAGAAATAGGGTTCAGCAGAGCAAATCGACATAATTTTATTTCTGTTGCGACATTGTGACAGATATAAAAATGACGATGTCGGGTTGGAACAAGTGGTTAGGTGGAATAATACAATCTTGATTTAACAGACCAGATCCGAAAAAAGCAACATCATCCTTTACCACATAACGTACAAGCAAGTTTATCTCATTGATTAGGGAAGTTATTTCCCCTCAAACCTTATTTAAAGGTCAGGGATATTTGAACTTTCAACAATCCAAGCTGCAGCTACCAATGTTACAAGGCCAAACTTCAGTGCAATTCTAGATATCATGAAAGTGGCCCCTCGGCATTAATAAGTACTATTTTTTTTTTGAGGTAGAAACTAGTTTTTATGTGTAATATAAAATATGAAAATGTTTACTGTTGTTATCTAGATATGACGTTTTTTATTAATTATTAATTAAATAAATTAATTTAAATAAATTAAATAAAATAGGCAATGAAAACGATCTCGTTCTTCGGATTCGGGCTCTTTTGTAACAATGTGAAAATGAAATGTTATTGTTAACAAAAATTTTGAAGCACTTGTGTAATTACCCCCGACAAGACTTGGCAAATAGCGGAACAATATTTCTTAACACTACGTCGGCGTCTCATGAAATGACGGATTTCGCTATGGACTATGGCATATGCATTTTAGATAGATTTACCAGGATAGAAATTGCGAAATACAATTAATAATGACACGATTGTCTAGCCTAAAAATCCATTAAGTATACGTTAAAAATACAATTGTTCTCGTTGGGTACGCTTTTGCTAATTTCGGAACTACCAACAGAGGCTGCCTTATAGATCAAGAAGAAATCACAATATGAGATTTTGTTTTCTAGCTACTTTTAAGTCGAACAGTGTTTTTAAAATAGCAAGCTGATTCTAATATCACAGAAAAATCACCTAGTAGATAAATGAAAAGCGCTTTTTTTATCGTTTTAACAGTTTGAAGTAGGGTCATCGATCCACTTTGCACGCAGCGATATTCCTGCGTTTTATATACCCTATACTCATATATTTCTTATCTCAAACGCAATATCCTTCACCGCAGCCGCCATTTTAATTTACCCTACATATATATATATATACGGGAGCACTTCAGCAGCTGGTTTTTACAGGACAATACCCACTCGAGTGTCTGTTCGATCGGACCGAATATAAACCCGACAATTGACACAATCGACTCGATGCGGTGGGGTGGGTGCCGTTTTAGCTCAGAAGAATTTGATTAGAAAAAAAAGTTACATGTTGGTTAATGTTGACAAAAAAAATATAATATGGTGTATCTCTATCGTAAAGAGGTTAAAAGTAGATTTATGTAGGCATGTTACAATGTACAATGTATACGGCAACTAAAATTTGGACACTAATAATTGAAGAGTGGAAGATACACAGGGGGTGAGCTGCCAAAATAATGGTTTTATTAGCAATTATTATTGTTCTAGATAATTTAGAGATACCTAGAAGCAATAAAAAAAAAAAGAAAATAAAACAGTGGAATACTGCTTCATGCACGGATAAAAGAGAACTCTTGTTCCATGTACATAGCTTTTCTTGTCAGTATTTATCAGAATGTTACGTTCCTTTGTTTAAATAAAAACAGTGCACTGTCAAAACTAAGTGTATGTATGTAATAATTTTTCCGATTTCCCATCTACATCAATCTCGGTCGTTCCACAGGTCTTGTTCGAGGGTTCTCTTGCTCAGTTCTATGTCCAAAACATAATAATTGTATACCTATGATGTCAGCTGTAATTGTTTTTGATATTTGCAATATTTCCTTTACACGTTCGGTGATTATTCTATCCCTTCTTGAAATACCAGGGATTTTTATGTCCTATCCTTAAATGGCTGCGCAACTATAGGTTATTACAGTTTTGACGATAATAAGTTTATTATACAGCGTGCCCAGAAAAGGTTTAGACATATGGGAATTTTCTTTATTGTTGATTTTACGAAAAAAAGTTATTCTTTATAAAAAGTTCTGCTTGATGCGCAAATAATATTGACATATCAAAACTTAAGATATCATGTACAGGGCAGCAGGAAAATATAGAAACACAGAATTACGTTAAGAGGGAACTGCCCTCAATTTTTATTTTAGAGCAAATTGTTATGAGAAAACTTTACTAAGGATTACAAAACGTGGTCAGATACAGTTTTTCGTTGAAATATTTTAATTTACAGGGTGCCATCAAAAAGCCTTTGGAAAATATTTTATTTCTTTAACAGTTACCTGCAACAATTTTGCAAGAACTGTGTGCAATACTATAGTAACGAATATTGACATATTAGTCAAAAATCATTTACTATTTTTCGACTCATTAACAAGGGGTTTTTTGTTAGTTTCGTCATGGTTGTAAAGTTAACGCTGCAGGAGAAAATAAAAATTGTACTTATCGTCGGAGATCACTATAAACCTATTATGGAAGCCGCACTCATATTTAATACTAGATACCCTGACAAAATGGTATGTAGCGCCACTATAGCAAACGTAATAAATAAATTTAAAGCTACTGGTTCCGTCAAAAATGTATTTAAGAAACAACACAACAAATGGTCCACAACAGAAAAAAGCAACTCAATGTAATGCAAGCGGTTATCGAAGACCCGAAAATGTCTTTAAGAAAATTGTCAAAAACTATTCCAGTTGACGTCAAAAAGTCTACTGCTAGTAATATTTTTAAAATAAATAAATTTCATCCATATAAACCGAAATACATTCACAATCAATCATCACCATGATGGAACCCCATGCCATAGTACCTACTAACACAGTAACCGGGTATTTGAATGAAATATTTCCGCACCGTTGGATAGGCAGACGTTCAAATATTCCTTGGCCAGCCAGGTCGCCTGACATCACACCCCTGGACTTCTTTTATGGGGCGGATTAAAAGAAATGGTGTATGGGCATAGACCTTTTCAGGATATTGACCATCTTGAAGCAGTAATAACAAACTGTATCCAAGAAATCACTCCCAATATGATACGGGCGACAGTAAGAGAAATTACAAGGCGTACTATAGTTTGCATGGAAAAATAGGGGAGACATAATTTTTCACTTTAGACTATCTGTTTTTAGATCACTTTTATCATTCGAACAATATTCTAAATGGAAATGGTGTGAAAACTGGAGTTGTTAAAAGACCCGAGATTAGCAACTTCCAAATTGACTTCTGCAATATAAGAGGACTGAACTCCAACATCAATGCAGTCCATCAACATCTACAATCTACCAAACCTCATGTACTTGCACTAACCGAAACCAAAGTCAGATCATCGATTAGTACGGTCAGCTATTTATATCCTGGGTACGACTTTCATCACCGATTTAGGCGGAATTCTGGCCTTTGTCTCTTTGTCCGGAGTGATATTTCTTGTCAACGAGAGGAGACACTCGAGCCTAACGACTTTGATGTAATGTGGTTTAAAATATCAACGCAGAGAATTACTAAATTCATCTGCTGCCTTTACCGGCCGCCAAGCGATACCCATTATAGAGACTTGTTCTCCTCTCTTGCTAATACTATCGACTTTTTGCAAACCCGCTATCCCAATTCCGAAGTTGTCATCCTTGGCGACTTCAACATTCATAATGTCAACTGGCTCAAATACTCAAACATGACTGACGAACAAGGTCGTGAAGCCGAATCCTTTGCCATCAGCTCTGGCCTCACCCAGCTGGTGGGTGAACCAACTCGGATTCCAGACCGAGATGGTGATTTTGCTAGTTTGTTGGATCTTTTCTTAACTTCAAACCCCGACTTGTACACTGTCACCGTGAAGCCGCCGTTAGGAACGTCTGACCACAACCTTATTTCGGCACTGAACAAACTACCAATTAGTGCTGAAGAGCCTCCTAAACCACGCAAGATATGGCATTATACATCAGCTAAGTGGGAGGACCTAAGGGACCATTTTCGAACCTTTCCTTGGCGGGACGTTTGTTTTACCTCTGACGATCCATCCATCTGTGCAACAGAAATATCGGAGGTTATCCTTACTGGTATGGAAGCCTTCATCCCTTTCTCAAAAAAGTGCCCTTCTAACGGCAAGCCTTGGTTTACCAAAAATTGCGAACGAGCTGTTAAATCAAAAAATTATTTCTACCGACAATGGCGTAAAAATCCTACCGCCGAAAATCGTACCATCTTTGTTAACGCTCGAAACCAATGCAAGCAAACGATAAACCAAAGCAAAGAAGCACACAACCAGAGGATCAGAGACAAACTTCTTGAATGTCCTAGCGGCTCAAAATCATTTTGGTCGGTAGCTAAGGCCGTCAGTCAGAACTTTACCAAGTCAACCATTCCACCTCTAACACGTTCTGATGGCACCATTGCGACCAAAGCACAGGAAAAAGCAAACTTACTGGCGGAACTATTCTCTTCACATTCAACGGTAAATTTTCAGGGAAGTACTCCACCGAACATTACCCCTGTAGAATCGAGAATGCCCGAGATTGTCTTTCGCCACCGCCATGTTAAGCGAATCTTGAGGAGTCTCGACACTAAAAAGGCTTCTGGTCCTGACGATATTCCAGTCATTGTAATTAAGAAATGCGCTGACGAACTGACACCGGTATTTTGTAGGCTTTTTAACTTATCCTACAAAAAAGGAATATTTCCTTCTTGCTGGAAAACTGCGAGAGTCCAGCCCATACCCAAAAAAGGCAAGAAGACCTTGCCAAACAACTATCGTCCAGTCGCATTGCTCTCGGTTATATCAAAAGTTATGGAGAAGGCTATCAACGAAAAATTACTAAAATACCTGGAAGGCTTCAACATTATTAGTGACCGCCAGTATGGATTCCGTAAGTCTAGATCAACAGGAGACCTTCTCGCTTATGTTACTCATGTTTGGAACAACGCAATAGAACACCATGGGGAGTCCCGGGCGGTAGCACTGGATATTTCCAAGGCTTTTGACCGAGTATGGCATGAGGGGCTCCTAACTAAAGTGAGAGCATACGGAATGCCGGTTCAATTTTGTTCATGGCTGTCGAGCTTTCTTAAAGACCGTTCTCTGCGAGTGGCGATGGACGGATTTCTTTCAGACACATTTAACATCAACGCCGGAGTCCCTCAAGGTTCTATATTGTCGCCCACCCTTTTCTTACTATACATTAACGATCTTTTGGAAAAAACTAAAAATCCTATATATAGCTTCGCTGATGACAGCACACTTGTTTCAACTTTTACTTTGGATGCTCGGACATCGGCTGCTAATGCACATCTCTATAGGCAGCAAGAGGTCTCACATCTCAACAAAGACCTGGAAGAAATTTTGTCTTGGGGTGACAGTAACCAAGTAGAATTTAACGCTAAAAAGACCCAGGCGGCAGTTTTTTCTAAAAAAGTTAATGTTGAAGAACCAGATATAGTTATGGCGGGACACTCAATTCCCTTGGCTTCATCAATTCATTTATTGGGCGTTAATCTGGATAGTCATATGTCTTGGCATGGCCACGTTGCGGCCATTGCTAGGGCAGCCTCGCAAAAGCTTGGAGTACTTTTCCGAACAAAGAACCTCTATACACCCCAACAACTTTTGATGCTCTATAAAGCCCAAATTCGACCATCACTGGAGTACTGTTCGCATATTTGGGGCTCTGCTCCTAAACATACCCTGAGATTGCTAGATTCCATTCAAAGAAGAGCCATTCGCTTGATCGGTGACCATAGTCTGACAAACAACCTGGAAAGCCTTGAACATCGAAGGCAGGTTGGCGACTTGAGTCTATTTTACAAATATTTTCATGGCAAGTGTTCAACTGAGGTTGCCCGCTTAATACCACCCAGAGCGGTGCATGGTAGAAATACACGACGAGCCACTGCAGCCCACCAGTACGTGGTTCAGCTTAGTGTCCCTCGAACGACACTGTTTCAAAATTCTTTCATCTGGAAAACGTCATCACTCTGGAACGACCTCCCTGAGATCGTCTTCCCCAACGAGTATAGTCTCCAAAGATTCAAGACCAACGTGAATCGTTTCCTGCGCACGCGCACCGCTCCTAGAGCGCCATAAAGGATTTATCCTGTAGTGCTGTGCCTTATCATAAAAAAAAAAAAAAAAAAAAAAAAAAATTGCTAAAATATTGTTTATTATTCACATTCACAATTTATTTTTGCTCTAAGGAAATTAAATGTTTTTAATATTCTTGATAGGTAGATAGGTTGATTTTAGAACATGAAATAAGCTCGCCTTATTTTTTTACGTAATTGGTTTCCAACAAGAGGTAATGAATGCTCAACGTGTTTTTGATGGTACCCTGTAAATTAAAATACTTCAACGAAAAATTGTATCTGACCACGTTTTGTAGTCCTTAGTAAAGTTTTCCTATAACAATTTCCTCTAAAATAAAAATTGAGGGTACTTCCCTCTTAACGTAATTCTGTGCTACTATATTTTTTTGCCGCCCTGTACAAGATATCTTAAGTTTTGATATGTCAATAATATTTGCGCATCATGCAGAACTTTTTATAAAGAATAACTTTTTTTCGTAAAATCAACAATAAAGAAAATTCCCATATGTCTAGAACTTTTCTGGAGACGCTGTATATATTATTAAATTATAGATTTGCTTCTTATTTTCTTTGTTAATAGGTTTGTCCCAGAGGATGCTGTTCACTGTTTAGTAACTTGATATCGTTCCTTCCTCATAATTTAAATTTTTTAAAGTTCAGGTTAGTTTAGTTCACTTCTGTAATTTTTTTTTCACATTTGATGACGTTTTTAAGAAATTTGGTATGTTAGTTTAGGTAAGTTCAACTTGTGGCGTACGGTATTTACCCTAGGAGGGACGTAAGGTGACTGTTAATGATGAAATATAAGCGGCACATCATAATCTGACAAATGGTGTTTCAAAAAGTATTTTATCTGTGACTAATAGAATTAATTTGTTCGTTTGTCTCATAACACCACTACATAACTTTGTATCCCAAACTCGAAGGGGAGACCACCCGTCATTCGGCGTACTGTTGGAAAATGGTTCAAGACAAATTAAGCAAAACAACTCTTCTTCATCAGTTTCACTATCCGAATAGACGGCCCGGAATTTTTCAGTTTTTTTCGATTCCTTCTCTTTTTTTCTTGAATCAAAAACGCTTCTTTTTACCGTTTTCTTTTTTTCTGTTTTCCTTGTTCAGGCATTTATTTCTCTCTTTCTCTAATTGGGGTGTCAGTAAGTATTGCACTAATGCAGCATTGCCAGTTCTACCGAAGCTTTAGAATTCTAAATGCAACCTCTGCATATTATACGATTTCTTGATTCTGCTGTTAAACATGAGTAAGTTTCATTAACTATATATCTCCCATTTTTCCTTAGATATAATTTATTTTGATATTTTTTGTGGTCAAAACAGGAATAAAAAAAAATCAAATATCGTAGATAAAGTCTGTTCAGAGATATAAGAAAGTGACTAACTGATCCCTATTAGGAAAGACCCGGGCCAGCTGTAAAATTGAAATATGGCCGAACAGGTCCGTATTTTGCTTAGAATTTAATCATGGTTTGTAATAAAAATAGGTAAGACGTTAAATAATATTTTATTTATGTTTAAATGTGAAATTACAAGTTATTATATTATTAAAAATTATATTTATAATTACAAAGATATACAAATTTGGTACTTATAATAATTTTTCACTTAATATATCAATATCACTATCGCTATCATCATCTGTTCTAATTATTGTTGGTGCTATATTGTTTATATGGATATAGGATTTGTCCACTTTTTCAACATGTGTAACAGAATTTGCCCAACTTTCTGAAGGGATGTTAAAACCTTCAGTTTCTATAAGCTCAAGTACACTGGAGTTAATAGTAGGGCAAATATTGTTACGACGAATGGCATAGTACAGTTGGTGCCAAACATCGATGGGATTAAATAAACAATAGTATGGTGGAAGCCTTAAAACTGTATGCCCTAGATTTTTTGCATAATTATCACAGAAGTATTCCGGTTGTAGTTTTAAACTTTGTAAAACCTCAATTAATTGCCTTTTGATGTAATCATACGTGTAGTTTTGGATTGTTGCTTTTGTGTCATTTGAGGAGGGAGTCTTGGTCAACTGCCTACTATGGTAGCTTGCATTGTCCATTACAATTACATTATTCGGAGGTATATTAATCCAAAGATGAATCTTTAATGTTTTTTGTAGACAGATAAAGTCCATTTGAAATCCATCCGTCTTTAGATCCAGCATGCAAAATCGTTATTCGTTTACCTCAACCCTTTTCCGGGGTATCATATGTGTCGAACCAAATTTCATAAAAGTAAATAAATAAAGCCTTTGCTGATCTCTGTAAATCCTAATTTTTTGTATATATTCGAATCGCCATTCCCGAATTCTACTTGATTCCATTAAAACTTGTCTTTTGTTAATTTTTTTAAATCTAAAACCCATGTGTTGGATACACTTCCATAACGTTGTTCTGCCACATTTAACGCCGGTTTCATCTTTTTCAAGCCTTTTAATTAAATTATCTAATGTAGGCACGCTTTGTTCCTCGTATAACTTGTAAATTTTACGCCGTATTATATCTTGATCACTTCCATCTACCTTCGAGAAAATGCCAGTATCGGTTATTTTTTTCCTCGCTAAAATGGGGTTATTCACAATTTTCCATACAGTTGATCCTGGAATTTTTGTTAATGTGGCCGTTTCTTCTAACGCTGCTTGCTTGCTGCCCGCACGTTCAATGGGACTTGAATAAACATTGTTTATAACTTCCTTAGTTTCCACAGAAAAGTGTTTTCTGCTTTTCGATGGGGTTATCTCCTGAGATACATTGGTCTCGCACATATTTTCCATGACTCACACACGATTAAACAAACGCTGTATTACACTCTAAGTAAGAATAATTACTAAGCTTAAATAACTAGAGTGGCTTTATATACAGTCTTTAGAACATAATTTGTTTTATGGGATTAACCCTCTCATTTTGAATCAGGTAGAAATCGGTTTAAAATCACCAAACTATTACTTTAATAATGAAATTACGTCTTCCGGATTTGCAAGACGTTTTTAAGTACGGACCATAATTTCCCGCATTTATTCATTCATTCATTGTTTGTTTATGGCCACCCTTGGATAATCCCATTCAACGGCAAAGTGTAACTTTCTTATATCTCTAGACAGGCTTTATCTATGGATCTAACGATCTTCAAATTTTCGAAATATTTAAACAACATGTAGGTATTTCGGTTGTATAACAAACTTGAAAAATGTTTTATACAGGGTGCCCAAAAATATGTTTCGGTGAACCTTTCCAAAAAATACCAAAAGTAATTTTTTTGAAATGAAACGCCCTGTATATAACCAGATGATAGGGCAGAAGATTTCCAATGTATCAGTATAACATGTTCCTATACCTACCGTTGTTGACTTATAAGAATTTCTATTGATAAAGCAATTAATATTCGCTACTAAAAATTTAAAATTAATATAAATAGGTTGCCATGACACTATGACAGGATGGTTTCAGAAGCAAAAAATTACATAACAAGTAGGTATTTTTGTAATGTATCTTTTATATCAAGTGATTAAAATGGAGAACAGTTACACAATTTAAATTTGTATTATATTGCCAAAAAATTGTGTTAAGAACCTGCAGGAGATTTAATGAATATGATTTAAATTTACCGCCAATGAAATTGTGGAAATTTAAAAGGATTCAACTTAAATATATTATTTTGCAAGAAATATTGCTCCAAGAGATTTCACAAAAACGTTTAAAAACATATTAAAGTTGACAGATCGAAACGATTACTTTGACATCAATGGACAGCTCTCCAAATATCTTTTGTCTCTGTCTAGCACTTTACTTTGAATTCGAGACGTATTGCGCAACCCCGGAGACGCTCTATTATGTTTTTATTCAGTTTTAACGCTATAATAAATAAATATGGGCTGTTGTAAATTACGTTGTCTCTTGATCGTTTATCCATGACGCACCGGTGAAGAACGGCCGTTTCGACTGTAAGCATAATATCCATGATTTCAACTTTATTACGCTACAGTTTGCAACCAGATGATCCTCCAAAACATCTAGATTTTTGCGAAATAATATCAACTCAGACCTATGAAGATACTTTCTCAAAAAAATCATTTGGTCTGACCAATCAAAATTTTTACGTTAGGGTGTATTTAATCGGTGCAACAATCCAGTATCGGTAGAGCCGACTCCGTGTCAAACAAACAACAGACAATATATTATTTATCTACATCAATTTGCATTTTTAATGACTCGCAAACTGCCAGCGATTAACCGCACCACTTTTTAAATCGCCCTTTTAACCCAGGACGTCATAATGGATTACTCACAAACTACACCCTCATCTAATAAATTGTTTTACTTTTTAAACCACCTTGTATCCCAGATACGGTTAACCCTCCCTGCCGCAACTTTCAGACTTTAGGATAGGCAACCAAACATATAAGACTACAGGGTCGGCAAATCCGTGTTGGCCGTTAAATTTAAGATGAGGTTAAGGTTAAGTCTTATACTCATCATCAACCGGAAAGATTTTTTATCGATCTGGTGTTTTTGGAGTTTTTCGTGATTATTCACGAAAGAAAAGGACTAAATTAATGTAAAATGCCGGCTTCGGTAGCTCGGTGGGTAGAGAGCTTGCCTGGCAACCGATAGGTCCCTGGTTCGAATCCGGGCAAGGCATCGATGTTTGTGTAAATGTTTGTATACAAGTTTTAAACTAATATAATACTGTGGGACTGGCTGCATGGGGAAAAGCGCAAAGCCAAAAAACAAAAAAAAATTAATGTAAAATAAGTCAGAGTAATTAAGTGTTGTCTGTTAAAAAACAAAATTTTCGATTTGGTTCGTTTAAGATTAGGGTCTCAGGCTAGCGTCGGGTGACGCACGTCATGATATGGAAACCAAGTTGAACCTGAGGTAACAAGTGATCTTATTCAATATATTTTAAGTTTAAAATGTAGATTTTCGCCTCTTTCATTCGATTTATAAACACATTAAAATAAAAAGCGATGGTCGTGTCCGGACCCCAAAAATGTTAAATTTAATTAATACTGGAGGCATGGGGAGTATTCGATCATTTTCCGAAAATTGGTATCGAACGTATGCATGGCTTACGGGGAGTGATATCAAAATTAAAATGTTTTGTTGGATATATTAGTATGCATTTTATTTTCAAATCAAAAAGGAAAACATTAAAATCCCTGGTGCACCCGTACGACAATTTAAAAGAACTGTTTTGGGTTCTCAAAAAGCATGGTATTTCGAAGGAGCGTACCTACAGTTAACTAAAAGTTAATTTATTTGGTAAACAAAACATTTATATGTCTTTCCAATGATGCTCGATTATAAAATGTTAAACACAACTAGGTTGTTTAAAACAGTGACTGTTTTGCGCCGATATCGGAATTTTTAAGATTCTTATCAAAGAATATATAATATGAAATTATTGACACAATTACAATGTAAATTAAAACACGCTTTGCTAATTCTGAAAAACTAGTTTATTTCGATATTTTTAATAAAAGCAGGTTTGAGTTGGAAGTTTCGAAAGATTGTCCTAAGTATTTGTTGGAAAATCTGTTACAGTGCTATCCATCATTTTTCAACATAGAGTACAAGTTAAGTGTTATATGCTACTAGCATAGTGCCAGGTTTTTCGCTTGGTGACTGATCCACTAATTTTTGGAAAATGGGAATAACTTGTGAAAATGTATTATTTTATTTAGGTATAACAATTTATTGCGTAACGCCGTTCCGGAAATTTATGAATTATTGCCATTTTCACCCACATCTGTGTCAAATAAATGAGCGAGGCTTTTTGTGTCTAAAGGTGTGTGTTCCTTCTACGCTACCGCCGCATAACGCTCTCGCATTGCGGCCGGAAGGCTGTATTTTCCCTTAAAAACGGCCACCAGCCGGAGCCGCGTGGAAGAAAGCGGGTACGTAAGCAGTAGATTGCGGCCGCCGCAATGACAATTGTTTTGAAATCGTACAATTTTTTGTTGTTCATTGGCGGTAGATTCGGATACATTTCATTAAACTTTCTATGTTATAATATGTCCTGCTTATAATCTTATCACATTCTCCAAAAAGAATAAATAAATTCATTAGAACTGCGTTTGAATAGTTTTCTTCCATAGTTTTTAACTAATTATTGTTCGGCTGACTAGGGCTAGAGGAACTAAAACATCGAAACCATAACAACGAAAAGTTTTGTATTAAGTGTATAATCTTAACTTCAATGCGGAGCGCTTTCGGCCTTAAGCCATCATCAGTGCCTCCTGAAAGTGAGGAAATAGCTATTTTCCTAACAAGTGCAGAAAATCGATTTTTCCGCACGCAAATGCCGTTGACAGCACGACGCGTAGCGGAGTGGTGTCAAGCATTTAAGTGCGAAAAAATAGGTTTCTGCACGTGTTAGGAACAATAGTTTTTCTACTAGCGTGAGGAAACAAATTGAAAATAATTTAAAAAACGGAGTTTTTTTTTAAATTTTTATTACAATGAACAAAATTTTACAATATTAATTCGTTCATCTCTTCATCGGAAATCATTTTGCGTGCCGAAGAATTCAGCAAAACTCCAGTAGAAAAACTGATAAACTAGTTTAAATTTATAATATTCTGTTGACAGTGACATACAAATCAACAACTGGTTATATACACCATAGCAACTAAGATATTTCAAAGGTAATATGATGAACAGTGACTTCAAATCGTACAGCATTTAATTTAATTAAATTTAATTTCAAAATATAACAGTGCGGAAAAATCTTTGCCGCACGGTGCGGAAAATGCGTTTTTCCGCACGCTGGTAGAAAAAAGAATTTTCAATGCAAGACTTTTAAACAGCAAGCATTAACACAGTAAATTAATAAACTATTTGCCACTAGTAAAAACTTTTCATTTACTTTATTTCTATTATTTCGACTACTCCACTGTATTAAAAACCACTCAAATCTAATTATTTAGGGCTAAGCTCTCTTTTTAATATTTATGTGCTTAAGCGAGATCACCTGATAAATTATTATTTTTGATTAGGTATTATTTTAAATACGAACCTGTTTTTTTTTTATGTTTTATTAATAAATTAAGAACAGTATCGGTTGTTGACTACCCAAAGACGTCAAAAACGCAAAGAAAAAATCCAGGTCCGTATTTAAAAAAATGAGACTGATGTTGATATTTCAAAAACGAAACGTCACACGTAAAATCTGAGAATACTATATTATAGAGCGAAAAAAAATATAAAATTTTCAAATTTAAACTGTCTTTTATATTTAATAAAATTATAATCGTTGGTTTTTATAAATTTATTTATTTTTGTATTTCCGAAACTAACAGAAATTTGGCAACAACGAAAATATAGTTTTAATAGGTAGGTAAGCTTCGGAAATCGCAACTCTTTTCTAATTTAACCGCCCCTGTAACTTTAACTGCTACCGACATAGCAATACCTACCTACTGTCCCTATGAAACAGTTGGGACCCTGCATAGGGTGTTTACTAAACATACATCACAAATATAAAGGGATATTCATTGGATCAAAATAAGAAAAAAAGTTGCAAATAATTTTGTCGATGGTTTGAACCATTTTAATCCAGTCATTAAAGCCAATACATTTGACGTAAACGATAATAATTAATTGTAAAAGTAAAATAAATAAAGGTCGTGCCTGAGTGATCCGCTCTGGCGAATCCCTCAACATAGGAGCTTTTGTTTACATCAGGCGTCAGAGGTCAGAGTTATTTGATTTTAGTATAAGAATATGACAGGGCAAGAAACGGTAATAAGATTGTACAAAATAACTCAGCTCAATCTCAGTTCCCTCAACAAACCTCGTTCCTAATTAATTACAAGGAGGATTTTTATAATAAATGTATTCTGGCGGCAATTCATGCATTGTCACGGTTAATCAAAACAAAACTCAAACAATAATAGTCGCAAAGTCGCAAGAAGTAATGCGTTCTGAGACGCTGTTTACGTAGCTCCTGGTCCGCATACATGCGTTCACGCGCGCTGTTTAAGTAGCAAAGTTCGGAAGCTCTCGCAGGTCTTCGGCGTGCAATACGCTACGCTAGTTACGTTTATGCCTCCGGGTATTGCCTAACTACCAACCGAATTTCAGTGATTTAGCATCTTAAAGTTTAAAAATATCATCATGTATTGCAGGTCATGTTTTTCGAGAAAAAGATGGAAAATAATTAATATCTCAAAATCGGCAAGAGATAGGTATAGGGAAGTGACAAGGAAATGTGTTAAGCAACTACTAGCGACTGTAGGCTTAAGTTAATATACAGGGTGTTCCATTTAAAATATCAAAGTTGCTACTACTTTCTAGTAGAAGCGGCAACACTGCATTATCCAAAATATTTTAGCTGTGTATAGTATGTCCTTTTATGCAACAAACCAAATTTTTGGATCATTCCATTGATTGGTTCGCCAGAAACGTCAAATACGCCATCGTCGTATTCTTGAACCAAATTCAAGTAGAAAAGTTCATATAAACATGTTTCCTAAAAAGTCTGGTTTTCGAGATACAGGGTGTCAAAGTTTAAAAAGAAAATCGTTTTTTTATTAATATCTCAAAGATCCTTCTGCCGATTTTGGTGAAATTTGGCAGTGTTGCTCGTTGTGATAAGACGCTAAGTTAGCACTAACTAGATGATAATTATGAGAGAAATAAAAATTTTCGAATTGCAAAGAAGTGGCTTTTATTTTTTTTATCGAAAACGAAATAAGATACGAAAAAATATCAAGAGACAAGAAAGTTGTATTTTTAGCTGCTTAAACCGAAAACAATACAAATTTTTTAATCAAGTTAATGGCGTACATTTTTTTCGTCAAGATTATTCGACAGACTGCCCCCCGGGACGCCACCGGAACTCATAATTATCATCTAGTTAGTGCTAACTTAGCGTCTTATCACAACGAACAACACTGTCAAGTTTCACTAAGATCGGCAAAAGGATCTTTAAGATATTAATAAGAAACCGATTTTTTTTTAAACTTGTATTTTGAAAACCAGACTTTTTCGAACACACGTTTATAGGTATGAACTTTTTAACTTAAATTTGGTTCAGGAATGCGCCCTTGGAATTACGGCCTATTATTAAGTAACACCTTGTAAACTGACTACGATTAATCAGTGCCTTCTTGTGAATGGGCCAACCCTTGAAACAACTAAGCTATTAGTTGTAATAAAAAATTTTATTCGTATGTTTTAATTTCAATTTTAAGTACCCAGTTCTTGCTTGTTTTAGTAATTTAAACTGTTCGTATTTATACCGATGTAGGATGTAGGTAATTCTGAATTACAAAAATTACTTCTTACTATGTTACTTACTTACTTCTTGCTATTATATTATCTTGTTTCTAAAACCAACCTGTCATGGTGTAATGGCAACCTATTTATATTAATTTTAAATTTTTAGTATAGCGAACATTAATTTATATCAATAGAAATCCTTATAAGTGAAAAACATATGTATAGGAACATGTTGAGAATTTTTTGCCCTATCATCTGGTTATATACGGGGCGTTTCATTTCAAACTGGTATTTTTTGGGAAAGACACACCGACACATATTTTTTGGGCATCATGTATTAAATATTTTCCAAATTTGTTATCCAATCGAAATACCTGTATATTGTTTAAATATTTCGAAAATTTTAGATCGTTATATTCATAAATACCTACGATACGATATTTTAATTTTTGTTCTTCCTGTTTTGGCCGCAAAAAGTAACCAAATAATTAATATCTAAGGAACAATGGAAGATATAGGGCATGAGTAATAAAAGTTACTCAAATTTAACCGCAGAATCTAAAAAAGGTTTGGAATTTTTAAAAATATTTTTAGAAGCTAGAATGCTATGTCTTATCACCGTTACCAAAGTGTCAGCACGATATTTTTATACTCCTTTTTTAGATTCTCCTAATGTCGAGTTTGGGATACCCTGTATGTCATTATTGGAAGAAAAATGTACTTTTTAAAAGTATAAATCAGGTGAAATAAAATATAACTCTTTGTTTTATAACCGCATACAGGAGCTTCAAAACCTGTGTTAAAATCATAGTTGTTAGATTTTTTACTATGCAAATGTTCAAGTAAATCTATACAAACACAACATTAACTCGGTGAAATCTAGGTACATTGTGAGCAAATACACTTAAGAACGGCCAATAATGAAAAGCAAATATAGCGTTCTGGTTTATGAAGTATCCGTTTACAGGGTCGCTATCAGGTTCTGCAGACCTTTCTTAACCATTTTATTTATTTTTTTTCTATCTAAGCTACTGCCAGGGCCAATATGTAAATCAAGATAGTCGACACACCATCTGCTTTGACCAATTAAAAGTACACTATTTACGAATCTATCATTTAATTAGATCACCAGAGAAGCATTTTTATACTTTTATATATTAAAAAGATTAAATACTATACTAAGAAAGACCACGTTCCTAGAAAAAAGTAAAACAATTCACATGTCAGTATTTTCCCAAAAGCCTGAATGCCCAGTTCTTTAACAAACGCTAGAAATTATTTCAAGTCCGATCCTGTATGTTCTGTTTACCAAAAAGTCATTCTGCAAGTGCAACAGCAACAGCACTGCAATGGCCGGTAGCAAAGATTGTGTCAACAGCTTAAAGAACTCTTGATTAGTAGGATGAAGCTCTGCTGTCGAGTCCGAAGAGTGTTTATAGACATTAATTACTTCTTGCGATGAAAGTTGACCATCACTCCGCTTTGTCCACGCTGCTATGCCTATTTATAGCAATAATATGTGCTAGCTTTTTCACATGACGGTCGTTATATTAGTATTTCATGCGCTTTTGATTTTTTGAGAGCCCCAAAGGATCCTTATGTCGGCGTTTGTATTAATTATTTCCATTTTGTATTACAAAAGAGTGCAGTTCGTATTAATTATGTATTTGGTTGTTAAGTAATTTTACTAAAATATACAAATAAAACAAGTCATTAGATTAATAAAGTCAGATACCTATTGAACATCTTAATTCGATTTTTAATTGGGTCACTTCTAATTACACTTTATCACTTGAAATGACAATTGGATTATACTTATCGAAAAAAAGTATTTTATTACTACTATAATAATACTATTACTTAAGTAGGTGTATGTTTCCTGTTTCCTGATAAATAATTATGCAGGCTGTTTATTAAACATACGGCAAAAATTGAAGGGGTTATTCCCTGAACTATTCTAAGAATATTTTGTCGTTTGATGATTTTTGAAAAACCGCTTTGTTTCGAAGATATACAGAGCGAGAAAAAATTTCGACGATAACAACCTTTTATTACCAAAAGTTACATGCAAAGTTTCTTAATCTATAAGAACTGTTGAAAATTACTACCTCCCGCTAGGATGCAAAAATCCAATCTTCTCCTCATTGACTGCCAAACTCTTTCAAAAACACCAGGCTCGTTTCTTATTGAGTGACACCCAGCAATTATCCGATTTCTAAACCTTCCACTGTACTTTAGATGGCCCCATAGAAAATAATCCAGGTGGTTTAAGTCCGGGAATCGAGCAGTCCATAAGTACGGTCCACCTCGACCAATCCAGCGATCTCCGTATGTTACTGTTAAAAACTCACAAGCAACCACACTAAAATGCACACCATCGGGCATAAACGACGTTGCATTTTTTGTTGCCAATGGTACATACTCCAGAAACTGAGGTAGCGTTTGTTCCAAGAAGTTGCGATACACCTTGCCGGTAAGTCTTCCTGGTAGAAATACCGGTCCAATTAGCCACCCACAATTTAACTAAAACGTTCAACGAGAACTGATGTTGAAAACGATCTTCAGGTACCTTATGTGTATTTTCTTCAGCCCACACATGGTTGTTGTGAAAATTTCTTATTGCATCTCTTGAGAAATTCGATTTATCGGTGAAAAGAATCAGTGTCAGTAGTTGAGGGATTTGAACCTATGTGTGCAAAAGCCATTGACAGAATGCAATTCGTGGAGGAAAATCAGCAGGAAAATGAACGCGTTGTATGTGGTATGGGTACAACAAATATTCACTAAGGATTTCCCAAACAGTTCCATTGCTTACATTCAAAGTATTTGACATTTTTCGAATAGAAAGACCTGGATCTTCCTCTCTCATGTCCAGCACAAAAGATTTTTCTATCAGTAATATAGCAATATAGCCATTAGCAGCATATCGATTCATGATAGAGAACTTCCCTAACAAAAGTTTAACTATTGATGAAGACAGAAAATACACGTCAAACAACAAAACATACAAAATGATCAATTGCGAGACGTATTCAAATGAAATCCACGTTTACACTGATTTGCTTAAAAGATAACGCATTCTTAGAAAAATGTATACTCTGTAAGCCCAGTGTAGTACGTCATACTTTTATTTCGACTGCATTAATACCACTAGTCAACAAATACAAAAAAAAATTGCGACTGATGTTATAATGGCTGTACGGGGGAGTTAATGCATCCTGATTGCGAATTCAACAACCAAAGTTTTCCACCACATATAGATTTTGAGTTATAGAATATATCAGATATTTTTATTTTATACAAACATTTATATATAGTATTTATACATAAGTTTAAACCAAGAAAAAAAACAAGATATTTTAAGGATAACAGAAGAAACCAACAATAATCCCCCAGCATTGTTGGATCCCATCTGCCTTGGTAGCGTTGCTCCATTGTTAGTATGTCCTGACTCCTGGTGGAACCTTTCTCCTTGCTCGTCACTAACCGCACTCAAAATTTCTGTGAAAAAATTTAAATGGGAGTGCAAGAAGTGTATTTTAAGAGACATGCGACAGCCCATCTTGTAGTAGCTTTCAAGTAGTTCTTCTACAAGTTTATCGGAGTTTTCTCTTAGTATTTTGTGGTCCAACAAATATTCCTTCCTTAAGCTTAGCATTACTAAGTTTAGCAAAAATTTGTTTAAGGTATTTAAACGCATCTCCTTCTTTATCTAATGCTTTAACGAAATTTTTCATTAATCGCAGTTTAATGTGTAAAGGAGGTAAAAGAACTTTTTTGGGGTCAACAAGAGGTATATTCTTTACGTTAGCTTGCCCTGGAATATATTGATCTCTTGGAAGCCATTCTTTTAATTGGTAATGACTCTGTGTTGCTCTACTGTCCCAAAGACAGGGAAACAGCAATACTTCGGTAAATCCACCCTGAAGCCCTAGTTATAGTCCTATGACTTTTAGGTCACCACATATTTGCCACTTATACGTATCATAGCTTATTGCATTTAGAGTAAGTGACATACTTTCGTATGTTTCCTTCATGTGAATTGCATGTGCAAGAGAAATCTAGGGTCTTTTCTTGCCATTATGGAGCGGAACTGCTTTTAAACTTATTCTAGTTTTCCATAACACTATTTGGATTAATACAAGCACATATTTTATCATACATAGTAAAAAACGAGGATAGCTGCTGATTACGGCCCCTAAATATTGTAACTTTGGGTCCAGTGGCTAGTAAATTCCATTGTTGTAAGCGTGCTCTTTGGACAAGTGGAGGTCCCGAACTAGATCATTTAATTCAGCTTGGTCGATTAAATGAGGTGCTTTTCTTTCATTTTCGGGAAAATAAGAATCGTCCTTGTCTGATACATTATCGGGTTCTGCCTTATCATCTTACATTTCTAAATCTTTCTCCCTAGTTGTCGGGGGCGCTGGAGCTGGTAAACCTTCTTCATTAAGAACCGATTTTATTGCCGACGGAATATCCGGAATTTGGTTTAAATGGGTACTTCCGTTATTTTAAGCCCTAGAGGGTTGAGACTTTGTGATTGGGGTGTCATCCCTAGACACCTCCACGTGATGTTGCCAGATTTTGCACACGTGTTAGGAAGTTTTCACCATCATTTTCGCATTTGGAGACCAAAAATTAACAAAAAACTGCCTATTTCATTATAGTTGCAAATTGGCTGTAAACTAGTGTAATTTGAAAAATGAAAATAAAAAGTTTTCTCGCCCTGTATCTTCAAAACAAAGTTGCATTTGTAACATAATCAAAAGACAAAATACTTTTAGAATAGTCCAGAGAATAACCCTGTATATCCAGTATTACAATAGTGTTATAGTGAACCCATTACTTGACGGATTTTTGTGTTGTAATAGTTATTTACCTAACAAGTGCGGAAAGTGGTCCTTTACCGCACGCGACGGCAGTTGCACGAACGACGCGAAGCGGAGTTCGGGCAAGCCGTTAAGGGCGGTAAAGACACTTTACGCACGTGGTAGGTACACAATTTTTCCTTCGAGCAATAATATTTGGAACAAAAATCAAATTTAAAAGAAAAAATTTATAAAAAGTAACAAATATTAATTGTTAAAAGCTATAAATATTTTTATATTATGCATTGCGCGAATGCAAGTACATCAATTGCATTTTTTGAATAAAATTAATACAGTGCGGTAAAGAATCTTTACAGCACTGAGTGCGGTAAAGAATCTTTACCGCACCGGTAAAAAAAAGAAGTATATTACAAAATTAATACAAAAAGAAACAATATTTTTTAAAAATATTTATTACATACAAACATTATAATATAAAAATATAGCTAACGATAAATATTAAAATTAAATGTACAATTTGTAGCGCAATGCAAATTAAGTGCTGAGCGAGCTTGATTTTGTTCATCAGATGTAGTTGAGCAGTTTTTGTAAATTACAGAAGCGTTATTTTCTTGCGCCATGCATGGTACAGTAGATTGTTGTGACCTGAAAATTGCTAAAGGTGTAGGCGTTGGGTTGTTTCGTGTTGATAGACCAGGAGCATCCTCTAAAGTCTCTGTCACTGCTACTGACGTTGATGTTAAAGTTGAACACTGCTCAGTGCTTCTATTTGGGGTACTAAAGCTTTGCAGAATGTTTTGAGCAATCCTTTTTTTATTTTGCAAGGAATCTTCTATGTACGACTCTGCTACAGAGGTGGATTTCCATCCACCGTGCCTCTTAATGTTTGTTATGTTGCTGCCAGATTCTGCAAGCATAGTTGCCGATGATCTTCTAAAGCAGTGCCCGGTATACATCTCTGGATTGGATAGATGTAAAAATCCAGCAATATTTGCTGGCATTTTTCCGATAGTGTTAATGCCCACGCATTGTTGTGAGCATTTTCCAGCTTTATATTGTATAAAAAAACGTCTATGCGGGGTGGCACCAGGGCGCAAAGCTACATATTTTCTGAATAAGCCTAGGTAACTTATTCTTATATTTCCAGGATCGCAGACGACAAATTTTCGTGAAATATTTGTCTTTGTCGCCTTTATTGATACAACCAGCAAATCTTCTTTATCTTCAACGTCATCAACCGTTAATTTCATTAATTCTTCACGGCGACAGGCGCCTGCAATACCGAAAATGGCAGCTACCTTAATCATAAGGTAAACTTCATTGGGTGCTTCGATTAGAAACTGCTCTGTCTGTTCTTTTTCCAAAACCTTGGATTTTTTAGGCTTATAACCTACATTTAGTCGCTTTATGTATGACGTTAACTTATAGAATCTTTGAATATCAATGTTTTCCTTTACTTGTAACGTTAGTTTTAACATAGAAAACTTTGACCATAAGCTTGAAGGTGAATATTTTTTCGATATTTTATAAAAATATGCCAAAAGTACCTCTTCGTTAATTCCTGACGCTTTTTTTTCTTTGCACCATGTTTGTAATTGTTCATATTCTTTATTGTACCGGTCCTGGGACTTTTGTGGAATTAAAGAGCCGATTGCTGCATTCGCTGCTTCAGATATTTCTTCATCGGAGCTCTCCATCTCTCAAGAATAAACGTTATACCACAGCTTTATATTAGAAAATGAAAAATTTGAACCACGAAACACGCGAAATTAACTGAACTGTTTAGATGGTATCTACAGACGCGAAATATAATAATGAGTTGTTGCTATGGGAATACAATGCAATGCAGTCGAGCAGATTTTGACTAATACCATCTAGATCAGACGTTTAATCAAATTCCTGTCATAAAAATTATGACATAAAATTATTTATAATATTTTAGGTACAGGGTGTTTCATTATATAAGTAGAGAAGAAACGTATAAAAGTATGAGACCAAAAATAGGTACCTAGTAAAAATATTCGTAATGATGTGATACTTATCGCCGTTAGTTGTGGTTAGCATCATAATGTAGTAAATTAAATAGAACATATTACGCATATAATAAAATTTATAAGAGTGCGGTAAAGAAATTTTACCGCACTGAGTGCGGTAAAGTACTACTTACGACACGAAAATGAGTGCTGTAAAGTGTACTTTACCGCACGCGAGTAGGAAAATATGTATATCTACTACAAACAATTTAAGCGGTGATTCCTTGGGTAATTTTAAGGATATTTTATCCTTTATTATTTTCGAGGAACTGTTTTGTTTTGAACATCCAGGACAATTAAAGTATTTAGATATAGACAATATTTTATTAGTTACTAAAAACCCAACAAATTTATCCTAGTCTATAGCGTGGCTTAAAAAAAATACAACAAGTTTAGTTTCGATATTTTTATTAGTTAAAATTGTAGCAAATAATAATTTACTACAAATTGTAACTATAAAAATAGTATTTATTATTAATTTAAATGTTCAATATCCCAATTATTTTCAAAGCAGACCCGGTAAGCCCCTTCTCAGCCGATCGAAGCTGTTCAAATATGTTCTCCATTCTTTTAACTTCATTGCTATTTTTGATCTTTATTTCTTCAATATTTTGGCTTCTATATGACGTTAATGTCCCCATAGAAATGTGTCGATTATTGTGATATCGGGGCTAATTGGTGGCCACATAGTCTTATTGCAATCAATCCACTCGTCATATCGATAGTTTAAAAATGTCACAACATCACTAGCTGCATAAGATGGAGTTGTAGTTTGTTGCCAAATTCGTATGAGTTGCGAAATAAGATTTTGATATAACGTTAGCGGTAATTCGTTAAAAATATAAGGAATTGTAGATATCGTTGACCAGTTAATGATCCAATTAAAAAGAATGGCTTACCAGTCGGTAAATAGCGGTTTGATATCGGGAATATCAAATTTTTGAGGAACCGCGTTTCCTAATCTCACCAGATATCAGAAACTGGAAGGTTACGGAAATAGGAAAAACCAAGCCCCCTGGTTAACTTACGAAACACGGAACGTCAACTATAGCTGTCAAAGATATAAAATCCAAGTCACCGTACTCACCGTATACTCCATTCCACAATAATTCGTTGATTTCCCGACCGCAATAAAATTTAAACCCAGCCATAAATAAGTGCCTTTTGATAGTTTAGGTTAGCTATTTTCAACAAAACAACAAATATAAAATATTAGGTAAGTATCTTTATTTTAATCATGTAATTAAATAGCTATCAATATTTATACAAAAATACTAATCTACAATATTATAATATCATCTATGCCTAAACTAATTATTAAGGGCCTTACGTTACTATTAATTATGTTACTATATTGGTATATTAGGTAGGTTAATGGCAAATTGCGGGTGTTCAATATAAAGCAGAGTTTTTTCATCTTAGTTCATCAGTTGTTTGGTGTTTGTCAAGCTATGCGTTAAAGGTATTTTCGTGTGTGTTATCGAGCATCCAAAATATGTCAGATCTGTGTGAAACTTCAGATAATATTGCTTCCGGAAGTTATGGTGTAACGAAGAAAAGACATTTATCACTTGATGCCAAAAACATCATAAAGGACGTTTACTGTAGCATTTTAGAAAAAGGGTATGACCGGAGTGCAAGTTTTAGTGAAACGAGTATTTTGACCAAAGTTGCATTAACGACAGTAAAAGATATAGTGACCAAACCCATCCAGCCAAGGAAAAAACGGTGTGACAGCGGAAAATTAAGAAGCATCGAAGAAGCTGATAAAGACTTGATTCGGAGGAAAATTTATGACATGTACAGGGTTATCCAACCAAGACTAGACAAGGCGATTTTTTGACTTTTCCTGTACTTTTATAAAAAAACTGAAATAGCCATCTTAAGTCATTTTCTTCCGCGAATTCGAATATCTTCAGCAAAAAACAATTAAACATCAAACAAAAGTACTAGGGGTCACTTTGATATTTTTTTAAATGGGATGCCGTATTTTTAATGAGCTTATCCGATTTCTCATATAAATTTTGATCTAAAATGTTGGATTTTTAATTCAAAAACGCCTTTTTTCTTCAGTTTTAAATTCGGAAAATGTTAAAAATAAAAAAAAAAATAAATAAATAAATTAAAAATCCAACATTTTAGATCAAAATTTATATGAGAAATCGGATAAGCTCATTAAAAATACGGCATCCCATTTAAAAAAATATCAAAGTGACCCCTAGTACTTTTGTTTGATGTTCAATTGTTTTTTGCTGAAGATATTCGAATTCGCGGGAGAAAATGACTTAAGATGGCTATTTCAGTTTTTTTATAAAAGTACAGGAAAAGTCAAAAAATCGCCTTGTCTAGTCTTGGTTGGATAACCCTGTACAGTAAACAAATAGTCCCAACAATAGATACGCTAAAAAAAGGTACTTACAGCAGACGAAACCGACATTTCATGTGGCAGGACAAGACTTTGGAGAATGGTAAAAGCAATGGGTTTTAAATATCGTACCATTGACAAACGACAAGTACTAATGGAATCGCGGCGTTTACAAGTATGGCGTAGAGATTATTTGAATCTTATCAGACAATATAGGGAAGAAAATCGTTCAAACAGAGCTAAATATATAGAGTAGGTTAAGTTAAATATTGTATTATTATAATATTGTAGATTAGTATTTTTGTATAAATATTAATAGCTATATAATTACATGATTAAAATAAAGATACTAACCTATTATTTTATATTTGTTGTTTTGTTGAAAATAGCTAACCTAAACTATTGAAATTAGTAGGTAATCAGGACCTGTACCCTTTGAAATGGTCCGGTGCCTATACAATAGATATTTGTTAGGCAACTTATTTATGGTTGGGATTACGACTGAGGGTTGTCATTTAAATTTTATTGCGGTCGAGAAATCAACGAATTATTGTAGAATGGAGTTTACCACGGTTAAACTGTGATGTTTTGAATATCTGAACGAACCTGGTGCGAGTGCAAAAAATCGCGGTTTTTAAAAGACTAATGTATGTTTTGACAATTTCCGACACTCAGTGCAGTACGCCCTAGTTTTATTTAGGCTATATTAATACCTAATGCATTTTTAAAAATCTCGAGACTGTTTTTTTCTGAAAACTTTAAAGCGGTGCGGCGTTCCGCAAATCCTTAGCTGACAAATTATTTTCAGATTTTTTGGAAAATAAATTTAAAAAATATTGTCTTGGTCACAGCTGACTAAATTTACAACAGTTTGTTACCGACGGTCTAGTTAATTATCGCGTTATTTTACATTGGGCCAATAAAATTAGTAATTACCTAAATCCACCCCTCCCTCATTCCAGACACAAAGAATCCCAGCCGGAGCCTCCATAGCTACAGGTTGTATTACAATCAATTCTATTCGTTGATGCCCGGGAGTAGTTATCGACACGTGACTTGTCCCTGACAAATACAGCGAAAGCAAAAATTCACGATATTTTCCCTTAATTCGTTGTTTTAAACATAATAAACAAATTATAATTTTGGCCTTATTTTACATTGGGTGAGTGTGGATAACTACTCCCGGGTATCAATGAACAGAATTAATTGTAATACAATCATGTAACTACGGTGGTTCCAGCTGGGGTTCTTTGTGTCTGGTACGAGGGAGGGCGTGGCTTTAGGTAATTTTGAAGGCCTATAAATCAGCCGACGTAATTTAAAATAAAGTTGTTAATAAATATTGAACAATTTGTTGTGGCAAAATAAAGTAGGTAACCTATTTTTCAATTTCTTGTGAGGATGTCGTGATAGTTTTCTATTCAAAAAACGAATTTAAAACTTACACTTTTTTCGTACGCTGTAGGTATAGGTAGGTATAAAGAATGGATCCAGGAAAGCAAGTTTTTTTAAAGAGGGAAAATTGCTCAAATTGTAAGTTTCCAAGGGCATAACAATTTTTAATACCACATTGGCATTTTAAATTTTCTTTTAATGCTCCCCATTTTTTATTTTCTATTTTTGAGGTGTATAATAGAGATCCTTGGTTTGGAAAAGTAACCCAAGTTTCTGCGAGGCTGCCGTAGCTATAGCCACAAGGTAACCATTTAAAGTGACGCCCAATAAATGAATTCATGAATCCAAGGAAATTGAGTGTCCTGTCATATAATAGCTGGCTCTTTTACGCTCACTTTCGTCTTGGTTTTTTTAACATTAAATTCTACTTGGTTACTGCCACCCCAAGACAGAATTTCTTCCAGGTCTCTGTTGAAGTGTAAGATTGAGTTTCATCATCCTAAAAGTAAATTATATCCGACACAAGTTAGTTATCATGGGTCAAATGGCATTATGTGTTATGATGTGATCCTTAAAATTTTCCTCAAGGAACTTGAATTAGTGCCCTCTCGAAATAGCGTTTTACACAAGAATCAAAAATCCCTCATAACCACAACAAAAATAGGATAAATCGCAAGAAATCCCAAACCGAATCCGCTTACATCGAAAACTATAATATTAATTCTATTGAGATAAATCACACAGCGTGATTCCACCCCTTCGTAGTCGAAAAATAACAACCCCAAAGAGAGTAAATTATTTCCCAATTACGGCCGGGGCAGGCACTTGTCGAACTGTTGGGTGAATGGAACCGCTCGGGCGACTGCACATGCACCCACATCATTACTTTTTATGACGTTTGACGTGCCTGGGCCTGCGATTGGGTTTAACCCCCGCATTGTATAGAAAAGCTCGTTTCGCAATTTAAAGCGAATGCGATTTGAAATTTATTTTTTAAATTAGTTCAGTGTAAAGGTAGCCGTCCGCGTATAATACTTTTTGGGCAAAAAATTGAAAAACATTTTTTTAACAAAGCTTTCTTATATTAGATACCAATGTACGTACTTATATACAGGGTGTCCTAGAAGGTATGGCCAATAATCGGGGATTGGGTAGATCGGCCAAAAATAGGGCCCAAAGATACAAACTTGAAATTTAGGGATTGTAGCTTTACCCGCGTAATCGAATTATTGTGGTTAAAATGTCAACAATCTAAAAGTGGCGCCAGAAATACGGGAGGACGGGGTCAAAATATACCTAATTTTCTTAGATTTTTTTTATTTCAAATTAGAAAACTTCAACGTTTCTTGTTTAGTTACTCCTAGTTGGACACGATTTAGAGAATCGTTTTCGAGATTAATCGATTTAAAAATTACCTTGCATGCGAAATAGAAAACGTAAATTAGTATTATTGTTTTTACCCAAATTTTAATATCTTCATGATCTCATTTATTAAAAATGGCATTACTTAATTCCTCCTACAATATGTTTTTAAAAATTTAAATTTATTTATTTGATCAAAAACAATAATTTTGGCATGCAAGATAATTTTTTCATCGATTTATCTCGAAAACGACGCCCTAAATCGTATCTTTCAAAGACTACGTTTTTTTTTGCAAAAAACGTTGAAATTTTCTAATCTGACATAAAAAAGTTAAAGACCAGTTTAAAAAAAGTTAGGTATATTTTAACTCCGTCCTCCCCTATTTAAGACGCTGCTTGTAAATTGTCGACATCACTTCTATTCTGCGTGTAAAGCTTACTAGCATACCTAAATTCTAAGGTTGTATCTTTATTGGGTTCGAAAATATTAAGAAGAAAAACAGGGTCTACTCTCTGCGAGGCTGTAGCTCGGAGTTGGGGGGGGGGGCATTCGACAAAATGTTACATTAACTTCTGACCCTATTTTGATCCAATCTACTCGGTCCCTAATTACGTGCCATTCCGTTATTCCGTTTAGGACGCCCTGTATAGCGTACATACACCAAACTTCGCTACCTCAAAATTTTAGCAGAGTGTGTTATTTTATACCTTTTCTATTTTTAATTCAATTTTTATGATTTTTTAACCAGTTTGTAAATACCTATACTTGTATTGATATCATTTTATTAATTAGCATTTTTCGCTTGGTGGGTTCTTATTATGATATACCGAGATAAATTAAAATGTTGTTTTTGTCACTCTATGGAAAAATTGAGGAGGATAATTTTGTTTTAAAACTTTTTGCTGTAATCGTAGATGTATTCGTAACATTTTGTTTTTTGAGGAATTCCAATTTTTAAGTTCTTGTAAGAGCTGCACTAAACACTGAGTTAAAGTAACGGACCAATCAAAGTAATTAAGAACAAAATCAAAAATCTTAAAAGCGTGTTTGTTCACCTTTTCCAACAGCACGCCCCAGTCTTCGTGATATCGAATTAATAACATTAATTATTATTTCCTGAGGAATACCCAGTTATTTCTCTATTAAGACACACACGCCTGCAGTAGGTAATTAATACCATGATGACAAATAAAAAAATTGTTTTAATACTGTCACTGCCAGTTAAGTTCTCGCCACTCTTGGTCTCGCCTCGACGGTATAGAACTATGGATGCCATATTATGTCATCGTGATTTGATAGCAACGCCTACCTATTTTATGTACCTGGGAGAGTACAAGTTTTTTGCCAGCCAGACTAAAAAGGTGGCACTATTATTAATATTTAATTGGCACATAAGTAGGTACTTTAAAATTAAAATCACCGCTTAGTTGCAGATTGATTGGAACCGGCAAAGTTAGATATTTAATCTGATACCTCACTCGACCAAATCGCTATGAGCGTCATTTGTTTATAAAAAGCTATGCTTTTGGGCACGGCAAAGTGGGGTACTCCATTGATTAGGGGTGGCAAACATAGCGTATCCTGATCTCCCATGACCAAAATTCAATTTGAAAGATTTCTGACCAAATTGCTATGACATAAATGACTTTCATACTGTGGACTCTCCTACTATAAGAAGAATTTAAACGGAGATCTGGACTTTTGACATAATTATTCTTCATTGACAAACTAAACATTCTCCCAACCCAGCTGTTGCAGAAATTAAAAAACAAGCAGCCATCGTCACGTCGATTATTTTATACCGACATGCAGGTGGACTTCTTTTAAAAAACATAAGTTTTCAATTTCGCGGCAATTTTCGTTTATAAAAAAAAGTAGCAGTGTCACAGATAGTGTCGTGTAAACTGCATCTATCTATGTTTACTAATAAGGGAGATATCGTACGAAATCAACGCAATGTGGACACCTTGTACAAAGCTTGGCACCGCAATTTTTGTGAGTATAGCATTAACTTAATATTATCAGCTTATATCTTTCTTGAATTATGGAGATTTTGAACTAGGAGGTTAGTTCTTTTTTGGGGACATAGTTGGAAATAAATAATGACACGTGATATTTTTTCATAATTTAATATCTACCCACATATGGTATTAGGTGATTGAAATATTTATATTTTGCCATAATGATAATATCATAACAGAGACAATTTTGTCGGCAAATTATTCAATTGTTATGAACATTTTTTGCTAGGCAATTTCGTGAATTTCATTTTGAAAAAAAAACAAGACAAACATTTTGCCAGATACAACTTTCTCTCGAATGTATTCGATATTACTATATCACGAGCAAGACAAACAATAAACACTATAACATTTTCTTTTTAATGTTTATATTGACAGCGATTGATAACCTAACCTAACAAACTCTCAACACGTGTTCAAATTACTTACATGATTATAAAAATAAAATACGAGTACCTACATTTTTTCATGCAGTTTCCTATTAGTCTCCGCCCGATAGATGATAGTTCCATTGGAGTCGGATAAGCGATTTTCGATTAAATTGCGACAATACATACAAACCCTCCTTTTTTTGAAAATCTGTTACACATTACATTACATTGATAATCTCTATAATGATTAATAAAGTTCGCAGGTATATTTTAATAACTGTAAATAAAAAATTTACCTTCGACCGTCGCTCACAGTATTAACTTAGAAATGTCTGTTGTTACAGGTGAAAATCTGGTTCCAGAATCACAGGTACAAGTGCAAACGACAGGCCAAAGAAAAGGCCATGGCCGAACAAAACCAACACAACCAGGTAACCGCATACCTTTCGATTTCTTCTTTCTCGATCCTATAATAACAAAAATCCCATTCATTAGAATGGAAGAATGGAATTATTGTAGCGAGAAATGCTGTTTTTAAAAGTAATGCCGAGAATAAGGCTCACTAATCTTATTTCGACTTGACTTTGAAATTTTATTATTTAATCAAATAAAATTCAGGCGGTCTACCTCCACAATATATATTTAGATAATCACTTCAGTGTTCCCAACATGTTTCGAACATATGTATGTTCGTCCTCAGGGGATAGTAGAATAAAATGAATCAAGCAAAAGTAAGCTAAAGTGAAAAAATAAAATTGACTTTATGCTTAATTGTGACCATTGGTTTAAACTTTTAGATAGTCATTAATGTAAAGCCATGCTTAATAAAGATCAATTGTTATAGGGAGTGAATATTGTTGAAAGGTTGATGCGAAATAGAAGTATATTATGAACCTACTAAATTTTTCGACATGCAATGAAGTGACTTTTATTTTAACATTGAAAATGTTTATATTATCGCACGGGCACGTTAGTATGGGCACGGAATTCAACGAAATTGTTGTGTTGCATTTGTCCCATACGTCACACAGACGCGTTAGAGTTTATAACCTTTATTTTACTATTTTTTATAATAATATTATGAATCAATAAAACTTATTATCAACTACCTAAATATTACATTCAAATCTATGAGTTTTCGTAGATCTCAAATCTCACAATAGTCACAAGCGTTGCACTCTGCTTCGGCATTTTCAATGTCCTCCCCGGTTGCATCTTTGTAAAGGACTGTAATTTTTTTTTTTTTGGAAACGATGTAAGATACGAAAAAATATCAAGAGACAAGAAAATTGTATTTTTAGCTGCTTAACCCGAAAATAGTATAAAATATTTAAACAAGTCAGTGGCGTACATTTTTTTTGTCAATAGTATTCGTGAGACTGCACCCCGGGACGCCACCACTGGCACTCATAATTATCATCTAGTTAGTGATAACTTAGCGTCTTATCACAATGAAGAACACTGCACAATTTCACCAAAATCGGCAAAAGAATCTTTGAGATATTAATAAAAAAACGATTTTTTTTTTAAACTGACACCCTGTATCTTGAAAACCAGACTTTTAGGACACATGTTTATATAAGCTTTTCTACTTGAATTTTATTCAGGAATGTGCCCTTGGAATTACGGCCTATCATCAAGTAACACCCTGTATATTGTGGAGGTAGACCGCCTTGTTTTATCTTGTTATATCGAATCCACTGCAAGTATGGACTCTACTTCAAGTTTCATTATTTAGTTTACCACACCGTTTTACATTTGACCAGGCAGAAGGTTACCTTGATTGATTTTGTTGAATTAACCTGCATAGTCTAATTTTTAATACTTTTTATAAATAGAAGTTTTTTTTATCAAAAAGGCCATTTTGTCGGATTCTTATTCTCTTTATTTGGTTGTGAACACAACGTTTCGTTAGTGCAGCATCAGCATCTCTAACCGTTGTCACGTATAAATTCATAGAGACGCATTATAAAAATATTCAAGAATGCAGAAAGTAAGGCCTCAATATCTCAACAGAAACCCGGAAGAAATTTTGCCTTGGGGGTAATAGTGCTAAAAAACCCAAATAACAGATTTACTAAAAAAGTTAACGTTAAAGAACCAGATTATTGTCTTGGCGGGACACTCGATTCCCTTGGCTTCATCAATTTATTTATTGGGCGTCAATTTGAACGGTCATAAAGTCTTGGAATAGTCACGTTGCGTCCATAGCTAAGTTAACCTCGCAATAACTTGGGGTACTTTTTCGAACTCTTAACACCTCAGAGCTTTTGACGGTCATTAAAGCGCAAATTTGACCATCGTTGGAATACTGTTTACAATTTTGACTAAACTTGAGCCTCTTGTACAGATATTTTTATGGAAAATGTTCAACTAATTCTTGATTCCACCCAGCGCCACCACTAAATGTTTCATCATCATAATCATAATATGTAATAGTTATTAAGGGCAAATAGTTTTTATTTGTATACTATGTATAATAATATACGTATTTGTAATTCTACATTGAGATATTGTCCGATAACTTTATTTCGTGCATTTAAATTATACGTAAGGCAGGCATTATATTTGCTAGCGTTCGCTCATCAGTCGAAAGGATGAAATACTCACTTTTAACAAAATAATATTCAGCAGACAATCCTTATATTTGTTGAAGAAATATTGTTGACAGAAGGCCAAAAAAAAAATATTTCCATGTGGGTGACGATTAATATTTACTTTGGAGTTGGACCTCATATACGTATTCCTGTACTTATTTAGGGAATAAATTTATTCATATTATGATATTTACTTTAGAATTTAAACATAAATAGTCTTTAGGCGTCAGTGCGTAAGCTAAAAGAAAATATTAATAAAATTATTTAAGAACTTGAATAACTTCTCTCTATACGAGGGCAAAGTAAGAAGTTCTTGACAGTGAAATACTGTGTATTTTAGTTCAAAATACATTTTTTCCGAAGTCCGTGAGTTCAATGCACTTTTTTCAACTTTTCTCGAACGAATAGGCCCATCATCCGTATATTACCTTTTTATTTGTCTGGAAATATTTTCCAGCCACAAATTTCTGGAAATAGGTAAAAATCAGAGGAAGACATCTGGTAGACAGGGTACTTTAAATCCCTTAGTTTTCCCATTTCCATAGCATCTTTGTAATCAGGTCATTTTGCAGCTTCTTCTCACAATTTTCTTATTCAGTTGGTCCAGAAGACGTGCTTACTATTCGCCAGATATTGTTTTACTCTTTTTAATGAAATCCATGCCAAGAACGTTTGTTTGCATCTAATTAAACACTGGCCATGAACTTTCTGGCAGCTGAAATCAACGTCGCCTGTTTTGGTGTAAAGCCACAGGTTCCACCCACTGCATCGATTTTTTTGTTAATTTATGGCGTATAGTGTTGCACCCACTGCTCATCCGAATTGGCACACTAAATCGGTTGATTTTTACACAGGATTTTACCAAAGCGGCACCAATCTTGCACAAATCTTTCTACCCATTTTTCTGATATACCAACGATCTCAGGTATTTCAGACATTTAATCGCCGATTGTCCAATGCCATATTGTGTCATTTTTTTCATCTGTGGTTACATTTTTTGTTAGTCCTTCACATGGTTCATCTTCAAGAGCTATATGACTATATTTAAATACAATTGCCCATTTCTTAGTTGCTGAAAATGAACGAGCAGACTACTTGTAAACCTGTACCAAACCGTCCAAAACGAACAGTTTTGTCACGATATTACAGTTTATCCATTTCAACGAACCACGCAAAACATGTCTACTTAAAAAAGCCGTATAAAGAAAACTATTTGGCAGATCAGGTTAAAACTTGACGTTCGATATTGTGATATGTTTACCAACATCACAAATAAGAATCAGTTATAGCAATAGCAAAGCTATTTCTGTGCTAGGCCCGACCTTTTCACCTTCGTAAGTAGAAAAATCCTTACAGATATTTTTGTTGTTGCCAAGTTCACTGATAACCATTAAGATAAAAAAAAAAACAGAACAACTGGACTATTTATTTGATCCAGCCTAAACTAAAAAATTGTTGCGTAATATAAATAAGGTTTGATTTTATGATTTTATACTTATTTTTAGATTTTTAACCAGTTTGTACATTGCTGGTTGAACAAGCTATGATCTAACAAATAAGTATTGACATCACAAAAACTCGACCTCACTCTGTAAAAGTTTCCGAAATTCAGATCAAATCTTAACCTCAATTCCATCTTTTTGCACTTCTAATTACGAGTACTATAGTAATATCCAAGAAGTTAGTATTTGATTTCCTCTCTTTACTGACAACAAAATACTTAAAAGCACAAATATTCTAAAAACTAAACTTTCACTGTACAACAAACCCATGCTAATTTTTACCGATGCTTCGAAAACTTCAGATGGTATATAAAACCAACCCCAAAATTTGGAATATTAAAAGACTGTTGCGACGTAGCATACCGCGCAAAACGCATATTTTATTTTTTAGTCAAGTGGTAATGCTGATTATCTGGTCAGGGAGAATATCCCTAATGGACTGCCCATTAAAAACGATCTCTGCTTGGATGATGCTTATGTCTGCTTAAAATATTTCATAAAACTGCTGCAGGTCATCATCTACAAGGTATTCGCTACTTCTTGAAAATATCCATAATAATTACTGGCATATAAACCTAATTGTTTCAAGACTTCATTACCACAATTATGATTCGCCTATAATTGGGACATGCTTGCTACCCAGCACATTCATATAAGATCCGTACTACACCCTCTGATAAATGTGACTTTAGATGCTATCCAGAACATATCTTTTTTAAGGCAGAAAATATTCTGCTTATTTTAGCATTATTTTACAACTACCTAATACAGGTGTGTAAGATTGAATCCCCCTTTAATATCCTTTACCTTTTGTCCTTATAAAATAGAATATCTATGTCTTAGCCTGATGTGTTTTCTCCCCCTTTTCAGTAGTCTTCTGGTTTATCTTTTGTCGCTCTTACAGAGCCCAGTCACAGAAAATTTCTAGGCCCTAGTGGCGTGAAACGTGTGTGCCTGTTTTTATGTATTTTACTCTGTGGCTGGCTGTGTGACTGTTCAGGTTAATGCCAACACAAAAAATAAAATACTTTTAACGTAAAAAACATGACAAGTAATAAATAAAAACAAATTTAAGCGCCTCGAGCGCTCTTTTATTAAACCAAATAGATCACTACTTTGTCGCATGCCTAATTCAATTAAAATCATACATTACTAAACGTTCTTCATAGGCTTCTTCCGACGGATGTAATTTTTAACTTTTTTTGCTGCCAATCACGATTATCATCAAGTTGTGTATAATAATAATATAGTTTAAAATGACTTTAGTAAATACAATTTCAGACAGGTGTTACTGCATGGATACACACGAGGTTAGTTCAAGTTCTGAACAAAACGTTATAACGAATTTCGGAAATCAAAAAAATGAGTTATACTTTTAAGTGTTTCAAATTTGTAGTCAAAAGGGTGTTTTTTTTTGCATATTTTGTTCAACATTCGATACAAATGCAGATGGGCTTGCTTAAATTAATACCCAAATTTAATGCCCATATCTTCTTTATTTTATTTTTACTATATCGATTTTGCGGGTGGCTATCATTATGTATGAAGTTGAGAGGTAAAAATCACAGTCAGTCAGATTGCATCTTAATTTTACAAGCTTTATACTAGCTTCACCTTTAGTAATGTGTATGTATTTTTCGTCAAATCTTGCAATTAGAACTTCGACTAGTTTTAATAGAGCTGGAACTTTTTCAAACGTGCAAGTTCGGCGACAATGCAATATGAGATATCTAATATCGATCTTCTAAATCCAATATGGTGGACGCCCTAAGAGTGCGAATTACCTTTTTCTTCACAACTCTCTTGACACGGGCATCAAAATACGATAGTACTACCTCAGAAGACCGGATCTTTGCCTTTTCAGGCGAATCACTGAGAGGGTATGTATTTATTCGAAACACGTGGAAATAGAATGGCAAGAGAATCTATTACCCAAAATATAGATTATTACATTAAGTATCTAAACATCATCATATACAAAATAAAATTATATGAATATCTAGAAAATACTTTTTAAAACAAACTTCTATTATTTAAGTGTAGGTAAGTAGATACCTACTAAAACAGTAAAAGCATTTTACATATAATTTTTTTATTATCTAACTTATATTTGAGCTCACTCCATGTGTTTGAAATAATATAGGAGAGGTTAATGTCGGCTACCGTTCGTAAAGTAACGATTTTACGTCATACTTATTTGTTTCCAGGATGCGAGTGAATTCATGATAAAGCAATTGGTATTAATTTTAGTAATAATACTGATTTTTTTAAATTAAGAAAACTCGGCTCCAAATCACGGTCTCACGATAATTTTAGGCAACGAATTAAAAATTTAAGGCTGCATGTTTCGCCATGTATATCATTAGGCCTAAAAAGTTTAACATACTCTCTCAAATAACATATCGACAATCAAAGATATACCCAGACTATTTTTCAAAAGTTAAGCGTTTACTCCCTACATGGTGACGACTATTAGTCGGTTTACCTAGACCAGTTCGATAGAAAAATATCTACTAGAATCAAGAAACACCTGAGTTTGGTTCGTAAAAAGCGCAATACTCACACACACAATCAGCCTTTGCAAATCAGTGATCATTTTTCACCATATCAGAAAAGTAAGAAGCTGGATTTACTAGAGAAACTAGGGATTACTGGAGCAAAAAGGAGTCCAGTATACTCAACTGCGTGAACTAATCATAAATTTTGAACCATATCTAATTTGTAATAGTTATTGAAGTAAATGAATAACTTTATTTACTTACAAACGTCATAATTGGAGTTTATAGCCACTTCTTTGACGTTTCCGTCAGATATTCTTCCTTTCCTGCCGTACTTAATGCATGGACTGACCACTTCATCCTTGTTTAACGTGTTTTATACCTATATCAGTCCAGATTAGTTTTACCAGATATACAGCCCTATGATCAAACACTCAAGTTAACTTTTAACGTACCGTTTCCATGACAACAACCGAAAAAGGCCTACTTGTTAATTTTCCAATGTGGTTGAAAACAGGAAATTTTAAGTTAGCGTCTAGAGTTAACTCGTATGTTTGATCCTAGAGCTGAATATCTGGTTGTTTTATTTTTCTTTATTTTTATGGTGTTTTATTTGGTAAGATGGAACGAACTATAATATCAAGTAACCTGCTATTTATGTTTGAACTTTTTTTAGGCCTAATGACACCATAAATGGCGCGACATGTAGCCTTAACTTTTTAATTTGTTGGCTATAATTATCGTGATACCATTACTTGGAGCTGTGTTTTCTTTATTAAAGTAAAACAAGCCTCTTCGGGATTATGGACAGTATATTTGAATATTGCTCTTCTAATCCCAAGTCCAACGTAGTAATGCCATCCGATTACTGACTAAATTATTATTTATTCAAATTTCTTAAAAGGGATTGAGTGGTAGGTATCTTATCTGCTCCATATAAATTTTAAAGAGGGCACTGAATTCACCCGTGATAAGATTGATGTTTTAAATATAACACTCTGCTGCCATTTTAAAAAGCTAACCTCATTTTTTAATAAACAAATATTTTTGTTTTCAGTCGTCCAGTTCACCTCGACGAGTAGCAGTCCCGGTTCTAGTCAAAGACGGAAAGCCCTGCTCGAGCAGCAGTAATCAAACCACCTCGTCCTCTGCAAGCGCGCAAAACAATTCCGACCCGTCGCGATCGCAGCAATCGTCGGCTGCGTGTCAGTCGAGCCAGGCACAAGCTCAGTGCATGGCCAATAGTGGACTAGCAATGGCGTATGGACGGCAACAGTCGAATTATCAGCAACAATGCAGCGCGTACTTGCCGTTGCAGGCAAGAGCGTGGTAGTGCCACGAGCAGTACGGGCTGGTCTACAGCAGTGATATGTGATGTTTGCTAGGTTTAGACGCTTAAGAAGTGCGACGACGACTTGTAATTGGACAAGTTTTAGATTTGATTTCATAATAGTGGCGGCCCGTACGTATATTATTAGATATTATGGTTTCCCAAAATTCAAAATTATTAATATTAGGTATATGTGGACACTAGGGTCTAGCTGTAGCGGCGATTTCGATACTTTATGATTTCCGCGCGTGCGTATAATGAGTATCGACGAATCGTAAACATCAAGTACCTATATATGAGGGCTGATTTAATGACATGCACGGACATGAGGCATTCTAACCTCCTTTGACATTTCAAGCAATGTGTCAACAAATGTTGCATTTTAAAATTACAACGGTCAAATTAAATTCGACATATCGATAAAAATCTGTTCGGAAGCTGTTTATTAAATCTTCTTTTCGTATGCCCAGTTGCTAGTGCCGACGAATTTTTTAAACTTGAAAAATGAATCGACAAATTTATCGGTAGAAGAAGCAGTAAGAGCATTCACTTTGGTGGATGAGGGCTATTCGTTGTGTCATGTTGCTAATGTGATAGAAAGACATCGTTCCACTATAAGTTGTCTGGTTGAACAATTTATCGAGAACAGATAATGTGTTATTAATGTTTCTTTGCGTCAAATTTTGAGTAATTTCGATATGCTTGAAGTTTGTTCGTGATCGATACGCATTATACGCATGCGCAGAACTCATAAAATATCGAAATCTCTGCTACAGCTAGGCGTTAGTTATGTAGACTAGATACCTAGAGACATTGTCGATTTATGCAAGATTTAGTGTGTGGTTATTAATCAAGCTATACATCAGAGAGTCGGGAAAGAGTACGCACTTTAATTTTCCATGGTTTATTTGTTAACAACGTACTAAAACAACTGCACTTTTTAACGTAAGTTTTTTCTTTTATTAACTACCTCAGAAAATATTAGGTAAACAAAGAACAAAAACATTATTTTTCAAAGTTCTCATAGCCCAAGGGATACGCACGATGATGTATAAGAGTACGCATATTTAAAAAATTATTAGTTATCGTCACGTCTACCACAAATAAATTATTTAGGTCTTGTAAACCACTCGCGACATAAAACTGAATTTATGGTCTGCATCCACTTGGAAATGAAAACTTTCTTTACGTCATGCTGCTTTTTTCTAGCTGTCTAGATTTGTTGGTAATGCCGCAGCTTCGACGAAAACCGCGCCGAAACCGCTATGTGTGTCTTGCTACTGCTGTAACCGCGTCGGCCGCCGTCTCTACAAAAACGCTGTGTTTGCCATCGCCATTAATCATAGAGTCTAACTCACTTTGGTTGACGGCTGCTTCAAATAAACTAGCGCTAACTCCTCGACTGAATCTAAGATAAAGAGTACGCACGCAATAACTCGTTGTCTGCGTACTCTTTGCTCCTACAGCAAAAAAAAAGAAAGAAAATTGGCAACATTGTTGACGTTCAAATCAAAACCTCAAAAATAATATAATGCTTGTTTACCTGCAAGGCTTTATGATTTTTCATGGGTAGTAACGTATGTAACGTATATAACTTATGTTTTCAGAATTTTTTTTTTATAATATAACAACATAAACTTATTTCTACAACTTTAAGCTATACAAATTTATTTTTAAACGACAAGCAAGGATTCACGCTTTTCCATGGCTTCTGGCTTTTCATGCGCCATAAGCCTTTGGACCGTTACTAAATAGACCTCACGAATTTTTTGATTTGTGCATTGCTAGTATAGAAGCCTTAAATCTCGGAGTTATATATAAAATATCGTCCATACTTTATCGGGAAAATGAATAGGTCTCAACGCACGGTAAAATCTAGGAACTTTTACCAACTGAGTTGCAGTCTATTTTGGAACCTTCCTTCCTTTACGGTATTTTAAAATCTTTCTGGAAAGGGTTCTTTTCTTTCTACTTATATTCGGGATACATGATAACTTCAGCCAACCTTAGTCAATCACTTTCTCACCTTCTTTTACATATTGAACTAATCTTTCACGAACACGACTCAAAACTCTCGGTTATCCACTTTTCGGCATGATATTTTGGGCACCAAAAATTTTACAATTATCGCACGTAGGTTTTTGTCCAACTAACCGATAAATACTATATTAATAATAAATCACTTTTGTTTCTAATATCAACTTCATATAAAAATCTGCGCGAAATAAATTAAAAGTGAAATTTGTCTGAAAGGTTTTGGGACATATTTACGTTACACTTTCAAAACTTAACGAAAATTACATCAACGTAGGTGGGTACTGGTTTCCTTTTAATATTTGTTTTTTTTAATAAGCAGCTATACCATAGTAACATTTGTTGTCATACCACATTAGACAGTAAACAGTAGATAATACACCAGAATTACCAAACCAAAGAAGGGTTGTTAGATGTTTACAGTGCTTACTCTAACCCTATAGAAAATCTTTAAATACGCGTTTCTTCGGTTGTTAAAATGCTAAAATATAATGAACTGATGTGTCCAAAAAGAAAGATTTACAACAAAGTTAGATACATTTTTTTATAGCCCCTTCGAATAAATTACTAAAAAAACTTAAATACAGAAATGCGAAAGCCGATTTTGGCCTACGTTAAACTTAAGGTGCGGTGACACTATAGAATGCTAAATATGAATTTGTAGTTGTTAATATATCAAAAACAAAAGGTTTTAACCATGAAATCATAAGGAATACTATAATTTATCCTTAACAATTCAAAGATACAGGCCTTTACAAAAAAATTTTAAATGTATGTTGCATTTTTGCAACCCGACCTAAAAAGCTTTTGTAGGTAGGTATTTAAAGTCATCGCGCTTGTGCACACACTAAATAGACACCCTTTAAGCTAATCATCGGTATTAGATGGAGCTGAGTACGGACTTATCTCGAAAATATTTAAATTGAATGTGGACCCTAATTGTTAGTAATAATTATATCGTCAATTTTCAAGAACATTAATCGGTTAGCTGTAAATAGTATTTATCTATGTATAATTTTAATTTTTACTCAAAATACGTGAGCTAAACTAAAAGTTGTCGGTATTTGGATGTATCCATACCTTCAGACGGTACACTAAAAATTACTGTAATTTCGACAAAAATTTATTTTAACTAAATATCCTTCGCCAAGTTCTTCATTTAACATATGGTTTGACTATTCTTCATAAACTTGACCTTATATGCGAATATAAAAATAAAAAATACAATTTTAAAAATAATTTTTTAACATTTCGTCTGCCAGAAAGTAGAACAAAACTTCGCACTGGATACTACACATTTTTGCTGTTTAGGGAAGTGTCTCAAGGTACACTCTACTGGAGAAACTGGACTAATTAAATAATGAGTATTTTCTCCTACCTACTAATAAAATAGAATTCAGCTTTCATTTAAGAATCAATAAACAAGTTAGAACTGCAAAATTATCTAGATTATTTTTATAAGTGAAGTTAAAATGTTAATGATGTATGTAGTTTAGCAAGTATATATATGTTTGACAATAGATACGGCTTTACAAGTTCATCAAGAGTAACGTGGACAACACGATTTTACTTAGTAATTGATCAAAAGTACAAGAAATTGTCAAATCATAATATGTAATATCAATTTTTAGTATTCTGTATTAGTTCATTCCTTAATGTCCTTTTTCGTATTTATGTACTTAAAATGTTAAAATATAATATGTTGAGCGATCCTTTTTTTTTTAACCATCTTAACGCGTAAAAAGATTAGCTTTAATTTTGTAACATAGATAATATACAAAACTATATTAGCGCCTGTAACAATTTTTCAATCTCAACTAAGTTAGTGGCACATCAGACGAAGAATGAAAATTCAGTATAAAGCGGACCCCGACTAGAAAGTAAACCGATGTATCCATTTGTGCTATGATGGCCCATTGTTAGGGTGTTGGTGTATAAAACCGAAAGGTCGTCGGCCCGTAGATCTACTTTTCCTCAATTTTCATTCTTAGTCTGATATGCCACTAACTTATTTGAAATAGATAATTATTGCTGCAATTTCGGTTAATAGGTGTAAAGTTGTATGTCATAAATATTAAATATGTAAAATATTTTTTTTTGTAAATATTAGTACATACTTGATCTCTTCTGTGGCGTTTGATGAAAACAGGGTTTTAAAAGTAGGCATCCACAACAATTATTGCAATACTTGGATAATTAAAATGTAGAATGCATTGTTCTTAAAAATAAGTAAGAGCATTTGTTTATTTAATTTAACAAGAATAATGAAAATTGTAATTGAATGAACATTCTAATTAATGTAAAGTAATTAACCCGAACTACATTCATATTTTATTTCATATTGATTTGCAATAATTGAATGGTAATTTTAGAGCAAAAATATTGGTATAAAAATGTGTGCAATAAGTATGTATAATAAGATAAACGTTAGAATAATATTAAAATTAAGTGTTAAATATTTTATTTATTTATTTTATAATATTATATAATTATCAAAGTGGACACATTCTATAATTTTTACAAATAAGAGTAAAAATTGGAATATGTACTTGGAAAAGTTTTGACATAAAAAGAATCCATAATAGTTTATATACCAAAACTTACTTTATAATTATACAGTTAGGAGTAAATGTAAGCAGTAAATGTGATGACAAACATCAGGATTTTTGCGGAAATTGCTCGTAGCTTTATAATTTTTTTATTTTTGATAGGCGTTTTATCCAATAAAATTTATTTATACATGATAAACCAAAAAGTCAATTTGACGTTAAAGTTGATTTTAACATACAAAATGTTCGACCATGTTGTGGCATTTTTTTTTATTTTCTCAAAATTACTTTACGGTGGAAAATTCAAACTTTCCAGCAAATTCGACAACTACCTAATTGTATTTAGCGTAAAAAAAATCGTATGAGAAAAAAGTTATCTAATTTCAAAACCAAAATTTTAAAACTTCGATGTAACTCGATAGAGGTCGCAAAACTTGATTAAATCGTTTGATGTCATAGAGAACGTTGACGTTGACCTACAAAACCCTATTGTTTTTGATCGAGATCGGAAAATGGAAATTTTATTAATTAATTTTTTTATTACAGTTTTATAATAAGACAAAATGTATATTTGGAAGATAGTAAATTCTTGCAAAAAAATAAAATTTATCTTTAAACTGAAATATTTTATATCAAAAAAAATTATTTGTTTTTCATTGATATTGGTTTATTCAATCATCCTTTAACAATTTCCAGAAAAAAAAAGTTTAAATAAGTTTAAGTAGGTAAATATCTATTTACGATGCGGACGTTTTTTTTGCCCATAAGACCCACGCAATTTAAAAATGCAAAATTGTTATTCGTTTTGGTAAGTGATGTTTATTTTGTTTTAAACTGTAGATTTTTAATTTATGTGGTTCAAAAGCTACATCTTAACTAAAATGAATGAGGTTTCCGGATTGGAAAAGTTCGTTTTTCTTAGATGTCTTTAGTCTTTCTGCCTAATGTCTTTGTTTTATTTTATACCGGATGGAAAATCAATCAGGTAAAAACTTTTAACCAACCAACTCTGACGAGGTTACTTAATATTTCGTAACATTTTTGACTGACTTTAGTGTACCGGGTATCCTAAATTATATTGGAGTTTACACAAATTCATAATACAAAACGGAAAATATGAAGAATTTTTTTTTTAAACTTTTTAAAATATAAAATAACAAAGTTTTAATGCTTCAGTTGATAAATAAGGATTTAAAAAATTGTCTTGATTTCTTTAAAAGTAGGTGTATACAGGATGTCCGGGAAAATGTGGGAAATTCAGATAGAACATGAAAATATAAGATGAAAGTTCGTATAAAATTTTGTCTTACAGGCCCTCCCTACGGGGATATGTGCCTCTAAAGGACGCCGCTGGAAATCGGTTTTTCTGGAATAACTTTCAAAGTACTTAATATAATTTAATAAAAATTTAATGTGATGGACACTAGTAAGGACTTCTAAAAGTTGTGTCCTTGAAACATATGTAGTTTTTTTAGTTTACCAGGGGCGGACTAAGCTTTATAACTTAATGCTTAAATTTCTAACACCCTGAATGATTATGACCTAAAAAATAAGTCTGGGTAGCTTGCACCTTAGGCTAAAAAAAGGTACTCTTGTTCACTGTCGATAAAATGAACCATTTTCGAGAAAAAGTTATATCCATATCATTTGCAAAAAGTACATGAACCGATTCCTGAAGATTTTCCTCGTATAATACAGTTTGCAAACTGGCTATTGAATCAGCAAAGAAATAATGTAAACTTCATTAGCATTATTCTTTTTACGAATGAAGCAAGGTTTAACGAAAATAGCATCACCAATTTACACAACACACATGTATCGGCTGATGAAAATCCTCATGCCACTTTGTGTCGCATCATCAACATCAGCTGTAATCTGTTAATATCTGGGCAGGCACCATTAACAATTTTTTGGTTGGACCATTCGTATTGCCGGAACGCTTGAATGGACAACTTTATTTGGTGTTCCTCCAGAACGCTTTTCAGGATTTAGTAGAGCACTTACCACTTCTTGAAACCCGCCGAAGAAATATGTACTTCATGCACGATGGGGCACCACCTCATTTCAGCGTTGGTGTGCGGGAGCACCTGAATAACGTCTATCCAAACCGTTGGATAGGTAGAGGAGGACTTATTGATTGGCCTCCTCGATCTCCCGACCTAACGCCGTTGGAAATTACCTGTGGGGACACCTGAAAATCTTGGTGTATTCCACTTCGGTCGGCACTAGGGAGGAACTTCTACAGAGAATCACGTTTCATTGGGATGTGATAAGGCTGGGTTATTGTGGCGGGTACAGCAGCCTCGATTCGCCGTGCCCGCGAGTGTATCAGACTTCACGGAGCCCATGTTGAACCCTCCTATGAAGTTTTTCAATAATTTCGTTAAGGTGCCTCCTATTACATCACTGCGGTTTTTTAAATTTTTGTATTTTTTCGGATTAAACAACTTAAAATGAAACTTTTCTGTTGTTTAAATGACTTTCGTATCACACTTTGTTGTCGAGAAGCAAAATAGAAATCACGGTCCTTTTTATTAAAAATAAACCATCCACCCTTTTATTATTCTTTTTCTCGAGAACGGTTTATTTTATCGACAATAAACAAGAGTAGTTTTTTTTTACTGTAAGGTGCAAGTTACCCAGATTTATTTTTTTAAAGTCTATCAAACAGGGTGTTAAAAATTTAAGCATTAAGTTGCAAAGCTTAGTCCGCCCCTGTTAAACTAAAAAAGCTTAATATGTTTCAAGAACACTATTTTGAGAGGCCCTTACTAGTGTCCATTACATTAAATTTTTTTTAAATTATATTAAGGATTTTATAAAATGATCTTATTAAATCTGGTTTGTTTAGATAAAGTGATATTTTTATGGTACCTATTATTTTTTGTTTAATCGATATTTTCCACAAAAACAATATTTAACCTAAAAAAAAATTAGAATTGGACAGAAATGGAAGAGAACATATCCAGCCTCTCTACAGTTGCATACAGTAATAAATATCTTCATTTAATTAAAAATACTTAAGCAAGAAATAGATAATTAATTTCATTTTAATTTTGAACTCACTAGTTTGAGAAATTTTAAAAAATATTCGAGCCGAAGGATAATGTAAGTGCGTGGCCGCAGACCTCGCACAGGTTCTCGAAATTATTTAAATGTGTGGCCGCAGGGTACGTATAAAAATGACAATTCTTACTCGACTTACTAAACGCGTATGTTTCCAAATCATAGTCCGTAGAAATGTGACAAAAAAAAATTACAGTTATTCTAATATTTGTTTTTTATATTTTTAAATAATCAAACTTATTTTTTTTCTTAATTCACAGAATCTTTAACAGAGGGTTCTCAAAAACCCATCAACACGTATGCATTACTAGTTTTAACCAACCCTAATTTTTTATGTGATTTTTGAAATCCACCTAAAAGAAGTCATTCAATATAACATACCCTACACCTATATATAAAATTATTCATAACTTCAGATATACAACTTTAATAATGATTTGATACAATTATATCAAATGTTCAAACTGGATGACCTACATTTCAGTAAAATACATAAACCTGGCAACACCACACATTTTAAAATATCAAATTTTAATATCTTTAAATTTTTCTAAAATATCTAAAACATTGTCTATAGGGTATTTGGAATATTGGCCTTTTCTACCAACCCACCGTCCAGAAAACACTTCCTTCAAATCATTTTGAACATGGTGAGGACAGTATGGTGGTGCACGGTCTTGTTGGTACTAGATCGTATTGCCAGACATATCGGGGTAATTTTTGTCAGTAAAATTTTCTATTAAGGCAAGAATTAACTTGAATTGGAGAAATTCCAAAAGCCTTTCCGGTTTAGGTTTCGTCAAAAAAATAAGGTTCTACAATATTTAATATACAAAATGTTATTGATGATGCCCCAGTAACGATTTGGAAATATTAGGTATGGCACGTCATCATCAAATGGGGATTGTTGGATTTTGGCGATTTAAACAAAACAAAAATCCGCCTCATCTGAATTCGATGAAATTGCTGATTTTTATTACGTATAGCATACTGTAGTATTTATAATTTAGGGTATGATATACCGAATTTTACGTAGGTACCTATATCTCACAAATGAAATAAAAAATTGAAGTTTTCATTCTAAAGAATTAACATTGACGATCGACTGTATAAATAAATTTGATTGGAAAAAATGGTGATTCAAAATCACTGTAGGTATTTGTGGCAAGTATATTTTTATATGCATAAATATGTATATTTTATATCTCAAATGACTTAAATAAATGTCTTGCACTTAAAAATTAATATGTAACTATCAATATTTTCATAATAATATAACCTAAACCTAATGGTCATTTTTTCAAATAAAGTTGACCATTTTGAACGTAAATTAATAACAGGCATCATAAAATTATTTTGGTTCGATCTAAGTTCTAAGAGAAGCATCTTGGCGTGTCTATGTAGGGAAACGTATTGTTCAAACTTGATTACTTAGTATTTAGGTAAAACTTGAATGTATTATGTATAATTGTAGATATTAAATTATTATAAGCAATATTTTTAATTTGTAAATAGATTTGTTTAAGCAATAAAAGAAAAAGTGTATAAAGAGTTTGTACATTATCTTGTTAGTTTAATATTGCATTGCACTATATCATGTAACAGTGTTTTTAATTTTCAACAATTAAAAAAATTGAAAATATACAAATCATCCTACCTTTCATGAGTTTTATTTTTTAATTATCCATTTTAATCCGTTGGAAATCCCATCAAATAAAATTAATTCAGTTATGACAGCATATTTGATGCTGGGCAAATAAAAAATAATGGGCTTGATGATGGTGTGATATTGAATATATAATTTAAATAATGATGTTGACTGACGCGCCAGCTTTATTATTTATTTGTTGAATGAAAGGTGAGCGTAAAATGTTGGACATAAAGAATTAGAAGAATGTTTGTGTCTATGAAATAAAATAAACATTAAATCTTGGGCAATCACCTTGCCTTAATAAAAATTGAAAATATTTATAATTATTGTTAACTATAAATTGTGAGTGAATGTGAATAGATTTCTTTTTAAAATAACGGGGGTTAAAAAAATAAAAATCGTAAAACATCATAATAATAGCAAACAACACAAACAAAACAACACGAAATAAAGACTACAAAACGTAAAAGAACTTAAAAAACATAGAAAATTTGGTTCCCAATATACAGGGTGGTCCTTAAGTACATTCAAGTATTTCAGTAGGTGGTTCCCTAGGACATTCTATGAAAGAACGTTCCTATAGACATATGTCTACAAATGCCCCAATTTGAAGATACAGGGTTAATATTCTTCAAATAAAACGATTTTTGATAATATGTATTTTAAAATCCTATTAATTTTTTGAAATTCGCTAAAACTAAAAATTAATTAAAGTGATACATTTTAGGACTATTTAAAACTTTTTTATTTTTCCATGGTCGTACATACGGGTAAGCATGTTGGGTTTTTGTAGGGAATGGATATTAAACCACTGCTTTTTTTTTAATTTTAAAACTGCTTAGACACTAACAATTAAAAATACATAAAAAATATATCTTCTCCTTTTTTGATAGGATGAACTGTTTTTGAGAAAAAAACAGAATTATGTTTTGTTGCACACCGCTCCACCATTTCTAGTATTTACTGTTTCTTAAATTTTTAAAGTACCTACCTATATTACAAAATTTTTGATATTGTTATTAATCAGATTGGTAACCGTTTTGAGTGTTTGAATATGTTTCTAAATAAATTCATATTTCTATTCCCTCAATTTTGAATAATTTTGTCTGAAGAGGAGCTATTTAAATCAGCAGAAACCCTCAACAGCAATTCCTTTGAAAAAAGTTGCATTACGTCCGCCTTAAAAGAAAAATTGGGCTCTTTAAAAAACATACCTAAGAGATTTTGCTAATTTTTTAATCATTAAAAATAACACTTTCGCCTGAAACTTTGTAAAAGTAACCACAGCTTTGTTGTAATCTTTAACACTGCCAGTTAGATCTGCAGAGATTTTTTTAAACTAGAAAATAGTTAAAAAGTATTTAAGAAATAGCTCCTCTCAGCAAATATTAAGTCATTTGTGTCTACTTTCTATAGGGGCAGAAGAAGTTGCCATTATAACAACAATTTCTTAAATCATTTGCAAAAGCAAAGGCTCGAAAAAAATCGTTTTTCTAATGATTTCAACTTTAGTTTTTTTTATAGTAGAGACTAAGACAGCTGGAATAATTAGTTTCGAGGTACGTGAAACGAATATACCTATAATCCCTTTTGTTTTTATAAGGCACAGCACTGCAGGATTAATCCGCTATGGCGCTCTGCGAGCGGCGCGTGTGCACAGGAAACGATTCACGTTGGTCTCGACTCTTTGGAGATAATACTCGTTGGGAAAAACGGCCTCGGGGAGGTCGTTCCAAAGTGATGACGTTCTCCAGAAGAAAGAATTTTTAAACAGTGTCGTTCAAGGGACACTAAGCTGAACCACGTACAGGTGGGCTGCAGTGGCTCGTCGTGTATTTCTACCATGCACCGCTCTGGGTGGAATCAAGCGGGCAACCTCAGTTGAGCACTTGCCATTAAATTATTTGTAAAACAGACTCAAGTCGCCAACCTGCCTTCGATGTTCAAGGTTTTCCAGGTTGTCAGTTCATGGTCACCGATCAAGCGAATGACTCTTCTTTGAATGGAATCTAGCAATCTCGGGGTATGTTTAGGAGCAGAGCCCCAAATATGCGAACAGTACTCCAGCGATGGTCGAATTTGGGCTTTATAGAGCATCAAAAGTTGTTGTGGTGTCAGTGGCGTAGCCAGCATTTTGAGGCGGGGGGGAGGGGAACTATTGGAGTGGCGCAGACTGCGTCGCTAAAGCGCCGCAGGCAAAAAATGTTTGGGACCACCTTCTTTATGCTCCCTAGGGAACGGGGGTCTGGCTTAAAATTTGTTTTTGGGCATACTGAAGTATCTATAACCTTTCTAAATTAAAACCTAATTTATATATACATATGCGAGATGTTACACGTGGCGACATCTCGTAGCAATCGAGCTATCATCACATCTCGCATATGTATATATACATTATGTGTTGAAAACACTGTAAGGTCCCTTTCCTATTTATCAGACTCTATAGCCTTGCCGAGGAGCCGTAATACGGCGAAACGCGTGCAAGGATTGGGTCTGACGGAAAAAAAAGGGACAAACATCTTTCTTTTAAAACCTAATTGTTAACATATTTTGGCGGGCTCCCATTTAAGAAAACACTATACAGGGTGTCCCAGAATATGTGGGCAATCTCCCGGATTCAGATGGAACACATTGGTACAAATAATTTGACAAGTTTCTGTACATTTCTTTTTCCTACGGCCTCCCCCCCCCCCCCTACGGAGATAAAAGGACGCCCCTGAAAATCGTTTGTTGATAAATAACTTTTGAAGTATTAGGTGTCATTTAATAATTTTTTAATATAATGGTAAGTCTCCTTAAAATGTGCCCTTTTAATAACATTGGGCTTATTTAGTTTGTCAAGGACGGACTAGTTATATAAAATTAATTATTAAATACCTTACAAAACATCAATGTATCCTAATAAGAGTAATTTCTGTTTGCGAGAATTCGTAAACATTTTCTGTGGCAAAAACCGGGATCACTTATAGGATACTTAAAAAATGGCCTGCATCTTATGAGTAGTCAATAACCGAACTTTTTGAACATTTCAAAAATTTTGACATAAAAGTATGGAAAATTGTTGATTTCGATATACCGCATTGCCAAACGCAATGTACTAGTTATAAGTTTAATAAAGAGAAAGAAAATGCCTTGTCGCATCCCAACGTGCACTTCTAGTACGAAATCATGATGGTAGACAACGCTTGCCAATGATGTACATTTCTTTAAAGTCATGGCACAAAACAACTATTAAACCAACCTGTGACGGGTGGTTTGATATCATTTGCTATGATAACCAAGGCGTGTCCTTGTTACTAAAACGTCAAAGTTGTTCAAAGCGTCTTCGAAGTATACAGTCTTTTTCTAAATTAAACCGAATCAAAGCAATATTTATTGGATTCATCCGACGAAGAACTTCCCGAAGCCATTTTGAAGGCTGCAGATAAAATAAATTCCGAGCTGTTACCTGCCAAATCCAGACTAACACTAAGGTATGAAAAGCAATACGAACATTTTGTTATATGGTGTAAGGAGAAAGGGGCGAAAACCTATAAGGAAGAGGTATTTCTGGCGTATTTTTCAGATCTAAGTAAGGTTTTGAAATCTAATACATTATGGTCCCGCTATTCGATGGTAAAAAGTCTAGTAAAAATAAAACAAAATTTGCTATAAAGGGAACTTCCATAAGATAACGTCGTTTCTCAAACAAAAAAATGTTGGTTTTGATGCCATCCCCATCGACGTCATCTTTGGTAATGCATTTACCAGTTAACACCAAATAACTTCACTGGACCGGCAATTTTATAGTTACTAATATACTAGTACGGTATGAGCTTCATTACAGTAACAAGTGGGGAATGTTGGTACGACGAGGTCGTTTACAGAATGCAACAAATTGTGTTTTTAATATTAACATTCATAATAATTAGTAGCTTTTTAGTTGAAGTTTTGGATATATATGTTAAAATAAAATAATTTTTCAAAAATAAGTAGGTATACTTTTTTGTACAGGGTGTCCCAGAATACGTGGGCAATCTCCCGGATTTGGATACAATATGAAAAATAATATGAAAGTTCCCATAAAAAAATTTCCTACAGGCCCTCCCTACTGAGATATAGGCCCCTGAAGGACGCCTCAGGAAATCGGTTTATCTTGAATAATTCTTAAAGTACTTGGTGTAATTTATTAATTGTTCAGTATGATGGTTGCTAGGTAAGTCTCCTCAAAATGAACCATTTTAATTTTATTCGTCTTATTTAGTTTTCCAGGGACGGACTAGCTTTAACAGAATAATGCTTATTTTTTTTACATCCTGTATGATAGAGGCATATCAATAATATTATTGAAGAGCTGAAACCTTAAACTAAAAAAAAAAGTACTCTTCATCGACATCGATAGAGTAAACCGTTTACGAGAAAAAAATTTTTGTTCTATATGCCTTTTTTTATGAAATATTCGATAAATACCTTATTTTGTTGATATGGTTTAGTTGATATGTACCAGTTAAAATAAATAATAACTACAGTTATTTATATTAATAACTACAGTTATTTATAATTATTTATAATAATTAAAATAATTACGACAGTGTCAGTTGGAAATTGAGTGTGTTTAAGTTTTTGATCTTATTTCTTCTGCTTCGTTTTGGTATGGAATTTACGTTTGAGGAATATGCCGACATGCATTTAATGTATGGGCTTGCATCATGTAATGCCTTAGTAGCCCGAAGGCTTTATGAAGAACGATTTCCAAACAGAAGAATTCCTGACAGAAAAACCTTGAAAGAGTAGATCGTCGTTTAAGAGAGACAGGTAAAAACTAAGTTGTTTTATTTTTAATTTGTACTTATCGGATGATAAAGATTTGATTTAAAGTATTTAGGTCGTAAATAATTTTAGGAAAGTTTGACAAAGCCGTAGAAGTAGATCCTGCTGCAAGTGTTCGAAAATTGGCTGCCGAATTTGATTGTTCAAAATCAATGGTCTTTAGAATCCTTACAGAGCAACAGTTACATCCGTACCACCTTCAAAAAGTCCACGCGCTTCTTCCTGAATACTTTCCGCGAAGGATGGAATTTTGTAACTGGGTTGTAGATCGGCATAGAAACGATGCAAATTTCATTGGTTCAGTTCTCTTCACGGACGAAGCTGGGTTTTCCAAAAACGGCATCATAAATTCTCATAATTTACATTTATGGGCAGAGGAAAATCCCCATGCTTCTATTGTAACGCATCATCAGCACCAATTTGAACCCATCAACGTGTGGGCCGGAATTATCAGACAACACTTAATTGGACCATTTGTATTGCCAAGAAGGTTAAATGGAGAAAGGTATTTGGAATTTCTTCAAAACAATCTGCCAGAACTTTTAGAAGAACTACCTCTGCTACTACGACATAATATGTGGTTCATGCATGATGGGGCTCCGCCACATTTTAGTCTAGTAGTCCGAGAACACCTAAACAGGGTCTTCGAAAATCAATGGATAGGAAGGGGAGGACCAGTGGCTTGGCCTCCTAGATCACCAGCCCTAAATCCATTAGATTTTTTTTGTGGGGCTATCTAAAATGTTTAGTATACGCCAATCCAATACAAAATCGGGAACACTTATTGGAACTGATTAACTTCCATTGTCGCAAAATAAGGAATAATGTTGACGTACAAAATGAATCAGTAAAAATAAGGTATTTATCGAATATTTCATAAAAAAAGGCATATGGAACAAAAAATTTTTTCTCGTAAACGGTTTATATCGATGTCGATGAAGAGTACTTTTTTTTTAGTTTAAGGTTTCAGCTGTTCAATAGTATTATTTATATGCCTCTATCATACAGGATGAAAAAAAAATAAGCATTATTCTGTTAAAGCTAGTCCGTCCCTGGAAAACTAAATAAGCCGAATAAAATTAAAATAGTTCATTTTGAGGAGACTTACCTAGCAACCATCACACTGAAAAATTATTAAATTACACCAAGTAATTTAAGAATTCTTCAAGATAAACCGATTTCCAGAGGCGTCCTTCAGGGGCTGATATCCCAGTAGGGAGGGCCTGTAGGAAATTTTTTTATGGGAACTTGTCATATTACTTTTTCATATTGTATCCAAATCCGGGAGATTGCCCACATTTCTGGGACACCCTGTATATACGGTCGTAGAAAAAATAATGTTCCTAACTCATGCGTAAACTGTCTTTCCCGCTTGCCCGAACTCCGCTCCGCGTCGGCTGGGTCGACTAGTCGCGTGCGGGAAAGTATCACTTTCCGCACTTGTTAGGGAAATAACTATTGCGTTTCGCAGTAGCTCTTTAATCATTCCATTATTTTTTAACTTTAAAAGTTAAACTAAAAAAAACAAGAGTGCGTAAAAGAATATACGATATTCTACAGACCGACCTGACAAAAATAGGGGCTTTCAAACGATCAACCAAACATCCAGCAGAACAATAAAACAAGCCCGAATTGTTTTGCTAATTCTGTATGGAATGTAATATCGTTACGGTAGGGAGTAAGAAGGGCCCAACGGCAATAATCTCTCTGAAGCGGACGACTTAAAGCGTCCCGACGCCACTTGACCCGCGTCGAAGCTTGGTTACTTGGCAACAATTAATCACCGGTCTATCGTTATCATCGGCTTATGGAGGGTGGCTTTGCAATATTCGGGAAGTGAACCGCTTCCAGGTGAATTATTTATATTAAACGGTACAAGCGCGTTTATACTAGAAAATGTATTTTCTTCACTCCTTGTATGGCAAATCACATTGTTTTGTGAGTGGTAAGTATAAAATTGATCAACTATACAGGCGCATAGATAGGATTTTGTTGTTTTGTGATAGACGGTGCAATTTTCTTTTGTTAGGTGACGTGCAAAAAGATAGCGCCGCAAGCGATATTTTTTTGGAACCATGCCCAACTTTCATAAGGATTTCGCTCAGCTTTACCTAACTCATGTTTTTGTCTACCATAACCACATAATGTGACCATAACAAATGTCGTTAATTTATTGCGTTATGTTACATACCGATTTTTTTTATGACGGACAAGATTCGTGAGATTATTAATTTTATTTCAGGGGTGGGCCAGAAGGAGTCTGGTTAGCACATGCCCCCTTCCTTGCTGCGCTCGGGTCTAACTATTTTGTCATTCATGCTACTAAAAGATGTTCGTACAAATTCATACAGGTTATAAGGAAAACATTAAAAGCCGGTGGCAGTAGTAGTAGTTAGTAGGTGAGGTACACGGTCCTGGCAAATAGACCAAAGACGATTCTTTTTGTCTACTCTAATCTTCCCCATCGTCGAACATGCCAGACCTTCTCGCGAAGGTCAGGGCGTCGTTCCAGGCGAGGGTGGTCACGTCCGCCGGTCGAATGAGAAAAAAAAGCAGTTAACAATGACCACCAATTATTGTTTCATCATTCAATTATTTTCCAGTTCAATTTTTGATCCAGAACCCTCTGGGGGGGTCCGGCGCCGGTTGCAATGTAAGTAAGTTAACTCTTTTACACATAGCCCGATCCATCAATTTAGCTTGCTCGGTAGCAGGCAACGGCAAATGCAGTCGGCGGTGAACTTGACAAATCCGATGTCGGATCGGCGATCTTTGAATTGTCGATTCCAATGTTTTTTATGTGAACTTATCCATGCAAGTCAGGAGAACCGTTTCCCTTCTTTTAGGGAAACACATGCTCTCATTGGGGTATCCTGGTGCTTAATATCCCTCCTAGTATTTCCCCCAGAAAGTCAAAAACAATTTGTTGTTATCCTGAAAAGAAGTAGAAGAAGGTATGGAAAAAACGGTATTGTATTGTTGGGTAATTTTAAGTTTTTGTAAAGGCATGAATGTAGACGTTATATTTTGTATAATTACATTGAGTTTGTACATTCTAATATTTTTAAAAGCATGCTCTATTTGCACCAGCAGCTTTCACCCTTTTCTCAAAATCAGCAAATACTTTAGAAATAAATATTTACATTGCAAAAATATATCCTATTGTATGTTTTATTTTTCAAGTGAGTATTGGAGAACCCCTTAGCTTTACCTCTCTCTTTCTCTTAAAAAAATCGCAAGTCACTCTCTCGGTGGGTGGTGGTCCGTCACAGACAATTCTGAGTGGGTGGTACGACTTTAACAGTCATAATTATTCGAGTAGCCTATAAGAGGTGGCGCTATTAGCAGACATTTTAGAAGAATTCGCGGCTCTGCACTGATAAGGCCTCATTAAGTTGTCATTGGGTTGTCATAGTGTTATGTAGGTAAAATTGGGTCTTTGTTCTATGATAATTTCATTTTAAGTGTCTGGATATCTCGCGTAACATGACGTGACTTTTTAATTTCGTGTTGCATGAATGGACGATTATTTGACGCTTGTTAACGCCTCTATATTAGGTCCAAAAAGTTTAAAAAAAACTATATAAATTATCAATATCGATCGCATCAGTCTGTCTTATTGTAGATACCTACTCGCAGTGCCGATCGTAAATAATTTGTAATCAACTTCAATTTGTAACTTGTAGAGTGGTGTGCAAGATGATTAGACTCGCCTAACAAAAAAAGGAATTCCCCGCTTAAGGATCCCTAGAACCCCTATTCTCCAAGTTGAGAGAACGACCACTTCGACAGAAGGGAGCACGTAATTCTCTTGAAATCCTATTTTCAAGAATAATCTTGAAAGTTTATGAATATTCAGGAGAACTTACTTCTCTTGATAAATAGTAGTAGAATGGGTAACATTGACTGACAGACCATGCGCAAATGGTATTTCACGAAATGAACTTTAAACAAAAATTAATAATCTGTGTTTGGATTTTGCAATTATTTTTGCAAATAATAATTGGATTTTAATGAAGTATTTGTCATTGGCCACATATTGAAAGATTGAATGGCGCCGAAGACGAACATCGGGAGCGTCATCACTTGCCGGCACTGAAGAAAGAAGTTCAAAAATACGGAATTTAATCGCTATGAGTATGTGATCGTTCCTCATCTCTCAATAGAAAGTTCCCTTTCTACTGAACTGGAGAATAGGATCGCAACTATCCTGCTGGCAGCAGCTTTTATAAAAGCGAACTAACCCGAGTCTGGCAGCTACTGTTGAACTTGGGTCAGCCGTGGGTTAATCCAAGCCAGGAGAAATAACACTATTGTTTAAGAACCAGGTATTGGGATTATTGGTATCTTGCATGGTATAATCACGTTGCGGCCGTTGCTAAGGTATGCAGTCTCGTAGAGACTTGGGGTACTTTTCCAAACCAACGACTTCTCTAATACCTCAAGAGCTATTGACGCTCTATAAAGCCCACATTCGACTTGATCAGCGATCATGATTTGACAAACTGTTAAAGTTTACCTAGAACATCGAAGATAGTGACAAACCGGTTTTATACATATTTTCATTGCAAATGATCAATTGACATTGCCCGCTTGATTTCACCCAGACAGCTTGGTACATGGTAGAAATGCACGACGACTACAGCCCACCACATGATTTAGCTTAGTGTTCCTTAAACGAGACTATTCAATAATTTACTTCATCCTTCATCTGAAGATTCTGAAGACGTGCGTCCCTCAACAAATATGATCTCCAAAATCTGAAAACCAACGTCTCCTCGAATAACTTGCAGAAGTGCAAAAAGAGTAAGCAGTAAAGTGTCATGAAGAGATCTAATTAGATACAGTTTGATTTTATATTCAATTTTTATTCAGTGGTCTGGTTTTTGAGATACGTTGTCATTTGATACGGTAGACATAGTAAAGGTATTGCAAATTTCTTATTTCTTTGTATTACCTAACTCATATTAATTATATCAAGGCAGCGTTCGCGTTCCCCTCAAAAACAAAACGAATTACGCCCATAAGAATATTTAAATATAAACCCCTTTATTCGATCAGTCCCCAAGTCATCTTAAGAAATCGCAAGGGAGGGCTCGGCTCGTCTCTCATGAATCTTATTAACATCCCGATGTTATTCGCATATCATTTTTTTGCTTTTAAATAAATTATCAAGTGAGCCTATTAAGATCAAAAGGAAGCCTTAAAAAATGCATATTGTTTTTTTGCACATTGTGAAGGCTGAATTAGCATTTCTCTTAAAAAAAATACAATTTTTCTGCGATCGTCCACAACCTGACATTTTTCTGGCGTAGTCATTATTTTAGTATTGTTAACCGTTGCTAAACAATGAGACACAATATTACAAGAGTTTTGAACTTGGTTTTGAGATTGAAATTGACTTTGTCCGTGACCTTGAAAGCTCAAGGTCACACACAAGGTAAAATCCAATCGAGTAGATTGGGTCAGAAGGTCATGTAACATTTTGTCGTATGTCCCCACAACCCCGAGCTACAGCCTCGCAAAGAGTAGACCCTAAAGATGTTTTTTTCTTAATATTTTCGAAACCAATAAACATACAAGTTTGAAATTTAGGTATTCTAGTAAGCTTTACACGCAGAATCGAACTGCTGTCGTTAAAATGTCACTTTACAAGCAGCGTCGGAAATAGGGGAGGGCGGAGTTAAAATATACCTACCTATGTGGATAGATATAATAAAATAGAAATTTCTTTAAAATCAATTATTTTTCTGTTGAACTTTTACAGTTTCCGAGAAAAGGTACAGGGCCCATCTTACGTGGACCACCCTGTACTATGATTGGCACGCAACCCAGATAGAGTTGATGGTAAGACATTTTTAGTTTTTAAACGGATTCATTTGAGTATCAAAATTTTTTTCTAACATTTTAAATAGTCTAGTTAAGATATTAACAGGCCTGTAGCCAGATGGATTAGTGGGATTTGTAACTTTTGGAATAAATTTAACTGATGTGACATTCTAATTAAACCTAAATTTGAAGTTGTTATAAAGTCGAGGTCAAAAAAGAGTCCTTTATTGCCAAGGAATTAAATCTTGTTAACGTCAAACTCTCCCAATCAACACCGGCTGTAGATTATACAGACATCAAGCCAAAAACTTCATTCTAAAACAACATGCAAGTTATTGTCCCTTAATGCAAGATAAATGATAGTAAAATATGCAGCTAACTGCTTAATACTTACCCACCCTCCCCTACCCATTATTCTTATATTTTCCAACATGCATCCAGTCAGAAAACAGCAATAATTAAATATCACGAGCATCACCCAGCTCACGGATTAGAATTTTAGAACAATTAGGTACATTGGCAATTAAAATTGGACTATATTTTAAAACTATTTTAGTGAATTTAGGTTGTGAGAATAATATCAATCAGAAAGTTAAATGCCTAATATAAGTAATAATAATTATTATGTATTGTTAGTAAATTATTTGGAACAAAGAGCGATCTTAATATTTAGAAAAATTGCAGGACGTAGGCAGCAGCGCCTGAACATGCTTTATCAACCCCAAAGCCGAGGGCTGCGGGACGGAGGAGGCTTGAGAGCCACTCGAGCTGGGGGCCATACGTGACCTAACAAAGCCCATCTCGGCAACGCTCCTGCTGCTGATTTAATGATGTCTTGTTTTAATTGCTGACAAATTGCCAATTGCCGCTGTCACGTTTTCGGCGGGACCCGATTTTCCCGTTTATTTTCTTTCGGTTTTTCTGCTTTTCTTTGTGGGAACAATATGTACAGTAGCGGATGCAGCAAACCTGCAGGTCCATAACAAGCAAGGCTGTACAAATACAAATTTTAATTTGAAGAATAATCTTTGAAAAAATATCGATACTATATTTTTAAATATTGTCTTATATCATTTAATTATTTAAAAAAAAAGATCATAATTTTCCAGTTCGACAACAATAATGGGGCGTTCTAGTATCGCATAGGGAGCCTTTCTGCGCAGTAGGGATAGTTATAGTTGAAATAAAAACTCTAAAAAGCCGGAATAAAAACTTGTTAAATATAAGGTGAAAATCCTATACCAGACCACTGTACTAAAGCCCTCTAACGGCCGACTTAGAAACAAATTCCAAAGCTTTCTCTTGACTACATTTACATATTATTAACGCACGTTCAAAACGTTCTGACAAAATACTAAATCAAAAATCAGTTAAAATTGAACTAACCTTTATGCGGCAATTTATTTACACAAGTGTTTTTGGTTCCATCATAACCATTATCAGTATTTTCCAATTAATCCAACTGGCCTGAACTGAAGTGCTAGATTAAGAAAAATAATATAGGTACTAAAAATAAGTAAAATGAAAGTAACTATTTTACTTACATGGAGAAAGCGTGAAAACCTAATCATTCCATTAAATTTAATTAAAGGATTTTCTATGACATGGTCTCATTTTCAAACTGAAAAAACCTCGTCCCAAGCCCTACCATGTGCTCTCTTTTCTTTATCCTAACGAAATTAAAAATGTGTAAATAACAGTAAATTCAACTTTTGCCAATCAATTGTGGTGCTATTCGCTTATAATCAGTTTAGATGAAGTTATCTATAAAATTATTTTCATATTGCAAAGCCACCCCATATATTCACACAGAGCATTATTTCCAATCAACTTGTTTGTCAAAAGTCGACGGAAAAAAAGAGTGATTCAAGAAAATTCGTCTCGTTAACGAGCCACTCGAATCTCGGCGGAGTCCCGAATGGGCAGAGCTGGATGAGCACGAAAAAAGGGCCCCCGTAGGGCGCCCCGCGAAGATTTTAGGGTGGCCCTACACTGCGGGCTCGCGCTCCCACACGACGCAACCAGAAGGAAATATCGTAACATACCACATTCCCATACGTTCTAGTCTGGACACTTGTGATTTCCATTATTCGCATTCAGTGATTTTTGCATTCGTCATCAGTCAATTTCTATTTCGAAGTAGTAGGTAAAGGCTGAATAAGAAGAAAGAAAATAATTTTTTTTTATTATGTAAATAGGTTAGTTCAGGTTTTTCAGCTCTTTGGAAATTATGGGAAAATAATTTGAAATAACCAGAGATATGACAATGTGGAAGTCCCTACATGATCGCAGATGCTTGATGTATCCCAAAGATATGATTTTTGGTGCATCTGTGACAGTTTGGAGAGGTGCGACGAGGCTTTGTACGATAATCAATGTTTTAAAATAATATTTGATCCCCTTTTAAGTACGCATTGTTACAGTACGACTGTGAGATATATTATGGTATGGTTGGTTTTATTTTGTACCTATCTGTTTAGCTTATTAATTTGGCTAGCGTTCGTAGTTTACTGCTCATGAAAAGTGTGAAGGTTTTATAGCCACTTTTCGGTGTCCATATTACGTTTGTGTCTGAAATGGCATAGATAGTGGTTGATTGGTTAACATGGCATTATGCCATTTCTCCCAACAACAAGAAATTTCACTATCACTCTGTTCGTACACGTATTGGATTACTTACTTTCGTCTTACCACCTATATCCCCATATAAGTGGATATGGTCACATAATAATCAATCCCAGATACTTCAGCAGGATCCATTGCTTCAAATTTGATAAGGCTATGTTGGAGTGGACTTCTAACAGGACACTAGTAAAATTATGATTTTGCCGAAATCGTTGACCAATTTGCGTAGTTGACTCTTGCAGGATAATCAGCCGGAGATATGGCGTGTACCTTATCGCACGACCTTGGACTGACAGTTTTCTTACACTATTAAAGGGACTTTCAGCAATCTCATCCAGAATTTCCTCTTCTAACTGAGGGTTCTTTGCTCTTCTTGGAGGCCCTTCTACCCACGATGCGGCAAAAAAAACTTCCTAAAATGAATTAGCAAAAGATTAGATACTTTTAGTATTTTTTTTATTTCATTTGAATTTTTACCTGTTTTTCTTAAGCTACGGTCAACCCTTTCAGAAGTTCTTCGGTGCGGTAACGTCGATTTGGAAATGTATTAGAATAAATTCTTCTCGTCACCCCACAATTGGCGAGTGCTTGTCCATAAGTTAGATGCTGTATCAGCATATTCACTGAGGAATAATCCTCCATTACTTAAGTCTTATGTACTCAATCAATCAGACAATTTAGAAAAGTGTTGTCAATAACACATTGTTAACGAAATAAAAGCGACTGGTGTTTTATTGTAGTATTCTGATTTATTATTTCAATTAGGTGTTATACAAAAAAAATATTTTCCTCGAAAACGGTTAATTGTAAATGTAGTAAATTTAAAATTGAAATACTTTTAAGGGGTTGAATACCCTAAGCGGTACACCGTTTGTCCTCAGAGTAGGTACAAAAATTAAGTACTTGCCTTCGAGTACCGCTCAGCTCTGATGATGCTCAATCCATTCAGGAATGAAAAATTAAATTAAAAATATATAAATATAAATAAAAAAAATATTTGTAGGTACCACCTATACGAGTAGATTTCAGTACATTTGGAAAAATATGAAATGTATAAAATCATCAAAATCCAAACTCACACCCGAGTCCCTTAAAAATTGAATTCAAAATAGTAAAATTTCGAAATTTTCTATATTTTTGGTTTGATTCTTTTATCCTTGACTAAGGAGTTAGTTTTTCTAAACGTAGATATACGAGTATAAAATTTTTTAAGTTAAATTTTTAAGGGAGTATTTTTTCATTTTCGCACTTTTTCTAACTGAACTCTCATAATTTTTTGCATTTTATGTTGTTCTTTAATAGACAGAGAAGTTCAGTTGTATAACAAATATACGCTACTAATCATATCCGATTACAAATACCACCCCAGCGGCTCTGTTGTGTAAACCAATAAATCCGTCAAAACGATACCCAAAGTCTCCGAAAGTTCCACCCCGACGCCCGACGCGGCGCGTCACATAAAAGTATCAAACTGCTGCAGACACTGTGGCGAATGTTTATTGATAGCGGGTTCATAAAACGGTGTCCGGTTCTGTGCATGACACCGTAGATTTATCAGGCTTCATATGTGACGCCCACAAAAACGTATCAACTACGAGAGGATGCATCAAGGGTCGGGACGGCTGCAAAATTATGAGAATTAAAAAAAGTTACAAGAAAGTTTTCCTCGCATTTTTTGCGTTTACACAATAGTCAATTGGAAAGAAAGTAAAAACGTTAAAGTAATATTTTTCCCCGATTGGATAGAAAAAATATGTTCTTTTGAGTTTTGGTTACTGCTTCTGAAGATTATTACTACTTTTAGTCTCTCTGCCATTTTTATTAGAACGGTTTTCTTTGTATTAATAAGATGGCTTATGACCGAAGGTAATAATCCAAAAATAACATTTTTTTTTAATTAGGCATGTAAACCAACCCAAATAAAACAATACACCTTTATTAGCGTCAAACATGCCCATCCACTGATTAATTCCCATTTTTGTAACAGTCCGTCCATTGAATTTTTCACACAAAAATGACATGCAGTGTAGATTGCGCTGGTTCGCAACAAACAGGGTGTCCCAGAATATGTGGGCAATCTCCCGGATTCAGATAGAACACAAAAATAATTTGAAAAGTTCCTGGAATTTTTTTTAATACGCCCCCCCCCCCCCCCTACGGAGATACGGGCTCATAAAGGACGCCCCTGGAAATCGTTTGTTTTTAAGTAACTTTTGAAGTACTAGGTGTAATTTAATAATTTTTTAATATGATGGTTACTAGGCAAGTCTCCTTAAAATGGGCCATTTTAATCACATTCATTCACATATTTAGTTTGCCAGGGACGGACTAGCTCTAACACAGTAAAGCTATTTTTTTTTACAACCCAGTACGATAAAGGCATAACAATAATATTTTTGGACAGCTTAAACCTTAAACTAAAAAATGGTACTCTAGATCGATATCGATAAAATGAATCGTTTACGAAAAAAAAAATTTTTTTGTTCAATATGCTTTTTTGCATTGGTTGTCATCTTCATAAAATTTATTTTTTGTTGCTATGGTTTTTTTTGACATGTACCGATTTAAATAAGGATATTTATTCCAGTGCCAGTTGAAAATAGTGTTTTGAAATTTTCGATCTTTATTCATCTTTTCCTTGGCTCGTTAATTAGTAATGGAATTTACGCTTACTGAATATGCCGACATGCATTTAATGTATGGGTTTGCATCATGTAATACCTTAGAAGCCAGCCTGATAGGGAAACCTTTGAAAGAGTGGATCGTCGTTTGAGAGAGACAAGTAAAAACTACGATGTTTTATTTTTTACTTGTACTTACTTATCGAATAATGGAGATTTAATGTAAAGTGTCGTAAATAAAATGGAAATCAAATCCATCGCGGTGAGGGTGTTGAAAAAATCATCCTAAATTCCGAGAAGCAGATCCTTTTACAAGTGTCCGAATATGGGCTGTCGAGTTTGATTGCCCAAAATCGACGGTCTCTAGAATCCTTGGTAACTAGGTTTTGGATGCAAATTTCATTGGTTCACTTCTCTTTACGGACGAAGCTGGATTTTCTAAAAACGGCATCGTGAACTCCCATAATTTGCATTTATAGGCAGAGGAAAATCCCCATGCTTCGTTGTAACGCATGATGAGCAACAATTTGAACCCATCACCGTGTGGACCGGAATCAACATTTAATTGGATCATTTGTATTGCCAAGAAGGTCAACTGGAGAACCTTATTTGGAATTTCTTCAAAACAATTTGCCAGAACTTTTAGACGATCTACCTCTGCCAATACGACGTGATATGTGGTCATGCATGATGGGGCTTCGCCACATTTTAGTCTAGTAGTTCGAGAACACCTAAACAGGAACTTCGAAAATCGATGGATAGGAAGAGGAGGACCAGTGGCTTGGCCTCCTCGATCACCTAACCTAAATCCATTTGATTTTTCTTGTGGTGCTATTTAAAAACTTTAGTCAATGCCAATCCAGTAGACAATTGAAAAAACTTATTGGAAATGATTAATTTTCACTGTCGCGAAGTAAGAACTAATGTTGAGGCATTGTGAAGGATCCGACAATCTTCAATTCTTATAGCTAGGGAATGCATAAGAGTAGAAGGTTGAACCAACATACAGAATTATTCAATAAAAGCCATATTAAACAAATTTTTTTTTTCGTAAGCATCGATGTCGACCAAGAGTAGGTATCTTTTTTTTAGCTTAAGGTTTAAGCTGTCCAAAAATATTATTGTTGTGCCTTTATCGTGCAGGGTGTAAAAAAATATAGCATTACTGTGTTAGCTAGTCTGTCCCTGACAAACTAAATAAGCCGAATGTGATTAAAAGGAGACTTACCTAGTAACCATTATATTAAAAAATTATTAAATTAGACCTAGTACTTTAAAAGTTATTTATAAACAAATGATTTCCAGGGGGCGCCCTTTATGGACTGAACAGAGCATAAAGATGGAAGGGTTCTCAAAAATGCATGTTTCTTTTAAAAGGGTGAGATGCTGTAAAACAACAGCCAAAATAAAATGTCTGAAATTCGTCACAAGCAAATTTTTCAAAATTTCTATAAATTACATTGAACTTAAAGGAATCAATTTAATCCGGCCAAATTAACGTTGTACTCGATATGAAGAAGACAGTATACGGACGTCCCACATAGGTAACTTACAATTTCCTCGCGGAAAACCTATTACCGTAGAAAAGATAAATATTTAATGTCCCCCCTGCTTTTTTCGAATTGTATTGATCGTTTCAAGTCAATAATTTAAATAATGAAGATACTACTTACCCTTCGATGATAAAAACACCGTTTATGACTAATACTGTATTATTATTGGGGGGCTTAAATGCTTATTTATAACTAAATGTATATTTTAAATATTAATAATTATGCCCATCATTTGTTGAATACTTTATAGTTCATTACATAATATTTTATTAAACACAATTGCAATTATCCTTAGGTTTAATTTGAAATATTTTAACCGAATTTATCTCCTAACTAACTAGATTAGGCACCTTTGGTTACTCAACAATAAATCAAAAAATCAAGCCTTATAATAATTTAGATTATGGGACAGTTAAAAAAATTAACCATATACTAAAAACAAATAGATCATTTCATATCTGAAACTTCCCTTATGTAAATTAATTATTTCTGACTTAAAAGCTCGACAATATTTAAAATACCTGAGTCAGGCGTTCGTTCGACAAACGATCGGGGATTAAGGAGGGTAACTTAATACCGATTAAGCGTAACCTAGTGAAAGCGAATTGGGGGGTTGTTTTAATATCAAATAAGCTCCGTTTAGTTGATATTTACCCGAATAATAGCATTACGCGTCCCTCGTGCTCACTTATTGGTAGGCACCTATATACTCAAACTACTAACCTGAAGTAACCAAATGAAAACGTGATATTAATATCCGTATACCATGCCACCACCACCTTACAGCAAAAGGCTTGTAGATTAAAAAAAAAACTAACCTAAAACACTAATAATAAGGTGTAACACATTAATAGGTAGGTATTTATATTACTAGATGCAAAAGTTAATTTTTTGGTGTGAGGAGGTTTTTGAATAGCCGAGGTGATTCAATACCTCCGAACATCAAAAAAGGCTTTCGCATCGTGTGATGTATTAAATTTTTTCTACTACTGTTCTCTGATCAATATATTATTAATTAATGAACTTTGATTTTATTTAAATTATTATGATAAAATAAGGTTTTTCCCCCTGTAAAATAATCCATGACAACTAGTTATTTGAGTACTGTTTTTCCCTCAGACAATATTTGTTCGTCTGAGGTTTTTCCTATGAGTATTCGTGTTTCTTTGTCCTGGCACCGAAAGTATACTTTCGTAATTAGAAACAGTAGAAACATACTACTTTCGTAGCTAGCAACGTATATTATTCAGGTAACTCTAATGTTTACTTTCGTGACCTTTCGTGTTGCTAGGGCCCGAAGGTTAATTTATTTATACAGTAGTAGAAAAATAAATTAACACTTGGCATACGCTTCCAGTTGCGTCGGAGATGGTACCAACTTGGGTATTTTAAATGAAACACCTTGTATATTAGAATTTATGTATTCTCTACGTAACATTCGACAAAAGCTTTAAGCACCTACTGTCAATAGTATCTGCAGTTTGGAAATCAATCGATTTTGAAGTTTTACTAGGGGTAATAATACACGTAAGAATTTTTATGCAGTCTTTTTAAGACATGAGATGTTCAAATGCGAAATAATATAAAGAACGAAACAAGAAAATAGGGCCATGGGCATATTTATACAAATACAGTCGTCACTGTGGATCTTTGCCGGTGCGCCATTACTTGCACGTGACTAAAACCATATGAATCTAATCAAAATTATGAGATCCAAAAAGTCAAAGTTCGTAAACGTCAAAACATTCGTGGCTAGCGTTCGGACTAATAATAATAACAAATATCCATAATTAATTACTTACCGCCAATACGAAAGTACGATAAATATGGCTCTGAAGAGAACAGTTTTATAAATTAAATTGAATTTACAATAATATTAATAAATGTCTTTTATTGTGTTTATAGCTAGATCTAGCCAGGCTACTCTATCTAACCGCCTAAACTAAATTGTGTACATTCTTACTAAAAACTTACTTCTTACTTAAATTACAACATCCAATAAAAAAAATAATAATAATCAAATCAATTCGCATAATTATGCAGGTGCGTCGCATGATGTTCAGCTAACGACTTTGAGAAATATAATGTTTAAAAGCATTTTTGAAGGCTAAAATTTTACGAATTGATTTAACATGGCCGGGTATTTTGTTGTACATTTTTGACGCTCTATATAGGAGAATGATCTCTGAAACATGGTAGTCGAATGTCTCATTACAGCTTACTGGCTATTATATCTAGTATCCGTTCCATGAACATTAAATCCATATATTAGTTTTTTTCCCAAGATATTATTTATGGACCAGAGTTGCAAAATGAAGTGAAAACCTGTCGTCTAGCTAGCTTTAACCATTTAGCAGCATTGTATAATGGTGTTATGTGATCATATTTTTGCGTTCCAAGGGAAAATCTCAAACAACTGTTCTGTAATTTCTGCAGGCTGAAAGTATATGAAGTATGTCATATTATAGCTTTAGCTTAATATCTTTAGCCAGGTAATCCTTGTGTAGATAAAGTATTTTAAGTTTGGCGTATAGCCTTTCTGGAAAAAACAAGAAACGTGCCGATCAAACCGTAAGTAACAGTCCATAATCACTCCCAGATTCCTAACACTATCACTCAGGGGAATCTATATTGATTATCAATTTTATTTGGAAGTTTTCCTTATAACACAACATCTGCGAATCATCCGCATACTGGTGTGAACTGCGGATTTTTAAGAATTTACCAAAATCTGACGTATATACAGAGAATAGAGGGGATAAAATACTACCCTGTGGGACGCCTTTGTCTACTGCACAAAAGTTAGATGGCGAGTTGCCCATGAGAAGCCTGTTCTCAAGATAATTTTTCATGAAATTTAAAGGAGTAATCCTTAGACCAAAACATTTTAATTTAATAAGTAAAACGTTATGGTCCAGCGTATCAAACGCTTTACTGTAATCCAGGAGGATAAGGCAGCTGTTCTCACCTCGGTCACACGCTCTGTATCAGGTACTTTAGTTAGTGCTGATGAAGTGCCATATAATGGACGGAAACCTGATTGAGTTGGTGAGACCACGTGATTGGACCCAAAAAATTTGGTAAGCTGATCCGCCGAGATCCTTTCGAAAATTTTGAGAAGGTAGAAAGGATACTTATTGGTCGAAAATGGTTTATTGCCTTTCAAGGCACAAATACGTTTAAAAACAAATTAAACTGGACGGATCAAAACGATGACTTTGAAATCATCGAACAACTCTCCAAATATCAGTCGGAAAGGTGGATCTTTGCCGGTGCGTCATGGACCAACGATCAAGAGACAACGTGATTTACAGCGCCCCATCTTTATTTATTATAACATAGTAGAGCGTCTCTTTTAAATGTAAGTACTTTGAAAACCGTCGGGTTAAGGTATAACGTATGTTACATGAAATATGTTTATAAATTTAGGTAGAATCGAAAAATTAGATAGTATATAGGGTGTCCCATTTAGGAAAATATAACTGTATGCAATATCCTGTATACGAAGTAAATAACGGAATTTGTGGACACCCCTGCAAGAAATATTTCAAATATTACATGCTAATAATATTTCTTATTTTTATATTTACCGAACATGAAAAATAAAAAAATTAAGGGGCTGGGACATTATAGTGAAACACCCTGTACAAAAGTTACTTATATTTTCGGTTTAGTTGTTGCCACTGGGTAGGTGCAGTACAATATTGGTCCATAATGCCAGGTTTATACAAAATCAATGTTCGTGACATATGGGTTAGTTTAGAATTATTTAGGTGTCAAAAAAAGTAATACCTATATTGGTGATTGAGAGTTTTGTTAATGTGAACTTTTCAAACTTAGACTCTGTTTTTAAATCTTGAAAATAATGAATTTAAGTGCCTATATTATTAGGAATTCTTTAGATCCTACAGATTTAATCACAAATGAAAATTGATATTATGTTTTCCAATTTTTCGGTGTGTTCATTTGCACATAAATAAATCGCAGAAATAACAATAACCATCATAGGTTTCTAAATTATCACAAAGGTAAAACACATCCGACAAGTTTTTAAGTGTTAATTGGTTTCAATAGTAAAGGTTTTTGATAAATTTGGGGAAAATAATTTGTGCAAAATTCAGTCGAAGGCGAATGAAACGGCTTAAAAGCTCTGCCGGATTGAACGATTTTTTAAGAGCTTTACACTTTTTCCGCATGAACGCGCTGCAATAATTTTTTCGTTAGACAAAAGCAATAAAAAAATCGTCAGTTTATATACGCATGCAGGGTGGAACTTTAGACAAAGCCGCACATTTCTTCGTTGCTTTGCGAGAGTTCAAGTGGCTGTTCGCTTTAGCTACCTACGGCTACATGCAGTTGAAGTGGCCATTGTGCCATGCGAACAGCCAGCCTCTCCAAAAAATCTCCATTGTCTGATTCGGCGGCCACTAGAATCTAAAAAATGCCGTACTTACCATAATAAAGGCCCTAATGCACTATTTATTCCAAGAGTATTGTGCACGCTGGCTGGTTTAAATTGAGTGTACGCCGTACGGCCCGCTTCTTATCACGCCGCTGTCACCTGGACGCGATTATCCAAATGGGTGCCATTGCTCCTGCTTATTTTGTTTCTTCTTAAAGGACGCGCACTAATATTTATGTATCCTATAGAGGCCTATTTTTATTATTCCTAGCAATGCATACGATACATGACCTTTCAAAATACATTGTGGCAAACGAGCTTATAAAACGTCGTCTAAAAATATTCAATTTTTACTTTTTGTATTTAATTTTTTTTAGTTGTAGAAAAAAATCTTGTTATGATGGGCGCAAACTCCGAAAACGGCTAATCGTCGAACTTTTTGCTCAATCTTTTTATAACGATCAAAGCTCGAATTTCAATTCAATTTCGGGCTTCGACTGTGCTAAAATCACAATATGCGAGTAGATGCACAGAGCGTCCAGTTTTCGAGTGTTTTCATTTACCAGCTCCCTTATTATAAAAGATAGAAAGATGGGGTTTGCGGCTTAACATTCTATTATTTTATGAAACTTTCATTGCCGCAAACGAAATTTTCACAGCCCTCTCAGCTTCTGACATACAGGGCGATTTTGAAAATTTTTGACGTTTCCCTGTATCTCGATTATTTAATAACTTATCAATAAGGTAAAACTGGGTTATTATAGATTTATGTAGAACTCAGTGGCGTAGTTCGTTTTTTTCTAAAGAGTTTTGTTTTTTAGTTTTGACCCAAATTTGTGCTTTTTTTAAATGGGAAATCCTATATGTATTATTTATTTTGTCTTATCCCTCTATTTAAAAGCTTTTCAAGAATATATAATAGTCCATATTTATTTCTTTTAAAAAAAGATAATTTTAACATTTTTTGTAAAATTAATCATTTTTCGTGTAAAAGGCTATGCCATGGTCAATCACGGAGAGCCATGACAGAGAACCAAATTCTGTAAATGTCATTACGGATTGTTGTCAAATATTACTGGCCTAAGTCAATTTTTTATTTCTGTGGAAAATTGTTCAACATGGCACAAAATAATAAATATAAATATTATGAAAAACACGATAATAATATGTATGTTCGTTTTATCCAAGCTAATGAAAACGCCAACGCAGACTCGGAGCTGTATTTTAAGTATAGTAAGTTTTAAATTCATTTGTTAGGTTAGTTCAGGTTAGCTAGTTTTAAATTCATTTGTTAGGTACCATTAATATTCAAAATAAAAATAAAAAAGTTTTACTCATTACTGTTATCTATTATTAGCTTTTTGTTACATATTTAAATTTTTCGTACATATCCAGCAACAGCAACCTAATAAAAGAGTATTTCAAAAAATCCAAGCCAATTTCATTGAGCACAGATCTTTTAAAAAACCAAGGCCTAATTTTTACAACAAGGAAAACAGGGAAAAAGGAAAAAATGTTTTCGCCTCTGTCACGGTACAACCATCCATATCATGCAGAAAAGTGTATGATATGGACACAAGTAATATTTCCACGAGAAAGAGGATGTTTTTTTGGCCGATTTAAACAATATTTATTACCAGCAAGATGGCGCTCCGAGTCACAATTCTCATACAGTGAGAGAATATTTAGAAACCGCATTTTCCGATAAATGGATTAGTACCAATGGACCTATCAAGTGGCCTACAAGATCACCTGATCTTTCTGTGTTGGATATTTTTTATGGGGGTATATAGAAAATCAGTTATATAAGAGACAATACCATAATATTGATCAACTTCGAAGCTACCCACTAAACCTTTAAGCTTTTGCAGGGAAGGTCAATTATTTTATTAAATGCATTGCGAAGAATTGAAACGGTGAGTCGAAAGTGTTTAGAACACAACGGAGCCCAATTCGAGCAACTTTTGTAATTTAATAAAATAATATATTTGTTTTATTGTTGGCTTAAAGTTATGTAATAATATATAGTTGTATAATAAAAATAATGTTGTTAATTTTGTTTTTCATTTGCGGGCATAGCCTTCTATACGAAGAATGATTAATTTTACAAAAAATGTTATAATTAAATATAGACTATTATATATTTTTAAAAAGCTCTTAAAAAGAGGGATAAGACAAAGCAGTAATATATAGGGTGTCCCATTTAAAAACACACAAGTTTGGGTCATAACTCAAAAACAAAGTAACTGTCTACTACGTCACTGAATTCTACATAAAAAACTCTATGACAACCCTTTTTTACCTTTTTGATAAGTTATTAAATAATCGAGATACAGGGGAGCGTCAAAAACGACAACTTTTCAAAATCGCCCTGTATGTCAGAAACTGAGGGCTATGAAAACTTCGTTTGCGGAAATGAAAGTTTCATAAAATAATAGAACAGTAAGACGCAAACCCCATCTTTCTTTCTTTTATAATAAGGGAGCTGGTATATGAAAACACACCAAAACTGGACACCCTGGTACTACAACTATAATATCTCGTAAGTAAAATATTACAAAGCTCGATCAGCTATTAATCTGGGCTGTTGCCTGGATAAATATCTCGACACTAACAAGAATTCACTAGTTGAATACATAGGGGAAATTAGAGCATAATTAGACAGTTCAATAATATCTTAAATAATTATTTGCGGCGCCCATGGTCAGAATAGTGAATACCATGAATGCGCTATTCGGTCTGTGCAACCTTGAATAATGACGAAAATAAGGTAAGTTTATTTTTAAAGGTTAGCTGGTGTAACAATTGATTGTTTAAACCTTTTCACCATTTTTAGTGTTCATTTTCACTTGTTACCATTATTTCCCCAAAATTTTTATATTAAAATTTCTAGCAGAATTTAGGGTCGCCAGTGCCATGTTATTGAAAATAATTAATTTTTTTTAAATTATATTATTTAAGCAAAGAGTGAGCAAGTGTTTATACACACTAGAAGACTGCAGGGCCAACAAAATTACATTATTACATTACATTAATTTACAGTGAGTTTAATGAGGAATGGATTCGATGTTCAATGTATAGTTACTGGTCGCACGAAGAGTGGTGTACAGGGTGGCCAACTAAGAATGCGAGGTACTGTATCTGGGAAACTATCCATCGTAGAGGCTTGCGGCAAAAAAAAATATTACTAAAACGGCCAAGAGAAAAACCTGGAAAATATTTTCAAGTTTCTAAAATGGCCGCTAGGGGGCGTAACTGCAATCTTAAATCTAAAAAAGTGATGTTTCTGTAAATTCCTCTATATTAACCTAATAAAAAAAATCCTGATCATTAAAGTCGAGGATAATCTGAACCTTTTTTGTTTACAGTATCTCTAAAAATAAAGTGTGTGTGTGTATATCGCCGCTAGAGGGTTTTTTTCGACATTCCAACAGAAATGGTTAATTTTCTCAACAAAATAAAATGCATTGGTATGATTTTTTTTTATGAAAAAGTAGCTAATTGATGCCTAAACTAGCTCGCGAAAACCGCATCTCGATATCTTGTTCCTAACCCAAAATATCGGCAATGGAAAATTTTATACGAAAATCCCTTAAATTTTCATTTTATTGTAACTATATTTTTCTGGAATTCTTTCTATTATGTAAGTTGTGGCCCTAAAAAGGACCGATTTATAAAAGGAAGATTTTTAATGCCTTCGCAAATGCTCGAAATGCTGACCATCACGTTCTATGCATTGCTGAAGCCTCTAGGGGTAGACAAAACTGCACTTTCAATTTCGGCTCTCAGTATGTTACGTATTGCATTACGAATCCGGTTTTCAAATCTTCTCTGGTCGTAGGTTGAGTCTGAAACACGATGTCCTTTAACTGCACCCAAGAGTAAAAATCCAGGCAAGTTAGGTCTGGTGATCGCGGAGGCTATGGAAACAGACTTCCTCTTCCAATCCACCGCTGTTGAAATACTGCATTAATATGCTCTCGCACATTAACGGCAAAATGTGCTGGGCAACCATCCAACTGCAAAAAAACAAGTTTTGCCTTGTTTCCAAAGGCACATCTTCCAACAACAACGGTAATTGATTGGCCAAAAAGTCAAAAAAGACATTGCCATTTAGGGATTGCTCAAAAAAATATGACCCAATAATTCTGCCTTCCAGTATGCCACACCACACATTTAAACTCCAACGTCCTTGGTGCTGAACTTCACGCAACCAATGCGAATTTTCTGCAGACCAATAGTGCATAATATGTAGATTGACTCTTCCCTCTCTACTACAGGTGGCTTCATCGGTCCAAAGAATTTGAAATAAAAATTCTCTATTTTGGCGTATCATACCTAACATCCAATGGCAATAGTCCAACCTCCGATCAAAATCTTCACCTTTCAAGGCCTGATGCAAAACGACATGATATGGGTGCATTCTAAAAGTAATTAAAAAAAGTTTAAACGAATACCTAACTTTGATGGCCATTAGAACTTACCTATGGCCCTTCAAAATATTTTGAACCGTTGTTGGTGATATGTCCAACTCAAGGGATAATGCTCTTGTGCCAACATGAGGATTTCCTTCAATATACCCCAGTACGTAGTTAATATTTTCTTGTGTTCTTCCAATTCTTTGCCGTTGAAACTTGAGCCGAAAACAACCATTGGCTCGTAAACTCGCCACTAATCGGGGAAAAACCCTCAAATCGCAAGGACGCCGATTTGGATATTGAGCGGCGTAAACTTTTTTAGCTACTGAGGCATTCTGAAGATATCCAAAATAAACCGCAAGCATATCAACAGCTTCATCATTCGTAAAATGCATTTTGTAAACACAAAAATTACTCAAAGTTACGCAAAACTTTGACAACTATTGACAATTTGGATTATTTATGTTTTGATTAAGTATTTGTTTTGTTTCCATGGCCTGCTTCTATTAATTGTCTTTTATGTGCATAGAACGTGATGGTCAGCATTTCGAGCATTTGCGGGGGCATTAAAAATATTCCTTTTATAAATCGGTCCTTTTTAGGGCCACAACTTACATAATAGAAAGAATTCCAGAAAAATATAAAATGAAAATTTAAGGGATTTTCGTATAAAATTTTCTATTGCCGATATTTTGGGTTAGGAACAAGATATCGAGATGCGGTTTTTGGCGAGCTAGTTTAGGCATCATTTAGTTACTTTTAGTTTTTTATAAAAAAAAATCATACCAATGCATTTTATTTTGTTGAGAAAATTAACTATTTCTGTTGGAATGTCGAAAAAAGCCCTCTAGCGGCGATATGTGAAACTTACAAAACTTTAAATATAATGATGTTTGTAGCTCAAGAATAGCTCCTTGTAACGAGCCCAAGTTTGTTCAAATCGGCTTAGCCGTTTCGAAGATAAAGGATATTATTTACGGAAACGTTTGAATACCCCCACCAATTTATTTTTAGAGATACTGCAAAAAGTGTCAAACAAAATAGGTTTAGATTATCCTCGACTTTAAAGATCAGGATTTTTATTAGGTTAATATAGCGGAATTTACAGAAACATCACTTTTGTAGATTCAAGATTGCAGTTACGCCCCCTAGCGGCCATTTCAGAAACTTGAAAATATTTTCCAGGTTTTTCTCTTGGCCGTTTTAGTAATTAAGTTAAGCGCGAACTACGCTTTTAATCGCGCAATATTTGCAGCACGATTTTAAAATCGCAGCCACCTATGTCGATACTCACGGAATTTGTTATCATATGTGCCCACAGTGTAATACATGCCTATGTATCACGTTTTTGAGCCAAAATTATCGCACGATTACAAATCGTAGTATGCGGTCAGCCAAAGGAGTACTTTTTCTATTGTTTGCCTCATACTAGTGAAGCACATATGAACGTTTTAAATTTTGAAATATATAAAATGTTTAATTTATCTCTTGTAAAAAAAAAGCTTATGCATTCGCTAATTAAGTTATCCATTATTATCCATATAATTTAAATCCTACTTGAACCAGAAGAGGACAAAACTTTTGCAAGTGAAAAGTGTTGACGACTAGAATATTTAACGTATAAGTGCATCGACACGGGCTGAGAAGGGCGAGCGCATTTTACAAATTACGAGAGTCCTTTATGTCTCTTAAGGATTTCTATGAGTTGCATAATACATGGCCTACTTCTGATTTGTAACCTACTGGTTGTATTGGATTGTATTATTAAGTACAAGTTTTATAAAGCATCATTTCCTTGCGGGGAGTTTTCTAACGGGACAAGTCAATATCTCCTACAAACAGTACAGGAGTTGTTGGACAAGTGCGCTAATTATATCTTTATAAAACATCTACCTTATAGTATTTTTTCTATCTTGCATTTTTTTTCAATTTTTGTGAAGGTTTTTTTTTGTCGTATTTAAATATTCTTGGCTTATGCACTTTTTCTGATTAATAACTAAATTTTAGCAATAACATAAAAAGAAGTACGACTGTTATAATACAGTGATGGGCTAAAATATGGAACAAATTCATTTAAAAATCAAGTATTAATTCTTTGAAGAAACGCTCGGACACGTCGATTATAATTTTTTCTTCCGAATTTTTTTTCTCAGAAAGAAATTATACAGGGTGTGTCAAAAAGTAGATGTAGCAAATATTTTTTGTATTTTAAATAGAATCCTATTTTTTTCAGTCGAATTTTGAATTCTACGTCAAATTCTGCGCATAATTCATGTAGCATACCCTATTCTTATCTCTAACGGTTTTAGAGAAAAATTACATCATAAAACGAAATTTTTCTTTAAAAAAAGTTACATGTACCTACTTAAAGGTAAACAGGTAAATTTAAATGAATTGTCACTACGATAGCAAGTCATGTGTCAATCAAAAATAGTTTTAGGTATAATTTTGAAAAACGGTGATCATGGTGCATTTAAATGAAACTCAAAGAATCGAAATTTTAATTTTAATTGGATGTGGAGACAAAACAAGAAATCAAGAAGAAGTTTGTAACTTGTTTAGCGCTAAGTATCCAGAACGACCGATTACAAGATCTACAGTGAGTAAAATTGAGAAGAAATTCAGGGTCGTCCAAAAATTAGTGAAAACACAAAATTGAACATTTTGTTAGAACTTGAAGATAATCCCCATAGTGCATCCACTGAAGTAGCCCTTAATAATGATGTGAGCCGATGATCTGTTTTGCGGGTATTGAAACAAGAAAAGTATCATCCGTACAAAATTAGGTTGCTGCACGAGCTAAACGAAATTGATCCCGACCGCCGACTACAGTTTTGTGAAACTATGATGGAAATTTGCAACTTAAATCTATTTTTCCATCGCAACATACTTTTTAGCGATGAAGCCACGTTTTGTTTGAATGGTTCGGTAAACAGACAAAATTTTCGGTATTGGAGTACAAGTAATCCCCGTTGGATGAGAGAACAGCACACGCAAAACCCACAAAAAGTAAATGTTTGGGCAGGGATATTAAATGATAGAATTATTGGACCTTTTTTCTTCGATGAAAATCTTACAGGAGACCGGTATTTACAATTTCTTCAAAATGAATTAATTCCCACACTAGCAGCGGATTTTCCAAATCCGAATCAGCCTACTCTACCAGAATCGTCTATTTGGTTTCAGCAGGATGGTGCTCCGCCTCATTTTGCTCGACAAGTACGAGAGTATTTGAATACTATATTTCCCGAACGATGGATAGGTAGAAGAGGACCCATAGAATGGCCTGCAAGATCTCCCGATCTTACACCAATGGATTTCTTTCTTTGGGATTATTTGAAATCAAAAGTGTATAAGGATAAACCACAAAATTTGGAAGACTTAAAATTTAAAATTGGGCAAATTAATGAAAATACTGTAAATAATGTTTTAGAAGGGTTTTTAAGTATGTAGATTGACATATTGTCAAGAAGTTAATGGTTGGCATTTTCAACACTTAATAAAACAATTTTCGTTTTATGATGTAATTTTTCTCTAAAACCGTTAGAGATAAGGATAGGGTATGCTACATAAATTATGCGCAGAATTTGACGTAGAATTCAAAATTCGACTGAAAAAAAATAGGGTTCTATTTAAAATACAAAAAATTTTTGCTACATCTACTTTTTGACACACCCTGTTTAATTTCTTTTTGAGCCCTCGAGACTTCGTGGGAATGCTTAAAATTAAAATTTGATCCTCTGCAAATCTGCGATGAAGAAGTTTATAACTGTCTTTTAGAAAGTGACACCACTGAGGAAAATCTGGTTAAGGACATGGATGGGTGTGACATTTATGTAAGGAAGTTTACGGAGCTCAGGGTAAGATGCACAAAATTATTAGATACAAAGTGGTTAGTCACATGAGGAAATCTCAAATCGAAGTAGAGTTTCGGACCCTAGGTGGCAAGATGGCTGTGAAAGGTCAGGTAAACGTAAGTTTAAGCTACCTCACATTTAGTTCAAAAAATATGATGGCAATATAAAAGGCTGGTTATCATTCTGGGCCCAGTTTAATAAAATTCATGAGCACCCAGATATTGATGACAGCGATAAAATCGAATATTTACTGCAGGCTACTATAACAGGAAGTAGAGCACGTCAATTGGTAGAGAGCTTTCCCTCTATACCCGAAAATTATGGGAAAATAGTTGAATGCATTAAGTCTAGGTTTGGCAAAAAAGATTTACAAATTGAGGTTTATGTGAGGGAGCTTTTGAAGCTCATTTTAAATAACGCTAAATCGGCTCAAAATTTTTGATGTTTCTTTATTGTACGACCACATTGAAACACAGCTTAGGGCACTTGAAACGTTAGGGGTTACATCTGATCAGTGTTCTGCAATGCTTTTTCCCTTAACCGAGTCTTGTTTGCCGCAAGAATTGTTGAGAATTTGGCAAAGATCCTCTTTTAATACATCTGTTGCCTCAGCAACTGACGTTCCTGCTTCTACTCTACTTCTATAAATAATTCCACCCTGGATACTAAGCTCAAACACTTGATGGATTTTCTCCGAGCAGAAGTAGAAAATGAACAGAGAATTAATCTAGCCAATGAGGGATTCGGTTTAAAGAAAAATATTGATGCATCCAAAGGTAATATGTATAGTAGGGAAAGGCGACTGAAAGGGAATATTAACCCTATTCCTACTGCAACAGGGTTATTAAATGGAGAAGTAGCAAAATGCATATTTTGCTCTGGTATGCATGCTAGTGGCTAGGCCTGTTTTAGGGCACAACAAATGTCTCTGAATGAAAGAAAAAATATTCTTGTAGAGAAAAGGTGTTGTTTCAGATGCCTTAAAGACAGACACCAGACTAGAAAGTGTCGCAGTCGATTGAAGTGTATAGTGTGCGGGCAGTCGCATGTACCTCTGATGTGCTACAACTTGCCCAAGAATATAGAGCATTCTGACCACTCGGAGAAGCCAAAAGAAGAAAATAAGAGTGTGGTTCAGGTTCTTACTAGTCAAACAGGTACGCATGTATTCTTGCAGACTCTTACAGTGACGTCAAAAGGACCTTCTGGTGTTCGAATGGTTAGGGCATTGGTTGATGGTGGTTCACAGCGCTCATATATTTTAAAGTCCAGTGTAGATGCTCTTGGTTTGAGACCAAAACGTGGGGAAAAACTGGTACATAGCTTGTTTGGTGGTACTGACGTTAAGAATAGCCACTATAGTTATGATATCACTCTAACAAATGGCAATTACACACACATTTGAAGTACTAGATCAGACACATATACGCAATGAAGTTTCACCCATTTTTACGGACCTTGGATGAACGAATTAAAGGACCTACAGATAAATGTTTTAGATTTCAATAACTCAGGACCCATTGAGCTCTTACTGGGTGCTGATCAGGCGGAGATGTTATTTACGGGTAAGAGTCCCGTTTTAAAGTGCGGTCTAGTTGCCATTGAAACTCGCATCGGATGGACAATAACTGGTAAGGCTTCGGGAACAGGATCAAAAGGCGAAATCTTAACGGCAGTCTAGTTATTTGTAAACCCCTCTATAACGGAACTATGGCAATTGGATATCCTAGGAATTGAAGATCCAATCGAAAGAAAAACAAAGAGCGAAAGGGCATTAGCAGCTAAAAAACTTTTCGACGAGACAGTAGAAATAAATGAAGAGGGAAGATATGAGGTAAGACTACCATGGATTTCTGATCACTCGACTTTGCCTGCAAATTATAATATCGCACAAAAAAAGACTACAAAATACGTTACAAAAACTAGACAAGGATAATATGAAACAAAGATATTCACAAATATTTAAAGAATGGGAAGAATTAAAAATCATTGAAAAAACTGATATTAACCGTACTCAAGGACATTTCTTACCACACCGTCCAGTAATAAAAGAAGGATCAACCACTGCTGTTAGGCCGGTTTTTAATGCGTCTGCGCATGAAAAAAAACAAACCTTCTCTTAACCAATGTCTTGAAAAAGGAGAAAATCTGATGGAGAAAATACCTGCTATCTTGACAAGATTTCGAGAATATGAGATAGGTGTCATATCAGATATAAAACGGGCGTTTCTACAAATTAGTGTAAATCCCAGAGATTGCCAGGTTTTAAAGTTTTTGTGGATTAACGAAGAAGGCAAGAAGATAGGTTACAGACATAATAGAGTAGTTTTCGGGGTCAACTGCAGTCCATTTTTACTAGGCGCTACTATAGAACATCACTTGACAAAATGTCTAAAAAATTGTATTTTACCAGACTGTGAATATACTAAAGAAACTATAGAACAACTTGCCACCAGTTTTTATGTCGACAATTGTGTTACTAGTATGCCGAATCTAGAAGTTTTGAATAACTTTGTCAAGGAGTCAGTACAGGTAATGGAAGAAGCACAATTTGAACTCAGAGGGTGGGAGTTTAGTGGAAATTCAATTGGTCAAGAAACTTGTGTGTCAGTTCTTGGACTAAAGTGGTTTCCAAATAAAGACGTTCTTATAATTAATCCCGACTTGTTTAAGACTGAGACGGAAAATATGATTGTAACACAAAGAAAACTTCTAAGTATGGCGCAAAAAGTATTTGATCCCATCGGCTTCACATGTCCAGCTACTTTGCAGCTGAAATTATGGTTACAAGAACTGTGGAAGAAAAATATATCATGGGAAACTGAAATAGAGGATGACATGGCCATGTCTTTTAAAAATTGGGTCAGGGATCTATCTAATTTAATAAATATATAAATTCCTCGTTGGACAAAAATTGGAGGTTCAAAGAGTAGGCATATCAGTGTACATACGTTTGTCGATGCTTCCAAATACGCGTATGCAGCTGTTATATATTGTAGGGTGGTTCAAGATGAACAAGTGTGGATTTATCTCGGACAGCTTAAGCTGTTGTTTGACAAAAAACCAAATGACGAGGTCAGATTGAACCAAATTGTTCTTATCGGAAATGGCTTTAATAAGCGCATAGATTGGCCTCTCGGTCGGATAAATGAGGTAATCCGTGGAAAAGACGGTCGCGTTCGACTAGTGCGAGTAGAAACGTCGCGAGGCGAGTTGCTGAGACCAGTGAAACGTTTGTATCCATTGGAGTGCGAAGCTAAGGAATGCAGGCCGATCACAAAGGTTAAAGAGGTGATGCCGCAATCCAGAACCGAGGTCCATGATTCTTTACCCGAACAAGAAAACCGTGATACGCAAGTGTTTAAAAGCAGAGTATCCGATACCGAAAAGTGTAGTGGTAATAAGTTTACCCAAAGAGGTAGAGAAATCAAATTACCTCAAAAATATCTGTAAATGTTATTGTCTTTTTTAGATTAAACTTTAAGTTTAGTTTGTAAGAAATATTTTATAATTATTTCTTAGGTGGGAGTATGTGATAACTTAAAGTACTTTTGCACCTTTTTATTGTATGGCTGGATATTTGGCAATATTGTTAACGATGTAGATTCTTAGGGTCTTGTTTTAGTGATGGTATATTATGTTGCTTACCTATATCAGATGTTATTATTGCACCTGTGATACGTATTTTTCAAATAACAAAGAGGCCAGTGTAAAGAGAAATTTTTGATAGAAACAGTCAAGTAAATAAGTTTTTTGAGTGAAACGGCGAGACGCGATTAAAAGTCCGCGTAATGTTGTAAAAACTGCGTTATTCCTGTAAATTTGTGCTATTTTGTTAATAGAAATATAAGCGTTTTGAACTTTATATTATTTCGTTTACCTTTTCGATTACGAACCAACTCGGCCAGAGTTAACCGGTGTGTTAACCTACGGTGAGGTGACAATGTACTACATTTACAAATTATTATTCAACCTATAATAAAAGCATTTATTGACAGTTTGACAGTCGTAGAAAAATACTATTTCAGCGACTATTTTAAATAATTGTGGGTTTTTATCATCTTATCTACCTTTTCAAAATGTTATTTACTTTTTTGTAAATACTGTCAACCACCCTAGTCAACTTATTCTACTGGCAACCGTTTAAAATAACAGTCACCAATATACCGGTGATTTCCAAATAACTTTTAAGAAACCATAAATATTACATATGCGAGATGTTACACGTGGCGACATCTCGTAGCAATCTTTCTTTCATAAATATTACGTTCTAAAATGTATGCTCTACGCCAGCATTCGCGTCAGATAAGATTGTTGTGGTTTGTGAACGTTTTGGCACAGAATATACAGCTGAATAATAAACTTTAAAAGTATATTCTCTGTGGTTTTGGTAAAAAAATCTGTTGCCCAGCAGCGGCGAAGGGTTGTTAAGAGTGACAGGAAATTATGGGCGAGAGTATGTTTCAAGGGGGTATAACTTCAATTTCACTTATGATAAGTTTGTTATGTTTAGTAAGTAATTTTAACGATACATAATATATCACATCGTACCATGAATAGGAACAAAGTTCGCACCGTTCTTACATCAATCAATCAAAGATACTTAGATATAACATATTTATTATAATTCCTTTCTATTCGGGATTGATAATGACTACTTTATAAAACGCAAAAATATGAACAATGCTCCATTCTATGAGAAACTGAAATTTTATTTTGTCTATGTGTGTATTTTCTGAGTGTGATTTGACAGATTATAGTATTAAATTATGACGGCTGTAAAGCAATTTGTTCAGTTGTTTGTTGTGTTTATTTTTTATACGAATTGTCTTTTCCAGTGTTTATAATTGAATAATAACTTAAATAAAGTACTTTTTAAAATATAGTCAAGTACCCAGTTTCGAATATTTTCGATTGAAACTGCTTTGGAAAAGTAAATTACCCATAGCGATAGTAACGGTCGATTTACGCAAAGGATTAACATCAAATGGCAATTATGCAAATCACCTCACAATTAATGAAAATTAAACAAAATTAAGGTGTTAATTGGCCTGCACAAATCCACCTTTATTTGAAGAAATTGTAAAAAGTTTTGCAAGAAAACAAACCTAAAAGATAATTAACTATTGTTTTCTGAGAGAAAGAAGCAAGACGGTGAAGGAAAACTATCTTTTCTTAGTGGAAATAGTAAAATATGAACTCAAGACTTTATTGTGGACTGTGGAACGTTCGAGCATTCGGGTCACAAATAAGAACGAAGGAAAATAATGTTTTGAAGCAAGCAATTATATATTACAATAAATGTGCTTTTTATACCTGAACTAAGAAGACGTCAATGCTATTACAGAAAATAATAACGAGGTTATTTTTACCAAAGAAAAAGGTATGGTAATGACAGATACCATTATAGTGCTGGAAAGCAAAAAAAATAAATGGTTTATATGTAGTAAACCTAGATGAAAAATGAAGAAAGCAATTTAGCAGATAACAAGGGCAAAACCGAAGAATGACACAGAAAATTAGGACATTGAGGTAAAAATGATTTTAACGACCTGGAACCTGTGAAGTCTGTACAGAAGCGGAACAAACAAACTACCACTAGTAACACAGTGAGGCACCGAGCAAACAGACCTTTAGAAATATTGCATACCGATATAATATGTGGTCCCATAGAACCCACAACATGGGATGGAAAAAAAAATGAATTGACTGAAAACTTGTAAGAATATTGGCTGGGCGGAGCCTATTTTAGTACCCTAAAAAAAGTTTGAGGTGGTACCACTTTCGAATAAAACATTGATGTAATGGTCCACGAAGCGGTATCCGCGTCGCGCCTCGTCAAGAGACTCGAAAGGTTTTCCCGGAATAGTTAGGGCGGCATTTTTTTTTCGACGCTGCTTTAGCGGTGTCCACACCCTGAAATCGGAGCTAGAGAGGGTTGAACACAGTGCCGCCATTCGGCTTCCTTGACAAGGTGCACCGAAATTAATGTTTTGTACGTTAAGGTATCACTTAAAACCCTCTTAGGGTAATGAAATACGTTTCGCCCAGTTATTCAGTTTTGCAAACATGCTGGACATTAATAATTTGGACAATAGATATTTTAAAAATTATAATTTTGCCTCATAAAATTCAGGGCGTTTACTAAACATACGGCGAAAATTCAAGGGCTTAGTTCCTTGCGAAATATTAAGAATATTTAGTCCTTTAATGATTTTCGAAAAGGCGTTTTGTTTCAAAGATACAGCCATAAAAGTTTTTAGACTAAAACAGTATCGATATTTCTGTGGTATGTTTGGGGTATTTCCGCAAGCGATTATTGATATTTATTTGCAATGAGTTAAAAATACGGATTACAAATTAATGCAACTAAAATTTTTTTTTGAGAAAAGTGCTTTTTATTGGGCTAATTTTGTATACAGCCGTTTACATCGTTACAACATATTATGCGCCTAAAAATTAAATACTAAAGAGCGATGGGGCTAAAAGCAAAGTAGTTCAAACACAATACAAATATGACATAATAAAAATGTTATCAGTTCTTTAATGACGCATTAAATTTAAAAATACTAATCTTGATGTCGGTTATTGAGCGGCGGTTTAAGGTTGCTTATTCTGGAATGTGACTATTATACAAATTATGCAAGAAATTCCAAGAGCGTCAGTTTAAAAGGCCTTTAAAATGTATTACAATTTCAGGGAAAATTATACCCATACACCTTTGCTTTTCACTGGTCGCCCGGGTCGTCATGAATTATTATTATACATCAATAGCATAAGCTTTAATTTAGAAATCGTCAATCAAACCACTCTAATATATTATTTTCTCCTTATTTTCTTACTATTTTACATACAAAGTAAAACAAATCATTAAAATTAAACAGATTTAATTAGAACAGTTGCCTTAATTATATAAACAAAATCATCAAAAACGATCCTGATTCATAAATTTTTCAAGTTGTTTAGAAAATTAAAGCTAAAGCAACATACCCAGTTGAAATACAAAAAAACGTGGTACAAATCGGGGTGTCGTGAAGCTGTTTAAATAATAATTTAAAAAGGCCATTTACGAAAAAGTTTACACTTACCTTTGAGGGTTATGTATACGTGTCTCGATAGGCTCACCTTTGTTTTACGGGCGACTAGGGCATCGAATTCCGAAATATCGAGATTCCACTGATTTTGATCGTTTCTCGGGGTAGGAATTTAATTCTTGGAATCCCCACATTTACGTCGGGGTTAAACAAGACTACCCTTCCAAGAGCGTATTTCAAGAGAAATGGGTTTTTAAAAATGTATCGCAACTTTGCTATTTTTTTACTTAAGTATTGCAATACTATTGTTTGATTTAACTTGTTTTCGGTTGCCTAAGGTTTATTACACATAATATGCAACGACTTTCATCAATATACCACAATTATCTTTTTCAACGGGATATTTTTTTTACGAATATTTTACAACCACAACCACGCCCCCACATACATCGGCCTTTCTGCAAAGTTATAAAATAATTATCTCCTGTAATTGTATCTGTTGCTGTTGGTATTACCAGGAACGTATTTGTCGCTATAAGGCCCGGGTCTTCTCTGATCGTTAGGGTTGCCTTGATTTCTGTTATATCCCCTTCCCCCTCCCCCTCTCTGATAACTGTTGCCGCCCTGGTTATAACTGTTATTGCTCTGATTATAACCCTGATTAGTATAGCCTCTTTGATCTTGATAGTTTCGGTTGTCATAGGATCTTTGATTATTGTAACCTGCAACAATGAATGACATTTATTTGGAAAACTTATAGCTAGGTGTAAGGTATGTAGGTATACATCAGAATGTAAAAAGTGTAGGGTGTCGACTACTTTGCTTGGAAACTTGCTGCATTTTTACAGTTTTATAGGTAGGCTTTGAGCTTATTATTTTTATACGACATTATGACATGGTAGGAGTCTCAATAATTTGTATCCGTATAAACAAACCATAATAAAGTTAGGTTTAATTAAAACAGAAGGAAAATATTAAACAGTATTTATTAATATGTTACACATTTTTGACACTTCCTAGCGACCATAATTCTATCATAAAAAAACGCGGTATTCAAACTATTTTATTTTCACAATATTTTGTTAATGTCTTTAATTAGATAAGAGATATTAACTTGTGGTTTTCACTGAACTCTTAGAAATTTAGATATCTATTTAACTATGCAAAATCTAATACAATATATTCCTTTATTTAAAATTTACAAGAACATCAGCAATTTTCGTTGACATTTCAAACAGCCCCCTCTAGTGACTACCGCTAAAACTAAAAAGGCGTAACTGGAATGCAGATGAAAAAAACAATTAAAGCTCTTTCTTTTGAAACTAAGTCCAGTTTGTTCACCTCAACCGCAGTGACTTGATTTTTTACAAATAAATGTTTTTCTCCGCACATTTTCAATAAGACCCGATTTCCTAGTTAGGGTTATCCAGTATTTCCATTGGTCGCTTTTCCTATACACATTTTTTTCCAAGATATAGCCGGCGTCCTCGCTTATTTGACCACCCGGTACATAGTGACAAACATTAAATTTACCATCAGAAACTAGAGCATTTAAAATCATATGACGTCACATGCACATCTGTTTTTTTGGTAAACTAGTAATATTTTTATCAGCTTATATAATGTAGGGTACTTGCTAAACATACGTGTGTATATATATATGTTTAAAAAATTCTATCGACATTGGAACAAAGCGGTTTCCCGAAAATCAACAAAGGACAAATTATTCTTAAAATTACCCACGGAATCACCCTTTCAATTTTCGCCCTGTATAAAATATTTAAAATTTACTCTACCTATACAAACTATTATTATTATATCATCAAAAAATATATTGTCGTCCACTAACAAACCCCCCATATTGTGCCATAATGATTTTAACATTATATTAGAATAATTATTCAGTAATGAATAAGGGACTCGATCATTTCAATTATTACATTTTTTAGCCGAATTAATTGCACCGGGCACGCCAGGTACATAATTTGACGCGTGCCAAATCGGACAAGTATCTCCCTTTACCGATTCACGCATTTTAATAAGTCTACGCTTATACCGGCGAGCCAAAAATATTTTCATCCAATAGTGATTGGACTGAAAAACGTAGGGCTTGGTTTAGATCACAATTATAAGAGGACGATATATCTACTACGACTTCGTTCTTCCATTCGTGTCCGTTGTCTGTCGTTATGCGTCTAGGTAGACCAAAGTGGTTAAAAAATTGTAACAACTTATTAAATTAAAAAACATTAAATAACACCCGAGAGTAAACATCGGTGTTTTCGTGTGCCGTCTAAACAAGTGAAATCTATGGTTTAAATTAGTAAATCGAATCGCGTCTTCGCGCAAATAGTAAAACCGATCATCACGTGTATGAAAATAGTGTTTTCACAAACTAAATTTTTCCGTGTTTTTCCGTATAACAGAAAATAGTAAAAATTTTAAATCATAAATTATCTGGTTCCAGCAAACAAAAAACGCATTCCAATAAAATACAAAATAAACAAGCTTCATTGTTAATCTTTTCCTTTGTGTATGGCGCCTACTATGCCAACAAACCAGGCCGGAAGTGCGGAGGATAGCTTAGAACTGTGAATAAAATAATGGCGGAAGTTTTTAAGTGCTGCAGAAACAAAATAAATAACAACTGGATTTGTGTTGTGTGTAGCAGCGTTGTTCACCCAAGTTGTTGGAAACGTACGAAAAATTACGAAGTCATCACTGACAATCTCATTTATTGCTCAACGTCTTGTCGAGATATCTCGGAAGGTGAAGAAAATGACACAATTAAATCATTGGTAGTTTTGGTGCATGACTTAAAAGCTGAGCTACATCAAAAAAACGAATTTATTGCCCGACTAAAAAGAAACTCCCAAGCCTGTCAGGATGACTTTTCCGACGTCGAGAATGATTTGGTTAATAGGATCAAGAAATATGAAGGTCAGATCTCCTGTTACCAGGTTAGGTTGGAAGAGCTGACCCTTGAGTTGGGAAAATATAGAGATGTCCCGGTCGCTGACAATCAAACCCAAACTTCTCTGTCCACCTGTGATAAGTGGACTCAATCTTGTGTCTCGAGGAATACTCGATACTGTCAGACAATTTCTGCTTCCAGCGTTTCATCTGTGGAAACTCAGACAGCGGTAAAGCACAGCACGGAGATCGGGGTCCAAACTTCTGAGGTCCTTCCAACACTCGCATCGGAGCTGATAATGATAAATAATATATCGGTTGGGACTCAAACAAACCTTGAGACCAAAATTTCGAATGGCAGGCATGTTGAAGTGCAGACTAGGGTTACCTGTATCCATAACAATACCCGTATGAATGCTACGCCGCGAATAGAAAGAGAAAAGGAGGCAACAACCAGTGACCGATCTGTTGAATCTCCAAGTAACGGACAAATTTTGATACTGGGCAGCTCGGCGAGTGTGAGATCTGTTCCCGGGCTCCTGAAGGGGCCTAAGCGGTTGACCTTTGATATAAATTGTCAATCCTTTCATGATGCAAATTGCTTTGAGAGTTTAGCAAGAAAGGGTCGACTCCTATCCAAATCCTTTACTAAGAGGGACTTTGTCATTTTGTTTTTGGATTCTCGCTGTGCCGGTGGGGATGTTGTGACTGCTGAGACTTTGATGTCTGTCATTTCTCCATATCTTGGGACAAATTTACTAATTATTGGTGCTTGGCATTTGAACGCAACATATAAACAACAGCAATTAATCTACTCCTACAATCTCCAGGTTAAAAAACATTTACATTCCATCGATACCAATGCAATTTTTATATCTCCAGATGGGTTTATCCTGGACTCAGCTATGTATTCAAACGGCCTCTCCAGGCAGTATTATACCAAGAAAAGACTCCTGGAATCCCTATGCAACCAATATCTTAATGAAGCCATGAGCAACACACCTCCTTCAGAGCGGCCGTTTGATCAACGTCTGGAGAAACTTCTGGGGAAGCAGGACTCATGGTTTCCTAAAACTACAACTTTTCCAAGAAGCTACCCGCTGCCATCGGATGCACCTCGAGGACTGGCCATTCCTAATGTTAACCATGATGACCCGGCGCAAGCGGACCAACTTCAAAATTTTCAAGCACGCAGCTCGGATCCGCCAATGTCCTAACAGTGAACGGAAAGTGCGAGGTTGTTCCCAACAGGGTTGTTCGGTGTGGACATCCGGATGCGGTCTTGAGCGCAGTCGGGTGTGAATCTAGATCTAGGACACAATATGTAAAGGTATCTAGGAAAGTTCGAAATAAATATATCTCATTGGCGGCTTTGAATGTACAGTCAGTTAGGAATAAGATTGAGGAGCTCGAGTTGTTTTTGGATTCTAATAACACTCCTAGTATTTTAATTTTGGTTGAGCATTGGCTCAAAAATAACGAAACGATAAATGTTTATAACTATATTACTCTATCTAAATTTTGTCGTTCTGAACTAACACATGGTGGTACCATGATCTTGTTGAACTCTGAGTTCTCAAAAAGATTTAATTTTTGCTCCATAAATAAGTTTGACATCTTGCTAACGGAAAAAACTTTTGAATTCTCCTTGATCTATAGTAAACAGTTGAATTTATATGTACTGGCTGTATATCGATCGCCTCTGGGAGATATCGAACAATTTTTTATTAAATTAGAGTCCCTATTAACTGGTATATCCATTAATGCTTTTATTCTGTTGTGTGGGGACTTAAATATAGATTTCTCCAAGTCCTCTGATCGGCATACTAAGTCACTGTGCTGTCTTTTAAGTTCTGTCAATTTACGTATGCATGTGGATCAGCCAACCCGGGTCTCGGCTTACTCCTACTCTACTATAGATTATTTCTGTTCCAATTTAAATCAGGATTGCATCTGCTGTAAAACGATTAATGCCGGTTTGTCAGATCATGAGGCTATTTTGGCTCGTATAAATTTGGATTCTCATTCTAAGTTGGGAGTTACCCGGGGCAGGCTGTTTACTAAAAAGAATTTTGACCGGTTTAGACAGTTGTGCGACTCGGCGGACTGGAACAGTGTCCTTGATGCTGGTTCTCCTCTCGAGGATTTCCACAAACATTTAATCACCATATTTAACGCGGTTTTTCCCACAACTCTTATAAGGCAACGAAAAAGGAAGCCATGGTACACAAGGGGCCTTAGAATCTCTGGCAAAAACATGAGGTCACTTTTTTATATTCGTAAATTTTACTTGGCAAATCCTACATTCATAGAATATTACAATAATTACCGTCGTATTTATAAGAAAGTTATCACGCTTGCCAAGAGAATGTACTATTCTTTTAGGATTGATCAGGCTTCGAACAGGATGCGAGAGAGGGGGCTAGCGAACTGAATACATTCTATTGCAGCATAGCATCAACACTTACAGGCGGATCCCCACCGGCTGGTGACTTTCGGGAATATATGTCACACATTGAGGTTCCTCAGACCTGTTTATTGTTTCCAACTGATGCACAGGAGCTTCTAGGCATCTTCTCGTCAATGAAGAACCAATCCTCATCTGGTTGGGATGACCTCTCTCTGCGAGTCATCCGGACACTTCCTGAAAGAGCAGTGGACACTCTCGCCGAAGCAATAAATGTATCGTTTTCCACAGGAGTTTTTCCTGACTCTTTAAAGACAGCTGTCGTTCTCCCACTCCATAAGGGTGGTGACCGCGACAATCCTGCAAATTTTCGTCCCATAGCGCTGCTTCCTACGCTTTCCAAGATAATTGAGAAACTTGTTAAAGTGAGAATGACATCCTTTCTCACGAGGTTCAATCTCCTTAGCGGACGTCAGTTTGGTTTTCGTGATGGATTGGGCACTGATGATGCGATTTTTGACTTTCTCCACCTTCTATATTCCAGACTTAATAACGGAGAGGTAGCCGCAGCGGTTTTTTGCGACGTGTCCAAGGCGTTTGACTGCGTTAATCATGAGGTATTGCTGTGGAAGCTGGACAGGTATGGTTTTAGAGGTGCGTTGCATGACTGGTTGCAATCCTTTATGTCCCGCCGCTCTCAAATGGTGACATTTAATGGCAACACATCCCGGGAGCTATGGATTGATGCAGGTGTTCCTCAGGGATCAGTCCTTGGGCCATTGCTTTTTCTTTTGTATGTCAACGACCTGCCTCAGCTCCATGGTGGTGGCTCTTTTACAATGTATGCCGACGACACAACCATCCTTTGGCATGACACCAATAAGGACAATCTTAACAAAAAGATTGGGGACGATTTGTTGAGAGTGAGGGAATGGTGTGACGCAAACCTCCTTAGTTTTAATATATCTAAGACCAATATTCTAAACTTCAAGTGCATGACCAAGGACATATCCCTGGGGGATGGACCAATTGCCTCGCTCCACAAAAACAAATTCCTTGGACTCACCATAGACAGTGCACTGAAATTCGAGGAACACATTGCAAGTGTTAGCAGTAAGGTTTCGTCTGGGTGTTTTGCTCTGAGGGTCATTGCGAAGAATCTATCATTCACTGTGGCTAAGAATGCCTATTACGCTTTGATTGAGTCGCACCTTCGTTACGGGATTGCATTTTGGGGTGTATGTTCGCGCTCCCTTTTTCAAGATATATTTATTTTACAAAAACGAGCACTTCGTTATATGTGTGGAGCGGGAGCTCGCGACTCGTGTCGCCCCCTTTTTCTTAAACATCGCATATTGAGTCTCTACTCTTTATTTATTTTGGAAACAGTAATTCTTGTATTTAAGAAGTTCAGGCGGGAGCTTGACGAGGTTACCCACTATCGTACCCGTAGATTTTGTCTGCTTAAGTTGCCTATTCCCCATTCTAATCTGGTGAAGGGCTCTTTTGTGTATGAGGGCAAAAAACTTTTAAACCACTTGCCTATTCACATAAGGAGTTTAAGATCCGTTGAAAATTTTAAAAAAGAAACAAGGACACTGTTGCAATCCAAGCCATATTATTCTATCGACGAATATTATAGTGATAGGTTTGACTGATGATTATGCGCTATTAGTATTAGTTTTCGGATGATACAATTACCCTTTTTACTAGTTTTATTGCTTTTGTATAACTTTGTATGTGTTGTTTATTGTGAATCATGATTCAGCATTATTACTACACATTTTTGGCTGTAATTGAATCTACGTCATGTGTGCTAATTCATCCATGTTGTTTGTTTTTTTAAATTGACTTTTGACGTTTTATATTTTATTTTAGTTTATTTATATTATTTTGCTTTGTTAACGACGTTATACGTTCATAACAATAAAGCTATGTTTGACTTTGACTTTTTGACTAATCAAATCTAGGTTAAAATTGTGTCAAATGGTATTTACTAACACCCAACATGTATTAAGCTCTACCTTTAAGCAGTACGGCCTTAGATGCAAAGCACACTTCGATGATAATAATTTTTGCTCGCACGGTATCACACCGATCTTCTTTACTCTTCTGGTGTGCTGAATGTGAGATGTCCTAATATCCTAAATTTATGGAAATTTATGAAAAAACGTATGTGGATAGAATATCTCACAAATATCAAACTAGAGGTAATGTGCAACGAAATCTTAAATATTCGCAAAATAAGTTTTGGATTTGAGAAGTTTTGTAGTATTTCTAAATTTGGATCTTATGGTATGTTAATCTTCATATTGAGTGCCATTGCTAATAGGTTGAGAAATTATTATTAAATGGTCCTAGTCTGTGCAAATTTAGAATAATAAATATAATAACAATAATAAATGTGATAAAAACACACACAGGAAGGGCGCTCTACGAGCAGTGCGTGTGCGAAAAAAGCGATTTTAATTTGTGTCGGTTTTGAATATTTTTAGTTATTCTATAATAATACGGATGACATAAATTAAGGTAGTTTTGTTGTTGGCCAAAAAATAGTAGATATTACTAGGAGTAGAAGTAGAAAGCAAACATTATTTGTTGAATCCAGTACGAAATGCTTCGTTTGGCAATATTAATGAAACACCCTGTATATTATTTTTAAGTCTGATAATGCCTTAACGGGCGAAACATGTTACCATTTTCAAATTCAAATTAAAATTCAATTCCATTTATTGTATATAATTTCAAAGTATATTTTATTTATAGACAAAAAATATTTTCAGACTAAGATTCTGTGGTTTTATTGCTTTTTATCTTTTTGATTTTATTTTTAAATTTAAAAAAATATATACAAATTCACGATTTACGGACTCACACAGTATCTATAAACTTATTTTTGCAACCTATTTAGTTACTTAACACCTCTCATTATTATTTTCCTATGCCTATCTATCTATTACCTTACGAGATATTCATTATTTCCAATTTTTTTTTCGATAAACATGACCTGCAGCAAATGTTGATATTTTTAAACGGTGAGATACTAAGGCATTTGGTTGGAAGTTAAGCAATATCCGGAGGCCTTTCAGACCACAATACAATTGAAACACTCTGTATATTATCATTAAGTTGAAAAGCTGCTTAAATGTGTTCTTCATTTATCTATGTATAGGTACCATACATATCGCACACTTTCTTTTTAATTGAAGTATTTTGGTTATTTTTGAAAAGGACTATTTATAAGGGTATAATTATGCTTCCTTGGGGCTTTCGTTAACGGTTTCATGTCTAAAACATTTAAAATTTTCTTTCAAAGATTTTCCAAAATTGTAACAATGCCTGTCGAAAAAATAGGGCTCCTAATATCGCACATTAATCGTCACGAAATGTCGCACATGCGAGGTACATTTAAACCTAAATAAAATAAAAAAGAAGCTAAAAAAAATGGCTAAGGGATAAACTATATGCAATATTAGGAGAATCTTACCTAATATAAAATTTCAATTCGAAAATCAACTTATCAACATTCAATCAAATCAACTAATTTTAAAGTATTTAGTATTTAGCTACAATGTCATAGACCTGTTATATCTATATCTATAATCCAGAAATATTCACAAGTTTTTAACTAGAACAAGAACCAACCTTATGTGGCGCGTCTTGAGGTCAGAGTCACGTGGTACCTAACTGCAGCGTGGTTTCCAAATTGAGTGAAGTACGACGCTAATAAATAATAACTGTTTTGTCCGTTAGATTCGACTGTTTTTAACCGTTTTAAAAAGATAGCAGCACGAAATTAAGTTTAGCGATATTAAGGCACCCTGCGACTTTGGGTACTTTCTCTACTACTGTGAATAAAAACCGAATGGGAATTATTTCTTCAAATAAATGCCTATAAGTAAGTTGACGTGTTAGGTATATGAAGAACAAATTCCAGCAGCTTTTCTGGTCAGTAATAATATACAGCGTGTTTTACTTAAAAATAAATGCATTTAAACATGTTTTGAAGTAGCCAAAATTGGCCATTTGTTATTAACCAGAACCATAACACAAGAAGAAAAAAATAACCCAAAAAACTGTATATTTAAGTCACCCTATATATTGTCTAACTCCCTATCACATTCCAGTGCCTTAGTATCTCAGAGTCCAAAACTATCAACATTTGTACATGCCTTCGAAAAAAAAAATTATAATTTTATCTCGAAAATAGGAAGGTAATAAGGAAAATTGTTAAGAAGCTAAGTTTATACATATAATAGGGTGTTCCGTTTAAAAAATCAAAGTGTCTACTTGTTCCGTTTAAAAAATCAAAGTGGCTACTACTTTCCAGTAGAGCATCTTCGTGATAAACGTCTAATGTTCACCCTGTATATTCCAAACTGTGAGATAAAATAAAACACGAATCATCCGAAATCTCTAAATTAGGAAAACACTGACCACTGTAGTTGGCAGGCCTGTCGTGAAAACAGTCGTGCGTAAAATTGCGATCATCCCTTCATTAAAGCAGGGTAGAGTAAGTTAATGGAACTAGTTATTCGGCTGGATAACTCATTCGCTTTATCTGATTTCGGAATTTGGGATGTCTAAAAAAGGCTAAAAAAAAGTACACTAAGCATGAAAATAATTATAAGCCTAGTTTATTTGTTGTTGCCGTTAAAAGTATTTTATATTTAAAATAATATTTTAGAAATTTAAAAAATTTACCCAGTTGCCATGTTGCGAACACTACGAACACATTAAATTTAAAACACCCTGTATAACTTTTAAAATTACCTGTTCTATAAATAATGTCCTCTAAAGTTGAAATTATTTAACAAACAATCGTGAGCAAAATATTTCCACACGTCTAACATGAAAGAAAAACTATCCCCTATCCCAAAACACTGGCCACTGAAATTGGCAGGCCCGCCGGACAAATTAGATTGAAGAAACACTCGTGCACAAAATTGACCTCAATTTTCCTTCGGTTCAGACAACTTATAAAGTTAAAGGCAAGTGATTAAATGTTGTCTAAAGCATGTTATAGAAATAACAAATGAAATATAACTATTTTTTTAGCTAGCTATTGGATTTCTTCGTGTTTTATTTTTTGGTTAGGTATGTGTAGTGTTTTGGATTAAAATAATAATTGAAAGCGTACTGCTAAATAAAAGCTCTTATAATGATTTCTGTCTTGGGGAAAGCAGAAAAATGACAACACTTTTGGGCATTGCCGAAACACTTCTCTTCTCTGAAAATTATAGTTAATATGTAAGCTGATAATATTCATAAAATGCGACCTCAAGAACTAATGCTTCGTATCCCCAAAGAAAATTATAGCTACGCAAGTTTTCTTTGGTATTACTCATAATTTCGGTTGATTTATTATTCTGAGAGGAATATTTTAACATATCATTTAGGGGAGTCGTTTAGGTGTAGAAGACTCACTAGAAAAGCACTAACAATCATTCATGACATCTATTGACGACGCTCGGCAGTCCGGTAGAAATAGTTTCCAAACAGGACTTTTTTAGTTGAAAGTATTAAACGAGACAAAAAAAGCAGTAAATTCAGAAAAACAACAAAAAAAACAAGCTCAAACTTCCTAAACAGTTTTGGAAGAAAGTGGCGCTTCACCTTCCGGTGCACACATTCCAGGCGTTTTCCACAAAGAAGTCCAATCTGACCAGGACAATAGCTTCGGGCATTCTTTCCGGATCCGATTTATACAGGAGTCAGATAATGCGGTTTGGTGGGTTTGTTTTTGTCAGATCGCCTGACCCTTATAAAAGCTATTGTCCACAGCAGAACTTCTTTATGGTAACTTGTGAAATAGCAGGTGAATAGTTGTTATTTTTCATTTAAAAATTTAAGCAGGGTGGAAAAATAGTGCACATGTAAGTATTGATCCTTTCTTTTATATTCGAGATAGGATAGAGTCCCTAACAAGCCAAAATCGGGTGGAAGACTATGCGAAAACTAAAGAACTTCGCCAAAATGTTCATATGAATTATAATCTGGTTAGTTTTAAAAATATTTTACATTATACAGTTTAGGATATAAACTTATATATTTTTCAAACAACCTATATTTTATTATATTATAGTTATAGTATACCGGATGTCCGGAAGCTCCATCATTCTATTATGGTAAAATTATAATAAGGAAAATATGAAAATTGTAATGACATTTTATATACAGTGTATTCGTAAAGTAGCGAATAAATTCAATCAAAATTAAGAGGGGAATTTGGAAAAAAAACGCTGGGACCCGCCGATTTGTATTTTCAGTTCAGAGTTCCAGCGAAATATACAGGGTATCTCAAAAAAGAGATATGACGTCTTCGTTGTTTTTTTAATGGAAACCCCAATTTTTTATTGCAGAATTAGAAAAACCAGATTATTTTACATACGGCAAGGGAAATAAAGGTAGTTTACGTAAGGAAATTTTGAAGAAAATTTATCCACAAAATTAAAAAGTAATTAACTAAAGTACATGTTCGAATTGAGCAATATCCCAATAGATGGTTTGGAACCAACGGATCAATAAGAAAGATGGTCAGCAAGGTCACCAGATATAATACCTTAATTTTTTTTTTTTTAATAAACAAAATTACAGCGGCATGTACTGCTATTACAAGAAGAACGCTTTTAAAAGTTACCCATAGCAAACTTTTAAACATTTTTGACAGTAGTTGTGTTCGCGCAGAAGGAATGTATGATGATGAATGATGAACAAAATTGACTGAATTATTATTACGTAAGTGAAGAATTATTTCAGTTTACTATTGACCCGCTTCCAAAATTAATAAAAATGTAATAAAAAAAAATTATTAGTTTGAGTACAGGGTGTCCATTTTTCGATGCAATTGCAGGGTATCTCGGTAACTAGTAGAGATAGAGACTTGAGGCTTTTACATTACTGCGCTACTTTTTCGCGAAACAAAAGATGCCGCAAACAGAATTATCATAGCTTTCTTAGTTTTTAAGTTACAGGGTGTTTTCGAAAATGTTGGCTTTTTGACCACCCCTGTATCTCGGTTATCCTTTAACTTATCAAAAAATTGAAAACTGTTTCTAAAAGAGTTTTTTAAGTAGAATTCAGTGGCGTCCTTACTTTTTTTTCTGGGAGTCTTACTTTTCGGGATTTAAAGCAAACATATGATTTTGATGTTTAAGCTTTTTAAAAATGTATCATAGTTGATAGTTATTATCAACAACAAACGCACAAATCGAAAAATTTAGAAAATTAGGGTAGTAGGCTATGAAACCATTGAAACAAACAAAAGAATATCTATCTGACATATCTATTTGTCAAAATGTATAGGCAAAAATCACGTTTTGTTAAAATACTATGTCATATTTTCAACAAAGTTTTGCGGTATGAACTATTTATTGTCAATATACAGGGAGTTTTATTAATATTGAAAAAAAATCATGGTAAATTTCCCTGCTTAAAAATACAAAAAAAGGTCCTATGTCCGAAAATGTTTCGTTTCGGAGATACAGGGTGTTAAAGTTTTATTTTAATTTTTGTTTTTTTCTAAATTGTTTTTGAAGTATTTGAACTAAATTGGTAATATCTAGGGGTTTTTTGAAATGCGAAATTCGAATTTGATGTTACTATGTATGTACTACATATTTATATCTTACTATTTTATTTCTTAATATGCTTAACTTTTGTATTTTAACTATACCGTGCGAAAAAAAGTTTTTTTTGCTTAACACCTTGCTTTATCTATTTTATTTTATTCTTTTATTCACCTAATTCACTCTAGTAGAACTACGTAATATTGTGTGCCTCTCTTTAATTTTATCATGCATTACAACTGATTATATTCCTTAACGTAAATAATTATTTTATTGTCTATTTATGTACGCGATGCATTTACCGCATATGATTAATATTGTAACTCATTTTTTATTTATTTCTCGCTGGTTCGGGATATTCAGTTTCTTCGTTTCATTTTTATTTTCTTGTGTTAAGTATCAGCTGGGGCTGTATGGCTATGCCTGATACCTGGATGAACTTCTCTCATCTTAATGTGCGATATTTGTGCACCGGTTTCGATTTGTTTGCGGATGTAATCGCTTAAGGCACTTTTGATGTTGTCGGGTTATCTGAGACATGGCTTAGCCCGTGTGTGGGGAGTGGGGGGGGGGGGGGGGGTTGGGATCGAGGGATCTGTGCTAGTTAGGAGTAATCGTCATGGACGTGGTAGAGGAGTCGCCTTTTACGTTAAAATTCTCGCTTATTCCGGTAAGTTCCTCTGTTACCTGTCTGGAACGACTTTGGATAGCAATTAAGATTGAGGGACGACGTATGTGTCTGGGCACAATGTATAGACCACCTAATTCTAATTTGAACGCAGCACCTGTCAAATGTAGGAATCTGGAATTGTTTATTGATTCTGAGCTGAGATATTCTGACCATGTTTCATCCTCAATACAGAAAACGTATGGCAAATTGAAACTTTCATATATGCATAGACATCTTTGATACAGCTACTACACTTCGTCTCACAGACTCCCTTGTTTTGTCTCACCTTGGTTACTGCGATATTGTTCACTGGCCTGCCTTGCTTTAGAGGGATAGGGATAGTTTGCAGAAACTCCAGAATGCTTGTTGAAGATTTAGCTTTTGTGTTCGTAAATTTAACCATATCACTCCCTCGTTGATCGAGTCGGAATGGCTTCCACTTAAGAAGAGATTCGAATTGCACATATTACATCCGGTCTACAAGATTGGGATCAACAAAGTTCCCAAATATTAACTAGATAATTTTAGTTATCAAATTTCAGTCTAATTACCAGCACACTTAAATGAATAAACACAATCCCCATTTGGCGTTTCGCAATTTGATAAATATAATTCAAAATTTATATTCTTTACAAAAAAATTATTTATAAAAACAAATATATAAATGGCCTAGTTTGTAAATATATTGTGTAAGTTCTTGGTGATTTTGTTTAAAAATGTTTACAAAATTAGATATAGCTGTGAATTCAATTGTTAGATGCTGGCCATTTGGTATTAACCAGAGCCATAACACAAAAAAAATGCAGTTGTTTTTGGTTCGTTCTTTTTTTTTCGAAAACATTAAATCGACAGAGAAAAATATATTCTGAAGTTTAAGTTTGGTTCTGTGTTCTATAACAAAATTTATATATATATATATATATATCTTAAAAAAGGCCAGTGAACGTGAGTAGCTTGCAGTGATCTGGTTAGTATCTTTAGCTTTAGTTTTCACTGTCAAGCGTTTCGTTGCTATAACTAACATTATGCAAGTCATAAATACGTAGAAACGACGACTGTTAATAATTGTTGTTAATTGTAATTTTATACTGAAACAATTGATTCTGCAAAATGAAAAGCCATCAAAACAGCATTTATTTCTGTTCAATCGGCAAAAAAAAATTAAAATGTAGAGACGAAAAATGGCTGAAAAATGAAACGATTGAAAATAAATTCGACATTTATATTTTCATAACTTCAATAATGCTGTTGCGTCGAATATGATTGTGTCAACTACACCAGCAGCCACCCGACCCTCTGCCATTGTGCATTAATAATTTCTGTTTTGACAAACTAATCGGTTCCGGCAGGTCGAGCTATTGTGCTTCATTGTTTGCGGGCGTGACGAGGGACACAATGCGACGACGACGCCCGTCGCCGCCACCGCCGCGACGACGCGCGTAATTGCCGCTATTGTATGCTTGTCACTCGCACGAGCACGCCTAATTTGCGCCCTGATAAGGTGATGACGAGCGCTCAATTACGAAAATAGGACAGATTTACGTGTATTTTTATTGCGTTGTGTGGACTTTTCGGTACCATACTTTACGTTTCGATTACAAACGATAATTTTACATTTTTACATAGAAATAATTATAGGTAGGTTACAACGGCATTCTCTATTTTGTTTTGATATAATAAAGAAATACCTACTCTCCTACTCATACCGGGTAAAACCTTCAAATATAATACAAACAGCAGGAGCTGCTATACAAGTAACTTGTTGCCAAGATTGAGTGTAAGATAACTTACAATAACTTTAATATTTAAGCTTAGAAATGACGTAGTAGTTAGTATACAGGGTGGCGCACCGAAAACTTTCCACCCATGTTTATTTTCTTGTTAATAAATGAATCAAAATTCGCTCGAACACGGGAAACTTAGTTCTCAGGGGACATATTTTTTTAATGTTAAAAATGAATTGTGGATTGCGAATGATCATTTCACTAATTAACTCGCAAAATTGCAAACGGCGATAGTCATCGTCTTCATTAAGTTCATAAACCAGTTTTATTTTATATTGATGGAACTTATGCGTTTTTAAAGTATGCTGAATCGTTCTACGAGAAACACCCGATACATCTGACACTTTTTTCGTGCGGGATCGATGGCAATATAATAATAATAATAATAATAATAATAATAATCTTTAATTGTCTAACAGATACATGGTATCAATTTACAAGACAATGTGACAGTATTACCAATAGTTAACAATACATAATACGTAATACATAATACATAATACACAATGTGGGTATGAAAAATGTTATGATAATTTAAATATAATATCTTGACACACTCATTACTGGATAAGAGGTTTCGTTTAAGTATTTTCGTTGGCTGAGCTGTTGATAGTTCATGAACATCAATGTTACGGCAGGTGTTATTGAATAAACTCATAGCCCTATATATCGGCGTTTTAATTAAAAAAATTGTTGTGGGGGTGGGGAGGAAAAAAACAGGAGGGGACCTAGTAGGACGAGGCGGGATATAAAAATTTATTTGCGCCAGTAAGTCTGGACAATCAATTTGAGATTTGAGTATTTTGAGTAGAAACACGGTTAGTAGGTAATTTCTGCGGTTTATTAAAGATGGTAACTGAAATCTTTGTAACAGTATACGTTGCTCGGTACCCCTAGGAGGGAAAACTCCATCACTCTTAAACGCTAAAAATTTGACAAACTTCCTTTGGACATTTTCGAGTTGGATAATATACCGGTCGTATATAGGGTGCCAAATAAGGGAGCCGTATTCCAGTTTGGATCTAGTATAGGTAAAGAATAGAGTTTTGAGCACTTGTAGATTTTGAAACTCCCTGCAATTTCTAATTATGAAGCCTAGTACTTTTATAGCATTAGTACAAGTCTGGTCAATGTGGGTGGCAAATGAAAGTTTTGGGTCGTAAGTAACGACAAGATCCTTTATTGAAGAACGTTTTACAATTGGAGAACCACCTAGTTCATAATTTAAGGTTGTATTATTTACTTTGTTTGAGAAGGTCATATAATGGCATTTATTAATATTCAGCGGCAAGTTGTTTTCAAGGCACCAGTGTTCGATAGCCGTTAAATCCAGCTGGAGCCCATGGCAGTCCTCAACACCATGGATCACTCTAAATATTTTAAGGTAGTCAGCAAACATCAACACTTGACTCGAGATATTTTTGTTTATATCATTTATAAACAGTAAAAAAATAAGTGGTGCAAGGTTACTGCCTTGAGGCGCTCCGCTTGAGGCACAGAATTTAGGTGAGCGATGGCCACGTAGCTCCACGTACTGTGTCCGATCTTTCAGGTAAGAGCCGAAAAAGGCAACAAGGTTGTCGCTGAAGCCCATAGCATCTATTTTCTTAAAAAATATCGAGTGGTCCACTTTATCGAAGGCCTTTGAAAAGTCAGTATACAGCACATCTACTTGCAGGCGGTTATCCAGTGCCCAACCGACATACTGGGTGAGGCAGGCGAGATTACTGACTGTGCTGCGTCCATTGAAGAAGCCGTGTTGGTAAGGTGAGACAAGTTGTCTAACCTGGTCAAAAACGCACTCGTATACCGACTTCTCAAACACCTTCGCGAAGGCTGACAGAATAGAAATGGGACGATAGTTTGTGATGTCGAATATGACCCAAAACTGCAACTTCTACAGCTTCATTTCTTACAGGATTTTCAACAATCCTTTTTTTGTTTAGCACTGATCCTGTTTCACGAAATTTTGCCACTAATTGTAGCAGTATGAGACAAGTGTGCATTTAGATGCAATTCATAATTCAATATAAGACAGGGCGGCAGCTCGAGCACAATCGTTACTTCTAAAGAAAAGTGAAATAATTTCAACCCTTTCTTGAAGAGTATACGTCATTTTAATTCGTTGAACACACTGAAATGTAAAGCAAAATGAAATTTTATTCTTACTATGAATTTGATTGATGCCAAAAACAAACTGAGTTTTTTCGACTGAACGAGTGAAATTCCAAATCCCTTTTGTTAAGATAGTATCCTTTTTTGCGTATTTTTTACCATTTATTTGTTTACATTTAAGCACAAATTTGTTTACCATTTAATTTCTCGAAAGGTACTCAGCCAAATTCAACGAGCAAGGTTCCATTGGAATGACAATTTAATTCCTTTTAAAATAAGCTATCGCTCAACCTTCCTTTTCATTTAAGATTTTAAGGGTGAAAGCCACCCCGTCGTAAGGGTTCAAGCAGGAGGGGTGAAAATAGCAAAAAAATATGTCCCCCTGAGAAGTAAGGTTCCCGTGTTCGAGCGAATTTGATTTATTTATTAACAAGAAAATAAACCTGGGTGGAAAGTTTTCGGTGTGCCACCCTGTATGGCGTGAGTCAGCATTCTACACGGTGCCAGTTATTGAGGCAATATGTTTATATTTCTCGGGGTGTTGTATTTCATATTGACTCTTAAAAAAAGGGCCCATTCTTGGAGATATAGTACAAAATAGGTTCAGTCTAGGGGCGTGTCACCAAAATACGAGTAGGGCAACAAGCAATTTGTGGGCCAGTTCATACCAGGGGGGCGGGAGGGTTTGACATATCTGGTAATAACTTTTGGTTTCTCATTTCAAGTTAAGATTTCATTAATAATCTTGGCTAATCGAATATTTGTAATGTTTTAATGTTTTAATTGGATATGTAATTAATTTAAGTCCATACTATCAGCATTTTCAGTTAAAATCTTACAAAAACAATAAAAAAAAGTAGTGTTATTTTTGCCACACTGGTTTACTTTATAACAATAGTGAGTTTACTTATTACGTCTAGTCTTCTGGCGCGTTTGTGATTTTTTTCCATGACCTTCCTTTATAAAATGGATTTTCTTTTTTATCTTGGAATCAATTAGTGGTGCTTTTTGGCAAGTTTACAGCGTTTATAGTTATTATATTTAAAGGAAAAGCGCATCGACCTCTTGGGTCATTAGCGCAGAAATACACAGTACTTGGCGTTACGCCTAATGTTTACACTATACAATTAAATTACAATAACTCTTAGATTTGATTTCGTAGGTTGCAGTCATTTAGGAAGCTTGTTAAATTATTTATATTTACGTCACTGCCTAGGATGTCTTTCATGGTGTTCTTCATACTGTATTTTTGTCTTTGTACACTGTATTTTGGACAATCTATTAGGATATGTTTAACCGTTATCACTACACTGCAGATGTCGCAAGTGGGCTGGTTGTTTTTTGAGATAAGATGTTCGTGTGTTCTTTTTGTGTGACCGATTCTAAGCCGACTCACTGTTACTTGCGTTCTGCGGGTTCCGGGAAACTGTTGCCATGGTTTCACGGATGGTTTAACGTCAAAAAGCTTGCATTGCGAGCTGCTCCATTCAGCCTGCCACTTATTTAACACGTTTACTTTAATATGAGCTTTGAAGTCGTAGTTGACTGTTTTTTGGACTATCACTGAGTTGGTGTCTGTAATCGCTGATCGTGCTGCTTCGTCCGCCTTCTCGTTTCCTGCGATTCCGATATGGGAAGGCACCCATATAAATACTACCTCGTTTCCGGCATTGTATGTGTTGTGTAGCACCTTTTTAATAAGTTGGACAATGGGGTGGCAAGAGAATATTTGTTGAATAGCATGTACCGAGCTGAGAGAGTCCGTAATAATGGCTGTGAATTTATAGTTATTTTGTTGAGTTTGGTTAAGAGCTTGTAAGATAGCATAAAGCTCAGCGGTAAAGCTACTCGAGTATTCGGAGAGTTTATATTTCAATGTTGAGAGGGGAGTTACTACAGCCGCTGCCGTTCCATCCACTGTTTTGGATGCGTCGGTGTAAATTTTTTCACAGTTTGGTAGACTATTTAGGATTGATTGAAATTTTAATTTAATGAGGTTGTGGTTTGTTTCGGCCTTGCTAAATTGGGTTAGGGTTGTTATACATTGAGGTGGTATGATGGTCCAAGGAGGGGGAGTCGTGGGATTTTGTTGAAAAAACTGGGAAAGGTAAGTTGGTAATCAGCTTTGTATCTAACCAAATGAGAGTTGCAGCACGTGGCAACCACACGTATCAACCCAACCAGGACAGCGAGAATCCATATAGGTTCAAAGGCTGGCAAGGCGGCCCATCGCGGGCAAACTACGTTGGGTGTCGCTGGAAACGTCAGACCCGGAGCCTTGCTGAAGAGCCGTAAACGACGAAACGCGTCCAAGGATTGGGTCTGACGGAAAGGATAAGGGACAATTCTATGCACGAACTTATTTTTATTATAAGTTTGTGTTTTTTGAGCTTTGTATCTGTTGATTCTTTCATAGAATGTTGTTTTTGCTCTGACTTTGAGGTCAAATAGGTTACTGTATCTGTTGGAAAAAATGTTGTTGTGGGATGGATTTCTTGGGTTTGTTGCTACTGTGGCAGCGTAGGGCAGACTTAAGTATGCTCTTCTGTATCTTAAGGGGGGTTCACCAGCTTCACACATAAGACTCGCTACTGGACTTGTACGGTATGCTCCAAGAGCAAAGCGTTTATAGTGATATATAAGTTCTTAGTTTATTTCTTCTTGAGCAAATAAGTTCCTTCTTGGGGTATTTTTTAGCTGAAACTTCGCTGTCAACCATGCTTTGCGATTGATGGTTTTTGGAAGTATACTGCAAGTAATATATTATGAAGTATTTTATAAGTATATTTTTAGATTCACAACTTTATAATAAATACTACTGAGTCCCGCGATCCTTGCGGCTAGGCTGATCAAAGGCACGTCTCCAAATGAACGGATGCGAGTGCAGTCGCAGTTTCTGTGAACTTGGCTTCGACTACCACACCACAGAAAGCAATAGACAACAGTCTGTCCGACTCAATTCTAACCTTAAAAGCCGACCAAAACGTAAGCATGAAGAAGAAGGAAGGCGATCATAGCAACACCGTTGAAGAACCGTGGATTGAAGTCAAAAGGGCAAAATCCGGGCGAAAATTACAAAGCAAAAGCCGCCCAACGCCATTGAAAGGCTCGAATACTACTGAAACTGGCCTGAAAGTGGTTGCCCCGGTCGAACAGAAGTCATGGATATTCATATCAGGTCTTGATCCCAACACAAAAGATAGTGACACTATGGCCTATCTGAAAAGTCAAAACTTGGACGAAGGCTGTGTTTGTAACAAAATGACTACGAAAAAGGATAACTTAAGAAGCTCTTTTAGACTGGGGGTGTCAGAAACAAGAATAAAGGAAATAATGTTGAGTGACCTATGGCCCACAGGAATCACTATTAACCATTTTCAGAACCTGCAGCGCCGTTCTCCTCGTCAAAGCTCCCAGACAAGGAGAATTCTAACTCGCTAAAACTCTTTCACATAAACATTCAGTCAGCTAGAAAAAAGAGAAACGAACTTGAAGCTTCTCTAGCCGATAAGCATGTAAACATACTTTGCTTGACCGAGCACTGGAATTCTCAGCTTCCTTAAGGCAACAACCGTATGCAAAAAACAACATAGAGGAGGGGGTTCTGCAATTATGGAGGACTCAGCATACGATACGAAGGAGATATCGTTCATAAACACGCTGACTGAAGAGGGATCTGTGGAAGTCTGTTGTGTTTTTATTAAAAAATTTAAGTTATATGTTTTATCGGTTTACAGGCCACCAGCTGGTTGCTTCGACACCTTTCTAGACGTCATGGAAAGAGCACTCACAAAAATTATTGGTCAAGGAGGCAGTATAGCAGTTGCAGGTGATTTTAATGTTCATTTTGGCGTCCCGACTAGAGAGTGCATCGATTTTGGTTCCCTGATGCGATCGTTTGGCCTTAACCAAATGGTTGCTGGGGCAACAAGGCAAAAAAACTGTCTTGATAATACAGGATGTGCGTTGGTCTGTTGGATAGTGCACTCTCCGATCATCTTGGGCGGAGTTTTCTCTTCCAGAAAACAGGAATGACCTATTAGGGGGTGCAAGGGTGACTTGCCGACCAATAACTCAGTCAGGAACATGGAAAGCACCTCTCTATCTGCAGACGAAAAATTTTCAATGTTTTGTAGCGTCATTTCTGACGCGTTTCTCGGCTCATTCCCAAAGAAGACATATTCTAAGCTTAAAAATCAAACCAGTACCATTGGTTGGTTCACCAATGATCTGAGAAACATGCGTAATACCCTCGATCTCTTAAACGAGGTTCTTTCAGTGTATTTTGACAACTCTGATTACTGTTGATGTGTTATTGGATGGATTTTTCTTTTCACGTCTACATACATATTTATTTTAATGCTTTTATTTCTTAACGTTTTTGAATGTTTTTTATCACTTATATATAGGTATTGTGTAATTTAAGTAATATTTTTCTTCCAGCTTTGTAAATGAGAGTGCTGAGCTCTTTATACAATAAAGCATATTTGATTTAATTCTGATTTGATAAGAGAGCTCCCTCCCATGAGCTAAAAAATCTAATAACAAACCACAAATACGCATATAGTTGACGCCAAAAAATCCGCAAACGATAACTTTATATCAAACTCCACAAATCCCACAAAATGTATGTGGAAAATTTTAAATGACCATCGAGGCATTACTAAACAGAGTACTACTAAAATTCACTTAACACCGGATCAGTTCAATGATTTCTTTGTCAACATAGCATTTAACCTCCAAAATCAAATTGGCCCATCTGATGTTAATCCTTCAACTTACATTCAAATTAACCCCAGTGACACCTTTATGTTTCAAGATGTAACTCAAATAGAAGTCAGAGACATCATAAACTCCCTAAAGAACAAAAAAAGTAAAGATCCCTTTGGCCTTACTGTTGATCTTATAAAGAACATAAAAAATCTTATTATTAGCCCGCTAACTAGACTGATAAACATCTGCTTACACCACAACATATATCCCCCAAACTAAAACGTGCAATAGTAACACCCATCCTTAAAAAAGGAGACTTTGATGATGTAGCAAATTATACACCTATTTCCTTACTTCCAATTTTTCAAAAATCTTTGAAAGATGTCTATCTGCTAGAATCGCCGGATTCTTTGAATCAAATAACTTATTCACTTCCCATCAGTTTGGCTTTAGGAAACATCTAAATACCTCGTTAGTATATTAGACCTAGTGTCTCATATTTGCAATGCCTTCGAACACCATGCCTACCTCTAAAGTTGTTTTTGTGATCTGAAGAAGGCTTTCGACTGCGTCTCCCACAAGCTACTTGTTGAAAAGTTAAAAACATATATTTTCCACACTAACAGTGTGATGTCAGCGGAGAGAGCGCTGAGTATTGGAGTACCACAGGGCTCTGTACTCGGGCCCTTACTCTTCTTGATATATATCAACGACCTTCCCGAAACAAATACTGGAGCTCACTACACTCTCTTTGCTGATGATACCACCATCTCCTGCAGCAGTGCGGATTATGCCACAGTTGTGGAGAGCGTGGGAGATGCAATGGAGAGAGCTGAACTATGGTTCACTGCCAATAAACTTTTTTTTAAACGCAGCCAAAACTCAGACCATGGTCTTCTCAACTCGAGAACTTTCTGCCAATAATCAACCCACTGGGGGTGTAAAGTTTCTGGGTGTACACCTGGACCCGGGGCTCCGATGGGATGTACACACAGATTCGCTCTGCAGTAAATTGAGCTCTAACACCTTTCTTCTGCGTGGTTTGGCAGACTGTGTATCACAATTTTGACTTGTGTAAATGCTGGACGTATACTGGCACCAATAAATAGTTTGAAGTTTGACATACACATACACCATCCCTTATATTTAACATTGGTTCTGTTTACTTTCAAAAATACAGTTTAACCTGAGGATCAACTGAAGAATGAAGTTAACTATAATCTATAGGCTTGAGCGTTAATGAGTTAATAAAAAAATTACATTTAAAAAATTAAAATTCAATATAGGAAGAATTAACATAGGTATTATATTTTTTCCATGGATTTGTTTGCAAGTTTAGTGATGGGTATAAAGAGGATTTACTGGAATATGTTCCTTTAATTGGCTTTTACTTGTCTTCTTACAGTATGGGGTTATACAATTGAATAAAACGAGTTAGTAGTAAAATGTGATCAAATCCCCTAATGGGATACATATTGTCCTCTTTAAAAACTAAGTACTTAAATAAACGCCTCTGCACTAATTCAGTAAAGCTAATGTGAGTCAGATATACTGGGTTCCATACAATAATTGATGCATAATCAAGCTTGGAACGTACAAATGTATAATATAAGAGCTTTATTGTAGAAGAATCATTGAATTCTTTACTATCACGGATAACAAAACCAAGCACTTTGGAGGCCGAACCCACCATCTGTTCTATATGAGGTACAAATGTGAGCTTGCTATCGAATAAAATGCCAAGATCAGCCATTCTCTCGGATCGATTCAGTACAGCTTCGCCCAATGAGTAGTTAAAAAAAATAGGATTATTACTGCGACTAAAACTGACTATGTTGCCCTTAGAAATATTTAGTGTCAATCTATTATTTTTATACCAGTTGTTGATGACCCGTAAATCCTCCTGCAGAATCTATAAGAATCGTAGAGCATTTCTGGGCTCCACCCCCCACTATGAGACTCGCCGGGCTCTTTACCTTCCTCTTCCACTGCCCATTCCATCAAGGGCTTTCACCCAGAGATCTCTAATTTACCAAGGAAGAAAAATCTTTAACAACTTACCTTTGAATATTAGGAATGTTTCCTCGGTGCGGCTTTTTCGAAGGTCTCTTACAGCACTGCTGCTGGAGAGAGCATATTATTCTTTGGACGAATTTTTCGAGTGACGACTAGACAGTGCGCCTCCGGGTGTTTGGAGTATAGTTTTTCGGCTACCTTTATGTATTGCATCCTTACCTCTCGCTTATGATTAGGTACGCTTAATGATTATGCACATTATATATACACATTTTTGACTTAAAATTTGATTTCTAATAGTTTTCTATGTTTGTCATTAAGTTCTCTGTTCCCTTTTATGTTTTTTATTGTTTCTTTACTTTGCTTTGTTGTTTAGTTTCTTTTACCTACTTTAGATTTTAATATTATTTGTATGTTTTTATTCAAATGTATATTTTTTTAATATTTAAGTCTTATTTATTAACAATGCTTTGTCACATAAAACTTTGTTTTTTTTTGACAATAAAGTATTTTTGAAATTGAAATTGAAATTTGAATGTTACAGCAGCAACACTATAGATTCTATGAAAAATCTCCAAATCATCAGCATAATATGCGAGTCTATCACAATTAATTATGTTAATAAGATCATTAATGAAGATTAAGAAAAGAAGCGGCCCCAGGTTACACCCCAGGGGTACTCCCGAGCTCGCAGTAAATGATGGTGATTTGAAACCCTCACACTCGACATACTGCACATGGTCAATCAAATATGATCTAACAAGGTCAATCAGTCTCTGCAACATACCCAGCCTAGGTTCTCTAGCTTAGCGAGCAAAACAAAGTGGTCAATCTGATCGAAGGCTTTTTGAAAAACCGTATATATTACATCCAGCTGGCCACGAGAATCCAAAGCCTCACAGGCTCTCTGTGACAACAAACATAGGTTAGTAACGCACGATCTAGAGTCAATGAAGCCAATTTGATGAACAAGTATTGGAATTGTGTTTCGTTTTTCCTAAAAGAACTTGGGAAAACATCTGCAACACAAATAACTTTAAAACTAAACTGTGGGGAGCCAGTTGTTTACAATCCATATAGAATGTCAGTCGGTGAGAAAGAAATACTAAGTGGTATATCGCCAAAGTTACTTCAAAAATACCGAAATTACAAGAATCGCTAACCAACCAATCTAAAGTTTTCAACTACCTTGTGGTTTTGTGGTATCTACTGGTTTGGATCCAAATAATACCAAATTTATCACAAAATTCCGGGATCTTTTGCATATGGCAATTCGGAGTGGCGTAATCTACTTTTAACAAACCGATTACAATAGGCCACAAGGCCCTTAATTTCGCTCAATGAAGAAAATGTTTCAATAAGTTTAATTATCCAGCTTGGTTGCGGTAGTGCAGTCACCAGAATATTTCTTCGTTTCTTAATACTGGCACCCATATTGCAAACCAAGCCATCTTCTTGTACCCACACGACTCTGACGGCAAACGTAGCCAATATGGACCATTCCACCAAGATCTTGAAAATGTAAACCCTGTGACGTACAATCAGAACTAATCAGCAGGATTCTAAATTCCAGACACATGACGCCACGCAGTTGGAGGCACCTTTTCCTGCATACGGCTAAGCCGATTGGCAACAATGTTTTCCATCGAAAATGGAGATGATTTTGGCCAAGACAAAGCCATCTGTGAGTCAGACCAAGCATCCACCTTCTCAGCACAAATCACTTTCTCAAAAGTTCTCTGCATAAACGCTAAAGCGTCAACGAGTAGCACAGCAGCATACAATTCCAGCCTTGGAGTTGAGGTAACTTTTTATGGAGACACCTTCGAACATGTGTAAACAATTGACACACCAATTTCATTTAGACGGAATATATCACGGTTCCATAACCAATTTAAGGAGCAGCACAAAAGGCATGCCACTTCATCAAAACAAATTTTATGAGCTATAGTTAGGGTATATATATGGGAAAGTTCAGTCTTGCATCTTTCCCATTTGCGACGTAAAGTCGGCGGCAACTCTTTATCCCTGCCCAATCCCAATTTTCAAGTACATTGCATCAAATGCTTAACCAACACCGTAAATGGAGACAGGAAACCTAGTGGATCATAAATTCTTGCTAGTTTAGTTAACACATTTCTTTTAGTATTAGTATGATCCAAAGATTCAACTTTATATGAGAAACGATCACTTCTGGGAATCCACTGCAATCGTAGGATATTGACACCTATAGGATCATTATTATCAAACACATGTGATGGTTCATGAAGGGTCGAAACAGACGACAACAAATCCTCATGACTACTATACCACTTTTTTAATTCAAATCCACCTTTTGCACACAAACTAACAAGCTTTTTCTTTTATTTTATTTATTTATTACTGACCTCGAAACAGATAAATCTGGTAATGAGGCCTATATATATATATAATAACAATACATTTTTAACAAATTCCTTAAATGGTAAAAGTAATAGTTAAAATTCTAATGTTTAAATTTTACAGAGAAAGTAAAAAAAATGTCTAAATAACATGTTAAATTTTCTATATTATATTAGTTTGGTACTGTCTCTTTAATATATTTTTTCAAGTTGGTATGCAGTATTTTTTTTCGGTGTTCATTAAGAAGTTCATCAGGAATATTATTATAGGTTTGAATGCTTCCCTCATATGGAGAGTCTTGTTTTTTCTTTGTGCGAGCAAATGTATTTCTTAATTTACAATGGGCATATGATATGAATTTATTTTATTAAATTAGTGGAGCAGACTTTGAGTTTTATTCCATAAATAAAATATTACTCCACTGTGAGATGGACTACTTCCATAAAATCTTATATTATAGTTGTAATAATCTTTGTTTTGTTTTAGGACTGTGTTTGCTTTAATTAATTTATTTTGTAAACTATGTATTAATTTGGTTTGCTCAAGTTTTTTAAGTTGACTTATAGTAAGAAATGGGTATGTTCTGTACAAGTCTTCACTGGGTATTTAATAATTTATGGCAAATAAAGCTTTTATTGATTTATTTTGTAGTCTTTGTAGTTTCTTTATTAAATATTCACTAGCATTACCCCAACAAGGTATTAGATATCTTAAATGTGGTTCAATAAAACTGTTATACAGAAGGTATCTTGAATTATCATTGAGTTGGTGGGAGCATCTACTAAGTGCTCCAACAATAGGTGTCAGTTTATTGATAATGTTATTTATTTGAGAATTCCATGTTAAATTGTTGGAAATTATGAGATCAAGATATTTATATTCTGATACTTGTTTTAGCAGTTAATTGTTTAATTTTATTTTTGGATTACACGTCTTTTTTCCTTTTTGTTTAATTATCATAATACACTTTTATTTACATTAATAGTCAACTTGTTGTAGAACAGCCATTCATAATATAGGTGAATGTCAGGGTTCACAATCCTTGCAGAAAATACTAACACTAAAATGTTCCTCACATTCAACATCTTCCGAGAAGAGGTCTCTATTATAGGTACCTCCTCCGATTCCCAAATTTTTTTTACTAGGTACATGTTCTAAAGAAACATCTGCACCCGTACAAAACTCGTATGTACCACAGCATCACTCAATACTCAACCGAATACAGTAGTTAGTGCGTCCGGAGTGTTTGGTTCACCAACCCTAACACCCTCTCTTAAAATAAGACCAGAAATGTCTGCACCCAGAAGCACATCCACCGGACCTAACCTCAAATTGAATCTCGAGGACGCACAGTAGTAACCAAAGTTCCTAGATTAGTTGACATCATTTCATTCACCCCTTGAATAGGAATTTTAACTTTTGACCATCAAATACCCAAAGTATTTGCGGACTTATCAGTGACAAAGTTTGCCTTGCTTGACTTGCGCTATCGATGACAACCCTACAACTATGAAAGGCTCCATGCATATCCTGAACGTTCACCATAGCTGTTAAAAATAACACATTTTTGTCACTAGGCAAAGTCGTATTAAAAATACCCAGTTTCTTATCGTACACACCAAACTTACTGTAATGCCCATTTTTCTCCACATCTCTTGAAGAACCCCTCTTATTATCGCTCCTTGCCAAGTTTAAACTACATTGTGCTCCCTTTTGCATACACCACACGTAACATCCGCGGTACAATATTTTACATAATAATCCCGAGGAAAAACACCTAAAACAAATACTTTTGCTCTTTGCAAAATCATGTCGCTCTTTGTTCATTTCAAAATTATATTTCACAACATAAAATAAAATAATGCCCAATCTATGCATACAATCTTAGTAAAATATTTTTCAATAATATAAGTTCAATGTCTTTTAGAAAATTAAAAACCTTTTTTTTCATTTTATACATCGTAAGTCTATGTTCAAGAAAAGTATAATTAAAGGTTCTTGTTGGATAAGTATACGACTTGTGGTTCGCTAGTTCTGACCAGTGATTAATTTTTAAAGAAAAACAAAACACCATTGACAGGATTAACACATACCAGTATACTAAGTGAGCATGACGTCCGAAGAAAAAGCGGTGAAAAAGAGTCTCTTTTATCGAGGACAGTATTGACCATATTTGATCCCGAAATTCACACAGATGCTAGCACCAAAGGAGTAAGCGGAATATTATTGCAGGGATCAACTAAAGATTTAAAAAGTGGTAGGGTATTTAAGTACAAAGCACTGGAGATCAGAAATCATATCATTAATATGAATTGGAAACTTTAGCAGTAGTAATGTCATTAAAATTTTTCAGAGTGTACCTAGTAGGATTACCATTTAAGGTTGTTACAGATTGTAGAGTGGGTCGTTGTTGAAGCTCCAGGACTATGACTTTTAAACAGAATATTGGCCAGGTAAAAGAATAGCTCACGTGAACGCCTTAAGTCGTAATCCTAGTAAAGATGAAGTCAATCTTACAGACCTGACAGAAACTGACTGGGTGGTCGCACAGATGCAGGGAAATTGCAAAAATAAAAGGTATTCTTGAGAAAGAAATCGAACGTTCAAATGTTGAACCGTATTTTAAAGATTATCTACTAGAGGAAGGCAAAGTTTATAAAATGTTGGGAAATAGACAATTAGCATGGTAAGTTCCCAAGAGAAAAAGGTGGCAAATTTGCAAGTTATGTCCCCATGACGCAGGCCATTTGGGGTTAGAAAATACTTTGGAACGTGTGGCGGATAGCTACTTGTTTCCAAAAATGAGAAAATTTGTGCCGAAACCTTGCTTGAATTATAACCATATACCAGTACCATTCCATATGCTTCACATTGGTCACTTACGTATAATCAATATCTTCTTGTAATAGTAGATGGCTTTACAGACTTTGTGTTCTTGAAACTTGTTAAAAGCACTAAGATTTGTTATGTTACGAAGACGCTAGTGGATATTATGTCTCTCTTTGGGGTTCCTGTCAGACTACTAACCTGATAGAGGTACAACTATCATCTTAAGGTCGTTTAAGATATTCTGCCGCCTGTTCTAAATGAAGTTGCCACTCACTGAGCAAATGCTCAATGTGAGCGAGTGAATAGAACAGTCCTAAATTGTCTAGCAACCACAGCTGGATTTATAGGTAAAACAATTACAGAGCGTGTTGAATTGCAGTACTAATAAAACTCCACCCCGGCGTCCATCCCTCCCTAAAACACTGAAAACCATCTAGGTATATGCAGTCAATATTTAACCAGGTTTCAGACACGCACATTATATCAATGGAATTATCAGATATTAGTTCTTTTAAATCATTAAAGTGCGGTGTTATTGATCGCACAGTTAAATGTGCAATTTTCATTTCAGATCTATATTATATATCTATAATTTTATTTTAATCAACAAAGCTTCCCTTCTAGACCTAGAATTTTAGTATCATTACCACGGTAACAACTTTTTGAGAACTTATATGGGCATATTATATATACAGGGTATTTAGTTAAGTGCGGCTTTTATAATATCTCAAAAAGTATTCCTCATAAATTTTCAGAATTTTTTTTTATAGGTTAATCGGCAAAGAGAAAATACTGCAAATAATTTTTAAAGTTGTACGATTAGCACTAGTGGGCGTCACTACCGAGATAAAATATATATTCAAATTATTTTAAAAAATTGCTAGGGTAAGGTACTGTGTTAATAACGGAAATAGAAAGCTTGCTCATTTTTGAAGCACTTCTTTTTTCGTGTCTCCCATAATAAGAGTGGGGGAGAGCTGGTGAATAACTTATTTTTAAAATCTTTTACACCTTCTATCCAATTTATTTAAACTTGGGCTCGTTTGAAGGAGAATTTCTTGCTTATTAAAAAACTGATTTTGGTGCTAGTCGCTAATTTGTATGTTGTTTTCCTGATAGCGCTCTTTATAAAAGTTTCAACTTTCCCCAATTTTCTTGAGAAAACTAAATGACGGTGTACTTTTTGTATAACAAGTTTAAAGGACATAAAGATAGCTATAATACAGTGAAAACGGTGTTTTAATATCTTTATTCGTTTTCGCGTTACTTTCAAATAACCTTATTTTTCAACAAAAAAATTAGTATTAGCCATTCAACAAACGTATTTTCATGCTAGACTCTTAACTAAGGAGGCCTTGGAATTAGCCTAACTGAAATCCATAAACCAAATCAGTTTTTTAATAACCACGAAGTTCTCTTTCAAACGAGCACAAGTTTAATTAAGTTGGATAGAAGGTGTAAAGGATTTTTTTTACAAACGCAATTGCATTTTTAACATCCCCCAGTAGCCTTAAAAATGTTACTTTAAGGCATTACTGTTAACAGTGAAATGTCAAATTTTGAAAGTAAACGTCAAAAAACATACCAAGCCAAAAATGGCCGTTAGGTTTTATTGATAAAGGTCAACTTTATATATTTAATTTTATATACGATGGCTATTTAAAACTATCTACTTCCAATTCATTCAAATGCTAAAAATTTATTTGTAACTCTGTTATTGCTTTTTATTGCCGTTTGTAGAAAAAATATTGTGTGATATCTGAGCTTCGTTCAATCTGCAAACTTTCAAATGCGTGCCTTACTTTTAACATTTATATCATAAATAACTGAAGACATAAGTGGATAAAGGTGTCATGTCACATTTTTTTAAAAAACTACTTTTTCAACTTTTTGAACATTCCTAGCATAGGTCTAACTGTTAATAAACCCTAAATGCCACTTTCTTTATTTATAAAGATTTTTTTAAATGATAAAGGTGTTAAGTCACACCAACATCTAGCATGTGGTAGTGGATAAAGGTGTTATGTTACAATTTTGTTACATAACACCTTTATCAACTAAGCGATTCATACATCAGCTTTATATTGAACAATGCAAAGAAAAGAAAATGGACGATAAATATATGGTCAAAGTTTCTTTCTACAGACATATTTTTGCAACGAAGTTTAATTTGTCTTTCGGGCACCCAAAAAGCGACACATGCAGTGTTTGTGATGCTGAGGCAAATTCGACAGATCACAAATAAAATTATGAATTTGCCTTTAACGCACAAAAATTAGACCGCACCATTCCAGCTACTGACAAAAGAAAATGCTACATAACTATGGACCTGCAACAAACTATGCCACTACCGAAGTTATCTACATCCAAAGCGTTTTATTTGCGGCAAGAAAGTCGTCTTTTTTTACGTGGACTGAAAACATTGGAAATAGGGGAAGTAATGAAATTGGTAGTTGTTTGTTGCGATTTTGTAAGCTGCTTAAAGAGGCACAAGCTGAGATTGACCATCCAATAATTTGGTCCGATTCATGTGCTGACCAGAACAAAATTTTTTTTATATTTTGTCTTTACCAGTACCTAATAGTGAAAAAATTTTTTAAAGTAGTAGATCATAAATTTCCCGAAGTTGGTCACAGTGTCACAGCTACTTAGATTCCGACCGTGACTTTGGAAGGATTGAAAAAGTATTGAGAAAACATCAGACAATATTAATTCCAGACCAGTATCGAGAAATCATTACATCTGCGAGTACAAAGAACAGTTTATGCCTAAATATGACAAACTTTTTTTATAACTTAGAAGAACTTCCGACCAAACTTCGCTTGTATAAAGAAATAAACAATACTGCTAACGATAAAGTTAATTTACGAGACAGTGTCAAGTGGATTAGAGTAGACCACTTTGGGTTTTATTATTATAAAACTAACTTGGATCCGTTTACCCAATTTCTACAAGTTGATTTACATAAAAAGGGCACAAAAGAAATCCTTCCTGAGGAAATATTTTTAAGTAAGTTATCAAGGTGTGGGGGTCTCACAATTGAAAAAAATGAATAACTTACAAGAGTAGCTAAAGTTTATTGACGAGGATTATAGATGGTTCTATGAAGAAATTTTGACTGAACATATTGACAATCCTAAGAAAAAAAGAAAAACCTGTTAGTTTGCTGTTGCTATTGTATGTTTTCCAAAGTTAGTTTACCGATTAAATATTGTAGACCCTATTCTGTGAAAGTTCCTATATTATATAATATTAAAATAGTAGTTTTCCTATTCAGTGCGCAAAGTTATGTTTTCCCGCACGCGAAAGCAGTTAGACGAACGACGCGAAGCGGAGTTCGGATAAGCTTTAAGTGCGGGAAAACTACTTTGCGCACGTGTTAGGAACAATATTTTTTCTACGAGTGAAATAACTATATATTTTTTTAATTTTAAATTTTTATTGACATCAAAAACAACTATATCCCCCTTTGTTCGCACCATTTGGAAAACAACTCGTACTGTTTCTCGTATTTTTCTCGCGATTTGGCAGGCAGCAATTGCAAACTAGCCATGTTGGCGGCTTCTAGGACATCTTCTGGAAGTTCTTCTTCAGTGATATCCATTTTTAAAACAGTTTTTTTTATTTTAAATAGGTGAAAATGCTAGTGAAAATTTTGAAGAAGACCTCTAAACTGACATGAAAGCGTTGTATGACAATGTATTTTGGTTGCTAAGGGAACAAACCGCATTTGACACAAAAATACTTGATTTTTTTTAACTTGAACAAAATTAGAGGAAAATAAAATAATGCAGATTTCAAAAAAATTTTGAGCCGCACGGCACAATACTTCGGTATAGTTTATAAGGCAACACATAAACCACCTGTCAACTTTGTCTTGTTACAATATTTTTGTATAAATATCTAAAAAAATTATAAAATATAAGAAAAAAACGCGTCTATAATATGGTAATTTTGCTTTAAAATAAGTGTGCGGGAAAAAAAATTTCCCGCACAGTGTGCGGGAAAGTGCTACTTTGCGTATGCAAAAGTGTGCGCAAAGTAGCTTCTTTGCGGTCACTCGTAGAAAAACATATTTAAAAGCAACATGACTCCCTTATTCAATTAAACTATGTAACGTTTTTGATTTAAAGTTGGTGGAATAAGGTGTTATGTACACATAAATCTTAATTTATCACAGACGTTTTACAATTTTTTATTATCATAGGACAGCAAAGAAAATTACTTAGTTTCCCTAAAATATGCCGTATTACCAAATAAAATAAAATTGTAATGTAAAAAAGTTCTAGTTCAAAACGCGTTTTATTAAATTACTCCAAAATTTAAAAATGTTACATGACACCTTTATCCACTTATGTCTTCAACTATTAAAGGTAATTATTCACCAGCTTCCCCCATTCTTATTATGAGAGATATGAAATATAAAATAATCCCCGCCACAAAAGTGAACAAGCTTTATTTTCAAGCTATATTTTATCTTTTCACATTATGCTTTTAGGGGCCATCCATAAAGGACGTCACGTGTTTCAAAAAATGTTTGACTCCCCCCCCATGTCACAAACGGTCACATTTTTTCAGACCCCCTCCTCCCCCTATGTCACGTCACAAAAGTAAAATCGAAAATTACACATTGTTGCGGTTAATAATGTCAATAGCATGTGGTAAATAAATAGCAGTAAAAACAAATAGGAAAAGCTAATAGGAGGATTAATTAATCGGATAGGACAACTCGAGTTGTCAAACTAAACGATTTGCCAATTTTTACTAATTATTCTTGCTCGGTAGAGCTTTATATTTTTTTTATGTTATATCCTGGTGATAAGCAGTGGCGGCTCGTACATGAAGGGCTCTGGGGCGCCGCCCTCCCTGCTTCAAACGGAATCCAAAAATACTTTACTTAAAAAACCCATAACGCAATGTAAGCAACCAATTAAAATAATTTAAACCAAATGTAGCGATATTCCAACGAGCAAATTATAACGAATTAGCATTTTCTATTTGCCTGGGCAAGATATCTAGACCTATCTATTCAGCCGGACGGCCGATTATTCGCCCGACTATCCAACGCGAATACTAAGTCGGTTGCCATGACTACGGAGGCGTGACGTCACCTACATATTGCAGTTCGAGTGGCTCGGGTGGACTCCCAAATTTTCCGCCCGACAGCTGTTCATTCGGCATTCCGTCATTCGCGTTTTGTTTCGAGGCGATCTGTCGATTTGTTTTGACTTGATTATTTATGTTGTCGTTTGTCGTTTAATAAATTAAAATTTTAAAATGAAAGTCAGTGAGTTGCAGCAGCTTGTGTTTAGCTCTCTGAGCTTAAGTGAAAAACTTAATTTAAAAAATAATGCAAGTCCGACATCTGTGTTAAACATTAAGCAAGAACAAACAGGGTGTAAAAACTGTAAAAGTCGACTAGGTTTTACGCGGAAATTTGACAAAAACGTGAAATTGAGAAGTTTACCGCGGACGAAGAAGAATGGAAATTAATAATAAAAAATAAGCGAGTAAAAAGATACGGAGATTTTTCTGGCAATTTTACTTTTAGTTTTATTGACAAAACATGGAAATTTTTTTATTTTACAACAAATCGACAAATTTTCTCTTGACGAGTTTTTTTTACCTAGCTAATTTACTACTTTTCATCTCAGGCGTTTGACCTTGAAATGTGCAAAAATTTTCGCCTGCGGCGCTTTTTTTTTGCCCCTGCGCCCCCCTTGGCTCCAAACTCACGAGCCGCCACTGGTGATAAGCTATGCCTTTTGCAACTCTAATGGTTCCTAGCTCGCTTTTCCGGTAGGGCAAAAGTGTCCTGACTAGCTCTGACAAGGTAGAGTAGGGGGGTAATATCAACTAAACAAAAGCGCCACCTGTTTTGGGGCCCTGTAGGTCGGAAGAACGAGCGCTGGGTGCTTAAAAACAGGAAACTATATTATAAGAGGTGAAAACCAACAAGAAACGCAAAAAGTGCTTTATGAGTCAATAGTCGTTTGAATCGTCATACAAAATGTATTAGTATGGCTATCGCAACACTAAATAGTTATGAAAAAGATCTAGAAGTTCCTGATGGCAAAAGATGGTTGTGCACTACATGCAATGAAAATGTCGTAAATAGACGATCTGTTGGAACACCAGGCAGTACCAGGAATCAATCTGAATACACACTGGCAGATGTCATGGCAAAGCTGGAGAGTATGGATAATAAATACCTTGATTTGCTTGCTAAATTTGAAGAACAGAAAACCATAAACATAAAACTGCAATCTGAAATAGAAAAACTAAAAGGCCATTTAACGAACGCAACAAATAATTCAGTAAATGAACACTCCTTTGACGCTGTTCAGGAAATCAGTGATAGGGAACATCGAAAACGAAACCTCATAATTTTTTCTGCAAAGGAGCTCGACTCTGAGAACCAACAAGAAAAGAATGAAGCTGATATTGCTCTGCTCAAGGAAATATTGACCATCACATGCCCAATGTCAATACGCAAGTGATGAAAGTATCCCGTATTGGACGACAAAACTCAGAAAAAGTGAGACCACTAAAAGTAAGACTGTCGTCGGAGGAAGAGGTCAGAAAGGTTATATTCAAGGCCAAAGAGATAAAAAAGATGGCAAAATGGAACAACCTGTCCTTCAGTTATGACAGAACACCAAAGCAAATAAATGATTACAGGCAAGCAAGGGCCGAGCTCTTAAGAAGAACTGAAGCAGGTGAAGAGGGTTTAAAAATAAAATATTTTAAGGGAATCCCGCAAATAGTTAAGCCAAAAAACTAGTTGGGAACTATGCAGACATAAATCAAGGAAAAGAAAGGACGTTACAGACAGAGGACAGGTCAGCAGGGGAAATAGTGAGCAATCTCTGTGTTGTACATCAAAACATACAGTGTTTAAGAAATAAAGCTGCTGAAATTGATTTGGCTATGAACTCCTGTGATGTGAGACCCGATATTATTTGCCTGACCGAGGATTGGCTAAAAAAAGAGGAAATGGAATATGCAGCTATAGATGGTTATGTCCTAAAATCAGCTTACGCTCGACCTAACATGCAGCATGGTGGAGCTTGCATATTCATATCTGAGAGACTTTCATTCGAGAGACTGGAACAAGTTGAGGATAGTAGTATAGAGGGACAGATTGAGTGTGCGGGAGTTCAGGATAGGATAAACAAGATTTTAATTGTCTGTATATATCGTACCAATTTGGGTAACACAAATATATTTTTCCATAGATTTGAGGAAATAATCCTATATATCCAATCATACTTCAGGTGTTTTAAGGTAATTATCTGTGGCGACTTTAGTTTTGATCTTTTGCAGAAAACAGAAGTAAACAGCCACTTCTTGGATCTCCTTCTTTCAAATGATTTATCTCAAACAATTTTCCTTCCAACTAGAGTAACAAAGAAAACAGCAACCTTGCTGGACAACTTTTTTATAAACTTTAATAAGTTTAGCAGTTTAAATGTGGACACTGCACTCTCAGATCACTATGCTCAAGTATTAAATTTTTATTTTGGTAAACACGTTGCAAAGCAACAATGCATTAAAAAAAGGATTTTCTCAAGGACTAAGCTCATTCAATACAGACAAGAGCTTCAGGTAGAGGGATGGGAAAGGGTTTTAGGAAACCGTGATGTAAATGAGGCTTATAAGATTTTCAGGAACAAAATAATTGAGGTTATGAATAGGGCTATTAGTGCTAAAAAAACTCAGGCCAAAAGAAACAAAAAGAAGTCGTGGATAACAAATGGCATTAGAATTTCATGCAACACGGAAAGAGTTCTTTATCGACAAATGTCTACGGGGCAGGTAACAAGGGAATATTATAAAAGATACAGTGGGATATTGAATAAAATAATTAATAGGGCTAAAATATTGTTTCATGAGGATATCATCAAAAATTCGCACAACAGGGCAAAAACTACATGGTCATTAATCAGGACCGCCACAGGGAAGTCTCAAGTCAGGGAAAACACTTTCAACAATTTTGAGGAACGCCCGAACAGTAAAAGACTCGATGACATAAACAATTTTTTTATAAATGTGTGTCCAGATGTTAGTAAAACCTTAGTAGATATTTCAAAAATAGTCTCATGTAGAAAATCCATATTTTTACAGCCTGTCAGTGAGAAAGAGGTGTATAAATGTATAAAAAGTTTAAAAAACAAGAAGTCTGTGGGTCATGATGAGATTCCAATTGTATTACTGAAGGAGGTGGCGGATTTGGTCGCATTACCTTTGATGCATGTTGTGAATTTGTGTTTTTCCTCTGGTTTATTCCCGGACGATCTGAAGATTGCTCGAGTAAAACCTCTGTATAAAAACAAGGAAAGTAAAAGTGAAATAAAAAATTATAGGCCAATATCATTGTTACCAAATATTAGTAAGATTTTTGAGCGGTTGATTTATGAAAGATTAGTATCCTTCTTGGATGGAAATAGCATTGTCACACACTGTCAATATGAATTTCGAAGGGGAAAATCAACAATCATGGCAGTATCTAAAGCCATAACAAAAATCTTAGAGTCCATGAACAAGGGGATTGATCTTTCGAAGGCATTTGACTGTGTGGATCATGCTGTTCTTATCAACAAGCTTGATAGGTATGGAATAAGGGGTATTGCTAGTGACTTAATAAAATCTTACTTATCCAGGCGAAGGAAGTGTGTAATCGGGAGGGATGATGAGGAAAATGTTATAGCATCTAAATACCTAGTGATAAGGAAAGGAGTACCCCAGGTATCAATCTTGGGTCCACTTCTTTACATCTTGTATACCAATGAATTACCAGACGTTGTTCAGGAAGATCTTGTTATGTACGCCGATGATACTTCACTGCTACTTAGTGAAAAAAGTCAGGAGGTGGTGGTTGGTAAGGTAAGTGAGGCCATCGCACACTCAACTCATGGTTTTCCTCAAATAATTGTTGATAAGACTTAGATACTGAATTTTGGAGCGAGAGGGGGTAATCTGACGAGAGTGGATGTGGATGGAGTGGAGATGAAAGTTAGCAAATCTGTTGAGTTTTTGGGCGTGGAAATAGATGAATGTCTTGATTGGAAGTCACACATCGAAAACCTAAGCAGCAGCCTCGATAAATATTGTTACGCGCTTAGAATTGTCATGGAGAATGTGGGTTTGAGGGCGGCTCTTACTTTTTATCATTCCTGTGTGGCCTCAAAGATTAGGTGGTATTATTTTTTGGGGAAATTCGGTAGATACTGGAAGAGTACTTGTTTTGCAGAAAAGGTGTTTACGAACTATGTTTAAAGTACATTCTCGGGAGAGCTGTAGGCCTCTTTTTAAGCAAAATAGTTTGATGACGATAACAGGTATGTACGTGTATGAAGCAGCCAAGTTTGTCTTTGAGAATATCTCTTTGTTTGAAAAAAGCAAACGTTTACATAAAAACAATACGAAAAATAAGCAAGATCTGCTCTTGGATAGGACAAGATTCAGTTTTGTGCAGAGAAATAGTCACAATGCCATGATGAAAATTTGGAACAAAATTCCTTTGGGAGTAAGAAGCTCGTCAAAGCCCGAATTTCTTAGCTTCATAAAAAAACTTTTAATAAAAACCTGTCCTTATTCATTGATCGACTTTTTCTCAGACTGCAGTTTTGATTAATATTGTTTAAGTGATAGACTTGATCTTCAATGTAGACCTGGCTGTTTGCTTTCTTGTTCGTCCTAATCCTAATGATAACAGGCTATGTATGATATGCTGTAACCCAAATGAGAACGGGATGATTTGTGATGTTGTTGTAATGTAGTACTGATAATTTGTGATGTAAATTCTGATATTGATGTTATTTAAAATTGTTCTAAAATTTTTTTCTTAATTTTAATTTTATCTATATTTTATTGTCTTAAAGTATATAATATTAAATATTAAACATTGTGAACTCTGTATGGACTTGTTCTATATACCCTAGGGCATTCTGATGGAACAAATAAATATACTTTACTTTACTTTACTTTATATCGAAAGTAGACCGCACGCACTCCGTAAAGTGCTGCCGTCTCGCGTAGCGCGGGAAGACTATGTAGGAGAACAAGAAATGTAACAAAAAACAACTTAAACATACCTAATACATTATATTCTAAAACACAGAGGCATATTTCATACATCCTCCCAAAAATATTCAATTTATTGCCAGATAATTTAATTTAAAAAAAAGTAATACAAATAAAAGTAACAATGCCAAACTAAATGAATGGATTTTGTTGAACTCTAGAAGAATATATGAAATTATTCCAATCTTTAACATTCTCAAAACAGCTTAACACTTAAAAGCAATACAATACTTTAACTTGCTGTTATGTACAGTGTCCACTATTTTAGAGCTATATGGCAAAAATATTAACACTTTACTGTCACTGACAATGTGTGTAACTTTATATGTAAATGTAACTTTGTTCATGTCTCGATGTACTTAAACTAACTGACGAAATTGTGATATGCAAATATGCAATAATTTACATTTAGGTTAGACTTAAATCAACTCATGTTTGTACTTGTAAAATTGTCAATTGTTTTAAATTTTAAATGTTAATTGATAAGTATAGAACTTAAAATAATGTACATTTATAATATATCTTGTAGAGAATAAATAGTTTATAAGGCACACACAGATCCTATAAGATTCATTGTGCCTATAATTGTGTTAACTGCGTAGACTGTATAATGTGATATTTAGAAATAAAATTTGATTTGATTTTAATTCAAATTATTACTCAACTGGAATTATTATTCTGGACGTCACATTTTCATGACCCCCCCCCCCCCCCCCGTCACAAATGGTCACATTTTGCTAGATCCCCCCCTCCCCCTCAAGCCGTGACGTCATTTATGGATGGACCCTTGGAGGCTCCCGTCATGACTTTTTATCATTCTCAACCCTAAACGTGATAATAGAAAGATGGACTAATCATGTTAGTGCAATTAAAAAAAAATATTAAAATATTTAGTACTTGGGAGTAGGCCAATAAAATCACGTCAAAATACTATATAGCCAGCCCAGGGACTCTGACCATTTTACGTAATCTGATTAGAAAGCAGACAACCCTATATAAATAGGAGCATTTAAACCTCAACTAACCGTTTAACAAAGCTAATTTTTGTATAATTTGAAAAATTATCCTAAAAGATCAATTAAATTTCGTTAGATCGATTAAAATTCGTTACAAATATGCTGCATATACCAGAATAACGTTTATTGCGCAGTGAAAGTTCTGTAGGGGCATATAATTTTTCTGTATCTCTATATCGCGTTTATGACCTTGGAATTACTACTAAATGACGGAATATTGTCTATCGAGAAAGTCCATTTACACTCACCTCCACTACTCCCACCTTGACGTCCTCTTCTGTTGCTGTCTAAGTTGAACGGCGGTGGAATATTTGCATATTGCCGGTTATCGTTTCGCGGAGTGTAATGATTTACCATTCTATGGCCTGCTGGATTGACAGTTGCCCTAGAACAAAATTATAAATAATCGCACATAATTTGAATAAATAAGCATGCCCACCTCTGTGTTGCGGGGGCCATCCCGACTTGCGACCTCCAATTTCTATTAGCCTGGGGATCCAAGTCTTCCGGTTTTAGCACCCTGGGCGGCTCTTTGACTCCCTTCAATTTTCTAGAGGGAAAAATGTATCCTTTGCTGTATTTTGGATCCCTGAATCTCACGCAAACTACCATGTTACCGTAGATCGCCGGCAGGCCCTTGACTGGAGACGTTAGCGGGCTGCTTACAAAAATATAACGATCAAATCCTAATTTCGTTTGAATAACGTTTTTTTTTTTATTTGGGGTTTATGACTGCTTTATGAAACGCAAAAAAATTGAATATTGCTTCACTTTATGAAACTGAAATTTAATTTTTTCTAAGTTTACTGAAATTTTCTTAGGTATGAAATTTTTTATAGAAAATTATAAAATACCTAAACTTTGCAAATAGAGCATTTTTACTTGTCTAGATAATTATCAGAAATATAAAACGTGCTGACGGTGTCTGTCGAATTAAATTGTGAAAGTATTGCCAAAGCAAGAGAAAAATATTCATTTCAATGGGAAAAATCTGCTATCTTTTAAAGATTCCCAGACATTAAAGACCCAAATAGAAAAAGATAAAATACACGATTCATAACACATTTAGGGCACTTCTTGTTCCTAAGAACGCGTGCTCTAAAATGATGCCTTATAAACTTGTATCTTATATATACATATATATATATTTTGAAATGCCTTCGATAAATTTTATTAAAGTTTCTAGTGCCATCGCTGTGTACTTGATTCGTGAACTTAGTTTGGATGTTCCCTTTTTGCAATTTGTTTGCAGTTTTAAACATATATTTACTCTGTCCAAGTTTTAAGATATCAGACAATTTTATAAGACCTGTTCATGTTCATCCACATAATATACAAGTATACAAACGGCCAATATTATAATACAATAAAATTAATATGACATATAAATATGTATATATGTGAGAACTTGGTTCTCTAGCCACTTGCTGAGACCTTATACAATAAGTTCTCACATATATACTTATTTAAACTAGTGAATATTGGGGAGTGCAGCAAATTTTATTTCTTAACTAGTCAGCAACGACTACCCTCTCGATATATATATTTATATGTCATATTATGATTACCACTTGCCAAGTAGTATTCTCTTACTATTTATTGTACAATAAAATTGTTGGAACTCACTCAAAAATAACTTTGACCAATGAATCAAGTTCCATGGAAATGCGTGATTTTTACTTATTAAGTCAGTTGAGAATTTTGATATTTTAACGATTACTTCTTAGTTTATTGAAAAACTAGAGAAGGTGCACTAGTATGCGGAGAAGCTTTTAACAACCCACAAAGGCTAGAAACCAGTCAATTAATGTCTGGTGTATCAATCAAATTTTTATTTTCATAATAGAACATCCTAATATACAAATGTAACTGTAAAAAGAAAAAAATTTACAAAAGTACAAAAATCATAGACCCAAAACAGCGTGCCGAAATTGGGGTATAATCGGAGAAATGTCTACAGTCTTCTTTAAGAAATAATTAATAAACCAAAACTTAAATCCTGACATGTGGTCTCCAATTATTTGAATGAAAGATTTGAAAACAGGTGGATTGGTTTAACCGGTCCCCGGATTTTACACCCCCATTGACTTTTTTTGGTGGGGGTTTAAAACGACAAACATAAATATGGGGACTGCACCGACAACTTTAGATGCTAAAATGAAAGACCAAATTCGCTTTGCCTCCTTATTAGCGACAACCAAGTCACAGCGACTATGAAATTCATTTAGAAAAAGAGTGACAGACGATAAATAAGTTAAAATTAAATAAATAAATAAATAAATAATCTTTATTGTCTAACAGAACAAGTTCCAATTATAAGACAATTTGACTTAAGAAAGTTCCAATTGAATAATTGAATAAGTGTAGAATATAACAATATAAAAAAAAAAACCTAATTAACCTAAGAAAATACACTGGATAAACCAGTCAATAAATATAAAAAAGAAGACAGAAACATCTAGCGGGTTTGCGAGTATCGCTTAATAACAATATTTTTAAATTGAGCAGATGATAGGCCACACACATCAATGTCAGAGCAGGTGTCATTGAATAGCTTCATTGATTGAAATATTGGTGTTTTAATTAAAAAGTTAGTGGAGGGGGCGGGCAAGTGGAACATAGGAGAGGATCTCATATTACGCGGAGGAACATAAAAGTTGACATCAGATAGCAGAGCAGGGCAGTCAATGTATGATCGACAAACTTTAAATAGAAACTGCATCAATAAATAATGTCTACGATCGTGAAGTGACAGAAAGCGAGATCTCGATAGCAGAGTGCTATGATCAAAGCTCCTGGGGGGAAAGAAACCATGTTCTCTAAACATGAGAACCTTAAGAAATTTCCTCTGAACACCCTCCAACTGGTTAATGTATTTGTTGCAAAGTGGGTTCCATATTATCGCCCCATACTCCAACTTAGAGCGAACAAACGTGAAGTAAAGCAACCGAAGCGTTCGCGAATTTGTGAAATCGCTGGAGTTACGCAAAATATAACCAAGCGACCTCATAGCGCCGCCACAGACTAGGCTTATATGAGTAGCAATGGCATAATATGGCACATTTAATGGCAATGCGTTGTTTTCACACCATTCCTCTTCTCTTTAACCTATTTGTAAACGATATTAAAGAATACATAATTGAAAGCATGTTTTTAATGTTTGCTGACGATGTCAAGATATATAAGATTATTACTAGTATTTACGATCTGGATTCCTTACAGCACGACATTAACAGATTTGTGTTGTGGGCTGAGACAAATGGTTTGCAATTAAATGTAGAAAAATGTCATGTTATTAGTTTCTATAGAGGATTAAGAAGGGTTAACGGTGATTATAGCATTGGTGGTTTAGTACTGGATAGGGTTGACAATATTAAGGATCTCGGAGTAATTTTAGACTGCCGACTATCATTTACTGATCAAATCAGTGCTGTTGTCACCAAAGCTTCAAAAATGTTGGGCTTTATTCAGAGGAATTGTAGTGATTTCTCAATTACGTCTTTAGTTTTATTTTACTGTGTCCTAGTGCGGTCCATAATGGAATACTCTACGGTGGTGTGGTCTCCGTTTTACGAAGTTCATAAATATAGCTTGGAGAAGGTTCAAAATAGATTTCTTAGACTGTGTGCGTATAAATTGAATATACTGATTGTTGATCATGATTATAGTGAGATTAGAGGTATGGTTGGCCTTGACTTGTTAGCTCATAGAAGAATAATGTTTGATGTTAGCTTTGTTACAAAGATAGTTAGGGGTTATACTATATGTCCGGCTTTGTTAAATTCTATAGCTCTGAATGTTCCCATAAGGTCCCTTAGAAATTTTGAACTATTTCATATTGGTCATCACACTACCAACTATGGTTCACATGCGCCCCTGATACGGGCCATGCGTTTTCTCAACCACCACAATGAGTTGGATATATTTTCTAATTCCCTCACTTCTCTTAAAAAAAAGGTAATTGTCAATTGTTTATAGCTGTATAATTTCGTCGATACCATCGTAAACTTACTTTTGTCAAGTTAGGATTTAGATATTTCAATAGCCTTTTAATTTAATTTCAGTTGTATTGATATTATAATGGGTTGTGCCCGTATATTTTACAAATAAATAAATAAATAAAATAAATAAGTTATTTAAATCGCGCGCTGTAGGGAGAGGCAATTGGGTAAATCGTGAATTAATGCAAATATTTTGAGGTCATCGGCGAAAAGCAGAATATTATTAGAAATATTGAGAGAAATATCGTTTATAAATATTGAAAATAGAAGGGGAGCTAGGTTACTACCCTGAGGGGCTCCACTAGTAGCTATAAAATCAAGCGATCTATGACCTCTAAGTTCAACATACTGACGTCGGTCCTTAAGATAGGAATTGAAGAACGTGATTAGTTGGGCACCGAACCCAAACTGATTAAGTTTTTGCAACAGGATGGAGTGGTCCATTCGGTCGAAAGCCTTTGAGAAATCGGTGTATACTGTGTCAATCTGCTTACGATTGTCCAGGGCGCGTCCAACGAATTGAGTGAAACATGCTAGGTTACTAATAGTGCTGCGATCAGTGAAAAAACCATGTTGATAGAGTGAAATTTGTGATTTTATTTGATTGAAGACACACTCGTACACCGACATCTCAAAAACCTTTGCAAAGGGAGACAATATGGAAATAGGTCTATAATTCGATATCTCATTAACATTCCCCCTCTTGAAGACCGGGGTAATCCTCGCTTCCTTCCACTTATCTGGGAACACTCCAGTCTGCAGGGATAGATTGAAGATAAACGACAGCGGCCTCAAGAGAGCGGCGGTACAGTCCCTGACAACGAAACAAGGCACCATGTCTGGTCCGGTTGTAGGTTTATTTTTCGACTTACGCAACGCTTTATTGATTATGTCATCAGGCAAGTAGTTAAGAGTTACGTGAGAACTACATTTTTCAATGTTTAGATTATATACACGATTAGATGGTGCGGTGTAAGCAGAGCTAAACATGTTGGCAAATGCATTTACGATGTCCCCCGGACTGGAAAACTGAGAATTGCCATCTGAAAAAACTTGTGGAAGCGGGGAAGCCCCACTCTTCAAATTCATAAAAGACCAGAAAGACCTAGGATCATTAGCAATTGAGTTTTCAACCCTTGCCGCATAGTTCCTATAAGCAATACAAATCTTAGTCTTGATTTACATGCGTAGTACTCTACATTGTTGCCACAGAGCAGGAAAACCAAGTCTCCTGGCCTTATGGAATACCCTATGCTTACGTTTCAACAGTTTGATGATCTCAGAAGTGTACCACACAGGAAAAGATTTTTCACGAATAATAGATTTAGGAACAAAACACAACAAAAATGTCATGTTATTAGTTTCTATAGAGGATTAAGAAGGGTTAACGGTGATTATAGCATTGGTGGTTTAGTACTGGATAGGGTTGACAATATTAAGGATCTCGGAGTAATTTTAGACTGCCGACTATCATTTACTGATCAAATCAGTGCTGTTGTCACCAAAGCTTCAAAAATGTTGGGCTTTATTCAGAGGAATTGTAGTGATTTCTCAATTACGTCTTTAGTTTTACTTTACTGTGTCCTAGTGCGGTCCATAATGGAATACTCTACGGTGGTGTGGTCTCCGTTTTACGAAGTTCATAAATATAGCTTGGAGAAGGTTCAAAATAGATTTCTTAGACTGTGTGCGTATAAATTGAATATACTAATTGTTGATCATGATTATAGTGAGATTAGAGGTATGGTTGGCCTTGACTTGTTAGCTCATAGAAGAATAATGTTTGATGTTAGCTTTGTTACAAAGATAGTTAGGGGTTATACTATATGTCCGGCTTTGTTAAATTCTATAGCTCTGAATGTTCCCATAAGGTCCCTTAGAAATTTTGAACTATTTCATATTGGTCATCACACTACCAACTATGGTTCACATGCGCCCCTGATACGGGCCATGCGTTTTCTCAACCACCACAATGAGTTGGATATATTTTCTAATTCCCTCACTTCTCTTTAAAAAAAGGTAATTGTCAATTGTTTATAGTTGTATAATTTCGTCGATACCATCGTAAACTTACTTTTGTCAAGTTAGGATTTAGATATTTCAATAGCCTTTTAATTTAATTTCAGTTGTATTGATATTATAATGGGTTGTGCCCGTATATTTTACAAATAAATAAATAAATAAAATAAATAAGTTATTTAAATCGCGCGCTGTAGGGAGAGGCAATTGGGTAAATCGTGAATTAATGCAAATATTTTGAGGTCATCGGCGAAAAGCAGAATATTATTAGAAATATTGAGAGAAATATCGTTTATAAATATTGAAAATAGAAGGGGAGCTAGGTTACTACCCTGAGGGGCTCCACTAGTAGCTATAAAATCAAGCGATCTATGACCTCTAAGTTCAACATACTGACGTCGGTCCTTAAGATAGGAATTGAAGAACGTGATTAGTTGGGCACCGAACCCAAACTGATTAAGTTTTTGCAACAGGATGGAGTAGTCCATTCGGTCGAAAGCCTTTGAGAAATCGGTGTATACTGTGTCAATCTGCTTACGATTGTCCAGGGCGCGTCCAACGAATTGAGTGAAACATGCTAGGTTACTAATAGTGCTGCGATCAGTGAAAAAACCATGTTGATAGAGTGAAATTTGTGATTTTATTTGATTGAAGACACACTCGTACACCGACATCTCAAAAACCTTTGCAAAGGGAGACAATATGGAAATAGGTCTATAATTCGATATCTCATTAACATTCCCCCTCTTGAAGACCGGGGTAATCCTCGCTTCCTTCCACTTATCTGGGAACACTCCAGTCTGCAGGGATAGATTGAAGATAAACGACAGCGGCCTCAAGAGAGCGGCGGTACAGTCCCTGACAACGAAACAAGGCACCATGTCTGGTCCGGTTGTAGGTTTATTTTTCGACTTACGCAACGCTTTATTGATTATGTCATCAGGCAAGTAGTTAAGAGTTACGTGAGAACTACATTTTTCAATGTTTAGATTATATACACGATTAGATGGTGCGGTGTAAGCAGAGCTAAACATGTTGGCAAATGCATTTACGATGTCGCCCGGACTGGAAAACTGAGAATTGCCATTTGAAAAAACTTGTGGAAGCGGGGAAGCCCCACTCTTCAAATTCATAAAAGACCAGAAAGACCTAGGATCATTAGCAATTGAGTTTTCAACCCTTGCCGCATAGTTCCTATAAGCAATACAAATCTTAGTCTTGATTTACATGCGTAGTACCCTACATTGTTGCCACAGAGCAGGAAAACCAAGTCTCCTGGCCTTATGGAATACCCTATGCTTACGTTTCAACAGTTTGATGATCTCAGAAGTGTACCACACAGGAAAAGATTTTTCACGAATAATAGATTTAGGAACACATATGTCGAATATGCTGTGCAAAATTGTATAGAAGACATGGCAGGCTACATTAACATCTTGTGTCTCAAGCAAATCTGTCCAATCGGTATTCAGAATCATATCATAAAGTAATGGGAAGTTAGCTTTCCTAAAATTATATCTAGACTGTGTAACATTAGTTGGGAATCTTGTCTTTGTATTATTTGTGGGAAGTGAAAGGGTAATGTTTAGGGATGGATGGTATCCATCCTCAGTTACCAGTGCAATGAACATTGGATATGATTAAATCTAGGATGTTGCCATAAGAGTTAAGTATACTATTATATTGGTGTAAGGCAAAGAATTGAATAAAATTATTAATTAAGTCGGATCTCGAGACATCCGGAGAATGGTACTCGAGGTTAGGAGCATTAAAATCACCTAAGATTAGCAACTTACTATCTCTCATAACCGGAAGCAACTCGAGCATCTCGAAAAATTCAGCGAGTTCAATGATAGTTGTATTTGGAGGTACATATACAGGGTGATTGATAGTGGATGGCCTATTAGACGTTTTGGACGAACTAACCAACGGATCACTTTGAAAATTTGGTTGCATGCATAAGTAGACGCGCTCTCTCCTTTAAAAATATTTTTAACTATGCAGTGTTGCCGGTTCTACTAAAAAGTAATAGCTACTTTAATATTTTAAATGGAATACCCTGTATATTAATTTTTTTTTACAATCCCTATTAATTTCTTAATAACTTCTCTTAATATTTTCCTATACCTATCTGTCATCGTTTTCGAGATAATAATTAATTTCTTTCTTTTTTTTTCGCAAAACATGACCTTTAAAAACTGCCGATATTCTTGACTTCGTGACAGATTAGAACATGGATATTTGGTGGAAAATTAAGTAATATCCAAAGACATATTACTTTGTATCGATATCTTAATTATTATAGTACAGGGTGTTTCAAAAATGCAAATATTTTGATGATTTGGAAAAATTATCAAAATTATACTTTTGTTAATGGAACACCCTGTATTTTATCTCTGATCCTAAAAGCTGTTAAAATTTTCTATCTTTCTATGTATCATGTTCCTATACCCATCTAGAATAGTTTTTGACTTAGGAGCATTTATTTGACAAATTTAATTCTTTCAATGAACAACAAGAAATTTAAACGAATTCAAAGCAATTGAGTACATTTTTAAAATCTTAAGAATACTTAACCAAATTAAGTTGTTGCGTATCTACAGGGCGACATACAAATAATTTTCCTTTCACTTTTTACAAAACTACTAAAAAATTTTAATAATACCTAATTAATTTTTAATAAATGTTCAAAATGTTGCCCGTTGACATCTAAGCATTTTAGAACTCGAGTATTGACACCATTTGAAGTAGTTAGTCTAAGTTCATCAGCATCTAAACTTTGAAAAGCGCGATTCACCCGATCTTCCAACTCTTGCCTTGAATTAACTGGTGTTTTGTAGAAAATTTCTTTGATAGTACCCCAAAGGTAAAAATCCAAAGGCGTCAAGTCTGGGGACCTTGCAGGCCAATTCCAAGGTCCTAAACGCCTGAACCAGCGATCTTCAAAAATTCTCCGTATTTCCGCACTTACTTCGGCAGTGCAGTGTGCGGGAGCCCCGTCAAGTTGATACCAGCTACTGCGATACTGAGCAAGAGGAAGATTGTCCACGAAATTTTCAACAAACGTAGTTAAAATTTCTAAGTATTTTCTGGAAGTTAAGTGTTCATCATACATCAAATATCGAATCTTGTCGTCCATCATTAAACAAAAAACATTAAATCCAAATTTTTCTTGAAATGCTGAATCTCTTGTAACATGGGGATTTTGTTCTGTCCAATAATGAATATTTTTCCTATTAAAAATTCCTTCGCGAAAAAATTTGGAAAAATACAAAAATAATAACAGTATTTATATTCAATATTAACACATTCCTTTTAGTTCCCCTGAGGATGACTGTATATATAGTCGAAACATGTAGGGACAATCGTTAAAAAATTTTCAAAAAATATATATTATTTGTGGAGGAAGACAGAAGTGTTGTTTTAATTTATTACCTACACTCCACTGCAAGTATGAACTACTTCTTCAAATTATTATATTATTGTTGTTAATGTAGTTAGGCGGGTAAGCGATTTACCAACGGTAAAGTGCTGCAATTATAATTTGTTTGGTTGTGTCTCCAGTCAAAAAAGAGTTAAACAGATGAAGTTTTCAGTGGCTGTTTAGGATTTTTAGCCTCTATTCAACCGCGGAAAAACAAATATACCATACCATTTCAAATTTTTAATAAAAACCGTAATTACTATTAAGTTGACAAACAGCGCCCTCTAGCAGCCACTGCAAAAAGCCAAACCGAAGTTATCAATGAAAATACATCAATATTTCAATACATTCCAGAAATAAATTATCTTTTCTAATTAATTGACCATGGGTGTTACGCCCCCTAGCGGCTTCTTTTCTTATTTGTACGTAGTTTTTTACGTAAATTCGATTTTGAGGAACAAAAGTACATAAATTCATTTAAAATTACAAATTTAGTCGCACCCCTCGGTATTTATTGAAATCCACACGTTTTTTGGCATTACTTTGAAAGCACATACAAAGTGGCAACAGGTTTGCGTAAACTAAAGTTATTCTTAAATTGCTCCTAACTCGTCACTTTCTAACTTGTAAATGTAAAGTAGAATTAAATATTAATTGGTGGACATCAACCTACCTATAATCTGATCAATATAAGAATGTAAGCTATTGTAAGAAGTGGGAGGAGAGTAAAAATGGTAACTCACCCGTCTATTTGGACACAATCGTCCGATAAGAGCACGGTGCCCCTCATACCCTGGACGGCGATTGCGCACTCTGAGTTTTGATCGACTTTCTGTCGATAGAGTCCGCTGAGCAAGTCGTAGCCCTCGTTTTTAGTCGCCACGTACAGTCTGTCGTCTCCTCGGACGTTCCGCTTTCGTTCGGCCACCGACAGCGCGCCATAAAACGGCTTCAGCGCTTTGAACAGTCGTTCTTCGTCGACGAACGGCAACAGGGCTACGCCCTGCCACGCGAATTTCTTACCGTTCAGGTCGATTTTGAAGTCTTCCGGATAAAAATCGATGATGGTGGACTCCTAAAATATCAAGTTATCAAATACTATATTTGGAAGTAGAAAATGGGAGATTTTTTAGAAATTTAGAGAATTATTGCTGACACCGAAGTGAGGAATCACAAAAACAAAATATTTAATAATAATTATCTTGTATCTCGAAATAGATCTTACACTTAGGTAACAGGGTAATCCAAACAGGACTGAACAGGGACCTATTTTTAAGATTCCCTGTATTAATAATTTTATTTTTACATTTAGTATTATTTATTAAAATACAGTATAGCTATCTTTTTTATATGACATATAAATATGTATACATGTGAGAACTTTGTTCTCTAGCCACTTGCTGAGACCTTATACAATAAGGATTAACCAAATTACGCTATTACGTATCTTTTTTATGTTTTCTCGGCTAAAATTTAAAGGCGGCTTAGCTAAAACAAAGAAACTGTGGCTAAAATTGTTGTTTATTTAAATGTATATTTTTATTTTCATTCCTGATTCTAAACAAATATAGTTAAGCTATATTAGCTCAACCGTTTTTAGGATATTATTATTATTATGAACGATCAAAATTTGAAAAATCTCTTGGAAAACAAAAGCCCCATATTGGCGGTGTATTAAAATAACGTCTAGGTGTTGGAGAATAAATTCAACAAGTTTTGAAATGTCCAGAATGCCTTGAAAACAAAACCGTGTAATTAATATGTCAAAGTCTAGCGTTTTTATTAGAAATGAAATATTTCCTGAAACAAAGATTTTCGCATTATTTTCTATTATTGAGGAGAAAATGCAATGGAAATTCAGCGGAGATATTTCGCGGAAGTTAATAGAAACATAAAATATGAAGAAAAACCCAATTCTGATTTTAAAACGTTTATTTGAGAAGATAAAGTCATTATACGGCCGCAAATGGAGATATGGAAAAAGCGTAGTCGAAGAACGTGTTATACTAAATTATTTTAGGACTATCCCCACCAATTCTATAGAGGAAGGAACTTTAGCGACATAATTAATTCCATTTCGAATCCACAAAAGATGTAGACAAAGCCCGGATTCGAACCAAGCACTCTACCCATCGGGCTACCGAGGCCGGCACATAAAGAAGATGGCTATAATATTGGTTTTTAATAATGATAGAGAAAACTCAGTCATGGGTGGAATCCCCTCTATTTTAAAATCACCTCATCAATGACAGGCACCATTAAGTCTTTACTTTGTTTCAAGGAATATCACGATTTATCCTGCCACAGCCCTTTGATAATTTTTAATTTTATCTTTTCTTCTTTTATATCTGGGTTAGAGATGTGAAAGAATATTCTCTGTAAGAAAATTTTCCCGAGAATATTTTCTAGAGAAGTTTTTCTACATGATCTACTCTGAAAAATTTTATAATGATTTATACAATTTTGAGCTTCTAACCTTTCTATAACTCTGGCAGTGTTTTACGTCGGCGCTTCTAGGGGAATCCGAATCCCTAGAAGCGCGAACGTATACTCGTATACAGCTGTGTGAATTGTAAATAATGTGGTGAGACTAGTTTTATTTTGGCGTTCCGTTCGGCTCAGTTTAGACCGTCTATAAGTATAAAAACATGGAGCAAAATAAATTAAAGGGTATCACAATCACAAAACCAAAAAGTAACGTTGGGAAATATTTTAATAAAAAAAATCTCGCAATGTAAAAATTTTATTTATTTTTATTGCCATTTCTAGCGATTTCCTTACATTCTCAGAAAATTCTCTAACTTGAGAATATTCTCCAAAAGATTATAACCGAGAATTTTGCAACTCTAGGCTGGGTATTATAAAACTAGACAGATGAACGAAGGTTGTGGAATGACGTCATAGATTTAAGCTGGATTTATAAACTCGAAAAGTTGGCGAGGTTGAGGTTCAGTTGGCGTGGGAAATAAGAGTTTCAATTTAAACTAAAGGGAACACTCAGTTTAATTTATAAACTCAGTTCGTGCAAAGTTCGTAAGTTTCGATATAACCAATTTTTATGTTCGGAGTTGGAGAGGTTCGTTTTGACCAATGAAGACGCTATTTAAAAGTCATGTGGTTACAGCGAAATGTCAAATGTCTTTTATTTGTCGCGTTTGGGCTCTTCGGTGTTTACGTCGCCCTTCCGTCATTTGTATTTGGATTTTCTGTTTGTTGTATTGTGTTCTGCGCCAGAAATTGGAAAACCAGAAATGGATAGTATAGAGAATGATGACACTAATTTATTGTTACTCGAGTTAATCCAAAATTATGAATTTGTCTACAACTTAGGCCATAGAGATTATAAAAGTAATATATAATGTAATATAATAACATCATTTATTAAAAACCGAAACAGTCATTCTAGTATATCTACAAAACTGTGGTGTATCCCAAGACCTCATCTTTTTAAAATATTCATATCCACCTGCCCCTGTTCTCACCACATTTATTGGTTGCGTTTTAAAGCGGCGATTGCTACGCCTTCTCCTATAAGCCGCGTAAAACAAAAATGTCGCCGCAAAAAGGATGTAATAATATAACATTTTTACCACGGCACACTCAAAAACGATTTAATTTTTATTTGGAATCGAACAAAATTATAAACAAAGAAAATAATAATTTACAATCTGTCAAAATATTCAAATTTAATGTCAGTATTCTCTTGGACAAAAATTTCAACCAATTAAACAACAACTTTTCGAACTTCGCTACTGACTTTATAAATGCAATATTCTAGACTGTCGAATATCCTGAACTAACCTCACCAACTTACCTGAACTAATTTCCCTAAAGATTGGCTCCCACCATAGCTCAACTAAATGAAATAGAATAAATTCAAAAATGACATCAAATTAATCTTAGGAAATAATGAAAATAAACAAAGAAGCAATAAACATCTGGAAGAACAATGAAAAAAGAACACCTAAACCCAGCTTCAAGAGTCACCGAAAAGGAAGACACGAATAATGAATAAAAGTAAAAGCCAAATCTGGCTAACTTAAGAAACTGACAATATAACGACCCGAACTAACCTCACCAACTTATACATAACTTCAACCTCACCAACTTTTCGAGTTTATAAATCCAGCTTAGTTATCTTGACAATGTTAACTTTAGGGCTGTTCCGACCATCAGACCCTGACAGTTTCAAACTGTCAAATACAATTACCCGGTTGTACGACTTAAAAGGCATTCTGGGGTCTATATGCAATATTCATCTGGTAGACTCTATTTCTGATTGAAAACTAGTCCCGGACTGCTGGTTGGAACAAACCTTTTATTGGGTGGAGCAGGTATCAATTAAAGGTAACTAATGTACAGAAATGACAGATTTGGTCGGTTTTGAAGACTTTTGTTGACATGGCATTACGTATAATTTTTATTTTCATGGTTGAATCGAATTCGTTGTTGTTTGTCTTTTAATTCAGATCTCGTAATGTTAGCTACAGGTATAAATGATATATTATTATTTTAAGGATAACAAATACTTATGTTGTTATGTTAAACATTGACGACAGGTTACTGATTTTTTTTTACCTTCGAAGGTTAATTACGGATTTTATAAAACTATCATTTTTCTAGCGAAATTAACCAAACAGTTAAAATAAAAGTTAACTTTTGCCTTTTTTATAATGCCCAGCATAATTCGTAGAAATATGATGTCATGGCAAACTGTAAGATATTTGAAATTGAAAAAATAGTCCATACATACAGTGGAGTTGATGTAATGAAAATGAAACATTTATTTATCCAGGATAATAACTTACAGGGTCGGACATTAAATTCGCCCATGGTTCAGGTACATGCTTGCTGCTAGCTGCAGGAAATACGCCCATAAGTTGCTCCAATGGATTAAACTAAAACAAATAACATCATATATTAAACAGGAAAGAAAAATCCAAAATTCTTCACAAATATTATTATTAAATATTATTTGTGAAGAATTTTGGATTTTTCTTTCCTGTTTAATATGAGTAATCTTCACCCCGGAGATATCTATGATTCAATTAAATAACATCATATGTTTTTGGGACTATTAAATCATAAAGTTAAATGCCGAACTTAGATCGGATATTGCTGGGATAAGACTGCAACTATCTGCTAGTAATAGTACCAAGGGCCCCGCCGCCGACCTTGAGGCCACTCGCCAAAACCGAGAAGATAGCTTTTTCAGGGAAGTTTTTCAGAGACAAACCCGTATGCACAATTTAATGATCTTTAATTTTCACCTTAAAGAAGGCATTCCAGAAGGAGTCCAGATTTCCTCGCTGCTGTCCAACAAAGTAGCCCGACAAATCGAAGCCACTAATGTCGTCATGGTCGGCAAGCCTAACCGTAACGGTCACAAACCTATAAAAGTGACTCTCTCAAACTCTAGCGACGTGTCAGTTGTGCTGAAGAACAGGAGAATATTTACCGACAGCCACCAAATCTACATTGAAGCAGACCTATCTCCGGCACAACTAAAACAGCTTCAGGACCTCAAGGAAGAACTGCAGCTTCGTCGCTCAAACGGAGAACAAAACTTGATTTTGAGGTATATTGGCGGCGTTCCCACAATAACTACAAAAAATTTGGTCCCCCTAACACCTCAACCAACGAGTTAACCTGCACCTATCAGAATGTTCGAGGTCTCCGGACCAAAACACACAACTTCTACAGTAACGCTGCTTCCTCAGATTACGATATCATCGCTGTTACCGAATCCTGGCTCCAACCGGATATTCTAGATGCGGAACTTTTTCCCGACTGTTACTTAGTCTATCGCTCTGATAAAAGAACAGACTTAATGGCAGCTTCCAGGGGAGGCGGTGTCATGCTCAGTATTCACAACAGACTCAACTCCGAACTGCTGGATGTCCCCGATATTAGTGTCAGCGCGCCAAATATAGACTTTTTAGGTTGTAAGATTACTTATCATTATTTTGTGTTTTATGTATTTATTGTATACATTCCTCCCAGCACCGCTAGCCTCGAGGTGGAAAATTTTTTCGAAATCCTTTCGTCACTGGATACAATGCTCCAAAAAAATATAATCCTCGTTGGAGATTTCAATGTTCCTTCATTCTCAGGGCCGACCCCTCTTGGCCTCAGAAACAAATGCTTACTAAATCTTAGCGAGTTCCTTTGCCTTACACAGTACAACACCATCCTGAATTCCAATAACCGGCTTCTCGATCTCGTCTTTGCCAACTTTAAAATCAATCTGGCGCACAATGATTCGCCTTTGGTCGCCGAGGATCCACATCACCCTGCTCTAACTTTTGATTTTCAAGCAGCACTTCCTCCCGTTGTCAACTTTCCCGTAAACAAATCTGGACCACTCCACTTCAACTTTCGCAAATCTGACTCTCCTAAATTGTATGAGCTGATGTCGCACACCGACTGGTCCCCCGTTATTGCTTCTTCTGATGTAGCTAATGCTTGTCAATCTTTTTACGAGATTTTGAATACCAACTTTGCCGCCTGTACACCTCTAAAATCCCCTAGGCGAAGACGATTTCCCCCCTGGTTTACTAAAGATTTAATTAACAATATTTTTAAAAAAGAAAGAGTACGTCGTCGCCTGCAAGTTCACAAATCCAATGCTGACCTCGTGAAGTTCAAAGCCTTGTGCAGCCTGATTAAGTTACAGTCTCAGCAGGCCTACAGGGGTTATATTAGGAACGCTGAGTCAAACATAAAAAACAACCCTTCCAATTTTTGGTCCTTTGTCTAAAGTAAAAAGGCTCAATCTCGAATTCCAGCCACCATGAACTATGCAAATCAACAAGTCCACGAGCCCCATAACATCGTCTCTGCTTTCGCGAATTATTTTAAGACTGTCTATAAAACCTCTGGGCAACCTTGGCAATCTGAGCCTTTTAATCCAGCAGACCAATATGAGATAATCGGTATACCCAGTGTTACATCCGAGGACGTTATTTCGGCCTGCAAAACGCTAAAAAATAAAGCTACGTCTGGCCCCGATGGTATTCCCAGCTTTCTGGTGAAAGACTGTTCCTTTGTCATGAGCGCTCCTCTTTGTCATATCTTTAACCTGTCATTGAACAATGGCGTATTTCCAGAAATATGGAAGGTTGCCAAAGTTTGTCCCATCTTTAAAAAGGACGATCCATCTCATATTGAAAACTATCGGGGTATCTCAATCCTATGTAACTTCTCCAAGGTATTTGAGATCATCTTGCAAAAGTCCCTATTTTTCAAAATTCGAAACAGACTCTCTATATATCAACACGGTTTTTTTCCCGAAAGATCGTGTATGACTAATCTTTGTTCGTTCTCCGTTTACGTCTGTGACGCCATTAACAAGAGGAGCCAAGTCGATGTCATTTACACGGACTTTAGTAAAGCCTTTGACCAAATTGACCACCACATTCTACTCCATAAGGCGTCTGACCAGTTCGGTTTCTCTAACAGGCTTGTTTCACTATTACAATCCTACCTTTTGGATCGTACTCAGTTTGTTGAGTTTGAGGGGTTTAGGTCGGACTTGTTTGTACCTACGTCGGGTGTCCCCCAGGGTTCTAACCTGGGGCCACTTCTTTTCAACATATTTATAAACGATCTTGTCTCGACGCTTGACTGCAACAGACTCGCCTATGCTGATGACCTCAAAATATTTAACCGCATCGACGCTGTCGCGGATTATGTGTCCCTCCGCGACAGCCTCGATGTTCTTAGCCAGTGGTGCCTATATAACAAACTGAATCTCAACATCTCTAAATGTAACGTCGTTTCTTACTCTCGGACAAAAACTCCATTTCAATTCAATTACTCTATAAACGGATCCACACTGAACAGACTCACCGCCATAAGGGATCTCGGAGTCGTTTTCGATGAGAGGTTCTCCTTTATTCCACATATTGATGAAATGGTTTCTAGCGCCTCTAGAACCTTGGGCTTTGTCTTGAGAAACTGCAAGCATTTTTCTGATATATCTACATTTAAACTGTTGTATTACTCCCATGTGAGGTCAAAGTTGGATTATTGCTCAATCATATGGTCCCCCATTTACAATTGCCATAATCAATCTGTGGAGTCCGTCCAAAGGCGATTCCTAAAGTATCTTATGTTTAGAGAGGATGGTATCTACCCGCAACGGGGTTTCGAGCATGGCCACATCCTCGCTAGGTTTGGTGAGTTGCCCTTAACAGTACGTCGCGACTCACAGTCACTATCGATACTCCATAAACTTCTTAACTCTAAAATCGATTGCCCATTTCTACTGGAGCAACTATCGCTTCATGTTCCCCGCACAGGTGCCCGACATCGGCCTACATTTTTCCTTGCATTCGCGAGATCCAATATTTTGCCTCAAGGTCCCATTCACAGAATGTGCCACAACTTCAATCGTATCTCAGCCCTCTCCGACATATTTCATGACAGCCTCCCAACCATATTAAAACACTTGCGCAATATGTCCGGCTATCCTCATTAGTAGTCATTGGTTCCTGTTAACTTAGCTTTAGTTTCTTACTTTTTGTTATTAGATTTTAAGTATAGCATTTTTTTTTTATAATTCGATTAATTTGTTTGAGTTTCCTGTAAGTGGGCTCCGGCCTGTCGGAAATAAATGGCTATTTATTTATTTATTTATTTATTTATAACGTTATTAATACTCTCTTTTTATTATTTTTGTATTACTGACATTTTGTTGATGTAGTATGATTATTTCTATACAGCCTAATTTACTGATGATGTAGATAAAGCATTTATATAATATATTAATTATATTTGACTTCCAATTAAATTTGTAAAAAAAATTGCCCACCGGTTTTACACTGAAACCTACAAAACTATTTTTATCTAGACTCTTGCCGGTTTTGTAACGAAATCGGTAGGCGGGCCAATTTTTATAATGAACCAACCTGACAATAAACTTGAGTCCGATTTTAGGACCTTCATTAAAGTATTTTTCAAACACACACCAAAACATGTTTGGTTGATCTAAATGTTGTATTAAAACATAAAAATGAAACGTTTTTACCAAACACTTGTTGATCATCAAACATTTATCTAAGATAATGTCTAGTTAACAGTTAAGCAAACGTCCTCCGCCCCTCATTAAATGTAACCAACGGAATAAACCAAATTCTACATGAATTAACGGTATTAACACACAGTTTGTTTCTACCGATATACTTTCTAAAAATAAACTATTCTTAAAAGCGAGACAATGGTTGCTTTCTTGAAGGAAGACGCTTTGTGCTCGAAATAGCGGGACGCCGGCAAAGGGAGCGGCTGGGCAACCTGGATTGCTTTCATACCTCTGTTACCCACTCCTTATTGCTCTGCTCAAACCTGTGTTACCGCGGTGCCGATCAGGAAGCTCTTTATTGGCCGCATGCCAATTTGAGCAAGGAGGCTATCCACTAGGTTCCGCCCGTGAGGTAAAGCGGTAATTGATGCTGTCGTATCAGATAAAACCCAACTTGACTGCTGCTATCTCTACTTATTGATAAGAGTGGCTCAATGGGCTTGTCTTTACTACTCCCAGGCATGAGTTTAGAGTAACACAGGACTGAATAAGATAGTCGGCGGATTCAGTTAGTAATCTAACTAGATAAGCATGTCAGAGCCGCACAGGCGTTGGTTAGACCGCTTAGGCATATTAAGATCAGTACGACACTGACTTTTAATAAAAAATAATTATTTCTAGTAAAACATGATTGCACCACAAAAGTAAGTCATTATAACAAGTACTATCAAAAACGAAGTATATTAATAATAATAAGAAAAGGGGAACTGACGATCCGCCGCCATCCAGCCCGACAATTAAGAGAAAACACTTCTCGTCCCAAAATTAACACATTGCGTGGATAACGCTCTATACGGACTGCCTGGCTTTATTTCATCCACTCTCGGTTTCCCATAGTGTGTTCCCAAAAACCAATTACCTAATTCTTAAAAGCTATAAATTTAGTATATACTAATGTATCTACTTTAACATGTCAATGCGCAAGGAATATATTGCAGACACATAAGGGTCTGTTTGTGTGGTCAAACAGAGACGTAGATGAACTTTTCATTGGCGGCGCCGACAAGCATTTTGTGGATCTGTCTACTTTTAACACGTTGAAGGACGGAGACGCTGATCAGCGTCTTTTCCTAAAGTTGTGATATGACACGACGCTGATATGCGTCTCCAGCTTGGGGGCTCCACATGACACGACGCTGTGCAGCGGTTGCGTTTACATACATTATAATAGGAATTCAATCGACACTGTCACATTGCGTTTGATTATCAGTGGCGTAGTGTCACATATTTAAAATTTATTACCATTTTGCCCTTCCCTTTTACCCCTTCCACAATTTGAAGCAGAACGCCGTCCAGCGTCTTAAAGAGCATGCCGCTTGCATTTAGTTACCCATGCACTGCCGTGCCGTGTGTGTGTGTTTTGAGAATATATCGCTGCGTGGTGTTGTTTTGTGCAATAAAGGTTAGTATTGTGTTAGTACTTGTTTTTTTTTTTGGTAATGGAAGTTTTTGTAAATTTTAGATGGATAAAGACGTAGAAATGCTTGATCCATATGAAAGAGAACAACAACGGATGCTTCAGCTGTTTGACGAAGTGCCTACAGATGAAGAAATCGATCCATATGATGACAGTACTGGCGAGTATGGTTCTGATGATAACTATGAGCAACCTTCATCAGAATCTGATGAAGTTCTATCCTCGGATGACACAGATGTACCCACAGTATCAAGAAAAAAAAGATCCGCTCTGAAAAACAAAAAATCTTCGATACCAGAAGAACCAAATCGACAAAATACCGAACATCTACTTGACGACATTTCACCAGAGACTTCTCCGCTACCCTCCCCAAGACCTTCTTCGACAGAGCCTTTTGATAGTGATTTATGGGAAACTACCTTAGCTCCAATTCCTGACTTTAATTTCGATGAAAGCAGCAACCGTTTGAAAATAGATATCGGTCCAGACTCAGAAGTAATGGAAGTCTTTGAAAGTCTGTTTACTCCACATATATTGGACTATCTAGTCGAGTGCACCAACAATTACGGTTTAGCCTTAATGAATACTAATAGGCCTAAAACGCGTAATAGTAGGATCACAAGTTTTCGCCCAGTGAGCAATGAGGAAATGAAAAAATTTTTGGGGCTGTGTATGTTACAAGGCCAAGTTGCAACCAAAAATATGCGCCGTTATTTTTCATATTCGGATACATTATACTTTCACCCAGTTTTTTCCTATACAATGTCATCTAGACGATTTGAGCAAATACTGAGGGTTTTGTGTTGTTCCCCCGTTAATTCTCAAGGCAAAAGTAAAATAGAACCTATTATAAACATGCTAATAACGCAATTTCAAAGTGCTTATGGTCCTTCTAAAGAGTTATCACTTGATGAATCTTTACTACACTTTCGTGGGAGACTAAGGTTCAGAGTTTACATAAAGAACAAGAAGTCCCGATATGGACTAAAATTTTTTGAGCTTACGACATCCGATGGGTACCTTCTCAATATGGAACTATATAGTGGTCCTGTTCAAGAGAATGACGAATCAGATAACACTAAAACTGAAGCTGTCGTCATGAGACTAATGAAACCGTATTTAATGAAAGGCCATGAATTATTTATGGACAACTACTACAACAGCTATGAGTTGTCCGAAAAGCTGCTAAGTTTTAAAACTCATACCAATGGAACCCTAAGATCAAATCGGAAAAGTAATCCAAGAAATTTAGTTAAAAGAAAACTAAAGAGAGGCCAACATTTCTGGGTTCGCAGGAAACAAGTTTATGTTTCTAAATGGAAGGATAAACGAGACGTGTTGGTCATAACTACTCGAAATCATCCTCAAATGGTGAGTGTAAAAAATCGTTTTGGGAAAGAACAAATAAAACCCATAGAGGTTTCCACATATAATGATCACATGTCAGGAATTGACCGCTGTGACCAAATGACCTCGACCTACTCAACCCCTAGGAAAACCATACGCTGGTACAAAAAATGTTTTTTCCATTTGCTTGATATTGCAGTCTGGAATGCATTTTATTTGACTAGAAAATTCTGCAAGAATAACTCTCGAAAATACCGATTTCTTCATTTTAGAGATGAATTAATAAAACATCTAATTCAATTACCTGCTGATATTGAAGCTAAGCATTTGATACGGCGTCAAAAGCACGACAACCGACGTCCAGAACAGGCTTCTTATGAAACAGAACACGTAATCCCTGGACCGAGTTCAGAAGGCCACTGGCCCGAAAGAAACCCTGGTGAGCCTACCGCAAAGTCAAACAAGAAATCTGTATTTTTAAAGTGCAGATTATGTACAACCAAAAAAATACGTAAGGAGACGAGCTACCGGTGTAAAGGTTGTGTTGAAAAGCCACCCTTATGTCCAGATTGTTTTCAGGAATGGCATGAAAAAAATCCTAAATAGTGTAATAATGTTTTTTAAGTAATATCCATGTGTTATTTTTCTTTTTTGGTGTTTAAATTTGTTTCTAAACGTTTCCTTTTTTTCAAGAATAATTACGCTGATCAGCGTTGAGCCACGACAATGGTCTTGCTTGCCGTCGTAATATGACACAACGCTGCACAGCGTTGGACGCATATCAGCGTTGTGCCAGTTTTACGATTTTTAAACATTTATTATTGTGGCAGAACGTCTATCAGCGTTAAAAATAAAGTAGTTTAAAACTTTAAAAATATGTGTTTTTAATTATTCTTTAGTAAAATTAATAGTTAGTTATACTTCAAAATTAGTTATCTCCCAAAAAACTGTACTGCCAATATTGGTCACTTATAAAAATATTTACTGTCCTTCAACGTGTTAATCAGATTCAGAATGTGACGAAGCTACAGTGTTAGCGAAACATGTCATTTTTGTTTTTAATATAGTGGAATTTTAAAGTTCAACTTTGTTTTACTTCATCCCATAAGATTAGACCTAAATATGTAATTCCCCATAATTAAATCTGCACATGTTAGGATCTTCCATCTAATTTGTATAATTATTGTTAATGTAGGTAGGTTAATTTTATGTTGTTGTGGCTAATAACTTCAGTATGTTAGTACTCATCATCTGAGAAAAGTACTGTGTTACCGAAACAGCTGTCATGTTTTTATGACAATATAACTCGAAATCTCAAAACCTATTTGTGTTTTAATTTTTTAAGTTAAATATTGTAAAAAGCATTTTCACAGGAGAAAAGCCCTATTATCGGCCAACTCTCCTTGCAAAATTATATTTGCTTTTTTAGGACTGTGCAGAAATATATAAATCATTTAGGCAGAAATAATTTTGTTTTAAATATAGTAAAATTAATTCATTTTTTCACAGCTAGAATGCATCATTAGGGTACTACCCCTATCGCCAATTAGATTTTGGGTCAGTTGACACTTTGGCTTACATTAGCCATTTGCCCGGCAGGACACTCCTGCCCTCTAGCTTATAAGCTGGACTGTTGGCAGGAAGTGAGATTAGCCGCCGCCGTCGTCGGAGGTATTTCTGATCCATTCAGATAGGCGAGGCCCTTTCAGTAGCAGTGTTCTTTATCTTTATTCCACCGCTTTGCAGCGTCCCTAAAGTGGTTCAGGTTAGTTGATTGGCGTCGGCTTTTCTCCACAGCTTTTCCTATGTCTATACGGGGCAGTGCGACAGTAGATGTACTTTTTTAGTTTCTAGGCTTGTTTATAGTGTATTCGGGATGGCTCACGGACCGCCGGATTAGTTTAGTTTTCTCACAGAACGCAATGGTAACCGGCCATGTCCACCGTACTTCTTCCCGATAGTTCCCCCTCGATTTTACCTTGATTACAGATATCAGTCATGGCAGAGCTCGTACTAGAATCTTTGAGATAGGAAATTTCTTGTTATAAATCCACGTCAGACTTTACTCGCTAGAGACCAGCGTGTTCGGTAACAGCCTGACGTGTGCGAGTTCTTTGTATTGCTATTTGCAAATAGCTCACCTTTTAGTGATAAGTGGGTTTCTGCGTAAACCATTTTACCCGTTGGAGAAACATCCAACCTCCCTAAAAGAGACATAAGTCATCACCTTAAGGTCTGTAGCGCCGTACTACCTTCGTGTACTGGTCACGAAGGCTCGTGTTCATAGGAAAAAAGAAACGTGTATGCATAGCGCAACGTCAACTAAGTTGGATTTCTCTTTAAAAGACTTTAAGTATTCCCCCTGTTATCGGCGTACCCGATATTGTTAACCTCAACTGAACATTAAACCAATAGTGCGTCGCGAGTGAAGGATGAGAAATGGAATTATTATAAGATTGTTAGGAATCAATATTATGTAAGTCTTCTTAGAACAAAGGAAAGATATTTTTTTAAACAACAAATAGATAACAATAAGAGTAACAGACAGTAACAGTAGAGAAATGTGGAAATGTCTTAAGAATTTAGTTAAACCTAGTCATGAACCTGTTAAATCTATTCAATTTGTAAGAGACAATCACACTATGGTCCTGAATGAGGAGTTGGAAATTGCTGCGAATTTTAATTCTTATTTCATTGATAATATTAATGATATTACGTCTCATTTTAACAATTCGCAGCACTGGTTTGATGATAGCTTTCCCGAAATTTTAAGCAGCTTTCTTGAATTTAAACCTATTACAATTAATGAATTAAAGAATATTATCTTCTCGCTTGATAAAAACAATAAGTCTGAGGTATTAAATAGCAACCTTTTAAAGAATAGTTTTGATGTTATGGGTTTCTCGATATTGAATTTTGTTAATACATCACTTAAAACTGGAATATTTCCTGATCAATTTAAGGTTTCCACTGTTGTTCCCGTACCTAAGACCAATTCAAACAAGGCTGAGAATTTTCGCCCCTTGAATATGTTGCCTACCCTTAAAAAGGTATTGGAGTTGGCGGTTTATAATCAGATGGTTGCATATTTTAATTTAAACAAGCTATTTTTGGGTAGGCAATCGGGCTTTAGGGCACACCATTCATGTGAAACTTCCCTTCAATTTATCGTAACGGAGTGGAAAAATATCATAGATATGAGTCAGTATGTTGTGGCAACTTTTCTAGATTTGAAAAGGGCATTCGAGACTATTGACAGGAGGATTCTACTTGAGAAAGTGCAGAATTATGGTGTGTCAGGGAGTCAGTCCTCTTTCTTGGTTTAAGAGTTATCTTTCTGGCCGCAGGCAGGTGACTAGATATGGATTGGGAATATCTGATGAGATTGTTAATGAAAATGGAATTCCTCAGGGGAGTGTACTTGGCCCTTTGCTATTTATTATTTATATAAACGATATTAATCATGTTGAAGGTACACATTCCATCAATCTTTTTGCGGATGACACTCTAGTTTATTGTTCAAGTGATAATTTGGATAATGCTGTTTTGAATATGAATAACTCATTGTGTAGTATTGATAAATATTTATTCAAGAACAAACTTAAATTAAATGCTAGTAAAACTAAAAGTATGATTTTAACATCTTCACATAAGTATGACCAGATTGTTTGGAATGATATTGAAATCAGAATTGATGGCAGTACAATTGAATTTGTTAATGAGATTAAATACTTAGGGTACATAATTGACAGATGCTTAAAATTGAATAGTCATGCTGAATATGTTTATAGAAAGATTGCTACAAAGTTATATTTTTTCTCTAGAATATGCAAGCAAATATCAATGTACGCAAGGTTGACTCTTTATAACAATCTCATACAACCACATTTTGACTATTGTCCAACTTTGTTCTTTCTGCTTAGCAAGAATAAAATTTCACCGTTGCAAAAACTACAGACCAGGGGGATGAGACTGGTATTGGGAGTTAATCGATATACACCAATTAGATTTATGATGGATTGTTTGAATTGGTTTTCGGTGGATAACAGAATTTTTTTATTGAGTATGGTTTTTATTTATAGGCTGAGTAAGGGATTACTGCCCGATTATTTTGGAGATTTTGTAGTAAGAAATCATGATATACACAAGTATAATGTTAGAAGACATGCGAATTTTCATATAACAAGAACAAATACTAGGTTTGGAATGAATAGTTTATTCCACAAGGGCTTGAATGAATTTAATAAGCTGCCTCATTTTATTAAAGAGTCAATTAGAGTTGGTCAATTTAAGCAAAGACTTAAAAAACACATCAGGGATCGAGTGTGATTGGTTCTGAATGGATGGTAATTCCTGTAAATGTAGTGATTTTCTTTGAGGTTTATAAATGTTGTGCCCTGTTGTATTGTGATATTGATAGTAAATTATGATGATATAAGGCAATTTGTAACTTAACCTAATGTTGTGTTTATGGTAATTGTTTCAATTAGTGTGCAGTTATGTCGTTTGTTGTAATGTTGGCAGATATTTATATGCAGATTAATGTAATTAATGTTTTGTATATTAGGCTTGTCCTACAATAAAGAATTTTATTATTATTATAATTGGGTAACAGTGGCTTTGCGGCCTTCGTTTATAAGGAAAAATCTTTAATCACCTACGTAGGACTTTTTTAGGGCCAATAACAATTTGCGTGTAAAGCGTAAGTTAGCTATAGCAGCTAGGGATACAACGGGGCCATTGTCACTGCAGCGCATTTTGAAAAAAAATCTCCACAGACATCTGTATAGGGTCCAGCTGGCTCAACTCAGAACTCAGGCCACAAGGCTTTGATGCGCGTCTGAAATACAAATGAGCTATACTAAATCTTGCAGACACAGAGAAACGTTTTGTAAACAAATTGTGGATGTCAGACAAGACATATTTTCACCTATGTGGAATTGTAAACAAACAAAACTCGCGGTATTGGGGTATAACAGATTCTACAATTAATTCACCAAAGGCCTCTTCACAGCGATGGTGCGTAGTTGCAGCCCAAACAAAAATCGAGTCGATTACATTCAAGAAACGAACCTGTCCTGATCTTACTGTCCCAGATTTTTTTCTTTGGAGACATCTTAAAGTAAGAGGTTTCGCAAACAACCCGCAATGATTAGAATAATCTAGAGCGAATATTAGACGAGATAATTTGGGGATATCTCAAGGATAAAGGTCATAAAAGATGTGCTAAAAAAAGCTCATATTTATCATTGCGATAGGGAACAACATTGGTCAGACAATAGTTTTCGTAAATAGTTAGAAACATACTTTAACCTTCCTAATGTCCAGTGGTCTGTGGAGGATGATACATTAGTCCCCCTAGCATTGAATTATCCCTCTGCTGAAACAGTCATAGAGTCGATGTTTTTTCTGGAACTCCAGCAGATCAATCCGCACTTGAATAGTCATAATCGTATTTTAGATTTTATTTTCGCTGACGACGTACTCGCGAATTCTTCTATTCTATTGAGCTCTAATCCTCTAGTTAAGATTGATACTTACCACCCGGCCATTGAATGTTACTTTGACATACATTATATTCTTGAACTAAAGAAAGTACCTCGACTTACTATGTTTTCGATCGTGCCGATTTCACGGAGTTAAATGATTTCTACAGTTCGATTGATTGGTCATTTATAAGTACCACTTTAGACATCGATTTGGCTGTTCAGAAGTTCTATGAAATCCTGTTTAATGGTATAGATCTTTATGTCCCTAAGAGAGCTATCAAGAGTCAGAAATATCCCTGTTGGTTTGACAGAGAACTTCGTACTTATTGCTAAAAAAAACAGGTTGCACAAAAAATTTAAAAGATCCGGCTCGCAAATAGATTATGAGGCCTTTTCCCGCATTAGGAGGGAAGTAAAATTTCGGACTGATTTATGTTATTTGACATTTGTCTCTAAAGCTGAACATCTCATTCCCGAAAACATCAAACATTTTTGGTCTTACATGAAAAACTTAGCTGGAGTCTCTAATATTCCCGGCACAATGCAATATAATGATCAATGCCTTAATAATTCAAATGATATTGCGGATGCGTTTGCCTCTCATTTTCAGTCCTGTTATTCTAATCACGATGACATAGTTTTAACGGGCAATCGCCCTGTCGAATTCTCTACTATGCTGTCATTTCATATTTTTTCCACCGAGCAAATTAACGCGAAATTGTCGTCCTTGGATGTTTCCAAAAAAGCTGGTCCCAATGGTATTTCACCTTTGTTACTGAAATCTTGTTGCAACTCTCTTGTAAACCCATTAAAATCCCTATTTCAAAAATCGATGGACGCTGGTTACTTTCCTTTAACGTGGAAAAATTCAAATCTTCCTATGTTTAAATCGGGTGATAGGTCGATTGTGAGTAATTACCGTGGTATCTCACTTCTCTCCGCAATACCTAAGCTTTTTGAGTCAGTTCTTACTGATGAAATTTTTAATACATATAAAGGTTATATTATACCTGAGCAGCATGGTTTTTACAAGAATCTTGCACTAACCTAGCAGTCTATCAGAACTTCCTTATATCATCCGGTGAAGCGGGCTATCAGGTTGACAGTGTTTACACCGATCTATCTAAGGCATTTGACAGTGTCTGTCATACTTTACTGATCAAGAAACTGTCTGAGATTGAAGTCTCTGGTAATTACATTAAATTAATTAAATCCTACCTTTCTCTGCGTCGTCAACGTGTTATCGTTTGTGGTTCCTTCTCTCGTTATATATCCGTGACCTCTGGCGTTCCCCAGGGTTCGCATTTGGGTCCTGTGCTCTTTATATTATTTATTAATGATGTCCTTTCGTGCTTTAAATCATCGCAGTGCCTCCTGTACGCCGATGACCTCAAGCTCTTCAGTGCAGTGGGTCCCGATTCTGTTGGCTTACCGTCTGATCTTGATAGTTTTGTTAATTGGTGTGAATCTAACTACTTGTCTATTAATATCTCTAAATGTAGATCAATTAGTTTTCACAAACGTCGTAATCCATTGGGCCACACTTAAACCATTGGTAACACAACGATTGAAAAGGTGTCATCAATTAACGATCTTGGAATAATATTTGATACAGACCTAACATTTAATTTACACATAGACAGCATTGTTCTGAAGGGTTTCAGGATGTTGGGGTTCATTAAAAGAAATTCTAAGCATATCAGTGATACAAAAGCAATAACTTGTTTATACAATTGTCTAGTTCGTAGCTTGTTAGAGTACTGCTCTGTGATCTGGGCACCTCGTTACGATTGTCATGTACAAAGATTCGAAAAAGTTCAAAGTAAATTTCTAAAATATTTATTGTACAAATTTCACTTTCCTTTTAGCAACATCCCTTATGACACTAGACTCCTGCTTTGAGGGGTCAATAGCCTTGAGTGTCGTCGAAGGAATGCATATCTTTTATTTCTTCATAAGCTTCTTAACGGTGGTATTGATTGCACCTGCCTTTTAAATTTAATTATGTTCTTAGTTCCAACAAGAGTACAAGGCAAACACAGTTATTTTACGAGCGATATCACAGAACTAACTATGGCTTTAATGCATTTGTCGATCGTTTACTGCACAATTATAACAATTTTTTCACTGATTGTGATATTTTCTCTGATAGTTTGGCTTCGGTGAAGAGAATGTTGAGTACCCTGTCATTGTAATTGTAACTTTACCTTTACTGTAGTGAGGCTAAGCCTTTGGTTTTTATTTATTTTATTGTTTTGATATGTTGCCTTTGTTTAGTGTTATATTTTTGTACCATTTAGAATATTTTAGTCTGTAGTGTACCAGGACTATAAATAAATAAATAAATAAAATAAATTATGACGAGTTTAAAAAGAAAAATTTACTTAAAACTTTCCTTATAGATTATTAATTTAAAATCGTTAAGGCATCTTTGCGCCACCCGGTATGTGCATCCTTTCTTACGGATAAACCGAGCTATTTTGTATTTTTTAAGATATTTTCAATTTACGAAATGCGGAACTTACTTACCGGTTTAGTATCAGTTTCAAATTCAGTACTTAATCCATCAATGTTACAAAAATCTGAAGCAAACGGTGCGTAGTGATACGGATAGTACCACTTCCATGAAGCGCATCCCTGATAATAATACTTTAGTACCCAGCATAGGCCCCTCACATAATGAAGTGCCACCGCATACCTAAAATAGTTTTTGTTTATTATCATTTTAAACTTATCAATACAGTCAATACGTTTCAGCTAGGGAGGTGGTGGCAATCGATTGATATAAATACATTTTGCAGATTTGTTTGTCAATCACCATTATGCTATACATATATGTATAATAGAAGTTGTCTTCAAATTCCACAATTGGGGCAAGGCACACTCCGACATTTTACCTCAGTACAGCTAGGTTTAATGTGTTGAAGCAGTGTCCTCTGTATTTTATGTGCAATTTGTTTAACTGTGTGTGTAATGCATATGACATATATTCAGGTTCTCTTACGCCTATAGCCAGCGCTGTATTAAATCAACGACCACCAACCTGGCTTGCTTTTCCAATTTTGAATCTAAAGGGGTTGATTCTAGAGGCCAAGTTGATGTGGTCTTTACCGCCTTCACAAAGGCCTTTGACAGGATATGCCACAAAAGACTATTACCTAAATTACAAGAGTGTAGCCTGACAAAAATTTTTATAAATCTCTTTAGAACATATTTAGAAAACAGAACGCAGTATCTTCAGTACAATGGGTTCAGATCGCAGCTGTTTGGAGCTACTTTAGGGGTTCCTCAGGGGTCAAACCTGGGACCACCTGTATTTCTTATATTCATAAACGATATTCAAAATGTAATTGATGTGGAGTACCAAATATTTGCTGATGATCTAAAATTGTATGTTTCGGTTAGGTCTTACTCTGACTGCGAAAAACTGCAGAATAATGTAAATGCAATTCATAACTGGTGTGTTGGTAACGGACTCTTATTCAGCCCTATGCAGCAGCACACAGGTTAAAACTTTCCGTTAACTCCAAACTAACGGGACCCGTTAGAAAAATCCCATGCTATTTCCGCGATTTGGTATGCAGCAACAACTTTTCCGTTACATTTCAGGGGTTAATTCGAGTTTTAACGGGCTTTTTTATCGGCATCGAAAGACCCGACGCTTCGTTTAAACGGACCCCGGTTAAAATTTTGAGCCAATCAGGGGCCCGCACATGTCGGATATCGAATCACTTCGGATTGCTTCGGATGCCCTCGTTTCACGGTACACAGATGACAGAACCTCGTTTCTTGCTTGCTTTTCTTTAGAATTTTTCGGTTTTTGCTTCGAAAATTAGTGATCGAAGTGTTTTTGATTGAAAATACATCCTCTTATATATGCATAAGCTCGTTTAAAAGAAAAAATGGATATTTTTTTATACAGGTAAGTTAAAAATACACTTTTACAGGTTAAAATTACTGAACTAAATTGATTTGTGTTGATTTACAATTTATAGGAAATTTATGTACTTTTAGATTTTATCAAACCATGACAAGAAAGGTTTTCGAGAAGATTTTTCATTGTATGTAGCAGAAAATTATGTTTCCGATTCTAAAGCAGTTTTCTACAATGTACCTACCTACGTACAAGCTGAAAAATATATGATGTTATGTTGTTTTGGCAAGAATGTACTACCTACCAAATAGAGGTAAGATTCTAGACTATTTAGACTATGCAGGTAGCTGCTATAATAGATAAATTATTAAAGCTTGGATCAACCAAGTTTCTTACATAACTTTGTAAAAATTAAATTTGTTTATTTATGTTTAATATGAAACAGAGGCTTCAAATCATAAGCTTTTTCTGCCTGCCTTTAGAACTGTTACCGATAAACCATTTTGAATTACATTATATACAAAATATTGACCATAAACAGGATAACAAGTCTAAATATTATTATTTATTTATTGCCCGACTTATACTACTCATAGGTGTGTTCATCTCCCTCTAAAACCCTTTAAAAATAAAATAAAACAATTTCTAATAAATAAATGTTTTTATAAAATGGACGATTTCATACAATATAGAGTGGTAGATATGGACTTTTAAAGTAATGTCCTGGATTTAGTGGGTGCGCTTGTGGTTTGGATGTTTTAGGTAAAATGTACTTTCGGGGGTTTTCTTAAAATTTAAATGTATTGTCTTAAATTTGTAAATGTATTTTGAATTCGTTGACCAAGATAAGAAACTTATGTAAGTTTTTTCCATAAATAAACTAAACTAAGCTGAAAACCAAGTAGGTACCTACTAAAACCTAATATTATGATAAGCAATAAATATGCTATACCTATCTAGTACCTATATTTTTATATTAACAATAAATAATATTATAAAGAAATTATAATACCTAGTACCTAACTAAATTATTTCACTTGTGGTTAAGATTCATAAATTAAACTGATTTAGACAAAAAATTTACGACTGAAATAAACATTCCAAACATGAGTAAGCATCAATACAAATTTAAAGGGGATAACCCCAAACATCTATGTCGACGTGGATTTATATTGCTGTGGTTGACAGCCATTTCCTAAATTCAGAAGGTCCTGTAAGTCGAAAAAATACATTTGGATCAAAAATAATAAAATTTAAATTTTATTGATCATTATGAAATGTAAATTAGTGAGGGTTAGTGGTGGTAGTACTTCGCACGATACTAGAGATTAAACAACGATTTATTCACTTGTAGTATCGTGTTTTAGTATACCTACCAGTCAATTGACCAAAATAAATTTGAAAATAAAATAAAACAAACAAATAAAAAATTCAAATTTTTAATGCAAATAAACATATTTAAATATGAAAAACTTAAAAATAAATTTAATAAATCGAAAATAAACAAAGGGATATTAAACTTTGTTAATTAAGCTGGATAATGGTAAATTATCAAAATCAGATTCATCTTCGGAATCTGATTCTGGGTGTTCGATATCAGAATCCGATATTGCACGATAGCAGACATTTTTGGGATTCACATTCACTGGTAGAGAGTCAATACGGGTGTAGGTAAACTGGACTGATGGCAAACGAATAAAACAATGTTGATATAACTTAAATAAAATTCTGTAAAAATTTAGTATATTTTGACCGAATTTAACCAGTCAAATAGCTAGCGGTCAATTGACCATCCCCAACTCTACCTACAATACTTAGTAATCGGGTATCGACTCTCAAAGTATCGATTCATACTCTGTATCGAAAGTATTGTTCTACTACTAATTTCTAACCCTAAAATTGAAAATATTTAATCACCATGAAGTTAATTAAAATTAGAATAGATAGTGATAGAATAGGGGGTTAATTTGTCATTCACTTTTGGGAATATCTCCGCCAAAATATACCATGTTTGGGTAACTATTATTTCTGTTGCATTTCTGTATAATCATGTTCTCACAGTGAGTCAACACTTCAAAAAGTTTAAATTCAATGTAAAAAAGTATTGTTTTTTAGGTAGGCAGATGCAAAAATTAAAGACCTGGATGTATTATGAAGACTTTTATAATGGAAAGGGCAAAATCAGAACTTGAAATATAAAAGAAAAATTGCTGAACTCGGATGATTGACAACTTGTAGAAGGTAAATACCTGAAATATCCTGGGGTGCAAGTATTTGGAAGGGTGTTAAACAACAAACCTAGAGTGTGTTCCTGGATTGGTGCAGTAAATAGGTAAAAAAGTGTTCATATTTTTTTGTTTGATACTTCCTCGAGAATTTCATCTTCTGGGGTTCAGCCCTGTATGCACTATTGAAGTACATATTAGGTAGGAGATATACAGGGTGTTTCGGGAGGAAAGGGAAATATTTTAATGAGGTATTCTAGAGGTCAATATAAGAAAAAAAGGTCATATAAATGTGGGTCTGGAAATGCTTTCTTTTCGAGATACAGTGTGCCAAAAAAAAAAGTAATATACATTTGTCCTTCAATACCTCAAAAACGATTTAAGGTATTACACTGATCATGGGTGTGCGCTATACTGGCATGAAAATACGTTTTCTCGATTTAAAAAGTTTTTACCATTTTACCAGTGGCGTACGCGACAGCAAAAAAGAAAATTGTTTTGGCGAAAAAAATTGTACGCCTCTGGTATTTTTCAAATCAGGGGTCTATTTCTTAATCTACAGTCATTTCTTAAAAAAAAAGTATTTTGAGTTTTTTTGGTAGAACAAACCATTTTCAAGTAATAATAATAATAATGGGTTTTTATTTTACTTGAGATAGGGCCACAAAGAAAGGTGAGAACCGGGGCTATCAGCCCCGTTGCTCCCTCACCTCTCCCGAAGGCTTTGTATTATGGCTACTACCCTTTTAATACTTTTGGTAAATATAAACTTTAATTTTAGTGTCAACTAATACAAAAAATGAACACGAAAGGTGCTCCAGCACAACCCTACGGTCTGCAATAGAGTCGTTTCCAGCATCACAGAAAACGACTCTAGATGTTCAAAAGCAGGTGGTAGTTCAAATGGAGGAATTCAACAAGACGATGAAAAAAAACAACGAATTATGTGAGAAACAAAATATTATCGCAGAAAGGAAAAATGAATTATGGGAGAAACAAAATATTATTGCAGAAAGGAAAAATGAATTATCACTTATGGCGCTAAAATTAAATTACTTAAAAGAGTTTGGCAACTTAGATAACTTTAATATATTAACAGAACTTAATGTACCTACTAACTATAACTCACCTAACCTAGAACTAACTATAACTAACCTAACCTAGAACATTTAAATATACTGGAGGAACAGTAGGACACTAACTAACATTTATCTTAAACTTACTTATTTCTAAATCAAAATCACACTAGCAACTTTTTTTGTGCAACTTAAAAATGGCTTAAATACAACACACTCATTTTATATGGGCTAGCATTAATTGCTGGTGCGCGCCAAGCCATAATGACTTCCATGTATTTTTGAAAGATTTTTCAGTTGCAAAAAAAAGCTGCTGGTGTGTAGAAGTAGAAAAAAGTAATAAATTCATTATTTTTATTCATTTCAACTTATTGACATGTGTTTGCTGTCTAGGTCCCTACCCGTTTTTCAAGAGCAAATTCTTGGTGTTTAATTAATTTTATATAAGACCCACACGAAAAGAGCTTATTACATAACCCATTTTAGCCTGTTTGCGTTATGCAATGAACTCATTACATCACTCAGTGATGTAATGAACTTATTAGATCACTCATTTTTTTTATTACATTAGTCATTTTTAATCAAACTATGATTTGTTTTGTTCCGTCGGTCACTGTCACTTTTTGTGTAATAATACAATTTTTTTTGTCAAATGTCAAAATCATTTTGAATACATAAAAAAAACAAAATTCTGGGTCTTATATAAAATGTTGTATTCCCCACTCGTTACTGTAGTGAAGCTCATACCGTACTAGTAATATAATATAAATAACTATTAAAGTCGTTTAAATGTTGGTTAATGTCATATTGTAGATTAGTCTTTTTGCCTGTATTATATTAATCATTATAATTACTTGAATATATTATTAGGACGCACTTGACATTGACCTTTTCGCGAATCATTAATTTATCATTCGGATTCGGTATATTATACAGGGTGTTTCACGGTCGATGGTACGTTAGACGTTTACGGATAACTAAATAACGAATCATTTTCAAAATTTGGCAACCGGGATAAACGACCATGGTCTATCGTTCTAAAATATTTTCAGCAATGCAACGTTGCCGCTTCTGCCCAAAACAGGTGGCAACATTGTTATTTCAAATGGAACACCCTATATCTTAGAATTTTTTTGGACTCTACATAAAATTGTAAGTATTTTTTAATAAGTGCATTATAAGTCTAAACTTAATAGGTTTTGAGATATCGACATTTGAAAAATGACATTTTTGAACTTTGACTGCTTCAAACTTTTTAACGGTATGTCTTAGAGCAAAACGGCTTACATGTCCCTATCTTGCTTTTTTATTATCTTCCCAAAAATATCAACTTCCGGTTACGCCGGAAGTACTATATATGGGGATTTTAAGTTACATCCGGTTTAACCGGAAGTTGAAACTTTTGGGAAGATAGTAAAATAGGAAGATAGGGACATGTAAGCCGTTTTGCTCTAAGACATACCGTTAAAAAGTTAGAAGCTGTCAAAGTTCAAAAATGTCATTTTTCAAATGGCGATATCTCGGAACCTATTAAGTTTAGACTTATAATGCACTTATTAAAAAATACTTACAATTTTATGTAGAGTCCAAAAAAATTCTAAGATATAGGGTGTTCCATTTGAAATAACTATATTGCCACCTGTTTTGGGCAGAAGCGGCAACCTTGCATTGCTGAAAATATATTAAAACGATAGACCATAGTCGTTTATTGCAGTTGCCAAAATTTGAAAATGATTCGTTATTTAGTTCTCCGTAAACGTCTAACGTACCATCGACCGTGAAACACCCTGTAAACTGTCTATAAGTAGAATATTTTGCCATTTTAATTAACACTTCCAATCCAGTTCAAGAGTATGTTTTCCTCCTTTGCTAAAACGTCCCAACAGCTAAAAAATGTCAAAATTAATATAGGCCCAGGAATTTTTTATTATTTAATGTTGTGTTTCTACATATTACATATTTAATTAGCGTTACATAAAATATTACATAAAGTTTCGGTAAGATGGTTTAAGATTTACAATTCACACGATTGAGACTGGGATATTTTCTAAAATTTAAATGTATATATTTACAAGGAAATTCGTTGGGCTTGAAAACGGTCTAATCTGATAATACAGGGTGTCTGTCTTCCTTTGCATGGCCTTAAATTGCTAGGGCTATTCGGGCCAGGTACATACCGTTATTATTATACGTGTGTACAAAAGGGTCCTTGCACAATTTTTAATTCAATGTATATTTAGTTGTATCTAGACTCAAATATACCCCCTATTTTTCTTTTTTATCATAAATCTCATTGTGTTACGAGATATTTTACAATACAAATTTCTCATTTTGAACGCGCGCCAAAACCTCCTGCCTTTTGTGACGTCAATTATTTGTAGTTACTGATATCGACAAATATACCGTTTTTTTTTTAACCCCGCTACAAAAGAGTTTTCGAAGAGTCAAATGTACATACTAAATTGATTTCATAGCTATACTTTTTTAGTAATATTTTGATTTGTTGATATTTTTAAAGTGTATTCTTTTCTTCTGTTACTTCAAAGTATGCAAGGTAAAGCGTTGGTAAATAAACTTGGCAACGTTTTCCAAACTTGTGACGCCAACCAATTAAAAAGTTTGTAAACACGTGTTTGAATAATGCACCTATAGGGTCAGTTGGGTTAAATGTAGACGATTCTCGACACTTTTGATACCTTTATTCATAAAATTAATTTGATCAATTTGTATAAAGTATTTAAGTGTATCGACTTTGCAGGCAGTTTGAGTATGTATATTTATTAAACATTTTCAGAATAATACCTTTCAAAATTAGCCATTTTAGTTTTTGTCATAAATTTTTTTACAGGTTGTATGTTTAAATTTACCCCGTGCCCTCGGGGGAAATGTAAACAATTCTGCTGAAGACCATAAGCATTTGTGCAAAAAATCGTGGGGTTAACAGAAACATGTCGTTTGTAGGCATTATATAGTTGATATTTGATATGTTATTAACGTGTTTACATTTACCCCATTAGAAGAATTTAAAAAAACGACAGTTACAAAAATATTTATTATAAAAAAACAACACCTACGCTTTCCGAACAATAAGAACAAAAGGGCAGAAAAATAATTCATTCCGTCATTCCTATGTTCTTAAGTAACAAGCAAACAAAGTAATATTCCATAATTCTAATAGAATAAAGATAACAATTTTTCAACGAAGGTTTGAAGTCTACTCCGCCAGGGGAATACTATTTACAAATCTATAAAAGATTCTCTTAACTTTGGGAAATATTTCAGGATCTGGCAGTATACCTAATACTTGACCGATATTAACGAAATTAACATCAGTTTCTACGACACAAAAAAGTGTTTTTAAAGTGTCCGCCGATAACTTTTATTTCATTTTGGTCCTCATCAACATCTTCAATAGAACAAACATATTTAAAAATAGTTGTGTCACGTTAACCCCCTTTGAACGGAATGAAAACAAATTTTCCAACGCACAACTTTGACATATCTTTAATGGGTTCCAAATAAATTACGTCATTATCCTGTTGTATTTCATCGCTGGAACTCTCATCATCATATTCATATGGTATCACTCTCTTCCGAGGTATCTGATTTATTTTTAGCTATTTTCAATAATTTTCTCTTCTTAACGCCTGAATTTTCTGCAGTGGTTGGATTATTTTGTTTCTTTTTTGATTTGAGTTTTTTATTTGTCTTGTTAGTCAGCCCCTAAGTAGTTGCCTTTTGCTTTTTTTCTTCGGCTTCTTTTAGTCATGATATGACGTCGTTAGAGGTTAACACTTCACCATATACATAATTGTTGTTTCAGTCTTGAAATTATATAGAAGACAAACGCAGCTTTTCCTTGTCGAGATCATTCATAACACATTTTCTAACTTCTCATAAAAATCATATACCTACTATCTGTGTGTTTCTCGCATCCTTACGCAACTTTTAAAGATGCTCTGGTTTTTTTAGTTATAGCTGAGGATGTCGAAACATAAACGAAAGGTACCAGTCTTTACCTGGTTTGTTATCTTTAAAAGGAAATTTTATATTCTTAGCTTTCACATATTTACCAACGAGGTCACGCAGTTCTTCTTTGCTACAAGGGTGGCCCATTTTGCATCTTGTTAAAAGGCACTTTTTAATTTCATTTTCTTCCATAACGGATCGCGTCGACTTTCGGCCAGGACCTTGAACAGCCATCGCCGTTTTTCTCCCTTTAATTCTGTTATGAAGAATATGGTGGTGGGCCTTTTTTTTTGGCCCGAATCCATGTTCACATTTGCCCCTCATCCATGTGTACATTTACCCAGCGCCGCAAAATTCTAAGGTAAATGTAAACATCAAAATATCTACCAAACTTGTGATATTATGACTTTATCCCACTATAATTTATTTGAAATTTGTCTTAAAGATACCAAAAAATATTAGGTACCTACCTTACCTTATGATTTTCACAAAATAATAGTGAATGCGCGAGGGTATTACATTTTGATTAGCACATGCAAATTTGCCAATGGCTGTGAGACAACTATCTAATGAAATAAACCAAATCTTTAGACGCTGTTGCCCCGTGCTTCCTTAAAGCTTCTGCGAATGACTCGCGAAATCTAAATTGGGGGCGCTTTTTAAAATGTACAGGCCTTGTTTTCATTTACCCCTGGTGGTTCTAAGGCCACCTTAAAGATCGTTTGTTTTCTTTCGAAGATTTATTTTCTAGTTTAAACTTGGAGAGTCCTTGGAGATCGCAATAAGAGCATTAGCGATACCTACTTAGGTATTTTAAATTTTAATACAATATAATTAATTTGTTCTGGTTTTACGTTTTTAATATTAAATTCTATATATATATATATAATCAGTTGTTTTAATAACCTGTAAAAACATGCTTACCCTGGTGGACAAAAAAATCGTACAGATACTTCACAGTCTAAATGTATGATTTGATGCTATTTTTAAGGCATTGTCGTTAAGACTATGAACTACTAATATTTCTTTTCTACATACCTTTTGCACCAAAAAATAACCATCTTCTAAAATAAATAGAGTTCCTATTTAAAAAAGTGCTTGAAATCAATAAACTGGCTTGCAAGCCGGTAAGCTACTTTTACAAAATTGGCAAAAATATAAAAGCAAATTAAGAATAAAACCAAATCTTGTCCTACAATTATTTTGTTATTAGACAATGCTGGCCAAGGACAAGATTTCTCGTAAGATTTGGATTTATTTTTAGTTAGCTATGGCCCTCCTGGAGACTTATATTGGTAACTAAGAAATAATTATACTTAAATTATTTGAAATTCATTATAAATGTAATATTATAATAATAAAATTATTGGTATGTCTGTTGAAATTTTTTAAGTTATATTTTATTCTACATAATGAACTGTAACAGTTACCTATTTGGAAATAAATTGTAGTTAATTGAATTGAGAACAACATTTTTAATTTAATAATACTAAAATCTTATATAAGCTAGTAGTGTAGTCGGAATAGGACAATAAAACTAGGTTAATAAATATGTTTGCCAATATTTACCGAAGTATTAGACTAACATTAGTTTCTTATCCCGACTATACTACCAGCTCATATTCAAGATACTGTTGGACAATAAGATACTTAGACATTAAAACTTATGTGAGAAAAAAGGTACTGATTGATACCTAACTTTAAAAAAATTTGGTCAGGAATTTTCTATAACATAAAATCAAAAGTCACATAAAAGGTTTCACCTTACTACGTAGTGTATTAAATGGTGTCTGTAATACTTTAAATAACACTTAAAATGTTGAAATGAAACGGTAGTTATTTTACCTTTATATTAAAGTAATCATTGTCATATTCTAAATTTAACCAGGCATAATTCCAATACCCTTTTTTGATTTTTAAATAAGAAGCACATCTGAAAATCTGTAGGTATCTTATAACCTACAAAAATGTGTATGTATGTATACATTCATCTATTACCAAAGCAAAGATTTCCTAGGAGCCCTAATTAAAGTAGGTATAAAGTAGGTATGTAGGTAATCTATTGCGTAATTACCTTCTGTCAGAATACCTATTATTTATTTGTATCATTTTCTTCACACTGCTTAAAAGCTCTAGCCATATTATGATAATTTAATAACGTCTCTGCTGCTTTGTTTGCGTATTTTTTCCTGGTTAATTTCAATCCATTCCTAGAAAAAAACGTAAATAAGTACCTACCTATCATAAAGGTGTTGTTAACAAATTAAATAAGCAAAATAAAACATATGTACCTACCTACTTACGCTAGATCTCGAACGCACAAAAACTATACACTAGCTCGGCGATAGGAAAATAATAATCTTCTCCGCAGGTAGAAATTCATTTAAATTTGCGTTTCCATCTGAAATTATTCTGATTAATGCGTTTATTTATTCGTAATACCAAAATAGGTCGATATTTACCGAAACAGAAAAAAATGTAACCTAACCTGTTTTCGTTTTCGTGTTGTCAGTTATCAAACAGTTGACGTAAATCACAGAAATAAATAAAATTTTTAGGTTAAACATTTCTGACAGTTCGATCCGTTTAAAAATTCTAACAGCTGTTCCTTAACTTTGGTTGGAAAAGATCAAGTGGCTGTGTTAACCCGTTTCTACTGGAAACACTACCGTTAAAAAGTTAACGGACTGCTGCTGCATAGGGCTGATTCAATGCTAAAAAAATGCGCCATAATGACGATTACTCGGAGAACATCATCACTGAATTTCGACTACGTCATTGATGGGGAGAGATTGAAAAGAGTGGAGAATGTCAAAGACTTAGGCGTCATTGTGGACTCAAAATTGAATTTTAATGATCACATCACTAAGGCAGTTTCAGCAGCTATGCAAATGCTTGGTTTTATTATTCGAAATTGTAACTCTTTTAGAGATATAGAAACACTTAAGGTTCTATATCTAACGTTGGTAAGAAGCAGGCTTGATTATAGGTCCTAGTGGTGTAAACTTCCGTTACTTTTAAATATCTGTTATGGGCAGTTACTTTTAATATCAGCACCAGTTACTGTTACTTTTACTTTCGGGTAGATTTATTAGTTAGATACTTTTTAGTATCTTTTAACATAAGAATAAAATGAGTTATAGTAATATTGGTATTCGTAACTAATCTACCTTACGGGTATATTCGCTCGATATGTAATTCTGATAAGTATTAGATGGTAATAATGCTAATACATTTTTTTCTCTCTTCATTTATTACTTAACACGATAAGAGGGTAAAAGTAACACATAACACAACAAACAAAATAAATAACTACCTAAGTATAATATGTGTCTATAGTATTATGTTCATAATTAATAACTATCAACCCAAACAAATTTGTACCGACGCCGACGACCGACACTGCGATCCGATGCCGACTGCCGACCATCTCAATATCGCGAACGCGATACGCGGCAGTATTTCTAAAGCATGAATATAAATATTTACAAAAGTAACGAGTATTTTAAATATCAGGGAATGGTTGCTTTGGGTATTGGGCAAATACCCGTTACTTAGTAACGGGTAGATATTTATTTTATATCACTAATAGGTCCCTTATATGGGCACTTATTTACAATAAATATGTGACAGCTGTTGAACAGGTTCAGAGAAAGTTCATGAAATATTTAGCCTTAAAAATGGATGGGGTATACCCACAAATCGATATAGATAATAATGTCCTTTTGGCTAGGCTTAGTTTGGAAGAACGTAGAGATATTCAAAAGATGTTGCTCTTGTAGAATTTTTAAAAATGCATCTATATCATTAGTTTGTTTCGGCAACTTAGCAGGCTGCTACGTTGACATGTAAAAAATATGATAATAGTTGTTACAAAACTCAGCTTTTCAGTTTTTTTTTAACACTCACACAACCCAACTTGTTTATTTCAAGAGATTGACATATAGTTCCCAAACCCAAATTTTAGAGAATAGTTGGTCAGTCCAGCTAAAAAATAAGAAAACGTATTTTCCTCAGTGTTACCACTTCGGAAGTTACTTTAAAAACACATTATTTCTTAAATGACAACAATGCATTCTTTTCACAAATTTTGTTACATCTCGTGATTTAAAAAAAAATACAAGGAGTACTTTCTTTCCGCCGTTTAAATTTTCTTTTTTCAATTTAATTTAATTTCAACTAGTTATTTTAGAAAGCGATTTTAAGAAGAAATTAATATTGCTATTATTGCTTGAAAACGGTTTAACCTTTCAGAAAAACTGAGGATACTTTTTGTCTCAATAAATAAACTGCCGATTACGAAACAAATACATATTTTGAAAACAGTGATGAACCATTTTTAAAGAAAATATTCTGAAAAACAACTTAATTTCCTTGAATATTTCTTTAGCTTACCCTGTACATTAAATCGGTAACGAACTGTTCCTCAGATGAAATGGATACTACAAATTCTTATATACATTTCCAAGTGAAATATTTTTTATATTAATACAGATAGACGCCTACGGTTTTTAAGAGGTTACTTCAAATTTCATCGACAATAGTTTGTGTCGATTGCGAGATCTAAATAAAATAGGAACTGTTGCATACAGTCAGTTTATTAAACCCATTAGAATTGTGTAAAACTTCATTGCTTTCAAAAACTTGTAAACATTTTTTAGCAATTGGACACACAAATGGACAAATTGCAAAAATCAAGTGGTTTTGTCGTATCTCTGATATTAGGAAAAATAAATAAAGTTTTTTGAAAAAGAGTAATTGTTTTTATTTTGCCCTGTATTATCTTGAGACAAGAAACTATAAAACTTTTCATGCTCAGAATTGTTTTATCAGATCTCTTTTTACCTTCTGAGACACCCGCAGTGAGGGTGCAATAATAGCCTTTATTCCTATAATATGATTTTTCTTTAACTCAACATCGCCAGTTATGTGAAGAGAATACCGAGGATGGTCCCATAGAAACTGCCGTATAGCATTTTAGGAATTTAGTTTTTATGTAAAGATTATTGTTTTAGAATAAGCTTCCTTTTTAAAACAGATTGTAACTTTTCAGTTTTTGTGATCTGCTTTTACAACCATATCATTAAAACAACCAAATACAGAAATTACAGCAACTTTAAATAGAATTCCCACAATGGATGTCTTAAAAAATAGTGAAAAACAACTACTGTTTCACCAAGATTACAGTTACAAAACTTCAATACATTTTTTTCTACATATATTCCCAATTTATCGAATAATTCGTTGTTTTTGACAAACCTGTATTTTGATAATTATAGTTAGAGTAAAAACTGAAAAACCTTTTAGACAGTTTATTGTCCCATGTTTTAAAATCCAGCTCAAAATTTGTTAAATTCATATTCGTTTTTATGTAGCAGCGTATTTAAGACACACCTCATAAGGCTTGTTCCAACCAGCAATATGGAAATAGTTTTTAATCAAAAATACTCTACCAGATAAATATTGCATGTAGACCCCAGAATGCGTTGTTAAATCCTACAACTGGTTAATTGTATTTGACAGTTTGAAACTGTCAGGGACTGATGGTTGGAAGAGACCTTATATAAGATCATCTAACCGCGATATTAATCTATTCTCGTTAGTTTTCTGCACACTCTGTACATTGCACCCGCACTACAGGTGCCTCAGAAGTTAAAAAGGGATGTGATAAATCAATTCTGAGCATGAATATTCTTATACAGTTTCTTGTCAAGATAATACATTTGTTTTTACTAATATCAGAGATACGACAAAATCGCTCAATTGGTTTTTGCAATTCGTTTAGTGTTCATTTATGTGTGGTGAACAAATCCCTAAAATAATATTTGCAAGTTGTCGGAAGCAATGAAGTTTTGCAAAATTGTAATGGGTTTAATAAACACCCTGTATGCAACAGTTCCTATTTTATTTAGATCTCACGACTAACACACTCTCGTCGATGAAATTTGAAAGAACCCCTTAAAAACGGAAGCCGCCTATTTCTATTATTAAAAAAAATATTTCGCTTGGAAATGTATCAAAAAATTTGTAGTATCCGTTTCATGTGGCCAGCAGTCTATATCTAAAAATCCGCAAAAAGAGGATAGCTCCATTCTTATGATTTTTGGTTTTATAGCACCACATCAACTTTGAGATAGCCAGCATAAATATACTTTTAGAGTGGTGCATGTCTCAGAAATAAATTTATCACCAGGTATATACACACCTGAATTCCAAATTTCTCGGTCCAACGTCAAACTTTGATTCATAATAACGATCTTTGAATCCGTCTTCCCACAATCTGACCTCGTCATGGGCTTGATCATCGTCGCTGTCATCATTGCCGTCATCATGTTTCCTTTTCTGACCGTGCTGCTGCGACTCTAAAATAATTTAAACGCATTTGCCCCTGTTGAATCTTTCATTCAGTATGGAATTCTGTGTTGGTTGGGACTATGCAAGATCTTGGGACTGTGTGCGTTTATAGATTAAGCGTTGTTAAACAATATAAATAGTGAAAGTTATATGCGGATAGCCAAATAAGAATGGATGCTGGCCATATTTCAAGAATCGAAGTTGAATACAATATTCTGTTTTGGAGGATTATCAAAATAAGATTTGACAACTCTGCTGAGACGTGTGATCAAAGGCTGCTTTGATATCTATAAAAACCGCAAGCACGGATTGGTTTTCCCCAAACGCCAATTCAATGTGTAAAATTACCCTAAACACTTACCTGATGTGCCTTCCCCCTCCCGCTGGAACATGGACTGTAGAGCGGTTTTCGAGTCACCGTGCATGCCTGCCTTTCGTATATTAAAGGCCTCCTGACGAGCATTGGCCACCGGATTCGGCTGGCCAACGGCCTAAAAAACAATGACACTTAATCCATAACTCATGTCTACCATTTCATTGTAATTAATTTTTCATTTTATAATCCAATCAGTGGCGCAGACAAAAGGGGTGGGGCCAGATTAACCCCCCCCCCCCGGATCCGAGGACATATAAATGTTTCCAACAACTTTTACAATAACGTTTTTAACTCCCTTTCTGTTCTCTGTGTTGTCAAACCCCCCCTCCCAGAACCTATTCCTGGCTGGCCACTGCAGCCAATTGATTTCGCCCTCAAAAATTACCCTTCAAATTTTGTGTACTTTACGTTTGCTCCGTTAATTTATTTATATCAAGATACACTACAGAGAATCTCCAAATGGTACACTACAGTAAAAATATAAAATTAGATCAATACATAAAACAAAAATTTGAAACAAGTAATAAATAAATATAACTAACTCTTTATTTTAATGGTATGCCAGCATAAAATAAAATATCAATATGTCAAACAATCCCTAGTGAGTCGATTTTAGTAATTTCATAGGGAACAGTAAAAATAACGTTCTTGGCAATAGTAACAAAATACAACTTACTCTGGGAGCAAACTGCGTATTATTCAATAAAGCGAAATTAGGTTTATATTCATTAAAACCCTCAGATCTTCTTTTCTTTGCCTTTTCTCTGGCTTTAAATGACAACTCTTTCTGCTGCCTTGTCTTGAAAATTTCATCTTCAGCTTTACCCAATTCCAACATGATCATCTGTACTCTTTCCAGTTTTACATCTCCGCTATCTGTCAAATATCCCTAAAATCAAAGAAAACTTTATAATGACGTTTCAACAATAACAATTTTTTTCTTACCCCCGTTTTATAAACACAGTCCTTATATAACCTAATCAATCTATCGATGGCATTTTCTCTGATTTCAAGACTGGGCAAATGAGGCAGAAAATCGTTTCCGACAAAGAAACACATGAACACCCAATCGTCCAAGACCCGATCAAATTCATATTTAAAAGGCAAATTGGGCATAAGCAACTCTCGTTCCAGGTATTCCCGTAACACATTCAATCTGACAAATATAAAATCGGTTTCAGCATTGAAGGGCATATCGGGTTCTTGGCCAAGCTCGCTGCGAACACCCCCAATGCAGTCTGCCATATTGTGGCCTAAAAAAAGAGACAACTAAAGATATAGTATTTTATTTGTCCTGAACATCCCAAATAGGTTTACAAATATAATAAATATACGTGATAATAATATGTATAGGCAATAAGTAAAAATAAGTAGGGGAGAGTACGCAACAGTGGCCATGCAGGAACACCTTCTCGCTACCTAGTACGAAGTTTACCATTTAGGCACATACTATATCAACAAAGTTATTTACAAGAGAATGTCAAAGTTTTCGTCCAAAAACAAAACCAACTTTTACTTGTGCACCATATAAAAAGCAAGTGATCATTGTTAGCGGCACAAAGAGAAATAGCATTGGAATTGGCGACTTATAAATGAATTAAAAAGTATATTCAAACAAATAAAGAATAAAAATGCTTCGGGTATTGACAATATTTCTATAAAAATATTTAACAGGTTGCCTGACTGCGTATTGAAGATTCTTGCTATAGCAATAAACCTTTCTTTTGATAGGGGTGTTTTTACAGATAGTTTAAAGTCTGCTCTGGTGAGGCCCCTGTTTAAGGGTGGGAATACTGAAGATCCCTCGTGTTATCGTCCTATTTCTCTACTTCCAACGTTGGCTAAATTGGTAGAAAAAATTGTAAAGGCTAGAATGATGGACTTTCTTCGGAAACATGGGTTGTTGAATGTTTCCCAATTTGGATTCCAAAATAATAAAAATACTTGTGATGCAGTGTTTAACTTCCTAGAGAGACTGTATCTTGGCCTGAATCAAGGAGAAGTGGCCGCGGCAGTGTTCTGCGATTTTTCGAAGGCTTTCGACTGCGTGGATCGCGGAATACTGCTGCGGAAACTTTCCCATTATGGTTTTAGGGGGGTCGCTTTGAACTGGCTAGAATCATATTTAACTAATAGGAAACAATTTGTTGGGGGTCTGAATGGTATATCAACGGGGCAGATCATTAAGCATGGGGTTCCTCAAGGTTCAGTGCTGGGCCCACTCTTATTTCTTATATATATTAATGACCTGGCTTCCATCAGCATTAATGGGTCCTTTACATTATTTGCTGATGATACATCAATATTATGGTTAGGAACAGATAATAACATTTTAGGGAATACCATTGATCGTGATATTAAAGCGATAATGGACTGGTGCAATAGCAATAGGTTGATTTTTAACATTGCAAAAACCAATATTTTGACTTTTAAGTGCTCTGTAACAGACGTAACTCTAAACAATGTCCCAATAAGTAATACAGATAGTTATAAGTTTCTGGGACTGTATATTGATACTAGGCTGAAATTTAAGGATCATATACAGATCATGCGAAAAAAGTTGGCATCGGCATGCTATGCTGTAAGGGTGGCAAGAATCGAATTAGGCCAGGATGTTGCCAGGGGAATATATTTTGCCTTAGTAGAATCACATTTAAGGTACGGTATTCAATTTTGGGGTTTTGCCAATAAACAGCTTATGCAGTCCGTCTTTGTACTACAAAAGCGGGCTGTGGGATGCTTGTGTGGGGTTGGTCCTGGGGAGCACTGCGGGCCGCTATTTTTATTCTATTGACTGTGTATATGGTCCACAATAAATATAAAGTTTCGGACAATAATGCAGCAAGAACAACAAGATTTAATAACAATAATTTGAGATTGCTTATCCCAAAAACTGCTTTGACAAAGAACTCAATTATATACGAAGGAGTCAAAATGTTTAACCACCTGCCCCTGGAACTTAAAAACTTGAACAATGGAAGGCATTTTGATAAGCAGGTTAAAAGGCTGCTGTTGAGTAAGGCTTATTACTCCCTTGACGATTTTTATAGTGATAGATTGTAGTTTTTGTTTTTGTTTGTTTTTTTTTTGGTTCTTTGAGTGTATTTTGACAACTGTGATTACTTTAACTTATACTTAGTACCAACTGACCCATGAGGAATTGAGGGTTTAATACGAAGAACAGCAAAGAAGCCTGTCGCAGGTAGCGATGGGATTTCGGGTGGAGCACTTACGAAAATCTGTCACCAAATATCAGAACCACTTATAATCTTATAAATGAATTATATGTTAGTGGACTGATTCCCGAGCTGCTCAAGGAATCAAAATGCATACCTTCTCAGAATCAAATCGCAAAGGTATTTGAGGCGTCATTTGCTTAAAACGATTTAGATCAATTTAAATTTATTTATTTATTTAGTTATTTAATTTGAAGCTACCCAACTTAACACACACAAGGTATTAAAAATTACAGGGAGCACTTTAAAAAAGAAAAAACAATTTTATTTATAGTGTACAGAAATATAACCAAAAAAAAAAAGAAAATAAAACCATAAGTATATACAAATAAGAGTATGTTTACATCATATGTTTATAAGATGTATACAAACAGAAGCATCTAAAGGTTATAATAGTAATAAGCTGTAGTAATAACAATAATAAGCAAAACTCTACATAATATCAATGACTAAAAAAAATATTATAATTACTCTGCATAAGGCATAGAGGGGAATTCTTTTTAGTTTGTATTGCATTTTTGTATATACATAGACTAGAGCAGAGGAACGATAATTAAAATACATTAAAGGCTTAAGCAAAAAGGTGATATGCATAACGTCCCTTCTAGAACTTACCTTGGATAAATTGTATCATGCCCTAAACCGACTTCATAACCCACCGCATACATGCGGCGATTAAAAAGGTTACACGGTGATTACCTGAATTTTTTTTTGTACATACTCCAAACAAGCAATGTACTTATAATAAGGCGGATTTCAAATTAGGCAACCAAATTCCAAACGAGATCTAACCAACGCATTATACAAGAGAATCCAAGACCTTGACTCTTAAAAATGTTTTGATGCCCTTAGAATAAAACCTAAATTCTGATAAGCCTGGTTTACAACATATACTGGATATGTTGATCAGAGCACAATTTGTAGTCCAAATGCACTCTCAGGTCCCTAACACAAACCACATTTTCCAAAATATTATCATTTAAAACATAATTTAATTTCAAATATGACTTAAGTCTGGAAAATCTTATATAACTTTATTTCTTTACATCGAGACAAATCCTATTCCGGAGACAGTATTCATTAAGTCTGGCCAGGTCATACTGCAACAGGGCACAGTCTTGTGGTGTCAAGATATTTCTATACATTTTTAGGTCATCCACATACATTCGAGTTTACGAAACAAGAACCCATATCATTAACAAAAATCAGAAATAATAAAGGTCCCCAGTGAGACCCCTGGGGTACTCCAGGTGTAATCATGGCATTGCTTGAAGAACAATTATTAAATTTGACACACTGAATACGCCCACAGAGATGTGACCCAATCCAGCGAAGTAGGACGTAGGATGAAATTCTGCTTGACGAACTTTCTACCCTTGTAGTACGTGGCAGCGCTCACAGTTTGGTAAAAACATACCTGTAGTAGGCAGATTGTCGTGATTGATGATATCTGACGGTCTGATGGCAGTGAATGAAGTTTGGGCTGCAGAAATCAATCCTACTTTTTATAATGTTTATGAATGATATTGAGACTGCTCTAATCCGGACCTCACAGTATAATAATATGCTGAGCATACAACGAATATGTGAGTAAAATTATCCATTGTATATGAAATAGCTATTGTCGAATATAAATGATATTTTGTCCAAAATTCTTATTTTGGAATATTAGTGTGTTGCTCAATATGCTGCCAATATTTATTAAGGGTGGTCAAAACATTTTCTTTGGATATATTCGTGAATAATAATTTAACGTCTAACGAGATTAATTCAGATCCTATGGGGGAGTTGCACTGTCTTTCATTTATCTACAAAAACAAAGGAGTGTTTTACAGAATAACTAAAAATGGGGTTTAGGTTAGAAAGTTGTAAATAATTTTATCGATATATTTTAATAATTTATACAAGGGGGAATCACGGCATGAAACAACGGGACGAAGGGGAACACCCTCAGTATGAGTTTTGGGTAATCCATACATTTTGGGAGGCAGAGTTTTTTGTTAACAATAGTCTGTACCCTCTTTCATTAATGAAATCATTATCAAACAATCTCTTAATTAACTTATTAACCCGAGCCTCACAAGATGTAGTAGGATTTTTTTGTATAGAAACTTATAATTATTGAGGTCCTTGATTAAGGTATTAACTTTTTGGGTATATGATTCTCTAGTCAATAAGAACGTGGAGTTGCCTTTGTCTGATCTAATGACTGAGATAAATTTTTCTTTAGAAAAGTTCTTGTACTTTGGTAGGATCTGGTTAGTTCAGGTTAGTTTAGTTAAGTTACTACGCTCATTCTGTTTTAACATATTTAAATAATTAGTCACATTTGTTTTTATCAGGATTGGTATATCTTCAATTATATATTTAAGGTCTTTGATAACATCAAGTAAAGGGGAATCTTTTATGCTATGATTGAGGGAAAAATTAGGTCCCAAATACAGCAATGTTAAAACATCAGAAGGGATATTTTTTTTCGTAAGGTTAACTAACCAATTTTCTGGAATTACTTGCTTATTTACAACATGTAACTTTAGATTATTGATTTTACTTATGTATATTTTCAAAAAAAAAACAATATTAACGCGTTAACTGCCATGTAGGTCACCGGTGACCTACGGGTAACGTTCCTGGGGCGCCGTGTGGGTCACTGGTGACCTACAGTAAATTTTGTCAATAACTTTGTCAAAACCCAACGTAAGATAAGATTTCGAGGCAGAAGGTGACCTACGACGATTCGTCAAATGGAGGCATATTGTATTTTACATGTTATATTGTGTTGCCTACCATTACATATACATTTACACAGCCGTGTTCACATCATAGTTTCTGGGGCGCTGTTTAGGGCACCGATGACCTACACCCAAAAATCAAAATTATAGCCCTATGGTGAATAATGTCAGGATAGTTTAGATATCAATATTCATTAAATATTTTTTACTGTTTAAAAATAAAAATAGTGCCGTGGAAAATTTTTTGAAAATCGGCTCGGCAGTTAAGGTGTTAAATAATAATGAATAGCAGTAATATTTAAAAAATAAAGGGGGATGATCTGGCAATAAACGAAGCATTATTTTAAATAAAATTGCATTTTTCTCCCACATTAAGCTGCAACTGGAAATTGCTAATAGACATCTTGTCAGGTATGCTCAGAAAATTAAGAATATCAGCGTAGTGCGTATTTAAAAAATAATAGATACATTAATTGTCTGCACGCACGCCCCTGTCGAAGCGATTAAATTATTGTTAACATTAAAATATACCCCCTGATAAGCAGTGTAATCTTTCAATATAAATAATAATAATTTTAAAAAAATGTGTATGTTAGAAAGTAGACATTTTTAGAAATGTATTATATTATTATGTTAATATTAATTTTTTTTCATAAAAAGATCTGAGAAATAGCTAGTTTAACTACTTTAGATTACTTAGGAAACACCTTGTATAATATTATAGAAGCCTCATTACAAAATTTTGGACATCTTTAATTTTCTTCTTGTTAAGAAACTTTTCACATTACTGCAAGCTTTTAAAGCAGTTATATAGCCAATTATACTACAAGATGTATGTGGATTTGAATCAGTGCGATAAAAAAAAAGAGGGTTTTAGATCAGCTCAATAAAGTAAATAGAGAATGTTCCATTTAAAAAAACAGTTAGTCTATTATAAAGTTTTTTATTAGGGCGATGAACCTTGTAGGTTTGCCTGAACGGTCGCAGTGAGGTATGAGCTACCCTTTGGGGAGTAGGCGGTGACATTATTTTTCCAGAGCCGATTTTCTCGCTGTGTGTATTTTAAAATGAAATGAAATGATTTTATTAGCTACTTATGCCTTGCACTTCCCGATTAGTGCTGATTAATCATCTTGTTGAGCCAGATGTGGATGCATTGAAAGGAAAATAATCAACACTTACAATATGGAAAAAAATGAAATATAGGTTTGTCCTTTAAAAGAAAAATGGGTTAGGCAAATACGAGAAATTAAATGGTAAAATTTAAATTGGGTTGTTTACTTAATTGGCTAGGTACCTACCTAAAACTGAGAATTTCCCTATTACATATTTTTACTGACATATTATATAGACATAATATTATAGCACCTTATAATAATAATACATTAATTATAATAGTTATAAATATATGACAAAAAATTAATGCCAGTTTAATTTAAGGACATAATAATATGTGATATTGTTTTTCAATTTTGTTTTGAATTTAGTCCAATAAAAAACTATGAACCAAGGTAGGTATTGTTTTGATCTGTTTCCTGTAATATAGCTACAGGGTGTCTTATATTTAATGTCAACTTTTAAGGGCCTTAATCTGTGTACATGATTTCAAGACAAAAAGTTCATATAAGCATGGCTCTGATTTCCAGATACAGTATGTTAAAATTTGAAATTAATTAATTTAATTAAAATTTTATCACCCTGTACCTATCTGCTAGGAAACAGAACTGTTGTGGACAAACATTTATATCAACTTTTTGTTTTAAGATTAATTAAGTTTGTGTTCATACTTAGTTAACACCCTGTATGGAGGAAAAAACATATATTACCTAATTGTCCACATATTTCACATGGCCTAGGTTGATTAGGCTTAAATTCTTCTCTAATAATAGTAAAATTGGGTTCATGAGTAGCCAGCCCCAACATAATCAAGTCTGCATCTGCCCCACATAGAACATGTTGAGTATTAGGATCATGGTCAGGTTGGGCCCGTTGTCTTCTAATATAATCCATAATTTTGTGTTCACCCTCTCCAGGGACATTGGCATCAGATAAAATCACTTTAATACCTTTCCAGCCGGGATCGCTATTTAGCCTGTCATGTATATAATAGTGCAAACATTCTGATAAGCGAGCCATGAATGGGGTACCAGGAGTGATACAGTTTGAATCAAAGTGCTCTTCTTTAGGCTTTTCTGGAGGCAAAACGCAACCTTTAATTAACAGCTCCGCCCTTATTCTTTTAATTTCGTTAATTTTTTCTGATGTTTCCTTTGAAGCACGAAAACGTCTTGACCTTTGCTGATTCATTTTTGCTCTGGGGGCTACACCATCGATGGCCATGTAAAGAACTTTACGGGGTCGTACAATGTTAAATAATCGATCTATACACTCGAAGATGGCAACCATCATTTCATCTTCGTTCTTTGGAGCCGGCCGATCTTCAGGATGGGTACAAGGATGAATGATGCCATTCATATCAAGGTACAAGTTATCAAACTCGACTCCATTCGGATTAGGTTCAGAAGAATCAGTGGGAATTTTTGTTCCATTCACGTCTACGGCCTAAAATGAAATTTTAAATAACACACTTGCCCACAAACTTCTCCACAAACTGAAAATTTTACCTTTTTTTCAACACAGTGCACTATCACAGAAGGGTACTTCCTGCTCAGCCACCTGAAAAATGCTGGTACTCCCATTGTCACAAAATAATAGTGTAACTTATTGTCAATAAATAATATTAATGTGTAATTTCAGTTTAAAACAATTAATTCGCTATAATTTATTTTCCTTAAACCATGATGGCCGCAATGCAATGCAATATGCAATGACGTGTTTGACAATTGACAGATGACGAGCGGCTAAAACCACAGTATACGGAAAGTTCCCTGTGCTAAAACTGCATTCACTCCAACGACTAGTATTCTTGTGGAAATTGAAGAATCTCCAAGTAAACACAGAACACAGAACTATCACCAACGAACACCAAGGTTAGTATTCAGCAAACTTTTATTGTTCTGTGGTTAGTTTCCAGCTAACTGTTATTGTTCTGTGGTAACTTTGTTACGATTGAAGTTTCAAGGAGATTAAGCAGATGTCGCCCATATCGCAATCTTCGCCAATGATAGGCGATCAAAGCATGCTAGATGACCGGGAAATTCAATTGTTTTTCGAGGAAGCGTCTGGGCCCGTGAGTTGGCATAATTTATTCAAGAAAGTGTTTTTGCCCAGCGAGTACAGGAAGTTATTTCGGGGTAACTTTCATCGTTCCTGTAACTCCTGTAAAACCTAGTTTTTCGGTCGGCGTCAATCCAGAGTTAATGTAAGACAAGGTTTTCAAATTATATTGTTTATTATTACCTCTTGGTTGGTATTCTAACAGTATAATATATGAAAGTAAAGATTGAGTTGGGCAGTGAACCCTCCGACTAAGGGTTTCGGCCCTTTGTTGGAGGTTTTAACGCACAATCGGTTGACTTTGGGTGACTCGTAAGTGCGCGAATTTAATTTGTATAATTAGTCTCTTAAACCTAAATACAATGCATAATTAGAGACTAAATATTGTTCGTATGTAAACTGATTAGTGAACAGATTTAGATGGTGTTCCAGTGCTTATAACATGGAAAATGGTAAGACTCTATATGTGCCTTTATTATATCCATAGAACTGTAGTGTTTTTATAATATCCTTTATATTATGCATCTTAAACACACAAACTTACCCATCAGTCCTAACAAGAAATTAATACCTTCACCTGTTGGTCAGGAACATGTCTATGCCACATAGAACTACATTCAATTATTTATTGTAAGGGGACTATCAGAAAATATAGCTTCTTCGATTTGTTTTCTGTGTCTCAGCCAATGAATAACTTGAAGAATAATAATCCTCTTATGCTTAATTAAACAACCACATAATGTAGGGAGTAAAATAAGCCACTTTATTTTGAAATAATTTTTACCACAGGCGATACCATTTGAATACCTACAGGGCCGTAGCTAGGCGTCATTCATTAGGGGGGGGCTTAGGTGAAAAAAAGCGGCGCAGGCCCACATTTTTGGAGACCGCTTTTGTTTATAATTCTAATATTTGCATTGAACAGATGTATGATAAATTATTTAATTTCACGTCTATTTTTTTTTTATTTCTATGCAAAAAGTAGGTTTGAGAAGGTTTTGGATTTGTCATGGGAGAGTTGGAGTTAAGTTTTTGTTTTAAAACTTTTCTCTTTCCACTTATACGAAATAAGTTGTATGTTCTACTTTTTACTCGGTAGGTACATATTTTAATTTTCTTTCTTGTTTTTCAGATTTCTTCGCCTATAACGGAACGGGACGGGCGTCATTCTTGCTTATAGGACAATTACTGAAAGTAATAATAAAAATAATTAACAAAATTACGCATTTCATATAACTGGACATCATCTTCAAGGGTCTTGATCGTTGGGCTTGGTACTAATGCATAATGCGAATATACCGACCTGCGATACAGATCTTGAAGATGGCTCATGCAAAAGATTAACGCGTTTTTGTCCTGCAAGTAAAAGTATGAAAAAAACTCTTAAGGGATTGTTTGCCTAAACACCGTCGCCGTGGTTTAGAGGTCAATCCGAGAGGGGATGGGACTATTCGCCGTCGCCGTTTCGCCGTCGCCGTTTCGCCGTCGCGACAATTCGCCGGCAGCCGATTCGCCGTGGGCCGTTTCGCCGTCAAATAGAATATAAGTCTATAATTATTACAATTTTTTTATATCTAGCATATACCGAATTGGACCCAAAAAGGTGGATTAGATGCCGTGTTAGCGCTGTTTAACCAATATAAGTCTATAATTATTACAATTTTTTTATATCTAGCATATACCGAATTGGACCCAAAAAGGTGGATTAGATTAGAAACGGCGACGGCTGAACGTCCTAGACCCGAATTCCAATAACCCTAATTATTATTATTGACTTGCCTATGTAGGTATATTTTTATCAAACAATTTTGTTAAAATTTAGCAATATATATTATAACCTTTTTTACGTATTTTATTAATTTCTATTTGACGGCGAAACGGCCCACGGCGAATCGGCTGCCGGCGAATTGTCGCGACGGCGAAACGGCGACGGCGAAACGGCGACGGCTAAATGTCCTAGACCCAATCCGAGATGCTCATTAGTAGTGAGTGAAATAGTGTGGTAGCTTGTGGAGATAGATGGCATGTGCATGCATCGGGCAAATGGTTATGGACAAGGAGGTATATATATTTACTATTATATTTAAAGAGATATAGATATAGATAGTCCTTAACAAAGTTGTATAATCCCCCCCCCCCCAAGAAAGGTCTCTGGATCCGCCACTGCTATAAGGGAGTTGTACTTTGTCCTTGTTCAGTAATTTCAAGATTTTTACAGTAAAATAAGCTGAAAGTAAAATCCTTTGTAAAAATCTATATCAACAATAATCTACTTAAAATTATGTTGTTAGCTTACCGTTATAAAGATATTTCCATTTCTTTATAAAAAACGAGCTAATACATCTAACAAACTTTGGATTTTTCACCAAAAACTCTTCGATTACTAATTTTTAAAGCAAAAATCGCCCAAAATCAACAAATATGTTAATAAAACCCAGCTGTGGCCGTCATTCGCTTCACACTTTGAAATTTCCTCGTTTGACAACCGAACTCGTCCCCGATTGGCTCAAATATTTAAAGTACTCACGTCAGGGATATCCTCACTCATGTTTAGGATGACGAGATCGAGAATTAACACGAGCGTTAAATGTTGTTGCATCATACCAAAATGGAAATTAGCATTGGGTTTTAATTTTGAAACGTTTGATCATAGGGCTGAATGTCGTATATCCAACGCCCCACAGATTAATTTTATGTCACAGAATAGCAGGAGTAGATGATATTTTAGACAATAATTAATAACTACTTTATTGGACAACGTTTTGACAATATACTTGGCCATCCAAAATTCTAAAATAAAACGATCTCCTGCAATAACTGAGGGCATGCACTAAATTAATATTTATTGACATTAAAGTTGCTTAACATGTTTATAATATGCGTTGTAACTTTAAACCATTAATGGGATTTTAAAACCCAAAACATTTACAGCATACAAAATCAAAAATTTAATACATGCAAGATAGACATCTTTTTGCGTTTTTAGAAACTTTTTTTTTTAACTGCGACTTTTAAAAACAACATTTTCTGAAAAAATATCCTTTTTTTCGATTTCTTTGCACAATTTTTTAAATGGGTCAGCTGTATGGAATGTTTCCAAAAAAATTCTGTGTGTTGGTCTTTTTTATATCTGCATTTGGGTTTCAAATACGTTTAATGAGTTTACAGTTAAGATATATGCATTAATCGAATGACCTAAAATCGAGCATATCAATTTTTAAGGCAATTTATTAAAAAAAAAATAGTTATTAACAATTTATTAAGTTAAATCCCCCCCCCCTCTCCCCTCCCCTCCGTAACTTTTTTATTTTTCACGCTGGGACATTCTTTCATTTTAATTGTCCCACTTTTACATGACTGTGAAATACTGATTTTTTGAGCTAGATGTTCAACTGAAAAAAATAAATTATAGTTTTGAAGAAGTAGTCCATATCTCGAAGTGGAGTGAATATTTATAAATAAATGAAACACAGCAGACTTTGCGTTTCATTTATTTATAATAAATTATAGGGTTTTGCGAGGGGTATTGCGTAAAGTTAAGTCAAAATTTTTTTATAAAATGTCAAATGTCAAAACTATTGACATAACTTACTTTTTTTTAATGGAACACCCTATATATTAATAAATATTTAAAGACATATTATTTTTCTGAATACGAATATATGCCACACATGCCCTTTACTTTCATTAGTTTAGCCTACATTAATATAAATATCATTAAAATTGGATTATTGTTTTTGTTTGCAATAATTAATTATTGTTTTTATAGTTTTACACTTTTGAGGCATTTATTAGATAGATGGAAGATTTTGTGGTTTGTAAACTCACAACATTTAAGTTTTTACCCGATTACTCAAACCTAGGAACAAGAAATTTATTTAAAAATAAAATAAATCAAATTTACAAACAATTGAAAAAATTTTTGAACAGAATGGCTCCATTGTCTTTTTTTAAGTTATTGTTAATCGGTTTATTTAAAAAAGGACTTACAGAAAAAGTATAATAATAAGTTATATTTGTTAACTGCATTAAAAATGAAGGACATGTGGAGCAGCACTAATAAATGAAAAAAAAAATATATATATATACACCCTCTTTGTAGCAATTCTTAAATATCTCGGTTTCCAGAACAATGCATGTAACCTTGTTAGAAGCTACTTAGAAAACAGGAGACAAATGGTTGTTCTAAACGGAAATACATCGGGGTCGAGGGACTTGAGGTTTGGTGTTCCGCAGGGATCGATACTAGGACCATTGTTTTTTACTCTGTATACAGCACAACTTATAACGCGAATCAAGCACTGTAGAACCCACTTTTACGCGGATGATACACAGATCTACATTTCCTTTAAACCTAGTGAAATTGTTAATGCCAATAACAAGATCAATGAGGATCTGGGTGTCATTTTACAGGTATCTCAAGCACACTGTTTAAGTATAAACCCCAGTAAATCGCAGGGACTTCTCTTTGGTAGGAAGAAAGATCAATTGTTATGTCAAAAACATGTTAAAATAATTGTAAATAACGATACGCTTAAGTTGGTAAATTCTGCAAGGAATCTGGGCCTAGTACTCGATAATGGTCTTAGATTTTCTGAACATGTTGGTATGTGCATAAAAAGGGCTTTTACAAATCTGAAATTAATATTCAATTATAGAACAATTCTATCTGATAAACTTAAAAAAATGCTATGTGACTCCATAGTTTTGTCGCACTTTAATTACGCGGACGTAGTATATGGTCCTTGTCTGCTCAGTGTTGATGCTCGGCGTATCCAATTAATTCAGAATTCTTGCGTGCGTCTGATAGGGGGTATTAGGAAGCGTGAAAGGGGAGTGTCTGCGAAACTAAACGAAATAAAATGGTTACGAATGAACGAAAGAAGAGTCCTACACTCTGTAGTTCTATACAACAGTATAATCTCTAGAAGGTGTCCGGATTACTTATACGAGAACATTAAATTTCGCAGTGACATGCACAATTTGGAACTTCGCCATAAATATACTATAACTACTCCGGCACACACGTCTAGTAATTTTGAGAAATCATTTAGTCATAATGTGGCAAAATTATATAATAAAATACCCCTCCACATAAGGCAACTTACGGGCATAAGATTTAAAATAGGAGTTAAAGAAGTCATAAAACTTATTATCTAGTTTATACTCGTTATTGTGATTGATTTATATAATACCCTAATAGGGTTCAACCTACAGTACAAAATGTTTTTACTTTTTTTCTGCTAAATAATGGATGAATAAAAAATGTATATATTTTCCTTAGGTTAAGTGAGGAAGCTTGCTTCAACTTCGCCTTTTGTAATTAATTTTTTAAAAATTACAATAAAGACTTTATTTATTTATTTATTATTTTAAATTTTTTGAATTGTTTGTTATTTGTAAATTTGATTTATTTTATTTTTAAATAAATGTGTTATTGTTCCTAGGTTTAAATAATTGGGTAAAAACTAAAATGTTGTAAGTTTACAAACTACAAAATCTTCCATCCATCTAATAAGTGTCTCAAAAGTATAAAACTACGACAATAAATTAGTTATTGGAAACAAAAATCATAATCCAATTTTAATGATACTTATACTAATTTAGGCGAAACTAATGAAAAGAAAGGGCATGTGTGGCATGTATTCGTATTCAGATAAAGTTCAGTTCAGTTACTAATTTGTCCATAATTTTGACACTTGACACTTTATAAAATTTTTGACTTAATGGCATAAAAATGTACGCAAAACCCTACAATTAATTTTTTTAGCCAACCGTCTAGCTCAAAAGTGGGACAAATTAGAATGAAAACACTGTACAGAAATTTTATTTGTATTTTCTTATTGATGCAGGGCAATATGAAACATTGAAATTAACGAAAATTTAGTTTAGAATTGTATGTCCCTGCCCCCTGCTACAGGTGCATGTGTATGAACCAAAACAGTAGTGTTATGCTAATAATATTTCTCTTTTGTTTCAGGCTCTTCAGTAAATAAACAAAATGTAATAAAATCGCGTCGTGAATTTTTCAGGGTGACATTACGAGGCAGAACCCAATTATTTAATTCGATCTTTTCTAGTCTAACGTACAGAAAAAATAGGATTAAAATAAATACAATACTTGCAAATGTTATTTGTTAATTGAAAAGTGAAATATTTTCTCACATGCAGGGGCGTCATTTGACGATTAGTTCGGGGGATAAGCTAAGGGAAAGTCCTTTTCAGCTTCTAACATTTGAACATATAAGGGAGATAGGGTGAAACAAAAAAGCGCCGCTCGCGCAAATTTAAGTAAACATTGGCAAAAATAGGTTTGGATTGTGATGTACCTACATGACAGGGCTTCTCCTCATTTCTTATCAGTATCAAAATAAAAGGGGGAATTGCTATCCTAAAGGGCGAGAGGAGTGTAAACGAAAAATTATAGTTATTTTAAGGAGAATCTAGAATATAAATCCGGACTGCATTATTTTTCAATTAAAAACGATTTTTCTTAGTATATACAGGATGACTCCAAATGTAAAAATGCTAGTATAAATTCCTAAGGTTAAAGTGTAACCATCTAACTCAACTTACATTAGTCCAAAAGTTTATAGATTCCGTATGAGGAAAGGATGACATGCGAAATCCAGATCTGATAACAGTTTTGATATACCTTGCAGAGGGCGCCACCAATAGCACTTGATACCCTGTATATAAATTTTTCCAAATTGCATATTATCCGTCCTCGAATGACGCCTTTGATCGGTTTATAGTCAATAATATTAGGATTGGTTTCTGTGTCGTTAGGCGCGCCCATGAAAAGCTAAATCAACATTTAAATGTTCGGGACACCAGCTGGATTAGAGAAGTCTGCAAGATTTTATTAGGTAAGATTAATATTTTAAATGTTTTGGATCTGTTATAGAAGAAATGGCGAAATTATGATAAACTGTCCACATTTGTCTTTGAATACTTTTTAATTTCTTTACACACATGCTCACACACACTTTCTTTTTAATGTAAAATTATTATAGTTATGCTTGAAGCCTACATTTTTCTTCGAATTTTTATTTCCTTCTCATCATAAAAAAGTCTTTATTGTTTTTAAAATGAATAATAATTTGTATATATTTGTAAAAGCAGAAATAAAAACATTTTTGAGCCCTCTGTTCTTCTCCGTCTCATAGAGATTTTTTAAATTAAATATTACTGTGTTGCTTTTTTTTTGGCACACTTCCCAATTGAATCTTGTTTGTTCAATTCGTCAGCTTTCTTTCTACTTATCTGATGAATCCTGTTCAGAAGCCATGCCAAATTTTGTTTAGATTTTGAGAAAAATGAAAACATATTTTTTAAATAAAAACCCTTAAATATACAGGGTGTTATATAATAATGGCAGGTTTTATTTAAATGAGTGGTTTCTAGACCAATTTTAAGTCGAAAAGTTCATACAAACACTCGTGCAGGGTGATATTATATTAATGATATGCTATAATACCTCAGGACGTGATTCTTGAGAAATTAAAAAGAAAACTTCATATGACTGTATGCTTAAGCATTTTAACTTTTGAACTACTTGGGTGTTAAAGTTTTAAGACAAATATTCCAATTAATATTGATTTTTTAAAAAGGATTGTTGTTTGTGCCTTTCCAGCATTTTGTTTTGTACAATTTAATAATATTTGAACCACCCCCTAAGGATAGATGTGTATCCATATTAGTGTGTGCTTGACGACAAACCTTCGGGTAAACCATGCCCTGATGATGGACTTATGGGCCAAAACGCGTAGGCTTATGGTTAATACTTTTTATTTCGAAAGATGCTAAAGTATAGCGGTCGAAGGATTGCACGAGAGGAAAGGGGGAATTTTGACATAAAAAGCGGTACCTATATTCTAGATTTACTGGTCAAACCTAAAACGAGTATGTTGTTGCACAAAGCAAAGTCCATTGATTGAATTCCATTTCCTAAATCTACGGTCATGGCTACGGCGCCATTTTGTAGTTCCGCCGAAAGGTTTGACAAGCTCAGCAGGATCTCATTTTGTTTTGCCGTCCTCAGCTAATTCTAAGATTATGTTGATCCAAACTCTTTCTTCTAAAAAACAGACAGATAGAAAATTAAAACGTATTTTATATTATCTGCAGTTAAATTCCGGACAGCACTTTGTTACATTATAAATTAATATTATTTTTATACTCCTGCATCGATTACTTTTAATATAGGTACCGTTATTGTTAATGTAAGGGCGAGGTTATATTATGAAACAGCTTAGTATTTATTTATTTATTTATTCAATAATAGATCCATACATAAATTGTACTTAATAGTAATAACGAGTGATTATTAATTATTTTGCTCAAGGGCGGCTGTGACCCAGTATACATAGTGTAGCAGTAGCGCGTAGATTAAATCATAGGGCGAATTTGCAAGAAAGCAGCGTTGTCACGTTGAAAACCTAAAATAATGTTTTTTGACGGTATGTAATATAAAATCCTGAGCTATCTTACTTTGAAAGCCTACTTTATATGGCCGTCTCCTACTTCTAGACACCTTCTGATGTTTCTTCTTACCCTCAGAGACACATTAACCAATACGTTTGGAGAATTATTAATTTCGGCAATTTTTAAACTTTACAAATACACAAATTCAAATAAGACGTAAATGTCATAAAACAATCATGTCATCTTATCTACGCAGTATGGCCATGATGCTTTTAAAATGCATGGCCTCCCTTGAGTAAAATAATTAAAAATCACTCGTTACAATAATACTCTGTAAGAGTGTAGACCGTGTTGTTTACTTATAAATAAGAATACATACATAGCTAGGCTGTTACAGTAAACTTTTGTAACTCAATGGTAAGTTTTGGTCTTAAACAGACTATATTTGAGCCAACGCGGCAGGAGGCATGTCTGGATAATGTCTTCGTGGATCATGGTATAGACCTGCATTCTGCAAGTGGGACTGAGATGAGTGTGTCTGATCATAAATGTCAAATAGTTGAATGCATAATATCGGAACCTGTAAACAAATTCGTAACATCTCACAAAGTATGCAGACCAATTACACAGAGGGGCTTAAATATATTTTTTGACTTGATAGGAACTATTTCTTGGGATTTTATTGATAACAGCACTAATGCTGAAAAGGCATTTGAACAAATTTTGAGCATATTAGAGAATACATATAAAATTTCTTTTCCTGAAAAGACTTATACTATTAGATCTGACAACCACAATAATGTCACTTGGTTTAATAATGACCTCCGGGAGATGAGAGACCGTCTCAATCTTCTGGGGGCTCTGAAAAACCAATATCAATTTAATGACATCAGTCAAGAATTTAATAATTATAAAAAGCTGTACAAAGAGGCCATTAAAACAGCCAAAATAAGAGCGAATGACAACTTTATTCGTTCCTCAAACAACCAATCAAAGGCATTATGGAAAGTAATAAATAATAATAGAATGAAAAAAGACCAACATCCCAAAAATGTAAGTATAACCTCAAGTGATTTTAATGACTTCTTTTCCAGCATAGTAAAAAATATTGTACAGAGTATTCCCCATGCGCGAATGATCCACTTGACTTTCTAAATACAAGAATGCAATTACCTAAAACGTCGTTCTCCTTCACAGAGGTGACATTCAACGAGGTAAGAGACATAATAGACAGTCTTAAAAATAAACAAAGCCGAGATCTTTATGGGTTTAACATTAAAATAATAAAAACTATTAAGAACCAACTAATTATGCCTCTAACTAAACTAATAAACCTTTGTCTTAAGCAAAATGTTTTCCCAACTAAGTTAAAAATAGCAGTGGTTATTCCTATCTTTAAAAAAGAAGATCCCACCATACCAGAAAACTATAGGCCCATATCACTTTTGCCTATAATGTCCAAGATCTATGAGAAATGTATGGCCGTTCAAATAACCAAATATTTTCAAGTAAATTCACTTTTCTCTCAATGCCAGTTTGGCTTTAGAAAACATAAAAATACAACTCTGGGAATTATCAACCTAATATCAGATATAATCGAGGGTTTTCATAACATGAAATATACTTCGGTCTTGTTTTGTGATCTAAGCAAGGCTTTTGACTGTGTCGACCATGGCATTCTTTTAAAAAAACTGGAGCTTTACAACTTCAATGACCATAGCATTAAACTTGTCAAGTCATATCTACAGGATCGACAACAAGTGGTGAGCTGGGCTGGTGTGACATCGGCAAAGAGTGAAATAAATATCGGGGTTCCACAGGGGTCTGTTCTAGGCCCTATTCTATTTCTTATATATATAAACGATTTACCATTTAATGAGAATATAGCTGGATATACACTCTTTGCCGATGACACAACAATCATTCACTCGGCCGAAAGTTACCTCAAATCACTGGAGGGATCCATGGTGGCACAGGATAGAGCAGAAAACTGGTTTTGCTCGAATCGACTGCTATTAAATGCAAACAAAACAATTCGCATGCTTTTTACCTTAAGAGAATTTCCCAATAACGAAATAAATCAACATGTGAGGTTCTTAGGGGTAGATCTTGACCCGAAATTATAATGGGGAAAACATGTTGACACTCTCTCGGCAAAACTAAATAAAGGACTCTATGTACTTAAAAATTTGAGAAATTGTGTTTCAAGGAATGTATTGAGAACAGCATATTATGCGATAATTCACTCACACCTCTCCTATGCTATTCTAGCATGGGGTCATGCAACGCAAACACATCGGATATTTGGCATACAGAGAAAAGCTCTAAGAATAATGACAGGCTTAGGATATAGGGATGATTGTAAATGTATGTATGTTGACATGCAACTGATGACTGTGCCTTGTGTATATATATTGGAATGTTTGCTGTTTGTTAAGCAGATCTGTATCGTACCCATGGAGATGTTCACTCATATAACACCCGCACTGGGCCTAAATTGGTGCCTAAATACTGGCGGCTGGGAAGGTGTCAGGATGGCCCGGGATATTGGGGGATAAAATTTTTTAATGCTGTACCTAACAGTGTAAGATCCTTGCCCATTAGTAAATTTAAACAAAAATTGAAAAAATACCTAGTCAATAATGCATTTTATAAATATGAGCAATTCTTAACATCTGATTTTAATATGTTGTGACCTGTATCTTAAATTATGATTTTAGTTTGTCTATTGTGAAATGTTTATTATAGAGTGTGATTATATGTAAGTACATTTATTTTAATAACTGATGTTATAATTGAAATTTTATTAGAATTTATTGTCTATATTGTATTTTGACTTGTGTAAGCTTTGTTGACATTGACACCAATAAACAATTTGAATTTGAATTGAATTTGAATTACAACTTACTAAAAAACAAAAACTAAAAAATTTACAGTTTGTTACAATTTGATAATAATATCTAATTCTTTCTAATTTAATTTTTTTTTTTGATGTTTATAATAGATATAATTGAGTAAGTTAACATAAACTAGCATAAGGAAGTTTCTGGCTGTTGAGGAAGAATCGGTACATTGTTACCTATCAACAGACCTTTATTTACCGAATTACCGTATTGCTTATAAATTGTATGTTGAATATTATGGTAAATAAAAATTGTTTATTATTATTATTTATTATTATTATTATTATTATTCAACATTTCTAGCCACAATACAAATTATAAATTATAAATTACCACAACACAAAAAAGAAGAAATCCCGTTTTACAATATAAACAACTTCAATCACAATACAAACTACCATGAACAGATCGCAATAAATGAAGCAGCAAGGGAACCTATCCATTACATAATATCACAATAGCCCCCGAAAATCAGACTCATTCGGGTACTTATTAACGTCATAATAGCATTTACCAACTAGAAATTTCTTTAGTCTGGTTTTCAGTTTCCCACTTCTATCCGATCTAAATGTTTCCGGAAGTCGGTTCCAGATTTTAATAATCATGTAAGTGCAATTCCTCTGTTAATATGTGAAATTTGGTTTTTCCGCGACTAGGATATTCTTATGTCTAGTGTCATAATTATGATCGTACTGCAACTGTTCAAAAAAGGAATAATTTTTTACAACAAACATTATGCATTCATAGACATATAGGCTATATAGTGACAGTATATTATTTTTAATAAAAGTTGGTCTACAAGTTTCAAGTTCTTTTATTTTATAGATTGTCCTAAGGCACCTTTTTTGTAGGATAAAAACATAACATAAACACGCACCGCTCCTAGAGCGCCATAAAGGATTTATCCTGCAGTGCTGTGCCTTATCATAAAAAAAAAAATAGTTGTTTACGAGATTAACATTGCCCTTTTTAAAGATTGGGGTGATTAGAGCTCTTATTGATTGATTGGATGCACTTATTTATAAGTTTAGTGAGAGGTATGAGGATTTTTCTAGAATGCAAGAATAACACCCTTAGAAGGACCAATTTGGCTTTGTACCCAAGCTGTTGTAAATTTAAACAATAAAATGTATGCATTTAAAAATATTTTGAGTATTGCTATTCAATTACAACCATCCGGAATTCAACCACGGTGGGCACAATCTGGCAACTGCCTGCAAACCACGTGCGTTTTGTGCTACACTCAGGTGAAATTAATGGACGACAGTAGCGACTTTTTACTCCTGGTTTTTGCGGTCCAAGCTAAATTTACGCATACATGTCTAGAGGTCCATTCGCATGAGCGGTAAATTGAAAGCATTACATGATAACTCTTTGTAGGTTGGTCTATGGTTAAATTAATGAAATGGAAGGGATAAGCTTATCAGGGAATTGAACTGAAATCATTTCAGACACTGCCATACCATTAATCATAGTTACTTTTTCCTTAATGGAATAGTTCATATTTATCTATAAATAAAGCGCCTTTAATCAGGCTAGGATAACTTAAATGGTGAGGATCGTTCCCCGTTCGTTTAGTTCTTCAACCAGACGATGATGGCGCTATTGTAGGGATTTTGTTTTATAAGGTTGTTCATATCCTAAAATTGGTAAAATTAGAATGAGCGTGGGGAACGTTCTCTATCTTTCTCTCTGAATTAAACCGTAACAGCTAAGGTGCAATAAAGATGAAAATATGACTTATGTGCTGATCCATAATAAAAATATCTTCCGGAGTCGGACCCAAGTGACATTGACATTTTAAAATTGAATTTTTAAACGAAGCGGCGCGACGTATAAATGTATTAAGTTTATTCTGCTAAAATGGTGATTTATTGTTGGGTTCCCGGATGTAAAGTACAAAGTGGGAAACGTGTGAAAATGCACAGGTTTCCAAAAAGCGACCAGGTAAGTTTTTTGTTGTTTTAGCGAAGTGATAAAAAGGGTGTACCGTGAAGAGCCAAAAAGGCACCTTGCGCCTATACTGTATACAAAATATTGTTGCAATCTAAAAAAAATTATGCAGGACACCTTTTAATCCTGAATAATCATAAACATTACTTAATATACTGATTTTCTTAGAGTTTACGATCTTAGTATAATGTCCGTGTATTTTTAGACGCATACACTTTGGGTAAATACTATTTAAAATCCATTACTCTGTGGCAAAGACAAGATTGGCATTCAAAAATCTTATAGAGTTTGTCACACACATTTTGGATATGACCAAAAAATTGAGCAGCAGAGGATCCTATTTAAAGCTGAACGCTGTTCCTATGTTAATTCTTTACAGCACAATCCTAGGTAAAACTTGCCTTGTTATTATATTAATTTATGTAAATATCTAATATTAATAATAAAGCTTGTCGCCATATCAGAAACGTAGCTACAACTTTCTTTTAATCTCCCAAAATATATTGACTTTAATTGAAGAGGTTCGCGCTTCTAACTTTTTCATCAGAGTTAGAAGCGCGAAAATTTGAATTCAAAATTGTAAAATTTAAATTTTCAGGCGTGGCGCCGACCCCCCGCCCCTCGCCAACAGTGCTACATTTAGTTCTTCAACCAGACACGAATGGCGCTATAAGGGAACCAATTTAGTATGTTGAGTTGCCTATCTATCCCTACCATAAGCGCATCTCCCTTGTCTATGCCTTTAATAAAAATGTTGTCACTGACGCTACGTTTCGTTTTGTCAATGCCAAATATAATAATTTGCTGGTGTTTGCTGTATTAACTGAACTATGAAAATTTTGTAACTTTGCCATCACATTTAATTGAATAACTTAGGATTGGCTTATTAAAATTTATTCAAACTTGGCACCTGGGTTTATTACATCGACCTCTTCAAAAAATTATAATACAATTTTTCTCTGAAATGTAGTACAGGGGAGCCAATATTTAGCCACCTCAAAATCTACATGGGATTTCCTATGTTCAACTAAGCCACGCATCACCTGGTATAAATTACTTAATTTAATAATTAATAATGTACATTTTATGTGCTGCATCTTCCTGGTTCCTGTTTTATATAATTAATTTGGCTTGCCTGGGCTTGTTTCATTTTTAAATTTGTATGTTCATGCCCTAATATACAGGGTGTTATTTACTAAGTGTCCGATATTTTACAGGACGATACTTCAGTTATTTATAAGGTGAAAAGTTCATATAATCATGGGTCCGCTAGCCCTTCATTTTTGAGATACAGGGTGTTAAAAATTTATTTTTATTTTTGTTTTTTGTAAATAATTTTTGAAATAATGTCTATATTTGGACGAAAATTGGTATCTAGAGGTTTTTTGAAATGCGAAATTCGAATTTAATGTTGATATGGTTTCCACTTGTAGAGGGCGCCACCTACGTGTCTTTTTACTCTTTTGCGAGTCATAACTTTTTTATATATGCTTGTATTACATTTTTAAGCAAAAAAATGGACTTCTTCATCATTTTTACATGAAAAAGGCATACTTGGTAGAAGTCGCTACCAGTAATCGTTCTCGAGAAAAAGAATAATAAAGAAATAAATGGCATTTATTTGCATATCGCTATGCCCATATCAGAGTTTGATAAAATAGCATTTATCTCCTAAACAAAGCCGAAAAAACAAATGATGAAAATGTACTTTGCATTAGCCAATAAAGTGCCTACATAACAGTGTTATCAAAAGAGAAAACGGCAGTGGCGTACATATTTTTTGTTCCTGTTAAAAATTGTAACACCCTGTATCTCAAAAATGAAGGGCTTGCGAACCCATACTTATATAAACTTTTCACCTTATAAATAACTGAGGAATCGTCCTGTAAAATATCGGACACTTATTAAATAACACCCTGTATAGTTTAATCATCTCCTCCTTTTAATCTTGTAGTTTTTCAATATTCATATTTTTGATTTACCTGAGTATTTATAAGATACTGTGATTTTAATTGTAATTTAATATTATTTGCATTGCTTTGTCAATAAGTCTTTGGATCTTCTGCCAATAAAGCCTATTTGAAATTGAATTAAGTGCACCTGAAATGGTTATCGGACATGCACCAACTTTTATCAACAATAAAATTTTCTGAGAAACCAATAATAAAGAAGTTTCCCATTTTTTGCACACCTAAACGACCACACTGTATACTATACAATTGAATTGGATTGGCAAAGAAACGTGTCAAACTTACTTGTTGCAAAAGTTGTCCCTGTTCCTCTCTGCTTGTGTACATTATATCTGGTTCTTCGTCCATACCAGCCAACTTTGTAACTGTAACTTTGATTGACCAAAAATCCTTGACGTTTTCTTGAGTAGTTCATTTCCATAGTATCCTATAAATAATAATACATTAAACAGTAGTATAGTCTAACGAAATTCAATTGAAACAAACAAACCTGTGAAACCAACGTGTAGAAAAAGGCATTGTACTCTTCAGCAATGGCCCCCTTTTTGGGCCCTCAAAATACGCCCCAATCTTTGAGCCTCCTGCCTTCTGGAGCCCCCGTGCGACGAAATCTGAATCAAAACGTTCGCCTCCGGCAAATCAAAGGACGTGTCCGCCACCTTAGACACAAATATCGTGTTCACTTTCGGATTAAACTTGAAATTCTGCAAGATCTGTATCCTCTCGTTCTGACTGGTGAGACCGTAGATATACAGGGTGTTGGGAAAATGTGTTTGGATACTTGGACAGGTGAATCTACATGATAAAATAATGTTAGTAAGTCATGTAACAAAATATCGAAATCTCAATATTTTCTAAGTTATGGTCTGTCAAAGTTCAATTTTTTTTTTCTTATTTTTGATGTAGGGCATTTACTTTTTCACCAATTAATTTGATTTTTGGCACAGAGACTTATCTTCACGATTTCTATAACTCTGTTACCAAAATGTTGCCCTACTCTGCCACCAGAGGGCACTTTACCTGAAAACCATATTTTTTTTTTTCGCATATCTTTTTGGATTTGACAGATATTACAAAACCAAATATGCCTTGTGAAAGACAATAAAATACTTATTAAAAAAGTTACTCTTCATTCGAGTCGATAAACCTCACCGTTTAGTCACAAATTAGCAGTAAACATTTTATTACCATTAAATCAGTACGTCCAATAGGCGCAAATAAATCAAGTTACCATGCTTCAAATTTAAATAAATCTGTCAATAAAATACCTAATAAGTTATCGGACTAAATACTAAATTATATCAACGTAAACAATTTATTTTTATTTATTTATTTTCAGTTTTATTCACCTAATAATAATTTATGTATTGGTAATTATTATACGAATAGATAGGTCATTAAATCTATTTTTTAACACTGAATGAACAAGTAATTAAGAAGGAAACTAATCATAATATATTCTCAAAATGTCCTCCGTTCATCTCTATACATTTCCTAATGCTTTTCAAGAAATGTTGCCTAACTTTAAAGAAAATACCGGCCGTATTTTGAATAACCTCAAATCCATTAATTACTCTTTGACGTAGATCTTCAACATCGTTTACCGGAGTTTTATAGACCAAAGTCTTTAAATGTCCCCAAAAAAAAAAGTCCCTAGGATTAATGTCAGGCGAACGCGGTGCCCAAGGTAATGATCCATTTCGTCCTATCCACCTGTTAGGAAATGTATCATTGAGATATGTCCGTACGTTTAGACTAAAATGGGGTGGAGCGCCATCTTGAAGAAGCCACATGCTTAATCTTGTTTGAATTGGCACATTTTCCATTAATTGTGGAAGGACATTCCGAAGGAAATGTAAATAAACTTCGCCATTTAACGGTCCTTCAAAAAAGTGAGGTCCTATGAGATGGTCTCCTATAATTCCGCCCCATACATTTAATGAGAATCGTCGCTGATGCTGCCGTTCCATAATCGCATGTGGGTTTTCGTATGCCCATTGGTGGGTGTTATGAAAATTGGTAATCCCATCCCGTGTGAAAGTAGATTCGTCCGTGAATAATATGAAATTAAGGAATCGATTGTTTTGTCGAAATTTCTCTAATAATTGTTGGCACATGTTAACTCGTAACTGTGCGTCACCCTCATAAAGTGCCTGTACCTTTTGTACATGAAATGGGTAAAGAAGATCCTCATGAAGGACTTCCCAAGCCGTAGAATTGTCAATTCCCTCTTCTAAAGCTATATTTCGAGTACTTATACCTGAATTCGCTTCTGCTCTTTCAAGTATTCTTTCTTCCATTTCAACAGTTCTAACGTATCTTGGTCTACCTTTATCAGCAATAGTATTTATAAATGAGCCTATCTCGCCAAGCCTTCGATGAACTTTGATGAAAGTTGGGGCACTTGGAACATTTCTATTAGGATATGTTTCCATGTAAAACCGCCGTGCTTGCTCTGCATTCCCATTGGCTCTCCCATAACAAAAATGCATGTCACGATACTCAGTATTTGAATATACGTGAGCCATTTTATTACTAGGTAAACAGCAACTTAATTTTCACTAATTTTAAAAATGTACTACGTTTATGAATACTTTTAAGGCTTTACTAATGTCTAATTTTTTTACTTATTATTTACTTTTCACCCGTCTTATCATTTATTTAAATTTGAAGCATGGTAACTTGATTTATTTGCGCCTATTGGACGTACTGATTTAATGGTAATAAAATGTTTACTGCTAATTTGTGACTAAACGGTGAGGTTTATCGACTCGAATGAAGAGTAACTTTTTTAATAAGTATTTTATTGTCTTTCACAAGGCATATTTGGTTTTGTAATATCTGTCAAATCCAAAAAGATATGCGAAAAAAAAAATGGTTTTCAGGTAAAGTGCCCTCTGGTGGCAGAGTAGGGCAACATTTTGGTAACAGAGTTATAGAAATCGTGAAGATAAGTCTCTGTGCCAAAAATCAAATTAATTGGTGAAAAAGTAAATGCCCTACATCAAAAATAAGAAAAAAAAAATTGAACTTTGACAGACCATAACTTAGAAAATATTGAGATTTCGATATTTTGTTACATGACTTACTAACATTATTTTATCATGTAGATTCACCTGTCCAAGTATCCAAACACATTTTCCCAACACCCTGTATATACGGCTTGTTCATTTTGATCGCGTAATGTTTCAACGCGAACACGTTATCGGAAAATACGATGGTTTTGTCGCCACGTCGTTCGTGATAGCGAATCAGATATTGGGTCGCTCGAAACTTGTTGACGATCGTACTTGTTGGGGTTCATGACGTAGAGCAGCAATCGCTTGCTCGTCTTGCACACGAGGTATTCTCGGTAGAATTCGGGCGTCATCGGGCACCACACTTCAGCACATTGGACCCTAAAACGTTAGACTGCTTTGTGGTGGCAAAATCAAACAGACAAACAATAATATACCTTGCGATAAAGCCTTTCTTCTGCAATTCAAGCCAGTTGGCTTCATACAGTTTCGGACCAATCAAAAAATTTAAATCCGCGATTTTGTCATCTTCCCTCAGTAAAGTGGCGGTTAAGCCCAGTTTACAATGAGACTGCACCAAAGTCAATGCTCTACGGAACATTTTGGCTGGAATTGTGTGGACCTGTAAATAATAATTGTTTAATAATAATAATAATAATTGTTTATTGACGGATATATAAAACATAATAAATAATTACACAATCCATTTTTTGCATCAAACAACAATAAAACAAATTTTGATAACAAATCAATTAATCAATTTTTACATTGTAAAATAAAATAGAATATAAAATATTTCAACAAAAACAACATTAAACATTAAACACTAAACAGGAATAGTAGGTATCACATATATAATCTTATCATTATTGAGTTTGTCTTACAAGTATTCGCTTTAATAATGTTTTAAATTTACCAATTGTTATATTAAAGACATCCATCTCAGTAACAATAGAATTCATTTCCCTGCACATGCGGGATATGGGACTGTTATAGCCATAGTTTGTTCTATGGTAATTTACCGCAAATAATCTATGCTCTCTAAAAACTCTTTGTGGCGCCAAAAGGCCGACAAAGCTAAGAAGTTCGGGGACATCGAACTCAGAATTAATAATCTTATAAAGAAATACCAGGTCCAGGTAAACACGTCTCACCGACAATGGAAGTAAATTGATGGAAGCTTCAATGTTTTTGTATATGATCTGGTACTGAGTGATACCCTGTTTAAATGCAATGAAGCGTAAGAACCTCTTTTGTACTTTTTCGATTTGTTCTGAATAAACATCATAGTGTGGAGACCAAATCTGGGAAGCATATTCCATTACAGAACGAACTATAGAACAGTAGACTGATTTGAAACAGTCAATATTCTCAAAATCTTTTAGAGTTCTCTAAACCAATCCAAGAAGTTTCAATCCTTTATTGGCAGTATTATTAATGTGCAAATCGAAACAGAGTTTATAGTCCAATGTGACACCAAGATCTTTTACCTGTTCAGTGCGTGTAATTGTATTATGATTAAGCGAGTAATCATAGCTTTTTTTATACGATTTTTGGAACGAGTGATTTTTTTTTGTCCGTTCTGATTAAAATATTTAATATTGTGACAGCTATTTTTATTAAATTTTAATGTTTTATCCAGTATAATTTAACTTCAACCTGTTTGAAACATACACTAGGTAAAATTTGACAAATTTACTATAATATTGCCGAAATGAAATATTCATTAGATGAGAGATTGCAGATTGTTATCTTGTTCTACAAATGCCAAGAAAATGCAAGAGAAGCAAGGAGAAGATTTATTGCAAATTTTCACAGAAATATATCCGTCAATACTATTCTAAGAATAAAGAACCTATTTGAGGAAAATAAAACATTTCATGACAGACAAAGAAATCCAACTCTATACTAATTAAAAAAAAAAAACATTAATAATTTAATTGTTCAATGTGACCTCCGTTGTTCTCGAAACATGTGCGATAACCTCTTTGTAGCCTTTCCAAACTTGCTGTTATACTGTGATTTTCCTGGTTAAGGCGATTTATTTCATTCACAATTTTCTGCATGATCTCTTCAATATCGTGGTTTCGCTGCTTGTATACCACGTTCTTTAAATGGCCCCAAAGAAATGTGTCTAATATTGACAAATCGGGACTATTGGGTGGCCAAGCATAGGTTCCATTTCTACCAATCCATTCTTCATGGCGTCCGTTTAAATATTGAGTAACCTCACGCACGGCATGCGGAGGGGCCCCATCATGTTGCCAAATTAAATTTTGATATTCTTCCAATGGTAAATCTTCCAAAAAGTTCTCAATTTCGTTTTCTAAGAACTCGTAGTATCTCTGTCCATTTAAAGTCCCGTTAAAAAATATTGGTCCCAAAATTCTATTATTTTTTATGCCACACCAAACATGGATTGAAGTCTTTCCTTGAAATTTAATTGTCTGAAATTTTCTTGGATTTCCAACGGCCCAATGATGATTATTATGTCTATTGAAAACCCCCGATGTTGTGAATGTGGCTTCGTCAGTCCATAAGATATTTCTGAATAAATTAGGGTCTTCGTTTTCTTTCCGAATCACAATTTGGGAAACAAATTGGAAGCGAAGTTCTTTTTGTGCCGGTGTTAGATGTTGAAGTGGAAGGATATGATAAGACTTAAATTTATGATTTCTTAAAGTCCTGTGAACAGTTCCTTGGGTAACTCTTCTGCGTATTGAACGTCCCGAACTGCGTCCGAAATTGATTTGGTTGGATTCAGTCGAAAATAATTCACAATGGCACGGTCTCGATTTCTATTCCTTTCTGGATTTCTTTTTCTGTCATGTAATGTTTTATTTTCCTCAAATAGGTTCTTTATCCTTAGAATAGTATTGACGGATATATTTCTGTGAAAATTTGCAATAAATCTTCTCCTTGCTTCTCTTGCATTTTCTTGGCATTTGTAGAACAAGATAACAATCTGCAATCTCTCATCTAATGAATATTTCATTTCGGCAATATTATAGTAAATTTGTCAAATTTTTTGACTTTGAAGGATTCAAAGGTGATTATACCTTAAAGTTAAATTATACTGGATAAAACATTAAAATTTAATAAAAATAGCTGTCACAATATTAAATATTTTAATCAGAACGGACAAAAAAAACATCACTCGTTTCAAAAATCGTATAAAAAAAGCTATGTTCCATTTAAAAAACACCTTATTCATAGCGTAACTCTTTTGTTTCTGGTTCAAATAAATTTTTGGTTTCATTTTTGAATTCTGCAGGAAAAAGTACATCGATTGGCTATTTTGGATTTTTCTTTAAATACAAGGAAGCTCAAAAATGAGCCCCTGTTCAGTCCTCGTTGGAAGACCCTGTACACGGTTAAAGGTGGTGTCATCCGCAAAGATAGTATAGTGCGTACTGGGGTCTATGTTCGGAAGATCATTGATATTAAGAATAGAAGCCGTCCAAAAACAGACCCCTGAGGAATCCCTAAAGTCAACTCTCCTTGCGGACGTCACCCCTCCCACCTGTACAGCCTAAAACCTACCTTGAAGGTAACTTTTTATTGAGGCAATACTGTTTGGGTGAAAGTTGTAGAGTTTAAGCTTTTCTAGGAGCAAGTTATGAGAAACACAATCAAAAGCTTTGCTTAGGTCACAGAATGTTGCAGACACAAAGCTACGGTTCTCAAAGGCTTCTAGCTCCATTATTGCTGAAGTGGTGCTTCGCTGTTTTCTGAAGCCAAACTGAGAATCAGTAAAAATATCATTTGACTCAAAGAACTGCGATATACGCGATGCCATGCACGTCTCGAATATTTTTGAAAAGACTGGAAGTAGTTTACTTTTTTTTTTATTTTTTAGTGAATTTATAGGGTCACGCATCTCGATGAGTGTGACCTCCGAGAAACGGAATATCTCTTGAGGGGTGTTAAAGTTATTATCTAAGGGATCAAGATTCTGTTGAAGGTCACCAGCAACATTTACAAAAAAGTTATTGAAGTTATCAGGGCTGATCAGTCTGATCAGATTTTTGTGACTTTCCACGATATTCATTAATAATGTTCCACATGCAACAAGCAAGCTCTTAAAGCAGCTAAGGTTAGCTCCAATGATAGGTTGATAAATACAGCTAAAAACCCTGTAAAAAGAATGTGGCAAATGATTGATCAGTTTCGGGGGAAAATAACCAATAGAGATATAGATACAAATTCTAATTTAACACCTCAGGAATTTAATGATTATTTTGTGGACATCGCTCATAACTTGTTAAGAGGCATTGAACACTCTGATATGACCCCATTTGATAATCTGGAGGGCATCGGTTTGGGTTGTGATAAGTTTACTTTTACTGATGTATCTTATATAGAGGTGCGAGATGTTATTGACATCCTAATCAATAAAAATAGTTCTGACTTGTATGGCTTCAATGTAAGAATGGTTAAAACTATAAAAAATATCATTTACATCCCATTAGCAAAACTGATCAATTAGTGCTTCCATTCAAGTACTTTTCCAAGTAAATTGAAGAAGGCCATAGTGGTACCAATTTTTAAGGCTGGTGATACTACCTCGCCATCAAATTGTAGGCTTATTTCCCTACTTCCGATATTTTCAAAGGTGATGGAGAAGTGTATGGCAACTAGAATAGCAAGCTTTTTTGAAATTAATAATCTTTTCACTCAGACTCAGTTTGGCTTTAGGGCGAATAGAGGTACGGTCCCGGGGATACTCAATCTGGTCTCCAACATAATGGAGTCATTTGAGGACCTTGAGTATCGTGCCACGACTTTTTGCGACCTTAGTAAAGCCTTTGACTGCGTCACGCATGACATTCTCCTCCGTAAACTTGAATATTATAACTTCCACCAAGATAGTATTAAATTACTTCAGTCATACTTAGATAATAGGACTCAGGCTGTTCGGGTCGGGGGTGTGTCGTCCGGGGAGAGGTTTGTTGACATCGGAGTTCCACAGGGATCGGTACTGGGGCCACTTTTATTCATCATCTCAATGATCTTCCAATCAGTGATCCGGTGGCTGGCTTTACTCTATTCGCGGACGATACATCTGTGTCCTGTAGCGGGGTTTCAATGGATTTGACTATGGAAATGTTACGTGTGGCGCGGTCAAGAACGGAGGAATGGTTTAAGGCTAATAGACTCTTATTAAATGCGAATAAAACCCACGAAATGATTTTCGCCTTGAAGGACTTGACTGGTGTACCTGAGAGTCATGAGAGTGTAAAATTTCTTGGCACTCACATTGATGACAAACTGAAGTTTGATCACCATGTGAATGCTGTCTGCAATAGACTTAGGAGTGGTGCCTATGCTCTGAAACAGCTTAGTGCCTGTGTTTCTACAAATACGCTAAAAACCGCATATTATGCGCTGGTGCACTCCATTCTTTAATATGCAGTTGTTATGTGGGGACACTCGTGTCATGTGGGTAGAGTCTTTCGGCTACAGAGGAGAGCAATGAGAACGGTCGCTGCTCTTTCTTTTAGGGAGAATTGCAGAGATGCTTTTCGCACATATGGCATACTCACATTTCCTTCAATCTATATACTGGAAACCCTTATTTATGTAAAAAATAATGAAGACACGTATCTAACACACTGTGAGTTGCATGACTACAATACTCGTAATAAAAATAATTTGGCTGTAGTGTATAGACGGCTGAAAAGATGCCAGAATGGGCCGGACTTTATGGGGATCAAGCTCTACAACAGGCGAAGTTAAACTGCTTTCTTTTATCAAATTTAAAAACAGGGTTAAGATGTTTCTTGTGAAGAAGGCCTTTTATTCCGTGGATGACCTTTCAATTGTAATGTTTGGAATTTTTAGTCAACCTTGTTGTAATTTTTATTTTTTTTTTATACTATTTTAATCTGCTGTACCTATGTCTAGATTATATTTTGGATTTAATTGCTTAACATATTTAAGTGTAACTAGATCTTGACGTATCTAAGTACTATTGTACACTAACTGATAAAACTAATTTCTTGTTCTATATCGATTTCAATTTCAAAATAAAAGGTCTGGAATTCTGACAACAAATTCTCAATTATATTATCTGTCTAACTGACAAAATCATCAGGTAATAAAAACATATACAGTTCATGTGAAACTAAACTTTCTAAACTTAACATTCTCCCCGCTAGTAATTTTCTAAACTTAACATTCTTCCAACTTAAGTCTACATACTTTCGAAACGGGTCTTCGTTTTACTCCGGAACGGGTCTGTACATCTACTACTCTTATTCTTCCGTCTCTTCCAGGAATAGCTGCTGTAATTTTTCCAAGTTTCCAGCGGTTTCTAGGCAGGTTATCTTCTACTACAACTACTATTTCGTTTTCTTTAATCGGATCTGTTTCGTCTGTCCATTTTGTACGTCGAGATAATGTGGGCAAATATTCTTTTTTCGCACTTTATACAGTAATGCACTAGAATAATGACCTCAAAATCGTACAGTAATGGGTCACTTTACAGCATAGCAACCATTACAGCATAGCAACCATTCATATTCAACTGCATAAAACGTCAATGTCATTCAAAACACAATTTTACAAGAAAGAAATTCGTTTATTTTAAATCTTATTACAATAAATATTAAAAGAACAATTATTTAAGTTAGAAAAGGATGCAACTGCTGACCTCGCCGTATTAAGTAGTTGTTGCTGCACATTTTTTTCATTCACCACAATTCCTATGGGGACTTCTTGGGGTAGTCCCAGTTGGACATTTTTAAATACCCTTTGAGAATTTTTCAATTGATTTTGTAGGGGTGTACCACAAGGTTCCATTCTGGGGCCATTACTTTTCGTAGTGTATACGATTGACATGAACCAACATGTGAAGGACTGTGATATGCAAAGGTATGCCGATGATACACAATTACGCATAAGTTTTAATCAATCCAGTGCTATTGAGGCAAGGGGTAAACTCACACAATGTCTAAAATCAGTTTATGACTATTCTCTAAACAGCGGCTTAAAATTAAACCCCAGCAAATCAGCAGTTATTTTTTTTGGTTCTGATAGTGAATGGGCAATGGAAAATATGAAAGTAGATATGGCTGGAAGCGTGATACCTGTTGTGCAAGAATATAAAAATTTGGGTGTTATATTTGATACCAAACTTAGGTATAGAAGTCAAGTGAGTAAAGTTATTCAAAAGTCATATCTCTCTCTCAGAAATCTCTATAAAAGTAAAAATATCTTGAGACCTTATTTAAGAAAAACCCTATGTGAAACACTTGTTCTTTCTCATGCTAATTATTGTAACTTTGTGTATGGACCGTGTCTAGATTTGCAATGTAAGAATAGACTACAGCGAATTCAGAATTCCTGTATTCGATTTATTTACGGACTGAGAGCAAGGGATCATGTCACCTATAAACTGCCTGAGCTTAAATGGCTTAAAATCATGGATAGACAAAAATTGCATTTTGCTTGTTTCCTACATCGGTTACTTGGAAGTGGAATTCCTCAATATCTTCGTCAGAAACTTCATTTCCGACATTCCACGCATAATCGCACAACGCGTTTTAATAATCTATTAAATCTACCAAAGCACCGAACTGCCCTCTTTCAACGCAGTTTTTCGTATCTGGCTCCTAAAATATACAATACTGACATGGTCAACAAGCTTGATAATCTAAGCTTACTTTCATTTAAATCTAGATATAAATATTTCTTGCTAGGTCAATATCAATAAATAAATAGATACAAAATAAGTTAAAATAGTGTTGCATTATTATATACATGCTAGAATTTATTTGCCAACTGTTACTGTCATATTTCTAAATTATTACTAGATAATATATTAAATGTAATTAGAATTCTAATCATAATATGTAGGTATTTTTCAAATTTGTTAAGTTTTGTAAATTTATAATGTATGCTCGGTTAAGTAAACAGCTCTGCTGACCTTCGCCGAGGTTAAAATAAAGACGTTTCTATCTATCTATCTATCTATCTATCTATTTTCAATGCTTTCTTCCACGTATCCTTCAGCTACGCTTGTGGACCGCCATCCCCCCTGCCGTTTGAGATCCTGAATATCAGCGCCATTGTCAGCAAGAAAAGTTGCAGATGTTCTTCTCGACAGTAATATACCGATAGAGGAGGCGTCTTATCGGTAATACCGATGTTTTTAACAAGAAATCGATTTTCTGACAAATTTTTACGAAATGTAATTTTTACTTATAATCTGATATGATCCCGAGAGCTTTAGCTCGAGGGTCTTATCTTTGATTATAAGTAAAAATTACATTGAGTGAAAATTTTCTTGGAAAATCGAGTTTCGAGTGAAAAACGAAGGTATGAAGATAAGAAACCGCCTCTAGAGGTGTATTTTATTGGATAATTTACTGAACATAAAAATGAAGGCCGTCTGATAAAGGTAAATATACAAGTTAGAGGTGTTACTAATTTTTTATTTAAGTAAAAAAGCTACAAGCGTCTTTTCGAAAGCGTCTTTTCGAGCTAGCGGTAGTCTTATCGGGTAAGACGACCGTTACCAAGGTGGTTGCTATGAAAATGAGCGTTTTGATTGGTTCAATAAAAGTGAGGTGAATTATCAAACAAAGACCGGTGTAGCTTGAAGCATCAAGAAGTTTTAGATATTTCGCAATTTCTTGTAGGATTTTTGCGAAAGTGTTGATGCCAACGAGCTGTACTATACATTTGCCATGACGATAAAACAGGAAAAATCTATTGTGCCTTACTGTTTTAGGTCTTAACAGTAAGTACTTGTGGTAAATTTTATACCCATTGCCATCTGATCCTACGGTAAATACACGTTTTTTCTTTGTTTTGGTATCATGTAACGTTACTATTAGCATTGTTCCTGAATCCTCTATATCTTCAGATGTTAAACTGCATAGTTCTGCACGCCGACATGCGCCATTCAGCCCAAAAATTAATACCACTTTCATTAACAGAAACGTGTCGTCTGGAGCTTCCGTCAAAAACTTTGTGACGTTTTCCATGGTCAAAACTTTTGATTTTTTAGGTTCATATTTGTAGTTTTGACGTTTCAAAAAGCGATTAACTTTTTATATTGTGAAATATCCGTATTTTCACTGATAAGTATTGTGCTTTTGATCATAGAGTACGTAGACCATAAACTGGAAGCTATGAGGACTTTTGCCTAAAACAAATAACAAAATTAGTACCTATATACCACACTTTAACCATATAAAATAGCTTACCTTCTCGTAAAAGTATGCCAGCATCAAATTTTCGTCAATGCCTTTAAAATTCGTGGTGTTTCTCCACCCGCAGAACATATTATATGCTTTCTCGTATCTTTCCTTGGATTTTACTGGAAGCAAACTTGAAGAAGCTTCGCGGGCCGCATTCAGGATATCTTCCAAGTCGTTTTCATTAGCCATTTCCATAATTCTTGTGAAATTCACTCTTCAAATATGATTTTATTTGGATGCTGTCAATAGTCGTCAAACACAAAAAAACATCTTGTTTATATTGCTAAGTTACCGGGAAGTCATACTACTAAGTTTTTGTAGATTTTCTTCAGTAACTATTCTTTTTAGATTTTAATATGAAATGCAAAATAATTAATTACTTACAAAATGCGAAAAAATAGTATACGCACCTCGTCATAAAAGTGATTTTACTTCACTCGTATGGAAATTAAATCCTCGCTTCGCTCGGATTTAAACTAACCATACTCGTCAAGTAAAGTTCCACTTTTCTAAACTTGATACGTAATGTACTATTACCCAACGCTTCCAAAAGTTATTAGACATTTGTTGACATTTTTGCCATTGCTTTCGATAATATCCATTATCAGAAAAAATAACTTCTGGTGTTCCTCGTCTACCAATCAATCTTCTCAAGGCCATTATAGCAGAATCTGCATTTAATGAATGTGCTACTTTCAAGTGTATTGCTCTTATAGTCAAACATATAAATAAAACTCCCCATCTTTTCTCTTGTCTTCTTCCTACTGTCACTAGCATAGGTCCAAAATAGTCAACACCAGTATAAGTGAATGGTTTTACATTTGGAATTAATCTTTCTGGTGGCAGTTGACCCATTAAAGGTATTACTGGTTTAGATTTCCTCAACTTACATTTGGAGCAGTTCTGAAAACATGTTTTTACTGCTTGTCTTCCATCAATAATCCAAAATTTTTTTCTAATTTTATTTAGTACTGTCTCTACTCCTTGATGGCCAAAAATTTCGTGATAATGTTGTATAAGAAGTTTCGTAAACTTATGTTTTGGATGTAGAATATAAGGATTCCTGGCGGTTAGGCTCATAAAATTTGCAAAATCTGTTCGTCCTTCAAGAACTAAAAGATCGTTCTTTAATAAAGGTGTCAACTTCTTGAGTTTACTTTGTCGTTTCAATTTTCTATTTTTTCTTATACTTTCAATGTCTTCTAAAAAACTTTCCTTCTGACTCTGTTTAATCCAAAATATTTCTGCATATTGAATTTCTTGTCGTGTTAAAGTGTCTTCTACATTTCTTGCTGTGTCTATTACTTTATTTATTTTGTTCTGTAATTTTTTAATAAATCGGAACTCCCAGGCTGTTACTCTGATCAATTTGTCGAAATTTGAAAATGTTTCTATGTTTGGTAAACCATCATTTGATAAAAACGTGACCATGACTGCTTCTTTTTGATCTTCATTGTCTTCAATTTTTAAACTTGATATTTTTGCCTCCGGCCAGTGTGATTTGTCATCAGTATATAAAAAGTTTGGACCGTGCAGCCAAAAATTGATATTATTATTGATATTGCAAACTTAATTTGATCTGGTAGCAAGATCTGCAGGATTTTGATGAGAAGGTACCCATTTCCAATCAGCGACATTAGTATTTTCTTGTATTTCTCCGATTCTATGAGATTCAAACTGGCCTAAGCTCTTGCCATTTCCTCTTAGCCAATGCATCACAGTTGTTGAGTCTGTCCATAGGTAACTTTGGGTAATTTTTATTTCCAATTGTTTCTTTAAGGAAACAAAAATCCTACTTCCCATTATAGCAGCCTGCAATTCTAAACGGGGAATAGAAAGTGGTTTAATTGGTGTAACTTTAGCCTTGGCAAAAATAAGGGATCCGTAAATGTCATTCTTGGTGAATGTAAGCAAGTACGCTGCTACCGCACAAGCTTGTTTACTTGCATCACAAAATATATGCATTTCTATTCTCTCTGTTTCGGTCATTCTAACTGGTGAATAGCATCTAGGAATCTTTAAACTGGAAATTATTGCATTCAAATTATTTAACCATTGTTGCCATGATATATAAAGGTCTTCATCAATTTTTTCATCCCATCCAATGCCTTTTCGCCATATGTCTTGTAATAATATTCGTCCGCGAATTGTGAAGATTGAAATAAGACCAAGTGGGTAAAATATTGACATGACATTGCTTAAAACTTGTCTCTTGGTGGGTCTATAATCGGTATTAAAAAATATGGGTTCAAGTTTTACGCGAAAATTAAAGCTGTCATCTTTTGCATCCCACCATAAACCAAGAACTCTTTGAAGGTCAGCATGACAGTCTAAATTTAAATCTTTACAAAAATCGGCATTTTCTGATAATTTTTTCATTACTTCTTCGCTATTAGATATCCAGTTTACCAAGTCAAAACCTCCCTAGTTTTGGAATTCTTCTAACTTCAGATAATATTTCTAGTGCTTCGTCAAATGTGTCTTTGCAGTCTAAATAGTCGTCAACATAGTGTTTTTCAACAATAGCACTTAAAATTTCGTCATTTGTTGTTTGTTGCCTTGCGTTCAAATTTTTTATGAATTGAGCACAAGCAGGGGAACACGTTGCTCCGAAAGTCATAACCTGCATTTCATAAACGTCAACTGGTCTTGTGGTACCACCTTCTCTCCATAGAATTCTCTGTGCTTTTTGATCTTCAGGTCTGATTCGAATTTAATGAAACATTAATTTGACGTATATCAGCGCAAAATGCTATTTGTCTTTGTCGAAATTTGATTAAAACTCCAGTTAGTGCCTGCAATAGATCTGGGCCGGGTAATAGGTGGTCATTTAGGCTGTATCCGTGGGATTTTGCGGCTGCATCCATCACTAACCTTAGCTTTGGTTTGTTGTGTGTGGAAACTCCAAAATGTGGCAGGTACCAACATCGGGGACCTTCTACTTCGGCTTCTTCTTTTGAAAGTTTTTTCATATATCCTTTCTCGACGTAACTTTCAATTTTCTTGCAGTAATCTTCTTTGTATTTTTCGTCTTTTTTCATTTTTTTCTCTATACAAGCAAGTCTTTGAAAGGCGACTGTTTTACTATCAGGCAGTTTAACTTTCTCGTCTTTCCACAGGAGTCCTATCTCAAAACGATCTCCTACTATTTTAGCAGTTTTTTCTAAGATTTCTGGAGCTGTTGTATCCGATTTACTCGATATCTTTGGAGTACATACTCCGAATGACTCTATAGTAAATGAATTTTGAACTAGGTCATGAAGCTTGTCATAACTCTCTTGATGGCATATATGGAAGGTAAACTCATTTCTGTGGCATAAGGTACTTTCAGCTCGACCATGAACAATCCATCCTAAAGTGGTTTTCGTCGCTATCGGTGAATCTAAAGGACCTTCGCAGACTTTGCGAGCTACAGTTAAATGAATATTATCTTGTCCAATTAATATCATCGGTCTTTGTTTAATTTCAGTAAAGGGAATATCGGTCAAATGTGAATAACTTCTCATTTTGTCCGCATATATGTGCTGTTCGGGTAATGCCAGATTATTTATAGATCGCACACCAGTCATTTTAGTGATACGAGCATTTCTGTGAATTCCAGATATATTTATGTCGAAACATCTCGAATTTGTATGCGTCGATTTCATGTCATTTGTCCATTGGACACAAAGTGGTACATTTTCACCTCTGACACCTAAGCGATCAGCTAAAGAACTGTCCATCAGAGTGACTGTTGCAGCTTCGTCGCATAAAGCAACAGTTTCTATTATTTCACTGGGTCCATGAAGCAACACGTTCACCATCCACAACAGTACATTTTTGGAGCCTTGACCCATTGCTAAAAGCGTCTCACGAACATTACTTACATTTTGCTTAATTTCTTCAGGTTTGTCTTTATGTAGAAGTTTATTATGTCCTTGTTTGCATCCGTTAATATTGCAAATTTTCCTTTGTTGGCATTTGCTTGTTTGGTGTCTACTTTTAAAACAAGAAAAACAAAGTTTTCGGTCAGTAATAAATTTCCAGCGTGAGTCTATATCTTCTTTTTCAAATTTTCGACACTTTTCAATTTTATGGCCATTTTCTTGACAAAATCTACATTTTTCTTCTTTTTCTCGTGTCGTATATGCAAATTCCTTTGGCTTTAACCTATATCTGTTTTTCGGTGGGATAACAAAGCTTGCTGCATTTGAAAGTTCCAGCAACCAATCTGCAAATACTGCTAAGTCTGCATTTCTGTTTTTCATTATAAATTCTCCCCAGCGAAATTTTAGTGATTCAGGCAATTTTTGTATTGTCTTTTAAAAGTTGTGGGTTTTGAAGATGACTTATACAATTTAGGGATTTGATTGTCGAAACTAAGCAAGAAATTTGGTTTGAAAATTTAATCATACCTTCATAATCATTTTCTCTTACAGGATGTGTCATTGTTACTTTATACATAATTGTTTCTATAATTTGATCTGGTCTTCCAAAGCGTATTTCCAAAGTTTTAATCACTGTATCTAAACTATGTGGTGAAATTAACATTCCAATTACTGCACTTCTATAGCTTCACCGCGTAGGCATTTCTGAAGCTTAATCATTTTCTCTTCATTTGTATATTTGCATGCTGTAAAAATTCTAGTAAAATGTGAAACAAACAATGGCCAATCAGCAGAATTTCCGTCGAAAATGGGAAAATCTCGTTCTAGATATCGTCTTGAATCTGGTTCTTCATTTTTCTTAATGTTTACAACATTGGCTTAGGTTTCACACTAACATTAATAAAGTATCTATCTACCTATTTAACTTAAATTCGACCAAGGTATTTTAACACCCAAAGCTGTTCAAATCTATAAAACAATATGCAGACCAGTTATGAAATACAGTTCCATTTTACTTACAAATGCAAGGCAGCTAGCATGAAATAACTTATCATCTGGAGAAATAATTGCATTAAGAAGTTTGACCAAAATCAGACATCCAAACAAACCAATGCACAATCTATCAATTATTTATACACGAAAACAGGAATACAACAGATTTTCAATAGAACACAAACATTAAACCTTAGATTTGCAAATAAACATAAAAACCAAGAGTTATTAAGACCTGTCTGCAGAACACCAACAGAGAAGTTGCACAAAGATGAAAATGAAGAATGATTTCTAGCAAACAGGCTCCAAACATAAAGAAACACACTAGTGACTTATTTGTTTTATCTATTTAAAAAATCTAGGAACAGTTTAATCATTTATATAGGTTTATTTAACTTTTTTTCTCTCTCTATAATATATTATATATTTGTTATCCTACTTACGGAACTAAAACAGAGGCTAAGATATGTTGTAAATATGATAGGCTGAAGGACCACGCCAATGACCTTTTGGGAAACCAATATCCTTCCCTCACATTTAATAAAGTCCATCCGAACATATTTCGTTTGACCTAATAACTGCAATAATAGTTTTATTATATTGTAATGTAAACACCCAAAGAAACTCCGTTACCTGTTCGATCGCCAAACCTACGTTTTTAAAGAATTTCTTGGTAAAGTTACCCATATAAAACTGTCGATGAGCGTGCCAACCAGCGAAATCTACCTGGCCCCAGCTGGCATCACTGTTTATATTACTGAAATGAAATGAAATAAGGGGTACTGCTTTGCACAGGAACGGATTTTGTAGTTAAATGAAAAGCCATAGTAATACCTTATAGTAGCAATGTTTATTATGTTTATTTTAACCAACATTACTTTTGTATTATATGTATATTAATTTATTATAAGTACAAAACAAGTATGAAAAGTTTGCGTGCGGAAAAAGGCAACTTTTCACATACATTTTTTACGATCACTTTGGCGTCAGAAGAAAAAGATAAATGCTTCCTGGAATGTTTAGGGTAGCTAGATATCGCATTAGCTGAAGATTCCCAAGGTCTCCACATACTTTTAATATTAACTTGCTGCACACTGTTTCAAAGCAAAATAGATAGGTACTAATCTATTTCGAATATTATGTTTACTATTTATATAAGCTATATAAACAGGTACAGGGTCTTCCAACGAGGACTGAACAGGGGCTCATTTTTGAGCTTCCTTGTATTTAAAGAAAAATCCAAAATAGCCAATCGATGTACTTTTTCCTGCAGAATTCAAAAATGAAACCAAAAATTTATTTGAACCAGAAACAAAAGAGTTACGCTATGGATAAGGTGTTTTTTAAATGGAACATAGCTTTTTTTATACGATTTTTGGAACGAGTGATTTTTTTTTGTCCGTTCTGATTAAAATATTTAATATTGTGACAGCAATTTTTATTAAATTTTAATGTTTTATCCAGTATAATTTAACTTTAACCTGTTTGAAACATACACTAGGTAATAAAGGTATAATCACCTTTGAATCCTTCAAAGTCAAAAAATTTGACAAATTTACTATAATATTGCCGAAATGAAATATTCATTAGATGAGAGATTGCAGATTGTTATCTTGTTCTACAAATGCCAAGAAAATGCAAGAGAAGCAAGGAGAAGATTTATTGCAAATTTTCACAGAAATATATCCGTCAATACTATTCTAAGGATAAAGAACCTATTTGAGGAAAATAAAACATTACATGACAGAAAAAGAAATCCAGAAAGGAATAGAAATCGAGACCGTGCCATTGTGAATTATTTTCGACTGAATCCAACCAAATCAATTTCGGACGCAGTTCGGGACGTTCAATACGGCGGCGGTGTAAGACGCAGAAGAGTTACCCAAGGAACTGTTCACAGGACTTTAAGAAATCATAAATTTAAGTCTTATCATATCCTTCCACTTCAACATCTAACACCGGCACAAAAAGAACTTCGCTTCCAATTTGTTTCCCAAATTGTGATTCGGAAAGAAAACGAAGACCCTAATTTATTCAGAAATATCTTATGGACTGACGAAGCCACATTCACAACATCGGGGGTTTTCAATAGACATAATAATCATCACTGGGCCGTTGGAAATCCAAGAAAATTTCAAGGAAGGACTTCAATCCATGTTTGGTGTGGCATAAAAAATAATAGAATTTTGGGACCAATATTTTTTAACGGGACTTTAAATGGACAGAGATACTACGAGTTCTTAGAAAACGAAATTGAGAACTTTTTGGAAGATTTACCATTGGAAGAATATCAAAATTTAATTTGGCAACATGATGGGGCCCCTCCGCATGCCGTGCGTGAGGTTACTCAATATTTAAACGGACGCCATGAAGAATGGATTGGTAGAAATGGAACCTATGCTTGGCCACCCAATAGTCCCGATTTGTCAATATTTTGGGGCCATTTAAAGAACGTGGTATACAAGCAGCGAAACCACGATATTGAAGAGATCATGCAGAAAATTGTGAATGAAATAAATCGCCTTAACCAGGAAAATCACAGTATAACAGCAAGTTTGGAAAGGCTACAAAGAGGTTATCGCACATGTTTCGAGAACAACGGAGGTCACATTGAACAATTAAATTATTAATGTTTTTTTTTTTTTAAATTAGTATGGAGTTGGATTTTTTTTTCTGTCATGTAATGTTTTATTTTCCTCAAATAGGTTCTTTATCCTTATAGTAGAGACGGTCTTGGCTTTCGAAACAGCAATGTTTTTTTTGAATTTTTTTTTCTTTAGTCTTATAAAATCGGACTCCCTCTACCACCTGGTGACATGTTTAAACCTACCGAAGACGTTTTGGAGGGGAAAATTGGCATGTGAAATTTTTTTTTAGGCTTAGAAATTGGTTTCTTGTCGATAACTCGGTGAGTTCGATTCTGATTAAAAAAATGGTCGTAAAATGGAGGGCTCGTGAATACGCATAAATTGATTTTTGTTTCATCGAAATCGGTCAAGCGGTTCTCGAGATATCGCGACTTAAAGGTACAAAAAAACCGTATGCTAAATTTCGCCGCGCGCCGTTTGCTGAGAGCGGTGTTCAGGTTTTTTAGCAGGGAAGAAATTCAGTTAGAGACTCTATTTTTTTTTGCCGATAGATATTAATGATCTGAATAATATGTCCAAATTTCGAGTCGATTGGTTAATTAGGGGGGGAGGGGGAGGGAATACCGTAAATAAAATTCAAACTGCTCTAACTTCCGCAATTTGGGTCGAAAACCGCGTACCCCACGGGAGATGACGCATTAGGATGCCTGCCTTGATTTGGCAATTTTTTTTTTTTAATTTGCAAATAATAAATAAAATCTGGCCAAAAAACCGACTTTGATTTTTTTTTATTTTTTTTTTAAGTGATTTTTTATTATGAAGGAAAGGGGTGGGGGAAATAATTTTTTTGCAAATAAATAGAGAATTTCGTTACCTTCAATTTGAGCCCCGGAAGAACTCGATCCGACAATTAGGGATGGAGGGGGTGGGACAAACGCGTTTTGCCCTGTAGAAGGGCAAGGGTTAGGGTTAGGGACTTTGGACAGAGCTCACGTTCAAGGTCTATCAATTCTCTTTCAAGATTTTTTTACTCCGAAGTGCTAACTGCATCAGGGCCTGCACGCGCGCGTGATATGTGTATTAAAACTGATGCGTTAATTGCGAACGGACGGCAATGCGGGTGCGGAGTGAAAAAAAAGCGCTAGGCTCCGCCCCCGTGACCTCGCTGCTCGGCGGCTGAACTAACGCATCAGTTTTAATACACATATCACGCGCGCGTGCAGGCCCTGATGCAGTTAGCACTTCGGGGTAAAAAAATCTTTGAAAGAGAATTGATAGACCTTGAACCGTGAGCTCTGTCCAAAGTCCCTAGCCCTAACCCTTGCCCTTCTACAGGGCAAAACGCGTTTGCCCCCCCCCCCTCCATCCCTAATTGTCGGATCGAGTTCTTCAGGGGCTCAAATTAAAGGTAACGAAATTCTCTATTTATTTGCAAAAAAATTATTTCGCCCCTCCCTTTCCTTCATAATAAAAAATCACTTAAAAAAGAAAATAAAAAAAATCAAAGTCGGTTTTTTAGCCAGATTTTATTTATTATTTGCAAATTAAAAAAAAAAAAATTGCCAAATCAAGGCAGGCATCCTAATGCGTCATCTCTCGTGGGGTACGCGGTTTTCGACCAAAATTGCGGAAGCTAGAGCAGTTTGAATTTTATTTACGGTATTCCCTCCCCCCCTAATTAACCAATCGACTCGAAATTTGGACACATTATTCAGATCATTAATATCTATCGGTGAAAAAAAAATAGAGTCTCTAACTGAATTTCTTCCCTGCTAAAAAACCCGAACACGGCTCTCAGCACACGACGCGCGGCGAAATTTAGCATACGGGTTTTTTGTACCTTTAAGTCGCGATATCTCGAGAACCGCTTGACCGATTTCGATGAAACAAAATTCAAATTATGCGTATTCGCGAGCCCTCCATTTTACGACCTAACATTTTTTTTAATCAGAATCGAACTCACCGAGTTATGGACAAGAAACCAATTCCTAAGCCTAAAAAAAAAAATTTCACATGCCAATTCCCCCCCCCCCCAAAAAAAAAAACACGTCTTCGGTAGGTTTAAACATGTCACCAGGTGGTAGAGGGAGTCCGATTTCATAAGACTAAAAAAAAAAAATTCAAAAAAAACATTGCTGTTTCCAGGGCTTTTTCTTGCCAGATCGGCTCTACTATTAGAATAGTATTGACGGATATATTTCTGTGAAAATTTGCAATAAATCTTCTCCTTGTTTCTCTTGGCATTTGTAGAACAAGATAACAATCTGCAATCTCTCTCATCTAATGAATATTTCATTTCGGCAATATTATAGTAAATTTGTCAAATTTTTTGACTTTGAAGGATTCAAAGGTGATTATACCTTTATTACCTAGTGTATGTTTCAAACAGGTTAAAGTTAAATTATACTGGATAAAACATTAAAATTTAATAAAAATAGCTGTCACAATATTAAATATTTTAATCAGAACCGACAAAAAAAAATCACTCGTTCCAAAAATCGTATAAAAAAAGCTATGTTCTATTTAAAAAACACCTTATTCATAGCGTAACTCTTTTGTTTCTGGTTCAAATAAATTTTTGGTTTCATTTTTGAATTCTGCAGGAAAAAGTACATCGATTGGCTATTTTGGATTTTTCTTTAAATACAAGGAAGCTCAAAAATATCCTAATAATTAAGTTGTTTCTAAAATGTGGGTTAATACAGAAGATTTTAATTGTATGTATATATCGTACCAATTTGGGTAACACAAATATATTTTTCCATAGATTTGAGGAAATAATCCTATATATCCAATCACACTTCAGGTGTTTTAAGGTAATTATCTGTGGCGACTTTAATTTCGATATTTTGCAGAAAACAGAAGTAAACAGCCACTTCTTGGATCTCCTCCTTTCAAATGATTTATTTCAAACAATTTTCCTTCCAACTAGAGTAACAAAGAAAACAGCAACCTTGCTGGACAACTTTTTTATTAACTTTAATAAGTTTAGCAGTTATAATGTGGACACTGCACTCTCAGATCACTATGCTCAAGTATTAAATTTTGATTTTGGTAAACACGTTGCAAAGCAACAATGCATTAAAAAAAGAATTTTCTCAAGGACTAAGCTAATTCAATACAGACAAGAGCTTCAGGTAGAGGGATGGGAAAGGGTTTTAGGAAATCGTGATGTAAATGAGGCTTATAAGATTTTCAGGAACAAAATAATTGAGGTTATGAATAGGGTTATTAGTGCTAAAAAAACTCAGGCCAAAAGAAACAAAAAGAAGTCGTGGATAACAAATGGCATTAGAATTTCATGCAACACGAAAAGAGTTCTTTATCGACAAATGTCTACGCGGCAGGTAACAAGGGAATATTATAAAAGATACAGTGGGATATTGAATAAAATAATTAATAGGGCTAAAAGATTGTTTCATGAGGATATCATCAAAAATTCGCACAACAGGGCAAAAACTACATGGTCATTAATCAGGACCGCCACAGGGAAGTCTCAAGTCAGGGAAAACATTTTCAACAATTTTGAGGAGCGCCCGAACAGTAAAAGGCTCGATGACATAAACAATTGTTTTATAAATGTGTGTCCAGATGTTAGTAAAACCTTAGTAGATATTTCAAAAATAGTGAGTGAGAGAGAGGTGTATGAATGTATAAAAAGTTTAAAAAACAAGAAGTCTGTGGGTCATGATGAGATTCCAATTGTATTACTGAAGGAGGTGGCGGATTTGGTCGCATTACCTTTGATGCATCTTGTTAATTTGTGTTTTTCCTCTGGTGTATTCCCGGACGATCTGAAGATTGCTCAAGTAAAACCTCTGTATAAAAACAAGGGAAGTAAAAGTGAAATAAAAAATGATAGGCCAATATCATTGTTACCAAATATTAGTAAGATTTTTGAGCGGTTGATTTATGAAAGATTAGTATCCTTCTTGGATGGAAATAGCATTGTCACACACTGTCAATATGGATTTCGAAGGGGAAAATCAATAATCATGGCAGTATATAAAGCCATAACAAAAATCTTAGAGTCCATGAACAAGGGGAATAGTACGGTAACTGTATGTCTTGATCTTTCGAAGGCATTTGACTGTGTGGATCATGCTGTTCTTATCAACAAGCTTGATAGGTATGGAATAAGGGGTATTGCTAGTGACTTAATAATAAAATCTTACTTATCCAGGCGAAGTCAGTGTGTAATCGGGAGGGATGATGAGGAAAATGTTATAGCATCTAAATACCTAGTGATAAGGAAAGGAGTACCCCAGGGATCAATCTTGGGTCCACTTCTTTACATCTTGTATACCAACGAATTACCAGACGTTGTTCAGGAAGATCTTGTTATGTTACGCCGATGATACTTCACTGCTACTTAGTGAGAAAAGTCAGGAGGTGGTGGTTGGTAAGGTAAGTGAGGCCATTCGCACACTCAACTCATGGTTTTCCTCAAATAACATGCTCTAAATGTCGATAAGACTCAGATACTGAATTTTGGAGTGAGAGGGGGTAATCTGACGAGAGTGGATGTGAATGGAGTGGAGATGAATGTTAGCAAATCTGTTGCGTTTTTGGGCGTGGAAATAGATGAACGTCTTGATTGGAAGTCACACATCGAAAACCTAAGCAGCAGCCTCGCTAAATATTGTTACGCGCTTAGAATTGTCATGGAGAATGTGGGTTTGAGGGCGGCTCTTACTTTTTATCATTCCTGTGTGGCCTCAAAGATTAGGTACGGTATTATTTTTTGGGGAAATTCGGTAGATACTGGAAGAGTACTTGTTTTGCAGAAAAGGTGTTTACGAACTATGTTTAAAGTACATTCTCGGGAGAGCTGTAGGCCTCTTTTTAAGCAAAATAGTTTGATGACGATAACAGGTATGTACGTGTATGAAGCAGCCAAGTTTGTCTTTGAGAATATCTCTTTGTTTGAAAAAAGAAAACATTCACATAAATACAATACGAAAAATAAGCAAGATCTGCTCTTGGATAGGACAAGATTCAGTTTTGTGCAGAGAAATAGTCACAATACCATGATGAAAATTTGGAACAAAATTCCTTTGGGAGTAAAAAGCTTGTCAAAGCCCGAATTTCTCAGCTTCATAAAAAACATTTAATAAAAACCTGTCCTTATTCTTTGATCGAATTTTTCTCAGACTGCAGTTTTGATTAATATTGTTTGAGTCTTTGAGTGATAGACTTGATCTTCAATATAGACCTGGCTGTTTGCTTTCTTGTCGTCCTAATCCTAATGATAACAGGCTATGTATGATATGCTGTAACCCAATTGAGAACGGGATGATTTGTGATGTTGTTGTGATGTAGTACTGATAATTTGTGATGTAAATTCTGATATTGATGTTATTTAAAATTGTTCTAAAATTTTTTTCTTAATTTTAATTTTTATCTATAAAATTTTATCTATATTTTATTGTCTTAAAGTATATAATATTAAATATTAAATATTGTGAACTCTGTATGGACATGTTCTATATGCCCTAGGGCATTCTGATGGAACAAATAAATATACTTTACTTTACTTTACTTTACTTTACGTCTTCGCGAAAGCCGAGTTTATGAGGGGTTTTATTGCAGTCATTAAGCCAAACGAAATATGTTGGGAAGTACTTTACATCAGTAGTAGAATTAATAAAAAACAGTAACATTTCTGCAGACAGTTGGAAAAACTGAATACAACATGTAATTAAGGTGGAAAATTTTTATATGTGCGAGTACTGATGTTCAACTCTTAATAATAAGTTTAGATGAAGACAGTGATACTGACTCGGACCTAAATTTAGAGTAAAGTAGAATTAAGTTGCCAAAATTGATTATTGTAAAACTCTTCTGTGTACACACATTGTACTGTATTTAAATCTTAAACTTAATTCTAATCTTGTTTTAGTGTGTAGTCTAAATCCTAACAATGTAAATATTAATCATAATTAGTAAAAATCTTTTTCATATACCTAGTGTACTTTGTTTTATTGAAAGTAGTAAATCTGTATTTCAGTACTGCATTAATATTTATTGTCCTTATAATGTCTCAAAGTATTATTATAATAATTGATCTTTACTTTTAGTTGGTTTAAAATGTCTCTTTAATTCAAAATAAAAATAAATCAATATGTATACCATGGGTTTATCTTTCGCCTCGGATGTGAATCTACATATCATACTGCCATCAGCTGTAGACCACATTTGAAACTGCTGCTTCCATTGTTCTACGGATACGCCGGAGTTACAAAGCACAAGTGCTCTTTTTCTTACTGCACAACAGGCTGTGAAACCTACCTAAAAATCAAATATTGCATTATTAAGTTCTACCCTAAAAAACGGTAACTTACTAAAGATTTACCGGCCCCACGAACTACCGTTACCAAACATTTTCCTTAAACTCTTTTCCTGGTAGGACCTTAAGACTGCTGAAGGCCTCAAATCAATGTTGATGTCAGGATTTACAGTATCATTCCTAAAATAAATGTGAAGTAGGCCTTATGTTTTAAAGCGCAAGGAAGTTATAGTAGTAGGTACGTACCTAAAATCATATTCAGCCAATAAGGGGTATTCTAGCTCTATACAGCGTTTCTGGATAACCTCTATTTTTTCCTGATTGACTTCAAATGATACGGTTTGAAGTGTTTGTGTCCTCCTCCTCATCTTCATTGTCCATTCTTTCATAAAAGTTAGTTATATCATCAGGCACTGTTGTAACTGAAAACATGTCTATTCTAAATTGGCCTTTATAAAAAATTCTATGATATTTCATAGTATTCACTAAAACTAGCGCTAATTTATCCTCGTTTCAAGTTATTTTCTCTAATTGTAGAAACAAATTTGCAGCACAAATATACAGTTTCAACTTACCTTCAGAATTAGCTTCAGCAGAACTGGAAGCTTTTGCACCAAAACTAGGAATATTCTTTTTATCTTGCACCTAAAAACACAAGACATTTTTTTTCTGATCTAAAAACAGTTCCAGATTTATCAATATCTTAATTATTACTTAAGTACCTGGGTTATGAAACCCTCACCCGCATCCCCTTCAGCAGTTATCCTGAGTCTGCACTCTTGAATAACGGGATCTTTTAGCAACTTTTTCAAAATTTCAGGAAAAGGGCTTTCAACGCAGTATGTACTTATTGTGTTTTAGTACTAATTTCACTTTTCCATAGGACAAAGTACAGAGTTTAATGAATTCTACTATACCATCTGGTATGGTTGTTTTGCTAAAGAGGTAAAAAGGCTATGGAACAAATTGGAACCCACATGTTTCTTTCAAAAACACAAACACTTAATCGTTAAATAATTACTTAAATGTACTTTCAAGATATCTAACCACTGACCTTAGTCTTTTTAAATACTCAATGATGTCATTGGTTTGAAGACCTACACTGACTGCGGCATATAGCGAGTATGCTGTAAGCTTGTACTCATGGACATGTTCCGGCCATAGAAAAAAGAAACTGTTTCTTTTTTCTATGGTTCCGGCCGACACACTGGTTCCGAAATAGCTACCAAAAATATTGTTACTGTCAATCTAGCAGTGTAAAGATTTAGAATCATGACTAAACTAGAGGCTAATGTTTTTGGATATATCCAAATTGCAAAATACACTACTACTAACCTATAAGAAAGTCGTGAGCATGTTTATAGACAGGGGAAAAAGATATGCCCATTCGGGGCCACCCATAAGGGTCGGGCAGCATTATCAGGCTTCAAAATCATTTGTGATCTGTAATCTTTGGCTCCGAATTCATCCTCCTGGATTTTCTCATCGTTTTTCTCGGCGTCCCGGGCGGCTGCACCCGGCATAGATGCCTCTTCTCCTTCTGAAAAAAGTTCCAGATGATATTTGAAACACAGGCTTCGAGAAAATATCATTTATTGTAAGACTTGGGATTTGATTATTTCGTTGAGAACGTTTACTTGTTCTTGGCAGAGGGTCAAATCGAAATACTCAGAAAATAAGAGGTTCAAACCTGGAGTATCGTCTTCATCAGGGACCCAATCCCAAACATCTTCGTCTTCCTTCTTGCGCCTTTGAGACGATTTGTCTGTTTTGAATCCCGTCCTTTTAGGGGGTCCCATTTCATTCAAAAAGACTTTTTATTTTCGCTAAAATTCGCGAATTAAACGCTTATTTTTGTTCTAATCTCAGGCGAACAATATTTGTTCGTCTGAGGTTCTAATAAAACTTTTGTCACAAGCACAATTCCCCACAACCGAAAAACGGCGGGACAAAAATAATGTAAATGATTGGTGTCGTTATTCTCTACAAAAGGACTCTCAATTTTGGGTAGTATTCGGAAAATCTTCAAGTAAACACAGAACACAGAACTATCACCAACGAACACCAAGGTTAGTATTCAGCCAACTTTTATTGTTCTCTGGTTAGTTTCCAGCTAACTGTTATTGTTCTGTGGTACTGAGAGCACAGAACTTTGTTACGATTGAAGTTTCAAGGAGATTAAGCAGATGTCGCCCATATCGCAATCTTCGCCAATGATAGGCGATCAAAGCATGCTAGATGACCGGGAAATTCAATTGTTTTTCGAGAAAGCGTCTGGGCCCGTGAGTTGGCATAATTTATTCAAGAAAGTGTTTTTGCCCAGCGAGTACAGGAAGTTATTTCGGGGTAACTTTCATCGTTCCTGTAACTCCTGTAAAACCTAGTTTTTCGGTCGGCGTCAATCCAGAGTTAATGTAAGACAAGGTTTTCAAATTATATTGTTTATTATTACCTCTTGGTTGGTATTCTAACAGTATAATATATGAAAGTAAAGATTGAGTTGGGCAGTGAACCCTCCGACTAAGGGTTTCGGCCCTTTGTTGGAGGTTTTAACGCACAATCGGTTGACTTTGGGTGACTCGTAAGTGCGCGAAATTAATTTGTATATTTAGTCTCTTAAACCTAAATACAATGCATAATTAGAGACTAAATATTGTTCGTATGTAAACTGATTAGTGAACAAATTTAGATGGTGTTCCAGTGCTTATAACATGGAAAATGGTAAGACTCTATAATATGTACATTTATTATATCCATATAACTGTAGTGTTTTTATGATATCCTTTATATGCATCTTAAACAAAACTTACCCATCAGTCCTAACAAGAAATTAATACCTTCACCTGTTGGCCAGGAACATCGTCCACTTAGAATGATAAAGTTGTATCTGGACATTCAGCCATTTTGAGAAATCAAGGGTTAAAGTTTGCATTTACGGGTAATCGCCGTAAAATTAATAATATTAAATCGGGATAATTTTTATATTTTAAATTATTTTTATTATAAAATTTAATTCTAAACTCATAGGGATAGAACTTTATCTAATACTCTAATTTGCAAGTAATAAATGAAGATACAACCTTGTTAAATTACCTTTTTGGAAATATTTAATCACACACAGTTCTAACTGTCACTTACAACTTTGTTAAATTAGAGAGTCTATGTATAATTAATCATTGTAATAAAACAGAGTTCTATGTGAAATTACTTAAAGGTTTTATTTAATTTACTAAATCAAAACAAATGAAATACAAAAAAAAATAGTCAAATCATAAATGTAACAGTGCCTTATAAAATTCTTGGTCCACGTGCGGCATTGATGGCATCATTTTTTTGATTGCGGTTATTTTTTCCTTGGAAATTTCTTTTTTGGTTAATAGAACTTTTGGTATTAAATTTTTAATTTCAGGTGGAGCTTTTACTTCTGCATTTTTATTGCTTCGACGGCGTGGAAGAGCTGGAATAGTAGGACTAATCGAAACTTCAACAAATTCATTATCTGTGTGACTTCTTTTAAAACATATTTCAGTCAAATCTGATTGAGCAAATTGCATAGCACAGACTTTCGTAAATGGTACATTATCATACTTCAGTTGTTTTGAACACTCCTCATAGTTCATAAAGTCTGATTCTTTCATCTGAATGATAATAAACGGATTTTTCTTATTCACCTGCTTAAGTTCCTTTATAAACCCCAGAGGTGAAAAAAATTCTATTTGTGACATGTGTCGCTCAATTTGACTATGAATATTGTCTACCTCCTGCACAGCACCATGTCCAGGAATTGAGTATTTCATAGTTAACCGGTAAAGATCTGGGTGATTTCTTAGTAAATCTAAAACGCAAAAAGATATGTGGGAATTGCGATTTTGGGGGACGCAGCTGTCACTCCAAGTAATAAGTTCATTGAAATGGTTATCTTCTAAAACCTTCTCAATAATTTTTCTAAAGGCACTAGCCAGGCAATTCCCACTTCGGCCTTGGAGAGTTTCAATCCACAATACACAATATGCTCTATTTGTTGTGGATAAATGACCTGTTAAATTATACATAGTCAACTTTTGCAAATAAAAGTAATTTCCAATAAACGACCTTGGACAAGTTATGACATTTTCCAGGTCGAAACATAAAACAGGAATTTCACTATTCTTATCATTTTCCTTTTCTTGTCTCATAGCTGCCTTTTCTGTACTATGCCTTTCCATAGCTTCCCCTTCAGTGTCGCCTAGACTGTTTTCCTTTTTCTTCAAATAGTAGGTGGCGCAGATCTCACAAACATCCTTTTTAGGCTTATGAAAGCTATAGTTAAAATTGGTACAAAATATGTACCTGTACATTGAGAGTATAACTGGATTTTCTATGTTATGTTCTTCACAATATTTAAGATATAAATCATACATTTTTGGAATAGTTAATGTTGCTTCTAAATAGTTTTTCTTGCTATTATGTCTACAGTAATGAGACTCGACCACATTAAATTTTTTAATGTGGTCAATAACAATCTGCCTTTTCTCGTCACTTAATTTCCTAGTGCCAATCTTTCCTCTCATATCTTTTTTCGGAAGTTCGTGATCAGTAGAATGTACAGTATATACGGGTTTTTGAGAAATATTCAGTGTGCCTAAAAAAAATTTTTTGCATACTTGTATTTTCTCCTCTTGAACTTTAAAGAAGTATTTGAATGAATAGGCACGACGAGACATACTTTTTGTAGTTTTGCGCCCTTTAACATATTTTTCTGTTACTTGCCTAAGGAACACATACTTTTCATTTTGACTTAATTCATAGTAGTATTGAAACAAATTGTATCTAGCATTCTCCCCAATTTTTTTGGCGCACTGGAACTTGCAGTGATTTAGACAATCTTTTTTATTTACTATCGTTTTAGCGCTAACCTGCTGTCCTCTCCTGCTGATATATTCTTTACCCGTTTGGCAGAGGTTTTTTCGAATATTGTTTTTCCATGTTGCTGGGTTCGATACTTTTTTTCTTACGAGTACTTTTTTTTCTTTTTTTGGCATATTAATTTTGCCCTCTTTCTCATCTCCTGACCCTAAAACTTCCATACCGTTTTTGGATCTCTTATTTTGTGCCGTATTTTGAATTTCATTGTGCTAAAAATAAAAAAATATGATTATTTTAAATTTCATTATGAAAATGTAGGTTCTTATTACCTGACTTATTATGTTTGTTTCAATATCGACTGCTTGAGGTATCTCTTCTAAATGTAAAGATTGTTGGTCATGTTGGTCTGGAAGTTCAGAATTTTGCATGATTTTAGGAGGAGAGTCCAATAATGTAATTTCTTCAATATTGTGAATTTCCAATTCGTTAAGCTAGAAATAAAAAAATTGTAATTTTTGGTTTTATGTTTGAGATTTATTTTATTACTTCTTGCACTATATTCGTTTCTATAACAATTTCCCGCTCTAGAGGTTTAGAAACAATGAACGTAGAGGCAGCAGCTTCGCCAAAGTCCATAATTATTTCCGCGTTTGCTATCATATCTTGTGTGGACGTATCGGTTTCGATTACATTACCCGTAGTGATTTCTGGCGTCCGAGATATAGGTAAAATTTCACAATCATCATTGTCTTTGCCGGGAACTGGGATCTCGTTACGACATTTCTCACGAGCTAAAAATAATGAAACTAATATAACCAGATCTCTCAAATTTTATAAAGCCCTTGTTAGCCATATTTTAAAGCAGTTAATACTTACCCAATTTTAATATTAAAGTTGTTCTTTTCATTATAACTTCACAATTTTGGCAGCCAATTATAATGATTAATTTTAAGGTTATAACAGAACTGACAGGAAACACGTAGCCGATTGCCGTATTACTATAACAAGGGTGTAACTGCTGTGGTCAGAATAACAAAGTTCTATATGCCTGTACATACAACTATGTGAAATAACATAACGAATATTTACTGTAGATAGAACTCTGTACTTTTTCTAAATCATCCTACGATGGTCAGATGTCGCCACTTTGTTAATATTAGACAGAAAATAGCAGTGCAAGCATATTATGCTAAAACATCGAATTTGGGAAAAAGTGTAGTTAGAACCTTGTTATTCTAAGTGGACGACATGTCTATGCCACATAGAACTACATTCAATTATTTATTGTAAGGTGACTATCAGAAAATATAGCTTCTTCGATTTGTTTTCTGTGTCTCAGCCTCAGCCAATGAATAACTTGAAGAATAATAATCCTCTTATGCTTAATTAAACAACCACATAATGTAGGGAGTAAAATAAGCCACTTTATTTTGAAATAATTTTTACCACAGGCGATACCATTTGAATACCTACAGGGCCGTAGCTAGGCGTCATTCATTAGGGGGGGCTTAGGTGAAAAAAAGCGGCGCAGGCCCACATTTTTGGAGACCGCGTTTGTTTATTATTCTAATATTTTCATTGAACAGATGTATGATAAATTATTTAACTTCACGTCTATTTTTTTTTATTTCTTTGCAAAAAGTAGGTTTGAGAAGGTTTTGGATTTGTCATGGGAGAGTTGGAGCTAAGTTTTTGTTTTAAAACTTTTCTCTTTCGACTTATACGAAATAAGTTGTATATATGTTCTACTTTTTACTCGGTAGGTACATATTTTAATTTTCTTTCTTGTTTTTCAGATTTCTTCGCCTATAACGGAACGGGACGGGCGTCATTCTTGCTTATAGGACAATTACTGAAAGTAATAATAAAACTAATTAACAAAATTACGCATTTCATATAACTGGACATCATCTTCAAGGGTCTTGATCGTTGGGCTTGATACTAATGCATAATGCGAATATACCGACCTGCGATACAGATCTTGAAGATGGCTCATGCAAAAGATTAACGCGTTTTTGTCCTGCAAGTAAAAGTATGAAAAAAACTCTTAAGGGATTGTTTGCCTAAACACCGTCGCCGTGGTTTAGAGGTCAATCCGAGATGCTCATTAGTGAGTGAAATAGTGTGGTAGCGACGAAGGCTGTGGTTGTGGAGATAGATGGCATGTGCATGCATCGGGCAAATGGTTATGGACAAGGAGGTATATAACATAACATAACATAACATAACATAACATAATTTATTACTATTTTGTTTTGAACTGTATGTACAAAAACAATTAATAGCTTACAAAACTATTTATAAATCAAAAATGGGGTAGTAAAGGTGCACCTAGCAAAATTAATCGCTGTGTGTGCATCTAGTGCAAGCTTTTGCCTTATTCTAAAAACTTTACCAAAAAAAATCAGTACAATATAATTCAAGTCAATCCAAGATGCTGCTGATAGTACACTTAATCTAACTTAAACTAAATTATAGCCTTAACGCTATAGTACAATTTTTATTGAAAAAAACCAAACTTGTCAATTTTTTACAAATATAACTTCTGCAACTCTTGCTGAAACGGTTTATGCTGGAAATTTTCCTTATTTTATTTGGGATCACATTATAGAACTTCAGTGCCAGACAATTTATAAACCTCTGACTCTTAATTATTCTTATTTACATTTGGAATCACTATATGCCTATTCGTTCTACTTCCTGTTTCATACGTATGATTTGTAATGTTTTTTAAATTAGGAGATTTGTGTATATAAATACAGGTAAACAAGATGTACAATGAGCGAACACTAAATATTTCTTCAGAGTATAACAACTTAGTTGAATATCTCTTTTTCCTCCCATGAATAATTCTAAGTATATATAGTTCTGCACCACTTCAAGTTGTTTCAGAGAATTCCTATATAGACCACCCCAGACTATTATACCATATCTTATCACGGATTCAACCAAAGACCTGTAGACATTAATCAAGATAGTTTCGCTTAAAATGTCCCTCAATAAATAAAATTTATGGATTAATTTTCTTATGTTTGAGGTTAATTTTAAAATGTGTTGGTCCCATTTCAAATGTTTATCAATAATTATTCCTAAATATTTAATAAAAGGTACTTAATATTATAATATTATTAAATTCAGGGCGATTTGCGGCTGTTATGGAGAATGCAATGTAATGTGTCTTTTCTATATTTAATGTGAGCTTAAATGAATCTAACCAATTTTTTATTTTATTCAGACCACGTGTTACCGAACCTTTGGTTTGGGCCCAAATATCCCCTGATCACAACAGTGTCGTCCGCGTATGAAATCAAAGAACCATATTCTATATTTAGATCTGTTAAAGGATTTATATAGGCGATAAAGAGAATTGGACCCAATACGGTACCTTGCATGGGGTACTCCTATCTTTACATTCAAAGGCTTGCTGAAGGTATCGTCAATTTTTAGGATTTGTTTTCTATTTCCCAGATAATTCTCAAAGACACTCAGAACAGTTCCCCTTACACCATAGTTATTTAATACCTCCAGAAGGTAGTTATGAGGCACTGTATCAAATGCCTTTGCGAGGTCTAAGAATATAGCAAGACATTTTTTGTTGTTATCAAGATTTTCAGTTATTGTTTTGGTAAATTCATATATAGCATCCGTTGTACTTAAGCCACTGGTAAAGCCAAACTGCTTTTTTGAGAGAATATTGTTTTTCTGTAAAAATTCAACCAACCTATCCTTTAGACATTTTTCGAAAATTTTTGCAAAATTATTTATTACACTAATTGGCCGATAATTATTTATGGAGGTCTTTTCTCCTGATTTATATATTGGTGATACTACTGTAATTTTAAAATGTTCAGGTACTACATTAAATTTAAAAATTAAGTTTATAATATGTACTAAAGGAGCAGTTAGGAAGATATGAAAATGCTTAATGAATTTAGAGTTTATCGCATCGAATCCTGGTGCACAGTAATTTTTTAGTGAATGTATTTGTTTAATTATTTAATTTTTATTGACAGGTCTAAGGTACATAGAACATAGAAGGTTTTGATGTAGCTGAAATTCATCAACTGGTGCTTTAATTTTTTCCAGCATATTTATGCCAACGTTCACAAAATAGTCATTGCAAAAATTCGCCATGTCAGCTTTAGTTGAAAAATCACTGCCATTATTCTTTATTTGTAAAGTATTCTTATTTTTAATGGGATTTTGATTTGTAGCTTCATTTATGACTTTATATATTTTTTTCAAATCATTTCCACTGTTTTCAATTTTTTTTTTGTAATAGTCACATTTACATTTATATATTAATTTATTTAAATGATTTCAATATTCTTTGTATCTTTGTTCATCATAAATATTAAAGTTTTTTCTAAGCTGCTTTTTCATTTTGTTCCTATGTTTTATTGATGTAACAATAGCAGTAGTGATCCAAGGCTTTATTTTTTTTACAACTTTATACCTTATAATTTTTGTTTCTTCTGCATCTTTAAGAGTATTATTAATTACAGTTATGAAATTCTCAGTGGCGATTTCAACATTATTTGTTCTAAATATGCTTTCCCAATCCTGTCTACCTAGTAAGTCCCCCACCTTTTCATAGTTTAATTTTTTTATGGTTTTTGTAATTAGTGTAATTTGATTTTTTTGGACAATAGTAGAGTCATCATATAAATTAAGAAAAATTGGATAGTGATCAGTAAGATCCGAATTTAAAATATAACGATTGTGTTTAATTACTGTTTTTATTTGTTTTTTTCTCATGAATATGTGATCTATAGAAGAGCTGCTCTCAGGCGTCACCCGTGTTGGTCCGCTTATACAAGGCTGAAAGCCACAAGACAGTAGAAGAGATAAGTAGTTGTTGGTATCGGCACTTTCTTTGGCTAATATATTTATATTTAGGTCTCCTATAAGCATGTCAATGTGGTTCTTAGAATTTTTTGATAGAAAGATATTTAAGTCATCAAGAAAAAATGATAGTACTGAGGAGGGTGGTCTATAAACACAAGTAATGCCATACTCAACACCATTTACAACAAGACTAACTTTACTCAAGGTGACTTCAGATTTAACAAGTTTAGTGTTTTCAATATTTGTTACAGTTAATTTTTTACTTATAAATACAATCATTCCATCATTTTGGTTAAAATCACCATGATTATAAAACATATCAAAGCCATCAATGTTATATAGATTATCTGTGATTTGCCACGTTTCACTTAATATAATCATATGCACAGGATAACAGCTTATACGCTTCTAAAAATACTAATAACTGGTTGAAATTTTTGTTAATACTGCGTATATTAAAGTGTATTATATTTAGTAGTTTTCTATTTATGTCCATTTTTGTACTCACTAGATCGCAATCAATACTTGTTTGATCGGGGTAGTTGTCCATTAACTCGAGCTCTTGTAAAATCTCAATTTCTTGTGAATTAGCGGCCATTTTCACCTCCATAGTCAATTTTATTTCTTACTATTTTTATTAGGTACTGATATGATGGACAATTCCAGTCACCAGCTTCGTGATTCACATTATTGTTAAGATTATATTTGTTATTTGCCATCATACAATTTATACACCTCTTTTGTCTCTTTGGACATTCCGTTATTGTGTGGTTATCGGCACAGTATTCGCAGGTCGTTTGTTTAGTACAAATATCATTTTTGTGGAAATATTCTTTGCACTTAAAGCATCGTTGGATACTAATGTCTTCATAAATTGGGTAACGTTCCCAACCAATACAAATTTTCTTGACACTCATGAATTTGTGAAATAATTTTGGAGAACAATCTCCAAGTATTGTGTAGGTTCCCTTTTTTTTTATTTTTCCTAAAGAATGTAACATCCATTTCATCATCCGTGTCTATAAAATGGTTCTGTTCAAGTATATGAGCCTCAACATATTCCTTATTTAAATCGTCCTCAGTATTTACTGCATAATTAATTATTTTAAACCGTGGTTTCCTCATTTTTGTTATTTGTACTTCGTATCCTTCCAGTTTATTTTCAGCCTTTTTTTTAAGGGTCTCAATATCCTTTGTATTTGAACACTTTATGAGGTTTCCTTGTTTTCTGCTTCTTGTGCCACTTATACATATCTTTAGATCTGTAGGCTTAATGTATTTTTGTAAATCTTGTTTTGCTCTTTCCACATTTTGTTGCCTTTTAGGTCTTATTATAAGGTTAGGAATATTAATTTGTTTGTTCTCTTTTTTGGTATCATTTTTTCTTAATATGTCGCTAAAGAGAATATGATCATCATTGTTGTTTTGTTTGGATTCCAACTCGTTTATCTTCTGTCGTAAGAGTAGAATTATTTCATCTTTGCTTTTTATTGTCTCTTACTTAGCCTCTATTGAATTTTTAAGTAATTTGTGTGTGTTAAATTTTAGGCACTTTGGACAGTCAAATCTTAAAACTCTATCACCTTTCAATTCTAACACTTTAACTTCGGAGGCAGACAAGTTCCCACAGGCTTTGCATACTTCGGTTTTGCAGTTATCACACTGAAACACTGATTTATGCTTTGTTTTACAAATGTCGCATTCCATTTTTATTTTTGTCCGATGCTAGCACGATCGATGGAGCCATATAATATGTGTTACAGTTACAATAATTACAGTCGTAAAGCACAACAATCCGCGAACAGTTGTTATTTGGATCGAAATTCAGATAGTCGCAGCACTCTGTGAACAGTTGTTGGTAGGAATTCTTATCGCAGTTCTCACTTTTTTGTAGATGCTTACGATTTTAAATAAATGGATTAGAATCAAGTTAATTTTGATTAAATTGTAACTTAGATATATTTACTATTATATTTAAAGAGATATAGATATAGATAGTCCTTAACAAAGTGTGTAATCCCCCCCCCCCCAAGAAAGGTCTCTGGATCCGCCACTGCTATAAGGGAGTTGTACTTTGTCCTTGTTCAGTAATTTCAAGATTTTTACAGTAAAATAAGCTGAAAGTAAAATCTATATCAACAATCATCTTAAAATTATGTTGTTAACTTACCGTTATAAAGATATTTCCATTTCTTTATAAAAAACGAGCTACCTAATACATCTAACAAACTTTGGATTTTTCACCAAAAACTCTTCGAGATTACTAATTTTTGAAGCAAAAATCGCCCAAAATCAACAAATATGTTAATAAAACCCAGCTGTGGCCGTCATTCGCTTCACACTTCGAAATTTCCTCGTTTGACAACCGAACTCGTCCCTGATTGGCTCAAATATTTAAAGTACTCACGTCAGGGATATTCTCACTCATGTTTAGGATGACGAGATCGAGAATTAACACGAGCGTTAAATGTTGTTGCATCATACCAAAATGGAAATTAGCATTGGGTTTTAATTTTGAAATTAACGTCTCGCGTTAACTTGTGCGTTTGATCATAGGGCTGAATGTCGTATATCCAACACCCCACAGATTAATTTTATGTCACAGAATAGCAGGAGTAGATTATATTTTAGACAATAATTAATAACTACTTTATTGGACAACGTTTTGACAATATACTTGGCCATCCAAAATTCTAAAATAAAACGATCTCCTGCAATAACTGAGGGCATGCACTAAATTAATATTTATTGACATTAAAGTTGCTTAACATGTTTATAATATGCGTTGCAACTTTAAACCATTAATGGGATTTTAAAACCCAAAACATTTACAGCATACAAAATCAAAAATTTAATACATGCAAGATAGACATCTTTTTACGTTTTTAGAAACGTTTTTTTTTTAACTGCGACTTTTAAAAACAACATTTTCTGAAAAAATATACTTTTTTTCGATTTCTTTGCACAATTTTTTAAATAAGTCAACTGTATGGGATGTTTCCAAAAAAATTCTGTGTGTTGGTCTTTTTTATATCTGCATTTGGGTTTCAAATACGTTTAATGAGTTTACAGTTAAGATATATGCATTAATCGAATGACCTAAAATCGAGCATATCAATTTTTAAGGCAATTTATTCAAAAAAAAAATAGTTATTAACAATTTATTAAGTTAAATCCCCCCCTCTCCCCTCCCCTCCTTAACTTTTTTATTTTTCACGCTGGGACATTCTTTCATTTTAATTGTCCCACTTTTACATGACTGTGAAATACTGATTTTTTGAGCAAGATGTTCGACTAAAAAATAAATTATAGGGTTTTGCGAGGGGTATTGCGTAAAGTTAAGTCAAAATTTTTTTATAAAATGTCAAGTGACAAAACTATTAACATAACTTACTTTTTTTTAATGGAACACCCTATATATTAATAAATATTTAAAAATACATTCTTTTTCTGAATACGAATATATGCCACACATGCCCTTTATTTTCATTAGTTTAGCCTACATTAATATAAATATCATTAAAATTGGATTATTGATTTTGTTTGCAATAATTAATTATTGTTTTTATAGTTTTACACTTTTGAGGCATTTATTAGATAGATGGAAGATTTTGTGGTTTGTAAACATTTAAGTTTTTACCCAATTACTGCAACCTAGGAACAAGAAATTTATTTAAAAATAAAATAAATCAAATTTACAAACAATTGAAAAATTTTTTGAACAGAATGGCTCTATTGTCTTTTTTTAAGTTATTGTTAATAGGTTTATTTAAAAAAGGACTTACAGAAAAAGTATAATAATAAGTTATAGTTGTTAACTGCATTGAAAATGAAGGACATGTGGAGCAGCACTAATAAATGAAAAAAATATATATTTTTAATTTTTTTGAATTGTTTGTTATTTGTAAATTTGATTTATTTTATTTTTAAATAAATGTGTTATTGTTCCTAGGTTTAAATAATTGGGTAAAAACTAAAATGTTGTAAGTTTACAAACTACAAAATCTTCCATCCATCTAATAAGTGTCTCAAAAGAATAAAACTACAATAAATTAGTTATTGGAAACAAAAATCATAATCCAATTTTAATGATACTTATACTAATTTAGGCGAAACTAATGAAAAGAAAGGGCATGTGTGGCATGTATTCGGATTCAGATAAAGTTCAGTTCAGTTACTAATTTGTCCATAATTTTGACACTTGACACTTTATAAAATTTTTGACTTAATGGCATAAAAATGTACGCAAAACCCTACAATTAATTTTTTTAGCCAACCGTCTAGCTCAAAAGTGGGACAAATTAGAATGAAAACACTGTACAGAAATTTTATTTGTATTTTCTTATTGATGCAGGGCAATATGAAACATTGAAATTAACGAAAATTTAGTTTAGAATTGTATGTCCCTGCCCCCTGCTACAGGTGCATGTGTATGAACCAAAACAGTAGTGTTATGCTAATAATATTTCTCTTTTGTTTCAGGCTCTTCAGTAAATAAACAAAATGTAATAAAATCGCGTTGTGAATTTTTCAGGGTGACATTACGAGGCAGAACCCAATTATTTAATTCGATCTTTTCTAGTCTAACGTACAGAAAAAATAGGATTAAAATAAATACAATACTTGCAAATGTTATTTGTTAATTGAAAAGTGAAATATTTTCTCACATGCAGGGCCGTCATTTGACGATCAGTTCGGGGGATAAGCTAGGGGAAAGTCGTTTTCAGCTTATAACATTTGAACATATAAGGAAGATAGGGTGAAACAAAAAAGCGCCGCTCGCGCAAATTTAAGTAAACATTGGCAAAAATAGGTTTGGATTGTGATGTACCTACATGACAGGGCTTACCTCATTTTTTATCAGTATCAAAATAAAAGGGGGAATTGCTATCCTAAAGGGCGAGAGGAGTGTAAACGAAAAATTATAGTTATTTTAAGGAGAATCTAGAATATAAATCCGGACTGCATTCTTTTTCAATTAAAAACGATTTTTTTTAGTATATACAGGATGACTCCAAATGTAAAAATGCTAGTATAAATTCCTAAGGTTAAAGTGTAACCATCTAACTCAACTTACATTAGTCCAAAAGTTTATAGTTTCCGTATGAGGAAAGGATGGCATGCGAAATCCAGATCTGATAACAGTTTTGATATACCTTGCAGAGGGCGCCACCAGTAGCACTTGATACCCTGTATATAAATTTTTCCAAATTGCATATTATCCGTCCTCGAATGACGCCTTTGATCGGTTTATAGTCAATAATATTAGGATTGGTTTCTGTGTCGTTAGGCGCGCCCATGAAGAGCTAAAACAACATTTAAATGTTCGGGACACCAGCTATATAGATTAGAGAAGTCTGCAAGATTTTATTAGGTAAGATTAATATTTTAAATGTTTTGGATCTGTTATAGAAGAAATGGCGAAATTATGATAAACTGTCCACATTTGTCTTTGAATACTTTTTAATTTCTTTACACACATGCTCACATACACTTTCTTTTTAATGTAAAATTATTATAGTTATGCTTGAAGCCTACATTTTTCTTCGAATTTTTATTTCCTTCTCATCATAAAAAAGTCTTTATTGTTTTTAAAATGAATAATAATTTGTATATATTTGTAAAAGCAGAAATAAAAACATTTTTGAGCCCTCTGTTCTTCTCTGTCTCATAGAGATTTTTTAAATTAAATATTACTGTGTTGCTTTTTTTTTGGCACACTTCCCAATTGAATCTTGTTTGTTCAATTCGTCAGCTTTCTTTCTACTTATCTGATGAATCCTGTTCAGAAGCCATGCCAAATTTTGTTTAGATTTTGAGAAAAATGAAAACATATTTTTTAAATAAAAACCCTTAAATATACAGGGTGTTATATAATAATGGCAGGTTTTATTTGAATGAGTGGTTTCTAGACCAATTTTAAGTCGAAAAGTTCATACAAACACTCGTGCAGGGTGATATTGTGTTAATGATATGCTATAATACCTCAGGACGTGATTCTTGAGAAATTAAAAAGAAAACTTCATATGACTGTATGCTTAAGCATTTTAACTTTTGAACTACTTGGGTGTTAAAGTTTTAAGACAAATATTCCAATTAATATTGATTTTTTAAAAAGGATTGTTGTTTGTGCCTTTCCAGCATTTTGTTTTGTACAATTTAATAATATTTGAACCACCCCCTAAGGATAGATGTGTATCCATATTAGTGTGTGCTTGACGACAAACCTTCGGGTAAACCATGCCCTGATGATGGACTTATGGGCCAAAACGCGTAGGCTTACGGTTTACGGTTAATACTTTTTATTTCGAAAGATGCTGAAGTATAGCGGTCGAAGGATTGCACGAGAGGAAAGGGGGAATTTTGACATAAAAAGCGGTACCTATATTCTAGATTTACTGGTCAAACCTAAAACGAGTATGTTGTTGCACAAAGCAAAGTCCATTGATTGAATTCCATTTCCTAAATCTACGGTCATGGCTACGGCGCCATTTTGTAGTTCCGCCGAAAGGTTCGACAAGCTCAGCAGGATCTCATTTTGTTTTGCCGTCCTCAGCTAATTCTAAGATTATGTTGATCCAAACTCTTTCTTCTAAAAAACAGTCAGATATAAAATTAAAACGTATTTTATATTATCTGCAGTTAAATTCCGGACAGCACTTTGTTACATTATAAATTAATATTATTTTTATACTCCTGCATCGATTACTTTTAATATAGATACCGTTATTGTTAATGTAAGGGCGAGGTTATATTATGAAACAGCTTAGTAAGAAGGAGAAAACCAAAACAATTACATTACAAGTACATTATTAGAAGATTATTATTAAATCAAATATAGTTATTGTGTTACAATCAAAAAGTTTGCTTACACTCGTCATGTCAAAGTATAAATGTTACATACACAATCTAACATGATAAAAATGTCATTAAAATCAACTGAACACATTAACATTACAAAGTTACAAAGTTAAAATATACCAAAATTATCAAAACATATCAAAGTTGAGCCTTAGGAAGTTATCAATGTTGTAGAGTGCTTTTTTAGGTTCTTTCAAATTTTGGCAGAAGCATGCCTGTCACTGTTCGTGGCAATTTGTTAAAAGAGATAATCGCCCAGAACTCCGGTCTGCTCTGACACTTTCCCAGTCTACAGTGTGTTGGAGTGTTGGGACATAGTCCTCTTTGTTTCGTGTGTCAAGTTCATGCATGTCTTACTGTGTAATGAGGTTGTCTTTTTGTTTTATTAGTAACAGTAAAGAAGATGTAAGAACCCCCAATCTGGCAAAAGCCACCGCTGCAGTCGTTCCTGTATCGCAAGCCACTCATTATTCTGATTACTCTTCGTTGTAGCTTAAATACTCTATGGGCATGAGAAGAGCGCCGCCTCCATGCAACCATGCCATAATATTGTGGAAAATAGCGAAGTAGGCAGTTCTCATGGTTGACTCTGACACGCAGCCACATAGGCTCCACAAGGCAAATACGCTCCTTCCAAGCATTTCACACATACACATCCCATTTCAGCTTTCTATCCAGGAACTTTACAAAAGACACTGCAGAATCTGTATGTTTTAGTGTAAACATCATTTCTTGGTTTTTTTCCTGGTTTAGTACGAGTCTGTTGAAGAGAAACCATTCCTCCACAGTTACCTGTGTCTCATTTAGATTTTTAATGACAGTTTGTTCCGATTTATCCCCAGAAAAACTCTAGTGTCATCAGCAAAGAGCACACAATTATCTAATTGTTGACTGAAGGGTAAGTCATCAATAAATATTAAGAATAGAATTGGCCCCATGATTAATCCTTGTGGGACACCGACATTTACTGTGGCTGGTGCTGACAACACTCAATTCACCCTCTAACAACATGGCATCAATGGCATCGCCTCAAATCCATCCATAATCCTACCCATAAGTTGCAGGACATCATGTATAGTGTTCCTACCTTGCCTGAAACCATATTGGCTTTCTCAAATATTTTGGAAATGATAGGCAATAAGGGCAATAAGAAAATGGGTCTATAGTTGTTTACGAGATTAACATTGCCCTTTTTAAACATTGGGGAGATTAGAGCTCTTATTGATTGATTGATTGGATGCACTTATTTATAAGTTTAGTGAGAGGTATGAGGATTAGGTCATTTATGGAGTTTATAATGCTAAATATCTGAGATATCTTTCAATCTGTTAATAATATTTCATATATTGTTGAAACTTACTTCTTTGAAATTGAACTCATCACAAGGGATATTTTTTTTTGTTTAAGATGAGATAATATAGAAAAATAGGGCCGGATTAAATGTCACCAAAATTTTAAATGATCTTTTTTTCTTTTTCAAAATCAATTTATTTCAAACCTCAAATCAGTTACAACAACTGGCACCGAGGCCTTTAAAAACAAAAATTATAACAGATAAACAGAGTAAAGTATTTTATACGAATTTAAAGGTATAAACTCAACTAACATTCAGTCTCTGTTTTAAAATAAATCTTGACATTACGACACATAGCCTTTTCTTCACCTTCAAACAAAGTCTGTGGCAAGCCATTGTAAGTTTGCACGCCTTCTAAATATAGGAGAATCTTGTGACTTCTTTGTTCGTTGATAGGTGTTCTTTAGATGGTCTCTAGTTCTTAGGCCATAATTATGAAAGTCCTTATTTTGTTTTAATTCCACATTTGTTCTTAGTAATTTATTTTTAATTTTATAGATAAGTTTAGCTTGCTCAAATATTTTAAGTTGTTTAATTTTTAGGAATGGATATATGTTGTATAAACTTTCACTAGAAGTATAGTAATTTATAGAAAAAAATTGCTTTTATGACTTATTTTGCAATCTTTGAAGTTGGTTATTAAATTTTCACTAGCATTTCCAAAACATGGCAATAAATATCTTATATTATGTCGTTCAATAAAGCTGTTGTGTTTTTATTCAACATATGGCTACACCTTCTTATTGCTCCTAGGAGAGGAATAATTTTTTCAGTAATACTTTGTATATGTGCAGACCATGTTAATTTTTCTGTAATTATGAGACCCAAGTGTTTGCACTGGTGAACTTTTTTCAGCTCTCTATTATTAAGCTTAATTTTTGGATGAATTGGGTTTTATCCTGTTTGGTCAGTTTGTTATAACATAACCACTCAAAAACTTCTCAAGATCAGTGTTGACATCTGCTTCAAGTTCTTCTTCTGTTGTACCAGAATACACCAGCACTGTGTCATCGCAAAATTTTATATACCTTGCCTTTAATCCAGCATATTGTCATGAATATGCTATTTAATATTAATAAGTCTACTAAATATTTCTCGCCCTGTATGATGGTTGATCGTATAGTTAGCATTTGCTGACTAATCATAAAATGATATACGGTGAGAGTTTGGTTTTGCTACGATCGGGGAGTAGAATATTTTAGACTTTGAACATAGAGTAGATACTTCAATGGACCCAGCATAGAACCCTGGGCTACACAAACGCTGACATTTGCCTCTACACTAATTTTACTATTCACTTCTGTACATTGCTGCCTTCCAGCTGTGTATGTTTGCAACAAGTCATAACACTTCTCACGAAAACCCATTTTGTCAAATGCCTTTTGTAGGTCAACAAATACATACACGACATATTTATTTTATCTAATTCACTAGTTATATGTTCTAGAAGTTCAACCGTAGCTCCAAGTGTGCCACTTTGCTTTTGAAATCAAAACTGATTTTTGACAATTTGAAAGTATGTGTCATTAAACCCAATAATTAGTCTGCTTTTTATAACATTTTCAAGAATTTTGCCAAAAGTACCTAACAATGAGATAGGCCGATAGTTATTAACATCATCATGGGCACCCTTTTTGTATATTGGCACTCTCTTTGCCGTTTTTAACTCTTGTGGATATTGACCATTTATTAAGACTTCATTTATTATTTGTACAATTTTTATACCAATATTGTCAATATGTGCCTGTATGTCTTTTTTTGTTATATTGTCTATGCCAGGTGAACAGCTGTTTTTTAAATCACCTATTATTGTCTTTATTTCTGTCAACTTTGTTGATTGTAGTGTGATACTTACAACTTTTTCTTCTTCATCAAAGTGGAGTGCCTGGTTCTGAACTATTTTTGTTGCTTATGTTTGTCCTATACTTGAAAAATGCCTATTCATTTCTGCTGCAATTTCTATGTCGTCCCTGCATGTCCCTCCATTCTTGTTTGCCAACTTACTTATGTTGGTCTTCCTTTTGCTTCTACTACACAAATCGTTAAGAATAAACCAGTTTTTTTTTTATATCGCCCTGTGCTTCTTGACAATTTTTTTCTGCATATTGTTTTTGAAGTTTTGTCCTTATTTTGTTTATTTAATTTTTTACTTTTTTAAATTCATTTTCTGTGTACTCATTTCGGATCCTTTTCCACCTTACATACAATTTGTCTCGATTCTTTAGTTTTGTTATGTATTCATGTGTCACCCAACCATTATTGTTTCTGATTTTAATGTTATTTTCCTTGGTGCATTTTTTTTCTTGTTTTATTCAACATCTGTGCAAGCAATCCAAAACAGTTAACCTCATTTGTACTCATTTCGTCCTTAAGTTTTTGCTTCCATTTGTTTATATCAACAAGGCTTCTCGTAATTAATAATAATAATAATAATAAGTTTATTTCAAATAGTTACAATATAATATACATGGTTAATATGTTAATTTTTAATAAATTTATTAATAAATTCCCCAGAAGACGTACTTGTTAAGGGCAATTATTATTTATTTAATAGTATTTAAAATTATAAATATTTAAGAATATTTCTATAAGTAGTTGCAAAAAAATTCTTTAAATTTATAGTGGGGGAGGTTTATATATTATTTTTCCCAAAGAGATAATTTTAAAAGAGTAATTGTTTTTATTTTTAACATACACCATAATACCGTCACTTTTATTAAAATCTCTATTATTATAAATTAAATCATAATTATTTAATTTAAATAAGTCGGTATTAAAAACTTTCCAAGTTTCTGTTAACACTATGACATCAAAATTATGGTCGAGCTGACACAAAAATAATTTGGTTTCGTCAACATTTTTTGAAATGCTTCTAATATTATTGTGGTATAATGAAAACTTATTAAATTGGCTTATCATTGAATTATTAAAATTATTCTTATCTTCAATAAGTTGCCTTGCAATACTTGTTATTTCAAAATTTAATATATATTCGTTCATTAATAAATTAAAGATATTAAAATGTTATGTATAAAATAAATAAATGTGTACTATAGTACAAAGAATAAAGTAGAAAATTAAATATAATTTAGCTATCAAATGTACCCCCTTTTTTAAGTTGTTCTATTCCTTCTTCATTTGTTATTTGAAATTTCTCTTCTTCTTTATTTTGTCTCGCAAATACTTTTCTATTTTTGCACCATACAAACTTATATTTAAATTTTCTCAATTGTTTAGCTTTTCCAAGTAAAAACTTGTTTCTGGTCCTGGTAGTTTAAGGTCAATACTTGTGACTTTTCCATTTTTTTAAAATACGCTTTCGTTTTTTTAAGAACATCTTCTTTTATTTTCTGATACTTACAAATAATTTGAATGGTATTGTTCTTTTCTTCATTTTTAAAACTTTTTCGTTCTATTAATATATCTTCTTTTTTGACGTTTACTCCAATTTTGGTTAAAATTTGTTTTGTAACGTCCTCGTCATTTTTCATTTCTAGATTTCGAACTCCTTTTATTTCAATATTATTAATGATTTTATTTTGTTCTTGAATATTTAATTTTGTTGTTAAAAAATTAATTTCTTTTTTAAGCCTCATAACGTCTTGATTTAAAGAGTTATTTTCTAATTTGATTTCTTCTATTTCTCTCTTTATATTTTTTAGTAATGAAAATATTTCTTTATTTTTTTTTCCATTTCGTCAAATCTCTCAGATATAAAAATAGCAGATTTTTTTAATTCATTAATTAGGTATCTTTAAAATATTTTCTTCGGATTCAAAAGCTTGATTTTTTGGATCTTCTAAATTTGGATTACCTTCATCTTCTATAATTTTTACACATTTGTAGCAACGCCATCTTTTTCCTTTTGATTTTTTTGATTCTCTTGAAAAGTGATCGAATTTGTTATTATCTAATTTTGTACATTTAAGATGATACCATTTTTTGCAATCCATTTTGCATTCAATTGCAGCTTGATTTGTTTTAATTTTCAAGTTGCACTCTCCACAAAAACAAGTATTTGAAGTTCCAGCTTCTTTTTTTTTATCTTGGGAAGATATTTCAAATCTTGACATTTTTTCTAAAGTTTCTTGGCTGGTTTGTGGGTATTTCAACGGTAAATACCCATTTCTTAAAATTGCTCCTTTTTCTGTTTTTGGTTCTACCTTTTTTTCTCATTGATTTTACCTGGTTTGCTTTTCTTGTATTTTAGTGACTTGTCTTGTCAATGTCAAATTGTCACAAAATTATTTTATATTTAAATGATTTTCTACCACAGTCTGCTTGCCTCTTCCTATCTTCAATAGTACTAACGTAAAAAAATACTATTTTTACGTTTCTGTAATCTTTCCAATTTATAATTTCCAAAAACCAATGTATCTCGACTTTTTTTTTAATGTAAAAATTTGTATAATCAGGTGTAAAATACGAGGAAAACAAATTCTTTGCTTGGGACTTTTATGAACTACTTTTGTAATTTCTGTGTACATAATTTTATGATCAGTATCTATATATAGTATAGTATGCTCTTCTAAGCTTATATTACATTTTATTTCTTTGTTAGTTATGACATGGTCCAGCACAGACGCTGAATATTTTGTTATACGTGTAGCATGTTGAAGATTTATTTTCTTTTGGAACTGAAAACCGTTCATTTGCACTATGTTTTTATATTCACTTATTGTTGTTGAGTCTTTAAGTAAGTCTAGATTAATGTCCCCAATAACCATGCAGAGTTTCTTTTGCTGTTCAAGTAGTTTATCAAGTTCCAATACACTTGTTTTCTGGTGGTCTATATATTGCAAAGACCGCAAGGTTCAGCCCTGGCAAAAATATTGAAACTATGTTGTAGTTCATAAGTGATACAGAACATTTAAATTGAATACATAATTAATTTCATCCTTGATATAAATGCTGCAACCTCCACCTCTCGTGTCACGACAATCCTGTACCGATGTGTATGAATGTAAGTTAAAGAAACTTTGCTCATTTGGGTATATCCATGTTTCAGTCAATACTACTATGTGTATTGTTCTTTTATTTAACATAATTATATAATATTAATAATAATAATAATCTTTATTATTAGCACTTGGCTAGCCAAATTACAAATTATAAACAATAGTACTTATGTCTAAATTAAACAAATTAAACAGATACATTCTCATTGTCCAATCAATACCTATATGTATACAGGGTCGTTGGTATGTATGGAAACGGTCGATTATTTCTTAAAGTATAACAGTTAGCAAAAAATATTTTAGACAAAAATATTTGGGTTTTTTAGGGTGTATTAGAATTTAAAAATAATAAGTATACAGGATGAGTCAGAAAGCCGTAGGGAAGCAAAGTTACCTTTTTTAAATGGAACACCCTATATCTTCGAATAATTTTGGATTTTACATAAAATAACAATTATTTTTTAATAAGTGCATTATAAGTCTAAACCTAATAGTTTCCGAGATATCGACTATTGAAAAATTACATTTTTGAACTTTGACAGCTTCTAGCTTTCTAACGGTACGTTTTGGAGTAAAACGGCTTACATGTCCCTATCTTACTTTTTTATGATCTTCCGAAAAACATCAACTTCCGGTTAAGCCGGAAGTACTGCATTTCCGGCTTTTGAGTTACATCCGGTCGATGTTTTTGGAAAGACAATAAAAAAGTAAGATAGGGACATGTAAGCAGTTTCATTCTAAAAGGTACCGTCAGAAAGCTAGAAGCTGTCAAAGTTAAAAAATGTGATTTTTCAAAAGTCGATATCTCGGAAACTATTAAGTTTAGACTTACAATGCACATATTGAAAAATAATTGTTATTTTATGTAAAATCCAAAAATATTCGAAGATATAGGGTGTTCCATTTAAAAAAAAGTAACTTTGTTTCTCTACGGTTTTCTGACTCAACCTGTATACTTATTTTTTTTGAATTCTAATACACCTTAAAAAACCCTAAAACTTTTATCTAAAATATTTTTTGCTGACTGTTTTACTTTAAGAAATAATCGACCGTTTTCATACATACCAACGACCCTGTATAATAAAAATATATTACAGTGTGGCCCAAATTGGGCCTACATGTATGGGGATCTTGGAAACTATAGAAGATAGAGAAACGGTTAAATGGGGAAAGTTTTTGACAATTATATTTCTAACTGAAAACCGTTTAGTACGCGGCCCTATCTTTTTTGGTTTTTGAAATATGTTGAAAAAATCAAAAAGATGCATTTTCGAAAATATGCTGTAGATTTCTTATTATTCACTATTTTGGCAATCTGTAAAAACATTTTTAAAGCAACTTTTTAAGTAGATTTCAGTTCTGCAATTTAATTTTGAACACGACGTTTCAGTTATTTTATACCATCATCAGGTTCATTTTTTCTTATGGGCGCCATATTGTATTTTAAACTTAAAAGGTAGCTTATGACGTCCGCTTTTCAACGATGTATTATTTGTTGGAAAATAAATGAAATGACTTGAAAAATAAAGAAAATTAATTTTCGCAACACGTCAAATTTGACAACTGCACTATAACTCCCTAAATTGAATACCAATTAAAAGGTTTACATTTTGTAGTATTCACAAAACACTGCTTGCATTGTTTCAATCAACAATATTACAATAACCTATGAATCAAAAATAAAATCCAGTAGCCTATGATGACCTTACAATAACCTATGAATCAAAAATAAAATCCAGTAGCCTATGACCTTACAATAACCTATAAATCAAAAATAAAATCCAGTAGCCTATGACCAACCACTACCGTTTGAAAATGAAACAAAAATATTACTTTTCAGAACGAGTAAAAGTATAATAGTTTTTATTATTATTATCTAATAATAACGATTTATTTGTGTATTCTGAATTTAAAAGAAAATGGCATTGCGTTTTTCTCACGAAGAAAAATTTGATTTGCTAGAATGTTACATTCATTGCAACAGAAATGCAAACCTTGCATTAGAAAGGTATTTTGAAAATTTTCCTGAAAGACCGCAGCCAAGTGTCAGACTTTTTCCAAAAATTGTTATGAACCTGAGAAACCATGGAAGTTTTGAAAAACCGCGGCCCAAGAGTTACGAAAAAGCAGGTAATAACGAGCGTGACGAAAATGTCAGAGCCTATTTTAATGCCGCTCCGACATCATCTACAAGAGCGTCGGCAAGAGACTTACCAACCCCGCGAAGTACCATACAAAGATCCTTAAGGAAAATAAATATCGACCATACAAGCCAACTATAGTTCAGGGTTTACGAGAAACGGATTATCCAAGAAGAATGCAGTTTTCAAATTGGTATGTGAATCAATGCGAACAAAATCATGATTTCAGTCGTCTTGTAATTTGGACCGATGAATCACATTTTACCAACTGCGGGGTATTTAATAGACATAACCATCATTTTTGGGCAACAGAAAACCCTCACCAATTGGCTCAACGAAGACTGCAAACCCGATTTGGTTTTAATGTACGGTGTGGTATGTAAGTAAGTAGTAATGTCACCTAGCTTGCTATATACATAGCAGGTATTAAGTAACCCAGCTTTACTTTTCTCCTTACATTTTAGACAACAGACTTATAGGACCATTCTTTTATAATCATACGTTGAATGGCCAAAGATACTTGGAGCTGTTAGAAGATCAAATATTACCGGCAATTAGAGCAAGAGTTCCTCAAGATCAATTGAATAATATTTGGTTTCAACAAGACGGTTGTCCCGCACATAATGTTCGGGAAGTTCAAACTCTCTTAAGACAGATATTTCATGACAAATTAATTTCAAACGGCGGACCAGTTAATTGGCCTGCTTGATCCCCTGATATAACTCCTCTCGATTTTTATTTATGGGGTTATGTAAAAAATGAAGTATATGAGTTTGAACCCCCGGAATCTGTACAAGAATTAGAAGAGAGAGTGAGGAATGTGTTTACGAGCATAAATGGCAACACGCTTCGCAGGGTCATCAATACTGTGTTAAAAAAGTGTCAAAAATGTATTAATAAAAACGGCCAACATTTCGAATAAGTATAGTAAGTTAGATATTTTTTCTTATTTTCTATTCAAAACAATAATTATTATTCATTGCGTTTTTAGTTTTCTTTATTTGAAATGTTAATATGAGATTTTTAACCATAAGGAAAAAATAAAATAATGTATTATAATATTATGATATTTTAAACAAATTTAACCCTGCCTAATGTGTTCTTCTCAAATTTGACGTGTTGCGAAAATTAATTTTCTTTATTTTTCAAGTCAATTTCTTTTATTTTCCAACAAATAATACATCGTTGAAAAGCTGACGTCATAAGCTACCTTTTAAGTATAAAATACAATATGGCGCCCATAAGAAAAAATGAACCTGATGATGGTATAAAATAAATGAAACGTCGTGTTCAAAATTAAATTGCAGAACTGAAATCTACTTAAAAAGTTGCTTTAAAAATGTTTTTACAGATTGCCAAAATAGTGAATAATAAGAAATCTACAGCATATTTTCGAAAATACATCTTTTTGGTTTTTTCAACATATTTCAAAAACCAAAAAAGATAGGGCCGCGTACTAAACGGTTTTCAGTTAGAAATATAATTGTCAAAAACTTTCCCCATTTAACCGTTTCTCTATCTTCTATAGTTTCCAAGATCCCCATACATGTAGGCCCAATTTGGGCCACACCGTATAAGAAGTTTTTTTGACAAACCTAAATAGGCACTATTGCCTTTACATATTGCTTAGCTTACATTCCCATTTAAAGCTATTTAAATTTTTACATTCTTTAATATTAATGAGGTAATTCATTATAGGTACTGTTTTTGATTTTTTTTATGATAGTTAGTATTTACTTTTTGTAGGTAAAAGTTATTTCTCGACCTTGTGTTGTATTCATGAATATCTCTGACAAATGTAATACCATCTAATAAATGTTTAGGAACTAGCTGATGTAACATTTTATAAATAAAAATGAAAGTGTTACAGGTTATGGTTTGTTTTACATTTAATACATTTGTACATTTTAACATATCATCTCGCCTAGTATATCTGATGCAATTTAGTATAATTCTTAAAGCCTTATTTTGTTTTTTTTGTAATACATCCATTTCTGAATTATTTATCACAAACAAGAGAGTTGAATTGACGAATGAGAGTTGCAGCACGTGGCTACATCTCGTGGCAACCACACGTATAAACCCAACCAGGACAGCGAGAATCCATATAGGTTCAAACGCTGGCAAGGCGGCCCATTGCGGGCAAACTACGTTGGGTGTCGCTGGAAGCCAGTGTATCGGTTCAGCCTACCGAAACCGAAAGCATGTTTAAATTAAAAAACACAAACTTAAAATAAGTTTGTGTATAGAGTTGTCCCTTATCCTTTCCGTCAGACCCAATCCTTGGACGCGTTTCGCCGTTTACGGCTCCTCAGCAAGGCTCCGGGTCTGACGAAAAGGTAAGGGACCTCAAAGTGCTTTAACACAGAAATGCAAGTTGACGAATGAGAGTTGCAGCACGTGGCTACATCTCGTGGCAACCACACGTATCAACCCAACCAGGACAGCGAGAATCCATATAGGTTCAAACGCTGGCAAGTACGTGTGGTTGCCACGAGATGTAGCCACGTGCTGCAACTCTCATTCGTCAACTTGCATTTCTGTGTTAAAGCACTTTGAGGTCCCTTACCTTTTCGTCAGACCCGGAGCCTTGCTGAGGAGCCGTAAACGGCGAAACGCGTCCAAGGATTGGGTCTGACGGAAAGGATAAGGGACAACTCTATACACAAACTTATTTTAAGTTTGTGTTTTTTAATTTAAGAGAGTTGAACAAAAATAGAAGTGTGGTGCGATTATTGTTTTATAGATTGTTAATTTTAACCAAGAACTTAAAGTTTTTGACATACGTCCTAACAGATTCACCTTTTTTGCTATTTTATTTGTTACAACCTACAATGTTCAGAAAATGTAAGATTCTCATCAATTATGCAGCCTAAATACTGAAATGTATGTACAGTTTCAATTGCTTCATTGTTAATTTTTACGTTCAAATTGCTCGTTATATTTACTTAACAGTTTCTTATAAGCATTGTCTTTGTTTTACTTATGTTTAACTGTAGAGTTAATATTTAACCATTCATATACTTTGTTAAGTTCATAATTTAGTATGTTTGTTATGTCTTTCACATTATTTCCAGTTACATATATAACAGTGTCACCTGCAAATAGTTGGATTTCACACTTGAATAACTTTTACTATGTCATTTATATCCAGTAGAAACAGGGTTGGTCCCAATTTTGTCCCTTGTGGCACTCCATAAATTGTTTTCCTTGCCGTTGATGTGTCGCCGTACTTTGTCACTTGGGTTCGATCGGTAAGGTAATCTTTAGACCACTCTTTAATATTATTTGTCTTAATCTATTTTTTTTTTTAGTTTAAGCAATAATAGTTGTCTATTTATTGTTTCAAAAGCACGTTTGAAGTCTAAATATGCGACACCAATCATTTTTCCTTCATTTAGTGCAATTTTCCAGTCAGAAAGTACACTTTGTAATGCACTTTCGCATGAGTTTTTACTTCTGAATCCGGCTTGATTTTCGCACAGTATATTCTTTTTTTCAGCATAGTCAACTATTTGTTCATTAACACACAACTCTAATAGCTTCCTATAGGGTGGAACCATGTTGATGGGTCTGAACTCTTCACATTTATTTGTTCCACTCCTTTTTTCAATAGGAACAACTGTAGATAAATTCCATTTTTCAGGAAACACACCAGACTCCAAGCTTTGGTTGATTACATTAAGTATCTTGTCTCCGATTACTTCAAATGCTTGTTTCAATACTTTAACAGTTATGCCATCTATGTTACTTTTCTTATTTTCCATTTTCTTTACAATTCTTCTTAAATTTGCCATGTCTATTCTATTGAACTTCTCCATTTTGCTGTCACTATTTACGTGTTGTGTGATCTCTTCATTTGTTTTGTTTCTTATTATACCCTCTGAAATGTCCTTAATGCTATCCAGAAAATAAACATTAAAACTCTCACATATTATGTCCTTTCCTTTAGTGCTTACATTATTGAAAATTATTTCATTCTTTTGCCCTTCATGTTCTTTATTGTTGATTAATTTTTTTAGGGTTTTCCACATCTCTGATGAATTGTATTTAACTGCATCAATTGTCTCGTTGTAGTAGGTGTGTTTTGTAGCTTTTATTAATGATACCACTTTATTTCTTTGTTTTCTATAGTTTCGCCAATCTGTTTCCGATTTAGTTCTAATTGCCCTTTTGTATAAGTTGTCTCTGGTTTTCATTTCCTCATTTATGTTTTGATTCCACCACATTTTGTTTCCCTATGTTTCCTTCAAAGATCTTGTTTCTTCTGGTGAAAATTCGTTCAAAGTTTTTATAAGGTTCTCTATTAGACAGGTAGCTAATATATTTGTGTCTGTAGTGCTTGATGGCCAATCTATTATCCATTAATGTAAGCTGGAATTCCATAGAACTTATATTTTTATAGTTTCTGTATGTTTTTATTTTGTTGCTATTAATGTGATCATCGGGGAGAAATACTTCAATAATGGAGGTGTCTGTTATTTTTCGTGTCATGAGTAGGTACATCATGTTTTATATCCTTTTTATTTGTAAGGATGAGGTCAATTTTTTGTAGATGTGTTATATGTTACTCGAGTATAAGGGTCAACCAGCTGATATATACCATAATTATTTATTAGATTCCTCAGTTTATGTGCATAAAAACTATTACTAGCTAAATCGATGTTGAAGTCTCCCACCATTATAAGTATAGTATCATTTTTTATATTTTCTAAGAAGTCGTCAAGTATTTCAAGGAATTCTGAGTCACTTGCACTTGGAGAGTGATATAAGCTATACAGGGTGTAACTAAATAAGTGTAAAACATTTAAGGGGGTGATTCCTCATCGAAAAAAAGATAGGATCTTTCATATAAACAAACTTTATTGGAGCATCCCTTATTAAGATACAGCCCCTTAAAGGGGGTACATAAAATTTGTTTAACAATTTTTTTCACAAGCACTAAAAAAGTTACAATATTGAAATTAACCTGACATTTTCTACTACCAAAAAGACACTTAGCCAGTAATTTATTTGGTTTACCCCATGGTTGTAAGGGGTGGAAAACGCAACCCCTAAAATTTATTTCCAATGCAACTTTTTGCCTTATTATTTGTTTACCATTTAAAAATTAATTTCCGATAGCCCGTTTCATTCTAAACAAAAAATGTCTCTTGAATTTTTTGCCCAAAATAAACCAGTTCGCAGCAAAAAATTATTTTACGAACAACTACAGAGATACATCGTCATAAAAAATGGGAACTGGGTTTATTGTTATTTTGTAGTTACTACCTGCATTAAATGATGAAAGGGGAACAAACAAAACTAATTTATTAATAACAAAACATACAACATGTAGAAATCATAGTAAATGTTCAATATGTCTACCTTCAGACATTACGCATGCGTCTAGACGTCGGCGCATTGAGCCACGTATTCGCTCAAATATTCCTGGAGTCTCTCTTATTACCCTGCATGCATCGATGATGCGGTTTCTTAAGTCCTCTACATCGCGAACAGGAGTACGATAAACCAAATGCTGTAAATGGCCCCATTGCAAGTAGAGAAATCGAGAGGATTGAGATCCGGGGATCGAGCGGGCCAATTCTGTGGTCCTCGACCTATCCACTGATTTGCATATGTTTCAGTTAAATGCTGACGTGCTACTTGACTAAAATGGGCGGGAACCCCATCATGCATAAAAAACATATCCCTTCTAACGCCCAAAGGAACTTCCTCCAGCAGTACGGGATGCATTTCTCTTAAAAATTGAACGTATGAATCACCATTTAATCGAGGAGGTAGGAAATGAGGCCCAATTAAATAATCCCCAATAACTCCGACCCACACGTTAAGAGAAAACTGTTCTTGATGGTTACTTTCGACAATAGCGTGAGGGTTTTCATCAGCCCATATGTGGTAATTATGAAAATTAATAATCTAGGCCCGAGAAAAACTACATTCGTCTGTGAATTCGATCGTCTTCAGAAAGTCACGATTTCTTCTAATCATTTCCAGCATCCAATTGCAAAATTCAAGACGGTTCGGAAAGTCTCGCGGTAACAGTGCCTGTACTCGTTGCAGATGGTAAGGGTATAAGAGCTGTTCCTTTAAAATTCGAAATACCGTCATATGATCAACATTTAGCTGGAAAGCAATCTTTCTAGTACTGGTAGTAGGTTGTTCTTCAATCAAATTAAGTACTGCCTCCTCAAGCTGTGGTGTTCTTACTTCTCTTTTGTCGAATGAACCATATTCTCGTAATCGTTGATGAAGTCGGGCAAATATTCTATGTGAAGGATGCTGCCGTTGAGGATACATTTCAGCATATCTTCTAGAAGCTTCTAACCCATTCCCCTGCGACAGACCGTAAACGTAATGCATATCAGCCATTTCCTCATTTGTGTATGCCATTTTAATAACAAGTGAATTATTAAAGTAACAAATTAAGAACAGAACAACAATACACAATTAGTATTACTTCAATCTCAAAAATTTACAAACTGACAGCTTGATACCAATTTAATTGTCACTATCGCTAAATAATAGCGGCCTACTAGATAAATTAGTTTCGTATTTTCGTTTTATGGCGATATGTATCTTGGTCGTAAAATAATTTTTTGCTGCGAACTGGTTTATTTTGGGCAAAAAATTCAAGAGACATTTTTTGTTTAGAATGAAACAGGCTATCGGAAATTAATTTTTAAATGGTAAACAAATAATAAGGCAAAAAGTTGCATTGGAAATAAATTTTAGGGGTTGCGTTTTCCACCCCTTACAACCATGGGGTAAACCAAATAAATTACTGGCTAAGTGTCTTTTTGGTAGTAGAAAATGTCAGGTTAATTTCAATATTGTAACTTTTTTAGTGCTTGTGAAAAAAATTGTTAAACAAATTTTATGTACCCCCTTTAAGGGGCTGTATCTTAATAAGGGATGATCCAATAAAGTTTGTTTATATGAAAGATCCTATCTTTTTTTCGATGAGGAATCAGCCCCTTAAATGTTTTACACTTATTTAGTTACACCCTGTATAGATAATAATTTTCTTTTCTAATAATAATTTCAATTCCAGTTATCCATACATTTTTATTGTGGGCAATATTAGTTATTTCTTTGTATCTATAACCTTTCTTTATATAAATTATTGTTCCTCCTGTATGGGTACTCACCACTAATACATTTTAGACAATAAAATTTCACTAAGATCATTGTCTAATATTAATATATTTATATAATACATTCAGGTTTTCTGTAGTAGCCATTTCAGTAGTTCTTTGGTTTATTATGTGAAATTCAGAGCCAGCATTTAATGAAGTTCAGGGTCCGTCTCACTCTTGATTCTTATTGGTCTATCATGTTGGAAACCTGTATCAAAAATTAAAATGTAATACCTCTGGCGCCATCTGTCGGTTTGTTTACCAACTAGGTATATTCTATTGTCTGAAGAATTTCAGTCGGTATGTTAGATGTCGTTTTGTTTATTCCTATCTGGAATGCATCCCTAATAAAGCTGAGTCGTTTTCTAACCTTCACCGCGTGTGTTTTACTTCCGATCCTCTCCTCAAAATCCTACATATCATTCTCTCCCCTTACAAGATATATCTTCCCATTTGCTACAAATGCCGATTTAAAACAATTAATTTTCTGAAATAGGGGTACTTTATTCTTGTACAAGTTTTATATTTTTTGACCTACCCTGTACGCCGTTTGACTTGCAATCATTCCAAGTGCACCTAATATGATTATCGAACATGCACCAAATTTTATCAAGAATAAAATTTTTTGAGAAACCGGTAATAAAAAAAATTCCCATATGTTGCACACTTAAATGACCACACTGTATATACTGGCAATAAGGACAAACTAAATCTAATTTAAAAGAGACAATGAGTAATGAATGGTATAATATAGAGGCCATAATAAGAACTGGTGCATCTCTAAGTGCCATATCGCAGAACATTTTTTGTGATAATGTTGGACATTAATGTGATGAACTCCTTCAGATATAGTGCTCTTTATGGTTTGGCATATTATTCTCTTGAGGTTTTTAATGATGACTTGGCATGACTGCTGTTGTGATTATGTCGTGTAAATTTTAAATTTTAATTATTAATTGATTGTAAACGGTTACGTGTTCTGTTTATCCTTGTGCCTTGTCAAATGGAAGATTGGTTTTCATATAATGACAATAAGACTGCATGCTTTTTATTATTTTGATTTCGTTAATATGTTTTAACTTGACTTTTTTGTTGAGACTTTTGGTAGGTTTTGAATTTGTGATATAGTTTCTACTGAGATTAGGCAATAGACATGTATTAATGTATTGAAGGGTGATCGATGATCAATGTCTACACTTGTTATCTATTGTCTGCCATTTGGTAACCATAATGTATTGTTCTTCCAGCCTTTGGTCCCACATAAAAATATTATTCCCTCAACTATTTATATTGTTTAAGTATGCTGTGTCAACGAAAGTGGAAACATTTTTTTCATGACAATGAAGCTATTTTTGATTTAAAACCCATAAGTCTAGACTGACAGTGTTCAAGTCACCCGCCAAGACAATCCGTTTGTGGTGTCCTGATTTATAGCTCAGTCTAAGAAAGTGTTAGAGCAGCCCGCAGGCGTATATAATTGGCGACATTGTAACGAGGAAGGTTAAGAAACACTCATCTACTCCCTACTCAGGTTTTCACCCATTATTGCAAGCAGCTTATTCGATTTCGTGGGCTTTGTTTATATATTATTATGTATAAGTATTATATATTTGAAGTAACAAAAATATGACATAAAAAAATAAGAAATGTGAATACCTATCATCTTATTATTAACACATGGCAGGCAGACAATAAAAGGTAAAAGCCTAACCTGAACTTACCAAATTTCACATTAACGTCATAAAATGCCAAATTGAGGTCAGGATTTTAATTGACCCAACTGAGTAAGCTCCCTCCTCAATTATCGAGAAGTATTGCCTTATGTTTAGTTAGTTTTTGAGGCTGTTCCTTTTGCCCTTGACGTGGATCATCAGTTTGTCGTCTTTGAGTTCGAGACAGTTGTAGTGAGGCTGTGAGGTGCTTCCCTAAAGACAGAAAAAAAATATTAACATCGCTAGATCCACTATCCAATTTTACCTTTGTTGCAATCCATCTTGATTATCCTGTATAATATTAAAAGTGAAGTATTTACTTACAGCAGAAATAAAAACCATTCCGTTCGGATACAGCAGCGTCCTAAACTCAAACTCTAGTTTGAAATCTTTTTTCCAAGACGAAGTTTTGATCTGTATATAGTTATGCGGCTTATCCACGAAATTGGCAACTGTCGGATTTGTCACATAGATCGCCGTGGTGGCACATCGTTCCGTATTCTGCATCGTGTTTGTTGCATGTTGACGATTGGTGGGCTTGCACGGAGGGCTAGTCCACTAGGTGCCACCTAAAGCCCCGTCAGACCCTTCAGGGTGACAGTGGGCCTTATTAAGGGCGCCTCCCTGCCGATTCGGAGGTTTTCAAAACTGGTCACCGTTTTAAAACTGTTCAGTTTTCTGACAAAAAAAACTCAATGGTTAGATGTGTAGATGATAGAGCCGCTTTAGCATATTATAATAAAATATATCAGGTTTATGGGTCATTACAGTTTACAATTTGATTTTTTTTTTACTTCTTTAATATTTCAAAAGTACAAGTCTGCCGCGTAATCCAGAAACATGGTAAGTGGAGAAACCTTAGACTATAAAGTACAAGAATTTACAAAATTTCACATAAACATCATAAAATGTCAACAGCTCTATTGTCGAGCCATTTTCAGTCGAAATCATGTTCTGGTCTGTTTTCAAGCTGTAGGTACTGTTGAATCTTCTAGTTGTAAACCATTGCGATTTTGGCGTAGGTTTTTCCGTCGTTGAATTTTTCTTTCGATTAAGAGAATCAGTTTTATTGTTGTTGTTGCCTAAATCATTTATTCGTAGAGTAATCAAAAAAGTTTAATTACTAATTTCTGTACACTTAATGAAGCCAAGTTTTTTTATCAATGATTTCTTTCGTTAGAAGAAGTTGGCTTTGGTATTTTTCCTGGAAAGGTCAACCAAATCATATATTTCAGACACCCTGTATAGAATACCATATATACCAATTTAATACATATTATATTGTTACCAAAAAGATATAATACATGAACATCAGCACCAAAGTGTCCAAAGTATTGTTCTTCTGAATCTGCAAATTATTTTAATCAATTCCATGGGTATATACAGGGTGTTAATTAATGTCATGCAGATATTTCAGGGGGTGATATATAGTACTCGTCAAAATAAGAAAAAAATGCAAATATATGCATGGTCTAAAACGCGTTATTGTTGTTATACAGGGTGGCAAAGTTTCAATTTTTTTTCTCGTATTTTGCGTTTTTTCTCTTATATTCTGTGATAATTGTTTCAAATTTGGAACATCAACCATTTTTTAGAATCTCTACAATAAAGTATCAAAATTGTCGGTCGTAGTATACAGGGTGTTACATTTTCTTGAATCGGCTACAATTTTATCTTTCAGAACTTTTTTTTTGAAGCTCCCTGTATGAATTCCGGTATGAAATTTGAACTCTCTGTTCCTTTGTTTAGCGTTCTGGTCTCTTGCACTGTTCTCGTATCTGTGACCGTTTTCGATTTATTTGCAAAAATAGCCATCGATGGAAATTAAGTGTATAGGCGAAATAAAGCAGAGTAAAAAGCTGTTTTTATTTGTATGTATTCTAAGTAATTTCATTTTTATTTTAGGTCAACCGACAGGGTTATCAACAATCAGATAAAAAAAGTATTGTTCTTCTGAATCTGCAAATTATTTTAATCAATTCCATGGGTATATAGGTATACTAATTTTAACTTTCATATCATAATTTTTACATTTAAAATGTCAAAAATTTTTCACTTATTAATTCCATGGAAGTTGATAGGATATGAAAAATTTTCGATAATTGCTATAGGTAACGTAAACAAAAAGGAGAGTTTTAATTGGCTAAATATAAATGTATTTTTACAGTATTTCAAGTTTTCTTGGACTTTGTTATATATTTTTTATGCACTGAGGTTCTTGGGGATTAGGTCCTTGTGTAAAATCAAAACAGTGAAAAAATGTCACATTGTATATTAACGTTTCGGCCTACGCTATGGCCTTCATCAGAATGGCAACATACAAGTTAATTAGCTGTAATAATAAGAAAAACTGGGCTTACATCTACAATAACAAAAGAATTTTTTTAATAAGTTTCATTACCTTGATGAGCTGAGTTTCCAATTCACGGATGGGTAATAGGTACTAATTTAAAAAGGCAGTGATCGGCCTACATTTATTACACAATAACACGGACAACAAATTAATAGAACGTGAAAAACACAAATTACATTACATGTTTGTACTACCAATTTCTATTTTATTTGAAAGTATACCTTTACTGTTGTTATCGATTATGATTTTTTCCCCCTTTTTTTCCATGATTGATATACCGGTACTTCCATCTCGCGGGTACTGTGTGAATGGAGGAATTTAATGTTGAAATTTATAAAGTTGGAAACTGTTTTGGTGTAAGTGTGTGTGGGAATCTGTACTTAGTGTGGTAGGGTGTATTAATTGTATTTTAATTTAGTTAAGATTAACAGTGTTAGATGGCCCAAAATGGAAAGAAAAATAATTCAGTTAACCCATATTACAGAAACAAAACATTAATAAGAACAATGATCCCGTCTACAATAGGAGACTAATTTATGAGGTTGAAATACATTTTACTTAAGTTTTTGGTGTCTGTTTTTAAATTTACACAATTTTTGTTCTTTTGGATATAAACCATCTCTAGAAATTCTCTTTTTTTAAAATTGGTTTCAGTCTGGAGGATAAGTGTGTTTTCAAAGTCAAAGGTGTGTTGTTGTTCATGGGCATGGTTTGTAAGGGCAGTTTTGTTTTTTTTGTCATATTTATGGCCTTTAATTCGGTTCTTGAGATATTGGCTTGTCTGTCCGATATATACACCATTGCAGTCGTTACATGGGATTTGATAAATTACGTTGCTTTTTATGTTTTTATCAATGTTAGTTTTAAGTTTGCTAAAATTTTTGTTGAGTAGGTTGTATCCCTTATGGGCAACAGTAATATTTTGGTTTTTGTAGAGTTTTTGAATGTTTTCAGAAAGGTTTGGGATATATGGTAGTGTCATATATTTATGTTGAGAGGTACGTTTTTTACAATTCGTATCAGAGTTTTGGTTTCTGTGTTTATTGGAGTTATAAAATTTGTGAATTCGTTTTTTGAAAATTGAATCGATCAGTATTTCCGGGTAATCATTTAATCGAAGCGCGTTTTTTGCTTTTTGTATTGCTTGATGTCTGTATTCAGGGCTACTTAAAATAATCGCTCTGTCAGCCAGTCCTATAATGACAGATTTTTTTTGGGAGAGCGGGTGTTGGGACTTATAATTCAGGTACCTTGAAGACCATGTTTCTTTTGTAAACCATTCAGTCTTAATTGTTCCGTTTATGTTATGTAGTGTTAAATCTAGGAAATTGATTTTATTTTCTTGTTCTATTTCGATAGTAAATTGAAGTTTATTATGATAACTGTTGATTTGTGTTTTTCACGTTCTATTAATTTGTTGTCCGTGTTATTGTGTAATAAATGTAGGCCGATCACTGCCTTTTTAAATTAGTACCTATTACCCATCCGTGAATTGGAAACTCAGCTCATCAAGGTAATGAAACTTATTAAAAATATTCTTTTGTTATTGTAGATGTAAGCCCAGTTTTTCTTATTATTACAGCTAATTAACTTGTATGTTAACATTCTGATGAAGGCCATAGCGTAGGCCGAAACGTTAATATACAATGTGACATTTTTTCACTGTTTTGATTTTACACAAGGACCTAATCCCCAAGAACCTCAGTGCATAAAAAAAATATAAATGTATATATGTATATTTTTTAATAGTTTTACTGCAGCACCATTTATTTTATTTTCATCTGTTTTACGTGCTAATTATTATCCTTAATAAAAGTTTGTAGACATACGCGTTGCTTAGAGCGGGAAATCCATCTCCAACTTAGATGTTGTCGTTTCAATTTATCATGAACAGCTTGCTACCTATTTGACCTTTTTTCCATGTCAAAGTTTTTTTCATTTGCAATAAGGAACCAAATCTGTTGTAACTGTTTTTTAAACTTGATGCTATTCTCAAAATTCAAAATATATTTATTCACCATTAAAGTTTGCAGAAAATACAATTCTTATGAGACTAGTCAGTAAAGTATAATATTATATGTAATTAGACATGAAAACAATCACAACAGCATAAAGATTGTCGCTCAGCTCCCAGAATCCAATTCTATAACTCATATATCCACTCTAAACTGTCTTCCTTTTCCCCACATACCGAAGAATTGTTCTTAATCTGTTTCAATATGAAGAGTGGGTCGCTTTTGTCGACAATGATTTAAAAATATTTTAACAGCCAGGGACTTAGGTTGTATGTACTAACTGAGATTTGGATACAGGCTCGGTTAAAAATGCTGAATTCATTATTGTGTCTAAATTAAGTAATACAAATATCAATAAGGAAAGTAATTCATACTTTACTTTGACTTCTTATTTTATCTCTACATCCTAACAATATCAAGACTTCGATACGTTGCCTTTCCGACAAAACCATTTTTGTTTAGAAAATTGTAAAATATAATACTTCGGAAATACCTAAATTAATTTTACAAGTTCACAATGTCACAAAATGTCAGAACGTGAAACAATGAAGATTTCTTACCTTGAAAGGTGAAAAAAACATCAATGATTTATCATTTCCGCTTATTTAAATAGGGATTTTCTTTAAACTTTTAATAGTCGCCATTTTGAAATAGCTTGACAGAATCGCGCCAAAATTTATGAGCATACTGAACGAGATATTAGCTTTCAAATGTCTATACAAACAAACGAATAACGTCAAAATGTGAGCATATATAAAACTAAATTGACGTGTCCGAGCATTTTCCCCAAAAGTTACAGGTTAAGGTTATATTAATTTTATTCCGGACTTCTGGGCAGCCCTGTATATAGCCCCGTTACACCGACTTGCGACCAATCAATCGACATACAAAAGTTAAAACGCTGCAACAAGACAGGTTGTAGCTCCAATTAAATTGCTGTTAAATTATCAAATATGTATGATGGATATGGTTTCAAGTTTCTGGACATCAAGCCTAGCCTAGAATAAAAAAAATTAAGTCTTGTGTATATAACGGTTCTTATATTACTGTCGTGAATGAAGAATTCTGCTAAATAATATTTAATAGACCCCTATGCCGAGCCTTTATATGAACTTTTTCTTAAATTTGTCAGGAATCGCCCATTAAAATTAGTACTTAAAATAAAACTTCTTGACAAGCCCCTGTAAAACACTAAGGAGTTGAAGCACGGGTTTTTCCTCAAAGCTAACCTTCGCTAAAGATCGGGCGTGCACGACGAAGGCTATGCTCAGCCGGAAGCGGCCGAACCGAAATCATTCGAAAAATCCCAGCGCCGGCGCTGTACGTGTGTGTTTCTTTCGAGTGTTTTTGAATAATTTTCGTGTTATTTTTTAAAATAAATCGTGATCAATATCGTTAAATTACTCTTTGATGGTGCCGGAAGCCATTGGAGTACTCAAGTGTAAGGGAAATGCTACAATTTCCCGAAAATTACTATTTTAAAATTTCACCAAGAGGACGCTTCTAAATTTTACCCATAATGCTGTGTAGTAAGCACAGCCTTCCTTGATCAGGTAAGCTTTGGTAAACTTGTTCGTTTATTTTTAGGATTATTTATATTATCTTATGACAGCAGACAGTAAACAAACTTTTAATTTCTTATTAATTAAATTATAAAATTAACCTTAACTGAGTAAATACCTACTTGCCTCGGTGAATACTCTTTTTGCGCAAATTCTATAGAAGAAAACGTAAAAAACAAGACTTGATATCAAAAAAATTAAACAGCTAATTTTATTATAGGTATTTGATGTTATTTACATTCGGTTAAAACGTCGAAATTTTGAAATATTTTATTAAATTTATTAAATATAAGATATTAGGTATATAAAATAAAACCAAACTATACTTTGTTATATGTCACGTATTATGACAAAATATAAGGCGTTAAAGTATGTCGTGCAATAAACATTATTGGGTATTTAAATATTTAGGTAATTAGGTTTCCATATAATATTGTAAACAGGGTGGAATTTCCTAAATCTAATTGCGTGTTTAAGAAGTTGACAGTTTTATCCCTTTTGTGTTTATACATTTTAATATTTTCCAATATATCTAATTTGCGACCTTTTTGTTCGGTATGTAATATTTTTAAATTTGCTATATCTGGGAATGTATGGTTTGTATCAAGAAAGTGGTTTGCAAAGTTGGAGGATCTTTTCTTTAATCTATAACATGCTTTGTGTTCCTAGTTCCTATCTAGTTTGAAAATTCCTTACTGTTTGTCCTATATAGCAGCTATTGCACTCGGTGCACCTCAGTTTATAAACTCCTGATTTTTTGTACTTATTTTGTTCGTCTTTAACGTTAAATATGAGGTTTGATAGGCGATTTGATGATTTGAAAGCTAATGTGTTATCTGTGGTTAAAATATTTTAGATTTTATTGGAGATTGGACCTAATAAGGTAAGAGAGTGAAAGTTTCTGTTGTTTTCTTTTCGGGTAAATTTGTGTATTGGCTATGACTTTTTTCTGTTTTGATGTGAGGCGATTTATTTCTTCCTGTGTGTAACCATTGTTAATGGCGATAGTTTTTATGGTGTCTAATTCTTTATTTAAGTTATTTTTGGGAAGTGGTATGGAAAAAACTCTGTGCATCATTGATCTATAAGCAGCTAATTTGTGTGTTTTGGGGTGTAGGGAATCATGTGGTATTGTGATATCTGTGAAGGTGGGTTTTCTGTATATTATGTCAAATTCTAGTTTTTTATACTCAAATTTGAGCTGTAAAAAATTTATTAAATTGTTGACTTCTGTTTCAAGTGTAAATTTTATTTTTGAGTGTAACGGGTTTAGATGATCTAGAATTTGTTTTAGTTTATCTTGTATGCCAGTAAACCCTACCAGAATGTCATCTACATATCCATATCAAAAGGAGATATTTTTTGCGGACGGTGAATTCAGAACTGATTCTTCGAAATTCGACATGAAAATCTCGGCTAGCAAAGGACTTAAAGGGGAGCTGATTGCTAAACCCTCTCTTTGTTTATAGGATTCATCGTTATATTTAAAATAATTTTCAACAATTTATTTCTTTGGAACAAGATATTAAGTAAGTATATGTTTTCTTTTCATTTGAAATTAATTAGCGTTACGTACCTACAGTAGCATCTAGTACTCGAGGCTCAAGGTAGTATCCACTACTATTATACATCTTCAAGACAACGATACTGAAATTTAATTATGGAATTATTATTAATTGTTTCTAAATTTTGTAGAGCTAGTTCTTTACATGGCGGCACAATGATTTTTATTAAAAGATAATCTATTAAATATATGGAATTTTCTAATGTGACTAAATTTGATTGTTTCTTGGTTGAAATAGATTTTGAATTTTCTATAATATTCTCCAAAAAAAGCAATTTATATATAGTTTGTTTATACCGTTCACCGTTATCTAATACTAACATTTTTCTTATAATACTTGAGAATCTTTCATCACAACTTCCCCTCTTATCATATTGTATTGTGTGTAGAGATTTTAATATTAATTTTGAAGATTTAAATAGCTGTTAATGCTGTTATACTATAAATTTAAAAAATTTACTACATCATTTAATTTTAAAATGCATGTTAATTCACCAACAAGATTTTCTCATAATTCGTCTTCTATAATTGACTATGTTTGTTCTAATAAAAATAATGTTAAATGTGAAGTAATAAATAATTTTTTATCGGACCATGAAGCCATATTATGTGAATTTAACGGTGAGATAGGGAAAATAGAGAAAAATAAACATGGGACGTATTTACAGTAAAAATAATTTCAACAAATTTAATAATGCTATAAAAAATTATTCATTTTTTTCTTCATAAAGAGCCTTTAAGTAATTTTCATGCCACAATTTTAGACACATTTACTAAAGCTTTTCCATTTACAATTATTAAAAAAAATAATAGAAAATGTTGGATTTTGGAGGGTATAAAATTAAGTTCTAAGAATTTACGTTCACTTCATTACATTAAAAAATTTTTTTCATCAAACAATTCATTCATTTCATATTTTAATATTTATAAAAACATTTATAGAAAACTAATTAAAAAAGCCAAGGAAAATTATTTTAAAAATCGTATTAGTAAATCATTAAATCCACGAAAAGAATGTTGGAAAATTATAAATGATTTGAGAGGGAAGAACAACATAATACCTATAAATATAGTTCATTATCTTTTGACGAGCTGAACGATTTTTACTATTCGATTGCTTTAAATCTTTCTGAAAATATTCATCCATCCACTTTCGTACATGAAGAATTTTAAAATTAAGGATACATTTTTCTTTAGTCCAACCGAGGTTCAAGATATAAAATTAATCATTTCGGAAATAAAACATAAAAATTCTGCTGAATGGGATAATTTATCAATAAACATTTTTTCACAACTATCTATTCCTGCTTTGGAAACTTTAGCGAAGGCAATAAATGTTTCTTTTGAAAATGAAATATTTCCACAATGCCTTAAATCAGCTATTGTTATTCCAATTCATAAAGGAGGCGATTGTGAATCTGCTTCTAATTTTCAACCAATTTCTTAACACTTTCTAAAATTATTGAAAAACTTGTTAAAAATAAAATGATTTCTTTTTTAAATAGAAACAATATTTTAAATACAAACCAATTTGCATTTCAAAAAAATAAAAATACCAGTGATGCTATTTTTTCATTTCTTGAACATCTTTATTTTAAATTAAATGAAGGAGATTTTGCTGCAGCAATATTTTGTGATATTTTTAAAGCGTTTGATTGTGTTAACCATGATATAAAATTAAAGAAGCTTAAGCTTTATGGCTTTGGAGGTATATGAGGTATATCATTTAAATGGTTTAAATCATATTTATCTGAAAGATCTCAAGTAGTATTGTCAAATGGTAAGAAATCAAAAAGTAATAAAATTGTTTGTGGAGTACCTCAAGGTTCAGTTCTCGGTCCATTACTATTTTTAATATATATACATGACCTTGCGTCAATTTTTATAAATGGTAAATTTACCATATTTGCTCATGATACAACAATACTTTGGCATAGTAAATATTGTAATGAATTAATTAAAATAATTAATAAAGATTTAATATATGTTAAAAAATGGTGTGACTCTAATCTGCTCTCATTTAATATCACTAAAACAAATATATTAGCTTTTAAACGTTCACTTAATAATATACTTTTTGACAATCTCATAATTAATAACCCCAAATTTATAAATTTTTTAGGAATCTATATTACTTAAAATCTTTCTTTTAATGAACATATCGAAAAGTTATGTAGAATATTAGCTTTAGGATGTTATGCCCTGAGAGTACTTCCTCATGAAATGAATATGGCGGTTCTTCGAAATGTTTATTTTGCTTTAATAGAATCTCTTTTGAGATATGGAATTTGTTTCTGGGGAAATTCAAGTCAATATCTTCTAAATTCAGTTTTTATTTTACAAAAAGGAGCATTTGTGCAAAGCTAGATCTAGAGATTCTTATAAAACTCTATTTATCTCACAAAAAATTTTAACACTAACTTCAATTTTTATATTGGAAACAGTTTGTTTGATTCATAAAAAGCATAGAAATAGTATTAATTCATATACTTATAATACAAGACAAACCTTTAATATATCACGAATGAGAGTTGCAGCACGTGGCTACATCTCGTGGCAACCACACGTATTTAATATATGTTTACCTATTCCTTCTTGAAGTCTTGTAAAAAAATCCATAATTTATGATTCTAAAAAAGTTTTTGCAACCATTCCAAGTGCATCTTCTATATAGGCTTCGTATCTCTGAAGGTAATCTATTAAAAAATTTGTTTCACTTTCTACCCGGTACATATTTTAAATTTTCTTTCTTGTTTTTCAAAGATCTTCACCTATAACGGAACGGGACGTGCGTCATTTTTGCTTCTAGGACAATTACTGAAAGAATGAAAAAATTAATTAACAAAATTACGCATTTTTCACATAATTGGACATCACCTCTTCAAGGGTTTTGATCGTAGGGTGGCAATAATGCATAATGCGAATATACCGATCTGCAATTCAGATGTTGAAGATGACTCGTGCAATAGATTAACGCGTTCTCGTCTTATAAGTAAAAATATAAAAACAAAACGATACCTAGAGGTATTCGCTCTTAAGTGTTTTTTTGCCTAAACACCGCCGCTGCAGTTTAGAGCAGGTCTATTCGAGATGCTCATTATTGCTCGTGGTGTTGCTTTTTTCGTACCCCGAAGAGTGACATAGGTAACTTTTTTATTTTTCATGCTGGGACATTGTAGGGTTTTGCGTAAAGTTTATACAGTTAAGTCAAAAATTTTATAAAATGTCAAATAGGTAACTTACTTTTTTTAATGGAACACCCTATATATTATTAAATATTTAAAAATACATTATTTTTCTGAACATGAATATATGCCCTATATACCCGGTCTTCTTATTAGTTTCGCCTACATTAATATAAAGTTTTTACCCAATTACTCAAACCTAGGAACAACAAATTTATTTAAAAATAAAATAAATCAAATTCACAAATACAAACAATTGAAAATTTTTTTGAACAGAATGGCTCTATTGTCTTTTTTTAAGTTATTGTTAATAGGTTTATTTAAAAAAGGACTTACAGAAAAAGTATAATAATAAGTTATATTTGTTAACTGCATTGAGAATGAAGGACACGTGGAGCAGCACTTAATGAATGAAAAAAAAAAAAATATACATATTTTTATTTTTTTTTAATTGTTTGTTATTATTTGTAAATTTGATTTATTTTATTTTTAAATAAATGTGTTATATTGTTCCTAGGTTTAAATAATTGGGTAAAAACTAAAATGTTGTAAGTTTACAAACTACAAAATCTTCCATCCATCTAATAAGTGTCTCAAAAGTATAAAACATAAAACTATGACAATAAATTAGTTATTGGAGACAAAAATCATAATCCAATTTTAATGATACTTTTACTAATTTAGGCGAAACTAATGAAAAGAAAGGGCATGTGTGGCATGTATTCGTATTCAGATAAAGTTCAGTTCAGTTACTAATTTGTCCATAATTTTGACACTTGACACTTTATAAAATTTTTGACTCAATGGCATAAAAATTTACGCAAAACCCTACAATTAATTTCTTTAGCCAACCGTCTAGCTCAAAAGTGGGACAAATTAGAATGAAAACACTGTACAGAAATTTTATTTGTATTTTCTTATTGATGCAGGGCAATATAAAACATTGAAATTAACGAAAATTTAGTTTAGAATTGTATGTCCCTGCCCCCTGCTACAGGTGCATGTGGATGAACCAAAACGGTAGTGTTATGCTAATAATAATAAATGACATTAAGAGGCAGAACCCAATTATTTAATTCGATCTTTTTTAGTCTAACGTACAGAAAAAATAGGATTAAAATAAATACAATACTTGCAAATGTTATTTGTTAATTAAAAAGTCAAATATTTTCTCACATGCAGGGGCGTCATTTGACGATCAGTTCGGGGGATAAGCTATACAGGGTGTAATTTAATTGAGTGCCGATACTTAAGGGTGATAATCTATGAATGATTCTAAGATAAAAAGTTCATATGGACATATGTCCTAAACCTCTTCATTTTTGAGCTACAGGGTGTTAACATTTTAAGAAAAATATAACCTTTTTATATAAATCACTCTTAGATATTTTTATGAAATTTTGTACATACCTTTTAATCAATAAGGAGCATTTTTTGACCTAACAGATTTATAAAAATTTTTACCAGTGACGTCCGTACGGGGTTTGAACTGAATATTTTTAAAGAAAAAATGGATACGCCACTGCTTTTTCTAAAAACGAAACTTACTTTTGAAATTCTCATTTATTTTAAAGCAAATTTCGTTTATAGACTTACTTTTGTACGACGCACCGTTTTCGCGTAAAAAATAAAAACAAAAAAAAATAAAAAATTTTATTTCAAAAATCGCGATTAATTTAAAAGGAAAAATTCCAAACCTTAAATCGAAAGCGAAATGACAAGAGAAGATAAACAGAATAAAGAACCCACATTATTTACAGTAGTTGTTCGAAGTGTCGTCCACCCACACGTATGCAAGCATGGACTCTTCTTCCCATAGACTGACGCACATTTTCGAAGATTTCCGGGGTGTTTCTTATGGTTTGGCAGCATACTAATATACGATTTCGTAACTCTTCTTCGGTATGAATCGGCACTTGGTACACTAAGCTTTTCAGATGCCCCCAGAAAAAATAGTCTAAACTGTTAAGGTCCGGAGATCTAGGTGGCCATGGCTGCGTTCCTCCGCGACCTATCCACCGATTGCGATAGGTGTGATTTAAAAATTCACGCACTCGTAAGCTAAAATGTGGAGGCGCACCATCGTGCATTAGCCACATCTGGTTTCTTAATAATAATGGAGGGTCTTCAAGCATTGGCGGCAGATCTTCTTCAAGAAAGTGTAAATATGATTGTCCATCAAGTCTTCTTGGGAGAAAAAATGGGCCTATCAAATAATCATCAATAATGCCAGCCCAAACATTTATTGAGAACTGTTCTTGATGATTTGATTCTACAATTGCATAAGGGTTTTCATCCGCCCATAAATGGTTATTATGGAAATTTCTTATTGAGTTTCGAGAAAAATTAGCTTCGTCGGTAAAAAGAATGTGCCTGTCAAATAACGGATTTTCCATCAGGTTTTGAAGAAACCACACACAGAAATTAATGCGCATCGGGAAATCTCTAGGGAGTAATGCCTGGACTCTTTGAATGTGATATGGGTATAATAAATTTTCGATGAGAATTTTCCAAACAAGAAAATGTGAAACATTAAATGTTGCCGCGATTTTCCTCGTGCTACTTTCGGGGTTCTCCTCAATTTCGTGTAAAATTCCTTCTTCAAGTTCCGGTGTTCTTACTGTTTGATGGACTCCTTTAGCACTGTGGTCTACTCTTAAAGTTCCGGTCTCGTGGAGACGTCTATGAATCCTAGAAAATGTTCTCGGATCGGGTACTACGCGATTTGGATACCGCTCTTGGTATATCCGCCTGGCTTCGTATGCATTACCGTCTGCAAGCCCATAAATAAAATGCATGTCAGTTAATTCACTGTTTGTAAAATTTACCATTCTTTTATTATAATTTAACGTCTTACTGTAATAATAATTATTTAACAATGCAAAATCAATGCCAGGCCTTTTGTCTTTATGAAAAGAAACGTCAAAATTGATGTAGCTTTACCCAGCCTACTGATTTTTATTTGATTTGCTTTAAGAGGGCATTTAATATGGTTACCGTTTTTTTCTTTTCAAACGTTCAGTTGAATGTCACTGGTGAGTAGAAAATAAATTGTTGTCCCAAAAAAAGTGTTTCCACTCATGGTGGGTGCCAACCAAATTCAACAAAATAAATAAAAGCAGTCTCAATGAACCGAAGAAAAAAATGTTTTTTTTGTTTTTATTTTTTTACGCGAAAACGGTGCGTCGTACAAAAGTAAGTCCATAAACGAAATTTGCTTTAAAATAAATGGGAATTTCAAAAGTAAGTTTCGTTTTTAGAAAAAGCAGTGGCGTATCCATTTTTTCTTTAAAAATATTCAGTTCAAACCCCGTACGGACGTCACTGGTAAAAATTTTTATAAATCTGTTAGGTCAAAAAATGCTCCTTATTGATTAAAAGGTATGTACTTACAAAATTTCATAAAAATATCTAAGAGTGATTTATATAAAAAGGTTATATTTTTCTTAAAATGTTAACACCCTGTAGCTCAAAAATGAAGAGGTTTAGGACATATGTCCATATGAACTTTTTATCTTAGAATCATTCATAGATTATCACCCTTAAGTATCGGCACTCAATTAAATTACACCCTGTATAGGGGAAAGTCGTTTTCAGCTTCTAACATTTGAACATATAAGGGAGATAGGGTGAAACAAAAAAGCGCCGCTCGCGCAAATTTAAGTAAACATTGGGAAAAATAGGTTTGGATTGTGATGTACCTACATGACAGGGCTTACCTCATTTCTTATCAGTATCAAAATAAAAGGGGGAATTGCTACCCTAAAGGGCGAGAGGAGTGTAAACGAAAAACTTATAATTATTTTAAGGAGAATCTAGAATATAAATCCGGACTGCATTCTTTTTCAATTAAAAATGATTTTTCTTAGTATATACAGGATGACTCCAAATGTAAAAATGCTAGTATAAATTCCTAAGGTTAAAGTGTAACCATCTAACTCAACTTAAATTAGTCCAAAAGTTTATAGTTTCCGTGTGAGGAAAGGATGGCATGCGAAATCCAGATCTGATAACAGTTTTGATGTACCTTGCAGAGGGCGCCACCAGTAGCACTTGATACCCTCTATATAAATTTTTCCAAATTGCATATTATCCATCCTCGAATGACGCCTTTGATCGGTTTATAGTCAATAATATTAGGATTGGTTTCTGTGTCGTTAGGGGCGCCCATGAAAAGCTAAAACAACATTTAAATGTTCGGGACACCAGCTGGATTAGAGAAGTCTGCAAGATTTTATTAGGTAAGATTAATATTTTAAATGTTTTGGGTCTGTTATAGAAGAAATGGCGAAATTATGATAAACTGTCCACATTTGTCTTTGATTACTTTTTAATTTCTTTCTCATCATAAAAAAAGTCTTTATTGTTTTTACAATGGATAATAATTTGTATTGGTAAAAGTAGAAATAAAAACATTTTTGAGCCCTCTGTTCTTCTCTGTCTCATAGAGATTTTTTAAATTAAATATTACTGTGTTGCTTTTTTTTTGGCACACTTCCCAATTGAATCTTGTCATACTCATTACAATTTTTAAACGAATTGTCACTACTAATACTACATCTACTGCTGTTTAAGCTGCTGGTTATATCGCTAAATTCACTATCACCCTTATTTGAACAATCTTCTATGTTGCCTTTAGAAGACTCTCCACTTCTTGAACTACCTGGTACGCTATCATTATTTAACTTTACTTGATTTTTTACTGAAACATTTTGTTGTGAAAAATTTTGTAAAATTCTTTGCGAAAATTCTTGAGAAAAATTATTCATAAAACTCGTACTCGGTTGTTCTTTATAATCACTATCCTTAGTTAAAATTTTAGCCCCTGAGGTCTTACTTACCTTTAATTTCATTAATTGGTCTTATAAACACGCTATTACGAACAAAAATTCTACCATCTTGTAATAACACCTCATAAGCTCTAATTCCAACTTTCCTTTTAACTCTACCCCTGAGCCATTTAGTTTTAGGTTCAATTTGAATCCATACCTCACAATTAGTTTCTAATTCTCTCACAAATCTAGTACCTTTCCTATCATAGTACATTTTTTGATTATTCTTTGATTTAAATATAAAGTTATCATATTTACGTTTATTATATAACCGTGGCATTAGAGTTTTATTCAATTGCGGTAATAATGATCTTAAATTTCTACTCATTAATATATTGGCTGGAGAACGGTTACCATCTATAGGAGTATTTCTTAACTCTAGCAGGGCCAAATAAGGATCCTTTCCATCTATATAGCATTTTTTTAAAACATTCTTTACCGTCTGAACAGTTCTTTCGACCTGTCCATTACTCTGAGCATATAATGGTGAAGATGTTACATGTTTAAATCAATAAAAACATAGAAAATAACATTAGTAATGATCCTAATAGCTTTTGGTCATTTATAAAATCAAAAATGACAAGAAGTGGTGTTCCCACTGAGGTTAGTTATGGAGGAGCTTCATTCACTGGTCCCCAGGACATCTCTGAGGCCTTCGCGCAGTACTTCAGTACAGTTTTTATAAAGTCTGACTCACCAACCATTAAGAAAGATCAAGGTTTCTTTAGCTTTTCTGGTGTTACTGAGGAACAGGTTAGGAATAGTATAAGAACTTTAAAGCCAAAAAAGGTCACTGGAAGTGACAGCATACCTGCGTATATCTATAAGGGCTGTGTGGACATTCTCTCCAGGCCCCTTGCATTGATCTATAATCTCGCAATAGATGGAAATCATTTCCCGGACAGTTTCAAGAAAGCAATAATTACCCCGGTCTATAAGCAAGCCGGTAATGTAAACTCAGTTGAGCATTATAGACCAATAAGTGTTCTAAATCCTATAGCTAAAATATTCGAGCGCATACTTTGCAGTAACATAACGCAAGCATTTAAAAATAGCTTTGCCAGGGAACAACACGGTTTCATGGAGGGAAGGTCCACTGTCACAAACCTTTGTACATTAACGAATGTAGCTTCTGAAGCTATACAGAATAGGCTGCAACTTGATGTCATAATGACTGATTGCGCAAAGGCGTTTGATCGGGTTGACCATGGTATATTGATTGACAGACTAAGTGCATTTGGATTCTCTGGGGATGCATGTTCCTTTATGGCATCTTACTTACACACCAGACTGCAGAGGGTTAAAATAGGACGGAGTCTTTCGGGCAGTTTCACTGCTACATCTGGAGTACCCCAGGGTAGCAACCTGGGGCCCCTCTTGTTTGCAATATTTATTAATGACTTGCCATCATCCGTTGTACACTCGCATAGCTTGTTGTTTGCAGATGATTTCAAGATTTTCAAAATAATATCGACAGCTGAGGACTGTAGGGACTTGCAGGTGGACATAGATTCTGTCACACGATGGTTTACTGAGAGCCGTTTGTTGTTGAATATTAACAAGTGTCATGTGATATCTTTTACGAGGAAATTGAATTGTACTAGACATAACTATCTTATGAATGATTCCATAATAGTGAGAAAGGATGAATGTAAGGACCTTGGGGTTTGGATGCAGACAACGATGAGATTTAACAAACACTGTAGGGTGGTTGTGGGTAAAGCATACAGGGCCCTTGGTTTTGTTATTAGAAATACAAAAATGTTTAGGATAGATACAATTGTAAAACTCTATAATGCGTTGGTCAGACCTCATCTAGAATATGCGGCTGTAATATGGACTCCACAAGCGCAGTCTGTTAGCAATGACATTGAAAAGGTACAAAAAAGGTTCCTTAGGTATTTGTATCTGAGACAATTTAATGTATATCCCTATATGATCTCTTATAATGCCATGCTTACTACATTTAAAATAGAGAGGCTCAGTGACAGGAGGAATATGCATTGTATTTTGTTCATTTTCTACATTATCAATAACATTAAGTACCCAGATTGTAATTTCATTGATAAAATTGCTTTCAATGTTCCCAAAATGACGCTTAGAATTCAACAACCTAAATTGTTTTATGTCAATCCTATGATTTGTTCGCCACTGAATTATATGTTGTGTGAATGTAATGAATTTGTCCAAAAGCATAATGTAGATATGTTTGATACCTCGCCTGGGACTATCAAGGATATCTTTAAATCAAAGACTTATTTATAGTTTTATATTTTTATATTCTTATACCCTATTGTTTCTACTTTAAAAATTTTAACATTGTTCTCTGTTGTGTATTGTTAATGATAGGGTACTTAGGTTAGCTTAGGCTAGGATAGGTAGGCACTCTTACACTGTAATTACCTTTGGTGTTTTGTTTGAGTACGAATAAATAAATAAATAAATAAATACTGATTAGCAAAATCTTTAAAAATACTACTAGAAAATTGTGGTCCATTATCTGACACACAAACAAAAGGAATTCCAAAACGAGCGAAAATCGACTTGAGTGTGCTTATGACATTTTTACTGGAAAGATCCCCATTTAGGTTAACCACATCTACATATTTTGAGTAATAATCAATTAGCAAAAGATAAGTTTCATTATAAAGGCTAAACAAATCGATTCCGACCTTATAAAAAGGCATCGTTACTATCTCATGAGGGATCATGGGTTGGGACCTGTTTGATCTTTGATGACTTTGACAAATATGGCATGATGTTATCATATCCCTGATATGTTTGTTCATTCCTAACCAAAAAAAAGAAAGATTCGCTCTTGAAATTGTTTTAGTTATGCCCAAGTGACTATAGTGCAGTTTTTCTAAAATGTACTTTCTAAAACTTTTTGGCACAATCAATTTTTGACCTTTATACACCAAATCATTCATGACATTCATTTCGTCACGAAACCTATAAAAATATTTGACATTATTAGGTACTTGTGAATAATTATTTGGCCAACCCCATACAATAAACTTTTTTAAAATAGATAATTCTAAGTCTATATCAGTCTCTTTTTTCAATTTTGAAATTATTTCCGGAGTTGCATTCAATTGCATAGATATTAAACAAACTTGTGCTTCTATCTCTAAATCCAAATTTTCGTTAAACATTTTATTTTTATCAAAAGATCTACTAAAAGTGTCAGCCAAAATTAATTTTTTACCCGGTTTATATATTAGTTTAAAATCAAACTTTTTTAACTGAATTGGCATTCTCTGAAGCCTAGCTGGACAAGAATTAAGAGGTTTCTTCATGATACTAATTAACGGTTTATGATCTGTTTCTACAATAAAAAATTTTCCAAAAACATATTGCTCAAAATGAGTCACACTGAAAAGACAACCTAACAATTCTTTTTCTATCTGACTGTATCTTTTTTGAGTGTCTGTCAAGCTTCTAGATGCATATGCACAAGGCATATTCTCTTGCATCAAGATGGCTGCCATGCCATTTTGGCTAGAATCTACAGAAATTGTTGTTGTTTCATCTAAATCAAAAAATTTTAAACAAGGTCTTTTACTAGCTAACTGTTTAAGATTATTAAAAGAATTTTCTTGTTCTTGATTCCATACAAAAGCATTGTCTTTCCTTAAAAGTTCCCTTAAAGGTGCAGTCACCTCCGACAAATAAATTTTCCTATGTAAGTGATATAACCTAAAAATCTTCCTTTTTTTTTCCTTTTTCGTTGCTTGTCTTAGACAAGCTGATTGGCCTGGGCTGCTAAGACCATACAGCCAGTTACTGCCCACATAGCAGACCGCGCATATACACATGCCTATCATATGCTGTGGATAAGCGGAAATGTATATTCGAACTGGAATATTCCAAGAATATGCTGAGTATAGATTAAAAAGGATATTTGTTTAAGAATATGCTTGACATATGTTTGAACGCAAAATGCTTTAGCGAATATTCTCAGAATAAGATAGGAATATTCCACAATAAATTGCTGTGATCGTTTGGCTAAAATAAATTAGAATTATTTCCTGGTAATACAACGATTTATCCTGACTATTTCTTATGCTTTTAAAAATAGCGAAATTATTATATGAATGTCGGCGAACGCACTTGTGTCCATTTCACACCATGAACCACGATGAACGTAGCCCACGGATTTGACGTATATGACATTTGACGACAGCCGACAGACTTTTCGCACCCACGCCCCACGCGGTCCTTTGGCTTTGGGTTTTTCTTTTTATGTTTTGATTTGTCGTTCTGTGCTTCTTTTCTGCTTTAACTATAATAGTTCTTACATCGTTGAACTTTGTTATTTTTGTGATTTAATTTTCTTGTTTTGGAGTGTGTTAAAGTCGTAAGTTTAGGTAAGTACTGACAAACATTTTGTTAAATTAATCTCGAAATCAATCTTTTTCGTAAAAACTTATCGTTTTTAGGCTTTGTCTAAAAATGTCAAAACGTAAAGCAGCCAGCGCCCGATCATTCCATAGGCATATGAAATTCAAAACTGATGCAGATATATATTAGCTATAGGTACGTCTCAAAATAACATTAATGATGATACTGTTAAATCATGTTCTAGTAAAGACGGCCTCTCGACCCCTTTAGTTTATCAGAGTTCAAGCTCGTCAATAAACTTAGCAACAGCTGGCAATTCTCGTATTTCAGGTAATATTATTACCCCCTTCCGTATGTACATGATATTTAGAAACACCCTGTATACTATATAATGTATATCTTTAAATAAATAAACGATATTATTTAAGTATCTACCCACAACCAAATTTTTACTATATACCTAGCATATTATGTGGCTGTGAGCAGCATATCCAGCATCATATTTTTAGAATATTCCGGGGATATGCTCTGTAACTACCTAGCACATGCCCGAGCATATCGTCAGCATATCAATTTGGTGGCCAAACGCAAATGCTCAGCATATTCCTAGGATATATATTCATATCCCTAGAATGTGCTAAGAATATTCTGTCAATATGCCTATGTCAAAACGTATATGCTAAGTATATGCTTAGTATATATTTTTGTTATGTGGGTGTGGCCCCAGGTGATGGTGGTGACGGAAAGTCTCTACTCCTGAGGATTGGGATGTCTCATGTTCTGTAATAAGATAATCACTGACTTAGCAATGGTCGTTAAGGACCTTTAGAAGACTTACGACCTAAAACTTAATTTTGCAGGCGTGCAAAAACTTGTAAATTGATTTGGTGCATGCTGGGCTAATAGCATTGAATATAATGTCATGAAGCGATATGGGTTGATGGTTAACAATAGACATGAGCTGTGTGTAAAGGATTTGGGAATGAGGTTGATTGAACATGCAATCGAAGATTATGTGGAAAGGACTTCCGACTTCTCCACATTGACATAAGTTATCCCGCTTGATCTTTATCTTATGAAGGTGAGTAGGAGACAGACAGTGGCTAGATCTCAATCGGATGATTGTTGTTATTTCCCCTCTGGATGCTTTCTTAAAACCTTTAAACCATGTTTCTTTTAATGGAGATCCGACTGCAGCGCTGTACTCTTTTCCCTTTAACCTTCCTAGGTCCTTGAACCTAGTTACCCATTGATTCCATATGTTTTTGTGTATTATTGGTAGGATGTTTTTGAAGTCTACCTTGGGTGTGTCCGTCTCTGGGAGGTTTCTGCCTTCATTTGCCAGTGAATCAGCCTTTTCATTGCCATACATTTTTGTGTGGCTTGGTATCCATGCTAGCTCGATTAGAGGGTTCTGCGCTAATTTTTTCTTCATTTGCAATACCATTTCCTCACTTTTTGCCAATATTCCCCTTCTAGCAATTTTGTTCAGCGCGCTTGACGAGTCCGAGAAAATTACCGCCGTAGTAATATCTTTTTCTTTGAATATCATTCTTATTTTGAGGTGTCTGCATATTAAAAATGGCTTCGACCTTAGATTGATCTGGCTTTAAACCATCTTCTGAGATCTCATGTCCCATATATTTAACTTTATTAACCATAAGTTTACACTTGTCCTTATTAAACCTCAAATTATTTTGTGCCGCGATTTTTAACACTTGAGCCAACCTATCATTATGTTCTCTTAATGTTTTACCAGAAATTATAATATCATCAATATAAATGCTTACACCCTTTAAGTTACCAAAAATTTCCATCATCCTTTCCTGAAAAACTTCTGGGCTGCTCGTTAAACCATATGGTAATCTCAAGAACTTATATCTACCAAACTCTGTAGCAAAAGTACATAAACTCGAACTTTGCCTATCTAATTTTATCTGCAAAAACCCATTAGTAGCATCGAGAGTTGAAAAATATTTAGCTCCCGCAAATCCCAAAGTTAACTCCTCTAGAGTAGGTATTTTAAAATAATGTCTTTTAATCGCATTATTAAGATCATTTGGATCCAGACATAACCTTAAATCCCCATTAGGTTTCCTAACTATCACATAAGCATTAACCCATTCAGCACTTTCAAAAGTTTTCTGTATTACACCCTGTTTTTCTAATTCATTCAACGTATATTCAAATTTTTCCTTCAAAGCAAAAGGTATTTTCCTAGCTGGCCTAACAACCGGTTCTATATTATTTTTTAAATCAATATGATAGGGTTTTTTCATACAGCCTATTCCTGAAAATAAAAATTTAAATTCATCTAAAAGATTCTGAACCTCACTACAGTAACTTATCAGCAAACCATTGTTTTCCTTATCACTCAACATTCCAATAGATAAATCCCTATCATCATTCTTTTTTATAAGATTCAAAGTTAAACATGCCTTCAAACCTAACAAAGGAAAACATTTCATATTCACCACATAAAATAAAATATTATAAAATTTATTTTTACATGCACACTTTAAAATACATTGACCTATTACTGGTAACCTATTTTGACTATATGAACATAAAGTAACAGATGGTTTTTTTTAATTTTTAAACTGAAAATTTACTTTATGTAATAAACTCACAGGAATTACATTTGCCATAGCGCCTGTATCCATCTTAAAATTGAAAGTCATTCCTTCGATCCCCAGCGGTTGAACCCATGCCTCCTCCGAGACAGTATCGACTCCATTAAGTTGTCCCAAATCTACAAAAACAAAATTATCGGAAGTATCATTATTCTCTAGATTTCCTACAGCATGTACATTTTTATTAAAATACCCTCTATTGACATTTTTGACTGTTTTTTCTCAAAATTACGAAAATTTTTATTTTTAAACACATTATTTGTCTGATTATACTTAAAATTTTTGTTACTTTGTTGCAAATTATTATTACTATTACAAACATTAGCAAAATGGTTTGATTTACCACATTTAGAGCATTTTCTTCCAAATGCTGGACATTTTCCTGGCTGATGTTGATAAGAACAGCTTCTACAGATCATCGGATGAGTTAATTTCATGGACTGCTGCCTGTTTTGTCCCGCTGTTGATGGCTTTACTGGACCTCGTTGTGTTATAACTTCAACTCCATATTCTGGTGTTCGATCATGCCTGCCAGAGCCATTGCTGATTTCACGGTTTCGATCTTTAGCATTTTCCGTGGTAATACAAATAAGAACTGCATCCTCCAGGGTCCCAACATCTTTTTGCAACAATTTTTCTCTTAAGCCTTCTGATCTGAGACCACAGATCAAGATGTCCTTGGTTAAACTATTTTTTAGGTCTCCAAACTCACATCCTGAGGCGAGATTTTTTAATTCTGTAACATACTGCTCAATAGTTTGTCCAGATTTCTGTTTACATGTCAAAAACTTGTTTCTTTCATATGTTACATTTTTTCTAGGGTTGAAATGAGAGTCAAAAAGTCTTAAGAGTTCATCAAAATCATCTTTTTTATCCTCATTGATTAAAAAAGTGTTATAAACATGCATGCCTTCATCTCCAATGAGAGTTAATAATTGCGCACACTTGGTAGCACCATCTTTTTTACTAATTTCAGTGGCAGTAAGGTATGTGACAAACCTTTGTTTCCAGAATTTCCACTTTTCCGCCAAATTTCCATTAAATTGCATCGGGGGAATGCCTCTAAACTCCATTATATTTAATTTTCTTCAAATCCAAATAGGGCTGGTACTGCTTCAACATCAACTCTACCTTTTTTTTTTTTCTGCACTCTGCACGTGGTTTCACCTTTAAGACTGCGCCATGTTATATATTTGTGTTCTTTGATAGTGAAGTGGGGAAGGGTGTAAAATGAACTAGCTTGTAAACTGGTTAGTTGGCAACTGCCGTTCTTTATTTCTCAAGGCCTGTGCCCGACCAATGACATATATAAAAGTAATGTTGCCACATATCACAACACGCAGCCACCTAGGCTCCACAAGGCAAATACGCTCCTTCCAAGCATTTCACACATACACATCCCATTTCAGCTTTCTATCCAGGAACTTTACAAAAGACACTGCAGAATCTGTATGTTTTAGTGTAAACATCATTTCTTGGTTTTTTTCCTGGTTTAGTACGAGTCTGTTGAAGAGAAACCATTCCTCCACAGTTACCTGTGTCTCATTTAGATTTTTAATGACAGTTTGCTCCGATTTATCCCCAGAAAAAACTCTAGTGTCATCAGCAAAGAGCACACAATTATCTAATTGTTGACTGAAGGGTAAGTCATCAATAAATATTAAGAATAGAATTGGCCCCATGATTAATCCTTGTGGGACACCGACATTTACTGTGGCTGGTGCTGACAACACTCAATTCACCCTCTAACAACATGGCATCAATGGCATCGCCTCAAATCCATCCATAATCCTACCCATAAGTTGCAGGACATCATGTATAGTGTTCCTACCTTGCCTGAAACCATATTGGTTTTCTCAAATATTTTGGAAATGATAGGCAATAAGGGCAATAAGAAAATGGGTCTATAGTTGTTTACGAGATTAACATTGCCCTTTTTAAAGATTGGGGAGATTAGAGCTCTTATTGATTGATTAATTGGATGCACTTATTTATAAGTTTAGTGAGAGGTATGAGGATTAGGTCATTTATGGAGTTTATAATGCTAAATATCTGATATATCTTTCAATCTGTTAATAATATTTCATATATTGTTGAAACTTACTTCTTTGAAATTGAACTCATCACAAGGGATATTTTTTTTTGTTTAAGATGAGATAATATAGAAAAATAGGGCCGGATTAAATATGTCACCAAAATTGTAAATGATCTTTTTTTCTTTTTCAAAATCAATTTATTTCAAACTTCAAATCAGTTACAACAACTGGCACCGAGGCCTTTAAAAACAAAAATTATAACAGATAAACAGAGTAAAGTATTTTATACGAATTTAAAGGTATAAACTCAACTAACATTCAGTCTCTGTTTTAAAATAAATCTTGACATTACGACACATAGCCTTTTCTTCACCTTCAAACAAAGTCTGTGGCAAGCCATTGTAAGTTTGCACGCCTTCTAAATATAGGAGAATCTTGTGACTTCTTTGTTCGTTGATAGGTGTTCTTTAGATGGTCTCTAGTTCTTAGGCCATAATTATGAAAGTCCTTATTTTGTTTTAATTCCACATTTGTTCTTAGTAATTTATTTTTAATTTTATAGATAAGTTTAGCTTGCTCAAACATTTTAAGTTGTTTAATTTTTAGGAATGGATATATGTTGTATAAACTTTCACTAGAAGTTTAGTAATTTATAGAAAAAAATTGCTTTTATTGACTTATTTTGCAATCTTTGAAGTTGGTTATTAAATTTTCACTAGCATTTCCAAAACATGGCAATAAATATCTTATATTATGTCGTTCAATAAAGCTGTTGTGTTTTTATTCAACATAAGGCTACACCTTCTTATTGCTCCTAGGAGAGGAATAATTTTTTCAGTAATACTTTGTATATGTGCAGACCATGTTAATTTTTCTGTAATTATGAGACCCAAGTGTTTGTACTGGTGAACTTTTTTCAGCTCTCTGTTATTAAGCTTAATTTTTGGATGAATTGGGTTTTTTCCTGTTTGGTCAGTTTGTTATAACATAACCACTCAAAAACTTCTCAAGATCAGTGTTGACATCTGCTTCAAGTTCTTCTTCTGTTGTACCAGAATACACCAGCACTGTGTCATCGCAAAATTTTATATACCTTGCCTTTAATCCAGCATATTTTAGACTTTGAACATAGAGTAGATACTTCAATGGACCCAGCATAGAACCCTGGGCTACACAAACGCTGACATTTGCCTCTACACTAATTTTACTATTTACTTCTGTACATTGCTGCCTTCCAGCTGTGTATGTTTGCAACAAGTCATAACACTTCTCACGAAAACCCATTTTGTCAAATGCCTTTTGTAGGTCTACAAATACATACACGACATATTTATTTTTATCTAATTCACTAGTTATGTGTTCTAGAAGTTCAACCGTAGCTCCAAGTGTGCCACTTTGCTTTTGAAATCAAAACTGATTTTTGACAATTTGAGAGTATGTGTCATTAAACCCAATAATTAGTCTGCTTTTTATAACATTTTCAAGAATTTTGCCAAAAGTACTTAACAATGAGGCCGATAGTTATTAACATCATCATGGGCACCCTTTTTGTATATTGGCACTCTCTTTGCCGTTTTTAACTCTTGTGGATATTGACCATTTATTAAGACTTCATTTATTATTTGTACAATTTTTATACCAATATTGTCAATATGTGCCTGTATGTCTTTTTTTGTTATGTTGTCTATGCCAGGTGAACAGCTGTTTTTTAAATCACCTATTATTGTCTTTATTTCTGTCAACTTTGTTGATTGTAGTGTGATACTTACAACTTTTTCTTCTTCATCAAAGTGGAGTGCCTGGTTCTGAACTATTTTCGTTGCTTATGTTTGTCCTATACTTGAAAAATGCCTATTCATTTCTGCTGCAATTTCTATGTCGTCCCTGCATGTCCCTCCATTCTTGTTTGCCAACTTACTTATGGGTCTTCCTTTTGCTTCTACTACACAAATCGTTAAGAATAAACCAGTTTTTTTTTTATATCGCCCTGTGCTTCTTGACAATTTTTTTCTGCATATTGTTTTTGAAGTATTGTTCTTATTTTGTTTATTTAATTTTTTACTTTTTTAAATTCATTTTCTGTGTACTCATTTCGGATCCTTTTCCACCTTACATACAATTTGTCTTGATTCTTTAGTTTTGTTATGTATTCATGTGTCACCCAACCATTATTGTTTCTGATTTTAATGTTATTTTCCTTGGTGCATTTTTTTCTTGTTTTATTCAACATCTGTGCAAGCAATCCAAAATAGTTAACCTCATTTGTACTCATTTCGTCCTTAAGTTTTTGCTTCCATTTGTTTATATCCACAAGGCTTCTCGTAATTAATAATAATAATAATAATAATAAGTTTATTTCAAATAGTTACAATATAATATACATGGTTAATATGTTAATTTTTAATAAATTCCCCAGAAGACGTACTTGTTAAGGGCAATTCTTATTTATTTAATAGTATTTAAAATTATAAATATTTAAGAATATTTCTATAAGTAGTTGCAAAAAAATTCTTTAAATTTATAGTGGGGGAGGTTTATATATTATTTTTCCCAAAGAGATAATTTTAAAAGAGTAGGTAATTGTTTTTATTTTTAACATACACCATAATACCGTCACTTTTATTAAAATCTCCATTATTATAAATTAAATCATAATTATTTACTTTAAATAAGTCGGTATTAAAAACTTTCCAAGTTTCTGTTAACACTATGACATCAAAATTATGGTCGAGCTGACACAAAAATAATTTGGTTTCGTCAACATTTTTTGAAATGCTTCTAATATTATTGTGGTATAATGAAAAATTATTAAATTGGCTTATCATTGAATTATTAAAATTATTCTTATCTTCAATAAGTTGCCTTGCAATACTTGTTATTTCAAAATTTAATATATATTCGTTCATTAATAAATTAAAGATATTAAAATGTTATGTATAAAATAAATAAATGTGTACTATATTACAAAGAATAAAGTAGAAAATTAAATATAATTTAGCTATCAAATGTACCCCCTTTTTTAAGTTTTTCTATTCCTTCTTCATTTGTTATTTGAAATTTCTCTTCTTCTTTATTTTGTCTCGCAAATACTTTTCTATTTTTGCACCATACAAACTTATATTTAAATTTTCTCAATTGTTTAGCTTTTCCAAGTAAAAATTTGTTTCTGGTTGTTAAATGTTTACCTATTTATGTAAAAACTTGTTTCTGGTCCTGGTAGTTTAAGGTCAATACTTGTGACTTTTCCATTTTTTTTTAAGTAAGCTTTCGTTTTTTTAAGAGCATCTTCTTTTATTTTCTGATACTTACAAATAATTTGAATGGTATTGTTCTTTTCTTCATTTTTAAAACTTTTTCGTTCTATTAATATATCTTCTTTTTTGATGTTTACTCCAATTTTGGTTAAAATTTGTTTTGTAACGTCCTCGTCATTTTTCATTTCTTGATTTCGAACTCCTTTTATTTCAATATTATTAATGATTTTATTTTGTTCTTGAATATTTAATTTTGTTGTTAAAAAATTAATTTCTTTTTTAAGCCTCAAAACGTCTTGATTTAAAGAGTTATTTTCTAATTTGATTTCTTCTATTTCTCTCTATATTTTTTAGTAATGAAAATATTTCTTTATTTTTTTTTCCATTTCGTCAAATCTCTCAGATATAAAAATAGCAGATTTTTTTAATTCATTAACTATCTTTAAAATATTTTCTTCGGATTCAAAAGCTTGATTTTTTGGATCTTCTAAATTTGGATTACCTTCATCTTCTATAATTTTTACACATTTGTAGCAACGCCATCTTTTTCCTTTTGATTTTTTTGATTCTCTTGAAAAGTGATCGAATTTGTTATTAAGTATCAAATTTTGTACATTTAAGATGGTACCATTTTTTGCAATCCATTTTGCATTCAATTGCAGCTTGATTTGTTTTAATTTTCAAGTTGCACTCTCCACAAAAACATGTATTTGAAGTTCCAGCTTCTTTTTTTTTATCTTGGGAAGATATTTCAAATCTTGACATTTTTTCTAAAGTTTCTTGGCTGGTTTGTGGGTATTTCAACGGTAAATACCCATTTCTTAAAATTGCTCCTTTTTCTGTTTTTGGTTCTACCTTTTTTTCTCATTGATTTTACCTGGTTTGCTTTTCTTGTATTTTAGTGACTTGTCTTTGTCAATGTCAAATTGTCACAAAATTATTTTAAATTTAAATGATTTTCTACCACAGTCTGCTTGCCTCTTCCTATCTTCAATAGTACTAACGTAAAAAAATACTATTTTTACGTTTCTGTAATCTTTCCAATTTATAATTTCCAAAAACCAATGTATCTCGACTTTTTTTTTAATGTAAAAATTTGTATAATCAGGTGTAAAATACGAGGAAAACAAATTCTTTGCTTGGGACTTTTATGAACTACTTTTGTAACTTCTGTGTACATAATTTTATGATCAGTATATATAGTATAGTATGCTCTTCTAAGCTTATATTACATTTTATTTCTTTGTTAGTTATGACATGGTCCAGCACAGACGCTGAATATTTTGTTATACGTGTAGCATGTTGAAGATTTATTTTCTTTTGGAACTGAAAACCGTTCATTTGCACTATGTTTTTATATTCACTTATTGTTGTTGAGTCTTTAAGTAAGTCTAGATTAATGTCCCCAATAACCATGCAGAGTTTCTTTTGCTGTTCAAGTAGTTTATCAAGTTCCAATACACTTGTTTTCTGGTGGTCTATATATTGCAAAGACCGCAAGGTTCAGCCCTGGCAAAAATATTGAAACTATGTTGTAGTTCATAAGTGATACAGAACATTTAAATTTAATACATAATTAATTTCATCCTTGATATAAATGCTGCAACCTCCACCTCTCGTGTCACGACAATCCTGTGCCGATGTGTATGAATGTAAGTTAAAGAAACTTTGCTCATTTGGGTATATCCATGTTTCAGTCAATACTACTATGTGTATTGTTCTTTTATTTAACATAATTATATAATATTAATAATAATAATAATCTTTATTATTAGCACTTGGCTAGCCAAATTACAAATTATAAACAATAGTACTTATGTCTAAATTAAACAAATTAAACAGATAAATTCTCATTGTCCAATCAATACCTATATATAATAAAAATATATATAAGAAGTTTTTTTGACAAACCTAAATAGGCACTATTGCCTTTACATATTGCTTAGCTAGCTTACATTCCCATTTAAAGCTATTTAAATTTTTACATTCTTTAATATTAATGAGGTAATTCATTATAGGTACTGTTTTAGATTATTTTGATGATAGGTTAGTATTTACTTTTTGTAGGTAAAAGTTATTTCTCGACCTAGTGTTGTATTCATGAATATCTCTGACAAATGTAATACCATCTAATAAATGTTTAGGAACTAGCTGATGTAACATTTTATAAATAAAAATGAAAGTGTTACAGGTTATGGTTTGTTTTACATTTAATACATTTGTACATTTTAACATATCATCTCGCCTAGTACGTATCTAGTATCTGTTGCAATTTAGTATGATTCTTAAAGCCTTATTTTGTTTTTTTTTGTAATACATCCATTTCTGAATTATTTATCACAAACAAGAGAGTTGAACAAAAATAGAAGTGTGGTGCGATTATTATTTTATAGATTGTTAATTTTACCCAAGAACTTAAAGTTTTTGACATACGTCCTAACAGATTCACCTTTTTTGCTATTTTATTTGTTATGTACCTACAATGTTCAGAAAATGTAAGATTCTCATCAATTATGCAGCCTAAATACTGAAATGTATGTACAGTTTCAATTGCTTCATTGTTAATTTTTACGTTCAAATTGCGCATTGTCTTTGTTTTACTTATGTTTAACTGTAGAGTTAATATTTAACCATTCATATACTTTGTTAAGTTCATAATTTAGTATGTTTGTTATGTCTTTCACATTATTTCCAGTTACATATATAACAGTGTCACCTGCAAATAGTTGGATTTTACACTTGAATAACTTTTTCTATGTCATTTATATACAGTAGAAACAGGGTTGGTCCCAATTCTGTCCCTTGTGGGCACTCCATAAATTGTTTTCCTTGCCGTTGATGTGTCGCCGTACTTTGTCACTTGGGTTCGATCGGTAAGGTAATCTTTAGACCACTCTTTAATATTATTTGTCTTAATCTATTTTTTTTTTTTAGTTTAAGCAATAATAGTTGTCTATTTATTGTTTCAAAGGCACGTTTGAAGTCTAAATATGCGACACCAATCATTTTTCCTTCATTTAGTGCAATTTTCCAGTCAGAAAGTACACTTTGTAATGCACTTTCGCATGAGTTTTTACTTCTGAATCCGGCTTGATTTTCGCACAGTATATTCTTTTTTTCAGCATAGTCAACTATTTGTTCATTAACACACAACTCTAATAGCTTCTTATAGGGTGGAACCATGTTGATGGGTCTGAACTCTTCACATTTATTTGTTCCACTCCTTTTTTCAATAGGAACAACTGTATATAAATTCCATTTTTCAGGAAACACACCAGACTCCAAGCTTTGGTTGATTACATTAAGTATCTTGTCTCCGATTACTTCAAATGCTTGTTTCAATACCTACTTTAACAGTTATGCCATCTATGTTACTTTCCTTATTTTTCCATTTTCTTTACAATTCTTCTTAAATTTGCCATGTCTATTCTATTGAACTTCTCCATTTTGCTGTCACTATTTATGTGTTGTGTGATCTCTTCATTTGTTTTGTTTCTTATTATACCCTCTGAAATGTCCTTAATGCTATCCAGAAAATAAACATTAAAACTCTCACATATTATGTCCTTTCCTTTAGTGCTTACATTATTGAAAATTATTTCATTCTTTTGCCCTTCATGTTCTTTATTGTTGATTAATTTTTTTAGGGTTTTCCACACTCTGATGAATTGTATTTAACTGCATCAATTGTCTCGTTGTAGTAGGTGTGTTTTGTAGCTTCTATTAATGATACCACTTTATTTCTTTGTTTTCTATAGTTTCGCCAATCTTTTTCCGATTTAGTTCTAATTGCCCTTTTGTATAAGTTGTCTCTGGTTTTCATTTCCTCATCTATGTTTTGATTCCACCACATTTTGTTTCCCTATGTTTCCTTCAAAGATCTTGTTTCTTCTGGTGAAAATTCGTTCAAAGTTTTTATAAGGTTCTCTATTAGACAGTTAGCTAATATATTTGTGTCTGTAGTGCTTGATGGCCAATCTATTATCCATTAATGTAAGCTGGAATTCCATAGAACTTATATTTTTATAGTTTCTGTATGTTTTTATTTTGTTGCTATTAATGTGATCATCGGGGAGAAATACTTCAATAATGGAGGTGTCTGTTATTTTTCGTGTCATGAGTAGGTACATCATGTTTTATATCCTTTTTATTTGTAAGGATGAGGTCAATTTTTTGTAGATGTGTTATATGTTACTCGAGTATAAGTGTCAACCAGCTGATATATACTATAATTATTTATTAGATTCCTCAGTTTATGTGCATAAAAACTATTACTAGCTAAATCGATGTTGAAGTCTCCCACCATTATAAGTTTAGTATCATTTTTTATATTTTCTAAGAAGTCGTCAAGTATTTCAAGGAATTCTGAGTCACTTGCACTTGGAGAGTGATATAAGCTATATAGATAATAATTTTCTTTTCTAATAATAATTTCAATTCCAGTTATCCATACATTTTTATTGTGGGCAATATTAGTTATTTCTTTGTATCTATAACCTTTCTTTATATAAATTATTGTTCCTCCTGTATGGGTACTCACCACTAATACATTTTAGACAATAAAATTTCACTAAGATCATTGTCTAATATTAATATATTTATATAATACATTCAGGTTTTCTGTAGTAGCCATTTCAGTAGTTCTTTGGTTTATTATGTTGAAATTCAGAGCCAGCATTTAATGAAGTTCAGGGTCCGTCTCACTCTTGATTCTTATTGGTCTATCATTCTCTCCCCTTACAAGATATATCTTCCCATTTGCTACAAATGCCGATTTAAAAAAATTAATTTTCTGAAATAGGGGTACTTTATTCTTGTACAAGTTTTATATTTTTTGACCTACCCTGTACGCCGTTTGACTTGCAACCATTCCAAGTGCACCTAATATGATTATCGAACATGCACCAAATTTTATCAAGAATAAAATTTTCTGAGAAACCGGTTGTAATGAAATAACCTTTGTCTATACTTTAGGCTTTAATTAACAGAATTGAATACATAAAAGAAATACTATGTCAGTAAGTGACAATATACCAAAAGTACAAGTACCATACAATTAAGGTGAACAATACAAACTTATACAGGAGGGACTATAATTATAGCACATTCTCCCCTGGTTTATTTTATTCATAATCTTTAAAATATGCAGGTGGATTGCGTTTTCTCAGCGAGTGACGAATAATTTTGTTAGCCTTTTCTTCCTGGATCTGGATAGTCTGATCATGGGAATTAGTTGCACTGTCTTCATTATTTTCATCATCTTGAATACTAGGTCCAACAGGATCTAAGTTATTTGGCATTGAACTAGAAGTAGTTTCTGTATTGGATAATAGATTAGTTTCAGCTTCAGAATCAGTATCAGGAATTGTAGTATTTTGATTAGAGTTTATTAAGCTTAAATCTCCTCTTGGGGCGAGATGTTTTATAGAAACCGTTGACTCTTTTCCATTCTTATGTCGGATTAATGCATATTCAGGGTTTGCCTCTACCAATTCCACTTCATCGACGAGAGGGTCATTTTTACTTTGCCGTACATATTTCTTAAGAAAAACTGTTGTTAAAGGAATTAGCCAAGAGGGTATAATTTAATTAACAGAATTGAATACATAAAAGAAATACTATGTCAGTAAGTGACAATATACCAAAAGTACAAGTACCATACAATTAAGGTGAACAATACAAACTTATACAGGAGGGACTATAATTATAGCACACCGGTAATAAAAAAAATTCCCATATGTTGCACACTTAAATGACCACACTGTATATACTGGCAATAAGGACAAACTAAATCTAATTTAAAAGAGACAATGAGTAATGAATGGTATAATATAGAGGCCATAATAAGAACTGGTGCATCTCTAAGTGCCATATCGCAGAACATTTTTTGTGATAATGTTGGACATTAATGTGATGAACTCCTTCAGATATAGTGCTCTTTATGGTTTGGCATATTATTCTCTTGAGGTTTTTAATGATGACTTGGCATGACTGCTGTTGTGATTATGTCGTGTAAATTTTAAATTTTAATTATTAATTGATTGTAAACGGTTACGTGTTCTGTTTATCCTTGTGCCTTGTCAAATGGAAGATTGGTTTTCATATAATGACAATAAGACTGCATGCTTTTTATTATTTTGATTTCGTTAATATGTTTTAACTTGACTTTTTTGTTGAGACTTTTGGTAGGTTTTGAATTTGTGATATAGTTTCTACTGAGATTAGGCAATAGACATGTATTAATGTATTGAAGAGTGATCGATGATCAATGTCTACACTTGTTATCTATTGTCTGCCATTTGGTAACCATAATGTATTGTTCTTCCAGCCTTTGGTCCCACATAAAAATATTATTCCCTCAACTATTTATATTGTTTAAGTATGCTGTGTCAACGAAAGTGGAAACATTTTTTTCATGACAATGAAGCTATTTTTGATTTAAAACCCATAAGTCTAGACTGACAGTGTTCAAGTCACCCGCCAAGACAATCCGTTTGTGGTGTCCGATATGATTTATAACTCCGTCTAAGAAAGTGTTAGAAGAGCCCGCAGGCGTATATAATTGGCGACATTGTAACGAGGAAGGTTAAGAGACACTAATCTACTCCCTACTCAGGTTTTCACCCATTATAGCAAGCAGCTTATTCGATTTCGTGGGCTTTGTTTATATATTATTATTATGTATATTATATATTTGAAGTAACAAAAATATGACATAAAAAAATAAGAAATGTAAGTACCTACCTATCACCTTATTATTAACACAAGGCAGGCAGACATTAAAAGGTAAAAGCCTAACCTGAACTTACCAAATTTCACATTAACGTCATAAAATGCCAAATTGAGGTCAGGATTTTAATTGCCCAACTGTTTCGTTTCTTCATCACTCGTATTTTTCCCCAACAGTTTCGTTTCTTCATTTATCTTCAAATTATTAATACAACCTCGGAACGAGGGAACCCCATCTTTCTGCAAGAAACATTTTCTGGTAACCGTGCAGACACACGCAAAATACAAAATATATTTTTTGTTAGTAAAAGCAAGAAAATAATAATATTATTATATTCTTACCAAGCTTTTAAAGTTTGTGCAATCGTTTGGCACTCCACCCAAAAATAACCAAAAATATTTCTCATTTCTGACAGCTGTCTTACTCTTAGGCATTCTGGCAGGCTTTCTAGCTGCTTCGTTATCCAGCCACCTTTGCAGCTATTCGCCGTCAATAACTTTTTTGGACAGGGTCAAGGATCAGTTTTTGAGGCTTTTCCTTTTGCCCTTGACGTGGATCATCAGTTTGTCGTCTTTGAGTTCGAGAGAGTTGTAGTGCGGCTGTGAGGTGCTTCCCTAAAGACAGAAAAAAATATTTGCATTGTTAGATCTACTATCCAATTTTACCTTTGTTGCAATCCATCTTGATTACCCTATACACGGTGTCCCATATAAGAATGCACACTACAGGGATCTCGTAAACCACAGGAGATACAGAGATGGTTAAATTAGAGAAAAGTTGCGCTTTGCTAAACCCTTTAAAGTCACGATTCGAAATTTAAAAAAATCCGATTACTTCCGAAGATATTTGCAAAAAACCGAATTTTTCCGATTTCGTTTTTATTTTTTTCTGACTCTATTTAAAAAGATATGACAAAATAAATTTCACATTCTTATTGTCACTTTTTCTACTCTACAAGCCGGCGTTCTTAGATTTTCAATACGACGTTTCGTTTCTTCGCAACCATCATTAACTTCATTTTTTTAAATAGTCGAAAAATTTTGTGTTCTTCCTAAAAAATTCTAACTTTAATTCTAAATCCCACGACATATCGCTTCTTACATTTATCCGACGTTTTGGACGAAAAATCATCATCAATATTATTTGAAGATTATTACGAAGGAACGAAACGTCGGATCAAAAATTTAATTACGTTATCATGTAGAGGAGAAAAAATTACATAGGAATGTGGTTTTTATTTTGACCTGTCTTCTTTTGTGAAATCAGAAAAAAATGAATTGACAAAATTTATGTTTAAAATTTCAAGAATGCGTAGATTTTTTCTGATTCTACTGTAAGAGATAGATTAAAGTAAATTTTACATTTTTATTGTCTTTTTCTCCTCCACAGCATGACGTCATTCAATTCTTGATTCTACGTTTTGGCTTTTCTCGACCATTATCAACTTTTTTTTAAAGTAATCCCAAAATTTTAAGCTTTAACTATTATTAGGGCAGGTAAGCAAAATGTTATTATCAAAAAACAAAATATTTTATTTTGACTCTACAAAATGTTCATTCAAACAATCTTATTTAATCATATGTTCAAAAAGTCCTCCCTCATTCTCTACACAAACGTAGCAACGGTAAACAATTTCATTCATTACGTTTTCTAGCATCATTGGAGTTCAGGGTTGGAAAAAAACCCGGGTTTTTTATATAAAGCCCAGCCCACTGGGCTTTTTTGGGTTTTATAAGCGGGTTTAATTGGGTTTTTTTAAAATTCTATCAAGATTTTAATAAATGAATATAGAATCATTTATGACATTTATGTAGTAGTAGGATCCCCATTTTTTTCTTCCTATTTTTGTTAGTTTTGTGTTACGTTTATTTTTTATAACAATGTGTTTTATTAATATGTTTTATTTTTTTACAAAATATAAAAATGTAAAATCTATAGGTACAGAGTTTCAGTTTAAGAAAAAACATTCAAAAAACATAGTTTTAAAAAAACCCGGCGGGTTTTTTTGAGTGGGTTTTACCCAAAAAAAAACACTGTTTTTTTTTGGGTTACCCACTGGGCAGCCAACCCTGTTGGAGTTATCCTTGCAATAGCGGCTTGAACCTCGGCTCTAAGTTGTTCTACATTTTCGTACGTTTTCCAGTAGACTTCATCGTTGAGAAAAGCCCCACAAGAAAAAATCCAACGGAGTGATGTCGGGAGATCGTGCAGGCCATCTTATGGGGCCATTAGTGGCGATTACTTTGTTCTGAAAACGTTCTGTTAGATATTCAATGTTGTTTCGAGAATTATGGGGAGGTGCCCCATATTGCTGAAACCAAATACTGTTGTTTTCTGCCAGAGGAATGTTATCAAGAAAATCTTCAATATCGTTATTCAAGAACTGGAAATATCTTTCTGCATTTAAGGTACCTTCATAAATTATTGGTCCGATAATCCTTGTTCCTAAAATACCACACCACACATTAAAGCCAAAGCGTTGCTGGTGCCTCAATGGTCGTACACGATGTTCATTATGCTTTGCCCAATAATGTCGATTGTGTCGATTAAAAATTCCATTGTTACAAAAATAACTTTTGTCTGACCAAAGAATAGTTCGTGGAAATTCACGATTTTCATCAAACATTCTAGTTAGCCACTCGCAGAAAATCATTCTGCGCTGTTGATCACCAGGTACTAAACTATGACAAATCCGGAATTTAAATGGACGAAAACCTTCCTTGTGAAGTATCCTTTGAGCATTGGACTTAGGAACATTGTGCTCTTTTTCGATTGATCTTAAGCCCACAGTATCTTCTTCTTGTACAGCCAACAAAACGGTTAATTTTTCTTCTAGATCGTTCGTCTTTACTCTATGCGACACTGGCTTTTGAAATACGCCATATTCCCTTAGGTTTGTGAAATTGATATATTAGGTTGGCGTCGCTCTGGATATTTGAGTAAATATTGCCTTTCAGCGTTGAAACAATTTTTATGGCTTTCAATATAACAACATAACATGTCCGATTTTTCTTCATTTGAAAAATGTGCCATCATTAAAAAACACTCACACTATCACAAGACAAGAAAAGTTTAAATTCAATCGGTAATTTCCGAACTAAATCTACTTCTGTACGTAAAAATTTCGATTTATCGGCAATACTGACAGATCGCCATGATTTATTTAAACAAATGCGTTTCAAAGCCTACTATTTCAAGACGCTGTAACTGGAATAACTTGCAATTAATTATTTGATAATAACATTTTGTTTACTTGTCCTAATAATAGTTACAGCTTAAAATTTTGGAATTTTTTTAAAAAAAGTTGATAATGGTCGAGAAAAGCCAAAACGTAGAATCAAGAATTAAATGACGTCATGCTGTAGAGGAGAAAAAGACAATAAAAATGTAAAATTTATTTTAATCTATCTCTTACAGTAGAATCAGAAACAATCTACGCATTCTTGAAATTTTAAACATAAATTTTGGCAATTAATTTTTTTCTGATTTCACAAAAGAAGATAGGTCAAAAAACCACATTCCTATGTAATTTTTTCTCCTCTACATGATAACTTAATTAAATTTTTGATCCGACGTTTCGTTCCTTCGTAATAATCATCAAATAATATTGATGATGATTTTTTCGTCCAAAACGTCGGATAAATGTAAGAAACGATATGTCGTGGGATTTAGAATTAAAGTTAGAATTTTTTAGGAAGAACACAAAATTTTTCGACTATTTAAAAAAATGAAGTTAATGATGGTTGCGAAGAAACGAAACGTCGTATTAAAAATCTAAGAACGTCGGCTTGTATAGCAGAAAAAGTGACAATGAGAATGTGAAATTTATTTTGTCATATCTTTTTAAATAGAGTCAGAAAAAAATAAAAACGAAATCGGGAAAATTCGGTTGTTCCCAAATATCTTCGAAAGTAATCGGATTTTTTTAGATTTCGAACCGTGACTTTGAAGGGTTTAGCAAAGCGCAACTTTTCTCTAATTTAACCATCTTTGTATCTCCTGTGGTTTACGAGATCCCTGTAGTGTGCATTCTTATATGGGACACCGTGTATAATATTAAAAATGAAGTATTTACTTACAGCAGAAATAAAAACCATTCCGTTCGGATACAGCGTCCTAAACTCAAACTCTAGTTTGAAATCATTTTTCCAAGATGAAGTTTTGATCTGTATATAGTTGTCCGGCTTATCCACGAAAATGGCAACTGTCGGATCTATCACATATATCGCCGTGGTGGCGCATCGTATTTGAATATGTTGACGATTGGTGGGCTGGCACGGGGAGGGCTGGTCCGCAAGGTGCCACCTAAAGCTCCGTCAGACCCTTCAAGTTGACGGTGGGCCTTATTAAGGGCGCCTCCCTGCCGATTCGGACGTTTTCAAAACTGGTCACACTTTTGAAGCTGAAGTTCAGTTTTCTGACTAAAAAAAACTCAATGATTGGATGTGTAGATGATAGAGTCGCTTTAGCATATTATTCTAATAAAATATATCAGGTTTATGGGTCATCACAGTGCACAATTTGATTTTTTTTTTACTTCTTTAATATTTCAAAAGTACAAGTCTGCCGCGTATTCCAGAAACATGGTAAGTGGAGAAACCTTAGACTAGTAAGTACAAGAACTTACAAAATTTCACATAAACATCATAAAATGTCAACAGCTCTATTGTCGAGCCATTTTTCAGTCGAAATCATGTTCTAGTCTGTTTTCAAGCTGTAGGTACTGTTGGATCTTCTAGCTGTAAACCATTGCGATTTTGGCGTAGGTTTTTCCGTCGTTGAATTTTTCTTTCGATTAAGGGAATCAGTTTTATTGTTGTTGTTGCCTAAATCATTTATTCGTAGAGTAATCAATAAAGTTTAATTACTAATTTCTGTACACTTAATGAAGCCAAGTTTTTTTTATCAATGATTTCTTTCGTTAGAAGAAGTTGGCTTTGGTATTTTTCCTGGAAAGGTCAACCAAATCATATATTTCAGACACCCTGTATAGAATACCATATACAGGGTGATTCAAAAGTACTTCGACAAACTTCGGGAGGTAATTGCCGGCAATATTTCAAGATGAAAAGTTCTTATAAACAGTGGTCCCTGGCGACTTCGTTACGGAGATACAGGGTGTTGAAATGTTAGAAGGAATGGTAATAATTTTTAAATAACTCCTTAACGAGTAATTTTTTTTTTATGAAATTTGGTGAATTAAATAAGCATCTCAGGACACTTATTTTCAAAGTAAAACACATTCGTAAATTTAACCAGTGGCGTCGGTACAAAATGTGGCTATCATATTTTTTGTGGAAACTATGCCTAACCTAACCACACCACTGACTTATTTGATTTTAACTTTTTTTTTATGAATCCCCCATTCAATTACAACAAAAAAGTTCACGTGTGTTATTTTGCTACGAGGGCCAGTTTAATGTCAAATGATTATTTTATTTGACTATACACAAATATTAAAAAATATGTTTTAAATAATTGATCAAACACTCAAATATTAATTTAAGTATATTAACTAAGATCTATACATACTTACAATAAACAAATATGTAGGTATATGCCAAAGGAAGGCATCTGAGGATGCCTATTTAAGTATAACATGTTCTCAGTGACATGCATATTTATTTATTAGTATGAATAGTATGTTATTTTCTAATATTTTCTATTTTGACAAGGCGGCTTTGGAAATACTTTTTTGATATTTTGTATTTTGATAAGGCGGCTTTGGAAATGCATTTGTCGTGAATTAAAACATATTTGACAGTTAGTTGCTTATGTGGTTTATTTCTCAGTTTTGTCATTTTCATTGAATATTAATAGTATTGTTTAAAAGGTATGGATTACTTAAGAAATAATGCGCATTTAGCTGACATGCATTTTGTATATGGCCTTGCCGATGGAAATGCACGAGCAGCTAGACGAATCTATCAAGAGCGATATCCTAACAGAGTACTGCCTGCTGCTGAAACATTTTCAAATCTTCACCGACGTTTAGCTGAAACAGGGAGTTTTGCGAGGTCACGTGACATTCCTGGAAGACCGCGAACAGCCCGAACTCCAGAATTAGAAAAAGCTGTTTTAAATGCTGTAGTGGAAAATCCAGATACAAGCACTCGAATAATTGCTGATGCTCTCAATTCCACCCAAGCCACAGTTTGGAGAATTCTGCACGATGAGCAGTTGTATCCGTACCATATTCAAAGGGTACAAGCTCTTTTACCCAGGGACTTTCCTCAGCGCATTAATTTGTGTCAGTGGTTTTTGGAAAAATTTGCTGAAAATCCCCAATTTTTAAATTATGTACTTTTTACGGACGAGGCAAATTTTTCTCAGAGTGCGATTACAAACTTTCACAATAACCATATCTGGTCTTTGGAAAATCCCCACGCCGTTAGTGAACGAAATTTTCAATACCAATTTTCATTAAACGTGTGGGGGGGAATAGTTGGCGATTACTTAATAGGACCTTTTTTTCTTCCACTTCGGCTTAATGGCGAGACGTACCGACATTTTTTGGAAAATGAACTTCCTCCCTTACTGGATGATGTGCCCTTAGAAACTCGAAGACGTATATGGTTTATGCATGACGGAGCTCCCGCCCATTTCAGCATAGTGGCCAGGACCCATCTTAATCAAATTTATCCAAATCGATGGATAGGTAGGGGAGTTGAGGAAGGAAATCAACCGTGGCCACCAAGGTCCCCAGATTTAAATCCTCTTGATTTTTATTTGTGGGGACATTTGAAGTCAATCGTTTACAAGACGCCAGTCGAAAATGCAGAAGTGCTAAGAAACCGAATAATCGATGGTTTTGAGGCAATAAGAAACAGACCAGATATCTTAGCACGCGTACGAGATTCCATGCAAAGGAGATTAGATGCCTGCATCTTGGCTGAAGGTGGACATTTTGAACAATTTATTTAAAAATCATTTAATTTTTGCAACGCACTTATTTAATTATAATTAAATTAAATGTTATACCTTACCCCTTACATAATAAATCTTTGAATTTAAAACATATTTTTTAATATTTGTGTATAGTCAAATAAAATAATCATTTGACATTAAACTGGCCCTCGTAGCAAAATAACACACGTGAACTTTTTTGTTGTAATTGAATGGGGGATTCATAAAAAAAAAGTTAAAATCAAATAAGTCAGTGGTGTGGTTAGGTTAAAAAAAAATTATTACCATTCCTTCTAACATTTCAACACCCTGTATCTCCGTAACGAAGTCGCCAGGGACCACTGTTTATAAGAACTTTTCATCTTGAAATATTGCCGGCAATTACCTCCCGAAGTTTGTCGAAGTACTTTTGAATCATCCTGTATACCAATTTAATATTATATTGTTACCAAAAAGATATAATACATGAACATCAGCACCAAAGTGTCCAAAGTATTGTTCTTCTGAATCTGCAAATTATTTTAATCAATTCCATGGGTATATATATACAGGGTGTTAATTAATGTCATGCAGATATTTCAGGGGGTGATATATAGTACTCGTCAAAATAAGAAAAAAATGCAAATATATGCATGGTCTAAAACGCGTTATTGTCGTTATACAGGGTGGCAAAGTTTCAATTTTTTTTCTCGTATTTTGCGTTTTCTCTCTTATATTCTGTGATAATTGTTTCAAATTTGGAACATCAACCATTTTTTAGAATCTCTACAATAAAGTATCAAAATTGTCGGTCGTAGTATACAGGGTGTTACATTTTCTTGAATCGGCTACAGTTTTATCTTTCAGAACTTTTTTTTTGAAGCTCCCTGTATGAATTCCGGTATGAAATTTGAACTCTCTGTTCCTTTGTTTAGCGTTCTGGTCTCTTGCACTGTTCTCGTATCTGTGACCGTTTTCGATTTATTTGCAAAAATAGCCATCGATGGAAATTAAGTGCAGGCGAAATAAAGCAGAGTAAAAAGCTGTTTTTATTTGTATGTATTCTAAGTAATTTCATTTTTATTTTAGGTCAACCGACAGGGTTATCAACAATCAGATAAAAAAAGTATTGTTCTTCTGAATCTGCAAATTATTTTAATCAATTCCAAGGGTATATAGGTATACTAATTTTAACTTTCATATCATAATTTTTACATTTGAAATGCCAAAAATTTTTCACTTATTAATTCCATGGAAGTTGATAGGATATGAAAAATTTTCGATAATTGCTATAGGTAACGTAAACAAAAAGGAGAGTTTTAATTGGCTAAATATAAATGTATATATGTATATTTTTTAATAGTTTTACTGCAGCACCATTTATTTTATTTTCATCTGTTTTACGTGCTAATTATTATCCTTAATAAAAGTTTGTAGACATACGCGTTGCTTAGAGCGGGAAATCCATCTCCAACTTAGATGTTGTCGTTTCAATTTATCATGAACAGCTTGCTACCTATTTGACCTTTTTTCCATGTCAAAGTTTTTTTCATTTGCAATAAGGAACCAAATCTGTTGTAACTGTTTTTTAAACTTGATGCTATTCTCAAAATTCAAAATATATTTATTCACCATTAAAGTTTGCAGAAAATACAATTCTTATGAGACTAGTCAGTAAAGTATAATATTATATGTAATTAGACATGAAAACAATCACAACAGCATAAAGATTGTCGCTCAGCTCCCAGAATTCAATTCTATAACTCATATATCCACTCTAAACTGTCTTCCTTTTCCCCACATACCGAAGAATTGTTCTTAATCTGTTTCAATATGAAGTGGGTCGCTTTTGTCGACAATGATTTAAAAATATTTTGACAGCAGGGACTTAGGTTGTATGTACTAACTGAGATTTGGATACAGGCTCGGTTAAAAATGCTGAATTCATTATTGTATCTAAATTAAGTAATACAAATATCAATAAGGAAAGTAATTCATACTTTACTTTGACTTCTTATTTTATCTCTACATCCTAACAATATCAAGACTTCGATACGTTGCCTTTCCGACAAAACCATTTTTGTTTAGAAAATTGTAAAATATAATACTTCGGAAATACCTAAATTAATTTTACAAGTTCACAATGTCACAAAATGTCAGAACGTGAAACAATGAAGATTTCTTACCTTGAAAGGTGAAAGAAACATCAATGATTTATCATTTCCGCTTATTTAAATAGGGATTTTCTTTAAACTTTTAATAGTCGCCATTTTGAAATAGCTTGACAGAATCGCGCCAAAATTTATGAGCATACTGAACGAGATATTAGCTTTCAAATGTCTATACAAACAAACGAATAACGTCAAAATGTGAGCATATATAAAACTAAATTGACGTGTCCGAGCATTTTCCCCAAAAGTTACAGGTTAAGGTTATATTAATTTTATTCCGGACTTCTGGGCAGCCCTGTATATAGCCCCGTTACACCCATTTGCGACCAATCAATCGACATACAAAAGTTGAAACGCTGCAACAAGACAGGTTGTAGCTCCAATTAAATTGCTGTTAAATTATCAAATATGTATGACGGATATGGTTTCAAGTTTCTGGACATCAAGCCTAGCCTAGAATAAAAAAAATTAAGTCTTGTGTATATAACGGTTCTTATATTACTGTCGTGAATGAAGAATTCTGCTAAATAATATTTAATAGACCCCTATGCCGAGCCTTTATATGAACTTTTTCTTAAATTTGTCAGGAATCGACAATTAAAATTAGTACTTAAAATAAAACTTCTTGACAAGCCCCTGTAAAACACTAAGGAGTTGAAGCACGGGTTTTTCCTCAAAGCTAACCTTCGCTAAAGATCGGGCGTGCACGACGAAGGCTATGCTCAGCCGGAAGCGGCCGAACCGAAATCATTCGAAAAATCCAAGCGCCGGCGCTGTACGTGTGTGTTTCTTTCGAGTGTTTTTGAATAATTTTCGTGTTATTTTTTAAAATAAATCGTGATCAATATCGTTAAATTACTCTTTGATGGTGCCGGAAGCCATTGGAGTACTCAAGTGTAAGGGAAATGCTACAATTTCCCGAAAATGACTATTTTAAAATTTCACCAAGAGGACGCTTCTAAATTTTACCCATAATGCTGTGTAGTAAGCACAGCCTTCCTTGATCAGGTAAGCTTTGGTAAACTTGTTCGTTTATTTTTAGGATTATTTATATTTTCTTATGACAGCAGACAGTAAACAAACTTTTAATTTCTTATTAATTAAATTATAAAATTAACCTTAACTGAGTAAATACCTACTTGCCTCGGTGAATACTCTTTTTGCGCAAATTCTATAGAAAAATACGTAAAAAACAAGACTTGATATCAAAAGTTAAACAGCTAATTTTATTATAGGCATTTGATGTTATTTACATTCGGTTAAAACGTCGAAATTTTGAAATATTTTATTAAATTTATTAAATATAAGATATTAGGTACATAAAATAAAACCAAACTATACTTTGTTATATGTCACGTATTATGATAAAATATACGGCGTTACGGCCGTTTCGTAGTACAACTACATCTTCAAGACGCTGACAAGCCAGACTAAACTAAAATCTAAATTATATATTATATAAATGTGCTAATTATAAAAGGGGTAGGTAACAATCTGGGAATTCCCTACCTAAAGTATGTAGTGCAATAAACATTATTGGGTATTTAAATATTTAGGTAATTAGGTTTCCATATAATATTGTAAACAGGGTGGAATTTCCTAGATCTAATTGCGTGTTTAAGAAGTTGACAGTTTTATCCCTTTTGTGTTTATACATTTTAATATTTTCCAATATATCTAATTTGCGACCTTTTTGTTCGGTATGTAATATTTTTAAATTTGCTATATCTGGGAATGTATTGTTTGTATCAAGAAAGTGTTTTGCAAAGTTGGAGGATCTTTTCTTTAATCTATAACATGCTTTGTGTTCCTAGTTCCTATCTAGTTTAAAAATTCCCTACTGTTTGTCCTATATAACAGCTATTGCACTTGGTGCACCTCAGTTTATAAACTCCTGATTTTTTGTACTTATTTTGTTTGTCTTTAACGTTAAATATGAGGTTTGATAGGCGATTTGATGATTTGAAAGCTAATGTGTTATCTGTGGTTAAAATATTTTATATTTTATTGGAGATTGGACCTAATAAGGTGTAAGAGAGTGAAAGTTTCTGTTGTTTTCTTTTCGGGTAAATTTGTGTATTGGCTATGACTTTTTTCTTTTTTGATGTGAGGCGATTTATTTCTTCCTGTGTGTAACCATTGTTAATGGCGATAGTTTTTATGGTGTCTAGTTCTTTATTTAAGTTATTTTTGGGAAGTGGTATGGAAAAAACTCTGTGCATCATTGATCTATAAGCAGCTAATTTGTGTGTTTTGGGGTGTAGGGAATCATGTGGTATTGTGATATCTGTGAAGGTGAGTTTTCTGTATATTATGTCAAATTCTAGTTTTTTATTCTCAAATTTGAGCTGTAAAAAATGTATTGAATTGTTGACTTCTGTTTCAAGTGTAAATTTTATTTTTGAGAGTAACGAGTTTAGATGATCTAGAATTTGTTTTAGTTTATCTTGTATGCCAGTAAACCCTACCAGAATGTCATCTACATATCCATATCAAAAGGAGATATTTTTTGCGGACGGTGAATTCAGAACTGATTCTTCGAAATTTGACATGAAAATCTCGGCTAGCAAAGGACTTAAAGGGGAGCTGATTGCTAAACCCTCTCTTTGTTTATAGGATTCATCGTTATATTTAAAATAATTTTCAACAATTTAATTCTTTGGAACAAGATATTAAGTAAGTATATGTTTTCTTTTCATTTGAAATTAATTAGCGTTACGTACCTACAGTAGCATCTAGTACTCGAGGCTCAAGGTAGTATCCACTACTATTATACATCTTCAAGACAACGATACTGAAATTTAATTATGGAATTATTATTAATTGTTTCTAAATTTTGTAGAGCTAGTTCTTTACATGGCGGCACAATGATTTTTATTAAAAGAGAATCTATTAAATATATGGAATTTTCTAATGTGACTAAATTTGATTGTTTCTTGGTTGAAATAGATTTTGAATTTTCTATAATATTCTCCAAAAAAAGCAATTTATATATAGTTTGTTTATACCGTTCACCGTTATCTAATACTAACATTTTTCTTATAATACTTGAGAATCTTTCATCACAACTTCCCCTCTTATCATATTGTAATGTGTATAGAGATTTTAATATTAATTTTGAAGATTTAAATAGCTGTTATACTATAAATTTGAAAAATTTACTACATCATTTAATTTTAAAATGCATGTTAATTCACCAACAAGATTTTCTCATAATTCGTCTTCTATAATTGACTATGTTTGTTCTAATAAAAATAATGTTAAATGTGAAGTAATAAATAATTTTTTATCGGACCATGAAGCCATATTATGTGAATTTAACCGGCGAGATAGGGAAAATAGAGAAAAATAAACATGGGACGTATTTAGAGTAAAAATAATTTCAACAAATTTAATAATGCTATAAAAAATTATTCATTTTTTTCTTCATAAAGAGCCTTAAGTAATTTTCATGCCACAATTTTAGACACATTTACTAAAGCTTTTCCAATTACAATTATTAAAAAAAATAATAGAAAATGTTGGATTTCAAAGGGTATAAAATTAAGTTCTAAGAATTTACGTTCACTTCATTACATTAAAAAAAATTGTTCATCAAACAATTCATTCATTTCATATTTTAAAATTTATAAAAACATGTATAGAAAACTAATTAAAAGAGCCAAGGAAAATTATTTTAAAAATCGTATTGGTAAATCATTAAATCCACAAAAAGAATGTTGGAAAATTATAAATGATTTAAGAGGGAAGAACAACATAATAAATACTTCATTATCTTCTGACGAGCTGAACGATTTTTACTATTCGATTGCTTTAAATCTTTCTGAAAATATTCATCTATCCACTTTCGTACATGAAGAATTTTAAAATTAAGGATACATTTTTCTTTAGTCCAACCGATGTTCAAGATATAAAATTAATCATTTCGGAAATAAAAAATAAAAATTCTGCTGGTAGAGATGATTTATCAATAAACATTTTTTCACAACTATCTATTCCTGCTTTGAAAACTTTAGCGAAGGCAATAAATGTTTATTTTGAAAATGGAATATTTCCACAATGCCTTAAATCAGCTATTGTTATTCCAATTCATAAAGGAGGCGATTGTGAATCTGCTTCTAATTTTCAACCAATTTCTTTACTTCCAACACTTTCTAAAATTATTGAAAAACTTGTTAAAAATAAAATGATTTCTTTTTTAAATAGAAACAATATTTTAAATACAAACCAATTTGCATTTCAAAAAAATAAAAATACTAGTGATGCTATTTTTTCATTTCTTGAACATATTTATTTTAAATTAAATGAAGGAGATTTTGCTGCAGCAATATTTTGTGATATTTCTAAAGCGTTTGATTGTGTTAACCATGATATATTATTAAAGAAGCTTTATGGCTTTGGAGGTATATCATTTAAATGGTTTAAATCATATTTATCTGAAAGATCTCAAGTAGTATTGTTAAATGGTAAGAAATCAAAAAGTAATAAAATTGATTGTGGAGTACCTCAAGGTTCAGTTCTCGGTCCATTACTATTTTTAATATATATAAATGACCTTGCGTCAATTTTTTGTATAAATGGCAAATTTACCATATTTGCTGATGATACAACAATACTTTGGCATATATTAAATATTGTAATGAATTAATTAAAATAATTAATAAAGATTTAATAAATGTTAAAAAGCGGTATGACTCTAATCTGCTCTCATTTAATATCACTAAAACAAATATATTAGCTTTTAAACGTTCACTTAATAATATACTTTTTGACAATCTCATAATTAATAACCCCAAATTTATAAATTTTTTAGGAATCTATATATTACTTAAAATCTTTCTTTTAATGAACATATCGAAAAGTTATGTATAATATTAACTTAAGGTTGTTATGCCCTGAGAGTACTTTCTCATGAAATGAATATGGCGATTCTTCGAAATGTTTATTTTGCTTTAATAGAATCTCTTTTGAGATATGGAATTTGTTTCTGGGGAAATTCAAGCCAATATCTTCTAAATTCAGTTTTTATTTTACAAAAAGGAGCTATCAGATATTTGTGCAAAGCTAGATCTAGAGATTCTTGTAAAACTCTATTTATCTCACAAAAAATTTTAACTTCAATTTTTATATTGGAAACAGATTGTTTGATTCATAAAAAGCATAGAAATATTATTAATTCACATACTTATAATACAAGACAAACCTTTAATATATCACGAATGAGAGTTGCAGCCCGTGGCAACTACACGTATTTAATATATGTTTACCTATTCCTTCTTCAAGTTTGTAAAAAAATCCATAATTTATTATTCTAAAAAAATTTTTAATTATCTTCCAGATTTTATTAAGAAAATGTCAAATTTTAAAATGTTTAAAAAAAACTGTTAAAAAATTTTTATTGGAAAAAGCTTATTATACTCTAGATGAATATTTTGGTGATACTCTGTCATACCTAATTATTAATTTTTTTTTTATTCCGATATTTTAAGTTTTACTATATTATTATATTTTATTGTTAATTTAATTTAAAAAAAAAGGCTTTGTCGATAAAAATAATACTTTATAACAATAAAGCATATTTTGATTTGGTTTGATTTGATTTAATGAATGTATGTATACAGGGTGTTTCATAATTAATTGCATGCCAATACTAGATATACTTGAGGGTCGCAATCTTGATGATTTTAAGAAAGAAAGCTCATATCAATAATATGGTAAGCAGCCGTTTTTTTTTTGAGAGACAGATTGGGTTGTTGAAAATCTGAAAGAAAATTGGGGTTTCCCAAGGGTTTTCCTTAATATCTTTGAAACCGCTTTAGATATGATTTTAAATTTTAGTTTGTACTAATAGAGATGTAAAATTCTCGGTACTTAATAATCTTTTGGAGAATATCAATAATCAATAATAAAATTTTACCATTTTTTTTAAACATTTTAAAATTTGACATTTTCTTAATAAAATGTGAAATATAAAATTTTTAGAATCATAAATTATAGATTTCTTTACAAGACTTAAAGAAGGAATAGGTATTGTGTATTATAGGTTTTGCAATACGTGTTATTTAAAATTTGATATATAATATTATGTTATGTATAAAATAAATAAATGTGTACTTATAGTACAAGGAATAAAGTAGAAAATTAAATATAATTTAGCTACCCTTTTTTAAGTTTTTCTATTCCTTCTTCATTTGTTATTTGAAATATCTTTTCTTCTTCATTTTTTCTCGCAAGATTTTTTTAATTCTTTAAAATATTTTCTTCTAATTCAAAAGCTTGATTTTTTGGATTTTCTAAATTTGGATTACCTTTATCTTCTATACTTTTTACACATTTGTAGCAACTCCATCTTTTTCCTTTTGATTTTTTTAGTTCTCTTGAAAAGTGATCGAATTTGTTATTATCTAATTTTGTACATTTAAGATGGTACCATTTTTTGCAATCCATTTTTCATTCAATTGCAGCTTGATTTGTTTTAATTTTCAAGTTGCACTCTCCACAAAAACATATTTTCTCATTGATTTTACCTGGTTTGCTTTTCTTGTATTTTAGTGACTTGTCTTGTCAATGTCAAATTGTCACAAAATTATTTTAAATTTAAATGATTTTCTACCACAGTCTTCTTGCCTCTTCCTATCTTAATAGTAGTAACGTAAAAAAATGCTATTCTTATTACGTTTCTGTAATCTTTCCAATTTATAATTTTCAAAAACCAATGTAGGTACCTATTTCGACTTTTTTTTTTTTAATGTAAAAATTTGTATAATCAGGTGTAAAATACGAGGAAAACAAAGTCTTTGCTTGGTACTTTTATGAACTACTTTTGTAACTTCTGTCTACATTTTATTTCTTTGTTAGTTATGACATGGTCCAGCACAGACGCTGAATATTTTGTTGTACGTGTAGCATGTTGAAGATTTATTTTGTTTTGGAACTGAAAACCGTTCATTTGCACTATGTTTTTATATTCACTTATTGTTGTTGAGTCTTTAAGTAAGCCTAGATTAATGTCACCAATAACCATGCGCCATGCAGAGTTTCTTTTGCTGTTCAAGTAGTTAATCAAGTTGCAATAAAAATTTATTACACTTGTTTTCTGGTGGTCTATATCTATATTGCAAAGACCGCAAGGTTCAGCCCTGGCAAAAGTATTGAAACTATGTTGTAGTCCATAAGTGATACAGAACATTTATTTAATACATAAATAATTCCATCCTTGATATAAATGCTGCAACCTCCACCTCTCGTGTCACGACAATCATGTACCGATGTGTATGAATGTAAGTTAAAGAAACTTTGCTCATTTGGGTATATCCATGTTTCAGTCAATACTACTATGTGTATTGTTCTTTTATTTAACATAATTATATAATATTAATAATAATAATCTTTATTATTAGCACTTGGCTAGCCAAATTACAAATTATAAACAATAGTAGGTACTTATGTCTAAATTAAACAAATTAAACAGATAAATTCCTATTGTCCAATCAATACCTATATATAATAAAAATATATATAAGAAGTTTTTTTGACAAACCTAAATAGGCACTGTTGCCTTTACATATTGCTTACATTCCCATTTAAAGCTATTTAAATTTTTACATTCTTTAATATAATCAGGTAATTAATTATACTGTTTTAGACCCTTATAGTACAGATTATTTTGATGATAGTTAGTATTTACTTTTTGTAGGTAAAAGTTATTTCTCGACCTAGTGTTGTATTCATAAATATCTCTGACAAATGTAATACCATCTAATAAATGTTTAGGAACTAGCTGATGTAACATTTTATAAATAAAAATGAAAGTGTTACAGGTTATGGTTTGTTTTACATTTAATACATTTGTACATTTTAACATATCATCTCGCCTAGTACGTATCTAGTATCTGTTGCAATTTAGTATGATTCTTAAAGCCTTATTTTGTTTTTTTTTGTAATACATCCATTTCTGAATTATTTATCACAAACAAGAGAGTTGAACAAAAATAGAAGTGTGGTGCGATTATTATTTTATAGATTGTTAATTTTAGCCAAGAACTTAAAGTTTTTGACATACGTCCTAACAGATTCACCTTTTTTGCTATTTTATTTGTTATGTACCTACAATGTTCAGAAAATGTAAGATTCTCATCAATTATGCAGCCTAAATACTGAAATGTATGTACAGTTTCAATTGCTTCATTGTTAATTTTTACGTTTAAATTGCTCGTTATATTTACTTAACAATTTCTTATAAGCATTGTCTTTGTTTTACTTATGTTTAACTGTAGAGTTAATATTTAACCATTCATATACTTTGTTAAGTTTATAATTTAGTATGTTTGTTATGTCTTTCACATTATTTCCAGTTACATATATAACAGTGTCACCTGCAAATAGTTGGATTTTACACTTGAATAACTTTTACTATGTCATTTATATACAGTAGAAACAGGGTTGGTCCCAATTCTGTCCCTTGTGGCACTCCATAAATTGTTTTCCTTGCCGTTGATGTGTCGCCGTACTTTGTCACTTGGGTTCGATCGGTAAGGTAATCTTTAGACCACTTTAATATTATTTGTCTTAATCTATTTTTTTTTTTTTTAGTTTAAGCAATGATAGTTGTCTATTTATTGTTTCAAAAGCACGTTTGAAGTCTAAATATGCGACACCAATCATTTTTCCTTCATTTAGTGCAATTTTCCAGTCAGAAAGTACACTTTGTAATGCACTTTCGCATGAGTTTTTACTTCTGAATCCGGCTTGATTTTCGCACAGTACCTATATTCTTTTTTTCAGCATAGTCAACTATTTGTTCATTAACACACAACTCTAATAGCTTCTTATAGGGTGGAACCATGTTGATGGGTCTGAACTCATCACATTTATTTGTTCCACTCCTTTTTTCAATAGGAACAACTGTAGATAACTTCCATTTTTCAGGAAACACACCAGACTCCAAGCTTTGGTTGATTACATTAAGTATCTTGTCTCCGATTACTTCAAATGCTTGTTTCAATACTTTAACAGATATGCCATCTATGTTACTTTTCTTATTTTCCATTTTCTTTACAATTCTTCTTAAATTTGCCATGTCTATTCTATTGAACTTCTCCATTTTGCTGTCACTATTTATGTGTTGTGTGATCTCTTCATTTGTTTTGTTTCTTATTATACCCTCTGAAATGTCCTTAATGCTATCCAGAAAATAAACATTAAAACTCTCACATATTATGTCCTTTCCTTTAGTGCTTACATTATTAAAAATTATTTCATTCTTTTGCCCTTCATGTTCTTTATTGTTGATTAATTTTTTTAGGGTTTTCCACACTCTGATGAATTGTATTTAACTGCATCAATTGTCTCGTTGTAGTAGGTGTGTTTTGTAGCTTTTATTAATGATACCACTTTATTTCTTTGTTTTCTATAGTTTCGCCAATCTTTTTCCGATTTAGTTCTAATTGCCCTTTTGTATAAGTTGTCTCTGGTTTTCATTTCCTCATCTATGTTTTGATTCCACCACATTTTGTTTCCCTATATTTCCTTCAAAGATCTTGTTTCTTCTGGTGAAAATTCGTTCAAAGTTTTTATAAGGTTCTCTATTAGACAGTTAGCTAATATATTTGTGTCTGTAGTGCTTGATGGCCAATCTATTATCTATTAATGTAAGCTGGAATTCCATAGAACTTATATTTTTATAGTTTCTGTATGTTTTTATTTTGTTGCTATTAATGTGATCATCGGGGAGAAATACTTCAATAATGGAGGTGTCTGTTATTTTTCGTGTCATGAGTAGGTACATCATGTTTTATATCCTTTTTATTTGTAAGGATGAGGTCAATTTTTTGTAGATGTGTTATATGTTACTCGAGTATAAGTGTCAACCAGCTGATATATACTATAATTATTTATTAGATTCCTCAGTTTATGTGCATAAAAACTATTACTAGCTAAATCGATGTTGAAGCCTCCCACCATTATAAGTATAGTATCATTTTTTATATTTTCTAAGAAGTCGTCAAGTATTTCAAGGAATTCTGAGTCACTTGCACTTGGAGAGTGATATAAGCTAAGTAGGTATATAGATAATAATTTTCTTTTCTAATAATAATTTCAATTCCAGTTATCCATACATTTTTATTGTGGGCAATATTAGTTATTTCTTTGTATCTATAACCTTTCTTTATATAAATTATTGTTCCTCCTGTATGGGTACTCACCACTAATACATTTTAGACAATAAAATTTCACTAAGATCATTGTCTAATAATAATATATTTATATAATACATTCAGGTTTTCTGTAGTAGCCATTTCAGTAGTTCTTTGGTTTATTATGTGAAATTCAGAGCCAGCATTTAATATAGTTCAGGGTCCGTCTCACTCTTGATTCTTATTGGTCTATCATTCTCTCCCCTTACAAGATATATCTTCCCATTTGCTACATGTTCTAGTCTGTTTTCAAGCTGTAGGTACTGTTGGACCTTCTAGCTGTAAACCATTGCGATTTTGGCGCAAGTTTTTCCGTCGTTGAATTTTTCTTTTGATTTAAGGGAATCAGTTTTATTGTAGTTGTTGACGTTGTTGTTGCCTAAATCATTTATTCGTAAAGTAATAAAAAAAGTTTAATTACTAATTTTTGTACACTTAATGAAGCCAAGTTTTTTTTATCAATGATTTCTTTCGTTAGAAGAAGTTGGCTTTGGTACTTTTCCTGGAAAGGTCAACCAAATCATATATTTCAGACACCCTGTATAGAATACCATATAATATACCGATATAATATTATATTGTTATCGAAAAAATATAATACAAACATGAACATCAGCACCAAAGTATTGTTCTTCTGAATCTGCAAATGATTTTAACCAATTCCATGGGTATATACCTACAGGGTGTTAATTAATGTCATGCAGATATTTTAGAGGGTGATAGTACTCGTCAAAATAAGAAAAAAATGCAAATATATGCATGGTCTAAAACGCGTTATTTTCGTTATACAGGGTGGCAAAGTTTCAATTTTTTTTCTCGTATTTTTCGTTTTCTCTTATATTCTGTGATAATTGTTTCAAATTTGGAACATCAACCATTCTTTAGAATCTCTACAATAAAGTATCAAAATTGTCGGTCGCAGTATACAGGGTGTTACATTTTCTTGAATCGGCTACAATTTTATCTTTCAGAACTTTTTTTTTTGAAGCTCCCTGTATGAATTCCAGTATGAAATTTGAACTCTCTGTTCCTTTGTTTAGCGTTCTGGTCTCTTGCACTGTTCTCGTATCTGTGACCGTTTTCGATTTATTTGCAAAAATAGCCATCGATGGAAATTAAGTGTATCTATAGGCGAAATAAAGCAGAGTAAAAAGCTGTTTTTATTTGTATGTATTCTAAGTAATTTCATTTTTATTTTAGGTCAACCGACCGGGTTATCAACAATCAGATAAAAACATTACAAATTAAAACAAAACAATTAATTAGTTAATCAAATAAAAATAAAACAAAATTATAAAAACTGTTGAAAATGTCCGCCTCTTGCTAAAATGCACGAATCAAGTCTTTTCCTCATGGACTGACGGGACTCTGCCAAATATTCCAGGAGTATTGCGATAAATGTCGCATGAAGCTATTTTTCTGTTTCTTAAATCCTCTTCTATCTGGACTGGGGTCTGATACACTAATGCTTTCAGGTGTCCCCAGAAAAAGAAATCGAGGCTATTCAGGTCTGGGGATCTAGGGGGCCATGGCTGAGGTCCCCCTTGACCTATCCAACGGTTGTTAATTATTTGATTGAGAAAGTTTCTCACCTCTATGCTGAAGTGCGGTGGTGCACCATCGTGCATGAACCACATTTGGTTTCTGACAAGAATTGGTACCTCTTCTAGCAGCCCTGGGAATTCCTCTTCAAGAAACTGACGATAATATTGTCCGTTTAGCCTTGCTGTTAGGAAAAATGGTCCTATCAAATAATCTCCAATAATGCCGGCCCACACATTTACTGAAAACTGTTCTTGGAAATTATTTTCGCGTATCGAATGCGGATTCTCTTCTGCCCAAAAATAGTTGTTGTGAAAATTGTTTATGGAATTCCTTGAGAAATTTGCTTCATCGCTAAATAAAATCGTGTTTTCAAATAACGGATTTTGGGCTAGCATTTGTAGGGACCATTGGCAAAAATTAAAACGTAGTGGAAAGTCACGTAGGAGAAGATCTTGAACCCTTTGGATGTGGTAAGGATACATTAAGTTGTCTATTAAAATTTTCCAGACAATCACAAATGAAATGTTAAGTGTTGCGGCAATTTTTCTCGTACTAGTAGCAGGATCATTTTCTACTGCATTTAGGACTGCTTCCTCGACTTCAGGAGTCCTAACCGTTCTGTTTGCTCCTGCTAAATGAGTGGATTTCTTGAACGATCCATTTTCACATAGTCGATTATGTGAATTTGCGAATGTCCGTGGGCCAGGCAGTGTTCGATTTGGATACCTTTGTGCAAACAGTCGTCTGGCTTCATAACAATTGCCATTGGCAAGTCCATAGATTAAATGCATGTCTGCAAATTCTTGATTTGTGAATTCAACCATCATTAACCAGTTCAAAACAACTCTGGAAACGTCAAACAAAAAAAATATTTGTTACAAAATGTCAGAAGAACAATAAACAGAATTAACTGTTGCCTATCCCAGCCCACTATTTTTTTTCTCATATTTATTATTGCGCTGTTTCGCCTACACTTAATTTCCATCGATGGCTATTTTTGCAAATAAATCGATAACGGTCACAGCTACGAGAACAGTGCAAGAGACCAGAACGCTAAACAAAGGAACAGAGAGTTCAAATTTCATACCGGAATTCATACAGGGAGCTCCAAAAAAAAGTTCTCAAAGATAAAATTGTAGCCCTTTCAAGAAAATGTACACCCGCGACCGACAATTTTGATACTTTGTTGTAGAGATTCTAAAAAATGGTTGATGTTTCAAATTTGAAACAATTATTTAAGGATTAATGGCATAAAAATTTACGCAAAACCCTAGAATTAATTTCTTTAGCCAACCGTCTAGCTCAAAAGTGGGACAAATTAGAATGAAAACACTGTACAGAAATTTTATTTGTATTTTCTTATTGATGCAGGGCAATATGAAACATTGAAATTAACGAAAATTTAGTTTAGAATTGTATGTCCCTGCCCCCTGCTACAGGTGCATGTGTATGAACCAAAACAATAGTGTTATGCTAATAATATTTCTCTTTTGTTTCAGGCTCTTCAGTAAATAAACAAAACGTAATAAAATCGCGTCGTGAATTTTTCAGGGTGACATTACGAGGCAGAACCCAATTATTTAATTCGATCTTTTCTAGTCTAACGTCGGTACAGAAAAAATAGGATTAAAATAAATACAATACTTTCAAATGTTATTTGTTAATTGAAAAGTCAAATATTTTCTCACATGCAGGGAGGGGCGTCATTTGATGATCAGTTCGGGGGATAAGCTAGGGGAAAGTCGTTTTAAAGTAATTGTTGCCAATAAAATGTATTCAGCTTCTAACATTTGAACATAATACCTATAAGGGAGATAGGTTGAAACAAAAAGGCGCCGCTCGCGCAAATTTAAGTAAACATTGGCAAAAATAGGTTTGGATTGTGATGTACATGACAGGGCTTACCTCATTTCTTATCAGTATCAAAATAAAAGGGGGAATTGCTATCCTAAAGGGCGAGAGGAGTGTAAACGAAAAATTTATAATTATTTTAAGGAAAATCTAGAATAAAAATCCGGACTGCGTTCTTTTTCAATTAAAAACGATTTTTCTTAGTATATACAGGATGACTCCAAATGTAAAAATGCTAGTATAAATTACTAAGGTTTAAAGTGTATCTAACCATCTAACTCAACTTACATTGGTCCAAAAGTTTATAGTTTCCGTATGAGGAAAGGACGAGATGCGAAATCCAGATCTGATAAGTTTTGATGTACCTTGCAGAGGGCGCCACCAGTAGCACTTGATACCCTGTATATTAATTTTTCCAAATTGCATATTATCCGTCCTCGAATGACGCCTTTGATCGGTTTATAGTCAATAATATTAGGATTGGTTTCTGTGTCGTTAGGCGCGCCCATGAAAAGCTAAAACAACATTTAAATGTTCGGGACACCAGCTGGATTAGAGAAGTCTGCAAGATTTTATTAGGTAAGATTAATATTTTAAATGTTTTGGGTCTGTTATAGAAGAAATGGCGCGATTATGATAAACTGTCCACATTTGTCTGTGATTCATTTGTTTTTAATTTCTTTACACACATGCTCACATACACTTTCTTTTTAATGTAAAATTATTATAGTTATGCTTGAAGCTTAAATTTTTCTTCGAATTTTCATTTCTTTCTCATCATAAAAAAGTCTTTATTGTTTTTACATGAATAATTGGTAAAAGCAGAAATAAAAACATTTTTGAACCCTCTGTTCTTCTCTGTCTCATAGAGATTTTTTAAATTAAATATTACTGTGTTGCTTTTTTTTTGGCACACTTCCCAATTGAATCTTGTTTGTTTAATTCGTCAGCTTTCTTTCTACTTATCTGATGAATCCTGTTCAGTACCCATGCCAAATTTTGTTTAGATTTTGAGAAAAATGAAAACATTTTTTAAATAAAAACCCTTAAATATACAGGGTGTTATATAATAATGGCAGGTTTTATTTGAGTGAGTGGTTTCTAGACCAATTTTAAGTCGAAAAGTTCATACAAACACTCGTGCAGGGTGATACTGTATTAATGATATGCTATAATACCTCAGGACGTGATTCTTGAAAAATTAAAAAGAAAACTTCATATGACTGTATGCTTAAGCATTTTAACTTTTGAACTACTTGGGTGTTAAAGTTTTAAGAAAAATATTCCAATTAATATTGATTTTTTAGAAAGGATTGTTGTTTGTGCCCTTCCAGCATTTTGTTTTGTATAATTTAATAATATTTGAACCACCCCCTAAGGATAGATGTGTATCCATATTAGTGTGTGCTTGACGACAAACCTCCGTGTAAACTATGCCCTGATGATGGCCTTATGGGCCAAAACGCGTAGGCTTACGGTTAATACTTTTTATTTCGAAAGAAGCTAAAGTATAGGGGTCGAAGGATTGCACGAGAGGAAAGGGGGAATTTTGACATAAAAAGCTGTACCTATATTCTAGATTTACTGGTCAAACCTAAAACGAGTATGTTGTTGCACAAAGCAAAATCCATTCCATTTCCTAAATCTACGGTCATGGCTACGGCGCCATTTTGTAGTTCCGCCGAAAGGTTTGACACGCTCAGCAGGATCTTATTTTGTTCTGCCGGCCTCAGCTCAATTCTAAGATTATGTAAGTAGATCCAAACTCTTTCTTCTAAAAAATGGTCAGATAGAAAATTAAAACGTATTTTATATTCGATAAATAAGTATCTATTGCACCCCCCCTCTGTAGGCAGCTATATAGGTATTTGTTTATTATCTGCAGTTAAATTCCGGACAGCACTTTGTTACATTATAAATTAATATTATTTTTATACTCCTGCATCAGATTACCTACTTTTAATATAGGTACCGTTATTGTTAATGTAAGGGCGAGGTTATATTATGAAACAGCTTAGTAAGAAGGAGAAAACCAAAACAATTACGTAACAAGTACGTTATTAGTACCTACAATATAGTTATTGTGTTACAGTCAAAAAGTTTGCTTACACTCCTCATGTCAAAGTATTAATGTTACATACACAATCTAACTCGATAAAAATGTCATTAAAATCAACTGAACACATTAACATTATAAAGTTACAAAGTTAAAATATACCAAAGTTGCGCCTTAGGAAGTTATCAATGCTGTAGAGTGCTTTTTCTTAGTTCTTTCAAATTTTCGCAGAAGCACGTCTATCACCCTTCGTGGCAATTTGTTAAAAGAGATAATCGCCGAGAACTCCGGTCTGCTCTGACACTTTCCCAGTCTACAGTGTGTTGGGACATAGTCCTCTTTTTTGTTAATAACTATTTTCGTCCGACCACCACCTACAATTTTGTTAAGAAACAACGCCATTTGTTGTGAACGTGAATTCATCCCCAAAAAGTATGTGTCTATGGAAATCACGTTGATCTTCTATTTGTCCTTGAATCCAGATGCAGAAATCATACCGCAGGTCATAGTCTTGTCTTTGAAACGTGCAAATAAACATTGGCTTATAGGCATGGTATTTTTGTTTTTAAAGAATCTTAACAGAGCTTTTTTTAATACCTGTAGGTATTAGCATAAATTTCTTGGGTGGATCTTCTAGGGTTTCCAACAACTGCTAACTGCTTGAAGTACTTCTAATTGATTTTCTCTAGTTTGGTACGTTCATTTCTATATTTATAGTCTAAATACCTTGTCTGTTTAAAATTATTTAAAATTCTGCTTAATAATGCCACCAAACAATATTAAACAACATAGCCTCCTGATAAGTAGGAAAGACATACCTAATGTGTCCACTGTCAAATATGAAGGACCGAAGGACCATTTCGTTGACCAACAAAAAAAGTTAATTCTTCCTTTTGTGTTATTTGAGTACCATATTTTATAATAATATGGTTTAAATTCCATATCATCTAAAAGTAAGTCTTTTGACCAAAGTAGTTTTGGCTACTGTCCTATAGATGGCGCTAATAGTACGTCGAGTAAATTATTAAAATTATGAATTTTTGAAACTTGTATGGTCTAAAATTAAAAGAAATCCCAAGCAAAGTTTTAATTCTTCAGCCAACATAATGTACTAAAATATACCTTTAAATTGAAAGAAAAGTAAAACACACTGTTTACTAATTCCACGATTATAATATTTAAAACGTAGGACGTAGGTACTTATTGTAGACTGCCCAAAAACATATGTAGGCCAATCTGGGAGTTTTTCTAAGAGAATAAAATAACATTATTCAAGCTTCATGAAATCAAAAAACAATTCCAATTATGCTAATCATTTAATAGAAACCAACCATAATTTTGACCAATAGTTTAAAATATTACACACAGAGAAGAATCCCTTGATATTAGGTACTTACTAACTTTTTTACACATAAATACATAAAAGTCTCAAATAATTGGCGCGCTTAAAAGAAAACCACACTGTATCCTTCTCTAACTAAAAAAAATTAATATTACCTATAGGTATGATGCATCTATTGCACCTGTACCTATGGGTACATTAATAAACTGGAATAAATATATAAATTATAATTTACCTATGTGTTTCAGTGTTTTGAAAAGTGGCTTTTTACATGACCTAATATTATAAATTATTATTAATACAAATTTAAAATGTAACATTTGGAGGATCTTCTATGTAAATACCTCCACTTCGCCATGCCCTCAGTTTAAAACTAAAGGAACGCACAGCACGCGTGTTGAATTAAAAGTACTTTGTGTCAATTTTACACACTTTATTTACAAACAAAAGAAAAACACCTTAAATACTAAATTAACAAATTGCAAAACTTTAAAATCTAGTCCAAGAAATTGCGTGCGATCGTAAATATAATATCTATCTAAAAATATTATACCAGAAGAACTTCATCCATGGTATCAATCACTACCAACCGCCACCAACGTGCTAGATCGTTTTATGGAACCTGCCGTATACGATGAAGAAGAAGAAGAAGTCGAAGACAGCGGTTAATTGAAAGTCCGATTGCAAATTTCATCTTGATTTTTTTAACTACTTTAGTTTGCTAAATTTTTTTATGTGTTTACTTGATTGTTTATTAATTAACATGAGATTAGTTATAATTTGTAAGTCAGCAAATAAATCATTAGTTACTTTTATCTTGATTTTTTAAATGTCACAAGTCACTAACTGAAGATTTTAAGGAAAAAATCGACTTTACAAAAGAAATTGTTAAAATAATGTTAATGAAACCAATTCTGTAGTTGATCAACTTCGTTTCAAAACACACCTTATGTAGGAACATTTATATACCGATTTATAAATCGAAAAAATATCTTTAAATTGAATTATCTCAGAAGTAATAAATTGTTAGTTAGTGACTTCTCGCAGGAATATGACGATATAATCTCTGTTATGAAAAACGCGACGTCGGTACTTGTCGGTACAAAGTCTTGAATAGCACTCCCAGTGGTTGAAAATATAACAACCCTTGCGGGGATGGAGACGTCGAGGGGATATCGATCGATACGTGCATCTGCCACCGGCGTAGATAAAACAAATTCCGAATATATATAAATGATACTGTTTATGACGACACAAAATTCTACGTACCGAACAACATTTGTCTCTTGATTCAATGTTAATAGGGCGAATGTGCCTGTTTGCGACCGGTTAACATAAGTTTTAACTTTGAGATATAATAATAATAAGAAAATGAAGTCAAATTCCAACTATCATAACATTTTTTAATTTGCTATAAGGTACTGTTGGGTAATAAGGCCGGCTTAGTACAAAAAAATATATTTTTATCGAACAAAAAATATTTCAAGTCCACAACTTACAATAAACTGTCAATAAACATTTCTTTATTATAAATAAGAAATACGTATAAACATGTAAAAAAAACAGAACACAAATTTTACAATAAAAAATATTAATTTCTGTATAATGGCCTTATTACCAACCTGGACAGATAATAAGGCCATACATAAAAGATTAAGCCAGATAATAAGGCCGACAAAAAATAGGACACGAAAATTTTTTAAGGCATACCTACATTCAGGGCAAATGAAACTTCTTTGTCTTCCGCTGTAAGGCCTACGCACTCATGTACCCATGTGCCACATGATGAACATGTTCTCATATCAGCTACGTAGTCATCATTGCAAACTGAACACATCCATACTTCATTACTGGTGCTTGGTAAATCAAAAGGTTTCCTCGAAGAACTAGTACCCTTTCTCTGGGAATTGTAATCATCAAATGCTTGCCTCTTCACTTCCTGGGCACGATAATTGAATGCTTTTCTGCGTTTTGTCGTTTTTATGGGCTGCATATTGCGTGTAATCAGGACTTCAGAAAAAGAGTTGTTGTGCTTATTGTTTCCCTCGTTACCATTTTCATTGTTGCGTGTTTCTTTTCTCATTAAATCGGCCAATGGAATATCATGCTCAGAGTCCCATTGGTTTTGATCCACATTTAGAGTAGGTACCGTTAATTTTTTCATGGTCAATCTGGGAACGATGAGAAGGAAAGCTTGGTGTAAATGCGTGCTCAGGAATTGCAGATTTGTTAAAAGGGTAAATGCCTGTTGCTCTAAAGCCATTACATATGTTGCTAATTGTCATGCATTTACCCCATACTGGGGTAAAGACACCAGCAAACCGTTCTTTGTTTAATCTCCTATCAGGATGTTGATCCCAATATTCCAAAAGTTCTTGATCCCAGTGTGACTCAAATGAACGGAATACTGATTTGTCCATCGGCTGTAACTCGTGGGTTGTGTTGCTTGGTAAACACAGAAGCTCAACACCTAACGATTCAGCCTTATCTGCAATAGTCGCATCAAGGTGGCTGGAAGCCCCATCAAAAGTTAAAATTGTTGGAGGTGCAGACATAAACTTGGCAAAATGTTCTAACCATCTCAAAAAGGTGTCTGTGGTCATGCTGCCTTTTGGCGTCATGTGAACAATGGAACTTGCTGGTAGTCCATAACAATAGGTAGGTTTCAGCCGCTGACCTTTAAACAATATCATTGGCGGTATGACGTGTCCAAGCGCGTTAGCACATGCAACAACAGTAACATTTTCAGCATGTTCCATTGCGACTAAGTGTACCCTTTTACTTCCTTTTTCAGCTAAAATGCGCTGCTAATGATGCAACGTTAGTCGACAGCTCATCTCATTTATGTTATAAATTTTTTCAGGGCTATGTTTTAGGTTATATCTAATAAGCTTTCTAATTTATTAAAATAATTGCGCTCTTCTTTGGGATATTTTGGGGTGCCGTTTTAAGAATGATCGATACCATTCCTTACCAGATAATTGTTGTTCTTTATTAAATTTGTGAGGAACGCCAATTCTCTCACAGAATTTAAAAACAGTACGACGTAAAACTTTTGAAGTGAGTGGGAATCCCTTCTGAGCAAATCTAATTATTTTTTCCTCCAAGTCTTTTTCTTGTTGAACGCTCAAAATAGGCTTTGTTCCCAGTCTTCGCTTTATTGAGCTAGTTTGAAAGTGGTTTCTAAGGGTCCGCCGAGGGATTCCAGAATGCTTTTCCACCGATTCTTGAGAATGACCCTCTCTTAACAGTTGTAGAGCTTCCTCCATCATTTTGTTAGTCCAATTGGCTCTAATGCCACGATTTTTCTTCCCCATAATATCTGCAAAATAAGAAAAAATTAATTTTGTGGCCGGCCTTAATACCTGACATGTATATTTATGGTAGACTATTACTAATGCAGAACCGTGGCCTTATTACATGCCTGGTACATTTTAACTTTTTAAGGTTATGCCTTTCAACAAATCGACTGAAATTTCTTTATAACCTATTAAATATATAGCTCATAATACCATAAAACCCATACATGCAAGTGGGCACAAAATGTAATTATTATCATATAAATATGACTTACTTTTTAACGGTACTTATTTCTTATAATATTGGAATTAATATTCCAACAAACTTGAAAACACCTGTTATTCAGAGCTAGCCGGCAACATTATGGAATTAGCGCATATCGAGGGTCAAAACGCAGGACCTCGTAAGTAACAATTTTAGAATTTTACAGGAAGGCAATAAAACTATTTTTTTCTCTTTTAATAGAAAATTAATGATTTTTTTTTAGATATATGTTTTACAAAAGGGAGTAAAAAGAGATTAATAAAGAAATATTTAATATAATGCCATTATTTCTAGAAAAAATTACATTTACGAGGTACTGTGTGGTATTATAGAATACAAATACGAGGAATTGCATTTGCGAAAACTACAAAAGACAAAATGAATGCAGAAAGAAATTTATTAAATATAAAAATTTAAAAAACAATGGCACATTTTATGCAAAGTCATAAATTAAACTTATTAATACTTAGGAACTAAAACTGATACATACATAAAAACGTATTAATTATGAAACAATATTAAATTATTTAATCACACTATCAGGTACTTATGCGTGTGCTGGTAGTTTCCTAAAATTAAAAATAAGATCCTATCTATAGAAAAGTATTTTTTTATAATAATAATCCTTGGAATGAAAAAATATAAAATAGTTAAAACTGTTTGTTAAACACATTTTTTAATTGTAAGGCAGCTCTGTTCATAAAAACTCCAACAATCATTGGGGATTGTAAGTTTAATGCTCTGTAAATGATCATACCTTTTTTTGGAAATTGGAATAGCTGATTTATAGAGAGGGGGAAATATTATAGATTTAAGATCAACATTTTTCGGCCTTGTTGGAAGTGGGTGATACTCTTTTTCAGAAAATGCCAACTTAAATAAAATTTTCGATTGAGGTAGCCGTTACTTGATGAAGATCCATTATAAACTGGTTAAATAATAAAACAATGTGTATAAATCTTCACTAAATAATTTATTGTACCATGACAATTGTTTCGACAACACAGTGTCTTCTTCGGATGGAGAAATCAAATTGTCTAATAAAAATGGTTCTACTTAAATATAAAACTTAATCTTAATCTCTTTACATAACCTATTAGTTTAATGGTATTTTTACAATACAATTATAAACAAATCTACATAAACCTATTTTACTATATTAGAAGGGTGTAATATCAGACAATTACAGTTATTTATTAATGATGCGAAAACCAAACATTATAGATTTAAATTTAACAATGGGGATCTATTCAAGTCCAACTGGTCATTAAGTAATATATTTAGGTTTTTGTGTTTATTAATTTCCATACTTTCTAAGAAATTCAGTTTTAAAGATTTATTTTCTAGTTGTAAAATTTCAAAGTTGTCATCAAAATTATGTTGTTCATCGTTTAAATGTACGGCATAATGAGAATTGGTATGTTTTTTGTTGTAACTCGTTTTGTGTTCTTTAATTATTTTTTCAAAAGTTCTACCCGTTTGACCTATATATATTTTTGGACAACTTCCACACTTTAGTTTATAAACTCCACTTTTATGTTCTTTTTTGATTTTCGTCTTATTGTTTTTAATAAATTTACCTAATTTATTATTAGTTTTATAGGCAATTTTAAAATTTTGATTCTTTAGGTGTATTTTAATTTTGTCGGTAAGTATTCCTGTATAGGTAAGGGTTTTATAACTTAGGTTGGATTCTGGTTGTACTATTGGATAAACTAAACTGATTGCTTTATTAAATTGTTTTTTATTGACTAATTGGTCTATTAAATTAGGCGGATACCCATTATTTACTGCAAGTTGTTTAATTATGTTCAGTTCTTTAAAATAATTATCTTCAGATAAAGGTGTATTAACAAGTCTATGGACAAACGAATTATATGTCGACATTTTGTGCGAGTATGGATGACTAGATTTATTGTGTATTGTAATATCCGTATGAGAAGGTTTGTGGTATATTGCAAAGTCATGTTTATTGTTTTTTGTTGTTATGGTCAAATCTAGAAAATTTATTGTTTTATCTTTTTCTATTTCTAGAGTAAATTTTATGTTACGATGTAAATTATTGATAAAGTTAAGAAAGGTTTGAAGTTGACGATCTGTACCAACAAAACAAGCTAAAATATCATCCACATATCTATACCAGTACAAGAATTTACTGTCAAGATTATTTGGATGAATCTTACTTTCAAGGTCGTTCATAAAAATTTCTGCTAACAGTGGACTTAAAGGGTTCCCCATTATTAATCCTTCACTAGATACATATATATTGCCATTAAATTCGAAATAATTTTGGTCTAAACAAACCGAAAGGGTTTCAAGTATTTCTTGTTGTATAATAGGATTAGTTTTGTTCAGGGCCGTAGCTAGGCGTTACCCATGGGGGGGGGTTTAGGTAAGAAAACTCTGTCAATTTATTAGAATTATTATTAAAATTTACGGTGGTTAACAAGGTAGAGCTGAACATTCGTCGTTATGGGGGGGGGTTTGAACCCCCTAAACCCCCCCCCCCCCCTTATCTACGGCCCTGGTTTTGTTTCTGATCAGTAAGTTTTCTACTAAATCTATAACTTCATTAGGTGGTATACTAGGAAAAAGGTTTTGTACATCGAAGGAAATGAGTTTAGCATTGTTGGGAATATTAATATTTTTTATTTTGTTAACTAGTTCATAGGAATTTTTAATACTGAATTTTGATTTAAAATTACATTGTTTTATAATGATATCAATTATTTTTTAGATAATTTTACAGCTGGCGCTGTAATGTAAGATACCACTGGTCTAATAGGCATGTTATTTTTGTGTAATTTAATCAATGAGTATAGTTTTGGGGTTTGAGGATTCATTGTTATAAGTCTATATTTCTCACTGTTATTAAATATGCTAAGTTCTTTTATTACTTCTTTAATTAATTTTTGAAACACTGGCGTTGGATCAGAATTCAAAATTTGGAATTTAGTAGGGTCTAAGAATGCTAAAGTTTTAGATATATATTCGTTTTCTTTTAACGCTATTACTGTGTTACCTTTATCAGCACGTGTAAAAATTATTTTTTATTTTCTATAGTTTTGTTTTTAATTGATTTTACTATTTTGTAATCTTGTGAAAAATTCCCCTTTAAAAAATCTGGTTTGTAAGATATAATGGTTTTAGCAATACCATATTTGACAAAATTTGGTGTTACAACTTGATTTAAAGCCCATTCACATTCTACGCCTACATATTCCTTACAATTCGTATTTTCCTGTGTTTTCAAATTATAATTAAAGCCTTTACCCAACAATAAAACCTCGTCATCAGAAAAAGTTACATTTGTAAGATTAACAAATCTATCATAAAAAACGTGGTTAGTAAACTGATTAGTTATTGTGGTCTCTTTTTTACTTTTTTCGTTAGAAATTAATTTATCTAATTTTTGTTTCTGTTTATCATATTTCTTATGTATAATTTGCTCTATCTGACTCCTAACTTTCTGATCAAAAACATCAAATTCTATACAATGAAGTCTATAAGTTAGTTCACTATGACATACCTTAAGATATACATTATAAATGTCCCTTTTGTTGTACTGTACTTTTCGGTCCAAAATACACCATTTCTTGATTCCGTATTGTCTTGCTATCCTCGCTGAATTAGTTGTGTTGTTGGTTCTTAAGTTCATATATCGTGGATGAACACTATATTTTAAGCACTTATTGTAAAACCATATGTTTTGTGAAGAGATTTTACATTTTAAAAGAAATTTGAAATACCAAAGGACTAAAAAGCTCGTCGAAGCTTGTAACAAATATTCGATTGAAGTAGCCGTTACTTGATGAAGATCCATTATAAACTGGTTAAATAATACAACAATTAATTTAATAGACCAATTAGTCAATAAAAAACAATTTAATAAAGCAATCAGTTTAGTTTATCCAATAGTACAAACAGAATCCAACCTAAGTTATAAAACCCTTACCTATACAGGAAAACTTACCGACAAAATTAAAATACACCTAAAGAATCAAAATTTTAAAATTGCCTATAAAACTAATAATAAATTAGGTAAATTTATTAAAAACAATAAGACGAAAATCAAAAAAGAACATAAAAGTGGAGTTTATAAACTAAAGTGTGGAAGTTGTCCAAAAATATATATAGGTCAAACGGGTAGAACTTTTGAAAAAATAATTAAAGAACACAAAACGAGTTACAACAAAAAACATACCAATTCTCATTATGCCGTACATTTAAACGATGAACAACATAATTTTGATGACAACTTTGAAATTTTACAACTAGAAAATAAATCTTTAAAACTGAATTTCTTAGAAAGTATGGAAATTAATAAACACAAAAACCTAAATATATTACTTAATGACCAGTTGGACTTGAATAGATCCCCATTGTTAAATTTAAATCTATAATGTTTGGTTTTCCCATCATTAATAAATAACTGTAATTGTCTGATATTACACCCTTCTGATATAGTAAAATAGGTTTATGTCAAAGACATTAGAACTATTAGACCAAATTGTTTACATTTTGATGTGGCAAATCATCATTCCCTCTTTATTATTCATCTCTGTCGCTCAAACTTTGACCTTAGCCGGCTTTAGCTGTCTGTTAGAAATATTAGGGAAAAACTGTTTTTAAAAGATTGAGTTAGTAATTGCAGTAACGCCCAGAACCTAACATACAAAAAAGTTAAGGTGTGCGTATCAAATTATGCATTCATGCTTGCAATGTTATGCAAATATTTTATCGAAAACTGTTAAAAACCTTAAAAGTATTGAAGTTATTATTATATATATCAGGCACTACGGCAACATTGTACGACGATTTTACAACCGGAGAGATTCTTTAAATGACTGTAGCGATTGCGATGTTGCCAGTGAGTCACAGCAGCTAGCTTGTGTTTTTGTGCCTTTATTGCAGTTTATTTTTGATTTCCTTGTGTATTTGCCTAAACATTAGTGTAGAAATAAACAATCATGGTTCGTGCCTGTGTAGTGTGTAAAAAGTGGATAATTTTAATCCAAATTTATCATTTCATCGGTAAGTATGGTTAGGTTATTGTTTTATAGAAAGCATTGGTGTAGCGTATGGGTTTGTTTACTAATGCTGTGGTAGCACCATTGTTGTTAAAACTTTTATGCACAATGAAAAAGTTTTGTTATACTTAGAAACAATTAAGAGTAGATATTGATAAATAACTCATGGTAGCTACTTAATAGTAAACGAGTAAAAAGATATCGACTAGTAAAATACTGTAAAATTGAAATCCTATTCCTAAATTTAATTAGGTAGGTACCTATTTATTGAGATGTTTTATATATAACATATAAACATTCTGTTTAGGTTTCCTCAAGATGCTGAAAAAAGAAAACTTTGGTTTTCTTTAGTAGGATTCTGGATAACCAACCTTTACGAAACAATCCAGAGTTGTGCTCGGATCACTTTTTTCCTGCAGATATTTTAGTAAGGGTGAATGGTGCTAAATATGTTAGAAAGGGAGTAAACCCTCGTTACTGTGAAGGCTTGTTATTTCTAGACGACCTCTCTAACAGGTAGGATTGGGAGGTGTCAAGTTTTGGTTTGCCTAATAGAATTATTTAAAATATTTTAATATCTCTTATCTCTATCTTAATATTCTTTTATTTTTCTGTTGATTCTAGAAAAAAGTTCTATGTCCATCTCTTCGTTTTATTTTAGGCCTACAAATATTGTTCCAAATATAATGTCAGTTCCTGGTCCTTCTGGAATTGGGTAAGCATATTTTCTTTTTAGGTAACTTTACATCTTTATCAATTTTAATTAACACAATTTATTTTTGTAAACTAATTTATCATTTTGAAAACAAACAGTCCTAACATTGATGAGATGTCATCCTCAATCACCGAAACTGCTACGGAAGTAGGATAATTTCAACCTATTGAAAATTATGCAGCTATAGAAAATGCTACATCTAGGAAAAGGTATATCAAATAAGTACTACAAGACACTGTTAAAAAATTTTTTTCTTTTTGTTTCAGTACGTATAGTCATTCAGGTTAAGTGGGGTCATTAAGGGGCACATTAAAATTTTTTTTTTATACAGCAGGTGTTCAATACTGAATATGATTTAAGATATTCAGTTTAGTTGCTTGAAGCACACAGGTCATTTAAATACACCATAAGAGTACCTAATATACAGGATATTTCATTTAGAAATTTGCAACTTTGGTGTACGTATAACTTTTCTTTGAGCCACCCAGTATATTCCAAAATTATTTTGAAATGTGCTCCCAATATAAACCTACATATTAGGTACTAGAACAAAAATAATTTTAAATTTTTTTAACGTTTTCCGTACATGTTTCGTATGTGCGCTACCCTGTATAATATACATTTTTTTAATTGCATAAAGGAGTAAAGCTACTTAAAGTGTATTTTTTACATTTTTTAGAAAAGGGCATTATATTGGAGACATGGCCAGTAGCGATTTTTCCACCCCAGGGAAATGGAGGAAAAACGTTACAATTATAAAAAACAAAATTACTGAACAGAGAAAACAAATTTATAATTTAAAAAAACAAGTCCGACACCTTAAAGATCGGGTAAGGACATTAACAGGACTATTAAAAGTGTTGAAGGATAAATTTTCTATAACAGAAGCAGCACAATCATGTATTAGGGTATGTTTTATTTATGATGTATGATTAAGTAGTTATTTTTTTGGAATACATTATTCTGTTTGCAAAGCCATCTTCTTTTGTTGTTTTTGAACATTATTGCAAATAAAGATTATTATTAATATTATACATACACCTTAGTTTATTATTGTTTATCTAAGAATATCTTCTATCATAACTTTCAGCTTTTAACAGGAAATAACAAAATATGACATCTGGTTAAACCCGAGGTTGATATTTGTTGACTTCAAGAACCGTAATTTTTCAATTAACAATATCTCAACAACCATTCAGTTTAGACATATATAGTAGGTACATACAATGGTGTTAAGTCGATGAGTACATATTACAAAGTTTAGGACAACCTGTATATTTAAGTATATGCTTGTTGAAGGCAGTTTTTGAAATAAGAAATGTTTGTATTCATTGTTTTTTTTTTTTGATATACAGGAGCTAAGATATTTCATGTCCAAATAGAATTGGGACACTCGTATAATGTCCTATAGATTTTAATAAGAATAAATGTAGTCTACCTCGTAATTACAATTTTTACAAAGGTTTTTATAATGTTTTCAATTCTAATAATAAAATAAAGTTTAGCAACTTTTTTGCAATAGTAGCAGTGTTTTATTTTGCATTTACGTACCTACCCATATTTTGTGATAAATTTCCAACTGAAACTAATTCAAAATAGGAATTTTCCAAATAACCTCTTTCTTTCATACTGGGATTCAGAAATTTCGGAATTTATTGTATTATTTTCATACGTTGTTGTTAGGTTTTAACCTCTACACCACTGGCGATCAAAACCAAGGGACGGTTTACAATGTTGCCGATCGGGCCAAGGAGATCTGCCTTTCTCTCTCGCACTCGCCAATTATTTTAAAACAATAATAGTCGATACTTTTATGGGAATTATGAATGAATCGTTTCGTCTAATAGTTCTAATGTCTTTGGTTTATGTAGATTTGTTTATAATTGTATTGTAAAAATACCATTAAACTAATAGGTTATGTAAAGAGATTAAGATTAAGTTTTATATTTAAGTAGAACCATTTTTATTAGACAATTTGATTTCTCCATCCGAAGAAGACACTGTGTTGTCGAAACAATTGTCATGGTACAATAAATTATTTAGTGAAGATTTATACACATTGTTGTATTATTTAACCAGTAAATAAAATTTGTCCGTTACTATACTGTAAAGCTCTAATATTGGTCACGATAGCTCTATCAATATTTATTTTTGATGGGCGAATTGAGGCATACTTTAAAAAATCTTTCTCCCCGTAGTATTTGAAAAAATCATAATCCATGCTCTTTACCAAGTAAGGATTTTTTTATCGCGCTTGCTTAGTGATTTTTAAAAAATCACTAGGCAAGTATATTTCTTTGTTTTTTAAAGCAGTCTTCATAGCACTATGAACAGAGTCACACTCCATTTGAGTGTGACCCTTTTTCAAAAATGTTTGCGTAATAGTAATACCGTGCTTGTCCGATAAGTAAAGAAGCGCATTAGCAAGCACACTATTTCTGTTTTGTGCCGTACACCCATCGCAGTAAATTATTATAGGTATCTTATTGTTTTGAGATAAAAGTTGTCCTTCCAAATAGTCCACTAAAAAGGAAGCATAAACAGATGCCTGTCCATCAGCAACAGTTTCGTGAAACCAATAACAAACTGCCTGGTTGTTTACCAAATTGTAAATGGTGAAGTTATGACAACACAATTTTTGTTTCTAATACAACGTGCTAGCTGGTATTTGTGGAGACAGCTTTACAGCCTAAACATCCATGGTTATCATGTGACACTCCCCGTTTATTGCCTTTTCCTTATTGTCTGTTTCTTTTTCCCGTCTTGCCAAATCTTTTCTTTGAATGTGTTCTTTATATTCGTCTTCTTCTATATTATTACTCTTATACTTAAAACATACATCACATTGGTCCTTTCTCGGTCGAAATAAAGAAATTTTTATTTGGTCAGCAAGTTTAATCAAAGTGGTAACGGACATTGGATTTTGCCCCTCTTCTTCGCATTGTCGCTTGTAAGCTTGGTCTAAGTCCGACCATGACTGGAAAGATTGCTCCAAGTACATTCTGTTTGTGTCTTTTCGACAATAATGGGAAGGCCGTTTTTAGACTTAAGTGCCCAAGATCGTACCGACCATTCTCCAAGATTAAGAGTATTTAAGTACTTACATTTTCTTACAGACGGTTATAGATTCATTGCCGATAGTAAAGGAATAATTCAATGTTTGTGATCTACGAGAATTTTTAATATTTTTTAATGGCCTTTTTTTCTCACACACCTTCACGGTGTTTCCAACAAAAACCTTTCGCTGTTCCCAAGTCATATCGTCCCAAAACTTTCTAAATAGCATTTTCCGCTCCTCATCTGAAATTAGAAGGCACTTTCTTGTAGCATTTTTAGCCCTGTTTGAATATTTACATCGTTCTTTTAATTTTCTTTCGTTGCGTTCTTTGTTTTGAAATGTGTTTTTTTGATTTTTTGGCTTTGTGAATCCCAAGAAGCTTTTTCCGGTCATCCTTAGTTTTTTATTATTGGTCCTTTTGTTGTGGCCCTTTTTCTTTCTTTTTTTTACTCCATCTGTGGGTTGATTTTCCCTTTCCAAATTGCTGGTTTATTCTGATAATAATTGTTCTTGCGGGTCTTGATCTCGATTACCTTCTTCAATACGAGCTTCAATATTTTCCTCAGATGAGTCATCGCTGTCACACTCCATTCTGGCATCGTAATCGGGATCAGACATGGTTCCTTCGAGTGTAATATCATTACTCACGGATTCTTCATGAGGTGTTTTAATCATACTTTTATCCAAACTGGCTTCAAGATGGATTATTTTTATATTAGTATCAGATATTTGAGGTTCAAAATATTGCAGGATTTCCGCGTTTGCAGTTTGCTTAAAAAAACTGTTTAAAAGTTCTGGCTGCAAACTACTTCCGGCTTGATCTTCGAAAACGATTTCTGCGCTATCGATAATTTTAGAAACATCTTGGGGGCTTAAAAACTCGTCCAAATTATACTCCACGAACGATTTTTTGTCAAAGCCACTAGCATTTGTTATATTTAAGTCATTTTCTTTGTCGCGATCTTCATTTTGTACTTCAAATTCATTAGAGTTTAGATTTTGTGCCATTGCAACTATTTTTATTGATCGACTAGACATTATTATTTACTAATTTGTAGTTATACAGGAGCTCGTAAATGCAAACACAGTTGAAGTTTTTAAATAAGCAGGACCACGTATGTGTAACCTGAAAAGAAAATACTTTTTGAGAACAGAAATATATATTTTACCGTAAAATAAAATAAACAGAAACAAAATACCATTTCTTAAAAACATTCTTTTTAAAAGTAATTTAATATATTTCATATTTTAAAGCTCTTACCCGCCAAAAACAAGGAGCACTTTCACTGTACCGCTTGGCAGTAATGATTCGGCTGACAAATGCCAGGTAATGCTTTCTGCAATTTACGGCAAAAATTAGAAACCCTGTAGTTTGAAACTTGGTTAACAGATGGAGCCATCTATTCTAGGCAACAATATATTATAATAAAACGTATTTCGCCAAAAGTGTTACTTACGAGGTCCTGCGTTTTGACCCTCGATATGCTTCTTCACACTAGTTTGAGTCTTCTTAGCCACAGATGGCGCTTGGAGTTTAATTTAATAATTTAATTTGCGTTTTAGGAGAAGCCGGCCTTATTATCTGCACGGCCTTATCACCCAACAGTACCTTAGTCCTAGGATAAGTTTAAAATTGCAATTTTACAGTCTTTATTTATAATTATTGAATAAAGCGAATAAAAATTAAAAAGGTCCGATTTAACCTATTTACGACCACGACCAGCGGTCGCAATTCTCGAACAATTTGAAGTCGGTTCTTGACCGCTTATAAATAATTATGATCTTTAGAGATAGGTTAGTAACTATCAACTGAAACAAAAATTTGAACACAAAACAAAAACGTTTATTAAAAAATCTACTAAAACAATTAGTGGTCTCTTTATGTTTTCTGTTAGTACTCCATTTGCGATGTATTCGAAAAATATCTCAGAGGTCAGCCATCCCTTATCCGATTTTCCCAATACCCAATTACTAGGCATAATTTCCAATACCGCTCTAGGTGGTCTGACATAGGAAAATATGACCAGGGGTGGGGCAATCTTTCCAGCAGCATTAAATACTTACGATGAGCACTGTGATGTTTCCTTTTTCATTTCCCATTTTATTACTATATAAATTTTGAAATCCTTTGGGTCTTAATACTTTGCCTGATTTTGGACACAAAGCAAATCCCGACTCATCATCATTAAATATTCTATTATAGGGTCATCTAATAAATTTCTGTCCGTTAAGAATTGAGTTAGTTCTCTAAATCATTTTCTTATGCCTTCCTCGCTTATAATTGCTCTTGCTTTGTTAACTCCTTCGGGTTCTCTTAACCCTTTGCGTCCCACTGGTCGGTCCACATGACCACCAATTCAAAAATGTACTGACACATTCCTACTGGCGCTGTGATCTAACCACCTCGTAAATATATTACTTATGGTGCCATGTATTACAAATAAATATAACTTTGCTCCATTTAGGTGTAATGTGCAGTGGAACCAGCATTCTTTTGTCGGTTTTTAAGAGGTACACGTGTTGCTTAGGTTATTTGCTTAATTTTTATGTAAAAAGTAGCTAAAATTTCAAAATGGCCGGTAAGTAACACACTAATTATTGCATGTTTACATATTCAAAAAGAGAACTGATAATTTTATGTTCTTTCTGGCTTTCACGTCGTCTTAAAAGTGGTGGTCATATAAACTGACCACTAGGAATATACGGGGTGTCTGGTAAGTGTGTGAGGTTGTAACATTTACAGAAATATGTAAATGGTCGTTTGCAGAACTCGAAGCAATGGACAAAAACGATGTGAATAACATCTTAGCCGAAATTCCGTCTGATGCAGAATCTTTGGCAGGCGACTATTTGTCAGGAGATGAAGATGATATTGACCAGGTCCTTGAGAATTTGGCTGAAACTTTGGTTGCTGAACAGGATGAGGTCACGATATATCAAGACGTTGAAATGGATAGTGATGATGAGCCGTATAGCTCATATGCCTATATACAGTACATCCAGACGTTGTGCAGTATGTAGTACGAAAAAGGAAGCACATAGGAGCATGTGGAGCTGTACCATATGTGAAGTTGGCTTGTGTCTAAATGATAAAAGAAATTGTTCCTTAGCGTATCATAGAAGCTAATTATTGTTATAAGGTTTTGTGCAATTTTGATTTTTACGTTGTTCTCAATAAATATTTTTTAACTATATTTACCTGGCCAGTTAAGTAGTCCTACTGGTCGCCTGATGTAACCACCATTTTTTGGAAAAACTACCAACACTGTATATTTTTTTGACCCAGTTATGTTTATTATGTTCAGTTTTAAACTGTATTTTCAATTTATAAATAAATATTCCAAAAGTAAGTTAATTCCGGACTTAAAGGGTTAAAGAAATTTCTGGATTGCGTTTGATACATTTTTATATCAAGTCTGATGAGGAATCCATCTTTAAAAATTACTCTACCAGAGTCTGCTGCTATCTTGGATACAGTGTTAAATAGCATTTCTTTTTTAACTGGAAATCCGCACTTTGCATTGTTAATCACCCATTCCTTGACGCGGTTTTCACCTTCGACTGTAAGTAGTGATGGTGGACCTGGTTTCCGTAAATTATCAGGAACTCGTTCAGATATCCTATCCAAAATAGTCGTTTTTGGGACATTGAAGGTTCTGGATGCATGTCTGATTGCCATTTTATTCTCCCTGATTTCATATAAAGCCTTCTTTAGGTCTTCTTTCGTGTGGGGATTTTTTTGAAAACATTTATTTAATAAAAGTATTTTGTTTTTCTTTCCTATTACATTAATCAATAATCCTTTAATCAGTGTAGGTGAAACACTGGTAACAAGGATAGTTTATAATACTAAATTACAAGCAAACAGGTAACATATTACAGAAGGATCAACAATTACTAATTATATCACAATTCACATTATACAAGTTTTAAATAATACTTAAGAGTAGACAATGGGTAGGATAAAACAAAAAACACATTAAGTATAGTAAAAATTTTCAAAAACAGCATTTTCTGGTTAGGATAAATCTATGTGTAATTTTAATTATTTTATAAATTTGTGATAATTCGTGGCGGTTTTAATATGGTTAGGAAGTTTATTAAATTCCTCTGAGGCTTGGAAAATAGGGTTTTAAAGTCCTTTGTTACTTCTTATATTGCAAATATTGCAATGAAGAAATTACATTATCCCGAGACCTGGTATCGTGAGAATGAATATATCTCGAATAAGCAATTTCAATATTCGTCTTGTGTGTTTTGTTTATAACTTTATACATAAATTTACATTGTTCCAGACGCAGTATCTTAACTAGTTTCCACACCCTTAAATTATTATACAGGTCCACATTGTGTGTCAATCGATCATAATTAAATAAAACTCTTAAGACTTTATTTTGCAGAATTTGCATTGAGTTTAGATTTACCACACCACACGTGCCCCATACAGGAATCAGATATCTAAAGTGCGTCAAGAAAAAAGAGTTATATACTTACCTCAAGCTTGCTGTTATATGAAAGATAATTTCTGTTTCTATATAAAGCACTGAACATTGGCATAACTTTAGAAGATATATTATATTCTATATGTTTGTTCCAATTAAGTTTATCATCAATATACAGTCCTAGATATTTTATATTTCTATATTATTTGTTACATGTCCTATTTGTTTATTATCTAACTTTATTTTTGGAATTTCTGCAAACTTATTTTTTTATTTAAAGAACATAAATTTTGTTTTATTTACATTAATTTTTAACTTGTTATGCAATAACCAATCTGTGTAACGTTCGAGATCTGTATTAACAATGTTTTCAAGTCCAACCACATTATCCGAACTATACCTATATTAGGAACGTATCGTCAGCAAACGTATAATATCTAGCGGCTAAACCAGCATTTTTTAAGTATAACACATACAAGGAATAAAATAGTGGTCCAAGAATAGAACCCTGCGGAACCCCATAATCACAACCTACAGTATGGCTTACCCTATGATCTAATTTCGCATATTGTTTTCTATTAGATAAATATGATTTTACAATATTTTACATACTTCCTCTAAACCCCATAGAGTGCTTAATTTACGTAACAGAATATCTATACTAACCACATCGAAAGCTTTCTGTAAATCTATAAAAACTGCTATTGCCATTCTACCATTATCCAACTCCATTGAGATACTATTCACTAAATCAATTACTGCACTTTGAGTGCTACTATGCTCAACAAACCCATGCTGATATGCATCTAAAGGTATATAGGTACTTGCTAACAAAACACATTCTATTTTTAATCACAGACTACAGACTCTAAAATCTTCGAAAAGACACTTATTACACTAATTGGACGGTAATTACTCATACATTTTTTACAACCAGACTTAAAGATAGGACTTTTTCTATTTATTTTTAATTCTTGTGGAAAATATCCAGTTGTAAGCAGTGGCGGCTCGTACATGAAGGGCTCTGGGGCGCCGCCCTCCCTGCTTCAAACGGAATCCAAAAATACTTTACTTAAAAAACCCATAACGCAATGTAAGCAACCAATTAAAATAATTTAAACCAAATGTAGCGATATTCCAACGAGCAAATTATAACGAATTAGCATTTTCTATTTGCCTGGGCAAGATATCTAGACCTATCTATTCAGCCGGACGGCCGATTATTCGCCCGACTATCCAACGCGAATACTAAGTCGGTTGCCATGACTACGGAGGCGTGACGTCACCTACATATTGCAGTTCGAGTGGCTCGGGTGGACTCCCAAATTTTCCGCCCGACAGCTGTTCATTCGGCATTCCGTCATTCGCGTTTTGTTTCGAGGCGATCTGTCGATTTGTTTTGACTTGATTATTTATGTTGTCGTTTGTCGTTTAATAAATTAAAATTTTAAAATGAAAGTCAGTGAGTTGCAGCAGCTTGTGTTTAGCTCTCTGAGCTTAAGTGAAAAACTTAATTTAAAAAATAATGCAAGTCCGACATCTGTGTTAAACATTAAGCAAGAACAAACAGGGTGTAAAAACTGTAAAAGTCGACTAGGTTTTACGCGGAAATTTGACAAAAACGTGAAATTGAGAAGTTTACCGCGGACGAAGAAAGAAGAATGGAAATTAATAATAAAAAATAAGCGAGTAAAAAGATACGGAGATTTTTCTGGCAATTTTACTTTTAGTTTTATTGACAAAACATGGAAATTTTTTTATTTTACAACAAATCGACAAATTTTCTCTTGACGAGTTTTTTTTACCTAGCTAATTTACTACTTTTCATCTCAGGCGTTTGACCTTGAAATGTGCAAAAATTTTCGCCTGCGGCGCTTTTTTTTTGCCCCTGCGCCCCCCTTGGCTCCAAACTCACGAGCCGCCACTGGTTGTAAGACTATCATTCACTAGCTTAACCAAAATTACGATTAGATCATCTTTTATGACCAGGAGCTGATTTTTTTTTTTAATGTAACATAATATTGTTTATTTCCTGTTCATTGCATAAAGTTACAAAACAAGTTTTATCACAGTATACTTCATTAAATCTACGAACATTTGTGTCATTAAATACTAAATTGTATATTTGGTTTCCTATGTCTGTACGATTTTTTTACCTACAGTTGCAAAATGTTTATTTACTTCATTAACCATCGCTAACGGTTCAGTAAATTCATTATTATTGTCAATTAGGGATTCAATGATAGTTGGATTGTTATTTCCTTTAACCAAACTATTTATAAAGCGCCACTGTTTTCTTGAGTCTGTTCCACAGTCACCCCACTTGTTTCTGAAGTATTGATTTTTTAGTGTTTTAATTTTGTTAGTGATATGATTTTTTACCGCCTTAAACCTATTATTATGCTCAATATTACCGGATTGCATACGTTTTTTTTTATATAGCCGGTCACGCTGCTTAATTAATTCCAAAAGTTCTTTGTTTATCCACTCAGTATTTTCATTACCTACACCGAATCACATATTCGTACTCTGCTTTAGTTTTACATGAATTTATGATATCTATTAACTCTTGGAAGGTTTTTATGTCCTTATGCACGCTCTGACTAAAGAGTGTTTTAAATTTTTTATGATCTATTCCTCGAGTTTTTTTTTTAGTATTTTTTGTTTACGTATCTCGATTCTCGACCTTCTCTGTAATACTAAACAATAACCTGTTGTGATCAGACATGGAGTTATATTCCACTGCAATTGGAGAACAACAATTACTGCTAATCTGATCAACTATTACATAATCAATTAACGATTTTGAGTCTGTTGTGACCCGAGTAGCATGTTTAATCACTATATTATTTTTTTATCATAAAATTGTTTTGCATTAATTTATGTTTAAAGGAATTTACATTTATTTGTGTTTTCAGTATCTAACAAGTTAATATTAAAATCCCCCACTATAAGGTGATTTTTACTGAACTGCTCAAGCATACTTTCAAAGGTCTCTATGAATTGATTGTAATTGTAACTTGGCGGTTTATAAATTGCACTTATTTTTAATGTACCTACCTACTTGCATACATATCCAACTTAAAGTATCCTCTGGATCAGATTTCATTGGATTTTCTCCGTCTTTATATGGTATATTCTGTATAATTAAGTTGTTTTCCAGCTCCTTTTGTTCTCTTCTCATAACTTGATTTTTAACATACTTCGGTTCCTTCTGTAGCTCTTCATTTATCTGTATTTGCTCATTATATTTCATAAAAAGTGAATTATACTTCTGTTCGGATGAAACACCCTTCTTCGCACCTTCTTTTGTATTTTAACCTTGTTGGGAGTTTTTGTTTTTTCTTTTTTTGTTTGATCTTTTTTGGACTCTTTTGTATTTCTTAAGGAGGCCACTGAAAAGATTAAAAAGCCTATTTCTTTTGCCTTTATAGAGCATGGTTGAGAAAAAAAAAATGTCAATTTGATACATAGAAGATTCTAATGTGTGGTCGAGAACGGGAAAAGATCAATCTGGTTTTCGACCACCAATGTTAATCATTATTATATCAACAATTTTCATAATTTTTAATTATAAAAAGGGGGTCGCAAACCAAATCAAATCTTATACCCTTTATGACTACTTATGTATATTATAAACAACATATTTCGTTAACAGTGCTTAATAACATATTATTTTAAATAAAGAGAGTACCCTTTCCATACTGGTTCTCGACCAGGGCGTAATGCTAAACACGTCATTAAAATAAATTAGGGAGATGAAGTGAATTGACCGATTATGGGTTATATACAGTGTGTCCAAGATAAGAATGGGATAGCATTGGAATCTTGGAAACGGTAGGAATTACAATGTTGGTTAAATTAGGAAAAAGTTGCACAATTTAAATACCTTTTACATGGTGTTTGCAAAATTAAACTATCTTTAACCGATTTCGATATTTTTTAAAAAAATTATTTTTTGCTGTATTATTTTTTTATTTATTTGTTGCATTATTTTAACAGATATAAAAAAATGAAAAATACTTTTTCATTGTCACTTTTTAAGCTGAACAAGATAGCGTTTACAGATTTTTAGTAGGTACGACGTTTCGTTTTCGAAAAAACATCCTCAACTTTCTTTTTTTAAATACGGTCCTGTGTTTTTTTTTTAATCGAAGGCTATTTTGAACTCTAAAATAACTGATGTACCACTTGCATTGGTTTAAACATATTTTCAGCTTTTAAGCTATCGTTTAAAAATATTCAAGAAATATCTCCATAGTTCGGCACTGAATGCTCGAAAAACATTTATTAACATAATACCAAATTAGAACTTGATTACAAACAGTGTTTAAACAAATGTCCATTATTTTCTAAGCATAGGTAACGTCGTCTAATTGTGGAATTCAAAACATTTTTAAGTACATCTGCATGGGGTAATCGTTTGAAATGCTTCTTAAACCAGTTGACGCAATTCTTCCTCCGTTTGAAAATTACGTTGGTGCACATAGTTTTTGATGTACCCCCAGAGATAAAAGTCCAAAAGGAGTTAGATCAGGCGATCGTGCAGGCCAAGAAACAGCTGAACGCGTACCTATCCATCTGTCAGAAAATCTATCTGTTAAATATTCTTGGACAATTCTCGAATTATGAGCGGAGGCCCCATCTTGTTAAAACCAAAAGTTATTGATTTCTGCTAGTGGTAAGTTGTTATCAAACCATTCTTCCAAATAATGCTGCAGTAAATTTTGATACCGCTCCGAACTTAGTGTTCCGTGGTAAAAAATTGGCCCAATTATCTTTGTTCCAAAATTCCTACCCACATGTTGAAACCAAAACGATGTTGGCGTCTAGCCATTTTGTACAACCGTGGATTTTCTGTGGACCAATAATGCGTATTTCTTCTGTTACAGATTCCGTTGTTAGTTATCATACTTTCATCGGAAAATAAAATTTTATTGACGAAATTTTCGTCGTTTTGTCATTGCCTAGTGTACCATTCGCAAAATACCCTTCGCCTTCTGTCGTCTCCCGGTTTTAGTCCTTGGCAGATTTGAAATTTGTACGAGTGATATTTGTTCTTACGCAAAATAAAATGTGCCGTAGATTTTGGCGTTCCACTTACTTTTTCAATGTTTCTAACTGATGTTGTAGGGTCTTCCGTTACAGCTAATGCCACATTATTTTGAATTTTCTCATTACATGGTTTGTTTCTAGTAACAACTGCATTATTAAATGACCCATACTGCAATAAATTGGCAACAATTCTTCCAAACATCTTTTTATTTGGTTGTAATTTCTCTGGGTAATTATTTAAATACATTTGCTCAGCTTCTCGAGTACTTATTTATTTTCTATGGCATAAAATGTAACACTCTAACATATCAAACTTTTCCTCAAAATAGAAATGTACAACCATTTTTAAACGAAGTGAAAGACCTCGTACCTAATTAAATATGACAGAAGTAAGTTGTCAAGAAAGACGAACGTTTGTTTCAAAGCCCACTATGTTTATTGTACACTCTAAAAATTAATTTGTAACATTACTATAACTATCGTGGGTTATTTTTTGCCAATTACTATCGAAGTAAATTTATTAGCGTTATATAATTTTACTAACAATTTTGTAAAAATACACCCAAAATTATTTTATGAAATATGTAAATTATTTACTTTTTTGCTTTAAAATTACAAAACAATTGGTAAAATTATCACATTAGTATTGTTGTTATTACATAAAATACTGAAAATTTATAAGAAACGAGTAAAATTATTATTGTATTTTTGTAATCGTTGTTTATATTTGCTGAATCTATAATAACAAATTTCACATTTTTTTAGTATTATTACAAAAGTATTGTAAATCTGTATCTTAAAAGAGACAACGAATTTGTAATTCTACACATTGATATTACAAATGTTTCACATATTTACAATAGATATCACTGCGTTTTTAGAAGCAATTTACATTCATTTTTGTAAAAACGCAGAGTAATTTTACATTATTTTTGCGAAATTAGTATTAATATTTACAATTCTTTTGCGAAATTAATATTTAAATTTACAATTCTTTTGCGAAACTAATATTGAAATTTACAATAGGTTGCGAAATTAAAAAAAAAAAATACCCTACACACCTCTTATGGATTTTTGGCTCGATGTCGAATTTCAAGACATTTTAATAGGTTGTACATTTTAAAAACTTATTGGTTAAACTGAGTCCCATGACTCATTTCAGAGATATAGGTTGGGAAAAATTGAACTTTTAAAGCCAGTATTAAAATATAAAAATTAAAGTGCCTATATTGAAGATTAGGTTAAAATAAGCAATTGTTGCAACGGCATGTTCTCGTTCCTATAAGATACTCTTTATTATTTAAAATGTAGTGTATATGCTAGATTTTGGGAAACTCCCTATATAGGACTCCAAATAAAAATGTATTAGCAAAAGTTGTTTATTTTTACCTACTGTTTTATATGTTTTAATTTTGAGCAATTAGATTAATTTTTATTTTTTAACATTGATTTCTTTACTTGCAAGAGAACATTTTACACCCTATTTCTCTTACTAGTCAGAGAATTAAGTTGAACCTATGAAAAATTGTTATGAAGAAGTCGACATCTATGACACAAAAACTTTATTAAATTCGACAGCTAGTCAATATCCCACAAAAGTCGTGCGGTGCGGCGTTTTGCAATTTTTTATTGTTAATTTTATATTGTATGGAATGAATTGAAAGGTGTGTTTTTTCTAATTCCTTCCACTCTGTTTACTTTCTTGACTTATCTTCTTTTTATTGATTCCTGATACCGAATCTTTTAATTGCTTCTCTGCGTCCTCTTATTAAATTAAGCGGACAATTTCACAATCTATTACTGCTACTTATAGAAATAGAATAGAATAGAATAGAATATAACTTTATTTCATATGATGCTTTTACAATACATACTATACACAACTGGTAGGAGTGGTAGGTACCATAAAACATAAAAGAAATGACGTCAGGAAATTACACTTTTATAATTACATATTAGTTAAGCTACTATTACCACTTTATGTATTCACTCCACTTTTACATGTTAAAGTAATCTTCAAGTTTGTATGGTTCAAGATCAATAAGCAATTTTTTAGTCTTTAACTTAAACTGTTTATAACATTGTACATTCTTAATTATATTTGGTAATTTATTATAAATTCTTATACACATATACGAAGGGTTTCTTTCCGTCATTGTTAACCTATGGATTGGATAAGTTATGTCTAATGTTCTAGTATTATACACATTATTTACATTATTTGTTAGGAATTCCTCTTTATGTTTAAATAAATAGAGTAAACATTCATGCAAATATAAGCCATATATTGTCAAGATGTTGTTGTCTTTAAATTTGCCCCTACAAGATTCTATTATACCCATTCTGAAAATTATTCTTATCATTCTTTTTTGTACAATAAAAATTGATTCAGTTTCCGAGCTAATTCCCCAGAAAATTATTCCATATCTAAGTAGTGCCTCGAAATTTGCAAAATATAAAATCTTGAGAATATCCCTGTTAACATAGTCTCTACATGTTCGAATTGCATAGCAGACTTTATTTAATTTTTTACCTAAGCTTTCAATTTGGGGTGACCATTTCAAGAACTCGTCAATGATAATCCCTAAGAATTTAGTATATTTTACTGTCTCTATGTCCCTTCCATTTAATGTAATATTCATTGGTTTATCTTTTGTTGTTCTGCTTGTACTAAAAATCACAGCATTAGTTTTATCTTCATTAATTATTAATTTGTTATTTTCAAGACATTTTCTTGCATCTGAAAAAAATAACTCTACTTGCTGAATGAGATATTCAGGCTCTTTTTCACCCACTAATAAATTAGTGTCATCTGCAAAATTTGTGATAGCTCGGTTATCACCATCTGCTATGCAATTGAGATCATTTATGAATATCAAGAATAGAATTGGTCCTAGAACGCTCCCCTGAGGCAGACCCATCGTTATCTCTTTAACATTAGACTTTACTGCTTGATTGTTCTTAGTAATTAATACCCGTTGTCGTCTATTTGATAGATATGAATCAAACCATTTTAAAGCATTCCCCTCAATTCCATAAGCATTAAGTTTTAAAAGCAAATAACTCCAGTCAATGGAGTCATGTGCTTTTGATAGGTCTATAAATAACCCCGCTGCTAGCTTACCTTCTTCTAGTAGTTTTAGTATTGTCTGTGTGAATTGGTGGACTGCCGTTTGTGTCGATCTATTTTTAAGATACCCATGCTGAGTAGCACTAAGAAACGAAAATGTGAAACATCTATGTGGGTGAGTGAAGTTGAAGAAATAAAACAAATTATTAACTAAAACATATTTCTATAAAAACGATAAAAAAAACATGTTACAAAAGTATTATTATAAATCAAAAAAGGTAGGTACCTTACATTATTTCTTCTTAAACTATTTAAACTTAACCTCATACTTATACTAGTTTAGTTAATTCATAATTCCAATGAACATCTTTTAAGGTGAACTTCATTTTGTGAAATTATACTCATTAATTAAAATCTACTCTATATCAGGATTTGGGACTTACAATCTTAAATTACTTAAGTATTTAAGTACCTACTGTACAATGTACAGGGTGTTGAAAATATGTGGATCTACCCCACCGCATAATGGGGATAGATTTAAATTCTACATTCAAGGCACACACGTGTTTAACGGGGTACTTCTTTTGTCTAATATGGGTATATATATGCGAGTTAAAACTTTTTCTGTAACTACTTTTAAAGACACAACCCTGTTTTACACATTTAGAAAATTGGTTATTTATTAGGCTATTTTTTAAACACTTATTGGCTTTGCAATCTGTTTAAGTGGAAAGAAAAGCCTGTATAAGTTCTAAATTGCATAAAACACCCATCATGCATACATTTAAAAAAAACATTCGAATTACGATGAAGATATAGGTGCCGGTCATATTTTCTTAAAGAATTTACCTTACATCTACAAAAAGTACGAAATAACATTTTAATAAAAATTATAACTTACTTACCGATTATAAATAACATCAACACAAAATAAAATAAAGCTAAAAACCAAAAAAATTTCCGCGGCGTCTCGTGACAATGCTCTCCGTTGTCTAACAATAAATAAATGGCGCCGGAAGGAGTAAGCAGCTAGCCTTTCGCCTTCGTTACTAGTTTTATTAAGGTAAATTTATAATAACTTTAGTAAAAACGCAATTTTGTTTGTAAAATTAATAAGGTTTTGTTAATTTGAACTAGAAAATAAAAATTTCTTTAAAATTCAGTTGTACTTACTTATACAATGTCTATAGTAACATTCTTAATTGGTGAAGTAAAATTACCGATTCTTGTGTAATAATAACAATAGTTTGCTAAATAGCATTAATAAAATCACAAGATCTTGTAAAAGTAAGAACTAATTTTATTTTTACTAAGATAGATGCTTTAATATTGCTTTTCAAATTTACAATTTCTTGTGTAATTTCACCCTTAATTTTTTCAGTGTACGGTCTTATGATAAAATATGAGGATTTTATTCGTTACAATAAAAATCTGATAGAGAAAAAGCTGAAAATTTGTTTGTTTGTATTTTAGAGTCCAAAATAGCCTTCGATTAAAAAAGAAAGAAATACAGGACCGTATTTATAAAAAGAAAGTTGAGGATGTTTTTTTCAAAACGAAACGTCGTACTGAAAATCTGTAAAGGCTATCTTGTTCAGCTTAAAAAGTGACAATGAAAAAGTATTTTTCATTTTTTTATATCTGTTAAAATAATGCAACAAACAAATAAAAAATAATACAGCAAAAAATCATTTTTTTTTTAAATATCGAAATCGGTTAAAGATAGTTTAATTTTGCAAACACCATGTAAAAGGTATTTAAATTGTGCAACTTTTTCCTAATTTAACCAACATTCTAATTAATACCGTTTCCAAGATTCCAATATGCTATACCATTAATCTTATCTTGGACACCCTGTATATTTTGGTCATTAATTTTCAGGTATTGGCCAAATAGTACAATGAATCTGTTATGGAAAAGCGGGTTTACGGGAAAAAATACCATAAGCGATTTTATTTCATAAATAGTTAGGGGGGCATGTGATTAGCTTAAAACCAAATTGTCGGGCCCCTCTTCCTTGGGCGCTTGTGGGAAACTCAAAAATAATTTTGACTTGATTTTCCGCAAAAACAGTAAGTCGCAGAGAAATATTTTGTAAACAAATATTGTTGAAAACAATATTCTCTACAATTTATCTCATGGAGTTACTGCGCTACGACTAAAAGTGCAGAAAGCAGAGCGCGCCGAAGTCGCCAAAAATCACTTTTTCCTTATTTTCGACGCGAAAAATATTTTTTTGCTCAATCGCATAAATACAAAAGTTGTACAGCCCAAGAAATCCTATAAATTGACTCCGCGGTTTTTTTTTACAATGCACGGTTACGGCGATATAGCGCCTGGAAGTACCTACCAACCGAATGCAGCATCATTTGTTTTATGTCCTGTGATCGTAGCATTCTATTGTTACAGATCCTCACGTCTAATATGACCACTACGCCACAAGTAAAAATGCTTTATAGGGGAAAGGAAAGTCGAAGTCTTTCTCCACAAGTTTATTATAGTTATATAATAGAATAATCAATAATATATAGGTACCTACATTAAGGCGAATTGACAAAACGGTTCCACGCTGTAAATCATCGACTATGGGCGATTTATTTACTTAGCTTCAAATCAACCTCAACAGTGAACAGAAATTATTGATAGGAGTGTAAATTTAAAATATTGTTAAATGCCCTTGATTGAAGCGATTTGGTAAAACAATACAATAATCAGTAAAAAATCAAACAATAAATGACAGCCGGATAATTATTAATATTCGTATCCTATGTTCATTCATGGCAACTGTGATTTGATATAACAGTGGTATACTTAATCAGCATTTTCAAATTTAAATATCTCGAAAACGGCTGGAGTAAATATCAACATAATATTATTATATTTTTAATACCTATTAAAAAAGAAAATGCATTACCTACATGTTTCTAAAATATACTGGATGTTCTACTTAAAGTTACCCAAGGTTGCATGTTAAACTAATTTGCCATATTCATTTGTTTTATTTCGTAACAGTTTCCTGTGATTAGTGTGCCAGACTGCCAGATAAGGGTCAATATTAATAGAATGCTAAGGCTGCATTCCGTTGGTACTTCCAGGCGCTATATCTCCGTAACCGTGCATTATAAAAAAAAAGCGCGGACTCAATTTATAGGATTTTTTACCGGAGTGAAGATGGCAGCTAAAGATAGCAGCCAAAATTTCCGGAAATACCCGAGCGTCAAAGTATCATCCACCATTGCTTATACACTGCTCATTCTAATTCTATTTAAATAAAATAATAACTTATTATCTATAATTGCTTTTCGTAGATTGAATTCAATTACCACTTATATTTTTAATATTTGTTTTTGTTTTTCTTTTTACAACTGTTATACTATCAAGTTCATGTTTTGCAAAGAGGTGTAGGAATATGAAAGCAATTTTTTAAACCAGTGACGTCCTCTTGCACTACCTTGGGTCAAGAGAAAATAATTTAAAAATATTATTTTTGCGATTTTCTTGAAAACTGTACATACTATCAAGTTCATATTTTGCAAAGAGTTGTAGGAATATTAAAGCAATGTTTTAAACGAGTGACATCCTCTTGCACTACCTTGGGTCAAAAGAAAATAATTTAAAAATATTATTTTTGCGATTTTCTTGAAAACTGTACATACTATCAAGTTCATATTTTGCAAAGTAATGTAGGAATATTAAAGCAATTTTTTAAACCAGTGACGTCCTCTTGCACTATTTGGGCTCTACAACTTTTGTATTTATGCGATTGAGCAAAAAAATATTTTTCGCGTCGAAAATAAGGAAAAAGTGATTATTGGCGACTTTGGCGCCCTCTGCTTTCTGCACTTTTAGTCGTAGCGCAGTGACTCTATGAGATAAACTGTGGAGGATATTGTTTTCTACAATACCTATTTGTTTACAAAATATTTCTCTGCGACTTACCGTTATTGCGGAAAATCAAGTCAAAATTATTTTTGAGTTTCCCACAAGCGCCCAAGGGGGAGGGGCCCGACAATTTGGTTTTAAGCTAAACATGCCCCCCTAACCATTTATGAAATAAAATCGCTTATGGTATTTTTTCGCGCAAATTTTACAGATTGGCTGTACTAAAAGGTATACAACTAAATTACATGTGTGATTATAGAGGCATTTAGGTACATCTAAGAATCTAAGTAATAACTGACGATCTAAAACACCTACTGTAGTATGGTTTAATGACTCTTTATGGCCTCTATAAGTATACCAATAAAATATTAAAATTTCATTAAATTATTCAAGTCGGTTCAAACGTTAAAGCCAAAAAAGTAAATCGCTAGGTCTCCCTTTGGGGCTCTGTATATCTTAGGAATTTTCTTCTATGACAAATTAGGGTTATTTTGACCACCTCTGTATGTATCCTCCTGAGAAATTAGTAGGTACTTACCGGACACCCCCTATTTATTGCACCCCACCCAAACGACTGCAAAAATATTGTAACGGTTTTTTAGACGACCGGTAAAATCGGTTTACTTCTATATAAATGAACAACATTAAGTTCGGTTCTAGGAATTATTTATCTTCACAGTTCATATAAAACAATTAAAAAAGTTGAAATAAATCTATTTATAGTTAGTGGTCTTTGTTCTCGGTTTAAGAAGCTTCTTTGTGACGAAGTGCCGACACCGAGCACTAACAGTTCGGTCTGTAATCCGCTCTATTTTTTGATTGGCCGTTTAAAAAACATGGCCGCTCGGCCGCTGTATAACTCACGCCGGCACGTCGACGCGTTATCAAGAGTCCAACTAATCAGAGCGCCGTACGTTCGGGAATTGGTCTATACTCTGAGATCACGATCACGCGCCAATCCGCGCCAAGTCGTTATTGTTCAAAATCATTCGATCAGCAGGCGTTTTGGTACACGCTTCAGATGTCTGCTGCAGAGTAGTGGTCGGCCATTGTTCTTAAATTTAAAAAAAAATCCGTCTTGTGAATTTGGGTGAAACAGTCTCTTTTCGTGTGTTAATAATTAGCAACTCGTTTTTTCAACGGAGAATTAGGCGGTAAGGCGTATGGCATAGACAGACATAGACAATCACTAAATTAACTGCGTGTTAATACTGTTAATATCCGGGTTCCACTGCACGTCGATTTTGGATGAGTAAGTAATAGTGTAGTTTTCTCTGGCGTATAACCTTCACTGAAATCTCTGGGCAGTGTTAATAAGATTATAAGTTAGGTACCTATATAATTGCAAGATTTGAAATAATAATTTTTGAAATTTTTAATTGATTGAGTTGTAAACAGGGTTGAGATGATTAAAATCATGATTTTTATCAGTACTATGATTTTTTTTTTAATAAAATCATGATTAATTTAAAAGAGTTTTAAAATTTTAACACTTAAAATGTACCTATTTGTTTACTACAAAAAATAAAACCCAGACGCATTTTTATGTGGTGTTATTTATTATTTTATTATAATAATCGAAAAGAAAAGCTGGTTATTACAAAAATAAAACTTAAAAAAAAATAAAAAATTAAAACTAAAAAACCTTTATAATACATAAAAATACTTAATTTAAACAAAAAAAATATAAAAAAACCAAAGTGTTATGTTATTAGACTTTTTTCGCAAGGGGATGAAAAGGCTTTTCGGGTGTAACTCGGTTCCTGTTGGTTTCACGACGAGAAGTAAAGAGAGTAATATTGTTGGCAAATAAATTCTCTGTAATTTTCTGCTTTCAAGAATTTTCGATATGTTTAATATTTATTGAGTTATGCAAGGAGTTATGGCTCGATTTGACTTTTTTCGCAAGGGGATGAAAAGGCTTTTCGGGTGTAACTCGGTTCCTGTTGATTTCACGACGAGAAGTAAAGAGAGTAATATTGTTGGGAAATAAATTCTCTATAATTTTGTGCTTTCAAGAATTTTCGATATGTTTAATATTTATCGAGTTATGGCTCGACTTGACTTTTTTCGCAAGGGGTTGAAAGGGCTTTTCGGGTGTAACTCGGTTCCTGTTGATTTCACGACGAGAAGTACAGAGAGTAATATTGTTGGCAAATAAATTCTTTATAATTTTGTGCTTTCAAGAACTTTCGATATGTTTAATATTTATCGAGTTATGACTCGATTTGACGTTTTTCGCAAGGGGTTGAAAAGGCTTTTCGGGTGTAACTCGGTTCCTGTTGATTTCACGAGGAGAAGTAAAGAGAGTAATATTGTTGGCAAATAAATTCTCTATAATTTTGTGCTTTCAAGAGTTTTCGATATGTTTAATATTTATCGAGTTATGGCTCGATTTGACTTTTTTCGCAAGGGGTTGAAAAGGCTTTTCGGGTGTAACTCAGTTCATGTTGATTTCACGACGAGAAGTTAAGAGAGTAATATGGTTGGGAACTAAATTCTCTATAATTTTGTACTTTCAAGAATTTTCGATATGTTTAATATTTATCGAGTTATGGCTCGGTTTGACGTTTTTCGCAAGGGGTTGAAAAGGCTTTTCGGGTGTAACTCGGTTCATGTTGATTTCACGACGAGAAGTAAAGAGAGTAATATTGTTGGGAAATAAATTCTCTATAATTTTGTGCTTTCAAGAGTTTTCGATATGTTTAATATTTATCGAGTTATGGCTCGATTTGACTTTTTTCGCATGGGGATGAAAAGGCTTTTCGGGTGTAACTCGGTTCCTGTTGATTTCACGACGAGAAGTAAAGAGAGTAATATTGTTGGGAAATAAATTCTCTGTAATTTTGTACTTTTAAGAATTTTCGATATGTTTAATATTTATCGAGTTATGGCTCGATTTGACGTTTTTCGCAAGGGGCTGAAAAGGCTTTTCGGGTGTAACTCGGTTCCTGTTGATTTCACGACGAGAAGTAAAGAGAGTAATATTGTTGGGAAATAAATTCTCTATAATTTTGTGCTTTCAAGAGTTTTCGATATGTTTAATATTTATCGAGTTATGGCTCGATTTGACTTTTTTCGCATGGGGATGAAAAGGCTTTTCGGGTGTAACTCGGTTCCTGTTGATTTCACGACGAGAAGTTAAGTGAGTAATATGGTTGGAAAATAAATTCTCTGTAATTTTGTACTTTTAAGAATTTTCGATATGTTTAATATTTATCGAGTTATGGCTCGATTTGACTTTTTTCGCATGGGGATGAAAAGGCTTTTCGGGTGTAACTCGGTTCTTGTTGATTTCACGACGAGAAGTTAAGAGAGTAATATGGTTGGGAAATAAATTCTCTATAATTTTGTGCATTCAAGAATTTTCGATATGTTTAATATTTATCGAGTTATGGCTCGATTTGACTTTTTTCGCATGGGGATGAAAAGGCTTTTCGGGTGTAACTCGGTTCCTGTTGATTTCACGACGAGAAGTACAGAGAGTAATATTGTTGGCAAATAAATTCTCTGTAATTTTGTGCTTTCAAGAATTTTCGATATGTTTAATATTTATTGAGTTATGGCTCGATTTGACTTTTTTCGCAAGGGGTTGAAAGGGCTTTTCGGGTGTAACTCGGTTCCTGTTGATTTCACGACGAGAAGTACAGAGAGTAATATTGTTGGCAAATAAATTCTCTGTAATTTTGTGCTTTCAAGAATTTTCGATATGTTTAATATTTATTGAGTTATGGCTCGATTTGACTTTTTTCGCAAGGGGTTGAAAGGGCTTTTCGGGTGTGACTCGGTTCCTGTTGATTTCACGACGAGAAGTTAAGAGAGTAATATGGTTGGGAAATAAATTCTCTATAATTTTGTACTTTTAAGAATTTTCGATTTCTTTATTATTTATGGAGTTATGGCTCGATTTGACTTTTTTCGCAAGGGGTTGAAAGGGCTTTTCGGGTGTAACTCGGTTCCTGTTGATTTCACGACGGGAAGTTAAGAGAGTAATATTGTTGGGAAATAAATTCTCTGTAATTTTGTACTTTTAAGAATTTGCGATTTCTTTATTATTTATCGAGTTATGGCTCGATTTGACTTTTTTCGCAAGGGGATAAAAAGGCTTTTCGGGTGTAACTCGGTTCCTGTTGATTTCACGACGAGAAGTAAAGAGAGTAATATTGTTGGAAAATAAATTCTCTATAATTTTGTGCTTTCAAGAATTTTCGATATGTTTAATATTTATCGAGTTATGGCTCGATTTGACTTTTTTCGTAAGGGGATGAAAAGGCTTTTCGGGTGTAACTCGGTTCCTGTTGATTTAACGACGAGAAGTAAAGAGAGTAATATTGTTGGCAAATAAATTCTCTGTAATTTTGTGCTTTCAAGAATTTTCGATATGTTTAATATTTATTGAGTTATGGCTCGATTTGACTTTTTTCGCAAGGGGTTGACCTTTCAACCCCTTGCGAAAAAAGTCAAATCGAGCCATAACTCAATAAATATTAAACATATCGAAAATTCTTGAAAGCACAAAATTACAGAGAATTTATTTGCCAACAATATTACTCTCTTTACTTCTCGTCGTTAAATCAACAGGAACCGAGTTACACCCGAAAAGCCCTTGCTTTTCGGGTGTAACTCGGTTCATGTTGATTTCACGACGAGAAGTACAAAGAGTAATATTGTTGGGAACTAAATTCTCTATAATTTTGTGCTTTCAAGAATTTTCGATATGTTTAATATTTATCGAGTTATGGCTCGACTTGACTTTTTTCGCAAGGGGTTGAAAGGGCTTTTCGGGTGTAACTCGGTTCCTGTTGATTTCACGACGAGAAGTACAGAGAGTAATATTGTTGGCAAATAAATTCTTTATAATTTTGTGCTTTCAAGAACTTTCGATATGTTTAATATTTATCGAGTTATGACTCGATTTGACGTTTTTCGCAAGGGGTTGAAAAGGCTTTTCGGGTGTAACTCGGTTCCTGTTGATTTCACGAGGAGAAGTAAAGAGAGTAATATTGTTGGCAAATAAATTCTCTATAATTTTGTGCTTTCAAGAGTTTTCGATATGTTTAATATTTATCGAGTTATGGCTCGGTTTGACGTTTTTCGCAAGGGGTTGAAAAGGCTTTTCGGGTGTAACTCGGTTCATGTTGATTTCACGACGAGAAGTAAAGAGAGTAATATTGTTGGGAAATAAATTCTCTATAATTTTGTGCTTTCAAGAGTTTTCGATTTCTTTATTATTTATGGAGTTATGGCTCGATTTGACTTTTTTCGCAAGGGGTTGAAAAGACTTTTCGGGTGTAACTCGGTTCCTGTTGATTTCACGACGAGAAGTTAAGAGAGTAATATGGTTGGGAACTAAATTCTCTATAATTTTGTACTTTCAAGAATTTTCGATATGTTTAATATTTATCGAGTTATGGCTCGGTTTGACGTTTTTCGCAAGGGGTTGAAAAGGCTTTTCGGGTGTAACTCGGTTCATGTTGATTTCACGACGAGAAGTACAGAGAGTAATATTGTTGGGAAATAAATTCTCTGTAATTTTGTAGTTTTAAGAATTTTCGATTTCTTTATTATTTATCGAGTTATGGCTCGATTTGACGTTTTTCGCAAGGGGTTGAAAGGGCTTTTCGGGTGTAACTCGGTTCCTGTTGATTTCACGACGAGAAGTAAAGAGAGTAATATTGTTGGGAAATAAATTCTCTATAATTTTGTGCTTTCAAGAGTTTTCGATATGTTTAATATTTATCGAGTTATGGCTCGATTTGACTTTTTTCGCATGGGGATGAAAAGGCTTTTCGGGTGTAACTCGGTTCCTGTTGATTTCACGACGAGAAGTAAAGAGAGTAATATTGTTGGGAAATAAATTCTCTGTAATTTTGTACTTTTAAGAATTTTCGATATGTTTAATATTTATCGAGTTATGGCTCGATTTGACGTTTTTCGCAAGGGGCTGAAAAGGCTTTTCGGGTGTAACTCGGTTCCTGTTGATTTCACGACGAGAAGTAAAGAGAGTAATATTGTTGGGAAATAAATTCTCTATAATTTTGTGCTTTCAAGAGTTTTCGATATGTTTAATATTTATCGAGTTATGGCTCGATTTGACTTTTTTCGCATGGGGATGAAAAGGCTTTTCGGGTGTAACTCGGTTCCTGTTGATTTCACGACGAGAAGTTAAGTGAGTAATATGGTTGGAAAATAAATTCTCTGTAATTTTGTACTTTTAAGAATTTTCGATATGTTTAATATTTATCGAGTTATGGCTCGATTTGACTTTTTTCGCATGGGGATGAAAAGGCTTTTCGGGTGTAACTCGGTTCTTGTTGATTTCACGACGAGAAGTTAAGAGAGTAATATTGTTGGGAAATAAATTCTCTATAATTTTGTGCTTTCAAGAATTTTCGATATGTTTAATATTTATCGAGTTATGGCTCGATTTGACTTTTTTCGCAAGGGGTTGAAAGGGCTTTTCGGGTGTAACTCGGTTCCTGTTGATTTCACGGCGGGAAGTTAAGAGAGTAATATTGTTGGGAAATAAATTCTCTGTAATTTTGTACTTTTAAGAATTTTCGATTTCTTTATTATTTATGGAGTTATGGCTCGATTTGACTTTTTTCGCAAGGGGTTGAAAGGGCTTTTCGGGTGTAACTCGGTTCCTGTTGATTTCACGACGGGAAGTTAAGAGAGTAATATTGTTGGGAAATAAATTCTCTATAATTTTGTGCTTTCAAGAGTTTTCGATATGTTTAATATTTATCGAGTTATGGCTCGATTTGACTTTTTTCGCAAGGGGATAAAAAGGCTTTTCGGGTGTAACTCGGTTCCTGTTGATTTCACGACGAGAAGTACAGAGAGTAATATTGTTGGGAACTAAATTCTCTATAATTTTGTGCTTTCAAGAGTTTTCGATATGTTTAATATTTATCGAGTTATGGCTCGATTTGACTTTTTTCGTAAGGGGTTAAAAAGGCTTTTCGGGTGCAACTCGGTTCCTGTTGATTTCACGACGAGAAGTATAGAGAGTAATATTGTTGGGAACGAGATTCTCTATAATTTTGTACTTTTAAGAATTTTCGATTTCTTTATTATTTATCGAGTTATGGCTCGATTTGACTTTTTTCGCAAGGGGATGAAAAGGCTTTTCGGGTGTAACTCGGTTCCTGTTGATTTCATGACGAGAAGTATAGAGAGTAATATTGTTGGGAACGAGATTCTCTATAATTTTGTACTTTTAAGAATTTTCGATTTCTTTAATATTTATCGAGTTATGGCTCAATTTAACTTTTTTCGCATGGGGATGAAAAGGCTTTTCGGGTGTAACTCGGTTCCTGTTGATTTCACGACGAGAAGTAAAGAGAGTAATATTGTTGGCAAATAAATTCTCAATAATTTTGTGCTTTCAAGAGTTTTCGATATGTTTAATATTTATCGAGTTATGGTTCGATTTGACGTTTTTCGCAAGGCTTTTCGGGTGAAACTCGGTTCCTGTTGATTTCACGACGAGAAGTACAGAGAGTAATATTGTTGGGAACTAAATTCTCTATAATTTTGTGCTTTCAAGAATTTTCGATATGTTTAATATTTATCGAGTTACGGCTCGGTTTGACGTTTTTCGCAAGGGGTTGAAAAGGCTTTTCGGGTGTAACTCGGTTCCTGTTGATTTCACGACGAGAAGTAAAGAGAGTAATATTGTTGGCAAATAAATTCTCTATAATTTTATGCTTTCAAGAATTTTCGATATGTTTAATATTTATCGAGTTTTGGCTCGATTTGACGTTTTTCGCAAGGGGTTGAAAAGGCTTTTCGGGTGTAACTCGGTTTCTGTTGATTTCACGACGAGAAGTATAGAGAGTAATATTGTTGGCAAATAAATTCTCTACAATTTTGTGCTTTTAAGAATTTTCGATATGTTTTTTTCTTTGTGTTTTAATGTTTTTGGAGAAAGTCCCTTTAACTGACCATTAAACCAATAGTCTTAACTCTATTTTTATGTATGTGCATTATTTTAAAATGTCATTATTTGATCACACAGTTAATTTGGGGCATTTTAAATTTCAGACAAAATAGCTTGTAAGATATTTTTCTAGTGTTGTAAAAATGCAACTTTTTTCTTTATGGTCTGGCTTATGTTGATTAATGCCAAGAAAGTGTTATCTGTGATCTCCTATTGCATGCATTGTCTATAATAGCAAGGTTGTCAAAACCATGATTGTTTCCCAGGATATTATAAGGGTGATCTAATGTCATGAAATATTTGAGACATTTTTCAAAGTATCACTTTTTGTGATTACAGGGTGTCCAACTGTCCACCTACCTGAAAAATGTGTGAAAGTTTGAATTCAAAAATTGACCTTTGAAGTCTGTGTATAAATAATAGATAGATTTTTTTCAACAAACAACTATTATAATTATTTCAATCAGTTTTAGTTTTTTCAAAAAGATAAGATACTATTTTCGATATGATATAAAACCACATATTGGGCCTTATGAATAAAAATAAAGAAATTGAACTTTTTTAGAATTTGCTAACACATAGGTACTTAATGTGTTATGAATACTTAACCTTGTGGCAATCGGTGCCCACTCAAGGAAATGCTTAAAGTGAAAGGATTGTCTTACAAAAATTTAGAATGCCCTTAAAATTGGATAAATAAAAGTAACAATAATTGCTTCTAGATTACTTAGGAAGCACCCTGTTTTCCCTGTATACTAATATAAGGGCTTCATTACAAAATGGGACATCTTTAATTTTCTTCTTAATAATAAAAATAGCTGTATATTATTCTGACCATTCTGGCAAAAACCGTTTTCTAAAATCTTCAATCGTTTTTCAGTTATTGCCAAACAAGTTAATTGTTCCACAATAGACAGCCTAAGTGATGACGTCAAAAGGGGCGTGTTTTTAAGAACCTTTCCAAGCAAAAATAAATTGCATTGAAAATCCCATAAGAGATTTTTGCAAGCCTTGGTACACGTTTATAAGCGTCAAATAAGCAATTTCTTCAAATTATTTATATCTTTGGTGTTATTATTGACCTATTTACATTTTACAGCCACAGATAGAGGTAAGTGTTTCCTGAAAATATTTTATCGGCGTCTGAATAAGTTTTAGGTTATGTTATTTTTTATTTATGGGATTGTTTATTAAGACATAACTGTTAGTTTTTGGTAAAATTCAGCTTCAGGTGGTGTTTATTTATTAATATAAAGTAAACCCACTCTATAGCCTAAATAGATTTTATTATATGTAGATTCATATTATCTGCTAAAGTGGTTGTGGGTTTTGTTTCCCGATTGCAAACATAGCGAAGAAAACTTGCAAGTTTGTTGTATTCCCTGCAGAGATAGAAGAAAGGAAAGCCACAACCACTAGCAGATGTGAATCTATAATAAAAATTATTCAGGGTATAGACTGGGTTTACTTTAAATAAACACTAGGTATATACCATTTATTTATTACTTATTTTACCAAAACCAATTATGTCCAAATAAACAATAAGAACAAAAATAACATAGCCTCAAACTTATTCAGACGCCGGCCGATAAAATATTTTCAGGAAACACTTACCTCTATCTGTGGCTGTAAATAGGTCATCACCAAGAATATAAATAATTTGAAGAAATTGCTTATTTATCGCTTATAAGCGTGTACCAAGGCTTGCAAAAAGTCTCTTATGGGATTTTCAATGCAATTTATTTTTGTTTGGAAAGGTTTTCAGTAACACGCCCCTTGTGACGTCAGACTTAGGCTGTCCATTAAACTCACATTCGCCGTTTATTAAATGTCTTTTTTAAATGGGTCTTTACTAATGAGGGCTTTATGATTGGCTTAACCGAATTTTAGTAAACCTACAAAAAAAACAAATGTCACTTTTGGAACTATGGGCCATCCTTTAATTGAAAAATATATTAAAAACAATTGGTAATACGGTTCATTTGATAATGTCACAAATTGTACATTTTAGTTACAAAAGTATACCTAATTTAAGAATTATTTTTAGTGCATATGGAAACATAGTGGCAAGAAGACAGTAGACAGCACAGCACAGAACGGGATAGGAGATATAATGTCCATTGCAGCTAGCTATCATAGCAGCCCAAATTGATGTTGCGTTGGTCGGGATGTTGAACTATAAAGTGGTGAGTTTTGTTTTTGTTTCTGCATGTACCATTGTAAAATAAATAAATCGGTTCCTCACTCTTTGGGACTACTGGCAGGCGGTAATCAGTATCCAGTAGGTAACCAACTAGGCCTAGAGGTTTTGAAAAAAATATTGTTATAAAAACCGTTTAGTCCTCTAAGGGCGCATTAATAATTAAAGCCGGGAAAATGTGATAAAAATCTGTATCAATCTTGTTTCTTTTTGTTTGGACTTGTAAATTCGTAAACAAGTTTAAATGAAATAAAGAAAGGAAAAACCTATTTAGAATTGATTAAAAAAGCATAAAGCAGTTAAAAGTTTGCAAAAACCTCTTGAAACTTAATTTTGTTGGGTGTGTCAAAAAAGTGAAATATAAAGAAAAGAAAAACCTTTAAGAGGTATTAAAAAAAACGTAAACTAGTTAAGGTTAAGAAAACGTGTAAAAATTTTAGGAGCATTTCCTTTTGGGTTGTAAACAAAGTTTGAAAATAGAATGTAATTAGATGGAATGAGTTTAGTAGAAACTTGTTCTATAAATAACAGTTTACAAACCGTCTAAACCCTTAAAAATTAACGTAATAAATTTGTGTCTTGATTTTGTTGAGGTTTGTAAAATAAGTTAAGTATCGAGAAATGGGAAATGTCTGAGAAGTTAGAAACAAACTTGTAAGAACCTATAAAACGTTAGTCCTGTTGTTTCATCATGGTTTGGTTTTTTAAGAAATCATTTTTGAGCGCTCTGTAAAATGTAAAATATTTGTATAACATGCGCCCGAATTATAATATCTAACATCTTGAGGAAGGTTTCTAGATTTCGTGTAGTTTTTCACACAATCCTCGTTTGACCAGCCTCTAGAGGTATATGAAAATAAACGATATAATTATTTCATTTATGGAACTTCGCTTTATGGCGCTATAATAGTACCTACATTGCCATTCAGTTATATTATAATAGCTAGATGTAAAGACCAAACTTACGGTGAACTCCAAATTTCCTAGTCTGTATATAAAGCTGGATTTGTAAACTCGAATATACCACGTCTATACCTTGTCAAACTTTGTGCCATGAATGTCACTGAAGTTTGAATTGTCTATGATCTTCAAAATACAATACAATAAGTCTTTATTCAGAAAATTATCATTCAGATAACAACAGACAAGTGCGTCACGTAAAGGTATATAAACTAAAAGAAAACTGTACTTGTTGATAAATTGTTAAGAACTAAAAAAAGTAAGACTGCAAAAGAATATTACAATCAGGGACGTATCTAGGAATTTTGGCGCCCCGGGCGAATAGTAGTTCTGGCGCCCTACAAGACAATCTTAAAACTAAAATAGTACATCTACAAATTTTAGATGTTACAAATATATTAACAGACTTACTTTCATAGTTAAATGTCGAATAAACAAATAGGGCTTAAAACGAAAAGATTTAAAAAAGCTCATAATATTAGCATAATATTTATACATTTTATTTTATACAACACAACACATAACACATTAAAAATATCAAATAAGTTTTGTCACTTTTAAAACAAGAAACGTTATTATTTAAAAAAATATTACAAATTTATTTTTCTTGCCTTCTGTTCAGCAAATTTATTAATTAGCTCGTCGTAATTGAGTTGACGAGAAATCCACTTCCGGCTCGGCGCCTTTTCTTCAAATATCGGCGTTGCCAAATGTCAAAAACCATCCGGACATTAATTATATTAGTAAATTTATTTAAATTCCCGTATTTCTAATGACCATTTTGGCGCCCTGTTAATATGGCGCCCCGAGCGGTCGCCCTATTCGCCCCCCCCCCCTTGCTACGTCACTGATTACAATACATTAAAATCATTATTATTGCTCAAATTCTTTAGTCCTGTACATTAAATTAAAGATTTTTCGTTTGAAGATTCTGAAGTTACCCTTAACTCATTGGGCAATTTATTAAAAAAAAATACACAATAAGTTGGACCCCTTTCCCTTGTGTGCTGGTAGATTGTATTATGTCGACGTGGTGTTGAATGTGTGCCCTTTCATATTCCGAGAATCTTTCAAATCAAATCCTTTGTTCATGCTGAAATTTCAAAAATTTTACCCAAGGACAGTTCACGAGATAAAATAAAATTGAAATATAATGACAATTACAGGCCAGAATTTGTTTATATACAGGGTGTCAATTTGAAAACTTTCAATGCAAATATCTCGAAAACTACAAAAGTTAGAAACAACGCTATTTGGGTAGGGGGAACTAGAACCACCATACTTTGCCAAGGGGTCAGTCACCCCCTAGGCGCCCCACACCACCACTTTAAAATTTCAAATAGCACTACCCCCTTTGTTATACCTGAAATGAAAGGTCTCGCTTAGTAGTACCTATTTAGCTGCACAAAAAAATCGATAAAAAAGAATTTGTAGCTTTAAAAAAATTAAATATTTTATTTGATTAAATGCTCAAAATGCATTCCATTTTTGTTGTAAACAATAGAACAACCCATTTTCAAATCAAGATCAGCTGGATATTGCCCGAAATATATAAATATAGGAACTTAGATGAAAATTTGCTACATTTTCATCAAGATTCAATATTTCAATATTTTTATAAATTACATTTTTTTTTGTGCAGCTAAATACTACTCAGCGAGACCTTTCATTTCAGGTATAACAAAGGGGGTAGTGCCATTTGAAATTTTAAAGTGGTGGTGTGGAGCGCCTAGGGGGTGACTGACCCCTTGACTAAGGTATGGTGGTTCCCCTACCCAAATAACATTTAGATATATCAAATGCGTTGTGCTAACTTTTATAGTTTTCGAGATATTTGCATTGAAACTTTTCAAATTGACACCCTGTATAACGCACTACATGTATCACATTGTCATAAAATATAAAATTTAATTACACGTACCCAACATTTAAAGGACTTTATAATGGTTTTAGAGTTTTTAGCGTTCCGATAGAGTCTTTAGTCATTTATTAGGTTAATTATTAAAATCATCCAGTTTTCGACTTTCATTTAGGAATCATCTATATGGTAGAATGATTTTTTATAAGGTACTTACTTTTTTATTGTGATTTGAAACTTTGTCCTACTGAGTTGTCTGATCTTAGGTGGCAGTTTGTTGTAGAAAGTAGGATCATAGTGTAATGTCGCATTTCAGCACTTTTTTAGTCGTAGGAATTCGATATGTATGTTTTTCTTATTGCGGGTGTCGTAGTCATGTAGATTCTGAATAGTATCAAATTTTAACATGTTTTTCATGTAAATTTGGGAGTCAAGAATTTCTTCGTTAAAAATAAATATCAAGCATTTATACTGATACAGACCTGGCAAAGTCTGAATACCCAACATTTTGAATTTTTCCCTGCAGGAATGTCTTCCCCTCATCCCGAACAAGATGACCGACCGCTGCTCGGTTTTTTTGCCCTATAAAAGCTTATTTCATCCCTGTAACTTCTCCCCAGAATATAATTCCGAAGCGTAGTATTGAATGTATATTGGCAAAATATACTATTTTCAGTTTATTGAGATCTAGATATTTAGACATAATTTTTAGTGAGTAAGTAACATGCCGAATTGACTTTCTTGCATACCTTCAAAATTTGAGTACCCCAGTCCCAAGTTTTGGTTTATATGGAGACCCAGAAATTTTGTGCTTTGATTTGAGAACATTTGCTGCGACGTTTGATCATAGAAGTAAGTTAAAACTTCAAAGTGCTGCCAAAATTTTCCATATGGATTCTAAATTACAATATGGTGGGGGAGGGTACAGTATGATGTGTCCTTTCGTTAGCCATTATCGAAAATTTAACATGACCGTTAAAATTTCGACCAATGGCAAGGGTTCCGGCCTTAGTTCACTGCCGTTGGCAGGTACACACTATCACTAAATTTTATCTTCCTCGAGAAACTGTACAGGCTTATATATTATTGATTAGAAAAATAAAGAGGCATCAAGAGGAACCTTCTTAAACTTATACGCAGGTATCTTTTAACCGATATTTTGACTAAGAAAAACTTGTATTGTATGAAAAACTAAAGAAAATGTACGACTTAGGTAGGTACCTATTGTTTTGTTACTACATTTTTGTCCTAACCTAACCTAAGTATGACATGCTCAATCTTCAATATTATACTATCTATTTTATAGGTAACTAATATACTTATAATCTGTCTATGTTTATTGCCTAAATATACAATTTAAACAATGTATCAAAATATTATTAAAAAAAAGGTACCTACCTACACACTACATTGTTCCAGTGTTACCTACCATCAAGTGTTCTGCTGGTTGCGGTGAGTTCCCTGATTAAAAACCACCGGAGTGAAGATGGCAGCCAAAATTTTCGGAAATACCCGAGCGTCAAAGTATCATCCACCATTGCATATACACTGCTCATTCTAATTCTATTTAAATAAAATAATAACTCCTCCGGAACTTAAAATTTCTAAAGTGTGCCCAATACATAAAGCGGGTTCTAAAGTACAACAAAATAACTATAGACCAATCTCGATAATCAGTGTATTTTCCAAAATAATAGAAACGGTAATTAAAAAACGCATGATATCATTTATCGAAAGATTTATCTCATATGATCTATATCAATATGGATTTCTCAAAAATAGCAGTACCCTGAGTGCAACCGTTGACCTTCTTAACTATATTTCCCCGAACTTGGACGACAGTAAAATCATAATAGCAGTTTTTGTTGACCTACAAAAGGCTTTTGATGTGGTAAACCATACGATTTTGTTGAATAAGTTGGAGAGAATGGGCTTTAGGGGATGCGCGCTCTCCTTGATTAGGTCTTACTTACTGGATAGGAAGCAGTATGTTTATGTAAATGAACAAGAAAGTGACATATTAACTTATAACTGTGGTGTGCCTCAGGGTTCTGTTTTAGGGCCCTTGCTCTATTCTCTTTATGTTCTTAGTCTGCGGGTATCTGGGTTGAGTGCCCAATACTACACTTTTGCAGACGACACAGTTCTGTTGTATGCAGACCACTGTTGCGACGTGTTGGTCAATCGAGTGAACACCGACTTGACTAAATATAGTCAATGGCTACTACAAAACAACCTTAAAATTAATTTGACAAAAACAAAGTATATAATGTTTAAACAAAAAAACAAAAAAATAACACATGTTAACATATCCTTGAATGAAATAAAAATAGAAAACACAAGCAGTATAAAATATCTGGGACTCATACTGGATGAAAAACTTAACTGGAATGCGCACTATGAACATATAAAAGAAAAAATTATACCCTTTATGGGAGCATTTCACAGATGCAAACATTTTTTAAGCAATGCAGCCAAATATAAAGTCTACAACGCGTATATCCTTTCAATCCTGCGATACCTTATTCCAGTATGGGGCACCTGCAATAAAACTACATTTCAAAAAGTTAAAGTTCTACAAAATAAAATACTTAAAATACTTTTTAATCTTGACTATCGTATACATACAAATGACTTATATAAGTTACTAAAAGTGAACTCGATTGACCAGATTTGTGAATTAGAACAGGCAAAACTAATCTTTAAAATTATAAATAGACTACAAAAATCAAATTACACTATACTATATTCAAATGACATACATACATATCACGTAAGGAACAACAATATCAGACTAAAGAGTGCGAGAACAAATGTTGCCTTGAGAAACCCTATTGATGAATCTTCGAGAACTTTTAATAGCCTGCCGAGGGAACTTAGACAGGAAACCTCTTATAACAAGTTTATTAAGAAAGTGAAACAAAGATTTGATAGATAATTATACAATTATACAATTATACCTTTATTGTTGGCCACACAAAGTTTATAAACTCTATATAACAAGCTCCGGTACCAATGCTATAATGCATTGTTTAGGAGTTCAGTTCATTTAGATAAGCTGTCGATAACATATATGTTAGCTTTAAATTACGTATACAAAAAAATTATAAATTATAAATTGTAACCGATTGCTTTAATAAATGATATGTTCTAAAAAAAAAACTATATATATTATCTATAATTGCTTTTCGTAGATTGAATTCAATTACCACTTACCTATATTTTTAATATAATTTAAACATATTGTTTTTGTTTTTCTTTTTACAACTGATATACTATCAAGTTCATATTTTGCAAAGAGGTGTAGGAACATGAAAGTAATTTTTTAAACCAGTGCGTCCTCTTGCACTACCTTGGGTCAAGAGAAAATAATTTAAATTAAACATAAGTAAAAGTTTATGCTTATAATATATTTAAATGCTTTATACATAAACCACCTAAAGTCTAGAAAAAATATGTTACTTATAATATCCCTACTGCAAGAGTAGTGCAAGAGGACGTCACTGGTTTAAAAAATTACTTTCATGTTCCTACACCTCTTTGCAAAATATGAACTTGATAGGTAGTATAACAGTTGTAAAAAGAAAAACAAAAACAATATGTTTAAATTATATTAAAAATAATATATAAAATATAAGTGGTAATTGAATTCAATTATAGATAATATAGTTATTATTTTATTTAAATAGAATTAGAATGAGCAGTGTAGGTATAATATGCAATGGTGGATGATAATATTTTGACGCTCTGGTATTTCCGGAAATTTTGGCTGCCATCTTCACTCCGGTCTAAAAACCTTTCCTCGAAAATGCTTTATGCAACGCAAGGACCTACATTTGCGCAATACCAAATCGTCTCTTGGGATTCTTTTTTTTTTCATCAATAAATAGCATTTTTTCAGTAAAAAACATAGTTCCGAGTTTCACCCGGGAACACATCATGAATTTGGCATTTTTCGCTATTTCACAGCAACTTGATGAAATAATAATCTATGGTTTTACGCATAACTACGTTAAATTAATGTTATAGGCTTTCTAAAATATTAACCTTAAACTGCTAAAAACAACTAACCTGTCAAAATGTGGATCGACTAGAAACAGCTGATTTTAGAATGTGGGCGGTAGCGTGACGACTTGTTCCTCGATACCGCAGTGTTAGTCACGCAATGTTTATTGTTTTGTTACGAGTCAGTTAGTAGTTGAATCTTTTCGGGCGGGTGTGTCGGTCGATTTGTATTTTAGTGCCTAAACGCGCACAAATAGCAGCGGCGATTTAGCGGGAAATTCATTTTCGATGGTCTAAATTCAGTGCGGATATCATTGTTAATTAAATAGTACGTTGGGTACGGTATCGCCGCCGGCTTTAAAATTACGATTTCCGTGGATGTTTTACCGACTTTTCAAATCAAGTGTTCGTAATTAGTGGGTTTCTTACAGACAAGTAGTGTGGTTCGCCATCAGCACCTTTAAATTGGATTATATTGTTTCTCGTAAATGTAAGTTAAAAATGTATTTTTTTATATAACTTTTTCCAATATTTAAGGGGCACAATGAGAACTTTTTGCCAAATAATCAACGGAAATCAATAAATAAGCATGAAATACCCTTGAATTTTTCTTATTATTGCGTTTAAAGCAAGATTTAGGAGGATAAATAGATAGGCATTGTCGTATAACTAGTCATTTAATGCTATTTTATCTAGTGCATAACCCCTGTAGTAGTTTTTAAGTTTAATTTAGTTTTCAATTTTTTAGGAATAATAATTTGTTAGTATTATTATTATTTTTTTTTTAAAGGCACAAATAATGAAAAAATTATTTGTCAGAAACAAAAAGTAATTTTGGCAAAAAGTTGTTTTCGATAAAAGTTTTGAAGTGTAAAATGTTAATTCACGGTATGAAGTGTATTTGCCTTCTGTATTGTGGGTCATTTGTGTTTAGTTTTACGAGAAAAGTCGTTAAATGACTTCAGGCGGACAAATGGGATTTGTATTTTTTGGTCTCTGGGATGTTTTTAAATTTGGTTTTCGTGAGCGGCTTTTATGACAGTCAAGTGAAGAATGGGTACAACGATTTCGCGTTTCTATTTATAAGCCATTCAACTCCCTTAACAAGCCCCGCCTTTTGGTCATTTAGCGATGTTTTGTTCATTGATTGGTCGCGTTTTTTGATATACCCCAAAACATTTTCGGCTGGTAAAATTAATGCGTAATTAGCCCTGAGTAAGTCAGGAGGCTCCTCCCTGTTTCATACATATTTTTGACAATTGTTGCTAAAATTTGTATCACTAAACAAATAAAAGTTGATATTTTACTTTAATATAATGTAACCCATCGAAATGCGATATTTTTTCAAAAAAAAAATTATTGATTATAGAAAATATCGAGTTGTAGTTTTTCGCTGGGTTGTCATTGGCTGAAACCGTTTATTGCGTTGTAATTAAATGGATAAGAATATAAAACGCGGCGTTTTTGGTTCATTCGGGACCTGAATTTTGCTTGCTAAAGTACTTCACGTCAGTTTAATTTTTGAAGTTAAACTTAAAATTTTTTTTTTAAAATTTTCCACTTGTCATCAAGTGTTGTGCCGTACCTTTCAATAGGGGGGCAATAAAGTTTTCGCGTCTATCGAGGAGGTGATTCCCGTCCTTTTTGATATAGTTATCTTTCCGGGATTTACAGTGATTTGATTGGAATACTATTCAAATGTTATTCCCTTGATTAGTTGGTGGATTCCTGTATGTCAATCAAGTGTTATTCCCTTGATTTGGATTATCAGTGATTTATTTTTTGGATACTTCTGTGGATTAGTATGCTCATACCCATGCGGACCTGGGTCGTGTTACGCGAGGTATTGGGGAATCGGAAGTAGGGGGGAAAATATTTTCGGGCGCGAAATTTAAATGTTTCAGCTCTGGTTTTCACGTCGTCGCTTCGCATACAGGCAAGTAAGGAATTCCAGAGTTGAATAGTTCGTTGGCTGTTACCGGACTAGTCCTGGCACTGCAGGCTAGTTTACGAGGTAACAACCCCTAGATTTCTTTATAAAAATAAGAGAGACGCAGTCCCCCAGACTTGGCCGTCTGCCAAAAAGAGCCATTGCGAATTTATTAAGTGGGGCGCAGCCCCCCAAGTGAAAATAAGCTTGATTATTATTTATTTGTTGTTAATTGTTTATAATAATAGTTTACTGAAACTAATTTCGATAAACCTTTTAGTTTTTATAATTGAAGTTTTAGTTTTAAATCATTTTCTTCTTGAGGTAAAGTTTATCGAGATTGGATGTTATATGTTATAAATGTTGGGTTAATATTAAGTTTGTCGATTGTCATTATTGTAATGTAAAAGGTTTTGAAAAAATATTGAAATAAACCAAAACACTTTATTCTCTTTTGCCCTCCGTGGAATTACATATTACAAATTAACATTAATTAAAAGTCCTCCCCTTGCCCCCCCCCATAAATTAGTTAAAAAAGAAAATAGAGAAAAAGTATTTAAGAATTGGTAATACGTTACCTTCTCTCTTACCATTAACCACCATGAGGTTATTGGTTGACCCCTTTTGATTAAATTTTTGATTTCTCTTCAAATATTTTTATCTTAATTTTGGTGGACCGGTGGCCTTTCCGCCATCGGGGTTAAAGGAGGTGGGACCACCCTTAACAAAGAAAAAATTAATTAATATTTTTAGGATTGATTTTTCTTATAAATTTAGTTTTTGATTTTTTTTAAAACCAATAAAAAAATCTGGCATCCCTAAATTATCAAAATGACCGAAAAAACCATTGAATGCTCGGGTAGTATAGAGTCCCAAGTAAGCCCTGAGAATCCTGAAGCCCAGGATTTTTCAACAATGGTAGAATCAATCCAAACTTATTTAAATATAACCAAAAATGCCGACCAGGACGCCTTACTTGCTTCCCAAACCAATCCTCGGTGGGACCGAGAACCACTCCCAGGGATAGAAACGCACTCCAATAGGGACATATTGGGCAACGTTAGGCCAACTCGCCCAGCCGAGTTGGCCCCAATGCGAGAAGTAGGAGTCGACCCTCTCTGGAATCCGGCTTTACTTAGGAGAACGCTACTCGGTCAAAAAGACCTCGACTCTGACTCGGGCTCTGAAGGTAGCGTATCTTTCCACAGACCGCCGAAGCAAAGACATCCACAGGGCCGTATCGGCGACATGGCATCCCTGGTGGGGAAACAAATTGATGAAATAGTTGCCCCACGTAACCAGTTTGTACAGACCGATGGATCTGGAGGACCCTATACGAAGTTTGCCAACTCCACTTCTTGTGAAACCAAAAAAATGACAGATGTACAGGACCTTGTGCAGGCGATTGGAAGCTTAGTACATATAATCGGTGATCAACGAAGTAATCCCCCCGCCCCCTCAAATAAATTACGAGAAACTTTCAGCGGGTTTCAACACGAAAGCCCCGATTTATTCTTGATAACACTGCAAAGATATTTTTTACAATGCAATATTTTAGATGAAAATGAAAAAATTAATATTGCAGTGGAGCAGCTTCAAAGGGGGGCCCGAAGTTGGATAGAGCCGCTAAAAGGACTAATTTTGAATTTTGAAGAATTCGCTAAGCGCTTAAGCAGACGTTTTAATAGCCCCGAGCTAGTAAGCGACCTAAAATCAAATTTATACGGACTTAAACAAAAGAATAACGAAAAAGTTGAAGAGTTCATACTAAAAAAGAGAGCATTATTTAGGAGGTTGGTGCCCTTTGGGACAGAACAAGAATGTGTTAATGTCATTGTGCCCTTATTAATACCAGCCCTCCGTTCTAGGATAAGATGCGTGGACATATTGGATACCGATCGCCTTACGTGTCTCACGATGGCGATCGAGCAGGACCAGACTGAAGAACGACAACAGACAATTAATACTAACCCCCCCAATCCAACTAATATAGTAAATAATAATGAACGACCAAGGACGAATAATGTCTCGAATAGGCCAAGACCTCCTGTAAGGTCACGCCCCTGCCGACATTGTCAGGGGGAACATTTTGATCATGAATGCCGCCAAAGAACTTATGAAGAAAAGAAGACTCCCCCTGCCCGTGACCAAATTTTGGAAAATCAAAATTCCAAAAAGGAACAGGCCAAAAATAATTCCCAAAAAAACTAAGCGCTGATCGATCCGCCTTGGGGCAGGACGATCCAAGACCATTAAAGACCCCAATTAATGTAATTAAAGAATCAATTAATTCGATAGGCTCGCGGCCCTTAGTCCGAGTGCAAATGTTTGATAAAGATTATGAAGCCCTCATTGACACGGGTTCTGATTTAAATCTGATTTCAGAGGATCTAATCGAATCTGAAATATATATAGAAGATGATCGGGTTCTCATATTAGCAATAGAAGGTGCTAAAGCGAGAGTTCTAGGATTAATTGAAGTCAATTTAGTTTTAGGGAATTATAGTTATAAAGTAGTTTTCAATATTGTTGCAGGATTAACTGCTAAAATTATATTAGGTAGCGAGTTTTTAAGGACAGAACAAGCCCTAATGGACTTCAATAGAAGCTGTATATATATTGGACAGACTCTACGTCAAACCATATATTGGAAACAATTCCATTCGGTAGATATGCCATGCGAATTGCCGGAAATGGGACCGGACGTCCCGGGAAATATCAGGGATCTTATTCAGGAATTCAAAGACATTTTTCTAATCGGATTAGCACAGCCAACAACTCGTACCACCCAACATAGGATCGTCTTAAAGGATAATAAAGTCATCAATCAACGCTGTTATAATTTAAATCCAGACAAGAAAAAAATCTTGAATGATCAGATCCAAGAAATGTTATGCGCAGGCGTAATAGAACCTACACAGTCACCGTTCTCTTCGCCACCTTTGCTTGTTACGAGGCCAGGAAAAAACCCAAGATTCTGTATCGATTTTAGGCGCCTGAACGATATTAGTGTCGCAGAATCCTCGACCTTGCCACGTATACCGGACTCCGTGAAAGCTTTAGCCCAAGCCAAATATTTTACAGTTTTGGACCTTAAGAGCGGATACTGGCAAATTCCCATGGAAGACTCCAGTAAACAGTATACCGCTTTCACTACACCAGACGGGGCAAGTTATCATTTCAATGTGATGCCATTTGGGCTAAAAAACGCACCCAGTACCTTCCAGAAACTTATGTCGACAGAAGTATTGGTAGGCCTGATACAGGAGTTTGTACAGGTCTACCTTGATGACATTATAATATATTCAACCGACAAGGACACTCATGCTAGACATTTACGAATCGTTTTCGAGCGACTTCGGATACATAATTTGAAAGTAAGCGCCGAAAAATGCCAGATTTGCCAAACTAGCATAGACTATTTAGGATATAGGATTTGTGGCGATTACACTGAACCACAAACCAAACATTTGGAACAAATCAAAGCATGTCCCGAACCAAGGACCAAGAAGCAACTGCAGTCTTTCCTGGGATTATGCAACTGGGTACGGGAGTACATTCCGAATATGGCCGAACTTACTGCCCCGATGACCGAAGCGTTAAAGGGTTCAAAATTTACATGGACTAGCCTGCAAACTGACGCATTTATGAAAACTAAAACTACTGTAGCCCAAGCAAAGCAATTGAGTCGCCCTAATTTTGAAAAAAAATTCATATTACAGACGGACGCCTCAGCTATAGGCATGTCCGCTGTACTGTATCAAGAACCTGAAGATGGCTCGGAAGTACGAAACATTATTTCATACGCTAGCGCAAAATTTCATTCTTCTCAACAGCGTTACCACATTAACGAACAGGAGTGTCTTGCGCTCGTCTGGGCTATTCAATACTTCCGAGCCTATCTGGAAGATCGGCCTTTTATGGTCCGTACGGACAGCAAGTCATTGACCTGGCTCCAAAAATTTAAGGACTCACGAGCCAAGCTGACCAGGTGGGCGCTCCTTCTTCAGGAATTTAAATTTGAAATTCAACATGTTCCCGGATCAAAAAATCATTTACCTGATTTATTAAGCCGCAATCCCGAGGAGACTCCCTATGAAGCGGAACCAGACAATGATCGATTGTTGCCCCCCTCTGTGGAGACGACTAAATCAACGGTAGCTCAATGTGCTGTAGTTATAGCCGACCTGGGTGATTTATACACTAAAATTGCCGAAAACCAGGAGCATGATAAGGCAATTCGGCGTTTAAAAGTCACTTTGGACCTGCTTGCAGGCCAACAACCAACGGATAACAAACAAAGACGTGTATTGGAAGAGTTCGTACTTATTGATAATTTATTATGGCGTAGACATCCACAGGGAGATAGACTTGTTGTGCCCCGACAATATACACAACAAGTTATTTATATGCACCACGATGACCCGGAACAAAGCCATCCTGGAACTGAGGAAACTGTCCGAAAAATCGCAAACAAGTATTTTTGGGGATGTATGCACAAAGAGATCACAGAATATGTATCTAAGTGTATAATTTGCTCAATTTGCAAAACCCAGCAAAAGCAAAAGCATGCTCCCCAAACGCCACGCACTCCTACCAATCCCTTCGAGATGATAAGTATCGACTTGTTAGGACCGTATCGCGAAGCCGCCGGAACGCACAATCAATATATTCTTTTTGCCGAAGATGTTTTCTCTAAATGGATAGAGGCACGAACTTATTCGGATGTAAGTGCCAAGGATGTATTAGAATTTCTAAAGACGGAAATAATTGCACGATACGGATATCCTAAGCATATAGTAAGCGATAACGCCAAGATATTTAAGGCGAACGTACTAACGAAATTTTGCGAAGTAAAAAAGATTAGACAACATAACTCCAGTGTATACCATCAACGGGCAAACCCCGTGGAGAGAAGAGTACAAGAATTAAAAAAGGTATTGCGAGTTCTTTTATTAAATAAACAAGAAAACCAGTGGGAGCGAGTTTTGCCTCAAGCCCTCCAAGTATTAAGAAGCAGGCGAAATAGAGCCACCGGGGAAACGCCGGCGTCGATTATATTGGGGTATGAACTCAAATGCCCAGGCGAATGGCAAACTAAATGGACCCAGTACCAAAAAACCCAGACGAAAGAACAAAGGGTATTAACAAGAAGACAAGTTTATGCAAAACAGTTGGATTTTCAACGGAAAGAATTTTCTGAAGCCGGATCTGCCATACTTAAGTTAAATGTTGGAGATATGGTAAATGCAAAGTTTCACCGTACAGGAGCTTTTCAACCTGCCTGGACCGGGCCTCATCAGGTCACAAAAGTCTTGGGGAATTCAGCTTATGAGGTTATAGTGAACGACAACCCCGTTAACTTCCATATCGACGATCTGCGAAAAGCGAAGAACGGAAATCAAGTTGACCTCGACGAATACCCCATATATGAAGAAAGCGATGACAGCGACGCGGAATTCGAATTTTCCGCTGAGGAGGTTCCCCCCCAAAATGTCGAAGACTCTGAGGAAGAACCTGAACAACCTCAAGAAAATAAACAAATGGACGAGACGACGCCTCAATTACATGCAATGCAAATTGATCAATGTTCGAGTTCCGAAATACTGGGGAACAAATTGCCCACCGAATTCTTGCACCAGCAACGACTCCTAAAAGATGTTGAACGAAACGTCAATGTTTTAAAAACCAAAGTTTCCAATATTCAACACTTTCAAGATTTATTAATCCTAGAGGAATTGCTCACCCAGGAAATTCAAAATGTAGAGAAGATCGAAACGTTGGGGCATGAATGTTTGAGAAAACAACGAAAAAACATTGTAGACAAAATTGAGGTTGTAATCGACGATATGTATCTACGTGATCATATCCCCATGAAGACAAATCTACGCGATTGTATTCAACCAGAAACCCAGAAGACAAATCTTACAGTTCCTGCAGCCCTAAAAAAAGAAAAGGACGATCTAATCTCAAAAGCAAGTACGAAGTACTTCTATAACTCCAGGCTAAACAAAGACTCAGTACTACCCGGAGCTTATTGTAATAGGTGGGGTGATTTCTTTAAGTTAAAGGAAGAATTTTGGGAGGGGGTTCTTAATTGTTTTTGAGGGTTCGTAGAAATAAACTTAAAATTAAGTACTTTAAGTTATTTTTCCGTCTTGTGGGGGGGGTGTCGTATAACTAGTCATTTAATGCTATTTTATCTAGTGCATAACCCCTGTAGTAGTTTTTAAGTTTAATTTAGTTTTCAATTTTTTAGGAATAATAATTTGTTAGTATTATTATTATTTTTTTTTTAAAGGCACAAATAATGAAAAAATTATTTGTCAGAAACAAAAAGTAATTTTGGCAAAAAGTTGTTTTCGATAAAAGTTTTGAAGTGTAAAATGTTAATTCACGGTATGAAGTGTATTTGCCTTCTGTATTGTGGGTCATTTGTGTTTAGTTTTACGAGAAAAGTCGTTAAATGACTTCAGGCGGACAAATGGGATTTGTATTTTTTGGTCTCTGGGATGTTTTTAAATTTGGTTTTCGTGAGCGGCTTTTATGACAGTCAAGTGAAGAATGGGTACAACGATTTCGCGTTTCTATTTATAAGCCATTCAACTCCCTTAACAAGCCCCGCCTTTTGGTCATTTAGCGATGTTTTGTTCATTGATTGGTCGCGTTTTTTGATATACCCCAAAACATTTTCGGCTGGTAAAATTAATGCGTAATTAGCCCTGAGTAAGTCAGGAGGCTCCTCCCTGTTTCATACATATTTTTGACAATTGTTGCTAAAATTTGTATCACTAAACAAATAAAAGTTGATATTTTACTTTAATATAATGTAACCCATCGAAATGCGATATTTTTTCAAAAAAAAATTATTGATTATAGAAAATATCGAGTTGTAGTTTTTCGCTGGGTTGTCATTGGCTGAAACCGTTTATTGCGTTGTAATTAAATGGATAAGAATATAAAACGCGGCGTTTTTGGTTCATTCGGGACCTGAATTTTGCTTGCTAAAGTACTTCACGTCAGTTTAATTTTTGAAGTTAAACTTAAAATTTTTTTTTTAAAATTTTCCACTTGTCATCAAGTGTTGTGCCGTACCTTTCAATAGGGGGGCAATAAAGTTTTCGCGTCTATCGAGGAGGTGATTCCCGTCCTTTTTGATATAGTTATCTTTCCGGGATTTACAGTGATTTGATTGGAATACTATTCAAATGTTATTCCCTTGATTAGTTGGTGGATTCCTGTATGTCAATCAAGTGTTATTCCCTTGATTTGGATTATCAGTGATTTATTTTTTGGATACTTCTGTGGATTAGTATGCTCATACCCATGCGGACCTGGGTCGTGTTACGCGAGGTATTGGGGAATCGGAAGTAGGGGGGAAAATATTTTCGGGCGCGAAATTTAAATGTTTCAGCTCTGGTTTTCACGTCGTCGCTTCGCATACAGGCAAGTAAGGAATTCCAGAGTTGAATAGTTCGTTGGCTGTTACCGGACTAGTCCTGGCACTGCAGGCTAGTTTACGAGGTAACAACCCCTAGATTTCTTTATAAAAATAAGAGAGACGCAGTCCCCCAGACTTGGCCGTCTGCCAAAAAGAGCCATTGCGAATTTATTAAGTGGGGCGCAGCCCCCCAAGTGAAAATAAGCTTGATTATTATTTATTTGTTGTTAATTGTTTATAATAATAGTTTACTGAAACTAATTTCGATAAACCTTTTAGTTTTTATAATTGAAGTTTTAGTTTTAAATCATTTTCTTCTTGAGGTAAAGTTTATCGAGATTGGATGTTATATGTTATAAATGTTGGGTTAATATTAAGTTTGTCGATTGTCATTATTGTAATGTAAAAGGTTTTGAAAAAATATTGAAATAAACCAAAACACTTTATTCTCTTTTGCCCTCCGTGGAATTACATATTACAAATTAACATTAATTAAAAGTCCTCCCCTTGCCCCCCCCCATAAATTAGTTAAAAAAGAAAATAGAGAAAAAGTATTTAAGAATTGGTAATACGTTACCTTCTCTCTTACCATTAACCACCATGAGGTTATTGGTTGACCCCTTTTGATTAAATTTTTGATTTCTCTTCAAATATTTTTATCTTAATTTTGGTGGACCGGTGGCCTTTCCGCCATCGGGGTTAAAGGAGGTGGGACCACCCTTAACAAAGAAAAAATTAATTAATATTTTTAGGATTGATTTTTCTTATAAATTTAGTTTTTGATTTTTTTTAAAACCAATAAAAAAATCTGGCATCCCTAAATTATCAAAATGACCGAAAAAACCATTGAATGCTCGGGTAGTATAGAGTCCCAAGTAAGCCCTGAGAATCCTGAAGCCCAGGATTTTTCAACAATGGTAGAATCAATCCAAACTTATTTAAATATAACCAAAAATGCCGACCAGGACGCCTTACTTGCTTCCCAAACCAATCCTCGGTGGGACCGAGAACCACTCCCAGGGATAGAAACGCACTCCAATAGGGACATATTGGGCAACGTTAGGCCAACTCGCCCAGCCGAGTTGGCCCCAATGCGAGAAGTAGGAGTCGACCCTCTCTGGAATCCGGCTTTACTTAGGAGAACGCTACTCGGTCAAAAAGACCTCGACTCTGACTCGGGCTCTGAAGGTAGCGTATCTTTCCACAGACCGCCGAAGCAAAGACATCCACAGGGCCGTATCGGCGACAGCATACCTATATGATTATGTTAGTTTTTTGCTTCATTCAAATCTTTTATACTTAGAAACGGTGAGCATTGTGCACGAAAATTAATTACTGTTGACATCGGTTCTGAATGGTACAATTCGACATATTATTCCGTTGCACTGTCTAATTCTGCCTGATTTAGATTTTCTCCCCGAAATCGGTAATCCAGTAAGTTTGCACAATAATGATCTGGAGTTAGGGCCATCTCCAAACGATAATTCACCTCACTTTTATTGAACCAATCAAAACGCTCATTTTCATAGCAACCACCTTGGTAACGGTCGTCTTACCCGATAAGACTACCGCTAGCTCGAAAAGACGCTTTCGAAAAGACGCTTGTAGCTTTTTTACTTAAATAAAAAATTAGTAACACCTCTAACTTGTATATTTACCTTTATCAGACGGCCTTCATTTTTATGTTCAGTAAATTATCCAATAAAATACACCTCTAGAGGCGGTTTCTTATCTTCATACCTTCGTTTTTCACTCGAAACTCGATTTTCCAAGAAAATTTTCACTCAATGTAATTTTTACTTATAATCAAAGATAAGACCCTCGAGCTAAAGCTCTCGGGATCATATCAGATTATAAGTAAAAATTACATTTCGTAAAAATTTGTCAGAAAATCGATTTCTTGTTAAAAACATCGGTATTACCGATAAGACGCCTCCTCTATCGGTATATTACTGTTGATAATTAACGATATTTTGCACATCATTGGGGCTCAATTCTGTGGTCTTTCCATTTGGAATAATTTTAAGAGGTCATTGTGGCTTCTCATAGAGTGCATAAACTTCTTTGTGCTTTATCCAGTGCAAGAGCTATATATTTCAATTTTTTAAGATATTTGTGTGCATAAGCTTTCAGATCCATATCATTTACCAGTTTAATAATGTCTTTGTCGAGAACAACCCTGTTGTTTGAACAGAGACACTATGTAATGTTGGTCAGTTTTTTAAATAACTTTCTATGCAGTTTGCCAAAGTGTTCCGGCGGACTTTGTTACATATATACAGTGTCACCATTAAAGTCCGCACCATATGGAACTTTTTTTTATTAATGAGGTTAGTTAAAATTAAATTTCGGCAATCGTTTTTGCTTCAAATTAGACTAAAAATTATATAATCAAATGTCACCATCTGTCATTCGGTATCTGTCAAAAATTACATTTTAATCAAAAAATGCTGAAAAATGGCATTGTTTTACCGAATTTCAAAAAATTTTATTAGAAAAAGTTGTTTCTAGTACAATTCTTGGCCTAAGTAAATACAAAGTTTCAGTTTTCTAGCTCAAAGTTGATTTTTTTGCCATTTTTTCTAATTAACTTTTTTTTTTATTTAATGTAAGCTCGCTTAATGGATATTAAACTATTTGCTTATACCATACTCAATATTTTATTTAGTTTGTATGAGTTTTTTTTACTAGAATGCCATTTTTTTTCTAAATTTAAAATTAGAGGCAAAAAAATTTGACACAGGTGGTGCAAAGTTATCCTAATTTAAAAATTTTAACAGATATACGTCAGATGTTTCGTTTTTCAAATGACAAATACATCTAAATATTTGATAAAAATTTTATTTTATACTTAAAACTATCATTATTATTAAAAGGAACAAAAAGGAACTTTAATCATTTTAAATAGGTAACACAAAAGCAATATAAATTTCACATTTCAGTGTGACGTCCTTCTCGCTCTATACAAACACCCGTCCGTCTATAAACGTCTTTGACAGCATTTTGTAAAAAGCTTGGTAGTTGCAAAACCTTTTTATTTCAGCCTTTCAACTATAAATTTGCGGGACTATTTATGAAATCCAAATAGTCAAAATTGCACTGTATTAGGGAGGATCAATAATTCTGAAGAATAAACAAAGCAAATTCCTACATAAACATGCCAATATATTTGGTAGTAAACATAATTCGCAATGTAAACCTCATTCAAACAGAACAAAACTGAATTGGTCAATTTACATAAAAATATCCGTAAAATTCTTAATACTATAATCCAAATCTAGAAATGTACAAAAAGTTCATGTCCTTTTAAAAACCCGAGAAGAACTTTAACTTATTTTTAATCACTTGAGAACTTTGTCACACTAAACACTTTGTTATGGTTGTTAGGTTAGAATTCATTGTTTACCTAATATTATATGATAAAGTTTAACAACAATGATTGTATATCCCAGTAACTGCTTGCATAAACTATTGTCTAAACTTGATAGATCCTACCTTATTATTTATTCAGGTTCGCTTCTATTGCGAACGAAACAAAAATCATGTAACTTCTTGTTTCACTTTCCAAGAAAAAAATAGGCACAGAACAATATTTAGTCGGCCGTTGACAGTTAATAATTTCACTAAAGTGTTGAATTTTTTTTAACTGAAACACTCGATCACACCGTCAATTTATACTTGTTCAAACGCAAGTGCAACGACGGGATATAAGAAAGGAGGAACCTTAATTTAGTACCTACGTAATAAGTTGCTACGAACTTTTTATTATAATAATATGTAGTTGCCCAATAGCTTGGTGCAACACAAAAGCAAATGATTTTTGAACTCCGCGAAGAACGCGAATCACCAATAGCTTGGTGCCGAGAAAAAAAAAACTACGTAATGAAGAGCGCGACTAACTTGCTCGATGAACAACACAACACTAACTACCCTTGTCTCCAATAAATGCGAAACTTTTTTACCTTTTTTGCGCCAGAGAAGCAGCCGGGACCACTGCACGAACCTATGATGACATCAGTCATTCATAATTTTGAATAGACGCCGAGTCTTGACCAATCAGTGAAGATAATTTCTTTTTGAAGAAAAAGAGAGCGTGACAATGGTAGCCAGCCGCTCCGTTTGGCGCTGATATTTTTATTGTGCCCAAGTAAACATCAAATCCAATGAGCGAGAAAGAGAAATGAGAGAGAAAGAATTTATTTTTTTTACCCCTATTTGACTAATCTTTATTACGGTCATAAGCAACAACGACCAGCGTTAGCATCTAAGATGATTTCAGACTCTGCTCGCTTTTTTTATTTAATTTAAAAAATAAAACACCTAATGTTGTGACTAGTTTCACAACACTTGGTCTTATATCGGCACAAAACTGTCTTATCGTTTGTTCCAAATGCTCGATATTTCTAAACGGTCGATTCTTATAAACTTTCTGCTTAAGATAACCCCACAGAAAAAAGTCTAGAGGGGTTATGTCAGGCGACCTGGGTGGCCAGTGACATTCTCTATCACGCCCTATAACTCTGTTTTGAAATAATTGGTTTATGCGTTCTTTCACTGATACAGTTTGATGTATGGGTGCACCATCAAGCTGATACCATAAGTTATGTCTATGGTGTGCATGTTATCCAAAACTTCGGTAATCTCGTTATCAAGAAAATTCAGGTACCTTTCACCAGTTAAGTTTACTCTAAAGAAGTATGGTCCAATAAGCTCATCTTTCAAAATTCCACACCAAACATTGGTTTTAAAATGATACTGGTCGCGACATTCAATTGTGAAGTTAGGATTTTCTTGGGACCACCATCGGCAATTTTGTGAGCTCACGGTACCATTCGAAGAGAAAGTGGCTTCATCTGTCCATAATATCTTGTATGGAAAAAGAATATTCTCCTCATATTGTCCCTGATACCAAAACGAAAAATCAAGTCGGATATCAAAATCGCGTTCTTTTAATGTGTTTATAAACTTGGGTTTATATGCCCGAAACCGATGTTTCTGAAGAAATTTTCTAACGCTTTTCCTCTTGCACCCTGTTGAATCACTTATCTTGGTTACACTAGTTTGACCGTGGTCAATAAAACATCAAGTTGTGCTGCTTCATCGTATTTACTTGCCGCGTGAGGTTTCTTAAAATTTTATTATTTTGAACAGATCCAGTTTCTCTAAATTTTGACATTATTCTTGAAACAGTCCTATGCTGCAAATTTTTTCCTGAATGCCTCTCATTAAAAATGGCAGATACTTGCCGGTTAGGCATATTCTCTCCACAAATTAAGACAATTTCTATTTTTTCTTGAATGGACAACATTGGTGACAACACTGAAAACTAACTTGCGAAAATATTCAAATTTATGACATTTCTTTTATTTATTCGGCACTCTAATTCGTTTTTTTTTTCCATAGCCTACTTACAAAATTCAAAATTGCCTTGATATTTTATTGTGGATAAAAAGAAAATTTGTCTAAATTTTGAACTAATCTGATATCTGGGAATTTTATTATAGGTTTTTTAAACTTCTTAGGTGTATGTACTATCAAAAAAATGGAATATCTGACGTTTATCTGTTAACATTTTTAAATTAGGATAACTTTGCACCACCTGTGTCAAATTTTTTTGCCTCTAATTTTAAATTTCGAAAAAAAAATGGCATTCTAGTAAAAAAAGCTCATACAAACTAAATAAAATATTGAGTATGGTATAAGCAAATAGTTTAATATCCATTAAGCGAACTTACATTAAATAAAAAAAAAGTTAATTAGAAAAAATGACAAAAAAATCAACTTTGAGCTAGAAAACTGAAACTTTGTATTTAGGCCAAGAATTGTACTAGAAACATAACAACTTTTTCTAATAAAATTTTTTGAAATTCGGTAAAACAATGCCATTTTTCAGCATTTTTTGATTAAAATGTAATTTTTGACAGATACCGAATGACAGATGGTGACATTTGATTATATAATTTTTAATCTAATTTGAAGCAAAAATGATTGCCGAAATTTATTTTAACTAACCTCATTAATAAAAAAAAGTTCCATATGGTGCGGACAATGGTGACACTGTATTGGACAAACAGGAAGAGCTTTCAAAACAAGAATTAAAGAATATGAAATCAAGTTTTATAAAAAATAACAACTTTTCACATTATGCATTACATTTGGATTCAGAAAAACACCAATTTTCCAAAGATTTTAAAATTTTACACATAGAAAACAAATCTAAGAAAGTAAATTATTTGGAAAGTTTAGAGATTAACAAAAAGAAAAGGTCGGGTTTATTATTGAACGAACAACTAGACACAAATTACTACCCATTATTGAATTTATATACCTAATTCCATAAAAAGATTACATCTCTACCATTCCTATTATTCAAATTGTGTAGCATAAGTAGGATTTGCCCATTTGTTGTACCTAATTATAGTTTGTTAATCCCATACCATTAATATTGTTTATTACACCTTGTACCTACCTAGAATATTTCAATTCATATTTGACACATTTATATTTAGTCCGTCCGAAGAAGGTACCGTGTGCCTAAACATGTTACGGCTTTTTTAAAAAATTAAAATTGTGGAAATTTAAAACTTTGTTTCTGTTCAAAATTTATGATGGATTTCCATCAACTATCGGCTAAATCAATCTATTTTTTAAATAGCATTTATTAGTTGAATAATATTGGAGTATGCTTTCGATAAGTGCCATGTTATTATATTTTGTTTTGTAAATTTTGTCCTGAAGTTCTTCTTTTTGACAAAGGAATTGTTTAAATGAAATATGGAAACGTATTTCGAATAACATTTGAATATACTATGGTTACCTAGACCTATCCGTTACGGTTATCGAGTGTTAATTTTATGAATAGTGTTACCTTTTGGCAATATAATTTTTTTTGTCGTTTGCCATCGACGGCTTTGACGGGCAATTATTTTTTTTTAATAATCTTAGTTGGTTGGAAGCGAGAAAATGTAGTTTCGGTTAGTTTCGTTTGTCGATTGCTTAAAGAATAAATTTGGAAAAAAGTTTAAAAACATGATTTTTTTCGAGGAACAAAAGATAGGTATAGGAAGCGTAGTACAATTATAAAAATGAGATTTAAAATGGATTTAGATTAGGCATAAAAAAGAGTGTTACTTTGGCAAACTCCTTTACATGTGCAATGTGCATGAAATTAAAGGGGACGTTCAGTGATTTGTCTTAACAGTTTTTACATTTGTCGATAGGTGAAATGATATTCGATTTAAAAAAGTATTTAAATGAGAATTTTGAATATGTCTAGAGGGGGTTAAAAATTTGGACATTAAGTTGTGAAGCTAGTTCTCTCTTGGTAAACTAAAAAAGCTAAATATGTTTGAAAGGTGTTATTTTAAGAGGTCCTCACATCACATATAATTTGTATTAAATTAAATTAAGTAGTTTGAAAGTCATTGAAGAGAAAGCGATTTTTAGCGGCGTCTTTCAGGGGCACATAGCTTCTCCTTTGGAAGGGCCGGTAAGAAAAAAATGTTATAGGAAGTTGTGATGTTATTTTTTCAAGTTCTATCTGAATGAGAGAGATTTGGTATATTTTCCCTGACAGCCTGTACAGTCGGGCAATTAATATTGGCATCGCATTTACATAGGGGTTGTTTCAAAATTGATCATAAAAGTGCGTGCACACTTGAGAGCCGAGCAGCAGCGAATATGAAAGGAGCAGGAAGGATGAGAAATAAATATTGTAGTATGATTGAGAAATTTGATGGATGATTGTAGAATAAATGTTTAGTGGTTTGTCTTAGTGTAAATTTGTTAAGTGATCTTTTAAGTCCGAAAGAAGGCCTAAAAATAATATAGAAAGATGTGTATAATTATTTTTGTGGTACAATTTGTACCTTTTCGTTTTTCGTTCTTGAAAGGAATTTGATTTTTTGTGGAACTTGTATAGGTATTAGGTATAGAGTGTAAATGAGCAAGTTTAGTGTAGGCATCTGTTTTGAATAAATATTTAGGAATGTCTGTATCCCATAATAAAGGTAATTTGTTCCATATCTTTTATGAAGGGCAAGGACAAAAGAATGTGTGTATATTATTTTTGAAAAAGAAAGTAATTTCCTCGTGGTAGGAGTGACATTGAATTTAAAGTTTGATCCTTGGAAAGAGTAAGTGCAGAAAGTCGCAGGAACAAACGAACGAACGAAGAAAATGTTTTGATGTACCGATGGGCGATGGAAAGCGGATCGTCTCGTATTCGGGGGGTCGGCAGTGGTCGTTCGTGTGATTGTTTCGGCGTCCAGAGGATCGTGATGCAGTCCTGATTGAACTGCTGACATGTTGCATAATTTGTCTCATTTATACAGGGTATCCCGAAATTAGGTGGCCAAGGAAAACAGTGGAATCTGCATCGGAAAATAATACTAATTTGTCTTAACAAACAAGTATCGGAAATTGTCCACTAAGGGAGCTACGGCCCCCTAATAGGGAACCAATGTAGATGGTATTTTTCAGATTATTATTATTATTATCAACACTGTGTATTGAAGAAAATGGAAATTTATTTGAACATTTACTGAAGTAAATGAGTGTTGTTAACTTTAAAAAAATTGATAATTTTAATTTGATCCGTGTTTGTTAAAAAATGTTATCGTTAAGCAAATTTTTTTTCAGAAAGCCTTTAACTTTCATAATTGCAGAAAAAAAATGTAAAACATTCTTCTGTTTTTGTTCCTCAACCCCCCCTAAATGGTACGGCTATGATTAAATTTTGATAGTTTTGATTTTAGATCTAGATTGAGCATATAAAAGTAAGTAAAATACGAAAAATTCATGTTTCTATGTTGAACTGTTTTGGAATAATCTGAAAAATAGTATCTTCATTGGTTTCCTATTAGGGGGCCGAGCTCCCTTAGTGGGTAATTTCCGTTGTTTATTAAACAAATTAATATTATTTTCCGATGCAGATTCCACCGTTTTCCTTGGCCACCTAATTTCGGGATACCCTGTATATATTAAAGAGTTGTTGTTTTAGTAGTGATCGAATATAAGATTGAATTATTTGTTTCGAGAAATATTACATGTAAATTTTGTTGTTCTTGTTGTCAGTTATTTGCTTAACCGTAGTAGAGAAATATAAACAATGGCGCAACATATCGTTTGTTGTGTCGTGTTTGAGTGTTCGTTTGTCATGTCTAGATTGACCGTTCGGTTTTTGATTGGAAGGGTGTTCTTTTGAGGGGTTTTAAAATGAAGTTCCTGCCCCTAAAGAAATATGGTAATGGGTTGAATTTGTTTGATAATTATTGTTTTAGCAAGGTTGTAGAAATTTTTTTTTGTTTAGGTTGTATTTTCTTTTCGCCTGGTTTTAGTGAGAAATGCAAAATAATGAATGTAGTGAAAGTAAGTAGGTCGGAGGGAGGGCATTTTAAGAGAGTTATGTTTGTTTAAAAAAATAAGCAAAAAGAAAAATGTAAAATAAAATAAAATGAGTAGGTGAGATGGGGATAAGATTCTGTAAAATGCTTGTAGTGAATTTTGAAACAGCCTTTATATTTCCGGATAAGAATGCGATAGAGCGTTTGCGTCGGTATATGTTCGGGTTTTTGTGTACGCACCGCCTCGCTCCGGGCCGCACCTCACGCACCGCACGATAAAAACGACATCAATTTGGTTTTTGAATATATTAAGTTTATTTTAGCACTTAATAAAGTAGATGTGATTTTCTTATGCGTATGGTGTATTATTTTTTGATGTCGTCTGTGCAAGGTGTGGTGGTAGTGGGACACCCTGTATATTGGCCTAAAAGGTGTACGAATCTCAACGAATCCTAATAAATCCCGATGAATCCCAATAATCCCAAGTTGAGATTTGTAAATTAGGCCTTGGTTGGTTGAGCGGTTAGGGTGATAACTGATAATAGTGGGACGGTGTGTATAATTAAATTGTTTTTTCGGTAATAAATATCTGTGTTGTGTTGTGTCGTGTTAGTGGGGAAAATGAACTTGTAGCATATTATGGATCCTTAGTCGATTTTAGTGTTGTTCGTTGTGAACAGGGTTTGTTTGAAAGAGGGGTTGAAATAGAGCTCTTTTTATAGCCCAATTGAGTAAAATAGATTATGGATTGATAATGTGGGATCTGGTAATATGTCTTGGTCGTGTTGTGTCGTGGTTTGTCGTGCGGTATCGTGTTGTTGTGCCGTATCGTGGTTCCGTATCGTGTCGGGTTGCCGTATCTTATCGTGCTATGTGTCTCGTGAAATTTTGTTTGCGTAAAAAGTGTTGTAGTGTAGAGTAAAAATGATTTGATATGCGTAGTTGTTTAAGTTAAAATGTGCGTGGGTGCCAGTTGGATTTGATTAATTGTTTTTGAAAAGATTGGTCCAGGCAGGCAGTATGATCATCGAGCATGGATCAGTTGAGGAGGTCGAAAGTGAAGGAGCGGCAAGATATGGTGGATTTGAAATTGGAAGAAGGAACCTTGGGTAATAAGTAGGTTTTTCGTTTGAATTGAATTCGTGTATAGATATATTATTGGGTAGTAGGATTTTCAATCTTAATGTATAGTTAGCATAGCGGTAAATCGGCAGCAAGAGGTCGGGTGAGGATAGATTTGAATAATTTGTTAAAATAATGTTGGGTTAACAGTTAGGTTAGCTGTTATTTAGCAATAGTGGTATGAGGTTTTGTTATTGTATTTAAATTGAAGTTGTTAGGTTCGTTTCTTCCAAGTTCGTTTTACTTTACTTTACTTAACTTTACTTCAGGTCAGGTTAGTTCAGGTTAGGGGGAGGGGTCATTTCGGTAGAATTTTTTCCGTGTTGGGCCAGATTTATATTGCAAATTTTGATCTTGTTTTTCTTTAAAAATGAAGGGAAGTGACATATGAAAAGTCGAAAATTTTGAAAATTTTAATTTTTAAAAAATTTTTTCAAAGTATTTTTTAATATTCAAGTTAGGTTAGGGGGGGTCATTTCGGTAGAATTTCTTCAGTGTTGGGGGACGGATGTATATTGGAAAAATAAGTTTTTTCGCAAATTTTGAGCCATGTGATTCGGGCAAAAAGTTAGGTTAGGTCCGATAATTCGCCTTAAAATGCGCTAACTTGAAATTTTACAAGAGGTGATATTTCATTGCCTCAATGGCTTACATCGATTGCCATCATCACAATTTCCCGCCCCCCTCCCCTCTAGCCTGTGCCCTGGTGGAACTAAGGTTAGGTTTTACGAGTGCGGGCGTAGCCATTAACTTTAGAAATAAATTTAATAAGAGTTTGTCGTTTCTCTTTAAAAATAAAGGGGAGTTGCTTATATCAGAAATCGAGAATTTTGAACAGTTTGGAAATCATTTTTTAATACTTTTGTTATTTGAATAGGACAGGAAATTACGATGATGAATTAGGATTTTATTTTGTGAATGTAACCAATATTTTCTTTAAATGAATTGAAAAGTGGAAGATGATTAAGATTCGGTTTTGGTTCGGTTTTTCCGGGTTCGGGTTCGGGTTCGGTTTTGGTTCGGTTTTTCCGGGTTCGGGTTCGGGTTCGTTTTTGGTTCGGTTTTTCCGGGTTCGGGTTCGGGTTCGGTTTTGGTTCGGTTTTTCCGGGTTCGGGTTCGGGTTCGGTTTTGGTTCGGTTTTTCCGGGTTCGGGTTCGGGTTCGGTTTAGGTTAGTTCAGGTTAGTTCAGGTTAGTTCAGGTTAGTTCAGGTTAGTTCAGGTTAGTTCAGGTTAGTTCAGGTTAGTTCAGGTTAGTTCAGGTTAGTTCAGGTTAGTTCAGGTTAGTTCAGGTTAGTTCAGGTTAGTTCAGGTTAGTTCAGGTTAGTTCAGGTTAGTTCAGGTTAGTTCAGGTTAGTTCAGGTTAGTTCAGGTTAGTTCAGGTTAGTTCAGGTTAGTTTCAGGTTAGTTCAGGTTAGTTCAGGTTAGTTCAGGTTAGTTCAGGTTAGTTCAGGTTAGTTCAGGTTAGTTCAGGTTAGTTCAGGTTAGTTCAGGTTAGTTCAGGTTAGTTCAGGTTAGTTCAGGTTAGTTCAGGTTAGTTCAGGTTAGTTCAGGTTAGTTCAGGTTAGTTCAGGTTAGTTCAGGTTAGTTCAGGTTAGTTCAGGTTAGTTCAGGTTAGTTCAGGTTAGTTCAGGTTAGTTCAGGTTAGTTCAGGTTAGTTCAGGTTAGTTCAGGTTAGTTCAGGTTAGTTCAGGTTAGTTCAGGTTAGTTCAGGTTAGTTCAGGTTAGTTCAGGTTAGTTCAGGTTAGTTCAGGTTAGTTCAGGTTAGTTCAGGTTAGTTCAGGTTAGTTCAGGTTAGTTCAGGTTAGTTCAGGTTAGTTCAGGTTAGTTCAGGTTAGTTCAGGTTAGTTCAGGTTAGTTCAGGTTAGTTCAGGTTAGTTCAGGTTAGTTCAGGTTAGTTCAGGTTAGTTCAGGTTAGTTCAGGTTAGTTCAGGTTAGTTCAGGTTAGTTCAGGTTAGTTCAGGTTAGTTCAGGTTAGTTCAGGTTAGTTCAGGTTAGTTCAGGTTAGTTCAGGTTAGTTCAGGTTAGTTCAGGTTAGTTCAGGTTAGTTCAGGTTAGTTCAGGTTAGTTCAGGTTAGTTCAGGTTAGTTCAGGTTAGTTCAGGTTAGTTCAGGTTAGTTTCAGGTTAGTTCAGGTTAGTTCAGGTTAGTTCAGGTTAGTTCAGGTTAGTTCAGGTTAGTTCAGGTTAGTTCAGGTTAGTTCAGGTTAGTTCAGGTTAGTTCAGGTTAGTTCAGGTTAGTTCAGGTTAGTTCAGGTTAGTTCAGGTTAGTTCAGGTTAGTTCAGGTTAGTTCAGGTTAGTTCAGGTTAGTTCAGGTTAGTTCAGGTTAGTTCAGGTTAGTTCAGGTTAGTTCAGGTTAGTTCAGGTTAGTTCAGGTTAGTTCAGGTTAGTTCAGGTTAGTTCAGGTTAGTTCAGGTTAGTTTAGGTTAGTTCAGGTTAGTTCAGGTTAGTTCAGGTTAGTTCAGGTTAGTTCAGGTTAGTTCAGGTTAGTTCAGGTTAGTTCAGGTTAGTTCAGGTTAGTTCAGGTTAGTTCAGGTTAGTTCAGGTTAGTTCAGGTTAGTTCAGGTTAGTTCAGGTTAGTTCAGGTTAGTTCAGGTTAGTTCAGGTTAGTTCAGGTTAGTTCAGGTTAGTTCAGGTTAGTTCAGGTTAGTTCAGGTTAGTTCAGGTTAGTTCAGGTTAGTTCAGGTTAGTTCAGGTTAGTTCAGGTTAGTTCAGGTTAGTTCAGGTTAGTTCAGGTTAGTTCAGGTTAGTTCAGGTTAGTTCAGGTTAGTTCAGGTTAGTTCAGGTTAGTTCAGGTTAGTTCAGGTTAGTTCAGGTTAGTTCAGGTTAGTTCAGGTTAGTTCAGGTTAGTTCAGGTTAGTTCAGGTTAGTTCAGGTTAGTTCAGGTTAGTTCAGGTTAGTTCAGGTTAGTTCAGGTTAGTTCAGGTTAGTTCAGGTTAGTTCAGGTTAGTTCAGGTTAGTTCAGGTTAGTTCAGGTTAGTTCAGGTTAGTTCAGGTTAGTTCAGGTTAGTTCAGGTTAGTTCAGGTTAGTTCAGGTTAGTTCAGGTTAGTTCAGGTTAGTTCAGGTTAGTTCAGGTTAGTTCAGGTTAGTTCAGGTTAGTTCAGGTTAGTTCAGGTTAGTTCAGGTTAGTTCAGGTTAGTTCAGGTTAGTTCAGGTTAGTTCAGGTTAGTTCAGGTTAGTTCAGGTTAGTTCAGGTTAGTTCAGGTTAGTTCAGGTTAGTTCAGGTTAGTTCAGGTTAGTTCAGGTTAGTTCAGGTTAGTTCAGGTTAGTTCAGGTTAGTTCAGGTTAGTTCAGGTTAGTTCAGGTTAGTTCAGGTTAGTTCAGGTTAGTTCAGGTTAGTTAGTTTTAGGTTAGTTCAGGTTAGTTCAGGTTAGTTCAGGTTTAGTTCAGGTTAGTTCAGGTTAGTTCAGGTTAGTTCAGGTTAGTTCAGGTTTAGTTCAGGTTAGTTCAGGTTAGTTCAGGTTAGTTCAGGTTATTTGGGTTTGTTCAGGTTAGTTCAGGTTAGTTCAGGTTAGTTCAGGTTAGTTCAGGTTAGTTCAGGTTAGTTCAGGTTAGTTCAGGTTAGTTCAGGTTAGTTCAGGTTAGTTCAGGTTAGTTCAGGTTAGTTCAGGTTAGTTCAGGTTAGTTCAGGTTAGTTCAGGTTAGTTCAGGTTAGTTCAGGTTAGTTCAGGTTAGTTCAGGTTAGTTCAGGTTAGTTCAGGTTAGTTTCAGGTTAGTTCAGGTTAGTTCAGGTTAGTTCAGGTTAGTTCAGGTTAGTTCAGGTTAGTTCAGGTTAGTTCAGGTTAGTTCAGGTTAGTTCAGGTTAGTTCAGGTTAGTTCAGGTTAGTTCAGGTTAGTTCAGGTTAGTTCAGGTTAGTTCAGGTTAGTTCAGGTTAGTTCAGGTTAGTTCAGGTTAGTTCAGGTTAGTTCAGGTTAGTTCAGGTTAGTTCAGGTTAGTTCAGGTTAGTTCAGGTTAGTTCAGGTTAGTTCAGGTTAGTTCAGGTTAGTTCAGGTTAGTTCAGGTTAGTTCAGGTTAGTTCAGGTTAGTTCAGGTTAGTTCAGGTTAGTTCAGGTTAGTTCAGGTTAGTTCAGGTTAGTTCAGGTTAGTTCAGGTTAGTTCAGGTTAGTTCAGGTTAGTTCAGGTTAGTTCAGGTTAGTTCAGGTTAGTTCAGGTTAGTTCAGGTTAGTTCAGGTTAGTTCAGGTTAGTTCAGGTTAGTTCAGGTTAGTTCAGGTTAGTTCAGGTTAGTTCAGGTTAGTTCAGGTTAGTTCAGGTTAGTTCAGGTTAGTTCAGGTTAGTTCAGTTAGTTCAGGTTAGTTCAGGTTAGTTCAGTTTAGTTCAGGTTAGTTCAGGTTAGTTCAGGTTAGTTCAGGTTAGTTCAGGTTAGTTCAGGTTAGTTCAGGTTAGTTCAGGTTAGTTCAGGTTAGTTCAGGTTAGTTCAGGTTAGTTCAGGTTAGTTCAGGTTAGTTCAGGTTAGTTCAGGTTAGTTCAGGTTAGTTCAGGTTAGTTCAGGTTAGTTCAGGTTAGTTCAGGTTAGTTCAGGTTAGTTCAGGTTAGTTCAGGTTAGTTCAGGTTAGTTCAGGTTAGTTCAGGTTAGTTCAGGTTAGTTCAGGTTAGTTCAGGTTAGTTCAGGTTAGTTCAGGTTAGTTCAGGTTAGTTCAGGTTAGTTCAGGTTAGTTCAGGTTAGTTCAGGTTAGTTCAGGTTAGTTCAGGTTAGTTCAGGTTAGTTCAGGTTAGTTCAGGTTAGTTCAGGTTAGTTCAGGTTAGTTCAGGTTAGTTCAGGTTAGTTCAGGTTAGTTCAGGTTAGTTCAGGTTAGTTCAGGTTAGTTCAGGTTAGTTCAGGTTAGTTCAGGTTAGTTCAGGTTAGTTCAGGTTAGTTTAGGTTAGTTTAGGTTAGTTCAGGTTAGTTCAGGTTAGTTCAGGTTAGTTCAGGTAGTTCAGGTTAGTTCAGGTTAGTTCAGGTTAGTTCAGGTTAAGGTTAGTTCAGGTTAGTTCAGGTTAGTTCAGGTTAGTTCAGGTTAGTTCAGGTTAGTTCAGGTTAGTTCAGGTTAGTTCAGGTTAGTTCAGGTTAGTTCAGGTTAGTTCAGGTTAGTTCAGGTTAGTTCAGGTTAGTTCAGGTTAGTTCAGGTTAGTTCAGGTTAGTTCAGGTTAGTTCAGGTTAGTTCAGGTTAGTTCAGGTTAGTTCAGGTTAGTTCAGGTTAGTTCAGGTTAGTTCAGGTTAGTTCAGGTTAGTTCAGGTTAGTTCAGGTTAGTTCAGGTTAGTTCAGGTTAGTTCAGGTTAGTTCAGGTTAGTTCAGGTTAGTTCAGGTTAGTTCAGGTTAGTTCAGGTTAGTTCAGGTTAGTTCAGGTTAGTTCAGGTTAGTTCAGGTTAGTTCAGGTTAGTTCAGGTTAGTTCAGGTTAGTTCAGGTTAGTTCAGGTTAGTTCAGGTTAGTTCAGGTTAGTTCAGGTTAGTTCAGGTTAGTTCAGGTTAGTTCAGGTTAGTTCAGGTTAGTTCAGGTTAGTTCAGGTTAGTTCAGGTTAGTTCAGGTTAGTTCAGGTTAGTTCAGGTTAGTTCAGGTTAGTTCAGGTTAGTTCAGGTTAGTTCAGGTTAGTTCAGGTTAGTTCAGGTTAGTTCAGGTTAGTTCAGGTTAGTTCAGGTTAGTTCAGGTTAGTTCAGGTTAGTTCAGGTTAGTTCAGGTTAGTTCAGGTTAGTTCAGGTTAGTTCAGGTTAGTTCAGGTTAGTTCAGGTTAGTTCAGGTTAGTTCAGGTTAGTTCAGGTTAGTTCAGGTTAGTTCAGGTTAGTTCAGGTTAGTTCAGGTTAGTTCAGGTTAGTTCAGGTTAGTTCAGGTTAGTTCAGGTTAGTTCAGGTTAGTTCAGGTTAGTTCAGGTTAGTTCAGGTTAGTTCAGGTTAGTTCAGGTTAGTTCAGGTTAGTTCAGGTTAGTTCAGGTTAGTTCAGGTTAGTTCAGGTTAGTTCAGGTTAGTTCAGGTTAGTTCAGGTTAGTTCAGGTTAGTTCAGGTTAGTTCAGGTTAGTTCAGGTTAGTTCAGGTTAGTTCAGGTTAGTTCAGGTTAGTTCAGGTTAGTTCAGGTTAGTTCAGGTTAGTTCAGGTTAGTTCAGGTTAGTTCAGGTTAGTTCAGGTTAGTTCAGGTTAGTTCAGGTTAGTTCAGGTTAGTTCAGGTTAGTTCAGGTTAGTTCAGGTTAGTTCAGGTTAGTTCAGGTTAGTTCAGGTTAGTTCAGGTTAGTTCAGGTTAGTTCAGGTTAGTTCAGGTTAGTTCAGGTTAGTTCAGGTTAGTTCAGGTTAGTTCAGGTTAGTTCAGGTTAGTTCAGGTTAGTTCAGGTTAGTTCAGGTTAGTTCAGGTTAGTTCAGGTTAGTTCAGGTTAGTTCAGGTTAGTTCAGGTTAGTTCAGGTTAGTTCAGGTTAGTTCAGGTTAGTTCAGGTTAGTTCAGGTTAGTTCAGGTTAGTTCAGGTTAGTTCAGGTTAGTTCAGGTTAGTTCAGGTTAGTTCAGGTTAGTTCAGGTTAGTTCAGGTTAGTTCAGGTAAGTGCATGCCCACAAGGATGGTACCAGGGCTGGTGGTCATACAAGCAAAAGGGGGGAAGTTTTTTAGTTGGTAGGCAGAACCCTAGAGGGTCTGAATCCAACACTGGCGAGCCGACAGATAAACAGGCTGGTGCGTCTTATGAAGATTTTTTTACCCCCCAAGAAAAAACAAAAAAAAAAAAAAATTGAGCTTAGTGCAGGTTGATAGGGTGGTGTAAACTAACCTGAATATACTTGCAAAAACTAACCGAACCGATACCCGACACTTAGAGAATTCGACAGACCCTGAACTTTGATTTATGGCTCTTCTAGGTCTTATAAACTCTGAATATACTTGCAAATATCTAACCGAACCCAAACCCGACACCTAGAGAATTCGACAGAACCCGAACTTTGATTTATGACTTTTCTAGGTCTTATGAACTCTGAATATACTTGCAAATAACTAAACCCCAAATTCCCTCTCGCCGCGAGTCCCCCTAACACCCCTTGGGGCGCCTTACGGCGCCCCCTCCATCACCGCCAACTGCCTAACCTAATCTAACCTAAACCCGAAACTTGGAAAATTAAACAGAACCCAAGGCCGACACTTAGAGAATTCGACAGACCCCGAACTTTGATTTATGACTTTTCTAGGTCTTATTGACTCTGAATATACTTGCAAATAACTAAACCCCAAATTCCCTCTCGCCGCGAGTCCCCCTAACACCCCTTGTGGCGCCTTACGGCGCCCCCTCCATCACCGCCAACTGCCTAACCTAATCTAACCTAAACCCGAAACTTGGAAAATTAAACAGAACCCAAGGCCGACACTTAGAGAATTCGACAGACCCCGAACTTTGATTTATGGCTTTTCTAGGTCTTATAAACTCTGAATATACTTGCAAATATCTAACCGAACCCAAACCCGACACCTAGAGAATTCGACAGAACCCGAACTTTGATTTATGACTTTTCTAGGTCTTATGAACTCTGAATATACTTGCAAATAACTAAACCCCAAATTCCCTCTCGCCGCGAGTCCCCCTAACACCCCTTGGGGCGCCTTACGGCGCCCCCTTCATCACCGCCAACTGCCTAACCTAATCTAACCTAATCCCGAAACTTGGAAAATTAAACAGAACCCAAGGCCGACACTTAGAGAATTCGACAGACCCCGAACTTTGATTTATGACTTTTCTAGGTCTTATGAACTCTGAATATACTTGCAAATAACTAAACCCCAAATTCCCTCTCGCCGCGAGTCCCCCTAACACCCCTTGGGGCGCCTTGCGGCGCCCCCTCCATCACCGCCAACTGCCTAACCTAATCTAACCTAAACGGCCGACATTTAGAGAATTCGACAGACACCGAACTTTGATTTATGACTTTTCTAGGTCTTATTGACTCTGAATATACTTGCAAATAACTAAACCCCAAATTCCCTCTCGCCGCGAGTCCCCCTAACACCCCTTGGGGCGCCTTACGGCGCCCCCTCCATCACCGCCAACTGCCTAACCTAATCTAACCTAAACCCGAAACTTGGAAAATTAAACAGAACCCAAGGCCGACACTTAGAGAATTCGACAGACCCCGAACTTTGATTTATGGCTTTTCTAGGTCTTATAAACTCTGAATATACTTGCAAATATCTAACCGAACCCAAACCCGACACCTAGAGAATTCGACAGAACCCGAACTTTGATTTATGGCTTTTCTAGGTCTTATAAACTCTGAATATACTTGCAAGTATCTAGCCTAACCCAACTCCGATAATTAGAGAAGTCGACAGACCGCGAACTTGGATTTATGTTTTTTTTAAGTCTTATGAACTATGAAAATACTTGTAAAAATCTAACCTAACCCGAACACGATACTTAGAGATAACGACAGACCCTAGGTTTGGACTTATAGTAAACTAACCCGAACCCGAAACCCTATTTTTTTTTTTACATTTTTTTACTTTTTTTTCTCTTGCAGAAAACGAAGAAGCAAAAAAACCAAGTTCCATCAATTTTGTTCTTTTTATTATTATTATTTTTTTTTTTTTTAACACCCCTTGGGGCGCCTTACGGCGCCCCACTTCCCACTAACGAAAGCCTAACCTAAACCCGAAACTTTGAAAATGAAACAGAACCTAAACCCGAAATGTGGAGAAATCGACACACCCCAGACTTGAAGCTCCGGTCATTCCGGACTTTTTTTTTTTTTTTTCTTGCAGAAAACGAAAAACCAAAAAAGCCACAATCTATCAAATTTTTTTTTTCTTTTTTTTTTTTTTTTTTTTTTTTTCTGGTTTCATAAGCGATCAATATACTTGCAAAACCTAAACCCCAAAATCTCTCGCCGCGAGCCCCCCTAGCCCCCCTAGCGCCCCTTGGGGCGCCTAACGGCGCCCCCTCCATCACCGCCAAAGGTCTAACCTAAAAGCTAACCTAAACCCGAAACTTGGAAAGTGAAACAGAACCTAAACCCGAAACGTGGAGCAATCGACACACCCCCAGACTTGGAGCTCAGGTCATTACGGTCTTTTTTTTTTTTTTCTTGCAGAAAACGAAAAACCAAAAAAGCCACAATCTATCAAATTTTTTTTTTTTTTTTTTTTTTTTTTTTTTTTTTCTGGTTTCATAAGCGATCAATATACTTGCAAAACCTAAACCCCAAAATCTCTCGCCGCGAGCCCCCCTAGCACCCCTTGGGGCGCCTAACGGCGCCCCCTCCATCACCGCCAAAGGTCTAACCTAAGCTAACCTAAACCCGAAACTTGGAAAGTGAAACAGAACCTAAACCCGAAACGTGGAGCAATCGACACACCCCCAGACTTGGAGCTCAGGTCATTACGGTCTTTTTTTTTTTTTTTCTTGCAGAAAACGAAAAACCAAAAAAGCCACAATCTATCAAATTTTTTTTTTTTTTTTTTTTTTTTTTTTTTTTTTTTTTTTCTGGTTTCATAAGCGATCAATATACTTGCAAAACCTCAACCCGCAATCCCGTGCGTGTCGCCCACTGGCGCCCTCCGGGCGCCTTTCAGCGCCCTCGCCGCGTCCGTCTTGGTGCCTCTTTCGGGGCCCCCGCCGTGCCCCCTTTGGCTGCTCCCGCTGCCCCGTCCCCCCGCGGTCTGCCGTCATGTCACGCGCGGGCCATTTGACAGCGCCGCAGGCGAAAAATTTTTTAGGCCACGCCCCTTTTTGTAAGCCACGCCCATTTAGGCCACGCCCCCGCCCATTTAGGACACGCCCCCTTTTAGGCCACGCCCCCAATTTTTATTTTTTTGCGACACGTCCATTTCCGGTGTCAGAATTATTTGAGGTTAGTTCAGGTTAGTTCAGGTTAGTTCAGGTTAGTTCAGGTTAGTTCAGGTTAGTTCAGGTTAGTTCAGGTTAGTTCAGGTTAGTTCAGGTTAGTTCAGGTTAGTTCAGGTTAGTTCAGGTTAGTTCAGGTTAGTTCAGGTTAGTTCAGGTTAGTTCAGGTTAGTTCAGGTTAGTTCAGGTTAGTTCAGGTTAGTTCAGGTTAGTTCAGGTTAGTTCAGGTTAGTTCAGGTTAGTTCAGGTTAGTTCAGGTTAGTTCAGGTTAGTTCAGGTTAGTTCAGGTTAGTTCAGGTTAGTTCAGGTTAGTTCAGGTTAGTTCAGGTTAGTTCAGGTTAGTTCAGGTTAGTTCAGGTTAGTTCAGGTTAGTTCAGGTTAGTTCAGGTTAGTTCAGGTTAGTTCAGGTTAGTTCAGGTTAGTTCAGGTTAGTTCAGGTTAGTTCAGGTTAGTTCAGGTTAGTTCAGGTTAGTTCAGGTTAGTTCAGGTTAGTTCAGGTTAGTTCAGGTTAGTTCAGGTTAGTTCAGGTTAGTTCAGGTTAGTTCAGGTTAGTTCAGGTTAGTTCAGGTTAGTTCAGGTTAGTTCAGGTTAGTTCAGGTTAGTTCAGGTTAGTTCAGGTTAGTTCAGGTTAGTTCAGGTTAGTTCAGGTTAGTTCAGGTTAGTTCAGGTTAGTTCAGGTTAGTTCAGGTTAGTTCAGGTTAGTTCAGGTTAGTTCAGGTTAGTTCAGGTTAGTTCAGGTTAGTTCAGGTTAGTTCAGGTTAGTTCAGGTTAGTTCAGGTTAGTTCAGGTTAGTTCAGGTTAGTTCAGGTTAGTTCAGGTTAGTTCAGGTTAGTTCAGGTTAGTTCAGGTTAGTTCAGGTTAGTTCAGGTTAGTTCAGGTTAGTTCAGGTTAGTTCAGGTTAGTTCAGGTTAGTTCAGGTTAGTTCAGGTTAGTTCAGGTTAGTTCAGGTTAGTTCAGGTTAGTTCAGGTTAGTTCAGGTTAGTTCAGGTTAGTTCAGGTTAGGTTAGTTCAGGTTAGTTCAGGTTAGTTCAGGTTAGTTCAGGTTAGTTCAGGTTAGTTCAGGTTAGTTCAGGTTAGTTCAGGTTAGTTCAGGTTAGTTCAGGTTAGTTCAGGTTAGTTCAGGTTAGTTCAGGTTAGTTCAGGTTAGTTCAGGTTAGTTCAGGTTAGTTCAGGTTAGTTCAGGTTAGTTCAGGTTAGTTCAGGTTAGTTCAGGTTAGTTCAGGTTAGTTCAGGTTAGTTCAGGTTAGTTCAGGTTAGTTCAGGTTAGTTCAGGTTAGTTCAGGTTAGTTCAGGTTAGTTCAGGTTAGTTCAGGTTAGTTCAGGTTAGTTCAGGTTAGTTCAGGTTAGTTCAGGTTAGTTCAGGTTAGTTCAGGTTAGTTCAGGTTAGTTCAGGTTAGTTCAGGTTAGTTCAGGTTAGTTCAGGTTAGTTCAGGTTAGTTCAGGTTAGTTCAGGTTAGTTCAGGTTAGTTCAGGTTAGTTCAGGTTAGTTCAGGTTAGTTCAGGTTAGTTCAGGTTAGTTCAGGTTAGTTCAGGTTAGTTCAGGTTAGTTCAGGTTAGTTCAGGTTAGTTCAGGTTAGTTCAGGTTAGTTCAGGTTAGTTCAGGTTAGTTCAGGTTAGTTCAGGTTAGTTCAGGTTAGTTCAGGTTAGTTCAGGTTAGTTCAGGTTAGTTCAGGTTAGTTCAGGTTAGTTCAGGTTAGTTCAGGTTAGTTCAGGTTAGTTCAGGTTAGTTCAGGTTAGTTCAGGTTAGTTCAGGTTAGTTCAGGTTAGTTCAGGTTAGTTCAGGTTAGTTCAGGTTAGTTCAGGTTAGTTCAGGTTAGTTCAGGTTAGTTCAGGTTAGTTCAGGTTAGTTCAGGTTAGTTCAGGTTAGTTCAGGTTAGTTCAGGTTAGTTCAGGTTAGTTCAGGTTAGTTCAGGTTAGTTCAGGTTAGTTCAGGTTAGTTCAGGTTAGTTCAGGTTAGTTCAGGTTAGTTCAGGTTAGTTCAGGTTAGTTCAGGTTAGTTCAGGTTAGTTCAGGTTAGTTCAGGTTAGTTCAGGTTAGTTCAGGTTAGTTCAGGTTAGTTCAGGTTAGTTCAGGTTAGTTCAGGTTAGTTCAGGTTAGTTCAGGTTAGTTCAGGTTAGTTCAGGTTAGTTCAGGTTAGTTCAGGTTAGTTCAGGTTAGTTCAGGTTAGTTCAGGTTAGTTCAGGTTAGTTCAGGTTAGTTCAGGTTAGTTCAGGTTAGTTCAGGTTAGTTCAGGTTAGTTCAGGTTAGTTCAGGTTAGTTCAGGTTAGTTCAGGTTAGTTCAGGTTAGTTCAGGTTAGTTCAGGTTAGTTCAGGTTAGTTCAGGTTAGTTCAGGTTAGTTCAGGTTAGTTCAGGTTAGTTCAGGTTAGTTCAGGTTAGTTCAGGTTAGTTCAGGTTAGTTCAGGTTAGTTCAGGTTAGTTCAGGTTAGTTCAGGTTAGTTCAGGTTAGTTCAGGTTAGTTCAGGTTAGTTCAGGTTAGTTCAGGTTAGTTCAGGTTAGTTCAGGTTAGTTCAGGTTAGTTCAGGTTAGTTCAGGTTAGTTCAGGTTAGTTCAGGTTAGTTCAGGTTAGTTCAGGTTAGTTCAGGTTAGTTCAGGTTAGTTCAGGTTAGTTCAGGTTAGTTCAGGTTAGTTCAGGTTAGTTCAGGTTAGTTCAGGTTAGTTCAGGTTAGTTCAGGTTAGTTCAGGTTAGTTCAGGTTAGTTCAGGTTAGTTCAGGTTAGTTCAGGTTAGTTCAGGTTAGTTCAGGTTAGTTCAGGTTAGTTCAGTTAGGTTAGTTCAGGTTAGTTCAGGTTAGTTCAGGTTAGTTCAGGTTAGTTCAGGTTAGTTCAGGTTAGTTCAGGTTAGTTCAGGTTAGTTCAGGTTAGTTCAGGTTAGTTCAGGTTAGTTCAGGTTAGTTCAGGTTAGTTCAGGTTAGTTCAGGTTAGTTCAGGTTAGTTCAGGTTAGTTCAGGTTAGTTCAGGTTAGTTCAGGTTAGTTCAGGTTAGTTCAGGTTAGTTCAGGTTAGTTCAGGTTAGTTCAGGTTAGTTCAGGTTAGTTCAGGTTAGTTCAGGTTAGTTCAGGTTAGTTCAGGTTAGTTCAGGTTAGTTCAGGTTAGTTCAGGTTAGTTCAGGTTAGTTCAGGTTAGTTCAGGTTAGTTCAGGTTAGTTCAGGTTAGTTCAGGTTAGTTCAGGTTAGTTCAGGTTAGTTCAGGTTAGTTCAGGTTAGTTCAGGTTAGTTCAGGTTAGTTCAGGTTAGTTCAGGTTAGTTCAGGTTAGTTCAGGTTAGTTCAGGTTAGTTCAGGTTAGTTCAGGTTAGTTCAGGTTAGTTCAGGTTAGTTCAGGTTAGTTCAGGTTAGTTCAGGTTAGTTCAGGTTAGTTCAGGTTAGTTCAGGTTAGTTCAGGTTAGTTCAGGTTAGTTCAGGTTAGTTCAGGTTAGTTCAGGTTAGTTCAGGTTAGTTCAGGTTAGTTCAGGTTAGTTCAGGTTAGTTCAGGTTAGTTCAGGTTAGTTCAGGTTAGTTCAGGTTAGTTCAGGTTAGTTCAGGTTAGTTCAGGTTAGTTCAGGTTAGTTCAGGTTAGTTCAGGTTAGTTCAGGTTAGTTCAGGTTAGTTCAGGTTAGTTCAGGTTAGTTCAGGTTAGTTCAGGTTAGTTCAGGTTAGTTCAGGTTAGTTCAGGTTAGTTCAGGTTAGTTCAGGTTAGTTCAGGTTAGTTCAGGTTAGTTCAGGTTAGTTCAGGTTAGTTCAGGTTAGTTCAGGTTAGTTCAGGTTAGTTCAGGTTAGTTCAGGTTAGTTCAGGTTAGTTCAGGTTAGTTCAGGTTAGTTCAGGTTAGTTCAGGTTAGTTCAGGTTAGTTCAGGTTAGTTCAGGTTAGTTCAGGTTAGTTCAGGTTAGTTCAGGTTAGTTCAGGTTAGTTCAGGTTAGTTCAGGTTAGTTCAGGTTAGTTCAGGTTAGTTCAGGTTAGTTCAGGTTAGTTCAGGTTAGTTCAGGTTAGTTCAGGTTAGTTCAGGTTAGTTCAGGTTAGTTCAGGTTAGTTCAGGTTAGTTCAGGTTAGTTCAGGTTAGTTCAGGTTAGTTCAGGTTAGTTCAGGTTAGTTCAGGTTAGTTCAGGTTAGTTCAGGTTAGTTCAGGTTAGTTCAGGTTAGTTCAGGTTAGTTCAGGTTAGTTCAGGTTAGTTCAGGTTAGTTCAGGTTAGTTCAGGTTAGTTCAGGTTAGTTCAGGTTAGTTCAGGTTAGTTCAGGTTAGTTCAGGTTAGTTCAGGTTAGTTCAGGTTAGTTCAGGTTAGTTCAGGTTAGTTCAGGTTAGTTCAGGTTAGTTCAGGTTAGTTCAGGTTAGTTCAGGTTAGTTCAGGTTAGTTCAGGTTAGTTCAGGTTAGTTCAGGTTAGTTCAGGTTAGTTCAGGTTAGTTCAGGTTAGTTCAGGTTAGTTCAGGTTAGTTCAGGTTAGTTCAGGTTAGTTCAGGTTAGTTCAGGTTAGTTCAGGTTAGTTCAGGTTAGTTCAGGTTAGTTCAGGTTAGTTCAGGTTAGTTCAGGTTAGTTCAGGTTAGTTCAGGTTAGTTCAGGTTAGTTCAGGTTAGTTCAGGTTAGTTCAGGTTAGTTCAGGTTAGTTCAGGTTAGTTCAGGTTAGTTCAGGTTAGTTCAGGTTAGTTCAGGTTAGTTCAGGTTAGTTCAGGTTAGTTCAGGTTAGTTCAGGTTAGTTCAGGTTAGTTCAGGTTAGTTCAGGTTAGTTCAGGTTAGTTCAGGTTAGTTCAGGTTAGTTCAGGTTAGTTCAGGTTAGTTCAGGTTAGTTCAGGTTAGTTCAGGTTAGTTCAGGTTAGTTCAGGTTAGTTCAGGTTAGTTCAGGTTAGTTCAGGTTAGTTCAGGTTAGTTCAGGTTAGTTCAGGTTAGTTCAGGTTAGTTCAGGTTAGTTCAGGTTAGTTCAGGTTAGTTCAGGTTAGTTCAGGTTAGTTCAGGTTAGTTCAGGTTAGTTCAGGTTAGTTCAGGTTAGTTCAGGTTAGTTCAGGTTAGTTCAGGTTAGTTCAGGTTAGTTCAGGTTAGTTCAGGTTAGTTCAGGTTAGTTCAGGTTAGTTCAGGTTAGTTCAGGTTAGTTCAGGTTAGTTCAGGTTAGTTCAGGTTAGTTCAGGTTAGTTCAGGTTAGTTCAGGTTAGTTCAGGTTAGTTCAGGTTAGTTCAGGTTAGTTCAGGTTAGTTCAGGTTAGTTCAGGTTAGTTCAGGTTAGTTCAGGTTAGTTCAGGTTAGTTCAGGTTAGTTCAGGTTAGTTCAGGTTAGTTCAGGTTAGTTCAGGTTAGTTCAGGTTAGTTCAGGTTAGTTCAGGTTAGTTCAGGTTAGTTCAGGTTAGTTCAGGTTAGTTCAGGTTAGTTCAGGTTAGTTCAGGTTAGTTCAGGTTAGTTCAGGTTAGTTCAGGTTAGTTCAGGTTAGTTCAGGTTAGTTCAGGTTAGTTCAGGTTAGTTCAGGTTAGTTCAGGTTAGTTCAGGTTAGTTCAGGTTAGTTCAGGTTAGTTCAGGTTAGTTCAGGTTAGTTCAGGTTAGTTCAGGTTAGTTCAGGTTAGTTCAGGTTAGTTCAGGTTAGTTCAGGTTAGTTCAGGTTAGTTCAGGTTAGTTCAGGTTAGTTCAGGTTAGTTCAGGTTAGTTCAGGTTAGTTCAGGTTAGTTCAGGTTAGTTCAGGTTAGTTCAGGTTAGTTCAGGTTAGTTCAGGTTAGTTCAGGTTAGTTCAGGTTAGTTCAGGTTAGTTCAGGTTAGTTCAGGTTAGTTCAGGTTAGTTCAGGTTAGTTCAGGTTAGTTCAGGTTAGTTCAGGTTAGTTCAGGTTAGTTCAGGTTAGTTCAGGTTAGTTCAGGTTAGTTCAGGTTAGTTCAGGTTAGTTCAGGTTAGTTCAGGTTAGTTCAGGTTAGTTCAGGTTAGTTCAGGTTAGTTCAGGTTAGTTCAGGTTAGTTCAGGTTAGTTCAGGTTAGTTCAGGTTAGTTCAGGTTAGTTCAGGTTAGTTCAGGTTAGTTCAGGTTAGTTCAGGTTAGTTCAGGTTAGTTCAGGTTAGTTCAGGTTAGTTCAGGTTAGTTCAGGTTAGTTCAGGTTAGTTCAGGTTAGTTCAGGTTAGTTCAGGTTAGTTCAGGTTAGTTCAGGTTAGTTCAGGTTAGTTCAGGTTAGTTCAGGTTAGTTCAGGTTAGTTCAGGTTAGTTCAGGTTAGTTCAGGTTAGTTCAGGTTAGTTCAGGTTAGTTCAGGTTAGTTCAGGTTAGTTCAGGTTAGTTCAGGTTAGTTCAGGTTAGTTCAGGTTAGTTCAGGTTAGTTCAGGTTAGTTCAGGTTAGTTCAGGTTAGTTCAGGTTAGTTCAGGTTAGTTCAGGTTAGTTCAGGTTAGTTCAGGTTAGTTCAGGTTAGTTCAGGTTAGTTCAGGTTAGTTCAGGTTAGTTCAGGTTAGTTCAGGTTAGTTCAGGTTAGTTCAGGTTAGTTCAGGTTAGTTCAGGTTAGTTCAGGTTAGTTCAGGTTAGTTCAGGTTAGTTCAGGTTAGTTCAGGTTAGTTCAGGTTAGTTCAGGTTAGTTCAGGTTAGTTCAGGTTAGTTCAGGTTAGTTCAGGTTAGTTCAGGTTAGTTCAGGTTAGTTCAGGTTAGTTCAGGTTAGTTCAGGTTAGTTCAGGTTAGTTCAGGTTAGTTCAGGTTAGTTCAGGTTAGTTCAGGTTAGTTCAGGTTAGTTCAGGTTAGTTCAGGTTAGTTCAGGTTAGTTCAGGTTAGTTCAGGTTAGTTCAGGTTAGTTCAGGTTAGTTCAGGTTAGTTCAGGTTAGTTCAGGTTAGTTCAGGTTAGTTCAGGTTAGTTCAGGTTAGTTCAGGTTAGTTCAGGTTAGTTCAGGTTAGTTCAGGTTAGTTCAGGTTAGTTCAGGTTAGTTCAGGTTAGTTCAGGTTAGTTCAGGTTAGTTCAGGTTAGTTCAGGTTAGTTCAGGTTAGTTCAGGTTAGTTCAGGTTAGTTCAGGTTAGTTCAGGTTAGTTCAGGTTAGTTCAGGTTAGTTCAGGTTAGTTCAGGTTAGTTCAGGTTAGTTCAGGTTAGTTCAGGTTAGTTCAGGTTAGTTCAGGTTAGTTCAGGTTAGTTCAGGTTAGTTCAGGTTAGTTCAGGTTAGTTCAGGTTAGTTCAGGTTAGTTCAGGTTAGTTCAGGTTAGTTCAGGTTAGTTCAGGTTAGTTCAGGTTAGTTCAGGTTAGTTCAGGTTAGTTCAGGTTAGTTCAGGTTAGTTCAGGTTAGTTCAGGTTAGTTCAGGTTAGTTCAGGTTAGTTCAGGTTAGTTCAGGTTAGTTCAGGTTAGTTCAGGTTAGTTCAGGTTAGTTCAGGTTAGTTCAGGTTAGTTCAGGTTAGTTCAGGTTAGTTCAGGTTAGTTCAGGTTAGTTCAGGTTAGTTCAGGTTAGTTCAGGTTAGTTCAGGTTAGTTCAGGTTAGTTCAGGTTAGTTCAGGTTAGTTCAGGTTAGTTCAGGTTAGTTCAGGTTAGTTCAGGTTAGTTCAGGTTAGTTCAGGTTAGTTCAGGTTAGTTCAGGTTAGTTCAGGTTAGTTCAGGTTAGTTCAGGTTAGTTCAGGTTAGTTCAGGTTAGTTCAGGTTAGTTCAGGTTAGTTCAGGTTAGTTCAGGTTAGTTCAGGTTAGTTCAGGTTAGTTCAGGTTAGTTCAGGTTAGTTCAGGTTAGTTCAGGTTAGTTCAGGTTAGTTCAGGTTAGTTCAGGTTAGTTCAGGTTAGTTCAGGTTAGTTCAGGTTAGTTCAGGTTAGTTCAGGTTAGTTCAGGTTAGTTCAGGTTAGTTCAGGTTAGTTCAGGTTAGTTCAGGTTAGTTCAGGTTAGTTCAGGTTAGTTCAGGTTAGTTCAGGTTAGTTCAGGTTAGTTCAGGTTAGTTCAGGTTAGTTCAGGTTAGTTCAGGTTAGTTCAGGTTAGTTCAGGTTAGTTCAGGTTAGTTCAGGTTAGTTCAGGTTAGTTCAGGTTAGTTCAGGTTAGTTCAGGTTAGTTCAGGTTAGTTCAGGTTAGTTCAGGTTAGTTCAGGTTAGTTCAGGTTAGTTCAGGTTAGTTCAGGTTAGTTCAGGTTAGTTCAGGTTAGTTCAGGTTAGTTCAGGTTAGTTCAGGTTAGTTCAGGTTAGTTCAGGTTAGTTCAGGTTAGTTCAGGTTAGTTCAGGTTAGTTCAGGTTAGTTCAGGTTAGTTCAGGTTAGTTCAGGTTAGTTCAGGTTAGTTCAGGTTAGTTCAGGTTAGTTCAGGTTAGTTCAGGTTAGTTCAGGTTAGTTCAGGTTAGTTCAGGTTAGTTCAGGTTAGTTCAGGTTAGTTCAGGTTAGTTCAGGTTAGTTCAGGTTAGTTCAGGTTAGTTCAGGTTAGTTCAGGTTAGTTCAGGTTAGTTCAGGTTAGTTCAGGTTAGTTCAGGTTAGTTCAGGTTAGTTCAGGTTAGTTCAGGTTAGTTCAGGTTAGTTCAGGTTAGTTCAGGTTAGTTCAGGTTAGTTCAGGTTAGTTCAGGTTAGTTCAGGTTAGTTCAGGTTAGTTCAGGTTAGTTCAGGTTAGTTCAGGTTAGTTCAGGTTAGTTCAGGTTAGTTCAGGTTAGTTCAGGTTAGTTCAGGTTAGTTCAGGTTAGTTCAGGTTAGTTCAGGTTAGTTCAGGTTAGTTCAGGTTAGTTCAGGTTAGTTCAGGTTAGTTCAGGTTAGTTCAGGTTAGTTCAGGTTAGTTCAGGTTAGTTCAGGTTAGTTCAGGTTAGTTCAGGTTAGTTCAGGTTAGTTCAGGTTAGTTCAGGTTAGTTCAGGTTAGTTCAGGTTAGTTCAGGTTAGTTCAGGTTAGTTCAGGTTAGTTCAGGTTAGTTCAGGTTAGTTCAGGTTAGTTCAGGTTAGTTCAGGTTAGTTCAGGTTAGTTCAGGTTAGTTCAGGTTAGTTCAGGTTAGTTCAGGTTAGTTCAGGTTAGTTCAGGTTAGTTCAGGTTAGTTCAGGTTAGTTCAGGTTAGTTCAGGTTAGTTCAGGTTAGTTCAGGTTAGTTCAGGTTAGTTCAGGTTAGTTCAGGTTAGTTCAGGTTAGTTCAGGTTAGTTCAGGTTAGTTCAGGTTAGTTCAGGTTAGTTCAGGTTAGTTCAGGTTAGTTCAGGTTAGTTCAGGTTAGTTCAGGTTAGTTCAGGTTAGTTCAGGTTAGTTCAGGTTAGTTCAGGTTAGTTCAGGTTAGTTCAGGTTAGTTCAGGTTAGTTCAGGTTAGTTCAGGTTAGTTCAGGTTAGTTCAGGTTAGTTCAGGTTAGTTCAGGTTAGTTCAGGTTAGTTCAGGTTAGTTCAGGTTAGTTCAGGTTAGTTCAGGTTAGTTCAGGTTAGTTCAGGTTAGTTCAGGTTAGTTCAGGTTAGTTCAGGTTAGTTCAGGTTAGTTCAGGTTAGTTCAGGTTAGTTCAGGTTAGTTCAGGTTAGTTCAGGTTAGTTCAGGTTAGTTCAGGTTAGTTCAGGTTAGTTCAGGTTAGTTCAGGTTAGTTCAGGTTAGTTCAGGTTAGTTCAGGTTAGTTCAGGTTAGTTCAGGTTAGTTCAGGTTAGTTCAGGTTAGTTCAGGTTAGTTCAGGTTAGTTCAGGTTAGTTCAGGTTAGTTCAGGTTAGTTCAGGTTAGTTCAGGTTAGTTCAGGTTAGTTCAGGTTAGTTCAGGTTAGTTCAGGTTAGTTCAGGTTAGTTCAGGTTAGTTCAGGTTAGTTCAGGTTAGTTCAGGTTAGTTCAGGTTAGTTCAGGTTAGTTCAGGTTAGTTCAGGTTAGTTCAGGTTAGTTCAGGTTAGTTCAGGTTAGTTCAGGTTAGTTCAGGTTAGTTCAGGTTAGTTCAGGTTAGTTCAGGTTAGTTCAGGTTAGTTCAGGTTAGTTCAGGTTAGTTCAGGTTAGTTCAGGTTAGTTCAGGTTAGTTCAGGTTAGTTCAGGTTAGTTCAGGTTAGTTCAGGTTAGTTCAGGTTAGTTCAGGTTAGTTCAGGTTAGTTCAGGTTAGTTCAGGTTAGTTCAGGTTAGTTCAGGTTAGTTCAGGTTAGTTCAGGTTAGTTCAGGTTAGTTCAGGTTAGTTCAGGTTAGTTCAGGTTAGTTCAGGTTAGTTCAGGTTAGTTCAGGTTAGTTCAGGTTAGTTCAGGTTAGTTCAGGTTAGTTCAGGTTAGTTCAGGTTAGTTCAGGTTAGTTCAGGTTAGTTCAGGTTAGTTCAGGTTAGTTCAGGTTAGTTCAGGTTAGTTCAGGTTAGTTCAGGTTAGTTCAGGTTAGTTCAGGTTAGTTCAGGTTAGTTCAGGTTAGTTCAGGTTAGTTCAGGTTAGTTCAGGTTAGTTCAGGTTAGTTCAGGTTAGTTCAGGTTAGTTCAGGTTAGTTCAGGTTAGTTCAGGTTAGTTCAGGTTAGTTCAGGTTAGTTCAGGTTAGTTCAGGTTAGTTCAGGTTAGTTCAGGTTAGTTCAGGTTAGTTCAGGTTAGTTCAGGTTAGTTCAGGTTAGTTCAGGTTAGTTCAGGTTAGTTCAGGTTAGTTCAGGTTAGTTCAGGTTAGTTCAGGTTAGTTCAGGTTAGTTCAGGTTAGTTCAGGTTAGTTCAGGTTAGTTCAGGTTAGTTCAGGTTAGTTCAGGTTAGTTCAGGTTAGTTCAGGTTAGTTCAGGTTAGTTCAGGTTAGTTCAGGTTAGTTCAGGTTAGTTCAGGTTAGTTCAGGTTAGTTCAGGTTAGTTCAGGTTAGTTCAGGTTAGTTCAGGTTAGTTCAGGTTAGTTCAGGTTAGTTCAGGTTAGTTCAGGTTAGTTCAGGTTAGTTCAGGTTAGTTCAGGTTAGTTCAGGTTAGTTCAGGTTAGTTCAGGTTAGTTCAGGTTAGTTCAGGTTAGTTCAGGTTAGTTCAGGTTAGTTCAGGTTAGTTCAGGTTAGTTCAGGTTAGTTCAGGTTAGTTCAGGTTAGTTCAGGTTAGTTCAGGTTAGTTCAGGTTAGTTCAGGTTAGTTCAGGTTAGTTCAGGTTAGTTCAGGTTAGTTCAGGTTAGTTCAGGTTAGTTCAGGTTAGTTCAGGTTAGTTCAGGTTAGTTCAGGTTAGTTCAGGTTAGTTCAGGTTAGTTCAGGTTAGTTCAGGTTAGTTCAGGTTAGTTCAGGTTAGTTCAGGTTAGTTCAGGTTAGTTCAGGTTAGTTCAGGTTAGTTCAGGTTAGTTCAGGTTAGTTCAGGTTAGTTCAGGTTAGTTCAGGTTAGTTCAGGTTAGTTCAGGTTAGTTCAGGTTAGTTCAGGTTAGTTCAGGTTAGTTCAGGTTAGTTCAGGTTAGTTCAGGTTAGTTCAGGTTAGTTCAGGTTAGTTCAGGTTAGTTCAGGTTAGTTCAGGTTAGTTCAGGTTAGTTCAGGTTAGTTCAGGTTAGTTCAGGTTAGTTCAGGTTAGTTCAGGTTAGTTCAGGTTAGTTCAGGTTAGTTCAGGTTAGTTCAGGTTAGTTCAGGTTAGTTCAGGTTAGTTCAGGTTAGTTCAGGTTAGTTCAGGTTAGTTCAGGTTAGTTCAGGTTAGTTCAGGTTAGTTCAGGTTAGTTCAGGTTAGTTCAGGTTAGTTCAGGTTAGTTCAGGTTAGTTCAGGTTAGTTCAGGTTAGTTCAGGTTAGTTCAGGTTAGTTCAGGTTAGTTCAGGTTAGTTCAGGTTAGTTCAGGTTAGTTCAGGTTAGTTCAGGTTAGTTCAGGTTAGTTCAGGTTAGTTCAGGTTAGTTCAGGTTAGTTCAGGTTAGTTCAGGTTAGTTCAGGTTAGTTCAGGTTAGTTCAGGTTAGTTCAGGTTAGTTCAGGTTAGTTCAGGTTAGTTCAGGTTAGTTCAGGTTAGTTCAGGTTAGTTCAGGTTAGTTCAGGTTAGTTCAGGTTAGTTCAGGTTAGTTCAGGTTAGTTCAGGTTAGTTCAGGTTAGTTCAGGTTAGTTCAGGTTAGTTCAGGTTAGTTCAGGTTAGTTCAGGTTAGTTCAGGTTAGTTCAGGTTAGTTCAGGTTAGTTCAGGTTAGTTCAGGTTAGTTCAGGTTAGTTCAGGTTAGTTCAGGTTAGTTCAGGTTAGTTCAGGTTAGTTCAGGTTAGTTCAGGTTAGTTCAGGTTAGTTCAGGTTAGTTCAGGTTAGTTCAGGTTAGTTCAGGTTAGTTCAGGTTAGTTCAGGTTAGTTCAGGTTAGTTCAGGTTAGTTCAGGTTAGTTCAGGTTAGTTCAGGTTAGTTCAGGTTAGTTCAGGTTAGTTCAGGTTAGTTCAGGTTAGTTCAGGTTAGTTCAGGTTAGTTCAGGTTAGTTCAGGTTAGTTCAGGTTAGTTCAGGTTAGTTCAGGTTAGTTCAGGTTAGTTCAGGTTAGTTCAGGTTAGTTCAGGTTAGTTCAGGTTAGTTCAGGTTAGTTCAGGTTAGTTCAGGTTAGTTCAGGTTAGTTCAGGTTAGTTCAGGTTAGTTCAGGTTAGTTCAGGTTAGTTCAGGTTAGTTCAGGTTAGTTCAGGTTAGTTCAGGTTAGTTCAGGTTAGTTCAGGTTAGTTCAGGTTAGTTCAGGTTAGTTCAGGTTAGTTCAGGTTAGTTCAGGTTAGTTCAGGTTAGTTCAGGTTAGTTCAGGTTAGTTCAGGTTAGTTCAGGTTAGTTCAGGTTAGTTCAGGTTAGTTCAGGTTAGTTCAGGTTAGTTCAGGTTAGTTCAGGTTAGTTCAGGTTAGTTCAGGTTAGTTCAGGTTAGTTCAGGTTAGTTCAGGTTAGTTCAGGTTAGTTCAGGTTAGTTCAGGTTAGTTCAGGTTAGTTCAGGTTAGTTCAGGTTAGTTCAGGTTAGTTCAGGTTAGTTCAGGTTAGCAACAAAATTGTCCTTGCAGAATCACCAAACCACTAAACTAAACAAAATACTAAATAAAGAATTTACTCAATTTGTAAATGTAAACACATACGAAATGATGGGATTTCCAGAAAGAAAATGTACGCTTGAAGATCTTGAAGTTCACCAATTTAATGTACCTATTTATTTTGTATTCGTCCTTTGGTTTGACGATTAAATAAATCCGTTTAAATTTAAAATTTAAGCCAAGTTCGGGTTAGTTCAGGTTAGTTCAGGTTAGTTCAGGTTAGTTCAGGTTAGTTCAGGTTAGTTCAGGTTAGTTCAGGTTAGTTCAGGTTAGTTCAGGTTAGTTCAGGTTAGTTCAGGTTAGTTCAGGTTAGTTCAGGTTAGTTCAGGTTAGTTCAGGTTAGTTCAGGTTAGTTCAGGTTAGTTCAGGTTAGTTCAGGTTAGTTCAGGTTAGTTCAGGTTAGTTCAGGTTAGTTCAGGTTAGTTCAGGTTAGTTCAGGTTAGTTCAGGTTAGTTCAGGTTAGTTCAGGTTAGTTCAGGTTAGTTCAGGTTAGTTCAGGTTAGTTCAGGTTAGTTCAGGTTAGTTCAGGTTAGTTCAGGTTAGTTCAGGTTAGTTCAGGTTAGTTCAGGTTAGTTCAGGTTAGTTCAGGTTAGTTCAGGTTAGTTCAGGTTAGTTCAGGTTAGTTCAGGTTAGTTCAGGTTAGTTCAGGTTAGTTCAGGTTAGTTCAGGTTAGTTCAGGTTAGTTCAGGTTAGTTCAGGTTAGTTCAGGTTAGTTCAGGTTAGTTCAGGTTAGTTCAGGTTAGTTCAGGTTAGTTCAGGTTAGTTCAGGTTAGTTTAGGTTAGTTCAGGTTAGTTCAGGTTAGTTCAGGTTAGTTCAGGTTAGTTCAGGTTAGTTCAGGTTAGTTCAGGTTAGTTCAGGTTAGTTCAGGTTAGTTCAGGTTAGTTCAGGTTAGTTCAGGTTAGTTCAGGTTAGTTCAGGTTAGTTCAGGTTAGTTCAGGTTAGTTCAGGTTAGTTCAGGTTAGTTCAGGTTAGTTCAGGTTAGTTCAGGTTAGTTCAGGTTAGTTCAGGTTAGTTCAGGTTAGTTCAGGTTAGTTCAGGTTAGTTCAGGTTAGTTCAGGTTAGTTCAGGTTAGTTCAGGTTAGTTCAGGTTAGTTCAGGTTAGTTCAGGTTAGTTCAGGTTAGTTCAGGTTAGTTCAGGTTAGTTCAGGTTAGTTCAGGTTAGTTCAGGTTAGTTCAGGTTAGTTCAGGTTAGTTCAGGTTAGTTCAGGTTAGTTCAGGTTAGTTCAGGTTAGTTCAGGTTAGTTCAGGTTAGTTCAGGTTAGTTCAGGTTAGTTCAGGTTAGTTCAGGTTAGTTCAGGTTAGTTCAGGTTAGTTCAGGTTAGTTCAGGTTAGTTCAGGTTAGTTCAGGTTAGTTCAGGTTAGTTCAGGTTAGTTCAGGTTAGTTCAGGTTAGTTCAGGTTAGTTCAGGTTAGTTCAGGTTAGTTCAGGTTAGTTCAGGTTAGTTCAGGTTAGTTCAGGTTAGTTCAGGTTAGTTCAGGTTAGTTCAGGTTAGTTCAGGTTAGTTCAGGTTAGTTCAGGTTAGTTCAGGTTAGTTCAGGTTAGTTCAGGTTAGTTCAGGTTAGTTCAGGTTAGTTCAGGTTAGTTCAGGTTAGTTCAGGTTAGTTCAGGTTAGTTCAGGTTAGTTCAGGTTAGTTCAGGTTAGTTCAGGTTAGTTCAGGTTAGTTCAGGTTAGTTCAGGTTAGTTCAGGTTAGTTCAGGTTAGTTCAGGTTAGTTCAGGTTAGTTCAGGTTAGTTCAGGTTAGTTCAGGTTAGTTCAGGTTAGTTCAGGTTAGTTCAGGTTAGTTCAGGTTAGTTCAGGTTAGTTCAGGTTAGTTCAGGTTAGTTCAGGTTAGTTCAGGTTAGTTCAGGTTAGTTCAGGTTAGTTCAGGTTAGTTCAGGTTAGTTCAGGTTAGTTCAGGTTAGTTCAGGTTAGTTCAGGTTAGTTCAGGTTAGTTCAGGTTAGTTCAGGTTAGTTCAGGTTAGTTCAGGTTAGTTCAGGTTAGTTCAGGTTAGTTCAGGTTAGTTCAGGTTAGTTCAGGTTAGTTCAGGTTAGTTCAGGTTAGTTCAGGTTAGTTCAGGTTAGTTCAGGTTAGTTCAGGTTAGTTCAGGTTAGTTCAGGTTAGTTCAGGTTAGTTCAGGTTAGTTCAGGTTAGTTCAGGTTAGTTCAGGTTAGTTCAGGTTAGTTCAGGTTAGTTCAGGTTAGTTCAGGTTAGTTCAGGTTAGTTCAGGTTAGTTCAGGTTAGTTCAGGTTAGTTCAGGTTAGTTCAGGTTAGTTCAGGTTAGTTCAGGTTAGTTCAGGTTAGTTCAGGTTAGTTCAGGTTAGTTCAGGTTAGTTCAGGTTAGTTCAGGTTAGTTCAGGTTAGTTCAGGTTAGTTCAGGTTAGTTCAGGTTAGTTCAGGTTAGTTCAGGTTAGTTCAGGTTAGTTCAGGTTAGTTCAGGTTAGTTCAGGTTAGTTCAGGTTAGTTCAGGTTAGTTCAGGTTAGTTCAGGTTAGTTCAGGTTAGTTCAGGTTAGTTCAGGTTAGTTCAGGTTAGTTCAGGTTAGTTCAGGTTAGTTCAGGTTAGTTCAGGTTAGTTCAGGTTAGTTCAGGTTAGTTCAGGTTAGTTCAGGTTAGTTCAGGTTAGTTCAGGTTAGTTCAGGTTAGTTCAGGTTAGTTCAGGTTAGTTCAGGTTAGTTCAGGTTAGTTCAGGTTAGTTCAGGTTAGTTCAGGTTAGTTCAGGTTAGTTCAGGTTAGTTCAGGTTAGTTCAGGTTAGTTCAGGTTAGTTCAGGTTAGTTCAGGTTAGTTCAGGTTAGTTCAGGTTAGTTCAGGTTAGTTCAGGTTAGTTCAGGTTAGTTCAGGTTAGTTCAGGTTAGTTCAGGTTAGTTCAGGTTAGTTCAGGTTAGTTCAGGTTAGTTCAGGTTAGTTCAGGTTAGTTCAGGTTAGTTCAGGTTAGTTCAGGTTAGTTCAGGTTAGTTCAGGTTAGTTCAGGTTAGTTCAGGTTAGTTCAGGTTAGTTCAGGTTAGTTCAGGTTAGTTCAGGTTAGTTCAGGTTAGTTCAGGTTAGTTCAGGTTAGTTCAGGTTAGTTCAGGTTAGTTCAGGTTAGTTCAGGTTAGTTCAGGTTAGTTCAGGTTAGTTCAGGTTAGTTCAGGTTAGTTCAGGTTAGTTCAGGTTAGTTCAGGTTAGTTCAGGTTAGTTCAGGTTAGTTCAGGTTAGTTCAGGTTAGTTCAGGTTAGTTCAGGTTAGTTCAGGTTAGTTCAGGTTAGTTCAGGTTAGTTCAGGTTAGTTCAGGTTAGTTCAGGTTAGTTCAGGTTAGTTCAGGTTAGTTCAGGTTAGTTCAGGTTAGTTCAGGTTAGTTCAGGTTAGTTCAGGTTAGTTCAGGTTAGTTCAGGTTAGTTCAGGTTAGTTCAGGTTAGTTCAGGTTAGTTCAGGTTAGTTCAGGTTAGTTCAGGTTAGTTCAGGTTAGTTCAGGTTAGTTCAGGTTAGTTCAGGTTAGTTCAGGTTAGTTCAGGTTAGTTCAGGTTAGTTCAGGTTATGTTAGTTCAGGTTAGTTCAGGTTAGTTCAGGTTAGTTCAGGTTAGTTCAGGTTAGTTCAGGTTAGTTCAGGTTAGTTCAGGTTAGTTCAGGTTAGTTCAGGTTAGTTCAGGTTAGTTCAGGTTAGTTCAGGTTAGTTCAGGTTAGTTCAGGTTAGTTCAGGTTAGTTCAGGTTAGTTCAGGTTAGTTCAGGTTAGTTCAGGTTAGTTCAGGTTAGTTCAGGTTAGTTCAGGTTAGTTCAGGTTAGTTCAGGTTAGTTCAGGTTAGTTCAGGTTAGTTCAGGTTAGTTCAGGTTAGTTCAGGTTAGTTCAGGTTAGTTCAGGTTAGTTCAGGTTAGTTCAGGTTAGTTCAGGTTAGTTCAGGTTAGTTCAGGTTAGTTCAGGTTAGTTCAGGTTAGTTCAGGTTAGTTCAGGTTAGTTCAGGTTAGTTCAGGTTAGTTCAGGTTAGTTCAGGTTAGTTCAGGTTAGTTCAGGTTAGTTCAGGTTAGTTCAGGTTAGTTCAGGTTAGTTCAGGTTAGTTCAGGTTAGTTCAGGTTAGTTCAGGTTAGTTCAGGTTAGTTCAGGTTAGTTCAGGTTAGTTCAGGTTAGTTCAGGTTAGTTCAGGTTAGTTCAGGTTAGTTCAGGTTAGTTCAGGTTAGTTCAGGTTAGTTCAGGTTAGTTCAGGTTAGTTCAGGTTAGTTCAGGTTAGTTCAGGTTAGTTCAGGTTAGTTCAGGTTAGTTCAGGTTAGTTCAGGTTAGTTCAGGTTAGTTCAGGTTAGTTCAGGTTAGTTCAGGTTAGTTCAGGTTAGTTCAGGTTAGTTCAGGTTAGTTCAGGTTAGTTCAGGTTAGTTCAGGTTAGTTCAGGTTAGTTCAGGTTAGTTCAGGTTAGTTCAGGTTAGTTCAGGTTAGTTCAGGTTAGTTCAGGTTAGTTCAGGTTAGTTCAGGTTAGTTCAGGTTAGTTCAGGTTAGTTCAGGTTAGTTCAGGTTAGTTCAGGTTAGTTCAGGTTAGTTCAGGTTAGTTCAGGTTAGTTCAGGTTAGTTCAGGTTAGTTCAGGTTAGTTCAGGTTAGTTCAGGTTAGTTCAGGTTAGTTCAGGTTAGTTCAGGTTAGTTCAGGTTAGTTCAGGTTAGTTCAGGTTAGTTCAGGTTAGTTCAGGTTAGTTCAGGTTAGTTCAGGTTAGTTCAGGTTAGTTCAGGTTAGTTCAGGTTAGTTCAGGTTAGTTCAGGTTAGTTCAGGTTAGTTCAGGTTAGTTCAGGTTAGTTCAGGTTAGTTCAGGTTAGTTCAGGTTAGTTCAGGTTAGTTCAGGTTAGTTCAGGTTAGTTCAGGTTAGTTCAGGTTAGTTCAGGTTAGTTCAGGTTAGTTCAGGTTAGTTCAGGTTAGTTCAGGTTAGTTCAGGTTAGTTCAGGTTAGTTCAGGTTAGTTCAGGTTAGTTCAGGTTAGTTCAGGTTAGTTCAGGTTAGTTCAGGTTAGTTCAGGTTAGTTCAGGTTAGTTCAGGTTAGTTCAGGTTAGTTCAGGTTAGTTCAGGTTAGTTCAGGTTAGTTCAGGTTAGTTCAGGTTAGTTCAGGTTAGTTCAGGTTAGTTCAGGTTAGTTCAGGTTAGTTCAGGTTAGTTCAGGTTAGTTCAGGTTAGTTCAGGTTAGTTCAGGTTAGTTCAGGTTAGTTCAGGTTAGTTCAGGTTAGTTCAGGTTAGTTCAGGTTAGTTCAGGTTAGTTCAGGTTAGTTCAGGTTAGTTCAGGTTAGTTCAGGTTAGTTCAGGTTAGTTCAGGTTAGTTCAGGTTAGTTCAGGTTAGTTCAGGTTAGTTCAGGTTAGTTCAGGTTAGTTCAGGTTAGTTCAGGTTAGTTCAGGTTAGTTCAGGTTAGTTCAGGTTAGTTCAGGTTAGTTCAGGTTAGTTCAGGTTAGTTCAGGTTAGTTCAGGTTAGTTCAGGTTAGTTCAGGTTAGTTCAGGTTAGTTCAGGTTAGTTCAGGTTAGTTCAGGTTAGTTCAGGTTAGTTCAGGTTAGTTCAGGTTAGTTCAGGTTAGTTCAGGTTAGTTCAGGTTAGTTCAGGTTAGTTCAGGTTAGTTCAGGTTAGTTCAGGTTAGTTCAGGTTAGTTCAGGTTAGTTCAGGTTAGTTCAGGTTAGTTCAGGTTAGTTCAGGTTAGTTCAGGTTAGTTCAGGTTAGTTCAGGTTAGTTCAGGTTAGTTCAGGTTAGTTCAGGTTAGTTCAGGTTAGTTCAGGTTAGTTCAGGTTAGTTCAGGTTAGTTCAGGTTAGTTCAGGTTAGTTCAGGTTAGTTCAGGTTAGTTCAGGTTAGTTCAGGTTAGTTCAGGTTAGTTCAGGTTAGTTCAGGTTAGTTCAGGTTAGTTCAGGTTAGTTCAGGTTAGTTCAGGTTAGTTCAGGTTAGTTCAGGTTAGTTCAGGTTAGTTCAGGTTAGTTCAGGTTAGTTCAGGTTAGTTCAGGTTAGTTCAGGTTAGTTCAGGTTAGTTCAGGTTAGTTCAGGTTAGTTCAGGTTAGTTCAGGTTAGTTCAGGTTAGTTCAGGTTAGTTCAGGTTAGTTCAGGTTAGTTCAGGTTAGTTCAGGTTAGTTCAGGTTAGTTCAGGTTAGTTCAGGTTAGTTCAGGTTAGTTCAGGTTAGTTCAGGTTAGTTCAGGTTAGTTCAGGTTAGTTCAGGTTAGTTCAGGTTAGTTCAGGTTAGTTCAGGTTAGTTCAGGTTAGTTCAGGTTAGTTCAGGTTAGTTCAGGTTAGTTCAGGTTAGTTCAGGTTAGTTCAGGTTAGTTCAGGTTAGTTCAGGTTAGTTCAGGTTAGTTCAGGTTAGTTCAGGTTAGTTCAGGTTAGTTCAGGTTAGTTCAGGTTAGTTCAGGTTAGTTCAGGTTAGTTCAGGTTAGTTCAGGTTAGTTCAGGTTAGTTCAGGTTAGTTCAGGTTAGTTCAGGTTAGTTCAGGTTAGTTCAGGTTAGTTCAGGTTAGTTCAGGTTAGTTCAGGTTAGTTCAGGTTAGTTCAGGTTAGTTCAGGTTAGTTCAGGTTAGTTCAGGTTAGTTCAGGTTAGTTCAGGTTAGTTCAGGTTAGTTCAGGTTAGTTCAGGTTAGTTCAGGTTAGTTCAGGTTAGTTCAGGTTAGTTCAGGTTAGTTCAGGTTAGTTCAGGTTAGTTCAGGTTAGTTCAGGTTAGTTCAGGTTAGTTCAGGTTAGTTCAGGTTAGTTCAGGTTAGTTCAGGTTAGTTCAGGTTAGTTCAGGTTAGTTCAGGTTAGTTCAGGTTAGTTCAGGTTAGTTCAGGTTAGTTCAGGTTAGTTCAGGTTAGTTCAGGTTAGTTCAGGTTAGTTCAGGTTAGTTCAGGTTAGTTCAGGTTAGTTCAGGTTAGTTCAGGTTAGTTCAGGTTAGTTCAGGTTAGTTCAGGTTAGTTCAGGTTAGTTCAGGTTAGTTCAGGTTAGTTCAGGTTAGTTCAGGTTAGTTCAGGTTAGTTCAGGTTAGTTCAGGTTAGTTCAGGTTAGTTCAGGTTAGTTCAGGTTAGTTCAGGTTAGTTCAGGTTAGTTCAGGTTAGTTCAGGTTAGTTCAGGTTAGTTCAGGTTAGTTCAGGTTAGTTCAGGTTAGTTCAGGTTAGTTCAGGTTAGTTCAGGTTAGTTCAGGTTAGTTCAGGTTAGTTCAGGTTAGTTCAGGTTAGTTCAGGTTAGTTCAGGTTAGTTCAGGTTAGTTCAGGTTAGTTCAGGTTAGTTCAGGTTAGTTCAGGTTAGTTCAGGTTAGTTCAGGTTAGTTCAGGTTAGTTCAGGTTAGTTCAGGTTAGTTCAGGTTAGTTCAGGTTAGTTCAGGTTAGTTCAGGTTAGTTCAGGTTAGTTCAGGTTAGTTCAGGTTAGTTCAGGTTAGTTCAGGTTAGTTCAGGTTAGTTCAGGTTAGTTCAGGTTAGTTCAGGTTAGTTCAGGTTAGTTCAGGTTAGTTCAGGTTAGTTCAGGTTAGTTCAGGTTAGTTCAGGTTAGTTCAGGTTAGTTCAGGTTAGTTCAGGTTAGTTCAGGTTAGTTCAGGTTAGTTCAGGTTAGTTCAGGTTAGTTCAGGTTAGTTCAGGTTAGTTCAGGTTAGTTCAGGTTAGTTCAGGTTAGTTCAGGTTAGTTCAGGTTAGTTCAGGTTAGTTCAGGTTAGTTCAGGTTAGTTCAGGTTAGTTCAGGTTAGTTCAGGTTAGTTCAGGTTAGTTCAGGTTAGTTCAGGTTAGTTCAGGTTAGTTCAGGTTAGTTCAGGTTAGTTCAGGTTAGTTCAGGTTAGTTCAGGTTAGTTCAGGTTAGTTCAGGTTAGTTCAGGTTAGTTCAGGTTAGTTCAGGTTAGTTCAGGTTAGTTCAGGTTAGTTCAGGTTAGTTCAGGTTAGTTCAGGTTAGTTCAGGTTAGTTCAGGTTAGTTCAGGTTAGTTCAGGTTAGTTCAGGTTAGTTCAGGTTAGTTCAGGTTAGTTCAGGTTAGTTCAGGTTAGTTCAGGTTAGTTCAGGTTAGTTCAGGTTAGTTCAGGTTAGTTCAGGTTAGTTCAGGTTAGTTCAGGTTAGTTCAGGTTAGTTCAGGTTAGTTCAGGTTAGTTCAGGTTAGTTCAGGTTAGTTCAGGTTAGTTCAGGTTAGTTCAGGTTAGTTCAGGTTAGTTCAGGTTAGTTCAGGTTAGTTCAGGTTAGTTCAGGTTAGTTCAGGTTAGTTCAGGTTAGTTCAGGTTAGTTCAGGTTAGTTCAGGTTAGTTCAGGTTAGTTCAGGTTAGTTCAGGTTAGTTCAGGTTAGTTCAGGTTAGTTCAGGTTAGTTCAGGTTAGTTCAGGTTAGTTCAGGTTAGTTCAGGTTAGTTCAGGTTAGTTCAGGTTAGTTCAGGTTAGTTCAGGTTAGTTCAGGTTAGTTCAGGTTAGTTCAGGTTAGTTCAGGTTAGTTCAGGTTAGTTCAGGTTAGTTCAGGTTAGTTCAGGTTAGTTCAGGTTAGTTCAGGTTAGTTCAGGTTAGTTCAGGTTAGTTCAGGTTAGTTCAGGTTAGTTCAGGTTAGTTCAGGTTAGTTCAGGTTAGTTCAGGTTAGTTCAGGTTAGTTCAGGTTAGTTCAGGTTAGTTCAGGTTAGTTCAGGTTAGTTCAGGTTAGTTCAGGTTAGTTCAGGTTAGTTCAGGTTAGTTCAGGTTAGTTCAGGTTAGTTCAGGTTAGTTCAGGTTAGTTCAGGTTAGTTCAGGTTAGTTCAGGTTAGTTCAGGTTAGTTCAGGTTAGTTCAGGTTAGTTCAGGTTAGTTCAGGTTAGTTCAGGTTAGTTCAGGTTAGTTCAGGTTAGTTCAGGTTAGTTCAGGTTAGTTCAGGTTAGTTCAGGTTAGTTCAGGTTAGTTCAGGTTAGTTCAGGTTAGTTCAGGTTAGTTCAGGTTAGTTCAGGTTAGTTCAGGTTAGTTCAGGTTAGTTCAGGTTAGTTCAGGTTAGTTCAGGTTAGTTCAGGTTAGTTCAGGTTAGTTCAGGTTAGTTCAGGTTAGTTCAGGTTAGTTCAGGTTAGTTCAGGTTAGTTCAGGTTAGTTCAGGTTAGTTCAGGTTAGTTCAGGTTAGTTCAGGTTAGTTCAGGTTAGTTCAGGTTAGTTCAGGTTAGTTCAGGTTAGTTCAGGTTAGTTCAGGTTAGTTCAGGTTAGTTCAGGTTAGTTCAGGTTAGTTCAGGTTAGTTCAGGTTAGTTCAGGTTAGTTCAGGTTAGTTCAGGTTAGTTCAGGTTAGTTCAGGTTAGTTCAGGTTAGTTCAGGTTAGTTCAGGTTAGTTCAGGTTAGTTCAGGTTAGTTCAGGTTAGTTCAGGTTAGTTCAGGTTAGTTCAGGTTAGTTCAGGTTAGTTCAGGTTAGTTCAGGTTAGTTCAGGTTAGTTCAGGTTAGTTCAGGTTAGTTCAGGTTAGTTCAGGTTAGTTCAGGTTAGTTCAGGTTAGTTCAGGTTAGTTCAGGTTAGTTCAGGTTAGTTCAGGTTAGTTCAGGTTAGTTCAGGTTAGTTCAGGTTAGTTCAGGTTAGTTCAGGTTAGTTCAGGTTAGTTCAGGTTAGTTCAGGTTAGTTCAGGTTAGTTCAGGTTAGTTCAGGTTAGTTCAGGTTAGTTCAGGTTAGTTCAGGTTAGTTCAGGTTAGTTCAGGTTAGTTCAGGTTAGTTCAGGTTAGTTCAGGTTAGTTCAGGTTAGTTCAGGTTAGTTCAGGTTAGTTCAGGTTAGTTCAGGTTAGTTCAGGTTAGTTCAGGTTAGTTCAGGTTAGTTCAGGTTAGTTCAGGTTAGTTCAGGTTAGTTCAGGTTAGTTCAGGTTAGTTCAGGTTAGTTCAGGTTAGTTCAGGTTAGTTCAGGTTAGTTCAGGTTAGTTCAGGTTAGTTCAGGTTAGTTCAGGTTAGTTCAGGTTAGTTCAGGTTAGTTCAGGTTAGTTCAGGTTAGTTCAGGTTAGTTCAGGTTAGTTCAGGTTAGTTCAGGTTAGTTCAGGTTAGTTCAGGTTAGTTCAGGTTAGTTCAGGTTAGTTCAGGTTAGTTCAGGTTAGTTCAGGTTAGTTCAGGTTAGTTCAGGTTAGTTCAGGTTAGTTCAGGTTAGTTCAGGTTAGTTCAGGTTAGTTCAGGTTAGTTCAGGTTAGTTCAGGTTAGTTCAGGTTAGTTCAGGTTAGTTCAGGTTAGTTCAGGTTAGTTCAGGTTAGTTCAGGTTAGTTCAGGTTAGTTCAGGTTAGTTCAGGTTAGTTCAGGTTAGTTCAGGTTAGTTCAGGTTAGTTCAGGTTAGTTCAGGTTAGTTCAGGTTAGTTCAGGTTAGTTCAGGTTAGTTCAGGTTAGTTCAGGTTAGTTCAGGTTAGTTCAGGTTAGTTCAGGTTAGTTCAGGTTAGTTCAGGTTAGTTCAGGTTAGTTCAGGTTAGTTCAGGTTAGTTCAGGTTAGTTCAGGTTAGTTCAGGTTAGTTCAGGTTAGTTCAGGTTAGTTCAGGTTAGTTCAGGTTAGTTCAGGTTAGTTCAGGTTAGTTCAGGTTAGTTCAGGTTAGTTCAGGTTAGTTCAGGTTAGTTCAGGTTAGTTCAGGTTAGTTCAGGTTAGTTCAGGTTAGTTCAGGTTAGTTCAGGTTAGTTCAGGTTAGTTCAGGTTAGTTCAGGTTAGTTCAGGTTAGTTCAGGTTAGTTCAGGTTAGTTCAGGTTAGTTCAGGTTAGTTCAGGTTAGTTCAGGTTAGTTCAGGTTAGTTCAGGTTAGTTCAGGTTAGTTCAGGTTAGTTCAGGTTAGTTCAGGTTCAGGTTAGTTCAGGTTAGTTCAGGTTAGTTCAGGTTAGTTCAGGTTAGTTCAGGTTAGTTCAGGTTAGTTCAGGTTAGTTCAGGTTAGTTCAGGTTAGTTCAGGTTAGTTCAGGTTAGTTCAGGTTAGTTCAGGTTAGTTCAGGTTAGTTCAGGTTAGTTCAGGTTAGTTCAGGTTAGTTCAGGTTAGTTCAGGTTAGTTCAGGTTAGTTCAGGTTAGTTCAGGTTAGTTCAGGTTAGTTCAGGTTAGTTCAGGTTAGTTCAGGTTAGTTCAGGTTAGTTCAGGTTAGTTCAGGTTAGTTCAGGTTAGTTCAGGTTAGTTCAGGTTAGTTCAGGTTAGTTCAGGTTAGTTCAGGTTAGTTCAGGTTAGTTCAGGTTAGTTCAGGTTAGTTCAGGTTAGTTCAGGTTAGTTCAGGTTAGTTCAGGTTAGTTCAGGTTAGTTCAGGTTAGTTCAGGTTAGTTCAGGTTAGTTCAGGTTAGTTCAGGTTAGTTCAGGTTAGTTCAGGTTAGTTCAGGTTAGTTCAGGTTAGTTCAGGTTAGTTCAGGTTAGTTCAGGTTAGTTCAGGTTAGTTCAGGTTAGTTCAGGTTAGTTCAGGTTAGTTCAGGTTAGTTCAGGTTAGTTCAGGTTAGTTCAGGTTAGTTCAGGTTAGTTCAGGTTAGTTCAGGTTAGTTCAGGTTAGTTCAGGTTAGTTCAGGTTAGTTCAGGTTAGTTCAGGTTAGTTCAGGTTAGTTCAGGTTAGTTCAGGTTAGTTCAGGTTAGTTCAGGTTAGTTCAGGTTAGTTCAGGTTAGTTCAGGTTAGTTCAGGTTAGTTCAGGTTAGTTCAGGTTAGTTCAGGTTAGTTCAGGTTAGTTCAGGTTAGTTCAGGTTAGTTCAGGTTAGTTCAGGTTAGTTCAGGTTAGTTCAGGTTAGTTCAGGTTAGTTCAGGTTAGTTCAGGTTAGTTCAGGTTAGTTCAGGTTAGTTCAGGTTAGTTCAGGTTAGTTCAGGTTAGTTCAGGTTAGTTCAGGTTAGTTCAGGTTAGTTCAGGTTAGTTCAGGTTAGTTCAGGTTAGTTCAGGTTAGTTCAGGTTAGTTCAGGTTAGTTCAGGTTAGTTCAGGTTAGTTCAGGTTAGTTCAGGTTAGTTCAGGTTAGTTCAGGTTAGTTCAGGTTAGTTCAGGTTAGTTCAGGTTAGTTCAGGTTAGTTCAGGTTAGTTCAGGTTAGTTCAGGTTAGTTCAGGTTAGTTCAGGTTAGTTCAGGTTAGTTCAGGTTAGTTCAGGTTAGTTCAGGTTAGTTCAGGTTAGTTCAGGTTAGTTCAGGTTAGTTCAGGTTAGTTCAGGTTAGTTCAGGTTAGTTCAGGTTAGTTCAGGTTAGTTCAGGTTAGTTCAGGTTAGTTCAGGTTAGTTCAGGTTAGTTCAGGTTAGTTCAGGTTAGTTCAGGTTAGTTCAGGTTAGTTCAGGTTAGTTCAGGTTAGTTCAGGTTAGTTCAGGTTAGTTCAGGTTAGTTCAGGTTAGTTCAGGTTAGTTCAGGTTAGTTCAGGTTAGTTCAGGTTAGTTCAGGTTAGTTCAGGTTAGTTCAGGTTAGTTCAGGTTAGTTCAGGTTAGTTCAGGTTAGTTCAGGTTAGTTCAGGTTAGTTCAGGTTAGTTCAGGTTAGTTCAGGTTAGTTCAGGTTAGTTCAGGTTAGTTCAGGTTAGTTCAGGTTAGTTCAGGTTAGTTCAGGTTAGTTCAGGTTAGTTCAGGTTAGTTCAGGTTAGTTCAGGTTAGTTCAGGTTAGTTCAGGTTAGTTCAGGTTAGTTCAGGTTAGTTCAGGTTAGTTCAGGTTAGTTCAGGTTAGTTCAGGTTAGTTCAGGTTAGTTCAGGTTAGTTCAGGTTAGTTCAGGTTAGTTCAGGTTAGTTCAGGTTAGTTCAGGTTAGTTCAGGTTAGTTCAGGTTAGTTCAGGTTAGTTCAGGTTAGTTCAGGTTAGTTCAGGTTAGTTCAGGTTAGTTCAGGTTAGTTCAGGTTAGTTCAGGTTAGTTCAGGTTAGTTCAGGTTAGTTCAGGTTAGTTCAGGTTAGTTCAGGTTAGTTCAGGTTAGTTCAGGTTAGTTCAGGTTAGTTCAGGTTAGTTCAGGTTAGTTCAGGTTAGTTCAGGTTAGTTCAGGTTAGTTCAGGTTAGTTCAGGTTAGTTCAGGTTAGTTCAGGTTAGTTCAGGTTAGTTCAGGTTAGTTCAGGTTAGTTCAGGTTAGTTCAGGTTAGTTCAGGTTAGTTCAGGTTAGTTCAGGTTAGTTCAGGTTAGTTCAGGTTAGTTCAGGTTAGTTCAGGTTAGTTCAGGTTAGTTCAGGTTAGTTCAGGTTAGTTCAG